>CP136872.1:11419994-12755494 GCA_033000465.1 Sciaenops ocellatus | reverse complement strand
CCGCTAAGATGGGCTACTTTGAATCAAAGCGGGAGAATCTCAAATCCAGAATCTTATTTGTCACTAAACAATGATGACAGTCACATTTTCTATTGAAAACAGATTTATAGTGTAGAGAGCCTGATACTTTTCTTACAATACACAGATGAATGAATAAAGGAAAACCTGCAATGACGTGTTTTAGTAAAGTGTTGGCCACCAAATTCTGACAGAACAGCTGTGTTACTGAAGAGATAAACACAAATGGAGTTCTGGTGATGGTGGTGGAGAGCGCTGTCTAACACACTATTTAATGATTCCGATACGCATCAAACCATTTAGTGACCCTTCCTGCTCAGTATGGAAGCATTTGCAATCGTAATGGTTCACCTCTCATTTATTCATGTTTTTCCTTAAAAAGGTTCAGTGTGAGGATTTAGCGGGGTGCATTAGCATAATATGGAATATAATATGCATAACTATGTTTTCATTAGTGTATAATCACCTGAATATAATCATGTTTTTGTGTAGAATGAACCTGTCGTATCTACAGATGGTATGTTTCTACAGTAGTCCAGAATGGACAAACAAAACTACAAGCCACTGTAGTTTCTCCTTCACGCTAAGGAGAGGATGATGTAAGGCAGTTGCAATCAGCAACTACACTGCTACATGCCGCTAAATCCTACACACTGGTTCTTAAATTCTGTCACCTGTCTGTATATTCTATTTTTTTACAAGTTACAACTGATATTAGACAGTTCATAAGAGTATAGGAATAGTTTTAAAAAACAGTTCAACACAAAAACAGATGGAACTACTCATTTATTGGCCATCTATGAGGCAGTGGAGAAAGGAAAGCTGTTTCCTGCTGCTGCTATGGGACTGCTTCCCAGCATCTGCGGCATTCAGGAGAGAAGGGTGGTGCTGCTGGAGCGAGAGAGGAAAGGCTAGAGAGCGTGAGTCAGGGGTGGGACAGAGACGCACAAGATGATCTCATGTAAGAGGAGCTAAGCAAAGCTGTGGAATGAGGTTTCAGTCATGCTGGTCTTCCTATCACCATGACAGCATATAAATACAACATTTAGAAATACAACAGCGAGCAGGCGTCACATGCAGACACAGATAGGATGCAACTGCATGTGACTGCAATAAAGTTATAGTTCATATAAGTTTAGAAAACATGTTAATAATAATCAAATGTATTCCAGAGGGACAACACATGCATAAAACTAAATGATAAATGTATGAATAAAATATTAAATATGAAACTAAATAAAACCCAAACATATTTCTGTAGCTAAAGACTGATGGACCAGTAGAAAGCTTTCTGAGAGCTCTCTACTGGTTTGGATTACAATGTCATTTTAAATTAGGTCTATTGATTAGATCAATGAAGGGCTTGGCCACATGAACAATATTAGGTTTTAGTATAAGCAGATATAGTAAACTATAATGAACTGTGTTTACTGTAGAAAGATTTCATTTTTTGCATTTTGTTTTCCATGTGAAACCTTGTGAAACGGATCGACAATCACAGCAAAACAATCAGATATTATGTCTCACTTCTCCACCGATATAAACTGACATACTGATCTGAGAAAACATCTAGTGAAACTTGTAACATGAAACCATAAGCAGTTGTATGAGGTTCAAAGCAGGTCCTGCTGGATTATTATTGTGAAATTAGGGAGCACCAAGCTGAGTCGGATACCGATCTAAAAATCGAATGCACTTATTTTTCCATTAGCACTTAGGATTTTGGTGGTAGCTGTGAAACCATTGATAATTAGATAGCCGAATGATTATACTATCTAAATCATATCTGTTCATAAACCAAATCCACTGTACGTTAAATAGGTTAGTTTCAATTGTCCAGATATCAAATACATAATATGCCAAACCATATCTTTTTTTTCCGATGTAATCTTCTGCATTTGTTCTTTTGACACAATTAACTGATCTGAAAAACTATATTCAATTTAAACATATAAAGTGTGTTCCTATTACTGCATAAAAACAATATACGTTGGTGGTTTCATGCTCTGTTTTTAGGAGGCTACAACAGCCAACTGTGTATGCACAATATTCAGTAAGGAACGTTCATCTGCAGGCTGAGTTAGGCGGGTAGAGACCACCTTCAATGTGTGGCTCCTTAATGTTAAATGCTAAATCTTAATGAAAAGCCAAAAACAAAGGAGTGTCACTCCCATCAACTTGACACATGAACAAGTCTCTGGAACTTGGATGCTGCTCCCTTTAAAACAAAGTGTCTTTTGTACAGTTGCAAACAGTCTCCATAGAGGCAGACTGCACTGTGTGTGTGTGTGTGGGCCACTAGGCCATTTGAATGTGATGAGTGGGCTGTCGACATAGAGCAGAGGGGTTGGGCTGGGCACGGCCCAGGAGGATGGACAAAGGCAGTGACTGTGCAAAAAACACAATGCTCTCTCACTTGTGGCTGCGTCTGATAATGCAAGATAATACATGTAAAGAGGATGATTTTAATAATTACACGTTTCCTCAATGTACAGAAAACCTTCTTGTAAGAGAGATTAAGTCATAATGCAGATAGCAGTGATTCACAGACAGAAGCAGACACTGTCAGACCACACCCTCCTATAACACACAGCTTACAGATGCAGCATCCTAAAGACTCTCTTTAAAGATATACAATCTAAAGCAGTCTATAGCTTGTATATGTCTCTGAATCAGTTCACATAAACGGTTAATATGTATCACATAATTTTATCATATTGCAATCAGAATATTAGCTTTATGTATGTTTTAATGTTGCTAAAGAGAAACAGATTTTTAGGTGACTAGCTCATTACTGATTTAGCTTTAGCTAATACCCTATTTAATTAATTTTATTTACATTTCCCAATCATAGTAGTGCTTCTTAAGACTAGTGGACAGAAATATAAACAACAAATTGCTTTCTATGAACGAACGCAAAAAAAGCACAAACATTTTCCAAAAAAAAAGTGTCTCGAGCTAAAATGTTCTGGGTACTATCTGTCAGTACTCACAATAGGCACAACATGTTTATTTGGCCTTAACTCTATAAATATACTGTACATTCTACATGTACTATTCATACATGAAACCATTCACGTCATATGGCGTGTCAACAACAAAATGAACTGCAAGAGGAGCTGAGTGAACCACCAAATGTCTAATCCATTAAATCTTTCCTCATGTCAGAGGATGATGAACTGTTGGGAAACTCTAATGGCCCCTTCAAGCTGACGGCCTACCAAGCAGGCTCTGCGAGAAACCATGTGATCTAACACACAGCCACTGCCCAGTGCTATTAACTGTTGTACGTGTCTAAGAAACCATGTGTTTAACTCACTCCTCAAGTTTACAGTCTTTTGTAAAACCCTGCATTGAATTTCAGCCTGACCCAAAGGAATTCAGCGTACTATTAGTTCTAATACCTAATTAGTATGGCATTATTACAGCCAGAGCAATAAGAACTACATGCACGATGATGGTTTGGCTGAGTCACCAAAAATCCAAAACTCACTCATTTCTGTCAAGTCAGATGATCACACAGCATTTCTTTTCTTCTTTTCTTTATATTGGTCAAGTCTATTTCACAAAATGTCAAACTCACATGGAACTTTATTGTTTCTCTAGACCTGACAGCTAAACACTCTCAGAGGGTGATTAATGACAACAAGTGACAAGCACACACACGAGCACAAACCCAACAGTGGAAATAATATCAATAAGTTATGGTACATTTGCCTAAACTTCCACAGTTAATTATGAAAATGAGGGCTGTGGTGAGACAAAGACAAATCTGTTTCCTACGTTATAGATGGCCCACTGGCTGTTCTGTTTACTGGTCTGTTTGGTTGTGTTTGTTTGGTTACTGTTGATGATTTTGCTATGAAAATGTCTCCCTTTGATACTCTACGCATCACATGAATTGAAGCTTGGGGCTCTGGGCGATCCTTTTAACTGCAAATAAAATTAAGTAAAAACAAAAACAGAGATTTTTATAGCTCTCAGCCAGCAACCTATAGAAAAATGCCTTGACTGTGTGAAACAATAAATACAGTTTGAAGCCATTTTCATGACTAGGAAGACATTGTTTTGAGAAAGTAGAAGGTATTTGATGCTGACATAAAGATACATTTCTCAGCCTTAACATCCAGTCATATATACACACTCAAATACACTGCTTACTATGGTATTATATACAATAACTCCTACAAAATAAGATCTAACTTTCTAAATCTTTCCTCTCAGATAACATTTTTATTAAATTTGATTTTTGTGAACGTATAAATTGTCATTCTTCACAGCAGTCCACAGCTTTGCAAATTGATCACGTTTATTGCGAAACTGTTGCCTCTCTCCTCAACTGAACTCTAGTAAATAAATGTTGATAAATTCTTCAGTCAGAGTTTTTTCTGCCATCAGAAGACGGATGTAAACAAAGCGGCTGGAAACCGGGTTCGAGGTGAGTTTGCTTGAAGTAATGATTAGCCCACCAGCTGATCTCAAGTTTCTCAATAACCACACATTTATAAGCAGAAGAATACTGATAAGAAATGTAGTCACTTTTACAGGTAAGAAACAGTAAATGTGACCATCAAATTTCAAATGAAAACCATTAGCATTATTTTGAGGCTTCAATGTCTCATAAAGTTTTAAATTTGTTGGGAAAATTATCAAGAAATCACCAAAAAAATGCCTTACCCTTCTTTGATAAGTTCATTGTTCATGCAACAACCAGCGGGGAGCCGAACAGCCCCCAAAAAACAATATATAACACGTAAAAACCAGTCGTAGAATGGTAGTTAGTGATGGGACAAAACAGGAAAAATAAGTAAGCTCATTGTGTGTCACAGCTTCTCTGCCTGCAGACAACAGCTACAGATTCCTAATGATGCTACATCATATGATCCCATTAAGGTCCAGTCAGGGCGTTTAAGCCTTATACCACAGCTGACTGGCCCTGCTGGCTGCAATACTCAAACAGCTGAGAGAACACGCTCACGGCGAGTGTTACAGTACAATAGTAGCACAGTATATGCTCTTTATTGTTTGACTTTGCGTCCTTGTGTGAAGAGGAAACACAAAGAGTTAAAAGCGCTGCTGTCAGTTTGAATTCAGCCCCACCAGATCACCACAGGCCTGGCCTCAGACTGCATGTGTAGCGAGCTGTCAAAGAGACACTGAATAACACAGACCCCTTCTGTGTGATGGATTTGCTCCAATTAATGAGATAGACCCAAAAGGAGCAGCTACTGTAAATGGAGTGACATGAGCTATGAGCTAACGCCTCACCCTGCTATGTCATTGTCCTCTCTGCCTTGAGACACCATATAGGTCACATAAGCAATATTCTATGAATGATATCCTATGGGTGATCACCCTAAAATTACACAAATAGATCATTAACACAGTAAGTATGATTTATTAAAAAAATCAAACTTGATTTCTCTGTTTCGACCTGTCATTTCGACAATAAACGACGTAGACGGTGTTATCATCTAGCTTGAAATGTTTGTCCAGTCATATCCTGAGCTAAATATTCCCATTTAACAGCTACACATGGGAAATAATCCATTAATCTAACAATCAACTGAGATCATAAAAAATCTCATAATAAAGCCTTTGTCTCAGCTATTAAAATTCTGCCTAAATGTGATGTCATGCAGGAAATATTCCCACTTTTTCCACTGCTGGGATAAAGACACTCAGACCAGCCAGCCACCAGAGAGAGAAAGAGAGAGAGAGAGAGAGAGAGGGCAGGCTGACATGCATTGAACTGTCAAGCAAGCTATCAGGCAATTTCTTCATCGTCCCAAAGCCTAAAACAGCATCCAATCAGCAGTGATCCTACCTTTGTATTTTTCCAAAACATCCTCATAGGCTTGGAGATATTCCTGTTCGTCCGAGAGCACATTATCCTGCGGTGCGTACTGAGCCATAACCCGGGCTCCTCAAACTGGACATACACCAGCGGCGGACAGGGACACAGCGCGTGTATGTGTGTGCATGTGTGTGTTTGTGTGTGTGTGTTTGTGTGCATGTGTATGTGCTGGGCACTCAAGAGTGATCGGCGCTGTTGTTGCACTAAAGGAAACGCCCTATATCCCTCCCTTGTCTGCGGCCTGTCCAATAAGCGACACTTCCTCTCTGGAGTTCACTGGATTGATAGGAAGGACTGCCGGGACGCGCTCCGCTGCAAAAAATGTCCATCTTAACGAGCCCATTGAGCCAATAATGAGCCATAAATGTAATTAAAGCACAATTTAAATCTTATTTTAATAACGCAAGAGGCTAAATTGCCCTTACGTCTCATCCAGTTCGCACCACCTCTCACCAGTAGGTGAAATAAGATGTCCAGACGACTCTGAATGAGGTGTTCATTTTTTACAGTGTGTAATAATAAACGCTTTTCCTTGTCAGACGTCTCTGTACCGGCTTGTGACACTTTCGTTTTGTCCACCTGCCAAACACTTCCAAACAACTTTTTGGCACATTTTTATATGATCTGTGTCTTTTTGTTTCGGTTTCCCATCAGCTGTTAACTCATGCCGAGTGATGTCGCACAGATTCTCGCAAGGTGCAGACTTACAGGAATATAGTTTCGATATTAAGTGCTGCTTCGTGGCATTTTACGGCGTCAAAGTATCATTATAAAATCATTCAGTGCTATAGAACCTTGGACATTCAAGTGGGAAACAAACAAAAGTCCATGTCAGAAGGATTTATGTCATTTCTTATGAATAAATCTACTTTACTACTATAATTAACTTCATGATGCCTCTTCGTGATTCTATCTCAAGAAATATGGCATAAAGTTATATTAAAAATGTCTTTAATATAAGTTTTTTTTTTTTAAATCCGACGGAAATAATATAATTATAATAATAAGCTGTTTAAAAAAAATGACACTACCTATCTCATAATCATACCCCTATGATTGTGTTTAAAACATCATATCCAGAATAAGAGCGCACCATAATACCACCACATAAACCACAAATCCACGTCTCTACAGCCCCTGTTTGATCCAAATCTGGGGACACCAGGAAAACATACACCTTAACAGGTCGCTATGAGCCCGTTCAATAGCATTGTTATTCACGTTTCAGTAAATCACTACCCTGACAGGACAACAAGGAGACTGCCCCCTTACCTGCGATCCTGAGCACGGCTCTCTCAGCCGGATCCAGCACGGATCCTCCTTGGATTTTCCTCTTGGATCGCTCATGTCTGGGCAGGTTCCAGGGTAAAGTGTCTCCGGGTGCCGGTGATGCCGACCCAGATTTAACGCTGTAATCATCCTCGTCTGAGAAATCTGCCGAGGAAGACATGGAGCCGTGAAGGGAAGGGTTCCCCGAGCTGGAGCTCTGTGAGACAAAAGAAAACGGGTGATAAAGAAAAAAAAAAAAAAAAAAAAAAAAAGAACAATGCTTGTCTTGATTTCATACAGCGCACACATCTACATTATTTCTCACCGTCGCGGGTCAAAGTGCGTAATGTCAGCGCATGTTAGGTGCGAGGACACTCCGGGACACTAGCCACCGCTTGCAAAACATCCATAACAATAAAAGATTGAGCCAAATAAAGCCAATGTGAAATCAATAGCATCTGGCTCCCCCGCCAGGTCAACTGTAAGACTTACCACTGTATACATGGAGAGCTGTCAGCTGGAAGAAAAAAAAACACAACAATCCTATTTTCCGCGTTATTAGCTCCCAGCCTTTAATCACGCATTTCGTGCGTCGATATCAAAGGGTGCCACGCCCTTTGAGAGATGCTCCGGCCACGAGTTCGTCCCTTATCCGAGCATTGAGGATGTGGGGTGATGTCAGATCTCCAGAGGGCTGTAGGGATGGTACGCTGCGTGTTGTCGAGGCAGAGCTGGACCGTGATGGGAGAGCAGCAGACTGCATGTGTCTGCGCGTCATACCCGGCAGCCAACAACAGCCAAGCTCCAAAAGCAGACGGTGGTGTTAGAGCGCCATCCCTGCACAAAAGGTGCTGGGTGACTACAAAAACACCAAAAAAAAAAAAAAAAGCAGGGGTAATAAGAGGACAGGGGGCTGCCACACACTGATGCACATTAGATCCACAGAGAGTAGACTGCTGAGAGAAGCAGTGCCTACACTGTATGTAGGTGTTAACCACAGAGGCTACAGTGGAGCTAATTACCTGAGAGGATGGAGGGAACAAAAAAGGGATTGTACTTGGTTTTAAATAGATTTAACCAGGTTTGCTTTTAAAACTGGTGAAGCCAATTTAACCAGAAAAATATCACCAACAAAAAAACAAAAACAATTAAACCATTGATTGTGTCTTTTGGGGAAGATTATCTCTGATTTTGCTAGTCCTCCTTGAATCTTCGCAGGCGTTTAATTCTAACAGCAAATAACACTATAATTAATAGAGATAAATCATCCATGAATGACCTTCTGTTGCAATTTCCTGCTGCACCCTGACACACCTGAGATTGAGCAACAGGACAAATGCAGGCAAACACATCCTGATGGAGACAGAGAGGGGTGGAGTGCAAAAATACCTGCATGGTGACACTTCATTTGCTTAATGATAAAACAGTAGTCAAAGGAGGGAACAGGCTGCTATGATCCTGAAGAGTTCAGTACTAACTTTAAAAGAGTGTGCATTCAAAGCGTCTGGCAGTATTCCTACAGGGAGACAGAAAATGATTTCTATTTTAAAATGTAGTAGTGAGAAGCTGTTCTCAGTACTGGGTCAGTGTCAAGTCTGCACAGCTGATAAAAGCAACACACTGTTAATATTAGCAGCCTTTTCATCACTGCATCACTTTTCATCAGGGTACAACTCTGCGCTGAAAAGGCAGATTAGGGTTGCAGTTTTTATCAGCTTTCTGCTTATTCATAATTCCTACCACTAAAAACGGTAAAACTACAAGATTCCAGGAAAATTCATGCTCAGTATTATGAAATAATTATTAGCTAGGATGCTATATGAATAAGTGAATGTTCTCACTTTCTTTCATATACTGTGCAGGGATTAAGTATAGTTGAAAGAGTCAAAATTCTTTCTCCTTTGTGAACACCTACTCTCCTTTGCTCAGGAGCTGTTACTGTTAAAGAAATGCACATAAAGTGATCATGGCTACCTATTTATCTTTGTCAGCAATATTTGAAAATACAGTGGCTGCAGGGTATCCACCAGTGTAAAAAATGTTTTGCCAGTGATCAAGCCCTGACAGGATACTTTTTGCTAAATGCTCAGTTCCTATTCAATAACAAAAAAAGAGGAGCACACAAGTTCAGATGCATTTATGAAATGGTCTATTCACAACCAAAAGCCAAATGTTTTTATATTCCCTTGCACACTCTGTTTTAGTGGCATTCATCTAAAACAGGCCTGTAAGTGCTTGAGCTGCTGTGAATAGAACATGTGAAGCTGTCAGTAGTTCCCTTACACTGGTCAGGCTCGTTTTTAAAAGATCAGTTAAAAACACATTAATATGGTTTCACCGAGACGAGGAAACCAATCTTGGTTATTCACTACGCACAGTTTAGGGTCAGCGGGCAGAATGATGCATGGTGGGCTGATCTAGGCCTGCACCAGTTTATTAAAGTTTTCTCATTTACAGCACATCTCAGAGCTTCATGACTCCATAAAGCTCAAAATTGCTATTCTTGCTGTTGTTTAATATATGTCACATGTAACACTCCTCTGCCTTTTGTATTATCAGAATAACAACAGTGAAAACACAGGGTGGTTGTCAGGTTCAGCATTTCACCTGTATAACAACTGTATCAATACAAACTGAATCATTAAGTGGATTTTTTTTTTTGACCCATGGCAACAATATGTTTGGTTTAGAGGAAGCGACTGTGGCATATTGACATGTAAGTCTTTCATGATAGCTGGCTCTTATCAAAATGACATACATGTTGTTTGCTGTCAATGGTTAGAAGAAAAACCACAAAACTGTTTCTGTCTGTTATCTATTGCAACACATGGAAGCAGGGAGTTGCGGCAGCATCACACAGATCAATAGGTCCCTTTGAACACAGTCAGTTCCAACATCATTGTCACGTCATGTCTTGCACAAATATAGAATTTCATACAGCACAGCTATAACCCTCTGCAGGTACAAGTTGTGAAGGATATTTCATATTTTGGATAGAATAAATAAATAAAAACATCAGACACATTCAAAAACACCCACAGACTTGATTTTGTAAATGTGGGATCTGAGCTTTTTTAAATACATATTTCCAGCTGAGGCCATGTGTTTCTTCAGCTCTATGTTCCTGTAGTTGTACGTTCCCTTCCAGGAAGAAATGGATCAATATATGGGTCAGGTGTTACACAGTCTCTCTCTTCGCTTTACTTTTTTGACTGCTTAATCGAAACAGATAAAAGTATTGAATGATTGACAAAGTTGAATGTCTAGAACTGTGTTGAGTTAACAAAGAGCTAAGATGTTGATACATATGAGGATACCTATTATGCTCCCATGCCGACATGGTAAATTGTTAACAGACTTAGAATGGATTAGAGAGTACAGGTACCAACATGTCAACTGGGATCAAGGCAACATGAAAAATGGAAATCAGTCGAGGAACTGACCGACTAGTGCAAATGATTCATGGTAATAATGATTTTTAAATGAGTCAAAGACTCTATAAATTGTTAATATGAGATATTTATCATATCTTTTTAATGCAGCACATTTAGAAATTGCATACTAATGTAGAAACACTGTAGCATCATGGCCCAATCTGAATATAGAACTTTATATGAGCCAAATGTATGGTTCAATTTCATGATCAATACATATTTTTATTAATACAAAAGCTTGTATTTGGTAAGTAAGAAATAATGTACAGTAAGTCGGACATTGTTGTGAAATAATCCCTCACGGTGATGCAGGACTTGAAACCCCACTGTCAAATTATTGATTTAAAATTAATTATTTATTAAATTATTTTATTGCTTCTGCAGTGGTCCAGAGTCTATGATCAAAACTGCATCTATGGCAGTCTAACAGTCTGTTATTCATCTGGAAATAAAGCTGTAGGTTTCATGTTTGAAGAGATTGACGATGATTACATGTGAAAATGCTTTTTTTATCCATATTTGTCATCTTGTCATCCGTTACTAATGAATACACATGGATATAATGTAACAACACAATAATAAAAAAAACTCATTTCATAAGACCTATAAATGACCATCCTTCAAGAGCAGGGCTTACACCCTGCAGACAAACACTCCTGTGTCCTTGAGCAAGTTACTGACTCCTTACCAGGTTCAAAGGCACATTGATGTCCCTGTGGAGGGAAGCAAGCAAAAAATAGTATCAATCATTAATCATGGTTACATTTATGGGGGGTACCTACAGGTTTGCGTGTGGGGGTGACTTGTACAGATTGGTAAAATTCTGGAAGGACTCTCTTCTTCACTTTGCGTTTCCTTAGACCCGATGATGAATCTGGTTCACTCTCAGGAATCTCAACCAGATTGGGTTTCTCCTCTGTCACTCGAGCATGGATGCTCCTTCTTGAGTGACGTGGACTGTGCCTGAAGCCCTGGGAAATATGGACAACTGTCAAGCTGGCAGCAGATTATACTTTCGACAGACTTGACAGAGAAATTAAAAGCTCTCATCATAATATGAATAATAATTGTGATGAGGTTTCTTAAGATAGGGAGGTAATTTTGTGGTATATGATTTCGATTTTCAGAGTCAGAAGTGTCGAAGCAAGATGACACAGCAACTCTGATCAATACAGGAGAAAAACAAACTTAAATATAACATTTGTAATTTGTATCTCTCGCATTCTTCTTTAGACCCTCTGAGATTTTCTTTAAGACGTGTTTATTGTTGGACTTAATATGTTTAAAGGTAATAATCAGAAACGTCTTCAGCATTAAGGCTCAGCAACTGTTCTGCTGTTGTGTCCTTGAACACGATACTGAATCCCTACCAGCTACGGAGCCGGTAGGGATTCAGTGTCCTGTTGTTCAATAACATAATCTGCACAGGAAGGCAAGCCTTTGAAGCTTTTGTTTTTGAAACTTCAAAACCATGGAGAGTCACAAAAAACTAAGAGCTTTATTTTTAGGCATCAGTGTATTAAATCAAATGTAATCTATATCAATAAAACTGATATGCCTTTATGGCACTTTCAATAAATAATGGGTTTACTAAAAGTTTATTGAGGTGTGCTGTATTTTTACCAACACATTTTTAGTCTTAATGAAATTACAGACAAATCTTTTACAAAGGTAATGCCACAAGACAAATTACTGAAACAATAGTATGTCTACTAAGATAGCTTTTACTTTATTATTTACATTTTTTCATTTTAATATACTAATTTGTCAGTGACATTTTTTAAATCTGTTTTCATGCATTTATTCAATACTTTGAAATTTCGTTGTTTTATTTTGAAATCAAAGTGCGTAAAACGGAAACAGATGAATTGAAGCTTTTCTTGACGCATTTAAGCATCAAACATGATGGCAAATATACTGTTTTTTGTATCTTAAAATAGAGTGGCTTTCTATCTGATTACTCACACCTCAGTATGTTTCTAAAAATACACATTAAGAGTTTGAATCTGCCTTAATGAATGAAACTGCAAAATCACCTACATTATTTATTGATAACACATGCGCATTGCGCACATCATGGTCCTTAAAATAGTCATGCAGTTGTCTAAAAGTCCAAAGAAACATGCTTTTGGGAGATGCATATTAATCTTGAAAAGCTCATGAAGCATATAACTCTTTAACACATTTAACTTTTGGTTTCTCTGCAGCTGTCAGACATTACAGGACTGACTCAGAACCATAATGAAAAAAGTTCATCCTACCTCTGATCGAAAATGATGTGATCGGAGGCCAACTACAGGACAGATAACAGATGTTAGAATAAGATGTTATAGATAGACAGGTGATCTACTATGAAATATGACATGAAAGATGTCAACTAGATATTTAATTAACAGTACTTCAGATATTTAAAGCTACAAACTAAAAATATACATCAACGCCTACACGAGTGTGTTTGATCATTCCTACAGTCCACAGTGCAGTGACCAGACTACCGACTTTGCTGCCTGCTATAACATTAATACTAAAGAGTATGAATACTCATATAACATGCGATGTACAGACATGAGCTGTCGGGATGAGGAGATGCGGCTGGCCTGCGTTACTCACCGCGGCTCTTGGTGCGTCCGGAGAGCACAGATTTTATTGGATGTTTTCCATTACGAAGCCTGCGATGCCAGCAGCAGAAGAACAAAATAGTCGCAATAGTCCCGAGCAAAAGCAGCAATAATAGCAGCACACATTGAATACTGTACGGCCTTAACAGGACCAAAAACGCCGCAGCAATCATCATAAGGCGAGATGTAGGAGCAGATCCCGCAGCCTCAGACAGCTGGCTCCTCTCCTGCCGTTATGTCGCTGAAAGCTCGAGATGAGAATAAAAACACTGACTGACATACGTGAAGCATCGCAGAGCAAACCGTGCACAGCGTATAGATTCAAAGTAAACACCCCAGACTATTGATATCATCATTGTGAGGTACAATGCATGACTCAGCAGACACGCAAGTTTTATTTATTTATTTATTTTTTTTTCCTCCAACAGGGGCAGGGAGAGTCAGCAGATTCACCCCAGCATCGCAGTAATCTGCTGCAGTCTGCTGCCCAAAGGGATAATGCCCTAACACTAATGACAACAGTATTAAGACTAATATAGACATATATGTGTCTGTCAAGGTCAACAGTTCAGTCAGATTGTTTACAGGGAACATATGTTGCATGTTTTATCCTGATATGCTACTATATATTATGATTGCAACATGTCTGATTAAGTATATTTTGCTGTAAAGGCTTGTGAAATGTTGTGTAGCCCTGAAATGAGGCAGATGCCACGCACAGACACTTTCAGGATGAGGGGGAAAATAGAAACCAGCTCTAATCATAATCCACCGTGGCTTATGTAATTTTTGGATGACCTGACATCATTCAGAGCATTTCTTCAGTCAGATGAAAAACTCAGGAACACAAATATGAGGGGAGAAAATATGTTTTATTTGCCATTTTTAAGAGGGACATAGGACAGCACCCAAACAACAAGCTCTGATGCTGACATCATTAGTATGTGCAGTATGTTTACATGCATTTACATCATATGCAACTGCCACATTGTTTGTGTCAAGATGTGTCCATATATGCAGTAAACCAATATACCAGATTGCATGTGTCAATATACATAAAAACAAAAATACAACATTGTTATATACTATTTGAATGTTTGTGGTTATGTTGATCCTCCCACAGTCCAAAGACATAGGTTAACTGGTGACTCTAAATTGCTTAAAGTGTGTGAATGTGAGTATGAATGGTTGTTTGTCTCTATGTGCCCTGTGACGAGCTGGTGACTTGTCCAGGGTGTACCCCACCTTTCGCCCTATGTCAGCTGGGATAGCCTTCAGCCCCCTGTGACCCTGATGAGGATAAGCGGTTAAAGGTAATAGATGGATGGTTATGTTGACGTATGTAGCATTGCTAAGTATAGCGAATGTATGTTATCTCATTAAACTACATTTGTATTCAAGCAGTATGTATTCTGTAAGTCAGCATATGTGTACTTAAAGGTGAAAGTGGTATATGGTATTCTATATAAGACAACACAGAGCATATGTTCAGTTTGTGCCATGGATGTGACGTCCATATAATTAACTGCCATGCGAAGTCAGGTCAACTGTATTTACATAGCTCAATATCACACATTTGTCTCAATCTGTACAGCATATGACACCCACAATCCTTAGACCCTTATATGATGAGTTTTGTGTTATTTGCAACATTTATGCACATTTGATCATACATGTTTTCTGTTCATGTTTGAGATTATATTATAATGTAAATATGTATGTAAATATACAATATAGGATTGCATAATTGCTAGTATCATTTGTGTACTCATTATTTTATAAGCACCTACATGGGGCTGCAGTATCATTGTTCACTTACCATTGCTTCTTTTAGGAGTCCTGGTTTGAATCCTCGTCATCTCTGTGCGTTTCAGCCCTACGCCCAAGAAGACTGTGAAACCTAACGAGAGAAGTTTGAGTTTAATTACTCACAGGCGTGGACAGTTACAACATAAATGTTATCACAATTCACTTATGTACAAACATCACTAATACACGTGTACACATACTGTTATTACACCTGCACGGACGCACATTTTTGTTGCATTGAATTTACATAAAATATAGTGTATCATTATATGTGATCATCAAAGCAGTGGCACGCACAATATGTGACATATACCCCTATGTTCTATATCCCACCTAGATATGTTGTTCATGTACAATACTAGTGCAAAAGTTTGGACACACCTCTTTGGTCAATGTTTTTTTTTATTTCTTTTTATATTATAGATCAAAACTGAAGACATAAACAACTATGAAATAACACTGAATGGGAAGGTGTGTCCAAAGATTTGACTGGTACTGCATGCACTTTCTGATGTATACAGTTTAATGATTACAACATCTGTACTAAAGTATAAACAGAGTTATAGTTAGTTATAGTAATAGGACAAGATAAGACCAGACGGGCGGAGTTTGTTTTCGCGTTTGTTCTGTCTACACAAACAGTAACCCCGCCCGTACGGCCCACTCTGTGTAGAAAAAGGAGCTCTTCAAGTACACATGACGTAGCAGACCAAGCTAGCTGCGTACTTTGATTTGGGGTGCTGTAACTAGCTACCACACTGTCAACTGAGGAGTCAACAGAGTGAGCAGTAGGTTAGGTAATGTGATATTCACCTTCTTGATTTTAACCATATATTATTAACGCCAACAAAGGACAACTTTAACGTGTTGGTCAAATGGGGTAAAGCCGTTGCAACCGCAAACGTCAGGGCTAACGTTAGCTTACTCTGTGCCCGGTGTTTCGGTTTAACGAGCGACCGTGTTAACTGGCGACCCTCAGCCGAATGCGTCCATGGTTGTCGTAGTTACGACATTGTAACGTTAATGAAAAAGGGGCAAAAAGCGAAGATGCGTTAACGAGGACAGCTACGTAACTTCTTGTCTTCAACACCTGTCGTAACTAGGACAACCACAGAAGCATTTGGCGGACGGTCACCAGTTAACACGGTCACTCGTTTAATCGAAACACCGGACATTTGGTGCCGTCAGTGAGAAGCATCCAGGATTTAGCTGCTAATAAAGTTGCCAGCAATACGATGATTGATAATATAAAACCAGGGACCAGGTAGGTGACCCTCTCAGCAATGGTTTAGGATACTTCGCGTCGATGTCAGGTGTGTGTGTAAAACTGCAGAAATGGGACTTACATCCATGCAACTCTATGCAAATTAATTTTAAACTCAGTGCAGCCCATGAAATTTCCACTGTGGCGCGTAACTTCTTCCTCGCTGGACGGTTAGAGTCCTGCTCAGCAGTGCGGTGCTCAGTACTGCCAGCGGTGGCCGAGAGCTATATTACAACTACACCGTTTTGAGACCATAGACTGCTGCAATTTAGCCTCCACCCGCCGGTGACAGCACTAAAAGGAAGCACTCTAACGGGGCGGCGAGAAAGAAATCATGTCCTTAGTTGGATTTTACATGGGTTGTATTGAGTTTAATGGAACTGACCTATATTACACTGGTGTAAGTCGTGTTTTTGTTACTTTATGCAAGCCTCGCATCGACGCGAAGTCTCTCGAACGGTTGCTGAGCATAATAACTACTTTATTAACTCGTGTCCTTTCAGCAATATTACCTTATGAATACTAGCACAGTATACTTGATAGGAGAACTGTACACGGGTAGCCAGCAATGACGCCATTTTCCTGCAAAAATCTCATGCAACTATTGCTGTAACTAAACACATTTTCGCTCTGTAGCTCATGGTTAGCCAAACCATAATTTAAGTGCGGCGTATTAAAAATAGCAGCTACAGATTATGTCCTAATTTTGACTGTATAAATCGTGCCAGCAGGCCTGTTGCAGAAGGTGCTGTTACTGACACTCCCCTCCCTCCCCTTACATGCATGTTTAAAGTTAAAGCTGCAGCTTCAAAAGTTACATCAGTCTGTTTTTCCTCAGATAAATGTCTTCTCCAATTGAGGCAGACGAAGATGAGGTGGAAGATGTGGAGTTTGTATCAGTAAGTCACGTGTACACTTTACGCATTTAAGGCTCAGTAGATAACATAATCAGCTGCTTGGTTTATTTCTGCTGACATTGACTGGACTTTTTGTGCAATAATATATTGATCTAGCCTGATAATCATACAGAATTTTCTGCTGACTTCATTCATGAATATCTCCTATTTAATTTCTTAAACAATATAAGCTGCTGCTCTTTATATCATATGACCGCAGCTGATGATAGATCACCTCAGCTTTTCATGGCCACGTTAAAATGAATAAAAACTGTAGGTGTGTTCATAACATGAAATAACACGGTGTCTTGCACTTGATTCAGGAGGGCTCTGTCAGACCAGTATTGGAATGTATTGATCTACGGAGTGACAGTGAGGATGATGAGGGCTGTTCATCGTGGGCAGGGACGGTGAGTAGCTAATTAGAACTTTTTTTATTTTATTTTATTTTTTTAATGAAATGGTGTGAATACCCTTCAAGAGTTTTCTGAAATTCATGTCTTTTATTGTCCTGTAGTTAGAAGATGAAATCACCTGCCATAAAGCGCGTGTTACATCGACACTGGACAGACTGGCGCACCAGGTCGCTCTAGAGAAAAAGGAAAGAGCAAATAAATGTAGAGCATTCAAGGTAAGGTGCTTCAATATCAGACCATTGTCTTTAGTCTGTTTCTACATTTTGCACACAAAAATACAAAAGAACAGAAAAGCAAAGGTTGTTTTTTTAATGCTTTATAGTTTTGGATTTTATGGAATTAGTGTTGTGATGACCCACCCAAACATTCACATTTATCACCGCTAAAGCCTTATGCATTCTGTGGGATCTACCTTTAATCAAAATGATATGCTCATCTTAAGAGTGCTGCAATATTAATACATGATATTTTATTAACTACTTTTGCAAAAATGTATTTGTATCCTTAGCAGTGTAAACCAGCCTGTGGCTTCAGTGCTAATTCATGTGAAGCCAGTTGTAGTAGCAACAGTGCCACCCTGTGGGAAGAACAACAAATAGCAACGCATGGGTTAAAGTTCTACAAAAGATTCACTACAACAGATTTCCGCCATTTAGAGTTCACAGAGGCCATTTATGAGCTCATTGTCAATCTGAGGAGAAAAAAATGTGGGGTGATGATGTTTTTATTGGCAGATTGTCACGTTATAGACCCAGTGGTATTGTTTACAGCGTGCGTGTGTGCACGAGATCTAAACATGCAGCATCTGCCCTAAAACTGGGGAGAATGGCAAGCCTTTCAGTTCATGGTGCAAAAAAAGGTGTGTGTTTCTACTAGGGCTGTGTCTATTTGTGTTGAACGTAACCGCCACCTGTTTGAAAAGCTCCTTCCAAATGTCACTGGAGTGGAAAATATCACTGGAGAAAGAACGTCCATCAGAAGACAGATGGCTCTTTGTCATAGGTGACATCAACGTAATGTTCGTCAGTCTACAATGAACAATGAACTGTTTGACACCTAGAGATCTAATACTAAACACAGTCATATAAGGTCAGTGTAAAAAGATGGTGATCTCATTGTGTCTCATGTCTCATGTCATGTTTTTTCCAGGAGAAGCAAATCTTACAGAAAGCTCATGGACAGCAGGAGCTGGCTTTTAGTTCCACAAATGCAATTAACCAGGAAGCAAAGCGCTGTGTGGACATGTGGTTAAAGATGCCAGGTACTTTTTTTTAAATTTAAATCTGATCTGTTGCATAAGCACTGACGTCACTGACATTTTAAAAGCATGACTCTGACATGAGCTCTTTTATATTCCTCATTGTGCAATAATCTACTTTCGTCAAAGGAGATGATTAATGTATCATTTTGTAATAGCCATATGCATTCACACAAGACAACCTTTTACAGTGCTGTTTGAGAGGCTGTATTTGCCGACTGACTCTGTGCAACACATTATAGTGCGTTTTATAGTTACACTATATTGTGTTTTATTTAGGTGTTCAACCTGGAACAGTCAGTGGTGGTTTTGGACGAAAACGCAGATCTGCACCTTTCCCCATAAAGAGTTCAACTAAGCACACTTGTCCAGTGATTAACTGTGGTCGAGTTTATGAAAATGCGTCCCTGCTCGATGGACACTTAAAAAGGTCATTCTTTTCTGGCAATTTCCGTGTAGCTGCAATGCAGCTTTGAACCATTTTCGCTGAGTATAAACATGGCATATTTTGCAATAAAAAATATCTTGTGTGTAGGTTTGATCACTCACCTTGTGACCCAACCATCAAACTTAAAGGATGTCCATCTGAGTTGTTTGCCTGTGCTGCCTGTGGTCAGCATTTTCAGACTAAAGAAGCATGGAAGCAACATCTTGAGTCTAAGGTTTATGCACTTTTCTGACTATGCTATGTGTTAAAAATGATTTTGAGGAGGCAGGTGTTTTCAATTATGTTGTTTCGGTTCCCAGGTGTCCTCATCTACTCCCGGTGGTCACAGTATCACTCAGACCTATCAACGAATCGTGTGTTTTGCCTGTCCTTCGTGCTACCTCTTCTTCAACCTCCGGGATGAGTGTCTTCAGCACATGTCAGCCAGTAATCACTTCACAGAGTCACTCGCCATGAATGGTAACGTTTGTTTAACGTGTTTATTTTCTAAACATTTGAACAATTTGAACAAATATTGAATTGAATTGAATTAAAGAACGATTATGTGAATCTCTTACTTTTCTCCTCTTGTTAAAGAAACCAAAGGAAGAGCGTTACCAGTTCCCATCCCACAGTATGTGAAGAATCGTCTCATCACTTTGTGCAAGGATGCAACGTTCAGTGTCCGATGCTCTTTATGTCACAAAGTACTGATCTCACATCAGGCAGCTCAAGCTCACTTTAAGTAAGTTTTATTGTGATTCATTCATTACATGTGCATGCATCAATACCTTTTGATATTCTTTGTTTGTATAGCAGACAGAGATTTTGTTCATGTGTTTTTAAAACAGATTTTTACTTCATTTTTTGTAGTGTGTACTGCAGACAGGGCTGTGCAGTGGCCAAGGCCGATAAAACAGTAACGCAGGTAATGAAACAGCTCCAAGTGCGAGGGCAGTGCTCCCTCTGCTGTATAATCTTCCTCAGCCAAACTGAAATTGAGAGACACAAAGAATCGACCCAGCACGACGTTGAGGTCAACCAAACAATGGAGAAAGCAGTCCTTCAGTACTGCAGGTTTAGTGAAATTCAACACACATTGGGGGCTGGAGAGACACTGGGGAAAAGACAGTCCGCTGGCCCTGAAACGCCTTTTCAAAAAAGAAACAAGAAGAGGAGCAATGACGAAGACTTTCCAGCCAAACGAAAGAGACTGAGCCAAACTGTGAAAGACAGCGCTAGCAGAAACTCAAAAACAGCATGGTGCTGCGAGTGCGGTCTACAGTTCTCAGAGGAGGCTGCAGCCAAAATGCATCTCTTGGCAGTGAACCAGATTTTCCATCAGTGTGGCGTGTGCGGCAAACACATGGGAGAGTCCTCAATTACCCGCCTTCATATGAGCCGCTTTCATGGGGGAGCTCATCTTTCCAACTTCCTGTTCTACTGCCGCAAGTGCAAGGTGGAAATGCCTCGGTATGAAGATATCCTATCGCATGTGTCCGAAGATCACAGCGGACACACCTACTTCATTGAACAAGAAGTGCCCGAAGAGCTTGCAGCAGTCAGCGATGCCAAGCCGTCCACCAGCTCCCTACATTCACCCTACACAAAGTCCACAGTCCAGCAGAACACAGTAGAGATCGCTTCTTTAAAAGCACAACGGACTTGGATGTGCAGGATGTGCGAGGACGTCTTTGACTCAGAAGAGGACGTCTACAAGCACTGCAGTGATGTGAGCGGTCACAGCTTCCAGAGATTCATCTGTGGACACTGCCCGCAGAAGTTCTTCAAAGAGTCCACTGTACGCAGACATTGTATAAATGAGCACGACGGGCAGATAAAGAGCTCCCACTTCTGTGGCCTCTGCGACAGCATGCAGTTTGAATCTGAGGGCGAGTTCCTGGAGCACTACAAGAGTCTTCACAGTAAGGACTACTACTGTATGGATGATAACGTTGTTCAGCCTACTGTTGCTGAGAGCACCAGTCACCCTTCATGCCCATGCATGGGTTCAGAAAAGAGCAAAGAGGAAATGAAATCTACATACACACGATGCATGAAGGATCTGTCCTCTGAAGGAAAATGTCAGTATACGTGTGCTCCTTGCGCCATATCTTTGCCTTCCTATGCACAAATAAAGACACATGTCCACACCAAACACCCAGCTCTGAACCTGGACAAGACCTTTGACGTGGAATGCAGAGTTTGCCAGGAGAGTTTTACTGGCGTACCAAGTTTCCACAAACACTATCATTCCCAACACTGTACACTGGAACCTTGCGTGAGCTCCAGGACCTGCAGTAAAGGCCTCAAAGCAGAACCCACCGCTGTAAAAATAGTCAATGCTGTGGAGATCAAACCAGACACGAATGGTAAATAAGTTTAGATTTTTTTGATGTTTATTATCTATGTTTGCATACAGCATTTCATTTTTTTTTTTCATGTTGTCATTTCAGAGATCGAAGATGAGACGTTGGTGAAGTTTTTGAACATGGATCAGGCCAACAAAGAGAGCGAAGAACATGAAAGTAGGCATTAAAAATGCATAAGCACCAACCGCCACATAGAAATATAGATAATATGCAGATTATACATACAGATGGGTGATAAAATGAAGGAAACAACAGAATAATTGAGTGTAAAGACGTAAATGCAGATGCTTCCACACAGGTGCACTGCATGGTACGGTTAAGCAATTAACATCCAATCATTCTCTGTGGCATGTATGAACATACTGAGCGGGACGAGTTCATTCTGATTTTGTATAAAGAGGAAAAGATCGAAGGGATTGTGAGAGAGGGATCTTTGTTAAGCAGATGGCAGGAGCTTCAGTCACGAAGTCTGCTCAACTGGCTGCTGTTTCAATAGGAACGGTGACTAATGTGAGACCTGCATTTAGATCAGTGGGAAAGACATCAGTAAGTGGGGTTGGAAACTGTGGTCAACAGCCCATTTCATGATTGTGATGCTCATGCATTAGTGCACTATGAAAGGAAAAGCAGAAGAGCAACTCCTCCTCGGGTGATGTGAGTGCAGGATGTGATCTGACGGTCTGTTGACAATCACATTCAGAGGGATATTATAATTGGGTTTCAGCACATCGATCCCTCATTACAAAGATGAATGTACATTTGAGAGTTCAGTCATGCAAAAACCATGGGCAATAGTTTACAGAGATGAGTCATCCTTCACTGTATTTTCGACAAGTGGGCGAGTGCATGTGTGGCGCACACCAGGAGAACGGTGCAGTGAGGGGATCTGTTGGCTCTGTTATGCTGTGGGGGCATTTTGCTGCCATGGTTTGGGTCCACTTTCCCCCTCAGAGGGAAGGGTCACTGCAAATCTATCTGTAAATCTTGTCCATTCCCATCTATAGGGCACGAAAGGGGCACTAAATGGTTTGATGAGGATGAAAATGATGTGAATCATTTGTTATGGCCGACAGTCACCACATCTAAAACCGATGAAACACCTATGGGAGATTTGGGACTAATTCTCCATCATCATTAAAACACCAAATGAGGGAATATCATTTGGAAGAATTTGGAGAATTCATCTCTCCAGTAGAGTCGAGGCTTGCAAAATTAATCCCAAGACACATTAAAGCTGTTCTTGCAGCTTGTGGCACCTTACTAAGACATTTTATTCATTCCATTTGTCACCTGTCTGTATATATGCAGGAGCTGCTGTATATTACATCACATCAGATATTTTTCCAGCTTTTCAAACATGAAACTCTTTAATATCTGTTATTTCACTGACAAGCAATGTGGCTCAACTAATATTAAAATTAAGAGTAGGTATACTGGATTAGATCTGCAAGTTGAAAATATTGTGAAATGCCTTACAAATACATAATATACATGCATAATGCCTTATTGTTTTCATTAGGAGTAGTATTTGGGTGTCAATAAGTACTGATTTTAATATATCAGCTGCTCATTTTTTGTGTTATGTTACAGATGAATCTGATGATGTGATGTCTGTGAGTGCAGACGAAGCAAGAGAGTCAGCAGGTATGTGTTTATATGACTAAGCAGGTAATCCTTGTTTCACCAGAGAAACGTTTATCACTCGTGAATTTTAGATTATGACTGAATTATAAAGATCATAAATTGATTCCATTTTACTGCAGAGAATATAGTCTAATAGACTTCCCTTGTATGTTGGCAGTAGGAAAGAAATATTTATGTTGTTTTTTTTTTTTTTTTATTTATATATTTACAGAGTTGGAAGAAGCTCTTCAAAGAAGTCTTCTGGAGTTTTAAGGACGTAATGTGACACGATGTTAATCACACATTATGTCGAAATGTTTTGTACCAGTATTTCTGTTCATAATATACTAAATAAATGTTTGTTGCTCTTTTACTTTGCTCTGTTCTAAATCATTTTATAACTGTATAATAAAGTCAATATATTCATCGTACTATTGTTGGCACATCCCATGTTTTGCAAGGTTGGTTTGTGGCTGTAAATTTATACATAGTCCTTTGGTGTGTCGACACATGCTATAGATGGCATCGATGACACTGCAAAATGCCGAACTTGTGACCACAGTGCTAACTGTCTCAGATTGCCGTCTCTGGTTTCATTGCAGACTTGAAATCCAGTGTATTGTATGCACCGTACGGAGTAGGCTCACCCTCACTGCAAATTGACATTCAGATGTGTGTGGGGTTGCTGCCTTTGTAACTGGGATCTACATGCATTTGAAAAAATAGGTTTCATTTGCTATTTTGTTCACATCCTCATACTCACTTGTTCATTTTATAATTTGTGATTCTTACAAATTTCATTACAGGTCGATCTGATAATGAAGGAAATTATATTGTGCTGAAATAGTTTGAGTTGTCGCCTGGGTGGTAAACACTGAGTGTTTATGTGCATGGAACAAGTTAATTGGGATTGGACTCTTCCTGGTTGTAGAATTTGTCAGCTACCATCTAACTGCAATTTCAGAGGTGAGTGTGGATAGACTAAACTCCTCCTGATTTACATTTAGATGTGAAGACAGAGCCACCAACACACTGTGCCAGGGTGTCCGCGGGGTATTAAAAAGCATTAAAAGGTAGTAAATGTGTGATTGCGAGGTATTATTATTTTTTTTTAAGAATAGCACGTGATTTGTTGTAAGTTTGATTGAGTTTCATTTTGAGACTCGGTTTGTAAAGTTTAGTCAACATGTGATTACACATCTGACACAGAGAGTCTCCTGTTGTTGCTTCATGTGTGAAACAATGACTCTACTCTTGACATTATCGTGTAAAAACGTCAGCGTGGCTCCCTCTCCTCCGGCACTGTGAGTTACCATGGCTACAGGAACGCCCTGAAACTATGTAATAATTCTCAAGAAGTTCGTGGTTAGTATGACGGTACACAATCAGTGAATACTGTAACGTTATGTACATGGTTGATTGCTGGAGGAAAACTTGAAACAAGCTTTGCACAAAAAAGTTTGATTTCATAGACTGAAAATTACAGTGAAAAGACAAAAATGAAAAGTGTCAATAGAACAGCTGTTAAAAGGCATCCTCCTGTAAAACACTGTTGATCAAGTATGCTTGATGTCTTCATTAGAGAACATGGTTATGTGTGGAGTGGTACTGAACTCTTAGGCATTGTGTCATTTCTTTAGCAGATATCAAGTAGCGTAACTCAAATTATGATTATCATCATCTCTGAAAGTCAGCTAAATGACTAAATTTAAATAACTAAGGGATTGACAGTAACAGTGCGTGTGCCCTCCCATTTATCGATCCTGTTTTTGCTATATGACTAGAAGCAAGTTGCCCTGAGGTTTTAAAAAATATTTAGAAGGTATTAAATTGTATTAAATGTAATCTCAGGATTCCTGCATAAACTCTGTGTGAACAACGTGGAGATCCGGGTGTGCATAAAATACACAATCTTCATTATATTCTAGTCATTAATAGAAATGAATATCATCACTAAAAGGTTTCCAAAGGTTATGAATTTTTATAACAAATGTCTTATAGTCTTATAACAAAATGTGACAACAGTTTTATGGCATGAAGAACTTTTAACACCGAGTTTTACAGTCAGATCGTAGGACTTTTTGTTCTTTTATCTTATTTGCCAGTTATGTTAAAAATTAACCAGTTCAAATGAAAACAGCCATCTAGAGTTCACTTTAAACCAGGATCCCACAGGTTCTTATCATGAGTACTGTATTTTTTGTTTTTTAAATAAGATTTTGGGCTGTAAAAACTCACCTGTAGATATTTGTTAAATATAGAAATAGAAAAAAAAAGTCACGTTTAGGGTCTGTGTATTTAATGTGAAATGTGTATTTATGGGGACCTGTAGAGGGTCCTCGGACCTGACATTGAGAACCACTGTTCTGTTCTCCTCGGGAAGTTTCTCGAGGACAGAGTGAAGGAAGTTGCAGCCCATTTTTGGAAATGTTCTCCCTGGAGCGCTGCTGCAGCCGGAGCAGCCACAGTACAGTCAGCTGGACAGCCCACACTGCTGATCGCACACGGGAAGGACTTCTATCCGGGACGGATCAAAACAATAATCTGAATCATTCACCATCATCATGGCTCAAGCGAAAATACAGGCGAAAATGAGCGACGCTCAGTGCGCAAAGTTCAGCAGGACCCTGTCCATGGCTGACCGCTCTGGACGACTTCTGGAAAGTTTGGATCAGCTGGAAATGAGGTACAGTGAAGTAACAGGCCTCAGCATGTGCTGCATATACAGCGGACTTGATGGGGTGTTAACGCATTATTGTTAGTGTTTTCCATGGCTGCTTACATTTTTATTATAGGCTACAATATAAATATATTTGTAACTAGAAAAAGCTGCAGCGGATTACGTTGATTAAAAAAAGCTTTGTGTAAATACAATAAGTGAGTATCTAAACCTGGTAGAATCACTACAACACATCTCTACAATACTCCTTACAAGTGGATTAGGTGTTATCAGTCCTTTTTATTTTATATCAGGTCGTTGTTTTTTTTGCAGAGAAAGGATGTCTGTGGTCATGTTTTGCTGTCTCTGTCAGGGTGGAGACTTTACGCGAAGCTGCATCGGCCATGGAGCAGGAAAGGGAGTGCATCCTGGAAATGATTCAATCTATTCAGAATGGACAGGAGATGCGTAACATATGTGACGGTGAGGCTGCTGACTCTCACAACCCGACTTATACATGACAAGAAAACGCATTACAGAGTGTGTTTGTATAGGGCTCAAGTTTGTAATCCATGATTTCTGCTGCTGCTGATCTGATTTCTCTGTAACATTGTGATCCAATGAGGTTATGCTCTGGATGATAAATTGTAGTTGGGTGGTGGTGTTGTTCAGAGAACCTCGGGGGATTTGACAAAGAATGAGGCAATGTGATAGTTTTTACACCCCACCCCAGAGCAGAAGTTTGCATGAGCACAGCTTTTAAGAGTTTGTTTTACTCCAAGTACCCCATAATTGATTATATGCAAACTATTATACAGTATGTATCGAATACAAAGATCCCATTTTTCATATCTCATCAATTATGTCCACCTTACATCAATACAGTAATCATCATTGCCACACGCTGTACATAGTAGTGCAGTTTAGGACAATTCAGTGCAGTAATTCTGCTTTAAACACCACTATTGTGAACATTGTATATTTTGTGTGTTTTTTGTGTATTTGTGGAGTATTTGTGTGATGAAATAACAAAAAATAGTTTAATGCTTCAGTTTTGTTTTGTCAGATGCATTAAAAAGTACGATATTAAGTAATTCCTAATCACCTTTTTAAAAAAATGATCACAGAGTTGAATCGACGCCTTTCTGATGGTCTAAAAAAATGAACTTCATAAGCTTCGCAAGAGTAGTATATTTGAAGGGCCAGCTCAAATTTAGGCTAAAGGATCCACCATGCATTAGTACGTTCACCTGAGCTGCATGTCTTTGGTTGTAGCACGGAAGAGTGGAGCACACACTCTGTTCTTTAAAGATGCAGCATTGATCTCATTTTCTATTTTTCTAGGGGAGAGAGAAGAGTTAGAATTAACTGCAAACCGTCTCATGGGTCGCACGCTGACTGTGGAGATCTCTGTTGGCACAATCAGAAACTCCCAGCAGGAGGATGCGCTGCGTAAGGCCACGTCCATAATTGATGAAATGGTGAAAAAGTTACTGGATGACATGGAAGGCGGCCGGCACCAGCTGCAGGCCCTGCACGCGGCCTGTGTGACTGAGGCCCCACCAGTCCCCATCGATCAGAAGTTTCAGGCCATAGTGATCAGCTGTGCTCTGGAGGACCAGAAGAACATCAAGCGGAGGCTGGAGACTTTGTTGAGGAACGTTGAAAATGCTGAGAAGAACATCAAGATTATGGATCACCAAAAACTGGGGGAACCCAAAGCCAATGGCTGCCAATGAGGCTCACCACCAGAATATAAAATATGTCTTTAATGCCACTAACCACTAAGAACTGTTGTAGTCCTGCACTTACCCAATGAAGGTCTCTACATGTAGCAGCAAATGAATTGTCATGTTAAGATTACGGTGATACTAAACATTAGGGCCAAAAATACAGAAATACAACAAATCCATTGTCCCTGAAGGACACTTGCAGTGTTTTACAAACACAGTCAAGTGTTACCTTCAAAGGATAATGCTTTATATGGATTGTTTACCCAGTGCACAATGTGTGTTCACATATGCACTTAAGTAAGACAGGAAAAGATACTATGGTATATACTCCATTGGACATTCTGTCACGGTTTAATGGGAAATCTGGTGCTTGACAAACAATAAATCCAATGTAGAGGTATCGTTTTCTGTTTCATTGTCTAATCTGGCACTTGGTAAGGATTTAAGATGTGCATACACTACCTCTTTGTGTGAAGCCAACACAAATCACATAATGCTATGGATTATAGTTAATTTTTGCACAAAGCTGTTTTTATGTTAAGATTATGTGTCAAAAAGGAGTAAATAAAAAGCACATTGTCTTTGAATGTGGAACGTGTGGCCTATTGCTGTCATAGATGGGAATGCAACAACACATCAGTACTCATATTAGCTGTGATCCGTATCAGTTGGTTTTCAGGGTACCTGGTCTACCTAAGGTAAGAGTGTCAAACTCATTTTGGTTCATACACATACAGCCCAGTTTGATCTCGAGCTAGCCGGACGACGAAAGCCATCACGTAGCGTAATAACCTCCAAATTGTTCACTTTATTTTAGTGTGACAAATCTATTAATCATGTCTGTTTATCCACATTCAGTTTACATTAATTACATGTACAGTACATGACATTACTAAATGTATTTTGGAACTTGTCCCATGGACAAAGAATATTGGATGAATAGTGAGTCCTTATTTATTTATTTATTTATTCTGGAAAATTGAAATTAATGACTTTTTTTCTGTGATTTGAACAATTCACAGATTCATCCAGTGGGCTGGATTGAACCTTTTAGTGGGCTGCATGTTTGACACCCCTGAAAGATGTAAAAGCCTAAATGAGCCTTTGTTTACACCATTCAGAAACATATGCATTCACCTACTTGCACAAAGACTTACACAGAAATATGGTAGATGAAGCAGGTAACTTTATTTATTCATTTAGTCTTTAGATGGCATCCTAGGATATTTTAAAACAGAGACCCAGCCAATCACTCACTGTATGAAGCTATAGATAAAGCAACAATGTCAACAAGGCAATAGTCACATGCAAAAGGTTTGGATCAGATTACTTTGAAATGTATGTGTGTATGTGTGTGGCAGTTTTTGTCATGTGATACATAAGATTACTATAAATCTGGATTACTTCAAAGTCAAACACTGAAAATATTGTACCTCATATCATATTTTTTCTTATTCGTTTTCATTTTGGACATTTCTAAAGTCAAGTGGAATGAAAGGAATGGAAGTCCGTTTTGGAGGATCTTTCAAATCTCCCATCTGGACTCAACACTTTTTATCTCCTAGTAGGTCCAAAACAAAGTGTAGCCCTTCTCTAAGAAACCCATAATCCATTATTACCAAACTCTGCATGCCAATCAGCTATAATCGTCTTGGTATGCTTGACAATAAAGCCTTCAGGCACTTTCAACCCATCACATCTTCCTCAGAGGATGGACTTGTGGTTGAGAGCTCTGGAAAAAGTTTGCAAGCGGACCTTGGGTTAAGATTGTTTTGAGTTAAGTCTGATATTCTACACCAGTCTTCTGAGATTGTCTGATCTCTATTGACCAAATGCACTCAGACAAAGTGTGTTTAAGTTTTGGTTAAAGGATTGTACTGGCAGAAGGTTAATGACATTTGAAATAACACACTGGATTCCCAAGAGAAAAAGAAAAGTTTTATTTATGTAAGGTTACCAGCAACTTTCCCCACCAAACAGGACATCAGGTGCACACCTCAAGTTGTGATACATTTTTAACTGTTAAAAACAAAAATCCAACAGAGTGAGTTGTTTTTGTCAGACAGAAAGCGTACATATGTCGGTTTGTCTATCTAAATGTGTAAAATTTGTTTTATGAAGTCATGTGTGAAAAAGTAGAGTAACAGTAAGACACAGATTATTACAACACCTGAGTGACAGCACATAAGTATGGTTAGTTTTAACTTATGGTTCTTGAAGATTATATGCCATCTTAATGATAAAGTGCGCTAAATTCATTCAGTCACAAAGCAAAGTAAACACAATGTTACAAATAAGAGAAAGTCTGAGGAAGAATTATTTACAGATTTAGTGTGCAGGCAATTTTAAATGAACAGTAAGACTAGCGATTAAAACGCTTACTGCTGGTCAGTGGTGGAGAATGTAAACATGGACAAGGCATTGTGGCATTGCAACCATGGTTGGGCATTCACTGATGTGGAAAAAATGCTTGCATGCACAGCTATGCCACACTTTTTTTCTTTTTTTTTTTCTAAGACAGCACAACCAAATGAAAAAGCTTGAAATGTGACACAATCTTACTACCGATGGTGTAACTGGAACACATTTTAAGCACCTATGACGCGAAAAAATGAATGAATTCAGTCCTGTTTCAACTTCTTGGGAATAAAGTTAATTTAAATCTGGGAAAGGCTCCCGACAGAGATCTAAAAATGTTTTAAAAAGACCAAAACATGCATGCACATGTATTCCCACATGTCCTGTGTATTATAATTCCATGTATTCAGGAAATGGTCAGAATTTTAGACTTTTCCACAATTCTTTGTGCTTGGTAAACCAATGTCTTTCAATCTATTAAAAAGGCTCGATGCAGACAAGGCAATAACATACAGTTCGCTAGCTGTATGAGTGTTGAGTGTTTGGGAGTTCTTTTTTTGGAGTACCCTCATGTAGTGAGAAGAAACTCAATTTTCTTGCATATTCAGTCACACACAAGCAAAATATCTTGGTCCTGGTGGTCAGGTTTTTGTACCTTCAGACAGCAAGACTTTGTACCACAGGGACAGACACCACTGAGCAGTGAGCTTTTAGTCTTTTCAATTTTCTGATCCCACTCCTTTTCATTCCCCCCCTTCATGATAAAGGTGGAGAATGATATTTACAAAATAGAAATTGATTAGATGCTACAGAAGCCAAACAAAAAAAAACAACATATAAACCAAAATCTTGTACCATGTTTAGTGTTTGAATTGTTAGAACTATGAATACAGGTACTGAAACGTATTCACTCTGAGGCTGAACACCTCAAAGCTGTACCAAACTGAAAGAAAAGCACAGTTAAACATGAAATATGCAAAATGTAAACTGCAATCAAAAACATAGTGCTATAACTGTGTCACGTGTCTTGAGGTACTATGACTCAAAGAGTATCGTTAATTCACAAACTCATAGACTTTGCGAAAGTCTTACAATTTGGTTAACAAATCTGTAGATAAGTAGAGCGTAAGCAGACATATAGAGGACTATTTTGTGTCAATGGTTATTGATATTTGGTTATACATAGGAGCACATTCTGCTAATTTCATGTTACATCCATATCACTGCAGTATTAATATTTAACTACAGCTCAGAAAGAGGAAATTTGGCACTATGTTAACACCTCAGTGAAAATATCATTCAACACTGTTGTACAAAAATACTTCTGCACAGAGAATTAACTCTGGGTTCGATAGCGTTTTGTCCACGATAAACAGTACAGTCTGAACCATATTCTGTTGACAGACTATAAAAATATGGTACAAATAATCTGTGTATCTTCTACAATACATGCAAACATATTGCACAGTTGAAATGTCAAAAACAAGAATTGGGTGATTGTAAAAATCTTTTTTTTTTTTTCTTCATTTTTTGGGCCGTCATTAAATTAATGACACAACATACATGCACTGTAGCTGCAGTTGTTGCTGTTACTTAAGGCAACCACAGGGAGGACACACGAGAGTAGAAACGTCGACAGATCATTCACAGAGACCCAAGGATGAATCAAAGGAAATTCAATCATCAATGTGCGGAAAAACAACTTAGAAGTCAGATTAAACATATTAAAGTAGTATAGAGTCTGTATGGGCTTTGGTCTCTAAGTGTGACTACAAGAATGACCAACCTATTCTCAGAAACAGTCACTAAGGTGATATGACTTTATCTAGAGTAGGCTGCAGCTTCCAAAAGGATTTTTACTCTTCTTGGTCCTTTGTTTGTTAGGTCGCAAAGTGATGATTTCTCTGCCGTTGCTGGAGCTCTGGTTGCAGACATTACTACTTGTGGTATTAAAAACACCTTTGGGAAAATACAAATTAGGAGTAATGTTACCACACAAAGAAATGAAACTTAAAAAGGTGACGTACAGAAATGTTCCTTACCTATTTTATTGCTTGTTGTATGGACCACCTCCGTCTCTTCTGCTGTTTGCTGTTTGAGTCGCTGAAGATACTTCTCAGCTAAGTACTTAAAAACTAAAAAGAAAGAAGAGGCAGGAATGTTACAACAGCAACAGCAACACCCTGAATGAGACTGGTTGACCTGTATACATTTAGACCAGTTGTCAGTAACCCACCCTCATTGACATTAAGGTCCTCTTTTACTGAAGCACGATAAAATCTCAGCTTCAGCCTTTTAGCCAATGCTTCTGCCTCCTCACTGCAACGCAGGCAAAGAAAATACAAAATGTCTTGAATTCATGGTAAGTTATACTGCTTTCCTTACAATTCACAGTCATTACTATTTGTCTTTTAATGCCCCAGAAAATAAACTATTACTCACCTTTTTATAACAGTCTCTTCCAGCAGGTCAATTTTGTTCTGCACTAGAACTGTGGGAATGTCTCCGACCTCTGCCTCCACCTTCTCCCTCCAGCTGTCAATAGTCTGAAACGACTCCCTGTCGGTGGTTGAGAAAACTAGCACACATGCTTGGGCACCTGGAATGCAAGACACCACACCAATAGGTCAAGATGTTCGTTCATTTTAAAATGATTTAAGCTATTCTGATTAAAAAAAGCATGATACACAAACATTAGGTCAACTTCAGAACAGCTATGCTCGAGCGCAGCGTGCATGTGCTTTGGTTGAATGGCGCACTGCCTGTCAACCATGTAAACCAAACCAAAAAAAAAACTTAACCTCAGCGGTCAGGGAGGTCACTGACCCAAAGCAGCAGTGTTATATTTGTCACAGTGGCAGGTGGGTCTTACCACGGTAGTAGGCCTTGGTGATGGCGTCAAACTCCTCCTGCCCAGCAGTGTCCCACAGCATTAGTCGAACCTCTTCGTCATTCACGCTAAAACAGTGAGCAAGAAAATGATGTTATCATTTCTCTACAGTCAGCATAATAATATCCGACACAGCTACCAAATCTGCACTTGTATGGTGAAAAAAAGTTAATTTGTTTAAGATTATTTTGATATATAATTTACACATTTGTTACGCAAAAAGAGATTTTCCTGCAAACTCCAAAGTCACAGGATCCAATATTCATGAATATGCACATCATGGGATCATCATTAAATCTTTACTGGTGAACTGCAGTAAGATTATAGGAGCTTAGTTTCTTAAGTTGCTCACAGTATCTGCCTTTCCAGAAAGTCAACTCCGATGGTCTTTTTGTAGTCCTTAGTGAAGATGCCTTTGCAGTAACGTTGGATCATGCTGGACTTGCCGACAGCTCCGTTGCCGACCACGACCACCTTGATGGCCACTTCCATGTCCTCCTCCAACATGGCTGGGCTGTTTTTTTCAGTTCCACTCTGCCTGGGTAGTTTCAGGGATGTGACACGGACACATATACCACCTGAACGTGTAAAATAAACAAAACATGAATGTGTAGATAATGTGATTAAAACACCAAGACGAACATGAGATCAACTCAAATATTCTCTTGTGATGTAACACATCCTGATGGTTATATGGTTTATATTTGAAGCCCTCGTGTCAGTGAAAGCTGTCTGTAGAGTCTAGTAGTGTTAAACAAATATTTAAGGTTTGTTACTTTATATAGTTGTTAGTTATATAGTTGATTTGTTGTACCAAGCAAGAAGTCAACTTTTATTAAATGACAGTCAGATCTGGTGATAACAGGGTTGCAAAAATGTTTATTTTTCTTATTGATTCATCTTATTTCTCAATTCATTTCTAAAAATAATGACAAAATCCAGATTACCAGAGCTATTTAGCCAACTGTCAAAACTCTGAAAGTATATATATATATATATATATCACACAAATAAAATCTGAGGCAGTGCAGTCTAGTCTAGGGCTTTTTACACGCAACGACTGGAACTGTCCGTCAAACCACTATACTGTACGTGCTCGGGTTGAACAAGCCTAACTGCTGTAAATTTTACAAGTCGGTTGTTCATAGCGACTCCACAATGTGTTTATTCTTCCATTAGCACCGCAAGCAGCAGACTCCACATAGCAACTGGCAACTCGTCCACAGTTTTATGCGTGTAGCTGCTGAGTGCAACGCTAAACAACATATTGTGGGAAAGCTGTTCCCAGTGGACACTGACAACCTACTGTGTGACTGTGGCGTCCAACAGCCAGTCTGGATTTGAGTCACAATATGCATCGCAGTAGAAGATATTATTCATCAACTATAATTGAGCTGCGTGACGCAGCAGTTGTTATAACATGCAGGCAAAACATGGCTTAAAATAAACAGCTTGCTCTTTATCTGAACACTCTTTTGATGAGAAGTTTTATATTAGTTTACAGCTCAACATACACCTGAGATTAGATTCAACTGATGTAACTCATGTTAAATAAAGACTAAAGACCCCCTTTAATTCTCAAGCAAAGTAACACATTTGCAGTCCTCACATCTCTCAGTGTAATCATTTCTAGATGTGTTGTTCAACTTTGTCAAAGTCAAAGTGAGCGACTATGAAGCTGGCTATGCACCCTTATAACTCATATTTGGAGAAGAGTTGACAACTTCTCTTAGAAAGTCTGACAACACTTTAGAAGGTCCAGTGTGTAGGATTTAGTTGAATCTAGTGGTGTAATCCCTACTTTGCAATCTCCTCACATCACCTAGTGTAAAGGAGAAACAACACTTAAAAGGCCCTGTCTAGAGTCAGTATTAAGTTTGTCTGTTCTGGGCTACTGTAGAAACATGATGTTTCAACATGCCGGCCTCCATGGAAGAGGACCCACTCCCACTGTAGATATAAAAGGAGAATTTAAGTAACAAAAACAAAAAGATTCTTATTTTTAGGTGATTGTACATGCATGAAAACATAGTTATGAATATTATATTCCATGTCTGCCTCATTCTGAAAATAGAAGCCCCTAATTTTACACACTGGACCTTTAATTTCCAGTATCATGCTGTTAACATTACTAATAAGTTTGGGCAATGAATTAGGAATGATCATTTATTGTCTCCCGCTGTAATCAAGTATTATGTAGGGCACCAGAATTGCCCTCCGAGAACAATAAAAACTTATTGAATTGAAATGATTTATGCCTTGAATCTTCTACACAAAGTGTGATACAATCTAATAACGCAATTTAATAAATCAGACTTCTCCCAAAATAAAGAGAGAGTGCCAGCTGAAAATGACAGTTTGACTCCTCATTTCTATCAACTCCAGATAATTTTTCATCTTATTCTGGTTGTCATGATATTTTTCTGCCTATAAAGAGATCATTAACCTGTTCATACTATACATATTTATACATACAGTACTGCACATATTTTAGACAGCACGGTAGCAGGGTATTATTAGCATTAATGCACATATAACTGAACTTTGAAGACAAAACACCTCCCTTCCTAGACCGTGAGTCATCTTCACAGACTCACTGTTACTTGGCCCAGGCCTTAAGGCGGGCCACAGTTACAGCCAATGTTTTAGGGCCAATATTTAAAATATTTATAATCCCCTGACATGTAACTACTCCTCTCTGTTGAGGCTTACTGTTGCTGTAGGTGGTGTTCACAAAGTGTGAAGGGGATAGCGTGTGTAATCAACTTTTCATTCTGCTTTAATCCCTCAAATCTCAATTGCTTTGGTCAAGATATGACCTGTTGAACAGCTGGCAGGAGGGTCCTCGGGTACCAAGCAGCTGCTTGTGCAGCCCGTTAAAGCTGACTGAAGGTGAGGGAGGATGATCACGCTCGTAAACTCATTGAGTGGGCGATTTCTTACCTGTAAAATCACGTTTCAGCTCATCCGGTGTCCGCCAACATTAGATGAGCTAACCAGCCGACTAACCCACAATCACATATCTCCAGCCTTCCTCTACAGCCCTTCTCTCTGTGGCAAGAGGAGACGCTAGTGACTCTGCTGCTAAGGTTACTTAGCTAAGGTTAGCCACTTTCCACAGAGAAAAGCACCTTCTCCTCCGTCCGTTAATGATATCTAGATATTGCCTCCACAGACGGGATGTTCTCCGCTTCAGAACGCCAATTAAAGTTGAATTAATGTCGGTAACTAAGTGAAATCTGTGACATTTACGGGATGAAAATGCATTGCTATCTATCCGCTGCGAGCCTACGTCCCAGCTAACTACGTTGCGCATGAGAGTGGCTAACCAGGCAACTGGCTAGCTCGCTAATGTTTGTTGCTAGGCAGCAGAGTCAAAGAGTGCACGATGCAAGAGAGGCACGTCCTCGTCTCCTTCTTCGTCGTGTTTTCTTCTCCTCCGTTTGGCAAACAACGAAATGGCGCATTACCTCCACCAGCTGTATATGTACAGTAATATAATATAATAGCTATCCCATCCTCTCAATCAAATAATAAAAACGAGAATAGAGGACATTCAGTTCCTGAAGTTTGGTTGATTTATGTGACATTGTTGTGACAGGTTTGTTTAGTAAGCAGATATACTCCCAAAGCTCTTTGATAATTAATCATTACAGGTTATAAAGTTTCTTCTTGTTTGCAAAAGCCACATCTTGTTTTAAATAATGTGGTGTTCAGTCCTGTATGAACAAAATGTTCAAGTCAAGTCAACTTTATTGTCAATGCTGCCATACATAAACAGTGAGATCTATCAAAAATAAAATACATATATACAGTGTAGACAGTTTGTAAACAGTTTTGAATGGTGTACAGCAGAAGATTATTCTTATTACCCTCTCTTCTTCCCACCCCTTCTGCCCCCTTTCCTTAAAATCCATGCTTATTTCCATTATTATCTCTTCATCCTCTTTCTTCCGTAGATGTCTTAGTTTGAGATTCTTGGGAAAATGTGTTGCATCTGTAAACCTTGAAGTCCTTCTTGTGTCATTACATCTATAACTCCTTACTAATATTAATAATTTATCCACAATTACCATATGTTTTATAAAGTGTCTATCTATCTATCTATCTATCTATCTATCTATCTATCTAATTAATTACAGGGAGAACATAATTGAAATTAACACTTTGGCTCTGTCTATTTAATCTTCACTGTTCAATAGACCTTTTGTATTAGACGAAAAGACGTGTTAATGTTTGTTATGAATTTATTGAGAAGTATTAATAACCAATTTCTTGTGCTTCGCGCTCAATAACAAGACAGCCAAGATAATAGTTAACAGTTTTCCAGATTTTTCATTAACTTTGATAATTAGTTAGTTAGAGTCTTGAAATAAATATGTCTAGTCTGAAAACACTCTGAAAACCCACTACTTCTGGGTGCGTTTGTTATAAATCACAGATGGCCTCACAAGCTCCTGATGCACCTGGCGAAAAAAAAAAGCCATAAAAATGACATAATATAAAAAAAAAAGATGTGGCTTACTTTAAATCATAACTCCTTCTGCTGCACGAATGGTTTATAATCATCAACCAAAACAGGGAAGTCTTCATTATCTTAAATGTTCATAGAGGTCAACATTAACTGGAGACACATGGCGGATCGTGCTGGACAACTAAACGAGCGCTCACATGTTAACGACAGACTTTCTCTTCCTGAGTCAAGACGTCATCGTGTTACCCGCGTTTGTTGAACGACCCACTTTGTTTGGCGGGCTTGAGCTGAGAAGACGCTGCTGTTAAGAGGCTAACCGGTAACATAACGATAATATAACACCTTAAACGTCGTTCCAGTAGTTGCAGTATGTCGTGTGATAACCTCCTGCGGCTGCTTTAGTTAGTTTACTGTATGTTAGCTAGAATACTTTGCCACCTGTCCTCTGTTGAATACATGTGTCGTTCACTTGAGTTTGTGCTATTGATACAGTCGTGTTACCTTTAGCGAAACGGGCTCTTTATAGGTGAAATTAATTCTCCCTCGGTGGCACAGTCGATGCTTATTTACACTTATTATAACAGGGCAGCTGCATCCTTTGTAACATGATAAACCGCGAGCTAGCCAGCAAGTCTTTCTAGTGTGCCCTGTCATAATAGACCTTGTCGAGTTTAGTAGAGGCTAGCCAAGTTATTGCAGATAAAAACATATTTTAATAGGTATAAAATGCCTTTTGTGTGCTGATCTTTCTTGTTTCTCCCTTGACATAATCTATAACAATTGGTCTGTGGAGATTTATGGCGTGTAAACACATTTGTGATAAGTTTCTGGTGCCCATGTTATGTGGGCAATGAAATTATTATTATTAAACTTCTTGAACCGCAGTAACAGAGGTCAGAGAGTGTTTTTGTTTTTGTCACAGCATCACCTGACTTGTCAGATCAATGGATTGATAATTGATTGCAACTATTATATGTCAAAGTCACCCAAATCTTCTGTAATATACCATGTTTTATTTCCAAAATACCAGCTCACTGGTGTGAACAAAATAGCTCTGTTATACATAGAAATGAAGTACTGGGTAAATATTGTGCAGCTTATTTATTTTTCATGAACTTGTCACTTTAAGGGGCGGCACGGTGATGCAGTGGTTAGCACTGTCGCCTCACGAGAAGGTTCCTGGTTTGAACCTCAGCTTGGGCCTTTGTGTGTGAAGTTTGCGTGTCCTCGCCGTGTCTGTGTGGGTTCTCTCCGGGTACTCCGGCTTCCTCCGACAGTCCAAAGACATGCACTTAATGGGTTAATTGGTGACTCTAAATTGCCCGTAGGTGTGTGAATGTGAATGCTTGTTTGTCTCTGTGTGATGAACTTGTGATTTGTCTCGCCCAAGTCAGCTGGGATAGGCTGTGACCCTGAGGGATGGATGGATTGTTACTTTAAGCTCACACCATGCATTCTCTAAATTAAAAATCATACCAGCCATGAATACATATGGCCTTTTAACTGGTGATACATGATTGTGCATTATTGAAAACATTGTTGTTTTCCCTTACCATCAGGAGCTATGCAGTTCCCTGGCAGAAGAAGGAAGATCAATGCGAACCCTCAGACGGAGCTCTATGGACATGCTCTGCAGTTCTACGGGCAGCCTCCTCTTGAAAACGTCTCTCTCAGTGAATTTGAGACATTCGCGGTGGACAGACTGAAATGTAAGACCTTTGTCTCATGCCAGTCTGATGAAATTGAAGTAATGAACTGTGCAGTATGCAGTGTTCTATCTGCTGTTGTGTTTATACATTTGTAACAAATCAATATGGTATTCATATTGTCTTCTTTTAATATCGCTGCAGTGTTAAAGACCATCGAGAATTTGGGAGTGAGCTATGTGAAACTGTCAGAGCAGTACTCAAAGAAACTGGAGACTGAGTTTAAAACCCTCAGCTTTCCTTACAGACCAGAGGCTGTGAGTATGTCTACATGTCAAAATGTTTTTAAAACTTAGCAGTGCTACAGCAGTGTTTATTTGTTTGCACCTTAATGCAATCTGTTGAACTATATTGTATAACACTTACAGGTGCTTCTGTTATTTAGCCTTGTTGATATATGCAGGTTGGACAGAGTAATAGAAACACGGTTCAGTAAAATATGACGCAAATGAACAGCAATCCAACTGCAGACCTCAAACTGATAATACAGTTGAATAGTTAGATGTACCTAATAATAAACTGGCAACTTGGTCTCAGCCTGAGGCTTGAGCCTCTACAGCTTAATAAGTTTTGTGTGATGGTTGGACAGCATAAGATCAGGGCAGCTAACCGGTAGCCACCGCAGTTCTCCTAGTAGGGAATAACTTTGATTAACAATAACATAGATTTGTAGGACATTGTTGGATGTGAAAAACCAGGTCAATGAATGATTTGTTGCCTTTTAAGACCACCAAATTATTTAACAATCGTTCATACAGCCAAAACATACACATGACAATGACAACACTGACTCTATAGGATGTGAATGGCAGTATTAAGACACAGAGACAGAAGTATGGTCATAAAAATGGCTTATTTGCCAAAATAAAACCGAATTACTATAGCCTAAAATAATGGAAGATGGCATACAGTTATTGTAAACATGAGTATATGATAAAATCTTTTGTTATGTATAGTTAGTCATAAAGCATTAAAGATCTGTGCAACTAACTAGTCAATAATGAGAACTAATAATATAACTAAAAATGCTGAACCTCTTTTAACCCGTTAAGGATGACAGAAAAACTCAAATTGGACCAAGTGAATTTGATAAACGAAGAAAGGACCATATTTCACACTTCATCCTCAGACTTGCCTACTGCCAAACGTAAGTCTGCAGTTTCTGTTGATTCTTTGTTGGCAAGTACAGAAATAATTAAGAAATGCAACTGAATAAATGTTTATTTCCAATGCTTCCAAGGGAGGACCTGAGACGCTGGTTTATACAACAGGAAGTCGATCTTTTCCGCTACCGCTTCAATGACCTGCATCCAAAACAAAAGCTCGAATTTCTCCACAGAAATAATCTGCAATATGACACGGTACGTTTTTGTATGTTATGTACTTTTTTTTTTGAAAGCCTATTTTCTACTTTAATGTGGATAAATATGGTAACTCAAAATATTAATTCTACAATATTTTAAACCTTCAAAGGTGAACAGACACTAAAGGTCTTGAAGAAAACTGTGTCCATTAATGACAAATACTCTGCAGTACATGTCTCCTCTGGCTTTGTAAAGTCCTGTAGTAAATATAATATAATTCACAAATAAGTCTGACAAAGAAGTTCCCACAAAATCCCCTGTATTTGTGGATAATAGGAAGAGAAACTCTTAAAAAAGGTTGGGGATGTAAGATTAAAGCTGTCTGCATTCACAGCATGCATTCATTATATTTTCACTAGATGGCGCTGTTGGCTCATTGTAACAGAACCCATGCATGTAAAGGATTTCCTTGAATACTGACTAAACATTTTAAGTATTGTTTTCTTTTTTATTAGTGAACAAATAGTTTTTAATTGATGACAAATGCACATAAATGCTATGTTTGTGTAGTTTCTCCTTTACTTTAAAGTCAGTCTTTAGACTGAATGCTTAAAGGAAAAATGGAAGAAGTATTTAATAATTTATCAACCCATAATGTGTCAAGCAAGGACAAAAACGGTGCATTCATGTGATAAATCATCTTTGGTTTCCACAAGCCTCAACCTTCAATGTATTAACAATGACACAGTTCTGCCTTTGCAGCTCCTCTCTGAAATTCATCTTCATCATCAATAACTTTTCAGATTAGTGTCGAGGAGAAGAAGTCTCTGCAGGATAAACTTCTCAACTCCAGTTACGCTGTCAGTGGAATCACTGTGGAGAATCAGGACTTCTACAAAGTGAGTTACTCATCTCTTTCCCTGTCATTGAGACCACTAAGAATATTATGCTTATCCCTATAGAACAGATTTTGTATATACAGTATGCATATTTCTTTTAGTTCTCACATAGAGGATGACATTTGCAGAGGCAAGCCGTCTAGACATTCTAGCATTAATGTAGTGTTTTGTATTATTAGAACTTTAATAAAGAAATGACATTTTTAACGTTGCTATCTTAGCAGACAGCCAGAAAATGTTCTAATGCTAAAATCTGTCTTCCCACTGTAATTATCTTCAAAGTGATTTAGTCTCAAAAGCGTCTGTGTTTCCCCCGTGAGTCCATTAGTGAGTACTTGAGCAATTTTTTTTTTTTTTCTAATTTTAAGTCGCTCAGTTTGACAAATGTCCCGAAACAACAGGAAGTCGGTCCTGTGATTTTCATGTTAAAGAGGCACTCCATCAGATGAAGTAAAGGTCAGGCGCTATGACGGGTACTGCTTGACGTTCGAAAGTTTGAAAAAAAGTGGAAAAAAAAATCATCTTGGATTGGATTTTTAGACAAAGACTGCGTTACATACATACTGGAAAAATTTTGACTGCTTTCGCAGTATGGGAAAATGGTAGGATCAAATGTTTTTGCCTCACAGTTTTGACTCATACTAGGGATTGAAATTTGGAGTTGCTCATTCTCTGCTTCAGTTTTGACCTCTCAACTTCACAGAAGTGCAGTGCTAAATTGCCTTCTTAATTCATTACAAACTCATGTATTACAGGTTAGATCATTATTTCTCCAAATTTTGTAATCTTCTGCAATCTACACACGATAAAATGGGTGGAACTTACAGAAAAACCTATCCGTTTGGCAACAAAGGACATGTACTAAATCCACAGATTTGGACTTGAACTTCTGCCTTTTGTTGGACTAATTACCACACAAGCTTTCTCATTAGTGTCACCCATACTGTGTAATCCTAACCTGCCCTAGAGGACCAGTCAAGCAGGGCAGTGGCTTGTCTGTTAAAGAGTGAAACACTTATTACATTGGAGTAAAACACTTATTTATTTGCTTAAATCTATTTCGTTCTTCAACTCCTCCGCCTTCAAGGCAAATATTTTGTCAGATAGAGACAGATCGTCTTATGATGCAAAATAAATGAGCAAATATTGGCCCCCGAGGCAGTTTAAATCAACTTATTGGAGAATTCATGCTCTCCCAAATGTAGACTTGCCGCTGTGCATATCAGTATCCTGCTTTAGTGGAGAGCCCCGGAAAGTAATGGGTGATTGTCAGATCACCGTCATGGCCTTTCACAGTTGAATGGATTTAAGTCTACAGTTTGTCTGTGCACAAAAGGAACAGGGTAAAATGTCATGGCTTGCTACTTGACTTTAAATTTACATTTTAGGCGTGTTCCTGGCAGTCTCATTCACTGAGAGAATGTAAATCATCACACTCACTTTATTGAACATCATCAGAATAAGTGTAAATTCCTGGATCACATTTTAAGCAGACAAAACTAAGAAGGGCAAAGGCTTGGCCTTAGCATCCTCACACTCAGCGTGCATGCAGACGGAATATTAACATCTCTTCTGCACGAAAGCATGAATTATTTTAAACATCTTTTCCCTCCAACTTTTCAAGGTTCCGTTCCAAGATGCTCTGGATCTAGTGCGAACAAGGAAGGTGTACCTCAAAGCAGGCTACGTGTACATCCCTCACCAGGACATTGTCACCATTGTTCTGAATGATTTCCGCACGCGGCTGTCTAAAGCTCTCGCGGTAAGTGTTTGCAACTCTTGCTGTTTTTTTTTTAAAGATGAATAATAAATGTTATGTAATATTGCAGGAAGCTCAAAATTTGAATCAACACCTCTCTGACTCACCCGGCACAGCTTCAGTTTGCATTATGCATTATATTACTTAAGTGTTTCTGTTGTGTCCACTCGCTGTACATGCAGTTTATGTAAATACATTTTATCCATACGGTACGTCTGGTTCCATGAGGCACATTATCAAATTGCGTCCATGGTTGTTTCCTTCGGTCCCCTGAGGGAAGTTGGAGAACCGCAGGGTTCAAATGAGTGGAATAAATATGCACACATGACATAAAATGTCTGGAGGGAAGACCAGAGACAGCTAATACGAAAGTGCTTATTGTACCTACGGGCATGGTGTGTTTTTTTTAAAGGCTGTGGAAGGAGGACCTGTGAAGGCGCAATATCGGCTCACTTGTACATAGCATTAAATGCCCTGAGGGACGTAGAACACGTTTTGGGAACCACAGGCACTCTTCATGATATATGTGAGGAGACAATCATGGTTCAGTTGCATCGCGGCGAAGGGTCCTGACTAGAGAACAGACACAAGCATGCGCAACAACCAAAGGCGATGGCGCTAAATAGTTTATGAGTATATTTGTTTTAATGAGGTGCAAGAAATCTTCAATCCAGAGGGGAAAGGATGAAATATGCCAATATAAAGATCTGCAAATCAGATTGGACTCTCAGCCTTTCTAATTTGAATTTATTTATTTCCATTTGTATCATTTCTGTACGTGATCCATATCAGCGTAGGAAACATGAAGTATACGTCAGTCTCTGAAGAAAAGAGAGTATGGTGAAGAAAATGCTGGATCTATATGAGGGATCACCTGTCTGCTGTAAGAAAGTGTCAGAAGCTTTTTTTTGCGACACGAGATGCAACGCCTTTTCAAAGTAGCTCTTAGTTTTCTTTGTAACTCTTTGTTCTTTGCTTCATGCAGAGAACGGTCTTGAACCAGGTCCAGTTTAGTGTAGTGGTTTTGTTGTGGTTTTCACTCCTTGTATTTAACAGAGCAGTCACTTTGAATCAGTTTTCAGGTAATTAGTGACAAATAGTGGGACTCTGTTTAGCCGGTGTACTCTAAAATGCCCATTAACGAATTGAAGCGCTCAATTAAAATGTATTATGAGCACACTGGCATATGCTAGATTACCAGAATTGTTTTGAAGTTGTGAGTTCTCAGTAATAATCTTTGAATGCATGCAGAGTAAATGGGGCACTATACCTTGACCTTCTGCTCTGAATATGTGCTTTTTCATTTCTCATTGTTGTATGAAGAATTATCACAGACCTCTATTCTTAAAACGACACTGTCGAATCCAGCACAGTCTTGATTGGACACTAGATTGCCTGTTGTTCCCGGTGTAATATAAAAAGTAATTTCCTCTCTACTGCTGTTGGCATAGTAGGTGACATGTTCTTGATTTGCTTTTAACCTGAACACATGTCCTCCATCATGGGATAGGCACGACCATATTTTCCAAATTAGAAAAGAAAAACAAATAAAAAAAACAACTTGGTTCAGTTCCACCATCTCACTCTCTCGCTCTCTTCCTCTCTCTCTCTCTCTCTCTCTCTCATTTCCTGGTAATTATCCGGACGACTAACTGTTGGAATGAAATAATGCTCCAAACTATTTTCTGTAACCGTGCCATTGTGACTGTTTTTGTGTTACTGTAATGGTTCTTCTCTTCCACTGGGGACAACAAGGAGAAAATTTGTCATTAAAAAGGCACACGACTCCAGTTGTTGGTTTGATGTTCATTTCAACAGGAAACAAAAGAAATAGAGTACATTAGGCTGTTTTTTGCATGTGTAAGTTTCTTGTTTGTCCATATATCTGTAGGTTTGCTCTTTAGTCAGACCCACAGCTGAAACACGTGTTCGGACTGAGAGTGTGAAACCAAACATCAGGCGTAGATGGGGGTTGTAAGGAATCACCAGACAGTTGTTTCATATGATATAGGATGTTTCAGATATAAATACTAATTCCGTGTTATTTAAAGCTGTGATCTTGTATTTTAATTATTGTTCTGCGTAGTACTTAACCTTTGACCAACACAGATTGACCATTTCTCATGTGCTCTCCGTCTCTTCTGCAGCTGACAGCCCGCTCGTTACCAGCAGTGCATTCTGATGAACGTCTCCAACCGCTCCTTAACCACCTCAGGTAAGCAGCGGGATTAATAACTTTGCTGCCACTTTGCCAGGACTCTGTTGAAAAAGAGATTTAGCAGGATTGATCTTTGGGACCAAAGAACATTGCAGGCTTGTGGCTGACCTGAGTAAACCCAATCTGTCCCTGTAGACATGTCCAGATGTTACATGAACTTGTGGTGCTTGGCTGTACGTGTACAGAATCATCTATTCCTATTGTTAAAGTTACTCGGTCTTGAAGAAATTAGGACTAAGCTACATGTGCGTCCTACAGTTTTTACTGCTCTGTGTTCGTGGGCAATCTTGGTTGTTGAGTGGTTGGGGGCAGATTATTTGATGGATTTATAATAGTGTTAGGTTTTGTGCAAAGGTGTAATTTAATGGTTAAAATTATAGATTAAACGGAGCTTAGAATACCATACATAAGTGTTTTTCCATCAAACATGAGTGGTGCAGTGAAAGCTGCTGCTTATCTTGTTTTGAGTTTTAGGTTTCACAAAAAATGCAATATAAGCTTGTTGCTTCATTTAAGTACTCACTAAAACTGCATTCTTTTATCAGTCCTCCATTTAAAACAATATCTATTAACAAAAAAAGCACCTAAAATGTTCATATACACAAAGATATAAAGCCAACACTTTTGTTTTTGTCCCCTTTTTCTGTTGTGGAGAAATCAATGGTCAGTGGTGAAGTCAGGAGGGAAGAAAGTGTTCAGGAGCCTCTGATGTCTTATGCTGTCATGAGCTGAAGTAAAAATAATAAATAGCATGACTAGGACACAGGTGTGCCTTAGATTGGTCACAATTAAAGGCCACTTTAAAATGTGCAGTTTGCACCTTGAAAAAACAACAAAGGCAACAAGTACTTTCCATTATGTAAAAACCTTGTTCACCATTGAACACTAATGTGAATCAGAGGTTTGCACTGAATACTACTTTAATAGCAGTAGACTTAATTTCAGCTTCATAGCAAGGGAGACTGGTTCAGAACACACTGAGGGTGTTTATCTCATTTTAGATAGAACATGAATATCGGGGTTCAAGTCATGTTGTTGGGGATTAGTGGGCAGGTTGTTGAGATTAGTGGCCTGCCCACTAATCTCTATGGTAAGGGGAATGTAATGTGGGACACTGGGTTCAAGTCATCGCCTTAAAAATCTACTGATAGCAGCATCTACTTAGCAGATTTAAGTTTGTTTACATGGGTCACAGGGAATGTATTATGTGTATTTTTTTATTATTGTGTCCAGTGTTTAATGGCAAGTCTTAACCTGATTTTCTATTCAATAAGACCTGATTACATTGAGGAAACATGTATCAGAAAATATCAGTTTTCACAGCAGCCCTGATTGTTTCTAAAATTGTATTCATTTGACTCAAGAAATTCAGTCTTATTTGTCACAGTCCTAATATTTTATTGAAGTGTCTTTTCTTATTTCAGTCATGCCTATGTGGGACAGGATTACAGCATCCAGAAGAATGTTGGGAAAATCTCATTGGAACAAATCGATTCAGTAAGTTGCATTGACCATCTATTCTTGAAATGTCACGTACAGGGTGCCATTTTGCTCGGGGATGGATTGTATAAAAGTGGAGAATTGAGGTTTGTATTGTAATTCTGGTGGTACAGAGGTAGGACTGAATATGGGTGTTAGTGCCGCTGAAGTTTAATCAATCATTTCACAATACGTTTAACATCCTCCATACAAAAGAAACATAGTAAATATAAAAAAAACTAAGCGAGAATAATAATACAAGCCATTTATGGATACAGATATGTTATAATAGATTATATCTGCATGTTAATCAGTTGTTGTCTGCCTTCAGCTTTCAGGAAAGTCATTCCCGCTCTGTATGAGGCAGCTCCACCAGAGCCTCAGAGAGAACCACCATCTCCGCCATGGTGGTCGTATGCAGTACGGCCTCTTCCTCAAAGGTATCGGCCTGTCTCTGGAGCAAGCGCTGCAGTTCTGGAGGTCGGAGTTCATTAGGGGCAAAGTGGATGCAGACAAGGTAATGTTGACAACATTAGTTCCATTTTTGTTATAAATCCATGTTGGATTTTAAAGTTTGTGTAAAGGCAATTCTGAGATTTCTTTTAAAATACATTAAATATGTTGGAAAATAGTTGCTGAAAACGTGAAAAGACTTTGAACGATATATTACTGAAATGTGGAGTTAGAGGTTAAAACAGTTTTTCACCAGTTTTCAGTCCAGGATTTTTTGGGCGGTCTTAAAGGGTGACTCGATGACACGCTGAGGCCATCCTGAACATACCCTAGCAGAGAGATAGAGATTAATTCATCTCGCTCAGAGTGTTTCAAAGTTAGTCATGTCATTTTCTGAACTCATCTGACACTGTTTCAGCGCCTCCACAGTCCTGGAGCGGAGAATACTGCTCATTTTTACCCGATTTTGACACCTAATTTCATAAACGTCTCGATATTTTTAATCATTCAAATTTGGCTGGGTGGTTAATAACACTTTCTTCTTTGGTCTGACAAGCTCAGAACACATATTTACTTTTTTTGTATATGGACTTTAAACAAATGAGTGAATAAATGCAGTTACTTTTTTGCCTCCTGTATACCACTACAACTTTTAATAAGACCAACAGTTAGAAGGATGTATTGTCATAACAAGATTATGTTATAAAAAAGAAATGTGACAATCCATATCATAAAAGACATAGGTGGAATGCACTATTTGTAATTTTAGATCATACACTCTACTAATTATCCAACATTACGACATTCAAACAAGAGCAAATGGTCTAAAATGATATATTATATATAAATATAAATATTATCTTTTAGAAGGCCTTTTCTTTTTTGGTATTTGCTGAATTCTATACAACCTGCTTAAATACCTGGATTCCTTTTTTTGTGTGTGTGTGTGTAAGTTTATCCTTGAACATCAGATCATTGGGCTAAAGGACAATGATTTGTGGTCTGAAGGCCTCTCCCTCTCCAGAGTGCTATTCAACACTTAAATGGTTGATGCTGTTTCATTGGTGATGAAGTGACCCCATCAAAGCTGTATTGATTAAGAGAAAGTTCGCTGGTAGCATATCCGCACACTGCTGTGATGAGCATAATGAAGCCTTAAGTGGTCGAGGTTTCAGTTATTGTGTCTCTCGATAGAAGGCAGAGGCAGTAAAAACATTAAAATTGCTTTGCATGAAGAGAATCTCTACTCTTAATATGTAGAAGAGACAGTGACAGGAGACTCCACATGATGGAACAGTGTGAATAGAAGAGACAGACTGTCATACTGTGCAATTTAGAATAAATGAATCATGCTGTGTATTCTTGTGATTTTATTCCACAATATATTTTAAACAAGCTTGGACTACGACATTTATTTTTTATGTTTCCACATAATTAAGTTGTTTACATTTCTGATACCAACAGCTTCAGCATTAGGCTTTGTTTCCTTAATTGGGTCCTTAGATACCTGCAGATGTGTTGTTACACAGTGTGCTGCATGTAGCGTGGCTCCAGCACATACTTCAAAAGTCTGGCATTATAAACCTTAATGCATTTCCTTATTGACCGTCAAGAAAATAACCGCTCGCTGATTAGATAATTTGCTGGGATTGTGTCGATATGCTTTCATATATATGACTGTACAGTAAAGACTGTTAGAGCATTCCTGTATGCCTCGCCTTGGCTGGACAATTTGAAGTGAGATATGGCTGATTCAGACTACAGTGTGGTTTTTGAGTAGTTTCTTTTTATGCTCCATTGTCAGTACAGCCACTTAGATATTCCCTGTCGAGATATCATTTACACTGGGAAAGTGTGAAAGTGAGTTAACTTTATTCTATTCTACTTTTATTGATAATCCATTTATCATTAAGGTCATTTTCACTATTTTCTGGCCAAACCTTTAATCAATAATTCTTAGTCGTTGCCCAAAATAGTTTGCGTATACCTTTCATGCCCATAATCTTGAGTATGTCACTGATTTTGCTCTCAAAGGTCAAATCACAATCACAATATTTAAAATGTCTGCAATTTCACAATCAAACACTTTACTGAATACTCGAATCTGGTCAATTACGACATTCTACAGTGTGTTATTTGTGTATAACAGAGAGCTGCTATGATTAACAGACCATTACTATGGACACAGTTTTGGTCAGAGACTCTGGAGTACCACAGTGGATGCAATAAATCATTTTTAAATCAATAATTTGACACAATATTGATTTCTCTAGTAAGTAACCGTGTAATAAGTAAGATAATGTAAAGCACTGTACCTTACACCTTACTTGTGCTATTTTTTTCACCTTTATTAGCAGCATCACATCAATATTTCTTCATTTTAAAGGTATGACCATCTGACCATATTTATTATTTCCAGTCACTCTGATATCTAATGTGATATCTAATCACTCACTAATGTGTAATTTTTTTAACGAAAACTGAATTTTAAATAAATATGTATAAATACTGCATGTCCATCTCATTGGACTGCTGCTAATCCCCAACTAGGAGTACTTGACCGCTAGATATGAAACCAGGATGATCTGATCACACTGTGAGCTGTTTTGACCCGTCTGTGTAATCTATATTTACTAACGTATATCTGCAAAGTTAAAGCTTATGATATACTGTTGCTGACTGTTAAACACATGCCTACAGTAATCTCACAGATGTTACATTTTTGAGAGCTTAAAAGTTATAGTATTAACAGGCTGCAAGGTGAAGGCCAAGAAGTCATATAATTGTGCCGAGCTGAATAGACACTCAGTTGCAGCAATCTGGCACAGTAGTGAATGTAGTGTGGACCTTGATCCTCGAGCCGTGTTATCTTTGAATGATGATTCGTAGTAGTAGATGACTTGGCTTACATGTCATTTCAGGTAGTCTCTTTCCAGTCCACGGACATGGATTGCATCAGTCAGGCTATGATATTCTCACAACATGCTGGGACACTTTGTCTGTTTCCTGCTGGTACCACAGTTTCAGTAGTAATGAGAAGACACATCAAAGAAATCTGACCAGACTCTGATGCACAGAGATGAACAGGGAGTCCTTTGTGTTATTAGCTGTTCCAAAATCAGATGCTTGTTCAAATTCGAAATCGCATCTGTGCAGAAGAAGAATTGTAAAATGAGGTGACAGAAATCTTCAGTGACCATGGTGTGAATCGAAAGGTGGTCAGGGATTTGGTATCAACACTTTATATTAAAATTCTAAAAAGTCTAATATCTAACATTATTGAACAGACACAAACCTGTGTCTCATTGGTCGAAATTAAAACATAAAATCCACAAAAAAAGCTAAATATGTCTAAAACATTTAACAAAATTTTCAAAAAAGTTTAGTTTTGGCACTATCTGAGCTTGACCTTAAAACATTAATAGTTTACTTTTATTTTTTGTAAAAATTAGTGTCCTGCAGGGTTAACTATTAGTTGCAATGAGCACTTGTATTTAAGCCGAGGGTAATTGGTGGAAATGATGTAGAACTGACAAGGGTGCATTACTAATGGGAGATTAAAAGCAAACTAAAATATCACCAGTAATTTGTGCAGCTCTTTGACATGGTTTCGCACTGCAGCAAAATATTTTAGAAGTCGGGACAGTTATTTTTGAGTTGTGGTTTTCTTTACTCCCTATAGGTTTAATTCAGTACAAGGGGAGAAAAAAGTATTTTCAGTCAAGCCATCTAAAGGTTTTCTCGTAGTTCGTGTTACAAAGGCACAACAGAATAAGCATCTTTGTCACTGACACCTATTCAAGAACATTTTTAGATTAATAAAGCAGAGTCCATCTAGTCTATCCCGTCCCACTATCTGTTATTGGCCCTCAGTAAGAGCCTTGTGGCAACTACAGTACACTGGATCCATGTTACAGCCCTCTATGGTGCCCCATTTCTGAGGTGGCTTGATTCCCAGGTACAAGCTCCCAGAGAAAGTGTGATGGGTTGTGCATAAAACCCAGCACTTGTTTCACAGCAGAGTGGTGCTGACCAGATCGCAGCTCTCACAATGATGTATGTGTTAAGTCAGGGACTGCACTTTGTGGCAGGCTGCACAAAAGCCTGTTCATTAGTATGCGACAGGCACAGAGGAAAAGATGGGAGGCAGCGATGCCGAAAGGAAAGCCTGGAGGAAGAGGCAGTGTGATATTAGACTGGAGGGAGAGAGAAAATTGATGAAATCAACTTGATCTATCCATTTTTATTGCCACGGAAGTTGGCCTATTCATTTGGAGGGGTGTCTTATTTGCAACACGTCTTAACGCGCTCTTGTTGCCGTGGGGTAGGACTGCTTTTGAACGGCTTGTTTTACAGATGTTAACTTCAGGTTAATTAATTTCTTTTTTCACTTCATAGATTTGGTTTCCTCTGGGGTCCAACAATGAAAGAGATTCATTAGACACTTTATATTAAATACTCTTAAAGTTCTCTCTTTTCTACCTTGAAAAATAGAAGTTTTTTCTTGATGAGATCCATTTTTTTTGTTTGTTTTTCTTTTTTCCTTTTTTAGAAAGAAAATAGAAACCAACGACATTCGACTAGATAGTAGGATCATTCTTTCATTAAGATCTATGAATTCACTGGAACTCCTAGAATGAAAAAAATCTGTCTTGTCTTCTGTGATGAGTTGTTTGCAGAATAGCGCAACTATTTCAGTGACTTAAAATGTGATATAAACAGGATGTTGACCTATGATGTTATCTGATAGAAATGATTTGAAAAGAGAAAAAAAATAGATAATTGCTTTTAGGTTCCCCCATGCTGAATATATATTCAGTATAAGTCCAAGTTGGGTTTGCTTTCACTGAGAAATGCATACCAGGAGCATACATAGCTGATATTAGTTTATCACATGCATATCAAATCATTTTATGTATTTGCTGATTACTAACAAAAGATATGTTTTGCCTTATATGCCTTAACACAGTTTTTGCGCCCGTGAGCACGTTCATGTTTATTTTCACCTGTGAAATGTCTCGCTCAATACTTTGTCACAAAGGATCCTTATCAAAAATGTTTGTCAAGTGTTTATGTGATATATCTTCATCTGATTTTTTGTTTTAAACTCTCTTATTATTGATAGAGATATCAGCCTTTAAAAATGCAGATTATAGTAGGCGTTTTTCACAGCAGACTTTTTGTCTTGTCATAGAAGAAAAGCACAGGTGTAGATAATAATGACATGACTCTGTGCTATTCAAGTGTCTCATTAAGTCATGACAGCGTGACAGCATGCACAGTACCAGGGCCCTGAAGCAGGAACTGAAGGGACTAAATGTAATTCATCCATTGTTAATTGTATTATTTACACCTGTACTTTTCCTTTCTGGTCACGTTAAACTCTTTTACTTGGCGTGATGCCCGCTGCCACTTTCAGGGTTCAGAGCAGGCTTGTCAGTATTTTAGGGACTTTGCAGTTCTCATTTGTCTCCATCGCCTTTTAGTTTACAATTCCACTTGTGTATTGTGTGTAAATGACCTTTTAAAAAAGCACTGGTTTTAATTTTGCAGTGTCAAACCTCTTTACTTGTCTGCAACTGGAGTATTTGATAGTCTCTCACCTTTTATTGTGTACAGATTCTGAGAAGGCCTGTAGTGCAGATTAAAAAAAGGAGGTATATTAATGGTATTACATAGACGAGGAATTGAAGCTGCAGGCATATCAGTCACTGTGGACTGAGTCTAGGAAGCCTTGCCAAGTTTGTGCACACACACACACACACACACACACACGTACGTAATCCCTTTGATTGTGTCCTATTTCTCTGTCTCCATTGCCGCAGGTTTCTGTGAATGTGTCCTCAAGTGTGTGTGTGTGTGTGTGGGGGGGGGGGTTGTTAGTAATATAGCCCCATGAGCCAAGATGTGCACTAGATGAGCTATGGTTCTGCTCCTTTAATGCATCTTTTGTGCTTGTGTTTAGACTCTGATTTTTTGAATCCCCCTCAGTTTGGAGGTCCGACATTATCAGAAGTGTGGGAACGCAGCGAGTGATTAAAAGAAATACTGAAAATATTATATTTAGAGCAGCTGCATTCAATATGAGTAAAAAATAGGACAGGTTGGGGAGAAACTGCAAGCTGCATTGTGTAACATCTGAATACTGTTTTTGAGAACAAATCAAATGTCTACATTAATTTTTGATGGTTTCGTTATAGAGCTGTTTGTGCTTGCTCCCTGCATTTAAGAAAGAGCCAGTTAATAATCTGTTGCTCTTGTGAAATGTGAGACCACCTCAGTCTCACCTGGAAGAAGTGAAGATTTAATATCACATCATCACGTCTTCGTATCACTTTATTGGACCACATAGGATTTTTTATTTTTTTTATTTCCTAATTATTTCACATAATGCATATTAAACACACTTTAGTGCCAGTGGAAATCCAGGATTCATTTTAATAGAGTAGGGGGGTCTTAAATCAGGAAGTGGCTTCTTGAATCTTTAGAAGCTCTACATAATTAATATTTGATTTGTTGTACTTTGAAGAAGATTTTATGGATTTTTAAATTGCTGCTGCTTGTCACATTAGCAAGTTCAAGGGTTTTATTGCGACATTAACGTGTTATGATGGGTGCAGTCATGGTGATTGTGTTCTGCCACTGTTGAAGCACACTGTGTGTATTTTACAGTTTGATTTTCAGAGGCAGGGTCCCTGTAATTCATTTTTTATAGGTGCACATAAGCACTGTACATATAAGATGGGTTCACCGTGAAGATTGTATAGAATGACCCCATCAAAAAGTATTAAGGGTTTTTTTTTGGAGCAAACAACAGAAGATGGTGTGAAGGTTTGCAGAAGTCTAGCACTTTAAAGTTTATTGATATGGTTCAGTTGTGCCCTTGACTTTGATGTTTTGCTTATCGTATAAAGACTTTCCCGGATATTAAAGGAGAATCACATAGTTTGATTGAATTCGCAATGTGGTCATAGATGCATTTTATAAGATCAGGTAACCCCAATTTTGTTCAACTGTGAATGCAGCCCGTTTGTCAGTAATAACTCGGAGTCGTACACAAATCTGTTTTCATTTTTTTGGACCTTGCTTTGCCTTTGTTGAGAAATATTAGATTTAGGATTTTACCTCTCTAAGGCATCAGATATGATGAAGTAAGTTAAATTAACAGATAAGTTTGGAGGGGAAATGTGCCTGGTAAAACTGGTAACAACTAGGGTTGCAAAGGGGTGGAAACTTTCCAGTAAATTTCCAGAAGCTTTCCATGGGAATTAATGGGAATTAACTGGAAACTGGGGTGTAAGCTAGCATCATGACAAGATAGCCTCATAAATGGTCAGTGAAATGATGCTAGCTTATGATGATAGCTTATTTAGCATCTACCTTATCAGCTAGCTATCTACTGTATGAACACATTTTCATGTGCTGTTTGCAAGTTAAACATTATTACCATACATCAAATATATTTACCCCATAATATCATCAAAACTTACTTCACTTTATGTAGTCCACATGCTCAAATGTGTGGCTTCAATGGTGTTGTGGTCTGGGCTCCAAAGTGTGTAGAAATCATCAGTGCATGTGTTGGAGGGCGTGGCCTCAATAGCCCTGCAGTAAGCAGTGTGCTATGTGCTGCTACTTGCATCAAATCTGGTTGTTTTAGTCAAGATTATGCTAAAATATATTTTCCCCAACCATATTTAAGTTCCCTCTTGAGGGGCCAACCTTCAATTTTGTAAATTCCTGGTTTATTCCTGTTTTTTTCCCATAAATTCCTGTTTATTCCCATAATAATAATAATAATAATTCCCATGGAAAGTTTCCAACTTTGAAAATTCCCAGAATTTTGCAACCCTAATAACAACTCAGAGAGACCTGAAAAGTGACAAGGAGCTCCAACTATACACTGCGTTTCACTAACTAGTAAATGGACTAATCATTTCAGCTCTATTCATGTCCATATACTTTTAAAGAGTTATGAATGTACATTTTTAAGTGTAGTAATACTGCCACACTGTATCAGGATTTCCTAAATTATTCTTTTATTTAAAACATAGTCTTCACATTGATTCAAAGTGCTCTGCAGGACAAGGGGCAGAAGCAATGAGAGGGAAAGATGGTTATATCACGCTATCCATAATTCAGCTATCTTGAGTGTGGCGACACCTCTACAGCAGGTTCTCTCTAATAGCTCGATATTTCATTGAGGAAAACACCCTGTCAAAACTGACATGATGTATGACAATGTCTCTTTTCACCCCAACCTTGTCCCTCTTACACTCTCATCCTCACTAATGCCTTCTCTTCCTCTCTCCCCGCTTCCCTCTCTCCCTCTCTGTAGTTTGACAAAGCATATGCCTACAGCATCCGCCACATGTTTGGCAAAGAAGGCAAGCGAACAGACTACACCCCCTACAGTTGCATGAAGGTGATTTTATCAAATGCACCCAGCCAAGGCGACCATCACGGTGAGTTGACGGCTGTTGGTAGAAGCCATTACCCATGTGATAAGCCACTCAGCTGTCATTATCAGGCTTTTTGGTTGAAGCACTTGGCTCAGAAATAGTGACACATCTGACTGAAGACATTTTCATTACCAAAACCTTTTCCACATGCTGAGTACTTCATTTTCCTCCCAACAGTGAAACAAGTAACATCTTAATTGTTTATTTATATATTCATTTAGTTTAATTTTTTATGTTTTGTAGGATGTCCATTTCGACACAGCGACCCAGAACTGCTGAAGCAGAAACTTCAGTTCTACAAAGTGTCTCCCAGTGGAATCAGTCAGGTGGGTGCCGATCGGTCAAACAGTGGGTCTCTGAAATGGACAGAAAGCCCTCCAGCCACTGTTATCTGCTTCTAACATCTTCTGTATTACATTTCTCTCCTGATCTCGTGAAACTCCGCAAATAGAAATTGATTTTGTCAATGAGGTTATAAAGTCTGTGTCTGTGTGTAAAAAAACTAATTCACAAAGTGGCAAATGGTACGCCTTACTGGGCCTCAGAGTTGGTCTTAGTCCAATTCTGATAGCATTTCATCTACAGCAGGGGTCAAAGTCTGAGACTGGACGGCTTTTCAGACAAAGCTTGGCATAAGGTGACGCCTCATGCTCCCTTACCTTACTTGTTAGTGTCACTCACTTCCTGGATGCCTATGGTATTAATGATTGTGTTATTTGATCCCACTCAAAAAGTGAGTCAATATAGCCTAATATTGCTGTTTGACTACACCAAATACATAAAAAGGTCTGTCATAGGGTTCTGACTGTGGTAAAGTTGGAAAAAGAGTAACATTCCCCAAGCTACTGAATCTCTGAGCTGTCTCTCTAACTAAATCAGGCAAATATAGGATCGTCTGTGATCTTCTTTTGATCACTAATTTATTAACTAATATAATATTTTTTTTCCTATCATTCACTGAGCCTCCCCTGAAACTGTTTTGAGCCACCCTGGGAAGGCCCTCCGCCCACTTTAAAACCTTTGATCAGTAGATAGTAGCTACGGTATAGAAAATAAAATGAATGGAAGACTTGGCACGAACCTCCACAGGGCAGATGGCAGACACCAACATGTGTCTGACTTCTTAAAAAACATTTTCTCATACCACATATAACCTAACAAGACTGTTAATCTAATGAGGCTGCACATGCATCAGTACTTTGAGTTGATTAATGGATACTAAGTATTTTAAAATAAATTCTGAAAGTGATTAAGATTCGGGGTGTTGGTTAGCTCAGTTGGCAGAGCAGCCGCCCCATGTACGAAGTCTCAGTCCTTGCCCCAGCGGCCCAGGGTTTGAATCCGACCTGCGGCCCTTTGCTGCATGTCATTCCCCTTCTCTCTCTCTCTCTCCCCACATTCCTGTCACTCTTCAGCTGTCTCTATTAAATAAAGCTTGAAAAGTCCCCAAAAAAAATCACAGATCATCACAGAATCTTTGAAAATTTCAACATGGACAAATCAAATCAACATAGACATAAAAACATGATGGTTTGCTATACTGTTGTTTTCACAGGATGACCTGTAATATATTTCCGAAAGACCTGAAATATGAAGATCGTTAAGGCTGTAATATTAAGATGAAGTGTCTGATGTTTTTTCTCTAATCTCCAAAGAACTTTCAAGAGTAAGTGAAGCACTAATATCACACCAGTGTGATACTTCCTGCTTTGCATGAGAGGAAATAAAAATAACACTCACAGCACAAGTAGTGTTCTACCATTATCAGTCGTTTTGTGTATTTCTGCAGCTGTTCCTGGTATTCCATTAAACAAAATCATAAAAACTGCAATATCTGAGCTAAGAACAGCTCATCACTGATCTAATAGCAGCCCCAGTGTTGAGCATGCTTGTGGCAGTATCACGCTGGAGGCAGCCTTCAGGAATATGGGGAATAATGAAGGAGCCAAATACAGGCAGAATCCCCAGAAAAGTCTCTCTCGCTGTGAATGCTGAAGACCTCGAATTTATTTTTCAGCAGGTCAGTCACCCCGAGTATGCAGTCACGCTAACACTGCAGTGGTTTTTTTAGTACAAGAACGCGAGGGCACTCATGTGACCCAACCAAAGCCTGGGCTTTAAAACGTCTGCTCACGTCCCCACTTTTTAACTGTACTTCAGTGCTTCAGAAAACCAGAATGGAAAAAAGAAAAAACAGAAAATCCCAAAATTGAGATGTACCAAGACTTGAAGGTGTAATTGTTGCCAACGGTTATTCTAAAAAGAGTTGACTCAGGGCTTGAATATTTAAATTAGCCCAAATAAGCCTGTGATCTGTTTAAATCACATCTACAAAGATTTCGTGAATGTTGTATTCACTGCTGTCATTATGATTTATGAGGAATGTCTATGAGGGTAGTTGACCGAAAGCCAATTACATTTGTTCATACACGTCTGCAGTAACAGAAAATGTTGACAATTAACTTGTGTAAATGTACTGTGAGGTGTAACAGTGTCACAACTGAATCTAATCTTGTGCCTTGGAACTTCTCCTTTTCTATCCTCTTCTCTTTTTTTTTTTTTTTTTTTTTTGCAGATCCTGGAGTTGGTTAAAGGAATGCACTACCAGCTGGCATGCCAGAAGTACTTTGAGCTGACACACAATGTAAGTGCAGATTTAATTTGAAGCGGGGAGTAACTCGGGCTACCTGTGTCAGAGGCAGGAGGTCTGGTCCTTAAACTCATGCAGGAGAGACCCAGAACTGTCATCACCTCCATCATAAGCTGGCTGTCATAGCCGCTTAATTTTTATGGCTTTATTATAGCATTCAGGTCTATTTTGTCCCCTGTGGATACTTATTTAATTTAATCTGTTTTTAGTTTGGATGCTTGAGTCATCATCCCTTTCAGTCACACTCAAGGTCCTCGTTGGAGAATAAACAGTGATTGAAAAAAAGTTAAACTTGCAACATATTTGCTTGCGACGTGCATGACATCCAATTGAGTTTGGCAAAGAGTTTAGATTTTGGATTGGCTCATAAAAATTTAGACTTAGGATGAGTGGGATCACTCCACAGTATCAAAGCAATATAACACGCCAAACCACTCCAGACACCATAGAGGAAAACTGCTGTGATTATTTAATTTGTACACAAACGCACCTTTGAAAAGTAAGTTGTGGTTTTAAGTTAAATGGAGGTTGAAGCTTAATACGCAGACATCAGTCGTGTCAAGTTTCTCATATCTTTCAGTAAGAAAGCAAAAAGGAGTTTATCCCAAAATGTCGAGTTACTACAGCTATTCTGTGGGGAATACACACTTGTAACCCTGGGCTACTTGGCTCGCTAGTTATTAACATTAATGGAAAATTGTCTGGTTGCATATAGAGGTGTGCAGGGTGAAAAAATCGATTCGCGTAAGAATCGCAATTCTTATCTTCTACAATTCTGAATCGACTTACAACTTATTTAAAGTTTAGTCCAATTTTCTCCTCGCCGCTGGCATTGCTGACTTGCTGTGCGCCCTTTCCGGCTTCTGTAAAAGTTTGAGCAAGCGGTGCGGAAAAACTGGCGAGTCAGTCGCTGCTAATCTCAGCTGTCGAAGTCGGTAGGCTATCAAAAATGAAGCCGCGAGAAATTCTGCCAGTCCCGTCTTCAAGTGCTTGGGCGCACTTTGGATTCTACAGTCTACTGGGAAGGAAGGAGCATGACTCATTCATGGAGTAGATCCTGAAATGTGCCCTTTCCACTGGATTGGAAATTGTTTTGAATTGAATCATGATCCCAAGAAATGAAATTAAAACTTGAGATACTAGGGAGTCATTACATGTATATCCGTTTATTCCTTGCAAACAATTGGTGAGATAGTGAAAGATGCGTGTTCTGCCGTCATGTGTATAATGAATTTATTTGCTTCGCATGGCAATTTGTATTCATTGAATCGACACTCTTAAGAAGCTACTAGGTGATAAAAGCAAAGATTTAAGAGATGGATGTTGTGTCTGAGTGCAGCTTCACTTTGAGAAGCGAGAAATCTCAGCAGCAGCAGCAGAAGTAGTCAGTATTGATCCAACAACCTTTTCAGTGCCCTGCAGATACATTATAATATGTTTCTAAGAAGCAGTGAGATCCCTCCGTAACAGCGCTTAACGTGCTTCAAAATTTGTTTTAGAAAATTATTTTCTTCCCGAGTGGCTCAACAGGTAGAAATCACAAATGAAAATGTCTCCTTACTGATCTTAATTTGGCATTTGGAGGACGCTGATGCCGCTGTGTACAAATCAAACATTTACTCCTTCAACATGAAGTTTTTGAAAACCTCAATCCCAATTCTGTATTTCTTTAGAAATGATGGAAAAGGTCACAGGAAGAGCATTTGGAAGAGCTCGGATCTCATCTGTTCATTGATTTATAGGTTTTTACTCACACTGAGTGATTTTGACATTTTATTTCCTAAAAGGGCATTTCGTCTCTTCACTGTGCTCTGATGGAATAGTTAGCTGGTGACTTGGCTCGCTAATTTGGCCATGAAAGCCATTATTGTTAATAAATTGGTAAATTGTTAGTACATCAGCGAACCTTTCCACATCATCCCCAATGAAACAGATGTTGCAAGATCTTAGAAAAGTCGACATAATCAGTTTGCTACCAACCTGCTGTTCTTACTTTTTGTCCTTCCTCTCCTGTGTTGTCTAATTTTTTTTTTTTTTTTTGAGAGCAGATTGAGGACGCCGGTTTCTCACTCAATCACCCCAACCAGTACTTTATTGAGAGCCAGAAAGCTTTGGGCGGAGGCAAGGACATAAAGCGAGAGAATGACGCTTCACAGAGGTCACAGGAAAACAGTGTCGCCAAAGGATCCGGCTCAGCTCGAGAGGCCCCAGCGAATGCCCCCCAGGATTTGGCCGAGATGACAAAGGATCTGGACTCTTTCTTTCAAGATGCCTGATTATATTTTTCCTTTTTATATGTCTTGAAATAAATGTTAAATTCCATATTCATTTGAGTTATCTGTATCTGACATGTTAAGTATTAAAGTTGCATATCAGTGATTCGCTGCATCCTTAGTTTTGCCATTTAGCCCCAGTGTTAAAAGTCATCCCTCAGTTTGTTTTCTTCCTTTGTTTTCACTGTGGTCTGAACTCGGGTTGCTTATAGCCATTCTCAGTGCTCTATGTTTTGGCAGGGATATGGTTTTGGGGGTGATGACTAGAACATTTCCCAGCTGTCTCAGACACAATGTCATTGTATTTGCTGGCAGGAGTATGGATGAATCGTGGCAGGAGGATGGATGAAAATAAACAATTTCCACAGTTGTATTATGCTGCCTTGGAATATTGCCTCATAGTGCACAATGCAATTTATTCCGTGCACACGTGGTCAGGAGATATTTTCTCATTCGTCTCACTAACTTCTGTTCGCTCAATAATTCGTGAAAAATGGTCTGAAAGTCACAAACCTTTTGCACTACTCTCATGTTGGCAACAAAGGCTGCTGCTGCTCCAATATTTGTTCTTTAGGAGCTCTTATCTCAATTCTCACTATATACGTCTTACAAGATTACTAACTTTAGATCCAATTAGATGTACTGAACAGGCAGCCCTGAATTATATGAATACAAATGTGTTTCCCAGGAGGCCAAAGGAAATATTGGATGATTGAATGAAAGCCTCCTACTATAATTTAATGACTGTTAATTTTAAATCATATTTTAGCATCCCTGAGGGTGTGAAATGTTTAAAAAAAAAGAGACATTATGCAATTGCTCTGCAGGCCTTTCTGTTTCAAGACTTTCTGACACATTCAGTCCACAGTTCATCGCTGTGTGATGCTTGTAACGTCATAAACACATGGTCCGCACCAGAGCTGCGCATAGCTGGAATTAAATTAGGTCTTAAAATCGTGGCATGGTGCTTGACATAGAGAGGATTTATTCAGTATAATAAGGCAACTGGATAACAGTGCACAGCCGGGCTGCTGTCAGCAAGAGGCCCTTGATGTTTAATATTTGGTTGAGCACGACTATGTGTGACAAAGCTGGCACTTTCTTAGACTGTAGGCAGGCAGTTGACTAGGACAGTGCTCATCTCCTTGGAATGGATTTACAATCATTAGTCATGAACTCGCTTGCTTTTCTTCTTGTGATCTGTTTTCTTCCCGTGCTCATTACATGGGCGAGAGGTGTTCTTGGGGACGGTGCATTACCCGAAAAGGGCGAGAAATTACATCCTCGGAAGACCTAACCGCAACATTTGTTTCATGAGGCCTGTATGGAAGCTGACACACGGGGTAAATCTGTATGCATGGCGCACGCTGGAGTGAAGGTTTTGTTGCAGCTTTGAGAACACGTTACAATCTTTAGAGCTGCAAACACAACATCCTCAAGTTCATTCGCATTGCATCCACAAACGAGTGATCCTAATTCAAATATAAAATGAACAAAGAAAGCAAAACTTTATGTATAATAGAGTAATGTTAACAGAAAGCGGACACAAAAAATCTTTGGTTTTTTCGTCAGCAGTATTGAACACTCAACATGGACTCCATTTTACATTTCTATTCAAAGCATGATGTTTCTCTTTGTCCTCCTCCTAATGTAATGTCACTCAGGGGACCAAATGAGCAGCAGTTTGATTTCTTATTTACCAGAAGCTGCTCTAGTTAATCTGGGAATCTGTGTGCGTTTTGTTTCCTACGTATTTTTCAGGAATAGATGATATCCCATAATGCGTGCTTGTACATCTCGCCCTCCAGCTTTACAAAAATGAGCACAATTTATTTGATAACTGTCTCATTCCTCATTTCAGATCTCATAAAAGGTTGTGTAGTCATGATGGATTATTAGTTTTTCAGGAGGGAGGAAGAACAGATTATTTTGGGCCTTCTGTGGATTCTTGTCAAATTAGCTGCTCTGCAGTCGCAAACTTTATCCTCACTGTACAGAAGTCGCTGCTAAATATATATATTTTTTTCAAGGCAATAAAAAGTTTGAGCGGATCTGAAGCAAAGCCTGATGGAGGTTATATTAGTAACATCCTGAGTAAAGTTTGAGTTTGGGCTGCTTTGTATTTTTGTAGGCAAAATACATATACATGTAGGAAGGACTCATATCTTTTTCTTCAAGCAAAAACTAAAATAGGAAACTCAGGAATTTCATCATGGATTGACTCTTGAAAGATCTGAGGTAAGGTCATGAAAGAATAGTGAAACAGGACAGGTACTAAGTCATTTTCATGGCAACTGAGCAAGCTGTTGATGTCCATGGGGAAAAAAAGCTAGTGAGTTAAGCTTGATTTGTCAAAGTTCAATGTTAAAATATGAAACAGCTGTAGGCATTTGATCTTTAAAATGTTCATTATTGTAACATTTAAAACATTTCTTTCTAGCATTTTGAAGAATATTGATAAATAAACTGAAACACTTCGACAGCTATCCAAAATAAAAACACTAAAATGTTATCTAAAACACTTTTATTTTATGTTGGCTAAGCACTCCACTCCAGAAGTATGTGTGTTTAAACATAATAGCAAGGGGGTGACATTTCATTCCTTTACTCCCAGATTCACTCAAATATCATCCATGAGTCCACTCTACAACCCAAAGTCCCATTGGGATGTATTAAATGCACAGGGCTTGGATGTTTACTTTGCTGACAAAGAAAGGAGAACAAAAGCTATTTTAACATGGAAAACACGTCTCCTATCTGTTGACAGCCCAAGGATTGTAATTAAAAATGTGTAAAAGAAAAATGTTTCTTTGTCTTGTGACATGAGCATAAAAGTATTTTTCAAAGAAGAAAGTGTTATTAACCACCCAGCCACATTTAAATGATTAATGATTATTGCTATCGACAAGTTTATGAAATTAGGTAAAAATGAGCAGTATTCTCAGCTCCAGGACTGTGGAGGCGTGTCCGCTGAACGCTCTGAAGTCACGCCCACTTGGCTTGCAGCAATTTTGAAGCGACTGAAACGTGTCAGATGAGTTTAGAAAATGACATGACTAACTTTGAAACACTCTGAGCGAGATGAATTAATCTCTATCTCTCTGCTAGGGGTGCAGGGGTATGCTCAGGGTGGCCTCAGCGTGTCATCGAGCCACCCTTTAAGACTGCCCAAAAAATCCTGGACTGAAAAAAACTGGTGAAAAACTGTTTTAACCTCTAACTCCACATTTCAGTAATATATCGTTCAAAGTCTTTTCACGTTTTCAGCAGCTATTTTCCAACATAATTCATGTATTTTGAAAGAAATCTCAGAATTGCCTTTACACAGTCTTTAATGTCCTCTTTCATACAGTGCTTAGACAGGAGGTAGAACTTCCTTCTATTTGACTTGCATGATTTTTGAATGTGGAAAAAAAAAACTAGTACAAACAGAAGGGACAACAGGACGCTGCCTTTGGCTTAAAATATGAGAGTGAATCAGCAGCCACTACAGATAAGTGTTGTCAGGGAAACTCTGTGAGTCTGTGTCCTTCCTACAAGGGTTTATACAGTATGGCGAGGATGCACCTGTTGGCATCATTCCATTGATCTAAATCTAGAGATCCATGAGTGTCCATTACTGTCTCTTGATGACACTGTTTGGTATTGATCGTAACACCAGATGGAAGCATCAGTTACACACCCATCAGCATTTTGTTCAATTCATGTGAAACCTGGCAGTTCTTGTTATGATGCACAGTGTAATGTTGGTCTCTTAATAATGGAAAAAATAAATAAATAAATATCCAAGGTGTCAAACAATACATTTATCATCAAGTCCAAATGTGAAATTAGCCGGGAGATGTGACAACCCCAATGATTGTAAAATTGGAGACAAACTTCCCGCAGCTGTATGTAAACTCATCATTATTCCCCCGGGTGTTTGTCTCATTAACCTGACAGATGTGTGAGTCGCTGCTCGTGTGATTAACTTTGCTCACAAACTCTTCACTCTGTCTAAGCTTCACCTGCAGCCATGCTGTCACTTCCTGTTAGACTTCATGTTGGACAAAACCTGTGAAAGAAGAGACTTAGTTGCTTAAAACATCCCCACTCCTGCTTGCTTTGGCAAACAGGTTTTAATCACTGCGGCACACAAATGCAAGTTGGTTTTACCCTTCCTCACGTTGCTGTGGATCAAACTGCTTAGTAAACACTGACCATCTATTTAATCCCTATATAGAGTCTGCCTAACTGAGAAGGGAACTTTCATATTCATCCTTCTCTCTGCAATTATTTTCCCCATTAGCTATTTGAGCTTTGAAGACAGAATTTAATGAGATCACATTGTTGTTCATCCACATTTCATCTGAAAATGACTTGCATCTCATTTGGCAGTATTTTTCCATATTTGTGTTGGCATTTCTCTCTCTGTTTATTGCTTGTGTTGTTTACTGCCTGTCCATGACTGGAGGAAAGATGCCGATGTGACTACATTTAAAGGTCCAGTGTGTAAGATTTAAGGAGCGTTATTTACATAATATGGAACAAATGGAATATAGTGTGTGTAAAAAAAAATTCAACCGGCACCGGAGGTTGCCGCTTGTTCGACAGCCAGTTAACCTAGTTTAGCATAAACACTGGAAACAGGGAAGCGACTTGCCTTTCTCGTCCAAAGGTGGAAAAATCAGCCTGTACCAGCACCTTTGGTAGGACAAATTGTGACTTAACAGTAATGACAAGACTGCAGGAAATTACTGCACCCTGCCAAGACATAGCCCAGTAATCCCACAACTTGTTGTTTTTACTCTTTGTTTTTTGTAGCGATTAAATGAACAAGATATAACTTGTTAATTAGTGAGCTTTAGATGGGCTAAGGCAGATTTGTCACCTTTGGACAGAGCCAGGCTGGCTGTTTCACCCTATTTCCAGGTTAGCTAACTGTCTGCTCTCTTTAGTTTCATATTGATCTTCTTATCTTACTCTCGCCAATTAAGAAAGAACGTTTATTTCTCAGAATGTTTAACTTTTTCTTTAAGTAAAAATATAGAATATCTGTTGTCTATTCAGATTCATCCCTTGTGTGTACATCATACCGTCGGTTATATATATTGATGGCTGCCTCTCTCGTGGTGATTTATTGTTGAATGGCTGCTGTTGCTCCACAGAAAGTCTTCTCACTTCCTCTCGCTACCAGTTAAGTGGATTCTGTCACACATATTAAAAACAAATCTGCAGCAGAGTGTGACACATCAAGGGGGAAGTGGAAAGCAAACCCCCTTGTTAATAGTGGGAATAGTGGAAGCGGGGACTGTGGGATGTTGGGGGGACATAATGGCCCTGACAATCAACCAGCTGAGTGCCCGTCCTTTTTCCCTGCAGGGGGTGTTGGTGGAGACGGAGCGCTGGAGCTTGTTGATGCTATATGAGCTGACACAGAGTTAGGTCTGTGTCAGCTCTGAACAGACGGGAGATAAGAATTCGAAAGATGTGAGTGTGAGGAACCAGAGTTAAGAGCAATTCCCCGGATTTCCTCCTTGACATTGATAGATTGATGAGCTGGAGCTCACAGCAGTCCAACAGATTGTCCTCTTGAGATTGATGGATATAAAAGATTTTTTTTTTTTTTGCTCTTATTTTCAATGTTGACACCCTCCTAAAGGGTTACATCTTGGTAAGTTCTAGCCAGATAAAAGGCTGTGAAAATTCGTTTTGTCTCACACCATCCGTTCCAATTTAAAACCAGCATTTATGTGAATCATGTTCCTGATATCACGTTTTGGTTGCTATTATTAGAGCCAGAGCCAGTATAGCTGCTTTTTCATGTTATCTCTGTTATCAGGCAAATTCTACCTAATGCAATAACAAAGAGATGCAATGCACTACCTTGTAGGCATGACTATATGAGACATGCACAGTGGGAAAATGTGTTATAAAAGGAAATATCAATGTTTTGTTTAATGAATCAGCTTCTGGGCTTCTTTACTTTTCAAAAGCACTGGATTTATCATTATGATAACAAACCGTCCTTTGGGCCCTTCAAGTTGACACATATGATTTGCTCCATTAAATCACCCATCACTGAACATTTATTGAAAAATAAATCATTTTAGAAATTATCTGTTTGAGAGGGAGAGCAGAGAAGAACAGGGAGCTCACCTCTCTCCCACAGCTGCATTGCATTGGTTAATCTCTTTCTTGTGGTTCATAGCTTCAGCGCCCCTCGGGGAGCTGGGATTTTTCACTACTGACATGCATTTTTCATCTTCACAGGGTCTCCAGCAGCACTCAATATAGAGAACTGCAGTTTTCCCAAGCCTGATAATTGTCTGTAGTTTGATGTCTTAGCCGTGGTAGGCCGCATACTGCAGATTTGAGCCAGCAACTTAAGAGCGTGCTGCAAAAAGATTTTCTTTCACTTACAGAATTACATCAGTGTGACCTCTTAGCATAATGTCAACACCTCACAGGGTTTAGATGGTATACACACAGACTGATGACTCCATATTTTTTGTAATCGCGTTTTAGATAGGCTTGCCCTCGAGCAACCAAATCTATTTTGGCCTTGGCCCTGGTTGTCAAATCAAATCAGACAACAAAATTGATATTCTAAAATAATCTATTAAGTGCTTACAACATTTTCTTTTGATGGCCTGTAACATTTTCTTCTCATTCACACAGCACAGTCGACAAAGCGAAGGACTGACACAAGCGTTAATTAGAAAATGTCAGAGCAGCTCTGTATGCAGTTCTTGCGTAGCCGGCTTTTATTCAATCCTGAAAACGACGTGGATTGCTTTCACTTGAGACAAAGCACTAATACAACCCCATGGGTTGCCACACTGATAAGGTGAGGTCAGTGTAAGCTGGTAATCGACTTCAACAGCTTACTGCAGCAACGCTTCAGGCATTTTACCAAAGGAACAAAGCACCCGTAAAGTAATAATCAAAATGGTTACTATGGAGCCCAAAAAACTGATAAGATGAGAAAAGTCAGATACTGCTTCTAACTGAATACAGTTCATAAATAATAGTGTGAAAGCCTCGAGAAATGTGGCTTGAAATAGTAGAAAATACTTACATGATAGTGAAGTTGCCACAACAATCTGAGTGAAAATAAACATTTGTAACTATTAGAAAACCTATTTCATAAGACAGCTCATTTCTCAAGACGATGCAGGTCACGTTTTAATTGACATCTACATCTACAGGACCAGCACAGAATCTAAGCACTGGTGTATTTTAACTACCTAAACGTTTAGTTTAAATATGTGAGTATTTTCACAGCTTTACTTTGCTGTCAGACAAAACCCTTTCTGATGGGTGACTGAAGTCATTATGCTCTCTTTAAAGCCACCACACGAGACCCCTTTGACAAAAACAGTCATTTTACCAGTGAACTGAGGATTTTTAGTGTTGTTCAGTCCTTAAATGACAATATTGTGAATCTGGATTGAAACTTATTCTATTTCTATGATGCACATAAGACCCTAAATTACATAGTGATTGTAATCACTATGTAATTTCACATTGAGATTTACAACAAATGTAAAAAAACAATTAAAAAATAATCTTCTATTTGTCTGAACTTTCTTGTAGTATGTACTTTGGCAGTATTAAAGTTGGTGTTTGGATCTTATTAGTGAAGCAAAAAGCCAGCTCTGAGTGTTAACTTCACTTTTAGCAGCATTTATTTCAGATGTTAAATTTGTTTTTATCAATTCAATTCATTTTGGTAGATTTAATGTTCAGTGACTCACATTAAAACCAAACTGACTGTAACTCATGTTTTTATGCAGAGAATTTGCAACTGCACAAAGGTCATTTTAAAAAAGTGTTTTCCTACTTCATTTATGTTATTGTAACGCTGGCGACTCTTAGCGTTAACTATAAATGTAACTGAATTAAATGACTTTTGGCCTGTAGGTAAAGCAAAAACACAGGGACAGCTTCCTCTGTGTAACTTGGTTACTGTCACTGTTTTACCTCATATCACTACACCAATCTTAACCATCACTTACAATGCCACAAAATATAGTTCCTGTTCTAAATGAAGCAACATATAAAAATGATGTTTTGTTTCTTATATTAACATTTGTCTGAACACTTCTTTCACACCACCCTTTCCTTTTTGCCCTTTTAATTATCATTTCATTTTTTTCTCAATCTAACAATGGGGCAAAATCAACATTTCTATTTAATATCTTAGCTCAAACCTTTTACACCTTGTCTTAGAAAATATTAGGCTCTCCAAGAACCTTAACATTAAGATAGACATTAAAGTATAGTAACATAGGCCAACCCTTTTCAGCTACAGACAGTTTACACTACAGGCAGATTTATTCTTAATAAAAAGATGATTTATTGTTGAGCTCTTATTGGAACAATTACAAGAAGCAGAGCTAATTTGGTGGCAAAGGCCACTTTTGGCTAAAATAGAAACTTTCTGTCTGATCTCAAGGATATGTAAGAAATGCTCAGACAGCTTTCATTAGACATGGGTTAGAAACATTTCCTATTAAATAGAAGATTTTATTTCACATTCCTTTAATGTAACCTTTACATTAAAGGGATCATCTTAAAGAGTTTAATATCAGGAAAAAAGTAGACCTTCAGTTAAAAATCACAGTTGTCAGTGTGACAGTGCCTGAAAGTGGTTATTGGTTATGTGAATGTTACATTTTTGACTCTGTTATGCTCTGTTGTCTTCATGTTGTAACCTTATCTTCCCTCTGCTCTTCTTCTTCCACACAGACGAGCTCCAGATTTACAGAGGGCTCACCCTGGGACACTTTCACAAAGTGGAGTCCTTCCTTGGCGAGGGAAGCTTTGGGTTTGTTACCAAATGTTGCAACCTTCAGACTAACAAGGAAGAGGCAATCAAGATCAACAAAAACAGTCCTGAAATTGTTCGTCAGGCTAAACTCGAGATATCAGTCTTAAAGCGGCTGCGATGTCTAAATCTGGACACCTGTAGTCAGGCGGAACGGGTTCTTTTTCGACCGAGATAGGATATGTCTTCATTTTGACCTTCTGGACCAAAGCATTTATGACAGTCAAAAACAACAAGGGTGTTAACACAACAGAGCTGAGGTCAGTTACTGAGCAGCTAGCCACAGCTCTCTTCCACCTGAGGTCAATCGGTCTTGTGTATGCGGACCTCAACCCCGATAATGTGATGGTTGTTGACCGCAATCAAAATCCTCTCAAAGTCAGGCTAATTGACTTTGGCCTGGCCTGTCGAGTAGCTGCAGTTCAGCTGGATGTCTGCGTACAGATGACATGGTACAGGGCACCAGAGGTGATGCTCCACACATCCCCTTCAATGAGGCCACAGACATGTGGTCTCTGGGCATCACAGCTGCAGAGCCCCCAGGTCCCCTGTGTACACAACATTTTACCTGACAAGCAAAAGTAGCTAATAATACTGAGAAGTTTTAAAAAAAAATCACAAAAGTCAAGGGTAGCATGTACTTGAAGATGAAGATTATAAAGAGCATTGTGTCTGTCAACTTTCAAGAAGAGCTGCTGTGTCTCAATTTGTGTACTTTCATACTTACACTTGTTATGTTGAGTACATAAGTGCATTCAGGCTGTCAGTTATGGCAAAATGTAGTGTACTCTGCTGGATGGTACACTTACAACGCTCAAAAAGTTGAGTGTGGAACGCTGGACACTTCTTGGCCTCAATGGTCGCCATTTTGCCCATGTAGCGGAATGGGGGGGGGTCAGTGGCGTTGTGAAAATGGTGGCTGAAGAAGCTGCTGGAGCTGAAGCGGTTGCGATGAACACCCCAACATACAAATCTAAGTTGTATTAAGGTGTTATATTTAGTCAATTAATAAATTACTGCTCTGGACATACATAGACCTGTCCGTCATTATTATTAGGAAAATTGAAAATGTGTTGAGAAAAAGGGAATGGTGTGTTTGTGTGGTGGGGGGTAAATGATTAAATGAGTGCCAAGAGCAAATTAATAGGACAACTCTTAATAAACAAACATTTAAATTTGTTGAATGCATGTATGAATGAGTATGAATGATGTCTAAAGAAATGGATGGCATTGACCTACATGTGCAACATGTGCCGTAAAGTGAATCTTATCATGTTCTCACACATTGAATGTGGCAGAGTTGACACATTAAGCCTTTTGAGAATAGCTGAAGCAATCAGAAAGCAAGTGATGATTGCACAGCTGTCACTCTCCTGCTCTGCATGCATCACAGTCACAGTTATTTATGTTCGCCTATAGTATCTTATGGTAGCGTAGAGTACATGCTTGTTGAGAGGTGACTGTCCTTTGCAGAGATGTGACTAATTGCACTTGTTTGGCTGTAAAGAGTTCTCTTCAGATAGTGTAAACCCTTGCCACATGCTCTTCATTAAAGTACCCAGGGACAAATAGACTCCAACATGTCCTTGCCTGACAATCAACTGCTGAATCAATAGCTCACTGTTTTCGCGTAGGCGAGATGGATCACCTTGCCCCGTGAACAATAGTTGTTGTAGGTACTTTTGTCACCCAGATCGAATGCAACAACTGTGTATTATTTCCTCGCTGTGAAAAGAAATACAATCTAGGCAAAACAGAAAGGCTTCATTGGGGACTTCTGTGACTCTTGAATCTTGACAGCTACATCACAGTCCCGCCTGTCGGAGGCCTTTATCTGACATAGCATCTTGCACTGAAACTCACGGGGGTGTGTACAGCAGAAAAGAGCTGAAAAACGGACTAGAGTTGCCTGTTGTGCCATCGTGTTTTCCAACAATCTTAGATGTAGTTCGTAAGATGATTGAGCTTTTGGATTTCTATGATTGGAATAACCCACATGAAAAATGAGCTCATTTAGTTTTCATTGTGAAATTGGTTGTAAACTGAGACTGCGATATGCAGCAGTGAATGAGACAGAAAAGCATACAGGAAAGGAGAGGGTCTATGTAACAGTAAACAGATGTTTAGTGATGTTTAACCGAAGCTGATTTCCACTGTTGACATGGTGCAGATCTGTGTTAATAAAGTAATGACATTTTAAAAACAACATGCAGATAAAATAAAAGAAAGAATTTCACTTTTTTTACCCAGAAGTTTACACTACAATTTTATGGTTTTAGACCACAGAGTTGGTGTTCAATCATGCATAGTTTAAAACTTCTGCTATTATCATAGCAGAGATGTTCAAAACAAGTCAGCTGCTTATTATTTCACAAAGCAGGAGTGATGTTTAGTTGCTCCAAAACAAACTACTTCAAATACACGGATAGTTATGAGTCTTGCTCAGTTCTAATGAAGCAAATGCTTTCTGAGTACACTTGACTCAATTTAATTTGGAGAAATAAGGAATAAGATAATGAGAATTATTGAATAATAAATTAATTATGTTTACCCATAATGCAGCGAGTGATTTTGTTTGAATCTATATTTGTCTAATTTTGTTTATTTATTTATTTTGACTATTGGATAGGGCAAATCATTTGATGTTATATATAAATATATGTCTGATCCTGTTTAGATTTAGTGCAAAAGATACATTATTAGCAAGGATACAGAGGCATATAAACACTCAATCCTGTTTACATCTGCCTTTAAGCTCCATCGCAAAGGAAATATTATGTTTATTCATAAAATAGCTAGTTTGTCATCTGAATATGGAGATGTATTTAACAGCTTGTCTCTGCGTTATGCATGAAAACACTCTCATCGCGAACAGATTCAGACTCCACTGTTTGTTTGAAGACATTATTCAGAGAGAATTACTTTAGTTTTCGTTGAGAGAGACTCGTGTGAGTTCACATCACAACTCAAACTGTTGAAAATCACAATAACAGATGCAGATTTTTTTTTCTTTGGGTGTTGAATATTACATTTCATGAAGGGCAATGCTACAAACCAAAGAATATCTTAAAATCTTGTGCATCAAACCAGCACTCTATTTGTGAGGACATTTTGTATACTGGTTGATGCATCAGTAGAAAACATAGTTAGCCCAGTTCACTTGCTGCTAACGTCAAAACTCATCATCTCTCCAAAAATAGCTCTAATGAGCTGGGGAGGGCAGCTGTTGTGCAAAAGGGAGCTAAGATCAGAAATAGTCTGTCTACAGTAGCACAATTGCAGCTCAAGCTATACATCCCCACCTTCTGTCACCTGGCTCTGATCCCAGTCTGTTGTCACAAGGGAAACAACATGAAAATCATCAAAACAAGTCAAGGACTCTGACTCTGCACCATTTCTGCACAAGTGCCATGCTGGTGAAGAGGCCCTTTTAGACTCGGGTGATTATAAGCCCTCATTTTCTATTCTGGCTCATCAAGCAGCTGTCTAAACAGAGCTGAGTTTGCTCAGGTATCCGTCCCTGGCTGGGGAAAATGCTGTGTGTTAGAGTTATTACCATGTGCTGTTTTGCATCATTGAACATTTCTGGGTACTCGCCTAGATCCTGACCCACTTTGGTGTCTTTGTCTTTCCAATATTTAGATCAAGTGATATCGAGGAAGATAAATGCTATGCTGTCTGACAGGCTCTGTGGATTGTATGTCATGGAGCAAATGAATTAAACAAATGCCAGAATCTGGGGTGGATGTTTTGATGAAATCAGTCAGCTACACAATTGAGCAGATTCATGAAATCCCTTTCCACCCGAAAAGATAAGCAAAGGATGATTTTCTGCATCAAATCTGACTCGTTAGCCCGGCAAGCTGTTCGAGTTGAACATATCGCAAGAAGCTGAGATGTGCATGGTTTACGAGGCTATCGATTTATTGTTTTGAAAATCAAATATGAACAAAGAAATTCAGAAAGAAGACATTCATGGACATTTATTTGAACAGTGAGATGCTTGTATTGCTTCTATCAATTTCAAGTGTTAATCACTGTGTACCATATGCAGAGCTGCAGACGGCACCATTCATTATGACTACCGCTCAGAAAATGACACGAGGTGTGAGCTGAGACTGGCTGCAGAAGTGTATTCCGGCGGCAGTGGCGGGCTGGGCTCGTAAAATAGCTGTGACAGTTGGCCAGAACGCCAGCAGTGGGCTTGACTTGCTTAATGAACTAACATGTTCATGTTGGCAGCACTAAGTGAACCATTTATTAGTGAGCTGGGAACAGACACAGGGTGCAATCGGGCTGGTAATGACAGCAGCCGCCAGATGACAGCACAGCTAAAATAAGGTGCAGTTGAGGTTTTCGTATATATTTGCAGTGTTAAGTGTTTTTATGTTGTTGATACAATTGAACTGACCTGACATAATGCTAAAAACACATTTCTAACATCTTTTGCTGCAAAGACACCATGGTGTAGATTTTGGGTGAAGTCAAGATTTGCTAACCTACAGACGTCTTTACATGTCAAAAAATATAACACTCGCTTCAGCAGATGCTTTAGCACACGTTTTATTGTACACCAGGAATGTGTCTTGTCTTCATAACAACCTGCAACATACACACAGAAAACAGAGGAACAAACACTGTACTTAGAGTCAAAAAAGAACAAAGGGCTAAATAAATGCACATATTTAAATACATAACTGAACATTTCAGAAAATGCACCCATTTGTTTTCACACCAAGAATTAGATGAGAAGATTGTTACCACTTTCATGTAAGTACACTAAATCTGAAGCCTTTCCTTAGCTTAGCATAAAGACTGGAAATGGAGGGAAACATAAGTGGTGGTAAAATAGGCTTACGAGCACCTCTAAAGCATTATAGGCTACCTTGTTTGGTTAGTCCCCCAAAAAAGAAGTTTAAAAGAGCAATTTGTGGTTTTATAGATTGATGATATTTGTTTATCATTTACTTCTTGACTATTTCTATACATGAAGCTAAGCTATCTTGTGGCTGTAGCTTCATGTTTAAAGGACAGAAACAAGAAAGCAAATAAACATATTTCCAACTGCTCCTTTCAGTCTTTGCAATAATATGTAGGACTATTCATATGACATGCATGTTATCTTTCTGAATTGATTCTGAGGATGTATGACAAATGACACTGTGTCCTTGCTGTGCAGTACTTTGTATATGCAGCAAGCCTTTGAGCACCGAGTCTGACATTTTGGCAGGGTGCGCATCAAATGCAGTACAGTAATTCCCCCCGATCCACCGGCTGTCTGTCTCCCTATGATTCCCCCAGTTATAATCTGTCAACAAGCGTCTGACTTCCAGGCTGACGTTCTGTATAGAGATGCAGCTTTTAGCCAAAGACAATCAGCTCGTCCTTGAGATGGAGATGGAAGGAGACAGACCTCCTCACTCTTACCTCAACCTTTTCAAATCAGCGTTTATTGTCTTGTTAAGAACAAATAGGTGCAATCATTCGAGAAAATAAGGCACTAAGCATGAGAGTTGGCACAAAAGAGCGTGCAGCCATCATGTTTTTGCTCAGTTGATTGAATTAGTGGGTACAGTGTGTTGCATATCTGAGGATGTCTCTCAGCCAGTCTGAACACATAAGCAGATGGAATCATTACTTGACTGCAAAATGTGTTGGTATCAATTCAAGTAGTTTCAATTATATATGTCTTTATACATATTTGTCTACTTTTCTTGTCTCATTACCAAGTTAGTGACACCAAGACAGTGAGATTTCAAACAACTTTCTTGTTGAGAGTGTGATGAGAGCATTTATACCACCGTGGAAAATATGAAGCGACAGCCAGGCTAGCTGTTTCCCCGTTTCCAGTCTTTGTGCGAAGCTGCTGGCTGTAGCTTCCTCTGTTTCTGTATAGACATAAGAGTAGTATTAATCTTCTCATCTAACTAACTAAAAAAAACTGAATAAGATTATTTCCCAATATGTTGAAATTCTTTATTCCTTTAAATGTTACCAACACTCACAATGCTGTTATTAATGTAGAAATAATGAACGTGACCTCTGCTGGAAACAACTTTGAGAGTCCAGGGAGTCCAAGGAAATAATACATTCAAATAGCTTTTACACAGTCTAACTCTAATCGTAGTCAAGTCCAAAGCAGTTATCTGAGGGCCTTAATGAATGCCTACATTAGTTATGCAAAAATAAATCCACAGGGGGTCTTTCCAAGTGTTTTCAGTGTCAATATGTGTGAAACAACTTTGTTTATAGTGGGATATGAAAGCGACTACTGTCTTCAATAGCAAGTTTTCAATGGCCCAGAAGGAGAACATTTTGTTTGTTTTGTTTTGTTCTTTGTTCAAAAAATGTTTTAAAGTATTTTGTTCCCACTGGACTGGGCAACAAAAGTGTTTCATGCAGAGCTCTCAAGTATATTCACAAAAACAGCGAGATTAAAAAAAACAAACACTTGTTGTGATGCACACAATCGCTTCCTTACCTGTGGTCATTGTCAGTCTTTGCCATCGTGTTTTGTGTTCTCTCGTTCTTCCTCTCCAGATCCAATTTTATCTCTGTGTGCAATAAATGAATCGCAAACAGAATTTATCTTTATTTTTTCCACAGGAACAGATGCAGATGTTTCACTAAATACGCAAATGCATTCTATTAAGAGTATTGTGGCTGCATAAACAATGTTGCCAAAGGTGATAAACTTGGCAATCAACAAAACAAACAGCTGCCTGTTTTTTATTATGCCCGAGGCTGCAGCTCACCGCCGCCTAATGGACGAGAATCACTGTGGATCTATGTGTGGACTAATGGCAAAGAGATGTGAAGACAGCTGCAAAGTCTTTAAACACCTTAGACACCATTCTTTGTACAAAACAAGAAAAATGCACCATAAGTAATGACTCAAATCATTTTTGTAACATGAATATGAGAGTTTTATCTGTGCCATTCACTTTAAGAAATGCATCAGCATCCGTAGCAGGCTTTGGGATTTCAGCTCTTGGCTTGGTTTTGAGCTGGCGGGCCGGCTTGTTATGAAAATGGATCTGAGACTTCTGGCAAAGACGGCATGAACATCATTGGCAGTTTCCAGCAACACTGATCACTTCCAACTCATAGGTGCATGAGTTAGTTTTAAGAAAAAAGTCACAGAGCAAACTTCAGGATGGAAACTTTGGACAATTATTACAGTTGATTAATCATCATTTTATTATAGGCAGTGTCATAATATCTCCACTTACAACAAAACTGGATTTAATCAACAATCATCTATAAATGACATGAATCCCTGCGTTAAAAACGATATATCTGTTATGTCCTTCATATTTATTTAATAAAATTGTTGGTATTGTTACTCGTTGCTGATTTACAATAATGTATCCTGAGAAAACTGTCTCGAAAAATATACTGTGTGACAATGTGATCTATTCAGGAAGTGCAAAGTGAAAACATCTTGTTAATTTTCCATTAAGCTGACACAGTAATTCTTCATGTAACCTAAACAAGTCAGCACTAAGGAAACACGTCGACAGCTTTATCGTTAGATGCTTTATGGACACCAACTTGAAATACGTACCAAGCTATACTTTCCTGACTGATGACGAGCCCAAACGTGTCTGATGGCAGAGTACAATCTTCAGTCCTCTGGGAGCAGATTTCTGTGCCTGCTGCTCTGGAAAGAAGAACAAGTGCAAGTAGAGACCACTATTTTGCAAAAAGGCAAATGGAGCATGTGTCATATTGCAGTGCAGCAGTTAAACTATATAGCAATGAGACTGTCTAGTAGTTGTAGAATTCAAGTGAAGAGCACTGCAGCACCGTATTTCTTTGTCCTCCACATGGGAGGTAATGCAGAAGAAAATACATTTTTTAAGTAATGTACTATATGTTGTTCAGGTAATTGGGCCATAGTAATGATATATGAATAAAAAAAAATGGAGACAAATTAAAAACTGCCATGCCCAGTTTAAATGCAGCATTTGTTTCATAAACCTTTTAAGAAAATAAACAGATTATTCCTCCTGAACTTTACAGAAACAAAGCAAAGCACACACAATGCCTTTTATGACACGAGACTGTAGAATGTTAACTAATGTTTGTGACTTATTGTTCTTATTGTTCTTTGTTCTTGATTAAATATTTCTTGTCTCTGAATGAAGAATTAACTACAGTAAAGCCTGTTGTAACAAGCTGCTGCAACAAAGGTCCTTCTGAATTTGTGAAAAAGTATTCATGTGTTATTATGATAAAAATGGATCAGATGGTGTTCGAGTTTAATTGTTTGAAAAGGAAATTGCTTTTGCACTGAAAGTTGTTTCGGCCGTCTGTATTAACATGCTTTGCAGTCACGACCATTAAGAGTGAAGACAACTTGATGCGTTTTTTGTTTTTTGTAATAAATCAACATATTTGCTATATTACAGAAAAAATAAATAATTTTAGGAAAAACAATGATATCTTTGTGCTGCATCTTGCGCCTTTGGGTCAGCTTTGCTCATAAATCTTGTTATGCATTATCAGTACAAGTGTGCAATTAAGGCGGTATGCCTTTGAATGCATTTGGAAAAAAGAACTGCACCTTTGGAAAAATGTGAGAAAAGCATGAATTATGAATAGGTCAGCAGGTATCTGTCCATAGGGATTAAGTAGCTGCATTTGCACAGCTGTAAAATACACACAAATTGGACTCATTATAGAAACAACAGAAAGCAGAGATGAGCAGAAGAAAACATATTTTACACTGGTTTTCTACATTCTGTAATTTTCAAATCTACCTTACCACATTACATACACATACTTCTTTTCAAGACAGTCTCATATAGTCACAGCATTACTGTTCAACTAATCAAATGATTAAATACTTCTAATCACTTTTCCTTTATCTCTTTTGTTTGCATTATTTTAATTGGATGTCAGTGCAATTATTGCATTTTTAATGAGGTGTCAGAGTTATAAAAACTGCGTACTGTAACACTTGTAGTTGATGGAAATGAGCTTTAATGGTGGATTCATGAGAATGTGCAGTGATGTGCAGGATGGAAATTATAGTTGAATCCTTTAACAGTGTGCACAAAGTAAGATATGAGAAAATATTACTCTTAATCATAAAATATAAGCGGACAAGTTCATTTCTAAAGTGATTTAGCTTTAAAGTGAACAAGTCTTTGCTAATTGGTTGTAAAATAAATTCAATCAAGGAGGTCAAATGAGCCAAAACTTCTCATTTTGTGTTAATTATGTCTCATTTAAATGTTAAAAGTGAATGGAAAAGTAATCCTACTGACCACTGATGATTTCAACAAACCTGACAACAAATACTGTAATTTGCAGATATGAATACTCACCTGTTACCTCCCTGTCTGCTTTGACCAAACCACACAATAGTGTGTTTCTTAATCTGTTGGGAAAAACAGAACAGCATGATAAAGAACATGTCAATCCTCTGCATCATCAGTAATAAACAAGTATAGACTGACAGACTGCATGCGGCACAGAACAGACATTACATTTCATCACTGTGAAAAAAGTAAACCAGTTATAAATACCATGAAATTTTATGAGAAGTTTTGAAAATTTTGGAATTTATTTATATCACTGATGTGATGTTTAGTTTGCCGGACATTATTTTAGCGTCTTTTATTAAAACGGATTATTTCTTTTATCACAGTTTAGCTGATTTCCTTGTGGACTATTTAGTTAGAGATATGAAGGGATTTTAATTCAACAGGCATTTATTTGGCGTTAAAAAGGGCAGGTTTACTTTTTTTTAAGTGGAAGTTAGCATTTGATAACTAAATTAGTATTATTATTATTAGGGTTACCTGCTTAGTGTTTAGTCTTCCTTTCAGTCCCGTGATCTACACTCTTAATGAGAGCCAGGCTTCAGGGGTACTAATCACAAAAGAGAATTCAAATGGCTAAATGGACTTCAGCTTTGATGTTTAAAGCACGGAAAATTACAGATGCAGCTTTCTCAGATTAAATGACAGAAATGCAGAAAGAGGTTAGCAGAGACATTGATGAGTCGCAGATAAAAGACACTGCACACTGAGTGTGCTGTTATTTCATTCAGCAATAACATACTATCAGAGGGTGAATATCTACATCCTGTATGGTCCATTATGCTCTTCACGAGCCAGCTTCAGAGGCTGAGAGCCATTATTATGATAATATATGGGGACTTCTTACCTCTTTTAACTCCATATCATTCTCAGAGTCAATCAGTGTCTGTTTAATGATGTAAAACTTCAGAGAATGGATTAAGAAAAGAAATGTATTAGTTTCTAAATAAGAAAGTGATCAAAGATTCAAGGACGATTGAGCAGGAATATAAATTATTTAACAAATGTATCATTTGGAGACAGGTTGGTGGGTTTTCTTTATGAAGTGAGTTAGCCGTTACCTGAAAGCAGATGTTAAATGGCCTTGGTGTCAATTATGTTACCAAACTGCAGAAGAAATACCAATTTATAGCTCCATCGCCACCTATTTAGAGAGTCTTACACACCGTGTTGAGGTTTATGTTGTATTTATTAAATACTTTATGTACAAATACAGGTTACACACAGAACAAAGCACGCATTATAAATCACACACTGAATATTGCTGATTGCTCTCAACCCAAACAAAGAAATGTTTGCACGATTACGATCTCACATCTTATCACAATATAACTTAGGCTAACTTTAGTCTGTGGTGTCAACTTTACCATGAATTCATCAGAGTTTCATATAGCAATCAGTTATGGGGGAACTTGGGTGTTGATTCAGATTTCTGAACATTAAACATTTTCATAAGAAATGTGTAGATCATCTAGTCATTCAGGTCTTCAGTTCTGGAAAGCATTTGGTTTCCATCTGTTGCCTTTAATAGAGTTCATCAGGTCATTTGTGTTTAGAGCAGTTTGTGGTTCTCTGCCTGTTAATAATTATTTTAGCAATCTGGAATCAAACAGGAAGTGAAGCTTCTGATCTGCCGAAGTTTCAAGAGCAAAATTGACCACGGAACCATCCTTGATTTATTTTTACTAAGCCAAAGGATTTCTGAACCTCACCTGGTTACGTTTTTTAGTCTAAGTATTAGTCTGTAAAAGATCCGCTTAAACCAGACTGAGCCCACAGCTATACAAATCAGTGAACTGTGGAGGAAGGTGATGGAGGTTGAAGAAAAGATTATTTTAAATTTGAAGTGCAGAATCGCATTTGCTCTGCAGCTCTGACTAGGTAAAGACTCATCCAGCCTGTAAAATAATTTTGGGTGAACCGCAACAAGCTAAGGTGGGTTTGTGTGGCGTTTTCTAATATGTTAATGTAATATATGTTAATATCTATTTAAAAAACAGAAACCAGAATTCATTAAAGTAGTTCCTCGTCTAAGAGAAACACTAGGGTATTTGTGGAACTGCGTGGGCAACCAAAATAAAAAATTCAATTTTACTAGCCTTTGTGTCTTTTAGTCTGTCATAGTGGAAGATAACATGACATGTCTCACGACATCCTGACAGAAAAGACTAATGTGTCAGATTTTTTTTTGTTTTCTCTCTCCTAGTCTGACAACTTCGACGTGTTCTGTGACACTGACCCACAGGAGTATTGTACACATAACGAAGCAAGAGAGGAATGTTGTTGTTGGGGCTGTCAGGTGTAACAGTGAAGTCACCTATCTACCTCAAGAAAGTTGTGAATGACAGCAAAGCTATGATTGGTCTTGGTCCAATGATGACGATTAGATTAATCTGACGGCGTCTTTTGTGTCGTCTAATCCTGGCTCAAACCTTGATAATCACTACAGTAAAGGCAATAAATGGTAAGTTAAGTTGTCACATCTGAGACATAACTTAAGAAAAATATGCAGTTTAATGCCAGGAATCTGAAATAACTACCATTTTTTGGGGAATAGAGGGTGAAATGAAGGTAGCCTTCCTGTACATGGACGAGTCTCTTTTCATTTCTTCTCTGTATTTTTCAAAATGTCTGTCCTTTACGAATAAAAACATCTGAGTACTGCAGTAATGTTAAAGTTTGTGGATTTATGTGATTTATAGGTTTATTCTTTATTTCAATTTCTGAAGGAGACGAAAAAAAAATGTTACAACATTTTCATGAGGAATTTAAAAAATATAGAAATAGTTTGAAATTGGAGGTCACATATCTGGAGCACCTTCAGTATCTACCATAGGGATGTTTTCTGTAGCCCCCTCTTGTCAGTCGTAAAATTGGGGCTTTGAGACTAGGACGGGTAGTCGCCCACTCCTCCTCTGCAAAAAAAAAGAAAAGAAGTAAGAACACATTTTAGAAAGCCGCTGCATTCACAGTGCTGCTAAAGTTCATGTCACAAAGTCAATCTGTGCACTCGGGTAGCGTATACTATCCTCTCACAATCCATTTAACCGAAGACAAGAAAATTCAAGCGAGCAAATTCTATCCCAGGTAGTATAGAAGCTTCTCTCCACAGAAAATTAATTTCATGAGCTCTTTGCCCTCTGTTGGACCAATACTGAGATCTGACTGTCAGCAGCACCTTCCTTATAGAGCCAAATTACATAAAGATGGCCACCGCTGCTGCATGGCACATTGCACTGCTTCCAAATAAGAAAGTGTTTATGGAGCAGAAAATCAAATCATTGCCCCCTTGGTTTTGGTTTGGTCCGACCTCAACACCCCAGTGCACAATTCATTGTGCTGAAAATGAATGAGCCCGCAAACTCGCTGTGGCAACCAGCTTATCGCTTGCTGTCATGTGACAACCTTGTAACTTTACTTTTGGTGATTTTAACATTTTTGTTCAAATTGAAGCTTTTTACTTGATGGTTTCAGGACATTTGAAGGCTTCTTTCCTTATGAAACCATGTAAAAATGTAAAAGTAGAGCAATTTCCTGAACAGTTGGTGTTTTGGAGATACAAGATTTTTACCCCACAGCAATGTTGTGTGTGCACAGCAGTGGTTACTCAGCCGATAGTAAAAGCTTTTCTGGAATAAGCCAATGAAGGCACATATCCAAAAGGCAAAACACTCCACCTTTACAACGGGCATCAGTTAGCCCCCTGAGCTTCCACTGGCACATTTACTGTTCTAGTCAAATGCAGCTCGTAGCCAGGAAGGTAGGAGGGGTGATGCATGCAGAAGCGGCTCCCTGGGTGAGGATGATTAGAAGTGGGCTGGAACCACAAGGATTTTTCCTTTGTTTCTCTGCTATGAAACATCTTTTAAACATCAGTCAAGCAGCAGCCAGGATTGTATGATCAAGAATTTTATCTTGTCAGGAATTAATTGAAATAAGGTACAAGGATGTTTCTTAAAAAGTTTGCCTTTAAAATCCTTCACCGTGTCCACAAATCTGACTAATTGGCTTCAACAACACCGTTACCACAGCAAATTACTGTCATTTGTGAAATATTAATGTCAGGTACAAGGACAGCATGGGAAACATTTCTGAAGAGACGAGTTGTATCACACACTGAATCGGTTGTAGATTGGTGTGACAGAAACTGTATACAATAGTTACTATTTTTTCAAATAACAAACCAAAGTGACTAATTACTAATTACTTTACTCTATCTCTAACAGTGTGATGATGATTTCTCATTTGCTACATTAAACATTTAACATTTAATTTAAGTAGAGAGAGAAGGGACGAAGCATGAAAAAGACTGATATTTGCATCAATGATGACTAGCTCGCAAGTTCTGCTGAGCACAAAATAAGCTGTACTTACCATAGTTGTTGTAGGATTCATCACTGGTTCCATGTCCATATTCATAATATTCTGAAATGCTAAATCAGAGTGGAAACATCAGTCAAAATAAAGAACAAGCTGTATTTGTTCATAATTTTGTTTTTTGAAATAAGGCAAGATATTGAAATGTTTTGTTCAGGTATAAAAAAAAAAGTAAAGTTAGCAACTTTAAGGTCGGCATTATATTTCTTATTATCGACAAATACCATGAACAAAACCAACAATATGTTATTTCGTCTTTCAATACCTACTATTCCCCAAACTATCTGTGACCTATCACTCAGGCTCAAGTCCATTGGTTCGTAATGAAGGCATTTGAAACATGTTTGTTGGGGACTATTTCCAGGTGCAGATCAATACACATTTGGTGCACAGCAGTAGGATGGTGTATGTGGGATTAAATACAGTGGCAAAGAGAAATAAAATATATCAGGCTTTAGACTACACTTTTTATTAGGATCAAATTCATAGTTATTTTCATGGGATTTGTTCATAATAAGGAAAAAACAGAATTACAGGCTTATCCTTTATAAAAATTAAATACAAATTGCTAATCCATGTTTTAAGTATATAAAATATTTTAAGTGAAGTTCTTAACTTATTATTAACGAGCATATGCAATGCTCAAATGTACAGCAGTGATGACCCATAAGACAGCTGGGTATGGTGGAATTTTACATGCTGTCTTGTAAGTATTAGTAGACAGATGGTGATTGATGGCAGATGGTGACACATTTTTTATTTATGCAGCCTTTGTGTGTGTGTGTGTGTGTGTGTGTGTGAAAATCACCTCTTTGACTGATTGCTGTAGTTATCTTCGTAGGCTTCGTAACTTTCATCATCATATTCTCCCCCGTACCCATCATCGTAGCCCTGCAAGGAAACACACAATAAGCATTACAGTTGACTCGTCTCATCTCTACCCATTCTAACTGGTTAGAGATTAACATAAAAACAATCAATAATTAGTTCCACAGACAAAGTCCATGACTTTGTGTTGATAATAGGAGAGGTAACAGGAAAAAAAAATCATGGCCAACAGAGATTATTGATCAAAGTTTGCAGGGAAACATGTCTCACAAGAGGAGCCTAATGAAAAACTTCTGAGTCTTAAAGTGCAATATGGATCTCGACTATTGATAAGTAGCTGGTTGAGAAAAACATAAAAAGCCAGAGTACAAGCCATGTTCAATAGTGATAAAATGTCTAAACAGCATGCAGCGAAAGGAGAGACTTTCTAAATTTATGTATAGGTGTATGGATTCTTTGCAGAAAGTCTGTCCTCCAACACTACCACCTATATGTATTAGTAGCTACATAAAAAATACCCTTCTGTGCAGTTGTAAAGCAGGTAAAACATCTCTATATTACTCGTTTGTATACTTCTCATAAATACAGTACACAGAGGAAAGGTCATCCTGCCAAAAGTGTGCTGTGTGTGATGATAAGTAGAGAATGAGGACAGTATCAGTACTGTGTTTTACAATATGCAATGTAGTGTAATTATGTGATGACAGGGTAACAGTTTGGCACACCTTGTCGTTCAGTATTTTTTAAAATTATTCTCTACAGTCTGGCTTCCTCCCACAGTGCAAAGACATAGACTTAACACATTAATTGGTCACTCTAAATTACCCGTAGGTGTGAATGTGAGTGTGAATGGTTGTTTTTCTCTATGTGCCCTGTGATGAACTGGCGACTTGTCCAGGGTGTACCCCACCTCTTGCCCTAAGTCAGCTGGGATAGGCTCCAGCCCAATGTGACCCTGATGAGGATAAGCGGTTACAGAAAATGGGTGGATGATTTTCTACATTGTAGATTTACACTGAAGACATCAGAACTATGAAATAACACATAAATGCTGTTGGCTGCTTTCTTCATTCACTCTGCAGTCCAATTCATTCCAAACCATCTCAAATTGGGTTTAGATCGGGTGATTGCAGAGGCCAGGTCATCTGAAGCAGCACTCCATCATTCTCTTTCTTGGCCAAATAGCCCTTACATAGCCTGGAGGTGTGTTTCATTGTTGTGCTAAAAAGAAATGATGGTCCCACTTAGCAAAAACCAGGTGGGATGGCATATTGCTGTAGAATGCTATGGTAGTCAAGTGTGCCTTGAAATTTGAAAAGAATTCCCACACCATCACACCTCCTCCTCCATGCTTTATGGTGGAACCACACATGCAGAATCAGATGAATCTGACCGAGAGAATGACAAGAGTGTGCAAAACTGCCATCAAAGCAAAATATGGCTAGTTTGAAGAATCTAAAATATTAAAACTTACTGTGCAATGTTTTCACATCGTTTAGCACATAATTCCATATGTATTATTTCATAGTTTTGTGTCCAAACTTTTGACTAGTAGTAAATGTCTGCAGTGTAAAGGCTGATCCTATTGCAAATCTCTGTGTTGAGCCTCAGACTATTTTTCCATTTAATCCAGTTAGTGACTGTTTACATCTACAGAGGACTCTGTTCTCGACCCAGTTATGCAAGTAACCTGGTTTTGGAACAATTCAAGTAAACATTGTAACTTGTTTAGAAAAAGAAAACACAGAGGGGCTGGCTAAAAAGCTTCTAATATCAGATACTCTAATATTAAACTGGTTACTATGGCATGTAAACATCTCACTCTGATCACTTTAGTGCTTTAGTGTCATCTGCATGAACCATCCAATATTCACATCATATCAATTCAGGATCATCAGTTCTTTCCCATGGCAACGTTTTATTGCTGGTGGACTTGAGGGTGTAATTTCCTTTGGGGATAGTGTGGACATGTCCCCCTCATTTTTCAAAATCCTATGTTTGTCCATCTCACTTTTACAGTTACAGCTGATTTACTCCTAAACCCTCTCTAAACAACGTCCTTTGAGTGTCTGGCTGCCAGAACTAAAATCAGAGAAGAGTAGTGCTGATCAAAACGTTGAAACGCTCATCAGACTTGATTTCTATTTCGACTGTGCACTCACAGCTATTAAGTTTTATGTGCAGAGGCGACTGGTTATTTGACCATGACCTTTGGCTTTGCCTCTCAGGCAACTTTCAGGTTGTCCTATCTTCTTGGATGAGGTTTTTAGGACTGTAGTTATCATAAAGTAAAACATTTCTATCAAGGAAAGTAGAAATATATGTTAAACGTTTGTTTAATGCTTGATTAAATTATAAGAGAATGGAAGTAAGTGTATATAAATTCAGGGAACAACAAAAACCTCTGACCTCACTGGGTCCTCCCCACTTCTGAAACCAAATCTATGTTCTTGTGTGGACTGAAAGTACTTCACATAATGTTCTGTTAAATGGTTTATTCATGACAGCAGGGGTGATCAATCTCAGTGAACCAAAGGTTTATGTAAACAGCTTAACCTGGATAACACCTTTACTGGAGTAAGGCTAAAGTGTATGCAGAACTTAGCCATAGTCTGCTCTTGTAATTGTTGGATCTTGCTCATTTAAAGATTTAGTGGAGTGTAAAGTGCTTATGTTTCTTTTTCATCAGGATCTAATCTCTTCTAATCCTTTCCAAGCTTGCTTTTTCAAATTATGCTCTACCATGATACATACTAAGTGTTCAGTTCCTTTTAGAGATTGAATATATTTTAAAACAGCGGAATAAAAATGTGTTGAAAGCTTCAGTAAATCTGGTTTATGCCAGACTTGGTCTCAGCAGCACATTATTCCTCCATGTCTGCCTGTGACAATAAAGTAATATCATCTTGCTTTAGGTATGGCTGCTCTTGGTAATGCTTTGTGACACAAAAGTAGACGTGTAAAAGGACATCAAGTACAGCAACACAAAAGAAATTACATTAGGCACTCGTACACACTCTCCCTCTCCTGTCAGGTAATGCTGATTCAAACAGTTTTGGTTCCTCTGTGGCTTTATTTGTGTGAACATGAATTTGACTAAATTGAAGTTAGGGATTATGTCAGGGATTAAGTTGTCCAGGGGATCCAATACTTCCTCCTTTTCTTGCATGAGTCTTTCCCCACAAAGGCAGAGTCTGCGACCTGCGTATCTCAGTAATTGACTGTTTTGTTAGCAATCCCATATGACAAATCGCCTCACACTGGACCAAAAATGTAAAGCAATCAGTGGATTTCTTTCAGTCAAATATATTATAAAATTAAACCAAGAGTTTTGAGAAGTCGTGTAAAACTTGAGTTCTTCACAGTATATGCATTAAAAGGGTTATTTTGACCAAATGAACTGAAGATCCGTGCTACATATGCACATAAATATGTCAGTGTTGTTCTTAATGCATTAGACATGCAAAATAAATGACTAAATGAATATTAGAGACTGTATATTCATTTGAAAACATCACATCACAACATACTGTGTGCAGCTACTTGTTTACTGGAAAGATGTGTGTGTCTGTGTGTGTGCTCAACTCACCATGAGGACCGTAATGATAAAGTTATCTCAATGTCATGCTGCTGTTTATGTTTTCTAACACAGCAGTTATCCAGTTTATGCTTTTTCATCTAGAAAATGTTACTTACCATGTTACTAAAAATATAGTTGAAACACTATTCCAAAGTTTTTCTGGGTCATACTGCTCAGTTTTATTTTAAAACCTCAAAGTTTATCCAAGTAAACTTGTTTTGTCAAAATAAATAATTGCAATAGAAACAAAGATTAATTAACCATTCCCTAAACCTCTTCCTTGGGCGGCAATTGTCCAATCAGGGCTTAGCAATCATAACTAGTCATAGCAGGTCTGTTGAGCTTTGGATTAAAGACAATTCAGAAGACACAACCTCCACTTATCTAGACATTATATACTAGACATATGTGAACACCAATGTCCCAATCAGTTGGACATGACATGAAACTTATTTAACCCCTGCTTATTTAAGTGAGCAAGAGGGTATGTTGACATTGCATAGTGTGTAGCTGCATTGATTGTTTTGTTTTCATATAGACAATCTACCACTCAATACCACCCAATATATATTTTTAATGCCTTTCATCATCATCTGTCATGTGAAAACATTAGATCTCCATACATTCAGACAAGGTAAAAGTGTGCCCAGAACATCAGGAAGCATCTCTCCTGCCGGGCGTGCAGACTGGAGTCACCCTTCTCTGCTTCCATTACAGTTAGTTTTGTGGTTTGTGGTTATTTTGAGACACAGCTTGTATTGATATCAATTCAAAAACAGTCATTATGGATTATTATGGTCCCCCTCTTGTATTGTCACAGGCACCACTCCTTGCCTAAACCAACCATTTCAAGATGTGAGAAGACACCTGATACAGACAGATCTCCTGTTGTGAGCGAATACAAACAATCTCTGAAGTGATTCTTAGGACATTGTTTGGTTTTCATATGTGGAAATGGTATGGCTTTATTCACATGTTGAAGTAGTGGAACTGTAGGAAGAGTTACTTCCAAACATCCAAAACCAAAAATAATCTTGTCTTACGGCTGCTATATGCATAGTTTTGCAAACCACCTTGTGATGACATGGCTAAAAATCTGTACATCATTTGGGAAACATGATAGCTGTCCAGGAAAAAATGAATTATGTAGAGCTAACATCCTATTTAGAATTACTCCACCAAAGAGGCAAACATAATCTGATTTCACTATTTTTAAGTTACATAACAGAGGTAGGGTAGCAATTCACTGAACGAATCATGTGAACTAACACTACACGTGAATCAATGCCATACTAATATGGGCTGCTCTAATTAAAATGTCCTCCACTGAACAAAGAAAATATAAAACGTATTAAGACTTCTGATAAAAAAGCATAAATGCATATCTTATTCCCTTACATTTATTCCTGGCACCTCTGCTCTTCTTTACACCTCCTCCTCTTCCTCCTGTTCTTCACTTCTTTCTTCTCAACAAATTTTAATCTCACTTCCTCTTCACTTGCTTTCTTTACAAGTTTTCACATCTCATTCCTCTTTCACTCCTACCTTTCTTCTCTCTTCCTCACTCCTCAAATTCAGACTTCTACTTCCACTTCTCTCCTCTCCTCTTCTCCTGGCTCCTCATCACATATTTTTCTCCTTTCTCACTGCCCTTATCTCTCCTCCTCTTATCCTGTTTCCTCTCCTGTCCTTTACTCTTCGCTCTTTCGCTAACTTTTCATTCAGTCATTTTCACACACAAACACAAGAAAAATGTTATGTACATTAGCTAGGTAGTAAGCTTACTGAGGTGATGTAGCAAGACAGAAAGCAAGAGGCCCCATGACAATGTTTTGGTTGACCTACAATAGATGACGATATTTCCCTAGTAATACAACTATTGCTCTACTGATTTTCCAGACAGAGAGACAGAGAGGAAGTGACACAAAGTTGAATTTTCTTTATAGCGTAAAAGATTCAGGGCCACCCTTCCCTCCTTCTGCCCCTGCACTATCATCAGTCGTAAGCCCTAGCTAACCAGCTTACACTGGCTAACTAGCCTACACAAATAATAGTAGCCTAGTGTTAAATTCAATAAGCATATCATTATAGCTAACTGTTATCATTTGGGGTTACAAGTTACGTTAGAAAAAGCTTCATTCTGACACATTTTTGTTTTCGTTAGTATTAATTAGCTAGCTAGCCACAGCTGATGAAATATACTAGCAACAGCCTGTTTTAGCTCTGTTTTGTGTGAAATAATGGACTTAAAAAACTAAATTTCAAGTGGTTAAGTAGAATATGTGCTAATAAATGGTGCATGGTTGGGCAGACTTTTGAAGCTGAAAGTGTTGGTTTATCATTATAAATTAAAGGTACAGTGTGTAAGATTTGGGGCCTCTATTTTCAGAATAAGGCAAACATGGAATATAATATTCATAACTATGTTTCCATGCATGTATAATCACCTGAAAATAAGAATCTTTTTATGTTTGTTACTTAAAAATTATCCTTTTATATCTACAGTGGGAGAGGGTCCCCTTTCATGGAGGCCGCCATGTTGAAACACCTTATTTATACAGTAGTCCAGAACAGACAAACTAAATACTGACTCTAAACAGGGTCCTTAAAGTGTTGTTTCTCCTTTACATTAGGAAGGTGAGGGTGATGTGAGGAGATTACAATGCAGTGATTGGACCACTAAATGCAACTAAATTCTACACACTGTACCTTTAGGTTATAATTATAAACACTGTATACATTATAACTGTATATGTTTGTAAATGTGCAGTGACAAATAATAATGATGAAATGTGCAATTACAACCGGGCTATCTCCATGATGATCAAGCACAATGAAACTCTGTACTGAGGAAGACAATGAAATGAGAATGAAATCTCTGGAAAAGCTAGCAGGTGAAGCTTGAGTTAAGATGTTCTTTTTTGGTCAAACTCTACATGTATAGTTTTCTTTTGTGTAAAAAATTATATTTGTTCATCCTTTTTATTTACTGAAGTCTTTACATTACAGATACGCGTTGTTAGGGAGAAGCAATGATACAAATGTAATGTATAGATTCATTTAGTGTCCACTCAAAGACATGAATGTTTATCACACACTGAATTATCTCTCTGCTGACCTCAGTGTTAGGCTGACCCACAAGACAGGCTGCATTGAGATTCGACAAGACACTATATGTAAATAGTCTGGCCCCTAATTAATGAGGCTTGATTCTTCTAGTTTGACACTCATCTGTGAAAACAATTAACACTGGTCCTTCCTAACAAGGCAGAAGAAATAAATCGAATGTTAACACAAGGTTAGGGAGTCCTCGCTCAGTGTAATTAGGACAGCAAGAACCTAAAGGCCCTTACCACTGTGCTTCATTATCAATTGACAACCTGTATGTCCCCTGACAGTGACTGATCTTCATAGGGAGCTGCTGGTGAATGCCTCTCCACACAGCAGAATGGGGAGGAAAATGAGATTTGCCGCCTTTTGTGTCAGTGAATAGATGTTGCTCTTCCCTGCTTTCTACCTGTGTAAATTCAATCAACAAGCAGCTTTTGTAGTTGGTAATACACTTAAAGTATGAGTTTCCTTTTTATTATATTTACTCACATTCTGCCATGGTTAAAGTTGAGAAATGGGCACATTTCTCATGAAATAACTCAGAGACTGAACCTTGATAATTTCAAGAATAGTGACATTAAATAATATGTTTGTTATACTGGCTGAACGGAGGCTCAAGAACAAAACAAGCAGATCAGACGAGCATTTCTCAGTCTTGCTTGTAGAGTTTGGCATTAAATATAACTGCATCTGTCTTCTTGTTCCCTCACAGACGGTTTCAGTCCCTGATGATACGTCTGAGTCCATTTTGCATTCCACTTGAGTTTTTCTTCTATTAAATAATCAAGTGGAAGCGTGTGTCATACATCTATTTTAATAAACAGGACAGTTCTACATGGAAAATTTCCATAATTAATCTAACAAATGTGAACTCAGCGGTGTATGTGAACCTTTTGTTATAAAGCAATTATAGCAGATGTGCATGAAGGTGGCCTGAGAAACCGCTCTCCTTCAAGACATATATAGAACCTAACAAATCTCACGCATCTTTTATGTTCATAAAATAGATGATATGGGGAGAATTCTTTCCCCCATTTCAAGAGTGTCCTTTTGCTTTTTTCACAGTAGATAGATTAGAGTTTTTTTTTTTCTTCAAAGCCTCCCAAAGCTCTGTGTTTAATCACATTATGTCATTTCCCGCATAGCCTTGGTATGGTTGCAGGGCTCAGGTTTAAAAACCAAGCTATGCCTTTCAATTTTTACCCTCAATTTGTACAATTCATGGTTTGCTGTTAGGGACAGAAGCCTGTATCACTGTCAGATAGATTCCTCTCTTCTATCATCAGCTCTGACATTAAAAGATAAGATTTGATCCAGATGGGATTTGATCTTTAACATTAAACTGAAGCCATGGTCCGAGTCTATACAAAATGCTATCAATCATGTCTTTAATCTCCCTCTGCTCTTCCTTTGTACTTTTCATCATATGGAGCGACTTACACTAAATACAGTGAAATGTCTCCCTGCTGTTCTTTCAAGTAACATTTACTCATTAATGTTGACTTAAAAAGTAACAAATCAAAGATATTAGTGGTAATTTTTGCACTTCAGCAGCAACTTAAAGTATTACTTCAGCACTATACATTAAATGACAAATGACATACCTCAGGAAGGTATGGCTTTCCTTTTAATGGCTTATAAGAATCAGGCAAAAATAAAAAATAAACTCTTATGTTGGAAACCACAAAATATAAATGCAGCGAAAATACACAGTGTGAAGAGTGTTGCCATGGCTCAGATCACACACTGTACAAGCTCAGTAGCGGAGGAAGGAGAAGTTTCTGTGTTACCTTTAATAATCTCATGTTTCACATTAAACTCAAACTGTCTGCACACGGCACACAGATATACTTATTCCAAGTATGCTTTATGTGGAAACCCCAAAATAAACTTTACATAAATGCATCATAGTCTGAAAAGTAGTGCCGCATCAGATCACATAGTGTACATACTGTACTGTAAGAGCTGAACTAGCAGATAACTTATCACTGGGAAACAGACTGGATAATAGATCTGCATTTTAAGCATTTTCACCTTCGCATGTAGTGCAGATGGAAGCTTCATTCTGCACCTAAATGCAGATGCTTACTGTTGCTTCTTTATGTAATGAAAATGAAACATGGTTTTCAGAAAGCTGTTCGCTATGAACCATTTGCAGTCATGGTTTTTCGTTTGTTGTTTTGTGCTTTATTTTCTTTATTTATCGTTGCTTTGTATCAAAATGTACCTAAAGTCAGCTCAGTGTATAGTTCATAAGTACTCAAGAAAACGGCCTAGTGTTTAGGTTGATCACCATGTATATGTGAGAAAATGATCAATCAATCATTTATGGATTACTGAATCACTAAAATGCTTATCAAATTATTTAAAATGATGCTGAAAGCCTACTGACACTGTACGAGGCAGAGACGCACAGAAGATCATTGTGGTGGCACTTCTGCTGTAATATCTTAACATATTACCTTTAAACTAGCTAATATCTGGATTAAGTAGAAAAACTGCATCAGCCTAGAACAATGAAACAGACACAAAGTTTATTTCAAGGTGTAAACATATTTGTAGCTCATCCTGTGGAGGTGATACCTAAATTTATTCAGACTAACCCCTCCTCCCCCAAAGTCCCTCCACTGTGAAGCACTGCACTTGATTTCTGAATCGTTGCTATCCTTTAAGAGGTACAATAATGGTCACTGTCACTGTATTAGTTTTCCGACACTGACAGCGTGACAGAGTCCATTAATCACTACAGTCTCCAGAGGACTCCCTGTTACATGATGACCTGCTCCACAGCAGAAACACAGGAACTGTTTAAAGGAACTTCACCCCAACTTGAGGAGAAAACAATAGTCTGTCATTCATTTCCTAAATACAGGATGCATGCATAACTACAAGTGTATGTGATGAATAAGCAATCCTATGCAAATTAGTTTCTGTCAGAAGATTGTGCAGCGATGTTTATAACGTGTTGTGTTGACTGTGCATAAAAGGATGAGGGACAATGCAACTCCAACTCCACTGTTTTGTTTCCTGTGGTGCAGGAAACAAAACAGTGGCTGCAACAAGGATTTAGTCTTGTAACTGGTCTTTTTTCCTTTGTTTTATTTGATTAGGCTAATCCAATTATAGTTTGTTAATCAAACCCTAATAGTTTTTAATAATAATAAGAGCAAATGTGTCCTAAAATATGTCATTATGATTATTATTATTATTATTAAATATTTACATAAAATTAGAGTTTAGATAAATATAACCAGAAAGTTGACTTACATTTGCACTAATAATTTTGTTCATAAAAAAAAAAAAAAAAAAAACGTCTACAAACTGGAGATCAGTGTGCTATAACCAAGCGGCAACCTCCGTGGCTGTAAAGTGAAGTCAATGCAGAAATTTTAAAAACTGCAGTTCATCAAACGGCCACTTGAGGTTGGCTACAGAACAAGTCAAATCATCTCCATAAGTGCCCATTATGAAATGTTCAGCTTCACAGCAGAAATAAACATGTTCACAGCCTGGTACAAAAAAATGTTTTTGTCTCTATAGTTAACTTCGACATACATGACAACTGTACTGAGGCTGAATTTCTATTTAATTCACCATTAATTAAGAGTGTGGCCGCTTTGATTGACAGGTGGGTGCCATTACAGATGGCTTGTTTGAAGGCTTAATTCAGTCCGCCTCAGGTCCACCAATGATCCCCGTCTTTGCCCATTTTTAGATTAGCTGGGAGGTGGCAGAGGCAAGCCATGCAATAGTTTTCTTAAATTCAATGCTTGCTTGAGATTCTTAAGGATTAGGCTGTTATTGTTTTATTTTTTCTTATTCCCTTTGATATTTTTATGAAGAAATTCAACAGAAACACCTAAAAAGACATAGTCTACATTTCTCAATACAAAGTTAGGCTCCAAATCCATTGCTTTTTACTGAAGACATCTCCCTACAGGTCACAAATATGCAGTTTCATGAAAAAAGGCAAAATAATGTACAAGAACAGCTGGACACTAGCTTTTTTGGAAAATGTTTCTCAAACAGGAGTAAATTGTGTTTTTGGGGACTATTTTAACCCTCTGATGCCCCTTTAAAATCCTAACATTAGGGTTAGCTATAAAAATCTTATAAATTATTATTAGTTTGTTTTAAAAACCAGCACAAGTCCTAATCATACATATCAAATATTAATGATTTTTTTTTTTTTAACCCTTAAATTGCCAAGTTTTTGTCATGATGCACCTCCATTTTATGGTCTAAAAAACACAAAAAAGGATTTATTTTCAATATACTTCATGCAAATTGGATTATTTATAGTTTGATTATTGCATCTTGATGTATGTGAAAGATTAGCAGCAATATTTATTTATATGTATTATTATTTTTTTTATATTTCAGAAAATCTTCACTAATTTACACCTGAAAGTCCCAGGCCTCAAATGAAGCGGAGAAATGAGAATTTACGTGTTTTATACTTTGTATTTGAGCAGGATCAAAAATAGTGTTTTGAATGGGTTTCAATGTGCACATTTATGTGCAAAGGAGTAACAACAGGCCTATTTTAGTCCACGCTGTTTACAATAGGCTAAAAATAAAAAATACATAAAAAAATGTGAGAACACTCAAAAATGCACAACCTTGCATAGATCATCAACAATATGTATAAAAAAATGATAAAATAGACTAGAAAGTAAAAGCCAAATACACAAAAATGTGCAAAGGGGCATCAAAGGGTTAAGCCTGAGGTGGCCCAGTAAAGCAGTGAAATTGACTTAAACTACAGTGCTCATGTTTGTAGCAATGGAGGAAAATGCCACTGAATGCAATGGTGTAGCTCAGTGTATTTTTTTGAACGGACCAATTTATTGTTGGCTTTGGTTTTTAAATGGGATTTGTTGAGAACAAGACAAATACAAAACAGCCTTATCCATTGACATTCTTGATAAAAAAAAAAAGGAGACCTCGGTCAGTTTGGCCTTGAATTTCTTCACAGAAAAACATCAAAACAACACTTAGGAGGGCAGATCCTTTTTTTTTTTTTTTTTTTTTCGTCTGGCAGGGCTCCTTTTTATGGTTACATTGAGTGCCAGACAAGTGAAGTATTACCGCTTTCTGTACACCTAAATGTAAAAACTCAGTTGAGTCATTGCACAAAGAACTGCATTCTGAGGAACAAAGAGAAAACTATCAAAGAAGAGTGCTGCTGCAAAGGATACAGCAAGGTGAGATTTGCGTGTGGATGATAAAGAGGAAACGTTACATTCATAAATTATAAAGCAAACAATGATACATGATAACTACCAGCTTCCTCATGCTTTCCATTGAAGTTTTAAATCAATACCAACCTCGATTAGATACAATTATGGACATTCTCACAGTATCACTTTTATGTGAGAGACTGACAGTTTGACAGCGTCCATCAATCAACGGTCCACATGATACCTGTACACACGATGGTGCATATTTTTTCAAAGACAAATACAGGATGTAGGAACAAGGACGCATCTACTGCTGCTGATCTATTATAGTGTTTCAGTAGATTGTACAGTGCAGGCTTCTTGTAGTAGAATAACAACATGCGGTATGGCATCTTGTATACTCGGTGATTGAAAAAACAAACAAACCTGAACCTTTGTATAAAGAGGTCTTGCTGCTTTCTGGAAACATGTTCAAAGAAAATTGTGTAATGTAGTGACAAAAAAATAGCAAAGTGAGATATGAGGGAAGAAAATGTTCAGGACAAACTCATCTTTCCATAATCCCCTAGTCTCTGCGCTCCCGCCCCTCTTTCCAACCTCCAATTACAAAGAGAAGAAATGCCTCGCTTTTTACTCCTCAGAAATACACAGGCTCTACATCAGAACTCAATTTGGTTTGGTAATGAGACTGCGCTTGTGCATTTCCCCATGCAGACAGCCCAATCTTCAATTGCCAGCACACATGGGGGCTTTGCTTAGCAGGAAGGCTCTGAGGAAATAGACTAGTAAAAGTGTTGCCTTTTTTCATTTGGATGAAACTTAGCTCACCTTGTGTAGTCTTTTCAAAATGACCTTAAGAAATTTCCAAGATCTGAGTAGGAACATACTTTTAACAAGGGCTTTGATTCATTTTTTTGATATGGATCCTGCAATAATGTGAACAAAGCAATGTGAAGCAATGAAGATTTTTAAGGCCACGGGTCAAGGCAATACTTGCACCTAAGTGGAGTATTCTCTTTTTTAGCTTAGCTTAGAGCAGTTTTATATGACACTTTTCCTCAAGGTGAACTATAGTGTATTGTGTGTGTGTGTGTGTGTGTGTGTATATATATATATATATATATATATATATATATATATATATATATATATATATATATATATATATATATATATATATATATATAGAATGTGGTTTATAGAGTTAACTATAAACCACATTTTTCAGGCAGCTGTTTATATCCATTGATTAAAAAACCCAAACTTCACATTACGCCAAAGCATGTTCGCTTATCCCCTGTCCTATACAGTCGACTCCCTGACACCAGAATGTCAGTGCTGTCACATCAAACATTTACATTAAAATACATTATGGTTTTTTTAAATAATCAAAATAAAAAATAAAGCAATGAACACTGAAATCACCATAATTAAAAATACTGTTGAACATTTGTTTTCCAGGTACGCAGCAGTCAGAAATAGCAACCGCCAGAGCAAATGATGGAGCGATTTGTCACAGTAAATAGAGCTCAAGCAGATACAGCTGAGCCCTCAACACAGTCTAAGACAACCAAGCCTGAACCAACAGAAAGATACTTTGCTGTGGGGCAAAACTGTAAGCTCATGAGACAAAACACTCTTTGTTAAAAGGCAGTAAAGATACTTCAAATTACAAAGCACGTGTGTCCTTGAAAATCCCAAATTTGAGCTAATTTTACTTTTGAACATAACTAAAGAAATTCATTTAACCATTTAGCATTTTATTCATTGTTCAGTTTAGTGTATTATTTGTAGCCTTTGCCTGAGACTATAAGGGTTGGCCATGAAAAGAATATCTACAGTTCTTACAGTTAGAAAGGTCGGACAAAGAGGAGGAGAAAATGATTCTTGCACGAATTGTACATTGTAATAACTGTAATAAAAATAATAATTTCCTTGCCCTATTTTTTTCAAATACATGTACCTGAATGTCCCTGAGTCTCTCCATGTAAAGCAAGATCCATCCGGATGACATGGAAGGGGATTAAACCAAGTCTGATTTACACACAGTTCAAGTAAAATTATTATCAGCTATACTTTTCAGTGTGTGCAAAGAGGATTGGACTTACATAGTCGTCGTATGATTCATGTGTGACTGCTAACAGTGGGGGCCTGTACCCAGCACTCCCTGCAGCACCCCTGGCTCTCGGAGCTTGTACCTCTCTTGTTAAAACAGTTGTGGGAAGTTTGCTGTGTGATGTTGCTGCTGTCCCCCGAGGGGCTGCTGCACTCCTTCCTGTGCCTCTGTGGCTCCTGGTGAAACAAATGGACAAACGAAGCATCAATTCTCCTGAAGAATCTTACTTTGCGATATTTGTAAATGAGCTGGAGCGATTTCAGAGAAAAACTGGAGTGAAGATAGTAAGAAATCTGTTCAATCCCTCTTATCGTTGCATATGTGAAGGCTGCCTTAGTTGGTGGTTGTCATACAGATAAGCATAACTTCCACTGGCACTGAGGTAGATCTTGTAATGATCAGAAGGCTGAAGAGTGTCACTTTGTGTCTTTCTCAGCTCTGCAAACATGCTTGCGAAATGCAGCTTGGTTATTTCAATAACCAAATGGAGCAGTGCCGAGCCTGTGTTTGCAGAGAATCACACCTCCATCTGCCCGAAGCTGCTGAAGACATTTTGGATTTAGTGAGACGAAGTGGTTTCCAAAGAGAGCATTGACTTATTTAACCTTGTCCAGTAGAGAAGCATTAAAGGCTAAAGGACTTGGTTAGGCATGAGGCATTGAAGGTGTATTGTTTCTTTTATGGAGATGTGAAAGCCCAGTAGCAGTACCACATGAACACCACAGGAATTGAAGGGTTTAGCACCACAAAGCCATCTATTGTCTGCTAACTTCACATTTTAACAGCAGCATGATGTGGGTGGGCTAGGATACCCTTTCTTCCTCTGGCACATCCTTTACTAGGTAGCAGTCCATTGTGAACCAAAAATACAGACACTAAAAATGGAATTACTGATGCATATTTTTCATGCAGATTTACAATAATCGCTTATCGGTGTGCCATAAGGAGGAAATCTGGGTATGAAAGTGATGGTGGTGACTTTAAATTGGGGGTGCCCCATGTTACTGCTGGATTTAGCTCATCTACATATACTGCTTGAATTAGGCCAGGCTGTCATAGCGAACCGTACCCGCTCACTCCCGGGGGACCACCGCGGCTCAGGTAGATTACGGACAATTTGCTCTAAAAACGGGGACTGGAAGAGGCAAGCATTTCACACGAGCAGCTGCACGCTTGCTAAGCCAATGAAATTCTCTGCAACATTAAGTTTCTCTGTAGCTGGTCCTGTCTACACCCTAAAATCCCCTTGAGTTATGGCAGACGGAAAAAAAACCCCAATATTTTAATTATCAAGAAGACATAAATATAAGAAATTTAAAAGGAAATACTGTTTAAAGTAGCCTGAGGAAGAGAACAGGTTCATATGAAATACTGAAATGTTTGCCAGTGAATAAAATTAATCTGAAAATTCACCATGAAGCTGGATACTTTTTAAAAAAATAATTATTAAAATATGTATTTTAGTTTTAGTTTTATTTAAGTTTTAGATTATCCATAAAAGTGTAAGTTGTTAGTTCTTCAATGATATTATACATTTTTACCACAGAGGTTGTTGCTTGGTTGCGATATAACGATATTGATGATAACCATAACATTTAAAAATGTAATATTGATATTGTGTAATAATACACATCTGATCATATAAATAATCCAACACCTCTTAAATCATTTCCATTCACACGATGAGGTTCACATTCCAACATAGTACTGTAGGTGCCAGTAATGCTCCTTAACGCTGGCTGTTAGTGTTACAGCTGAGTTTTATTCATTTGCCAAAAAAAAGTGATAAAACACACAATAAAAACTTGAAGAATTTGAATGATATCGTTTTTTATTTTATTCTCTGTAGATACTGTGATATTATCATTATTCTTACACATTTTTTTTGGCACAGACAATTGTGTATATTGAAAATTTGATATCGTGACAGCCTTACTTGGAATGGAAGTGCAGTCCTAACTTAAATTTTAATATATATACTGTATATAGATATATTTTTTGGCCTTTTCAAGCTTTTTTATTGTATGGAGACAGCTGAAGAGTGACAGGAATGTGGGAAGAGAGAGATGGGTAATGACATGCAGCAATGGGCAGCAGGTCGGATTCGAACCCTGGGCCACTGCGGCAAGGACTGAGCCTTTGTACATGGCGGATGCTCTACCAACTGAGCTAAACAGCACCCCCTAACTTAAGTTTTCACCATTATCTGGACTGTAAGTACATATAATAACAAATAAGTTGCATAAGTTATATTTTACATATTTTACGTTTTTTACCTCGTGGATATTGTGGTTGCTGGTCGTACACTCCTTCCTTGCGCACTTCTCCCTCTGCTTGACTCGTCAGAACCATTCAACAGGGAGAGCTCTCTCAGTTGTTCCTGTCTGATCTCATCATTGTAGTCCTGGGGGAACAAAATACAGCATGTCTCATCTATATACATATATATAAAAAAAGAAGGAAGGACCATTTGTCTTCTGACTTTAGCAGATGCTTGCAACAGCAGCAGATGTCATCAAATTAAAATTATCTTGACACACACAGGAAACACATGGCGTTGTTGAGCAATGAATACTCAATGAAGAATGTTTTCTTTTGGTTATGTTTGGACACAAAATGCAGGAGAGAGATTAAAAAAGTGAAAAAAAAAGACATAAATAATCCTCAAAAGAGCTGTGGATTCATTGTTAGCAGTTTGTATGACTGAAAAGAAGAAAAAAAGGGTGGAAAAACTTTTTCTGTTGAGGGGTTTGCAGAAATACTGAATTTATGACAACAATTTACTTTCTGGATGTGTGCAAGACATCTAACCAGCGATATCTAACCAACAAAATCAGCACAGGATTTCCAGATAATTTCCCAAACCTGTATGTTAAGAAGGAGGACAAAGGGGAAATTAAAAACGACCTCTTCTCACTTTGAAAGCAACAAAAAAAAATCCTGTTTTTGTCGGCACGCGCAGCATATAATTGACAGTTTCAACAACTTTGTGCGGAATATCGTTATCTTGTGATTCTGAACCATTTTCCTCAACCCATTATCAAACATGATACGGATCATTACACAGCAGATAAGGGAGTGGACAAAGCAGTATTCATTATCTTGTCATTGCTGACAGATAAACAGGCTTATTTCTGAGAGACACATAGGCAAAGCCCTCAAGATTCGGTACTTCGGGCAAAATGATTCTGTAATGACGACAAAGCAATTGTGGTTACAACCAATTTCTTTCATTGTAAGTGTTTTTGACAACAGTGTTTTTGACTGGGTATGACAGTGAGTGGCTGTCCCAAGCTGAAAAATGGCCCCAAAAAACTTACATCGCCCAGAACACATTTTAAAATAAATTATATTAAAGGCCAGTTTGCATGTTGAGTTTCCAGAAATGTGAGATAGTATAAGAGATAAAAATAATTTCTCCTGGTCTACATTAATCATTCCTCTTAAACCTTTTATAGTCTTCTAACGTGAAGTGAATGACATCTTTGTGTGAGCATGAATCCAACCAGTAAATTAACTGCACATTGATTCATGAGATATGATTCTGCCTAGAGTGCATTGATAAGGGAAGGACAGAACATGAATGGGTGTGCAGCCTGTGTGTGTGTTAGATAACAGCTCACATATACAGTATAATCTAATATTCTGATGAATTAGTGTCAGCTTTTATTTTTATATTTTTATACAGCTTTTCATGTCGCTCTCTTCCATTATGTCAGCCCACCATACTAAGTCATGATCACAGGGTATTTGCCCACTCTGATTTGCATTGTTTTGACGCTGAATGTATTCAGATCTTCAACAAAAGCCTATTATTAGATTTAAATAATACCGTGTGAACACCCCCAAAAATTGTGAAACTCATTTATGGTCTAAATGTGTGAAAAGACTCATTATCAGATGTCAACTTTCACACTCTTCACACTCTTTGTGTCATCATTTTCTTTTTCTTTGCTCAGGAATGTTAGTGGGTCTTTTCAGCATGAGCTGCTCATTTTCAGCACTTTTCAACACTTCTACCACAATACCTCAAAAAAAGTCCCCCTCCACTCAAGGGTAGCTAAAAATGTAAAAGTTAGTGTGTACAGAAAAGATGATTTTGCGACATCACAACGAGTTTGGTAGCCAATCATGATCCAATATATTGGACCAATTTCCACAGCCTCCAGCACAGATTAACGAGAATGAACTTTCAGTGAAGTTGGAGACAGCGTGTGTCCAATGATTAAAGGTTCCCTTTGGAGGTTTTGACCACTATTAATGCTGTGAAGCAATGCTTTAATGCAAAATAGCCAAAAAAAAAAAAAAGAAAAAAAAAAGCACCATCTATAGCCGGTGTTTAGTTTGTCCATTCTGGGTTATTGTAGAAAGATGGTGGTTCATCATGGTGGACCAACAATCTACACACTGGATCGTTAAAGCAGAGTATTTCGTATACATCTTAAAACATGTCTGAAGAGGATCTTTAAGATCTTGACTTGACTAAATGACACCAAAACATATTTAACCATCCATTTTGAAACTTTCGTACAAGTGTTTCAGTTCACTGTATACAGAGCAGAACAACCTTTGTTCACAGACGCCAAAATATTTAGCCTCTGATGCAGCAAAACACCAAAAGCATCACTTCATAAAATCACTTCATATTTAAGCATTTAATATTTGGAATACTGAATATTTTCTAAAGTATTTTGGGGGCATTATACCTTCATTCAAATGTGAACTGTAGATATGTGACAGGAAATGATGGGAGTGAGAGGTGGAAACAATGTGCGACAAAAGGTCCCCAGCAGGAACTGAACCAGGGACATTGTGATCACAGTACACTGTACGTGGTATGCATCTTAACATGTAACACCAGCATATTTTTTTGTCAAAGACTGCTACTCTACTCTAAATAATAAACAAAGGCGGCAGAATGACATACAGTGAATGTCACGTTGTCAGAGCTCTTCATTTACATTAACGGCATATGTGTCATACAGACACCATATGATGATGAACAGATTTTGACACCCACCTGTCACTGAACAAGAACAAAAATATCATCACGGTAGATTTCCAAAACATTTGACACACAGCACACATGTGCTTCTCTTGTTAATGAATTAATAAGGCCTTACAGCGTTCTGTTGGTTTGAAGGAGACAGGCACGGCTTTTAATTGGAAAGCTGGCAGCTTATCCGAAGCACAACAAATATGCCAGGGCTTGTAAAAGTTGACTGTTGACAGAGACGTTAACATGAGAATACAGAGATAAACCCCATGCTGAGGCTTCTCTGGTCAGGCTGTTTGCTCGCCGAGATTAATTCTGACCATGTGTGACCTTGTACACACACGATGCCCTTCATAAAGACTTTGAGGGGTCACCACATGAAGCATGGCGATACCAATCACTCTTGTGTTTGGGCCTACCTGCTACACCTCTCCATAACCAGCTGTGTTGACTGATTTCTTACCTTGTGCATTTTGTCTGTATCTCAGTGATATGAATCTGTTGGCTACAAGCAGCAGTGCTCCTATATCCTTGGATTGTTTTTTGGCAAAAATACACATCAAAATTATCACGATTTTGGATAATAAATCTCAGTGGGTTTAATCTTTAATTAAAAGAGATGTTCTTAAGACCTTGAGGCTGCAAGTGGTGTGATTTTAAATATATTTTCTCCAGCAAAAAATAAATAAATGACCAAACACAACAAATAAATTCCAGCTTAGACTGTCTAAGATTACTGTGTTCCCAAACATAGTGTATTCCAAGTGAAGTCAAAGTAGCTAGGGACAACTTGATTGTTGTTATCACACATGAGGATATCAGATAGATGTCAGGAGATGCACTGGTTTCTTTGGAGAGCAGAATTCAGCAGAATATCATCGGTAATAAGCAGTATATCCACAGACTGAGCAGATTTATGGCACATGGTGAATGAATCCGAGAGCGAATTAAATCTGTGTTGGAATGTATCTCATGTTAGATCAGCTGACGCAAAGGACTCGTACCATGCTCATCTCGGCTACCTCACCACCCTCTCGTATCTGGTGAATGGGGTGTTTCAGAAAAAGCTCTCACAAAGTGTTGTGTCCGCAGAATTTAAGTGTCACTCCGTAATGCAGCAGGCACAAAAGTCAGCATCAACATGCGATTTGCAGGGGCGTATGGTTTTACAAACACAAACTCGTGTGTCCAGATACACACAAATGATTCCGATATTGTTACAGGCCCCAATTCATTAAAACCTTTTCAAAATCAGTGGGAGAAGGGGACTTCATGAGTGGATTGTTTTCAGAATGTGGTATGTAATAAAATGGTAAAATCATATTATTTTGCATCTGTCATCTGTTTAGATGAATCACTTTACCCCTCTTGGAAAGGGGTGTCAAAATCCTATTTTTTCTACCTTAAAAGGTCTGAAAAATCGTCAGAGTACATGCTGCCACGAATAACAACCTCCTCAAAGCTGTGCTTATCCTCCCAAAACACATCAGGCTCGTTGATCCAGAGACACAGAAGCAGTCATGCAGCTGCAGCAGCTGTTAATCTGCATCTTGATATGTTTGTAACATTTTGTACTATACGCCTGTACGTTTTTCTGCATGAGCTGCTCAATTAACAAGAGAACTTAGTTGGGTGTAGATCTGGACTTGATTTGATACCAAAGGTTTACATTTATTACTCTTCATTGTCTGTACTTGTGCGTTTCACTTTATCGTGCTGGTTCATGACCACGGATGGATTAAACACAGAGAAGAATCAGTGCTTTTAACGCATAAGTGGACTGCAGTGTCATGCCCCCTACACATCTGAAATTTGCATATATCTATATACTGTATTAGAATCTACTACTAATGCACAGTTAAATATGGATTCTTTCAAATCATGAGTTCAAAGTTAACAAATCGTACCTCCCTTGTTTCCACGGCAAAATTAGCTCTGCGTTGTTAAGAACACCTGCAGTCTGGATCTCTGCTGAAGATATTAATGCAGATGACTGTGCATAAGTGCTGGCCCCTGCAACACTGTTGGCACTCAGGCTCATTTTCTGGGATCATATGGATGAAATAGATTCAATGTAAAAACAGACCCGAGTCCCTTTTAATAGCACATTTATATTGGTTTGATTTCATATTTGACTTTATGCAAAAACAAATTACTACATTATCTTGTTCAAGCATCTGTGTCACCCTCTATGTGCCAAAATGCTCCCCACCGCCGTTTGGCCCGAGATGAAGGCCACAAACTCATCCAGCTGAGAGCAGGATCGTCTGTCCGTCTCCAGTGCTTCTCACTCTCAGCCTGTATATACACAGCAGTCCACTCATTAGGTTCCTGTTTGTGCTTTTTTTCCCCCCTCTCTTTCTTTTCTAAAGTGCACAACTCTGAGCTGACAGCACTGACAGCATTTATGTAGTTAGATTTTGCTTCACGGCATATCTGAGGGCTCCCATAAAACTGATAAAACAACTACACAAAAACAAACTGCACATCTTCTGTGTGCTTTAGTAGCAGCTGCTCAGACCTAAATGAATAACATACACAAAGTATGGATATTCAATTCTAACTGGAAATGGTTATGCAACTTGATTGTGTGATAATGATTTTTAAAGAGTGGGGCGATGGTTTTGTTAAATTTAGGGGTAATACATTTATTGGGACATCATTTTAAAATTAATTTGACTTTGGTAGAAAGTGGAGCACATTTGGGGTTGTGTTCAGAGACAGATGAGGAGAGAGGAGTACAAGTGAAGTCAGCTCAAATGCTCTGCAACTGGCAGTCACTTAACTACACATGTGGCATTGTGGGAGACAGTTCTACATCTCTGTGATCCAACCTGCTGCCTTAGTTTGAGTTTAGTTTGGTTTCTGTCACACCGGCAGGTGTAGATTGGTCACTGGAGAAGTGTTAGTTTTCCTGGAGGGCCGGAAGACAGAAGCAGTAGTGTTGCATACCAGCTGGCTCAAATCAGGCATTTTTGTAGCAGGATCGTAAATTCAGTCCATCTGTCCTCCTGGGCCAACTTTTCCTGGCTATATTCTACCTTTCACATGCAGAGCGGACAACAAACTGATCACATTAAAAAGTGTTGTCCATCAATTAAGAATCACTCTCCTGTAACACTATAGAATATATGCTTGATGGACAACAAGCAAAACACATGCTTCCTCCTTGTCAAACCTGGTGCCTACATTAGCCACAATGCAAATCAACCGCCGATAGTTTAGTTGGAGATTCTGGTGTGCTAGAAGTAGTTAATGTAGCTAACCTCAAGCAGAGATAATGAGCATGTTACAGAGATCTTGTAAGGTCACATCTTTCTATAACCACAACTCCAGTTGTTTTTCATACTACTGTCACTGACTCAAGTGACACTTGAGGCAATTTATCACACTTCACACAGTTCCCTCTGGAACCACATGAGGCTTTTATACAACTTGTTTCACCTATGCAGTAGCACTCGCAGCTGTAAACAGACTGATGTGTAAAATTGGAGGAATTCCCCCCTAAATGAACACATTTACATTATTCTGCCTGTTGGAAATATAACAATTACAAGTCAGTAAGAATGAACAATATTAACAAGTGCATGCTGATTTTTTTTTTTCAACCAAACTGAGATCTATTAGCAATTCACTTGAAGTCGCACTGGGAAACACAGTCTTGCAGCAGTAAAAAAGAAAAGGTAACCAGCAGGATGCACTTTCCACCAGAGGCAGGGAACATCTGTCGCTATGGATACTGACAGATGCCTGTTGTGTTACATTATGTGCAGTTTATTTGCAAATCCATAAGACCCCTGGAGCAGTGGGCATGTCCTGTAAAATAGATGGTTGATAGATGTTTATTTTTTATGTTTTTATTGACATGTACAGTATTAGTTATATTTAGGGACAAAGTGATGACTAACTTACTGTAAATATTCTGGGATTTTGTCCACACTCCCCAAGAAAAGACAATGTAAGGATGGGAATGTGAGGTCAGATTAAGCAACAAGATCTAACTGCAAGATGCCTTTTCTCCCCAGTGTTTGGCAACAATTCTTTGGATTAGCATTTATGATAATACATCAGCACCGGAGGGTTTTATTGTCAACTTCTGCCAGTAACTGCTTTTGGATGGATCACCAAATATGGCAAACAGTGCATTCTCATCCACAGTAATGATTTTCAGCCCTTTTGTCACTTAGACGTAAAATCCGACTCAATTGGTTCCTTCCTAGCAACCCTGCATCATTAGTTCTGCTGGCAGATTTTCACAAAAGATTTAAACTTCTGTCTAGCCTCAGCTTATTGAATGTGTGTGCCCATTTAAAAAGAAATGTATTGTTGCCAGTACTGCGTGTACACTAATTAGAAAACATGTCTGCACTTCTATAAGAATAATTTAGAACACACACACAATACCTCATCTTTCTCAAGGTACTGCAATTAAAGCGAGAGCTGAAGCTCTGCCTGCATGTATTTATATTCATGGAAAGACTGTGTGGAAGCGAAGCATAATATTTACTGCAGTTTATATCCCCACCCCCTCCAAAACAGTACATAAAAGCCCCTGCCGATCTGAGAGAGGAGCAGGAGAAACCAGCTGACCTTTTTATTACTAGAACAGGCTGGAGTCGATCGCACAGTGCAAAGCGCATCCGAGTGCCAATGAGACCCTGAAGTAAATTAGCATTTCTGACAAAATGTACATCTGGTGTGCTATTTACACCACAAATCTCATCAAACATGTTTTAGCATATATGGGCACATTTACAGTTCCAATATATACTCTGGATGCATGCCATATGGTTTTTCTCAAGGTGTGAATTTTAATGCAAATTGTCAGATAACAAGTCAAAGGTTCATGAGTTGGTGTTAGGAGAAGCAAGGTGGTTTTGGGGGATGTTACTTTACTCACTTTATTACAGAAAATCTGAACTAGCTAGCAGCCTGCAAACAGGAAAACAAATACATTTCACTTTCACAAGACTTCCTATGAATAATTTGTTATCCTTTATAAACTTTCAACAGTTTGAAGACAAAGAAAATCTGATATGGAAGACATGCTCAGTGATTACAGAGATTAATTTTCCTGAAAGATACATTAGGAACAAATGAATAACTATTTCTTCACTTGTTTTTTTGGCAGCCTGTGTTAAGTAATTTGTTTTTGGAAGGATATGAACTGCTGTGCAGATGCAGCATCATCATCCTCCTGGCCCAGTGAACTGACATGCTTGTAAGAACATTGGCTTGGTGTAGGAAGAAGCATGAACCCCATAAAGTAGAGTCATGCAGCACAACTCCTCTATTAGGCTTGTCACATTTGCAAAGCCTGATTAATATTTACAGCTTAGACTCAGCAAGTGTACACAACATGCACATTAATTATTGCTAAGTTCTCCAGGCTATAAGTTGCTGGAGTCTTGCAAGTTGTTCCATACTGCTCTTTAATTGCTGAATACATTATTTTTCATTTGTGAGGAAGGGCTTGTAGTGTAGGGTAGTGGCTGTAATGAAGAGAAAAACTTCACACTTATATCTTACTCTTATGTAAACAAACCCTCGATACTGTAAACTCAGAAACTGTTTGCTTTGTGCTAATAACAGCCTGGTGGAGAAATTACCAAGTCAGCAGTAATGACTGATGTTCACACATATGACACAGGAATAAAAATGAGGAAATAATAAGGTGAAGTATTAAACTTACTGGAACTAGGAATTTTTTAATCTCCTCCAAGGCGTGACTCATGCGGGAATAGGCCTCTCCAGGTGGAGCAAAGACTTCAATTAAAACATGAAGATCATTACTCAGATGGGCATATTTGGCCTCCCCGCTTTTTCTCAATTCTTCTTCCTGTGACAAAAAAAAGAAAAAAAAACATAAATGAGCACTTAAATGATTAACATACTAATATGTAACATACCACATTATACAGTTGCTTGGATTAACAGTACTGATTAAACTATTTCATAATGATGTATCAATTCAGTATTAATTTGTACGCTTTCTCTATATTGTTCATTGCATTTTGAAAAAAATTGTGAAATTTGAAATTCATACGTGTATATGTGAATATGTAATTGTATGAACCTTTAATGTTTTACTAAAGGCAGTTTGGACAATTCTTGTTGCTCTGCTTACTGAAGGTTGCAACTGAGAATGCTTGTGGCTTACAGACTGTTTGTAGCACTGTTTGTGTGCAAGTCAGCCATCCAGATTCCCCTGAAGGTGCCATTTTTCAAAGCCCCCTTTCCTCCTGTCCACCCAACTCCACATTTGGGCACCAAAATTACCTCATAAATTCACAAGAATGCAGGAATACAGTCTCTGAAATTAAAAATTTCCCGATACGCTTGTTAGGTTTGGTCTCCTGATTTATGCTATGATGTCTGGAAGATGGCAAGTATGCTGATCAATCATACTTATTCATCATTAACTATGATTACCAACTTGGCTTTGTATCTGTAAATGCTTTAAAATTATGAATTTGGCTGCTAAACCTAAAACAAGGGTTTAACCTAGTTTAAACCTAAAACACTTAAACCTAAAACACTTGCAGGGTTTGAGGAGGCTTACTCATAAATGCACCAACTTCACTGATACCGAAACTCACTCCCAACTAAATTGAAAACCTGGCAGCCCTGTATAGTTAAGTGTGTTAGCATGCTTTCATTTGCTATTTAGCATATTAGCTTTGCAGGTATTTGGTCAAAAGCCAAAACGCTAGACAAATTGAACATTTGACCTGATGTTACTATTAGAGGGAAATGTCAGGGGATTGCCAAAGTCAGTATAATTCACTCTCCAGGCACCATGAATGTCTGCACAAACCTTCATGGCAATCCATCAAGTAGTTGAATAGATATTTTAGTCTCGACCAACAGACAATAGCCTCCTGAGAGCCATACTGCTAGCTTGATTAAAAATCTATATTGAGCCATATGAAGTACTTCTGCTCTTAAATCATTTTGAGAATGAAGAGTGTTTGATTCTAACTTTTTTCCTCCTTTCATCATAAGCACTTCTTAGACAGGCAGGCTTTAACCTACAGTAACATTTGTGATTTAGTTTCAAGACAAGGAGTCACTTGAGCAATCACTACATCATCAGGAAGACACTTGAAGCACATGCATAAACATTTCTGAATGATACGAGGCCTTTCCTTCACCTCACGAAAAGAATAACTTAACTTCTGGAAAATAATTACTGTTCATCTGACAACTACAGCAAATGACAAAAAAATATAGACTAGATAGTACAGCTCAGTCATAGATTCTGGCACCAGTGAGGCTGTTGGTGACTGTTTTCCAATAGAAATTGCCTTTTTTTTTTTTTTTTTTTGTGGTGAAAAATGCTCTGCAGGCTCCATTCCAAAACAGCTTCAGGAAATGTTTAAATGGATAGACATCTTGTGACCCAGACATGGCTTATAGTTCAAGTCATCTTGATGGTCAGTGATGATTTGTTGGCTGCTGGAGCCAAATGTCTCTGAGGTTCCTCAAAAAGTAAAATCAAGGAAGAAAATGACAGAAATGGTGGCCTTTAAAACGGCATAACAAAGGGATTTACTGTTCAGACAGGCCTTCAGACATGCAAAAATCAGTAAGCGGAGTTGCCAGTCAAAACGAAGAACCATATACCCGAAAAAGACTAACAAGGTAACGAGGTGCAGCTGGAGAGGCAGCAGACTGATTAGCAGATGAGGGACAGGTGTGTCAGGAAGGGAGACACACTGAGGACGCCCGGTGGACAGGTGAGGCGTGACAAGCTTGATAAATGAAACAATAGACACACATAGAGAGCCTTCCGTCTACGGGGGAGACAGAAGAGAAAGGAGATGGAAATGATGCAGGTGCCACCATGATAGACACAGACAGGTGCAGCGTGATTTCTGTTTCTACATTAATTATAAGATTAGTCTCTCCTTGCTAAACAAGAGCATGCTGTTGTTAAAGCAGCATTAATTAAGAGGATTGATACTGTGATATACATATATTATCATCTTATGAATTTGACATGGTGAACCTGTTAGCAAATAATTGCTTAGCACCGAATGTGGAGCAACATAAGCATTTATTTAGTCATGTTTTGTCTACCTGACAAATATTCACAATCACTTCACCTCTGTTGTTGTTTTGGTTTCGAGTCCCGAGGGAAATCTCTGGCTTTTTAGCTGCTAAATGCTCCACTGTGTTCACCAGCTAGCTCCTAACTTTGTTCTAACTTTTTGGTGCCAAGAGGGTAGCATATGGTGAGTTGACAAGTGCAGTGAAAATTAATTTAAATAGCAAAGTAGCAGGCTATAAAACCAAAACAGTGAGTTAAAAGCTAAAATTCTTGCTTGCTTGTAATTCATAATGTCAATGAAATCTAAAAAAAAATAGTTACTAGTGCAGCTTTGAAACATTCTATAAAGATTGCTAAATTAAAACAAATGAAAAGAAAAACTGGCAAAAAAATGTTTCTGACTCGTTGACTCGCTCGATTAATATTTTAGTATAGCTGCTCAGTGTGTGTTCAGCTCATCCTTACATTATTGTGTTGCACACTTCTGACCACACGTCAGTTTTATGGTTTAAAGATGAAAAATTACACAAATAAAGACTTTGAAAAAAATATCCCTACAGAATACTTATTTATTAATTTGCTGAATAACATTTTTTGCATATTTTAAGAGCTACACAAACATGAGTGCTTTAACAATGAAATGAAAGCAGACAAATCAAAGCAAGAGAGCTCCACAGGACACAAAAAACAACAAAACATAATGAATGTAAAGAGGTGAATGTTGAGTTTGGAAAGGGGCACTGAGTTAAAGCAACTCTATAAAAAGGCACTGAAGTAAACAGAAGATGTTGATCCAGGCTCCTAATGCGAACTGTTCTAAAGTCTGATGACAAGAAAAACTCAATCCCCTTAAAGTCTTAACCCAGGCCCTTAGGGGCCCTGTCAGAGGCTTCACACTGGCTTTAAAGGCTTAAAAGATCTGTAATATAGCTTAGGGCCAGTCCTAACTGTGTTTCAAAAGAACCAGTTAAATCGTAAAATCAATTCTACACTGAACAAATCAGAAGTGATGTCAGACCTGGAGTGGAGACATTTTTTTTTTACTTGGACAAATGCAGCTGCTGCATAATGAACGATGTAGGGATTATTCAGTCATGCCAAAATTCATACAGATATGGACTTTTTTTTTTTTTTTTTTAGCATTTTACCTGTATTTATTTATTCATTCTACACTGCAACAACTGGGTGCTGCTTTGGGTGTTGAATGTTTTGCTCAAGGACACTCTGATCGTAGCTGTTACTGTAAGGGAAGCGAGAGTGCTCATACACTCTACTCACCCAGACAATCTGAGGATTCAAACATTTGTCCTTGCATCACAGGGCCGTCCGCTATCCTCTGGGGGGAATCAGCTTTAATTAAAAAATCACTCCTAAAATTTCAGCAGGCTTTCACATTCACTAACAGAGAGCCTAGGTCGTTATGAATCTGATCAAAACGTGCAAGCGGGCAGATAATCATGTCTTTGAGCTGTTTTGATACTTCATCGCTGAAATGTTTGAGAGGCTGCAGCGCACACAGAGCTATACATTAGTTGCAATCATAGCAGCTTGCCTGTGTGTTCAATCGATCGATATTATATGTTTGCTAGATGTTGTTTTGCTATAACGCCAGAGACTTTTCTCTCTTTAACCTTGCAGTGTTTGTGGTAAACAGAGTAGAGTCAGGGAGGTGAAATGAGTCCTCTATGCTTTAGCTCTATGACTCAGCACCATATTAACCAGGCTAATATCTGTGCACAAGGTGTAATATTGTGTAATATTGGCCATATGGTGTAATATTACTGGGTGGGCTGCTGCAATGCTAAACTCTCAGAAACTGAGATGTTACACTACTGCTAGACTGATGCAGCCTGCAGAACTGGATGAACTGGCAGAAATGTGTGATGATGATGGGCTTTTGCTTGTCATGGGGCTCTGTCTGTACCACACTGCCTTGTGATTAGCTGCCTCGAATGGCAGCCAGCCTTTCAGTCACGGCCTCACACATGGTCAGACTGTACACAAAATCAATATCACTAACAGAAAACATCAAACTCTAAATCTGATCATTTCATAGCCGGCTTTGGGGAAGATACTTTAAAGTGCCTATTATTATTCCTTGTGCTGCACAGAACACCATGTATCATGTATGTATAACAATCATTGTATTATCAGAACTTAAAATCCATGTAAAGTAAGAATAAATATGTGTTCTGAGTTTGTCAGTGTTGTAGACCACCCAGCCAAATTTTAATGATTAAAAATATTTACAAGTTTATGAAGTTAGGTGTCGGGTAAAAATGAGCAGTATTCTCAGCTCTAGGACTATGGGGGCGTGACCACTGAATATGCAGAAGCCACGCCCACTCGTGGGAGCAGTCAAGCAGCAATTTTGAAGCGACTGAAACGTGTCAGATGAGTTCAGAAAATGACATGACTAACTTTGAAACACTCTGAGTGAGATTAATTAATCTCTATCTCTCTGCTAGGGGTGCAGGGGTATGCTCAGGGTGGCCTCAGTGTGTCATCGAGTCACCCTTTAGGACCGCTCAAAAAATCCTGCACTTTTAACCTCTAACTCCACATTTCAGTAATATATTGTTCAGTCTTTTCACATGTTTTCAGCAACTATTTTCCAAAATATTTAATGTATTTTGAAAGAAATCTCAGAATTGCCTTTACACAGCACTGCATGCATGTAAATAAACTTTTATTTTGCAGTTGTTGTTGTTAATGTTATTGCTCATCTTTACTTAATATAACACACTGAAGAAAAGTTAATGCAGCACATTAGTAAACTGAATGGACTTAGTGGCACAAAGCCAAAGTATTAAATGAACTTAGCACTGGCCAAAGCACGTTCATAAATGTGATGGCAAAGAAACGTCTCAGTGCCTTGCCTAGTCTTCATTACAGTGAAGACCTTCAGCCTTACAATTAGGCCTGTATGAAAATCCATGCGAAAAGGTATTAATTTCTAATTACAAAGCCACACTGTTATAGATGAATTTTGGGCTTTATTAGGTTGACTTATCCTAAAGTTTAATTACTTGGTTAAAACTGCACTTTTAATGTATAAATGAATTGAATGAAAAAAAAAGTAGTTACCAAGGCCAAGAATGAACTGTGAGATTAATTTTTTTAAGTGCTGAAATACTTAAAATGATGTTTCTTATTTTTGGAAATTTGGTATATTTAGTGTCAAAGTTTAGAAAAACTAGAATCTACATACAGTTCCACCTGCGTAGCTCTGACACTCGAGACTGTAAATTGTTAACTACTGTCTATTATTCCATGACAACTGGGCATATCTGCTGATTAAGTGTGATATGGTTGAAAGCTCCAGAATAAGATAATCCTTTATTGATCCCCCCAAGGGGAAATCCAGGTTGCTTAATGACCTGGAGGTGAGATTGTTTTCTCAACGGAACAGAACTTAATGTGTACAAATGACCGCTAGAACCACAGTGATATGTTTAAACTTGTTATAGCAGATGATTGGGCCACTTGAGGGCAGCTGAAACAAGTCGTGAACACAACACAGTCATCAACAGGAACATTATCAATCATATTGGAGTCATGATTGCATCCACTTAATGGATATAAGTCCAATATTCACCCTCTTTTAGCCCTGTTTCTGTTCTCTATCAAATCCTGAGGGAAATATCTGGCCCTTTAGCTGCTAAATGCTTAACTATGTTCACCAGCTGCTCTCTAACTTTGTCTCTCTGCTGGTGCTTTGTGTACAGTGAGTTTTTAAAGCTTTTCCACTGAAAACAGCTGCCTGCTGCATCTGAAAACCACATTGTGAGACGGCAAAGTGAGCCAAAACAGGAAAGTTGTGGGTCGAGCCGCTAAACAAGGAGCTGAAACTTGCTTCAAAGCTCTCTAAAGCCAAAAGGAGCTGCAGATTCTTAGTATCACTAAAAGCAACTCTTTTCACATTGTCACTTGATACGTTTTTATTCTACAAATATCGATTATAGCCACTTTAAAGTAGTTGTGACAACCTCCGCATTATTTTACCCTCAACATTTTCTTGACGCACTGATACACAGCTCCAGTTTCTCCAAAGATGTAGTAACACTGTAAGTCTTTTGTCATGTCTAGATGTCCGAATTGGAGGCTACAGTAATGATAGCGATGTAACTCTATCGCAGCACACTGAGACCTGTTATGAGTGCGAACACCATATCCAGCAGGCTGTCTGTGTATACACGCTTGGATAAGTTTAGCTCTAGGGGACCAAAAGTCAGTAGGATAAATGACTCTGGCGGACAGATTCATAACTTTGCATTCATAATTGACTATTACGGAATATGCTATTAAACAACAGGCAGAAAAAACATTCCCATTTTCTCCTACATGTGTTTGTCAACTGAGAGCTATTAATTCTACTCTGGGTGTTATTCATCTCAGTCATAGCTCAGATGTTGTTGGTTAGAACAGTCTTCTGCGCTTTGGTGGAATTTCAAGCAATTTGTTTCTGTAAATATTTCCATTTGATCAATATCTTGAACTCACTAAACAACTATGTTTCAACACAAATCGATATCTTTCTTACCTTGCCTTTATCCCTCATGGACCCTTTGCCGAGAATGGACATCTTCACTCCTGTTTCCTCTTGTAATCGTTTCATGGAATTTCCCCGTGGTCCGAGCAGCTTCCCGACAAAATTAAACTGTGACACAGGAGAAAGAAGCAATCAGACACCTCATCGATGATTCCAACATGTCTAAGAAGAGGACAAATAATGCTAAAAGCTGACTTAAATATGGAGAAATGTTTCTTAAGAAGTCTCTCCCTCTCTGATGTGAAAGGAATTTGATACGTTTGGAGAAAAGGTTAACCATAAAAGATGCCTGTGGGCCATTAGTCAGCTATTATCAATATAATCTCACATTCCATTCACCATTCATCATGTGAGAAAAACCTGTAATGTAGCCTGTAATAAATCAATATAATCGTGCTCTGTATGTAGCACATTAAAGGTGAATGGGCCTCTCATCATTGGTCCAGCCTAATGTATGCGCCCATCCATTTGTTTGAACTGTGCCCTCGCTTATTGGTGTTTAGGGTCATTCATGTCATGGTGAGAAAAAAAAGGAAAGGGAACGTGGGCTCAAACCAGTAACATTTCTGAGACTGTTCCAGAGGTCAGTGCTGAGATAAAGTCAGAAATAATGAGTTTCTTCCCAGTGGGAAATTAAGTAATACTATCCCGATGACAAACTATCAGATTCAAGCCTCGGGGCTCTGACTATCATTTCCCTCTCGCTGTGCACCAGCTAGTGCTCATATTGAGAAAAGTAGCTGTGGGTTGTTGCAGGCGCAACACTGCTGAGATTAGTGGTGATTAATCTGAGGGGTGAAACTCACAACTGTAGTCAAATGGGTCATTTCTGAAGAAAATATGAGCAGAAGATCAATTAGAAAATGAGATAAATGTAATAATTTACTACAAACCCATAACTTATACTATCTATCAGTTTAACCTTCAAATGTTTGCTGTTGGATGAGATGATAGGAGACCCCCTCCAGAGTTGAACAGGTGGTCTGCCGCCCACCACAACACACTCTGGCCAACCCTAAAATGATATTAACCTTTTCACAAAGCAGCCTCTCCCACTGTGGCTGAGCGGCTAATAACTTCACTGCCAGCTGTGTGGCTGCTGCAACTCAACTCCGACAACTGCACACTCAGCTCATTTCATGAACATCATTAACATCATGACTGAACGCTACATCTCAGGTTAGAGAGGTGCAAGGGGACGCAGAGATAAAACGATCTTTTTTCACAAAAAAAAAACATCCCTACTGTCCTTGCCTGTCCTTTGATCTGAATGATTAAGGCACCTCTGTGGATGCCTTTCTTCACAGGGGTTGCTTTGACAGGACTATCCTATAGCTGGCAGGGAGCTTGAGAGCAGATGGTCGCTGCGGCTACGTCAAGTATGCGCTCGCTGGGCGGTAGAGGAAGAGTGGCCTGTTTTCATTAAGCTAATGAATGTCTGGAGCTACTCCGCTGCTCCATGGCGAGCAATTTGGGTTTCAGAAAGGGGCACGGTTCGATGTTAAATGAGCTTTGAAATGATGCAATGTGCCCCCTGCAGTCTCAACACAGATAACTATGCAGATATTAGATGGAAGAGTGTTTTGCGAATGCAACAATTACATACAAATGTTCAGTGGTAAAATTGGTGAACTTATGTACTTATTGTATTTCAGAAAGTGTAACTTCTACATGGACAAACATTTATTTGAGAGCTTTTGTGCAGAATTTATTCTTATATATTAATCTCCATAAGAATTCTGAAAAATGTTATTTTTATGAAATTCTGTTTTGTTATGACCTACCAGTCTACAAGGCTTAAAGAAAGAGTTGAAGGTTGAGTCACTTTGCACTAATGTGAAAACCTGCAGCTGAGCAAAGCACTTTTCATAACAACTTGAGTGACTGAAGTCTGTTTTTCAGTCTTCAATAAGCTTTTAAAATCTCCTGACAGCAATTTTAAAAAGCATATTCACCAATTTGACGACACATGTCCAGCACGATGAAACACACAGCGAATGAAGAAAATACAACCAAGTACAAAATTCATCCTGCTGCAGAAAATAGAAACAGAAACAGAAAATACCAGCAAATGTTTCTTTTGAAAATGTCTTGTTTTGTAATTCAGTTCCATTTTTGAATTTGTTTTGTGTTCTCTGTAGTTGCAGTGTCTTCCATTATGCTGCAATCGTGTTTTTAAATGCATGTGTTTCTCACCAAACTCGCAGTATTGCAGCAAAAAAAAAAAAAAAAAATTTAAATGGGGAAAACCCCATAGATCTTCTTCATAAAAGTGACGTCTGTTGACAGAAAACCTCAAACTGCAAGATTAAACACCACAGCACATATTCAACAGGCCACATAATCAGGAAGTAAACCTGGAAGCTAGAAATTTTGGGGTAAATGTGCCAGGTGAGTATTTTATTGGACTGAATAGGCGCCATCTTTGGGTCCCGTATCCAGCTCTGAAATATATTATATATACAATATATATATGTATATAAAACACCAAGTATTTGCATTTGCTTGTTTTTTCTCACTTGGGAAAGATGATTTTTTAATCTGCCTGTGTTTTGTCTATTTGCATACGTTTTCTTAAGTTGCAGTAAGAGATCTCTGGGGTTCTGTACTTTATAGCTCCAGAGGGAGCTGTATGAAGTCTGGTGAATTTCTTGAAGTGATGTCACAGCCAATGTTGGTTGGGGTTGAATATTACAAATGAAAAAATTCACAAAATGGATGGTGGTGCTAAAAGAAGTGAGCTTACCAGATCTCTGTAGCCCATTACTCTGTCTGAGGATAGGTGCTCAAGGCTACATTAGCTGATGCTAGCATAACACCCAAATCTCCAACTGAACTGTGTGTTGCGCTGCATTATGGATTATGAAGTCCGGCACCTGGTTTTGATGAAGAATGTGTGCCATAAAGGTATCTATGGTTCTGTTGCAGTGAGACTGTCCATGAACATAAAAGTGTCACATGAATACAGTGCTAAATAGTGGAGTAGTCTTTTAAGGTGCAGTACATTGACCTCTCAAAGCCACCATAGAATGACCTATTTTGAGCGTTTAAAACAGAGTGCACCTGTCAGAGGAAGCAGGTAAGGTGTTATATGTAATCAATATTCTTCTCCTTTTATTTGGTTATTCTGGTGTCTGGTTTCATAAAAAATGAGCACAAGTTTCATAACACAATCTGTTGTTCCCAAAACTTTAATATTAAAGATGGCAGTGATCTACATTTATCTTCTTGTAGTGGCAGACTGCAGAGACTGAGTCACAGGGAAATTTAAATATTTTAGAACAAAAGAAAAAAATGACTGTGGTTTCCACAGAGACATGTAAAAACATAAAAATATATTTACTGCAGTGGGAGGACTGAACCAGGAATGATCCATTACATGTAAAATCCCAGTCACTGACACATACTCAGGAGATCCTTCTGAGCCCAAGTTACCTTTTTACAAATGAGGCAGTGTGACATGATGTTGGTCTTTAGATGACAGCTCTTTTCATGTGTAATGCACCACAACAATCCTAAGCATTCTTATGGAATTGGTGACACATATTATATGTAAAATAATATCACCACTGTTGTCTATAAAATGATTTATATATTTGATGAAAGGCACTGTTTCTGGTGCAGGCTGTAGTGTTTTATCTTTATTTTATTTATTTATTTATTTTTGCCCTATAAGGCCTGAGAGATGCGCATAAGAAGAATTATTCATGCACTCAAAATATTCAAAATATTGTGCACTTTCATGACCCTAATTTTGTTTTTGCTGCTAAAATTAAAGTAATGCGAGTCATTGATGAGAAAAGCAAATTGAAAATCAAGGATCACAAAAATATGAATCAAATCATCCTCAGGATAATATTATGCGCCACACTAGCATGTTTCTGTGCTTTAGTATAAGGACAGTTCCATGGAAAGCATCAAAATATTAAAATTGTGCAATTTTTCAAGTTGCTGTAGCCATGTAGACCTAATAACAAAAATGTGGAAAACATGCATTGTGGCCACAGTTTAATGCTGTGCACTGTGGGCAGTCAAGATTTGCAGATGTCCTGAGGCACTTACTGCCAGGTTAGTGAGCTGTGCTATTGGGGAAGTCCAGGTCCTGTCTGATAGGAGGATTAAAGCCTCAGGTTGAGGTTTATGCTTTAATTACAGCTAGGGATGACTGGGCTGTGAGCTTGTCAGAGTAGTGTGTCCTGTCAGCTCCACAAACATTAAAGAAAGCAGATGAGTGGTTGTTTGGTACTTGTGGGACGAGCAGAAGAGATTTACTGTTCACTTGGAGAGCTTTCAGCTGTCAGTGTTGTGCTAATCAGTGGTATCAGATATTAAGGTATGACTTTACTTTACAACTGTTGTCTTAGCTGATGATGTGGTCTGTTAATTAAACAGGATCAATGTTCAATATTTACAGTTGCAGCTTATTTCACAGAAAGATGAGCATAATAAAACCAGTTGAAATCCAAAAAATAGCAAACATAATTGTGCATGTATTTGTACAAGGTTACAAAATTACCTAGATCTTCCCTTACCAACCCAACAAACAAACAACAAACAGATTCAGAATGTTACAATAAAGAAATGAACAATTCCCATTAATGTGTAAATCTTGAACCACCCTGATGGCCTACACACACAGGCACAAAGCAAAGCAAACATCGTGTTTCCTGTAAATTCGAACAGGTGACAAACAACTTGAGCCAACTTGATCAATGCAGACAAGCAGCCAGCAATGCAGAAATGATGCAATGCTACAAAAGCTGCTTAAGACCACCGAAGTGTTTTACTGTCAGAGCAGCAGCTACTTAACTTTGCTGTTAGAGCAAAGAAAAAATCAATTCATACAATCTGAGCTCCTTTCTCCCACTTCTCTAGCCATGGCCTTTAAATGACAAATACCTTTGTTGCACCAAATCTCCTCAACTTCTTCACTGAATAGAGAAAACTTTACAAAACCTTCTCAAAATGCAACAAAAGAAAGGTCAACACAGTTACTCGTTACATAATGCTACAAAGTATACATGACAGTTTTACTAATTTTCATGATAGACTAAAGTTAAAATATATACTTTTTAATTTTAGAATGTTCATTTTTTTAAACATTTGGTAACTTTGGAGCAGCAGAACAAGCTGTTGCAAAGTACACAACACTGACGTATTATCACCTTAGAAGATTGTTTTGGCCAAATTAACAGACACAAAGCAACATTAACATGAACTTGAAAACATATTGGTGTCTGTCTAACAAATATAAGTCCAATATAATCTTTTTTTTTTTTAGCTTTATTTGATAGAGACAGCTGAAGAGTGACAGGAATGTGGGGAGAGAGAGAGATGGGGAATGACATGCAGGAAAGAGCCAGAGGTCGGATTCGAACCCTGGGCTGCCGCAGCAAGGACTGACCCCGTTGTACATGGGGCGGATGCTCTACCACCTGAGCTAAACAACACCCCAGTCCAATATAATCATTTAAATAATTTTTTTCCAGAGCTTTTTCATCTGCTGCTGCTTAAAATGAGGTTGATGAGAGTGGTGAGCGTGAACCAAAAAAGTAAAGTTGTGGCCGTAAAAAAAACATAATCATTCTTATTTTCAGGTAATTGAAACATACTTAGGAATATTATATTCCATTTCTGCCAATATATCCCAATAAATCTTTAACACTGGACCTTTAATGAGGGTGCACAATGCTTTTAATGTATTACTTTGTTTTTGTTTTCCCAGGTCTTCCTATAGCTGTCTCACCAATAGTTACAATCTGCTTTAATTTTCTCGAGCTGTGAGCACTCCTCCGTTTCTGTGTACACTGCATTGTGGGACAATAGTATCAATCAACAGCACACTTAAAATCAAGTGAATCTATGCGGCATGCTGACACTTGATACTTGATTCTGTCAAATTTCCAGAGTGAATGCACCACGTACGTAGAATTAGTAATTCGCATTGAGCTGTGACACTGTATATGTGGGGAGATTTGTAACATAGGGGGGCATTTATTATTTTTATTATTTTTATTATATCTCATGAGCAGCATTGTGGCAGACAAGCCATCACACACTGAGTCAGTAGGATCCGAAAGAGGAACTGTGATGCTATCGGACAAGTGCTTAATTTTAATTCACACTCTGTACTTCCTCTACTGTGTTTAGCACTTATCTAAGCAAAACACCTTTCCACATGATAGGCCTTTCTTTGGGACACTGACATCTCTGGGCAGACAAAAATGGAATTTCTCTATGGGTGGAGCACGGCTGCTGCACGATTTAAAGGTCACAACAACCCAAGACTGATAAGCTCAAAATTGTGGCATCCACAAGGACAAAATACAGTTTAATGTGATGCGGGATGTACTTGCAGAGTGGATAGTTAAAGCAAATACCCTATGGAGGTAACTAGCTTGTTAAAATGTGACAAGAATAGAAATATGCCAAATTTCTCACAATTAAAAGAGCAAAAATCCTTTTTATAACACACTGTCTCTCTCACACACACATGCAAAATAGTCCCAGAACTGGACTCAGACTCACAGACAGTATCAGCCATTGAAAATCCATTTCATGTCCCAAGGTTATAAGATGCTAATCAAGCTGTCTCATTAAAGAGAAGAGGATAAATTCTAGTTAAGAGGTAATGGATGTGACTCTGTTGATTATCTTAATCATATTTTTTGCTGAATAAGTAGTGATCTCAGTGTACAATTTCAAGACGTCCATAACCACTCTGTGAGTGAATTATTTGTTTACATGTCAAAACAGTTACAGGTACAGATGTAACCCTTCTTCTCCCGTTAATGGAAATCAATCCAGTTTTCACGGTTTCATCACTTTTTTGGAGGACTAAAGAAAGAAAGTGATGGTGAGGTCACTGGAGCAAGACTCCAAAACCAAATGTCTGTATCTTGACAGGCTGGAAAACAACAACAACAACCTAATGCACATTTTACAGAGAGTGGTGCACAAAATACGCAGGTCGCCTCCTGTGAATGATTCATACAACTAGGGCAAGTCTGTAACAAGATGAATCATCAAAGATCAGTGGTGTCACATCTGTAGCTTTACCAAGTCTGAAACTTCAACTTATTTTTGTATTCATCCATTTTCCATAACCGCTTATCCCTATCAAGGTTGCTGATGGCTGGAGGCAATTCCAGCTGACATTAGGCGAGGGGCGGGGTACACCCTGGACAGGTTGCCAGTTCAACACAGGGCTGACACATAGAGACAAACAACAATGCATGCTCACATTCAAACCTATTGTCAATTTAGATTCACAAATTAACCTATTAACTGTATGGTAGTACCCAGAGAGAACCCGTGCAGACAACAGACAAAAGCATTAATCCTATTTTGAGTGAATATGCTCCTTTGTCAGCTCAATGCTGGCAGCTGAAAATTAATTTACAATTCAGTGCAGAGGGGAGTGTGATGTACAATCTGCTATTGATTTACAAATGTCCTGTAGTACATTGAGGGGTGATTTTGTGAGAAAATAACTTGAGAAATATCGAGACTTTACAGTGGTTTAAATACTGCAGTTGCGCAACCTGCAAGTTGATGCCAAAAACTAAAATTAAAAATCAGAAAATTGACCTTACAGTGTGCTCAGGCTCCACCATCTATATTTAAATGCTTAGACAATATTATGTTTAATTATATTAGATATTATACTATTAGAATTAATTATTATTTTGTAGTTACAGAATTAACAGTAACAAAATAATTGGAAATGGTTTAAATGGTTAAATTTGGGTTTGTCAGCTACAGGAAATTATGTCTATTCTTATGGGTACTGTATTGTACTGTATTCATTTTATTCTATTCCATACAATATTTTATACACTTAAAATGTCTGTTCCTAATGTTCAATCCTTTATTGCATCAAACTGCGTGTTGCTGGCAGCTCCTGCCCAGGGACCATAAATGAAAATTAGATTGGTGCAATAAATGTATGCAATGTACCTAAATGAGCATTACAATGAAATTAAATATTCATGTAATGTGTTGTGTTGGCATTGACTTAATGGGTTTGTCTTTTGATGCCAAATCATAGTTTAATCACCTCTTTTTATTCTAAACGTAGCAAACTTGGACACATATTGTGTAGCGTCACACTATCTCTCTCCCGCTTGTTTTGTTGATATCGTCAATACAATGTGATCTATAAATTAAATAGTATGACAGAACAGAACTAAACAGGCCTCAGGAGGAGCATAGGTGGAACGAATAAAGAGAATTACGAAAGCTTTTATTAAGGTGTGTCAGTAATCCACTGAGCAGGCATGAACAATATCAGAGCCCTCTAACTGAGCAATGAAATGCAGCCATCATTTATGTTATTAACAACAGCTGTGCTTTTCCTGCTATGACATGTCAAAATGTCTGCAACATCTGTCAATGTGCCATATAGAATGATTTCATCAGTACTGGCTGTTTCACAGGACTTTAATCTTCCATGTGTCATGGCATCAAATCCGAAACCATGAGGAAGAATTCTCCCAAGTAATAATTATATTAGTTGCATTTAATTATGTTGCGGCAAGATGGCAGCAGTAAGCATGAATGAGCACTGTTGCACTGCTGAAATATGAAAAGATTTATGACATTTTATACTTTGCTCTGGCACCAGTGACAGAAAGTGAGACTGACCATTATTGAGCAGTAGATGTGAGGAAGTGAAGTAACACAAAACCAATTAGTTTGTGCCTCTCAGTATGCCCAGATGTTGTCAGAGTAAAAAGTCAAATGTATTGATCATTGAAAATGGGCAAGTATTCATATCAGTGTTGCCACAATGTAAACATTTTTTTAGAACCGTAAGTCCAATATTAATGTTCAGGTCTGCTCAAGCCCAAAAACAAATGTATTTTTTGGCAGAGGCAGAAAACCGATATAACAATTAATCTGTGTTCTCTAATCTGTCATGCAGCTTGTTTTCAAGTATTTGCAGGAGCACCTATATTCCTACATTAAATTCAGATGCAGTAAAAAATGCTAAAACTGCTATCTTTGTCTGAAAACATCTGTCTAGTTTAGAGATGAAAACTGTGTCATTTTTGTGTCAACCGTGTTGAGCAAGTGTCAAAAGTCTGTTTTGAACTTGAGGTATTTGCTGTGTGCTTCATCTTACTCATCTTTCCAAGCTCTGCTCTGCTTTTCCCCCCCCCTCCTCATCCTTGCACACTTGATCAGAGAGTTGCTTCATGTGACTAATTACCATTAAGTGAAAGTGCAGTGTTACCAAGATTTTTAAGATAGTGACACTGCAGTCTTGTAGGGTGCTGACTGTGCAATTGGGACTCAGAAGCTATTGTTGGACAACTGCTCCGTCTCTCTGGACTGCACTGCTTTGCTTGCTTTGCAGAGCTGGCTCTATTATTTTTATTACATAGTACCAGGATTTCGAGCCTGTGTATTGCATGTGCGAACATTCTGTTCATGATTATTGCTTCGCAATACATATTTTGTCTCTCAGGTTTTTTTTTCTTTTTTTTCTCCAAGCTCCACTGGTTTTCATAAACCGTCTAATCAGGAACTGGCTCACATCTGGGACACTAGGTGAATGCAATTAACCAGCAGGTAGAAACAATATACTCTATCTACAATCTTTTCATTTTCTCCAAATTTATAGTCTCCATGAGGAAAATATGTGTTTAGAATAGAATCAGTATGGTTAACATGATTTGTGAGAGAAGATATTGCTCAGGTTGCTGAACCAATAGGTGCTTACAGTACTGTATGTGTTTGTATATATGTGTTCGTCTATCCTAATCATCTAAGAGTGAACCATACTTTCTTAACAATGCTAGAAGTCTCTGGAAAGGCCATTCCCCAAAATGTTTATCACTACCCTTTCATGCAGTATATGTGCTGTAAGTTCAGGGGAGATTCATTGTTCACAATTAGGAAGTACTTCCGAATGAAATATGGTGTACCACTTGGACAGAAAATGCACTTAATGAGGCAGAAACACAAGGGCAGAGAGAGATCCTTAAGTCATTGTGGGTCTTCTGCCCCCAAGAAACTAGCTCAATTGGCAATTTTTATAGATTTAAAATCAATGTAATAGAGTGAGGAGTTCCTGAACACAGCTTAATTACTTTCTCAACACTGATCCTGAGGTGGAAACAGCAAATTGATTTCTATGGAGTGTCCTGAGGGGGTCTCTGAACTAAAGTACACTGCCTGTGCTCCTGAGGTGCAGTGAAATGTTCCTGTGCCCTCTGCTTGTCTCTCGTCTTCTTTAATGAGACAGAAAACAATCAGTAAACTACATTTAAAATATATACATTGAGAGACATGGGCATATGACTGCCCCATGAAATAGCTGTGAGATCAAAAAGGAAGTTGGAGCAAGACCTAAAAAGAGTGGGCAAGACAAAGACTGAAAAATGGACACTGTCTGTGTTTTGATGAGGATCTCTCCTCTATAAATCCCTTACTGAGCACCGGCAGCGAGAACAAGAGGATGAATGACCACAAGTAATTTATTTCAAACGAGTGCTGGAAGACAAAAAGATGTCACTAAGTGTGATAGTATTGGTTTAAAGAAGAAAGGGATTCTGCAGGTTTTATATGAGAGGCACTGGCTAGTTTACACCACAACCTATGACCAGATGTCATGGATGGAAGTTTGCAGCGCCAAAACAAAATTAGATTAGATTAGATAGATAGATAGATAGATAGATAGATAGATAGATAGATAGATAGATAGATAGATAGATAGATATCTTTTACCTCTATCTTCTCTCCTTCGATGGTGAGAATGGAGGAATGGACCAATGACTTACATATTTTAAGAGTTTAAGAAATACTCGCAACATATATTAAGGACTTAATTGTCATGAATTATTGTCATCTTGATAAATTACTTGAAACATATGACCTGAACATAATGAATGAGGACATTTGTTATCGACATGGCAGCTGGACACAGAGATAATTGCGTTTAAAGGGACAACATCTTAAATAAAGTAAAGTAAAGTAGAAGAAAACCCAAATATTCACAGAAAAGAAAACTACTCCATGCATAGATTAATGTGTATACGTGTGATCTGGCACTGACATTGATTTGTTTGTCTACCTACAGTTATAAAACATGTGCAGTATATACTGTACTTGCAGAGTGGGACAAATAATCTATATTCTGTATGGAAATATGTTCTGTTGAAATCTTTGTTGCTACACTGAGGCCATTATTCTTTGCTGCCTGTTGCATGAATGTGTGAATATGAAGTCATTGGAGCAGGTTTCTTTGATTACAGTGGCAGTAAAGCCTTTTGGTTCTCCACAAGCAGCTGTGTGTTGTTGCTTAGCTGCCTGATGGAGCAGCCTCATTAGGCTACATTTCAAACTTTGTCACTACTGACATTGCATAACTCAGAATAACGCGTACTGTGTCATGCAGTGATTTATGGTCATTGTTCTTCACTATACCCTTGAGTGCTTTAGTGCGCTCAAAACTTTTCTTTTTTGATGACTACATCAAAATAAATAGACACTGCCTGATGACTTTCTATTAGCCTTTTTGAGCCTCAGTGGGATTTTCCATGACAAAAAGTATTTGGAGGTGGAGCAGGTGAAGCTGGAGAGCCTGGACAAAGAGGCTGCATCCACAGATTGACAACTAAAATTAATGAAACAATATCATACACACAAAAGCTCAGTGTTTTTTTTTTTTGTTTTTTTTTTTTTTTACTGTTTAACTGTTCTGGTCACTTGAAAACATTGCAAATTTCGGTAACACATCTATAGTGCATTATGGGGGCATTCATAGTCAGTTATAATGCATAATGTTTTATTACTATAGGTATCTATAAACGTATTATAAGCCCCAATCAGTCAACTAGATTATAACTAACGAGAAGCATCCATAAAACACTTGAACTTTTATTATTATTAAGTCACATCTATAATATTTTATGTCGTGCATCAGAAAGAAATATGTGTTTATGAGTGTAGTCATAAAGCATTATGAATGCATTGTAATTCCCCGTGAATGTCCCCATAATAGACTAAAGATGGTGTCTTCATATAAAGTGCGAAAATAATTGGCAACTATTTTGATAATTGGTTAATAGTTTAAAAACAGAAAATGTTTTCAGCCTCTCAAATATGGAATTTTCCTGCTTTTCTCTGTTGTCTATCATATTAGACTGAATATGTTTGAGTTTTAGACTGACAAACAATTTATAGATTGATTAATCTTGAAAATATTCAGCAGATTAATCGACAATGAAAATTATCTTTAGTTGTCAGAGGTACATTGTGTTTTCTTAGGCTCAGGCGTGTTGTGTCTCTTACCTTTGGATACTGCTGGATTGGAATGAGAACTCTTTCGGAGAGCTTGATATTTTTATTGCTGATGATATCTAGGTATTTCTTCATGTCACCATCTTTTCTCAATTCATCACCATCATACTTTTCAATCTCTGCAGAAAAACAAAATAAAAAAACAAATAAGAAGATAATTAGTTTGTTATGTAACCGAAAAAGCATCAATCAACATGCTGTCTGCTTTGGAGCCAACTGCAGCATGACAGCCAAATGGTGTCATCTTAGTCTGGGGACACATTAGGAGGAATTTAGCTGTGCGTTGCATCACACAGTGAATATTTTGCTGATTATTTTGTGTCTCAGCTGTAAATGTGCTCACATTGCAAACTTAATGATATGAGATTATCCCGCTGACTCTTGATACGTCCTTTTACATTGGGCTCTGTAATCTCATGATCCAGTAATTCTAATCAAAATAACAACAGAGGCAAACAGTCGCACTCAGCGCGTTGTGCCTCACTTCACTGCAAACTGAGCTCTAGTGGGCTGTCAGCAGTCTCTGATCCCCACACAGCACAGGACTTACGCAGATGGCGGATTAAACATGTAAAGTGCTTGATAATATCGGGTAAAAGTCAATTGGGGTGGTTAAGATTAGATCTGTGAACTCTCATATTAAGATCATATTTACAGATCATTGGTTTCAATCAAATTGTAGCATCTCTCCTTATAGTTTGCAAGACTTGCAAGACTGACTAATGTTCTGCAAATTGGCCCAATTGTCCTCCTGTGTGTCCCCAGTCTTGTTGCAATAAACGAGAGATGAGAGGTGGATATTAACAGACTAGTTTAGCATGACAGGAACAGCACAGTCCCCGAACACCCTGAACAGTGATATTTCTTGATTGATGCATTTTATAGCACTTGACCTGAAACACTCTCAATACATTAAGTGCTATAGAAATTAAGCTATCTGTTGTTCACATAGCAAGGATACTCCTCTGCTGCTAATTAATACTCAGTGGAATTACAGCTATCAGTCTGCAACACGCTTGGTGGACAATGAAAGATGTTCCTGAATAAGAGTGAGAACGAGTCACGACCCCTCCTGAGCAGCTTTATAGGAACTCAAGAGGTCATTTAGACTGGAGCACTTCATCCTTATCTGAACTGTCAACAGTCAGTGGACAAAGCTGGGAGGTTAAAAACAGCCCTGGCTTTGAATTAATGAATTTCTCTCTGTTTATAAATGTTCACCAAAGAAGGACAGAAATACGTCCTCATACATGGTTGCATCCACCTAAAAACGTCTCAGAAATTGACTAGTTATCAGTTTGTGTGGAAACTGTATCGCCTTGTTGGAACAATGCTCTGGTTTATGCTCCCAGTGAAGCGTCCTTCTGACACTTTTCCTTGACGTGACCTTCTGGACGTCCATCCTTAATGATGCCTTTGTTCCAGGCAGTTCCAATATTCACTCATTACAGTTTCTTATGAGCTGTGGTACACCATGAATTAAGGTCATTTGTTTGATATTGGTATTGTCTGTGAAATCACAGAGACCAAATTCCAACAGCTTGAAATGCACCAGTTTCTTCCAGCATGACACAAGCTCTCTGATTGTCTGATTGTCCGAGGAAGAACATTTAAATTGGTACAGACGGTCTCCACTTTTTTTTGCAGACGATTTTAACCAAAGCTGCAAAACTGCCTAAAAATGAGAGATCATCAAAATGGGAGGCCAATAAATGAATGTTTAAAAATGCCTTTTAGGTTATTATGTATGTAGAAGTCAGCAGCAGATGGAAGAGCCTTAACTAACAGAGATATTTAATGAAGAGAAAGTGTGTTCATCCCTTTTTAAGGGCTGCTTTCTCAAGCCAGAAGTCAGACATAAAGAGGCTGTAATGGAAAGGACTGTATCAGTCAAACCCAGTGAACTCTGTGAACTAGTAATGCTCACTCACACCGCCACCGCCAGCCACTAGGTACAGACTGTGCCTGAAACCTCTCTAAAATCACAAGTAAACAGATTTAAAGACCACCCCAGCATTTTCTTCCCATCAACACAGCTGATTCACACCTCTTTGTGTGACACTTTCACACAAGACAGGTGTCCCAGGATAGCAGGAGCTTCCAAAATGTGCCTTTTAAAAATAGCATTTACCGTATGTGGCTTACCTGAGGAGATAAATCAAACACAAGCCATGGTGTGCATACATATGCATATTTCAAAATAGATGTGCTTTATTTACAGTAGGGTGCTATATAATGACAAGTTGAACATATAAAAATGGTATATATACATATAAGGATGAGAATGTTTTTGTTTTAACTGTGTTAGTGGTGGAGCACTTTGGTCCAGACTAAAATATCTCAGAAACTAATGGATGGATCGCCATGTTACATTCATAGTGCCCACAAGATGTATTGTAAAACTTTAGTGCGCTTGACTTGACCTTTGCTCTATCGCCACTGGGTAAAGATTTCAGCTCATCCAAAAGCTTTAGTTTATGCGCAAATACCTGAAAAGAACACTTATCAGCCTCAGCTATACACTGTGTTTAGTGCTAACGTACAGCCTCAAAGAGGCACCAGCACTGTGGTGTTGTCATCCCATGAAGAACGGCAAAAGAACATTATGTTGAGGCAAAGGCGAAAGTAGTGTGATATTAAACACCTGCAAAGACATACTGAAGAGGCTTGGGTGAGTCAACAAAACATAGGACCTTAACACGAGAGACGGCTAGTTGTTTTCCCATTTCCTAAACAAAGTTATCATTGGTTTCTTTCAGCCATGACAACTTGGTTATTATTGTAACCCTGACAACAAAGGTCCACTAACTTTAACAAAGTAGTGATTTTAACTCAAACTGTTTTTTCACAAATGGGCCATCAGATCAGACTAATGTGTCATTCTCGAGGGCATTTTTGTTGCTGTAGTCTATTCAGTTTGGTTATATGAGACAGTACATGTTTGTGTGTACTTGTTCAAGTCATACCATCCAATAAAGCTCATTTGAATTTAAAAGTGTTTTTCGTGCTCATTGTAAAGTCTCACTTCCAGGTTTCATCAAGCATTTATTTCTTGATGAAAGAGTAGTTCAGGATTTTGTATGTAGGAGAGAATTCATTTTGGGTTATGTTTTCATTGTGAGGTGTTGGGCATAGTGTTCATATCATTTTTATGTTTTATGTTTTTATAGCCCATGAAGATGATTTTACTCTGGAACAATGTATAATGGGAAACACCTATATTCTAGTCTGCAGCCTGCCAGTGAACCCCGGAGAAGATCGTGTTAAAAAGAGAAGAGAGAAGGAGAGACAGGGGAAAGGAGAGAAAAAAAAGAGGAAAATGAGCTTACAATCCCTAAATCTGGAGACACATTCAAACAGTATCATCATTGTCATATACGTGGCAAAGAGCGACAGGAGCCTAAAGATCTGAGGAGTGAGAATGTGCTTTGAAGGTCACTGGTTTCAGTCCTCAGTCTTCATCCGCAGGATGAAAAAGATCTCATTGGGGGGGAACTGAATGAGTAAAACACTCTCAGCGGCTATTCTGGTGCTCTTGATCCCCTCTGTTGCGCTGCCCAAACTGCTTCAGCGGAGCTGCTCAGTGGCCAGGAATGAAAAAAAAAAAAAAAAGGTTTAACTGGGCAGCTACCAGATAAATGTGTGCAACTGTACTGAGTTAGGAGACAAGGTTTTGCTGAAAAAGAGAAAATATGCTCAGTCAGCTTGCCATGGCTTAAGGTTAAATACATCTGCTTTGGTCAGTATGCAGCAACACAGAGCAACAACACTGACTGAAGGACAGTTTGAAGTTTGTTTATCCTGGACACCAAAAACATTGACACTAAAATGTCAATGAATATACACAAGTGTATTCATAATTACAGTAAATTAGTGCTAGTTTCTAATAGAAATCCAGATGTAAGATTTTGTGGTATTTTGTGTTATTATTAATAGAGATTCTTTTAAAAACAGATCAACTAGTTGCCCTCAGCTGCCCTGCCAGAAGACATTGAAAACTGGATTTAAAATATTTTGCAGATATTTTTCAGATATGCCATCAATATGCTTATTATGATGGACTGTGTTGAATTGACTGTGTGAAATGTTTCGCAACTTGCACAGACTGGAATTCCAGCAATCAAAAAGTCACTAGAAGCTCGAGTATACTTTGCCAAAAAGAAAATATCACAAACATAAATGTGTGAGGAGTATAAAGTAGCATGTATGCACCTCGATAAGAGGAAAGAGGACTGGGAGCTGCATCATTTGTTGGAGATAATATGTTTACTGCTTGGCTGTTTATCGTCACATTGTAGCTTTATTGGATTTCAGTTGTTGTTTGCCTTACAGTCCATGCTACTAAAGCATGCAGTTTGTTCTACTGCTAAATGGGAGCTGTTTGTGAAATGTGTATGCTTTCAACTCTAAGATGATGTTGGCGAGATCAAATTGTCTATTACTACATAGCTGGGGGCTTGATGGTAGGTTTTTTTCCCCTGATGGGTCTACAGAGAGACGTAGATCCAGTGAAAACTCACACACTAAAACACAGTCTTTTGGTCCTAAAACAGTTCATTCTAATGAAACCAATCAAAAGTTCCTTCTTCTAACATAGGTTTAAATAATCCCTCCACTGTTGCAATGTCATGCCACACGGGGATTTGATGAGATAAACAAAGCATAGAGAACCACATCACACCCAACAAAGCAAACTCAGGCTGTCCGGAAATCTGACATGTGCTCTGTGTAGACAAATAATACACACAGTAAGCATCCCTCCCCACTTTTTTTTTTTTTTTTTTTTTTTTACTTTGCTCACCTCTTATTTTGCAAGGCTGGCTGAAAGACTGGAAACCTTGAATAACCTGCAAACTGATGGACGAGAAAGGCAAGAAGGAAAGAAAAACTGCAAAAAGTAAATTGCTAGAAAAATATTTGGACTCTGAACTTCTATCAGGTTTAGATGCTGGTAGTTGTATTCTATGGCTGTTTTTGGTAGGTTACAGCTGAAAAGCACTTATCCACTAGTTTGTTCACTATATACTTGTTTTATATTAAATACTGATCCAAAATATTGTGAATCAGTCAATACTGAATTGAGCTGTATTTCATATGCTCGATTGCACTGTAGGCAGTTACACCAATTGAAGTAAGAGGCCAAAATACAAAGGCTTTGTTGAGTGCTGCCATTGGTCTCTAGACAACTAAATTATTCACTGATTTCTTCTACCTATTAAATCGTATATCTACAATAATGGCTTCACAATGCCAGCAAAAATAAATCAATTTAATTATTCTTCAATAACTGATTGCTTGTTCACATCAAACACAGAAAGAGGTAGTAATAGCACTCTGCTTAGCAGAGTGGACCAGGTGTGGAATGGACTACGAGATGTGCGATTAACTTTGGCCTTTTTCGCTCTGGAGTGATGAATGTAAACACATGGGGGCTGGAAATATGTGCCTCTGTTTGGCCACATACTGTTTATGTGTTTTTAACTGAGTTGCACTGAGGCAAATTGCATTTAGCTGTTGACACAGTGATAAAAGTATTAAATCTTCAATCTAATTATAATGCTATCTTCAAATTCTCTGCTGAATGTGCGATGGAAAGTGAAGTGAAAAAGCAATTACGATTGAAGCAAATGACATATTAAAACGCAAGCAAATTATACACATTTTAATCATGATGGTGTTTCAATAATCATCTATTTATTACAACTACTTACAAGCCAGACAGGATGGAAAACATTCTCCAACCTCAGCTTTGATAGATAACATGGTCCATGGTCCAAGTAACAAAATGCATGATTATATACATCAAGGGTAAGTTTCTCTTTTCTACAGTGACATAGTATATGACATATATGGTGTAATGTTAAATGTGTGACTTATATATATTGTAATTTAACAGATACTTTATTATATCTGAGGATATGTGACATGAATACAGTGTGGTATTTGTGTACTATATGCAGAATTATGACTATTATACACATGTTGACTTGTGGGTGTATATTGTATGTTTGCAATGTGTGCTTGCAACTGTGATGGTGTAGGGTGCATGTTCTACATGTTTGTATGCGTGACTTCTGCTCCACTTTTTGGCCTATAGGCATTATGCAGTACTTTCTATTATTAGATAGGTTTTATTTATTATTTTACAAATTATCTCATATTTTAGTTAATTTGGCAAGCAGAGTGGAGGCACTGGTTTGGTAAGGAGGATATGGACATTTGGTAGGGCTGGAGAAAGGGACAAAGGTGATATATTTTACACTGGTTAACACTTATCTTTAAAAATATTGAAAAAAGAAAGACAGCACCGAGCATTAGCATATTGCTTTTACTTCAACTTTTACTTCAAATTAGATGCTAATTTTCAGCAGAGTCCGATGAATGAGATGTGTCTGCAGTGATTCACCATTTGATTGATTGATTCAGTGTATCTTTTTTTCACTCCTAATTGTGCTCACTTGGCATCCTGCTCCCTGTAGTGTTTCTGTGTAGATGTGATTACTGGTATGTTGGATGAAACACCACATTAGCTTTTATCTGTAGTTTAAAAAAAAAAATATGAAATGCTTCTTTTTTCATTTGTCCCCCAAACTAACATAATTTGTTGGACTATGTTGTTTTAAAAGATCAAACATGCTGCTATTGTGCTGCAATAGCTGGCAGACACCTCAAATCTGTCACTTACAAGTGAACTGAAAGCGATTCAGCAAACACATTTCAATGTAGCCACAGTACAGGAGAAGACTTTTATTATGAGCATCATAAAACAGTAATTCGGCTTCTGTTCTAAACACTTGCTGCTGCTGTTACTCCTGTGTTTTCCACAGATTGTTTGCTCTTCTTTCTTTATTTCTTAACTTTCCTGTCATATGTGAACATTGAAGACACACAGTAACATAATATGATATCTATTATCTATTGTCTGAGTGCTCTGGTTCATCCACTCATTTCTGTTGCCTGAAATGTTCACGACCTTGGAATTTAATCTTATTCGACCCATGCACTCATTGTAAGTCACTCTTGATAAGAGTGTGGGCTAAATGCCGAAAATGTAATGCAATGTCTCACTTTCCTGAAATGTAATTTTTGTGTCCTTTTGATAGGTCATACTACATGGGGTGGTGTTTATTCGTCTCTGTGAGCTGGGTCACTGCTGGATACTGAGCCATAATGAAGAATGTGAGCAACAATTTATTAACAAGGAGAGAGATAGATTAAATGAAAATCAATTCTTAGACAGAGGACTCCACTCTGTGGTGAAGCATCATCCAAATCAATTGTAAGAATGTAAGACATGTCTTTTGAATAGAAGTTGTGTTTTCTGTCTGAGCAGGCAATGTGTACTCTGCAGTATGTACAGTATTTATACACTGATTGTATCCGGCAAGAAGCTGTAACTATTTTTGCGTTTATAATCTCATATATTCAGAGTATAGATTTACATTTCCTTAATAGTCACTCATTGAAGCTTACCATCTCAATTACTGCTCTTCATTATCAGCTGACTAAACCAAGGCTGAAATGGTTGCGGTGCATTGCCCAGGTTCATGTATTGTCTGAATAATTTTAATTAAAGTTTAAGGGTCGTTGCCCAAAATGTGGCCATAGCTTGTTTTTGATAGATCCTTGATTAAGCATTTTCATCAGCCTACAGTTTGTACCACAGGATTTACTCTTACATATGCAATGTGTGCAAGCAGAAACTGACCAATACTATAATTAACTGCTGGTTACTTTCTTTCACAGCTCAGTGTTCAAATGGCTGCTCAGACAGAAGAATGGCTAAATGCAAGATTACAAAACTCATACACGACGTGGATAAAAGTGTGTATTGAGCTCAGACAATGTGATGTTTGACATCAAAAGAAGACTGCGCAGATTTAAGCTCCAAATATTATGCTTAACTTGACATGAGTCATGGCGTTGGTCCTCCATATCTTATACCTTCTATATCATGTGTATTCAGAGAGGCTACATCATTCAAATCTCATGCAGATTTGTTTGCACTGTCAGTGTGCATAGCAGCACAGCACTGGGGGCATTTGAGATAATGTAAACCCTGTCAAAATGCTCAGTGGCAATGTAAACTATACCCTAAAAATAGAAACATACCCGTAGTTTTTATCAACAACCAATGTTCTCTTGTCTATCAAACGTGTCACTTCTGCCTCCTTGTATGCTTTTCTGTTAATAGGAATCTTATTGGTTTCCATGGCAAGAAGGGGCTATGTGGCATGTAGGCGAGTCTTTCAAAGAAAACCACAGGGATCTATAAGCTTCCTTTCTTTGCCTAAGTTCAACCCACCTTTAAAATCATTACATTATTGGGTTTTCTTTGTGCAACACATGAAAAGAAAGTGACTTTTATCTGAGCAATCATTAGGCTCATGCGGAAATAAGCTGACTTTATATCCAAGAAGGTGTTTTTTACGTTTTTTAATATATAAAGTTTAATACATGCTGTATTTATTGAATAATATATTCCAATAAGCTTCACTGTTTTATTACTTTCACTATCAAAGAAAACAAGAGGCTCACACTGCGCTCTGAAAGAGAATTATCCACACACAACCCCATGGAGGAGCATTATCCCAAACAGCTTTAAATCTGCTCAAAGAAAGACAAATGACTTTAGAGGCAACATAATTTAAACATTCATTTCATAAATATGGAGCTGTTAACTGAGACCATGGTAAATCCGTGTTATGCTATTTATTGGGCATGGTGTGAATAATGCAGGATTACATGTTTTTTTTTTCTTCTATTGAGTGATAAATAGCTTTGAATCTATAAATCTGTAAACACGGTTTATCCTGCTGTCCACTGATATGCATGATTCTGTATTATGAGCACAGACTGACAAAAATGATAACAACTGTGTGAAAGTGGTCAAAATTATGAACATTATTTCACAGGCTGCCCACGGCTGACTAGCTTGAACATTTTCAGTGTTAACATTATGAGTTTGTTTGAACTGACACTTTATTATACTGATTTCCACTATCATTTATGATGCACGCTGTTCTCTGTGTTGACCTTGCAAACTGGATTCTTTAGAGTGGAATACATCATATTCTGTTGCAATATATTATTATTTATTGCAGTGAATTGTATTTTTTTGTACAGTATTATACTGCAGTGTATAGGCTGTGCTGCACTGTATTGTGTATTATGGGTACTGCAAGTGAAGTGCAAGTGCATCAATTCACAAACACTGCTTGAAATAAACAGAAATGAACAGAAAGTTCTTTAAGGGAATAACTACATCACACCATTTTAACCTGCTAATTGCTATTCACTGAGGCGGATATGATGAAGACGAGATTTTTTGTTTGCATCCTGGCTATGTGAGTCAGCCTTGAGTAATTTTGGCAAAGTGTACTGGGTGACAGATGATTCCATCTGCATCACAGTTAGCGACATGAGCAGGACTGTCAGGTGTCTCATCAACACATTTCAACAGGAAAGCTCAAGGGGCAGACACCCTGTCCAATCCCAGCATATTAATCTAACATACAGTTCACCTCATTTTATGTCAAAAAATGTTTAGAAAAAAAAAAAAGTTTAAACGAGGTTGTCATTTTATGAGGACACAACAAGAAATAATGAATGACTTAATATATATGATACATACTGCTGATATACTATGATACATATCTGATATACTATGTTTTCATATAAGGATACAGTACATAGTGTTTTGCTCGCTTACCCATTTGTTTTCTGATGCCTCTGTATATAATGTATCCTGCATGCAACGTATGTGGGCTGAGCACATCTGGATCTATGAGAATAAAAGCATATCCATTCATATATTCGCCGTTATTAGTGATATTTTCAGGATTACACTTTCACCTACTTGTGCCCCAGTGATCTCTTATGCACTGGGGCACATAGTCTCTGGATTTGCACTTGAGAAATGTAAAAGTTCCATCCATAGCCAGGATAAGCTGAGCTGAGTTCTTGTGTTTGCTTTGCCGTGATAAGTTTCCTATCAAAAGTGACACTTTCTCAGCATGTGAATGAGACCAAGGCTACCTGCAGTATTAAAAAGTACTTTATATACAGCAGGCTGGGCTGGATTATCCTGCCCTGGACATAGTGTAACATTAAGTCAGAATAGAGCATCTGTCTCAGTGGCATTAAACCTCATTCAAATCTATGACTCCTGTAGTGCTTACATTTCAGCCTGATAATATTTGGTCAGTGTACTTCATTTTAAATCAAGAAAACTCAAGATGGATGTCAAGTTTGCTGAAAAGCAAGTCCTTTGTGACAACATGCAGCTTGTTTGAGTCTGATACAGAAATTATAACAGTGCACTAATTTGATATGAAATTACATTGTCCGCAAAAAAACATCCTGATGTCACTCTTCTATGCTGAAGAGACAGCAGCTGGCAGTGCATAACAGTTTAAATCCAATCAATCATACAATTAGTCCTTTCACCCATTTCCTCCTGGAGGACTGCTCTGTGTACATTTTCAGATCATTTTCCAGGTGCTGAGTGCCAGTTACTTGACCTTGGAGGGCAGTGTGTTAGAATAATAGGTGATGACTCCCTCACTTTACAAGCACTTTACTTCCTGTGCCCACTCAATGGTGAAAAACCTCAGAAAAGTTCTGCACTGGAGCCAATGAGCAGCTTCCTCCATCACAACACACAACACTGTGAATCAAGCAAGCATTAGGAGTGAAGGGCAGTGTGTTCAAATAAGCTCACATTAAGTCATTGTTGTAGGGAACATGGTGAATGCCACTGATGAAACAAGTGCACAAACATCGGAGCAGATTAGACTTATACCTGACTTACCTTCTGCGAGCAAGCGCACTGCATGCACAAAGGACGGGTCCAAGCTGTTTTTCTCCGCCACCAGTTCAGGTAAGTGCTTATCTGGATGCATTATTACCACAGTGGACCTCTCCACCGGCCGTGCAGGTGAGACGACAGGAGTGCTGAGCGTCGGAATGCAACCGTAAACCTTCTCGCTCCCTTTTCTTATTATGTTTTTATGGTAGCTTTAGTCTACCAGTCTTTATAAGCACAACAAGAAAAAAAAACGCCAAGAAAAAGAAAAAGAAAAAGAAAAATCCCCAAAACAAAACAACTAGTCGTCCCAGGTCTCCGAGATGCTTGATTGGAGGTTGACTTGTGATTCAGAGGTGTGAGCCCATCCCTGCCACCGCTGCCTGCTGCCTCTCCTCGGCACTCCGCCAGACTCTGAGACTCACAGGGTCTGCAGACCGAGCTGCTCCCCGCCCCTCAGCTACATTATTGGCCATATTCGGGGACTGGCGCTGCTGGAAAACAAAGACAGTCCCCGCTGAGCGCATACCAATTGGCCGATACGCTTGGAGGGAATGGATTTAAAAAAAAAAAAAAAAAAAGTTGAGGTTGCACTTCGTCAGGGCTGCAATAACCTCAATACAAAAATGGTAGATTCAGTTTGTTTAGTGAAAGCTGTATTCATCTCAGTCACTGAAAACAAGTAAGACGTTTCAGAATACAGTGCACAAATTTTACCTATAGTTACTGTAAACTCGTTATCCAGTACACTGTAGGTCACTTTAAGAGCATACTAAAAAGTCATACTTCATTTATAGTCAGGGGATTTTGAAAGACTTTCAGTGGAGCCTGAATTATAGCTGACTTTGATATGATAAAGTTTAATTATAGCTAAATCAGTAATGTTATACTAGTTAGAGATAGTGGCTTATCTCCGAGAAAAAACATTTCTTATCCAATTAGTTTCTCGATTCAGCCGAGGCAAACCGAAATGTACGGTGGTCTGTGAGTTTCTATTAGTGTTTTCCAGAGTTCACTAGAGTAGCTTGTACCTCTGGCACACTGTGTGTCCTGAGCAGGTCCCGAGGGACAAAACAATGGTGGTGTCTGTGTCGCTGTCCATGGTGCTGAGCGTTGTGTGCATGATGAAGGTTTCACTGGATGGTGTTGAATAAGTATAGAGAAGTTTTTACTTTAATTACATGTAGTCTGAATTAAAGTTCCTTCTTTCTTTAACTGTGCTGCCTATTAGTTTTTTGATTCTCCATCCTGTCTCTTAATGGTTCAACCTTAATGCTCTTGTTTGTTGAGAACATTTTGCACCCTCATGGGTTACAAGACATGGGCGACATATCTGTTAACATAACAACCTAAAAAGACATTTATCTGTATTATTATGGAGTGAATTGCTGTTTGGTATCTAATTGAAAAGCTCTTTCTTGCTTCCTGTCTGTTGTGTATTTTACTTTGGCTAATATATTTTAGATTACCCCTCATTTGTTTCCTCAATCCTAATAATAACTTAATAAAAATGTAATCCCATTGCAGTATAATTTAGTTTAAACCTCAATAAAAAAGACGATATAAAGACTATTCAGAACAATGACCACTGAAGATGTTCAGCAGCCTACTTTATTTTTTGTTAGCTGGTAATAAAGCAGAGCTGCAATTTCAGAATAAGAGTCATAATAATGTTAGTCCTGTCCTATTAAGACTCAAGAAGGTCAAGTCAGCTGCTTGTAAAGTGAAATACACAACACTACATGACGACGTTTTAATGTCAAGTGAATGATTCATTAGTACCCCATGAAGTGATGTCAGCAAGAGCGTTTGTTTCTCATACGAAATGCCTCTCTTGTCCTCTTGCTTCGATAGGACTTGAATCCTAAAGTCGTCTACAGTGCAGCATGCAGGCTGCTTTACTTACTCACAAATGAGTTTTGAGCAGAAGAGGCTGGTGGGTGACCGATTCTGGCTCTACTTGACCTTTAGAGCTGATTCCGACTGCCATGAACAGAATCATAAAGACTGCAGAGACTGGTGTTCGTTGAATGAGAGTTCATTTTGGTGTTATTTATGCTTCCGTGCACCAATTTGGTAGAATAATTTATGACTAAATCTTGTCATTGTATGGTAATGAAACACAACTTTGTTTGTCTGTAAAATGTAACATTGTTTTTTCACTTTCAGAAGTGTTCTAGTACACATGAGACTGAACATATATGAATACAAATTAGAAAACTTAATAATTTCAAAGTTTGTTATAATATGCATAGAGCTTCGCAGCTACTCTGGACTAATGCTTCATTACTTACTCAAAGAATACCCATGAAGATTTAGTTCACACACTATTTTATTCCCAAAAAATATTTTTTTTCTCATGTACATCCTAATAAATAATAAAGAAGCAATAACTAATTATCTTAGTTGACATTATAGCTCTTATTAAATGCTATTCCTGCTCATTTCTAAAATGTCAGGCAGGCCTAAAAGCAATATTGATCATAACTCCACACTTGCATGTCCTCACTACTTCTTTCTTTTTTTTAAAATGATTAATCTCTTTCTGAAATTAGACACAACTTAATTTTTCTGCCTCATATGCTAAAACAAGTGACTATAGGCCCATGTCGGACAGTACTGTCTTTGTATTTCATGCTTGTTGAACCTTCACTGATTTAATTTCACTGAATGAAATGATTCATGACAGTGATGTTGGTAATCCTGTTACAGTGGCTACAAATGGTGTCCTGATGACTATGACTGTTAATGTGGTTTAAACTTGTAACCCTATAGTATGGCTGTAGGTTCAGACTAAAGCAGGTAGACTAAAAGACATAAACACACACAATGGCAAACGTGCACACCGTGTGTGTTTATGTCACCATGACTTTAAAGGAAAGAGTAGAAGAATTATGGATGGGTCAACCAGTCTGATGTTTCTCAGTGCAGAGAGAAGACTTAGATCAGGTCAGTACATGTCACTTTGGATAAAAGATCGTTGTGAATGACTCTATTTAAACTTTAAAACTCTCTGGATCAGTTCCAAGTGTTTCATCTTGGATTTGATGCATTCTTACAGCCCTCTAGTGGTCAAAGTGCATCAGTGCACCTTTCACTGCGACTTCCATGTGACATAAAGTCTTTCATGGATTTGCTTTCTTTTTTTGAATGTTTGATAAAATAGTGACTACTAGAGAATTGCAGATTAACTAATAACCTTTCTTTAATTACCAGGGGGTCTCAGATTGACCACAACTCTGAGCATCTTTAAAAACAGGCTTATAGTGTTGCATTTATCTCATATTTTGTTTTTCATATTAGGATCGCCTCAAAATGATATTCAAACGTTCTTTTATTTAATATTTGAAGATTTTTGGTCAGCTTTTTGAAACGTGTGAGTTGTTCATTATCAATACGCTTTGCATTTAGTGAGTGTAAGGGATGTGTTTACATGAATGCACTTCATTACTACTTTGTATCACATTCCATACTAAACAGGGAAGTGAGAGAGCTTGTTTTTGATTCTGACCAGCTTTGTAACTCTATATCTCACCAAAGTCAGCTGTCTCATGAATATTGATTACCAAGTTTACTCTGTTAAAATGTGATTTATTACTCAAATCAGGTTTCCGGCCTGACACAGATTATCTTGTACTTGGAGACACAAAACCAACAATCATTCTGACCCCCTTGAAGTTTAGTGATTTATTATTATTATTAGCATATAATTTATATGATATGCTGTATGATGTAATATGATGGTGACTATATGGGCAATGCTAAAATCCCGTCTCCATGCACGTTGTGTTTGCTTCGGCCAATTCACAAACTCCTGTCCTCTTTTTGCACCCTGTTGGCCCCGCCTTCGTCAAGCCAAGCACAAGAATCACAAAAGTGTTTTCAAAATAAAACAATATATAAGAAATACATTATACAACACACATATAAGGGCTACTACAAGGAGAAATGGGACACACACAGTGCATGTATTATACGAATAAAATGTAGCCTACATGTAACCTGTGAAATTCATGTAGTATACATGTTCAAATCTTAGGTACAGTGTGTAAAATTTGGGGCCTCTATTTTCAGAATAAGGCAAACATGGAATATAATGTTCATATAATGTTCATGTATAATCACCTGAAAATAAGAATCTTTTTATGTTTGTTACTTAAAAAATATCCTTTTATATCCACAGTGGGAGAGGGTCCCCTTTCATGGAGGCCGCCATATTGAAACACCTTATTTATACAGTAGTCCAGAACAGACAAACTACATACTGACTCTAAACAGGGTCCTTAAAGTGTTGTTTCTCCTTTACATTAGGAAGGTGAGGGTGATGTGAGGAGATTACAATGCAGTGATTGGACCACTAAATGCAACTAAATTATACACACTGGACCTTTAATCCACTATGGACACACTATAGATCATGTGTATTGTTCATAAAGGGTTATAATTGCTTATAAGTGGTATGGGTGCAAGTCATCCTCATCTAGCGTATTCTGGAGATTCATAATTTCACACTTGTGTGGGTCCAGACCACAAACCCAAACATTTGCAAGACAGGGCAGTGAAATGGGGGCTGAGACTTAAAGGACAGTCTGTCACATCCATTGTGAACTGTCATGCTTGTTGTATGGTGGTGCCTTGTGGATACTACATGTTTGCGTATAGTCTGGTTAATGTTTGTTTGACCTTTGATTTTATGGCACTTGTACTTTACTTGAGCATTTCCATTTTATGTTACTTTAAACTTCTAATTAATTACATTTTATCGGTAAATATTTTGATAATATGATAAGCTTATAAATTAAACCTTTACTGTGTCTGGTGGGGCCCTCTTCTGTGTGTGTTTGTCTGTTTAAAGTGGCTCTTTAATACTCAACGTTCATGAAGTTTGGTCAATGCGGGTTTTATTTTGAAAGGTTTCACCGGAAGCCATATCTTGAATTAATCTGGATTTGACTGGTGTGCAGGCGCTCGTGTGGATCGGTCTGTATGAAGTGGAGCAAAAACACTTGAAATTCCCACGAAACCACGTGACCATGGCGGAGAGTTTCTCCTCCGGCATGAAGAGTGAAGATCAGGAAAAGTAAGAAAAGTCCAGATGTTTTTATTATTCATACAGATTGATTCAAAAAGCTGGAAGAAGTGAATGACAGACAACTGTCTGTCGAGAATAACCTGTATGTCTGAGGAGGGGGCTCTGTCTCACGTGTCCTGCAGATCAACACTTCAAAACGAGAGTTCAGAATCAGATTATTAAGAAATCATCCAACACACGAAATCACATTCATTTAAAATGCAGAAGATTAATAGCAACTGAAATGATTTATTATAGTTAAAAGTGTAGAATAGATAGAATGATGTGCAAGAAAAAACAGGAATATGACAAGTAACTAAAATTCATGTATGCATGAAAAACTATTATTTTGGTTGACTCTTACTTTGATTACTTTTGTTTGTGTTATAAAGTCTACCTCTTCTTCTATAAAGTGTTCATGGTACTGATTGTACTATTCTTGGGAAAATGTAAGTAAACTTAAAAGGCACAGACATGTTATAAATCAACCATCAGTTATATTTACTCTCTTACAACTTATATGAGAGTCCATAAACTACTCCTATGTGTTTCCCGCAGGAACTCAAAAACGTCAGCAGTCGTAGTGGTGCATGGTGGGGCGTGGGCCATACCTAATGATCTGGCCAAGGCCTCTGTTGATGGAGTAAAGGTCGCAGCTTGTGAAGGATATTCAGTGCTGAAAAGAGGAGGAAGTGCACTGGATGCTGTTGAGGCAGCCGTGAGGGCAATGGAAGATAACACTGTGTTCAATGCAGGTACACTGTACACAGTCATTCTTATGAATATCTATGAAACTACAACTACTCCCATTCTGTCTGCATAGGAGGAGCCAATCACTGATGATCCTGTTTAATTTAATTCAGTTACATTTGTGCACAGTGCACTGTCTCCATCTGCTGGTGGTGACGCCAACATTCCTCTAGACTCCATCTGATCAGCAGAGTTCCGGTGGCGGATTTATCATGGGGTTTCATAATCCGGCATAAATTCCCAGATTAAGTCTGCACGAAAATCTAATCTACATTTCAGATTATGTCTATAAACTAGTCTTTCCTCTCTGAGATCTATTGTATTTGCTCCTTAAATATAATCCACACAAATTGTGGGTTAAACTGTTTAAGTGTCGTCTTCTGTTAGACATAGACACAGTACCTTCACAAGAACGATCGGCTTGTGCTTAAATTAATGTAACATAGTTAGGGCACAACTTGAATTTAAGTTTCACTTAAGGTCTTCACCATGACCCTTAACATACTGTGAGTGGACAGTATTCAGTAATGCAGTATAAAATCACCAGACTCACCACCCTAAAAGGTAACTGCATTAATGAATCACTATATGTTAGGTGCTAGCACAGCGGTGCTTATCTCGCATGTGCACATGTAGTTTTGTGCCAACGTGCTTCACGTAGACAGAAGTATTATCAGTGAAGCTGCATTAAAATTATATTTTGGACCTTAGAGCTTTTTAATTCTATTTCTTCTAATGAGATATATTTTATGTTATGTTGCTGCTGTGTCACCACCCTGTGGACTTCACTGGTGCTAACAGATCTGGGAACGCCTGCATTAAGCTTTGTGTGATAAGTTAGTGACTCATTGTGACATTTAATCGTAGGGCACGGAGCTGCACTAAATGCTGATGGAGAAGTGGAGCTGGATGCCATTATTATGGATGGAAGGACACTTGGCAGTGGTGCGGTGTCTTCAGTGAAGAACATTGCCAACCCTGTGACACTGGCACGGGCAGTGATGGAAAAGGTGCCACCATAAATACTTTTGTCTCTCTTTAAAAGAAGAAAACCTGTGATTTTAATACTTCTATTTCTATGGAAACTTTCAGACTGCACATGTCATGCTGACAAGCAGAGGTGCAAACCTGTTTGCAGAGAGCATCGGCATGGTCACAGTCCCCACTGATACACTGGTGACTGAGTACGAGAGGAAAGAATGGGACAAGCACAAGAATTATGTTACTGGAGTAATGGAAGATTTCAACTCTCAGTGGTAAGTTTCTGTGGTGTTTGACTTTATTTTGACCCCTTCTTGTCTGGACTTAAATTTCCTCATAAATCTCTACACTGCATCTATTCAGCCTGAATAGCCTGTGGTGTAACACTATACTGAAATAAAATAAAGCTCTGGAGCCCACTTGTCATGGCACGAGAATGTGCTGTATATACAGCACATAAAAAATGTTTTCACAAAAGTTAATCCTGCAGGCGAGGGAATCTCAGGATGTTTTCACATTGTCCTCTTCAGACCAGATGAAGTAAATTCTTTTAAAGTTGTCTCCCTCTTTGTCTGATGTTCATTTGCATTTAATACAGAGCTCTAAGCACTGATACTTCTGTTGCTAGAAAATGATAGAGCACTTCTTCGGCATTGCTGCGGATAAATTAATTCATGATGGATGTTTTTTTTTTTGTTTTTTTTTCTCATCCTAGGACCCATGATACTGTTGGAGCAGTTGCTGTGGACTGTGCTGGGAATCTCGCATGTGCAACATCAACTGGAGGGATCAGAAATAAAATGGTTGGCAGAGTAGGAGACTCTCCGGTCATTGGTGTGACTTCATTTACTTACACATTCTTTTTGATTTTAAATATACTCTCAACTTTGTTTTTATTATTCATTTTTGTTCAATTTAACTTCTGATAGTATTTAAGGACACCGGTGTGTGACATTGAGGAGCTTTTTCTAAAAAAAAATGTTCATTTAAAGTCGTTTTTCCCACATTCTCTCTTGTAATTAAGGCTCTGGAGGATACGCAGACAATTTGAGTGGTGCAGTGTCTTGTACCGGTCACGGAGAGTCTATTCTTAAAGTCACATTGGCCAGACTCATTCTTTCACATGTTGAGCAAGGTAACAAGATCACACTTTGAAACTCTGAAAATAACACAAGCCACACACAATCCGTCAGACTATCTTGTCTCGTTAATTTAATTTGATGTCACCACTTCTTTTTTTTGGGATAATAATTAAAACACTGAAGAGTGAAGAGTGTCTGTAAGAATGCCTGTTGACTGTTCCAACTTTAATTTAAAATTTTTCTATTTTAACATTTTGGTTTTCAATGACATGTTTTTATTTCTCTGGCAACAACAACATATATCTGGATACATTTGTCTATTTGTGGTGGAATGACATGACCTCAGATTGATTACTTAAATATGTTTTGTTATTTAACTGTTTTAATGTATTTTCACATGTCCTCATCCCTGTGCAGGTAAATCTGTAGCAGATGCTTCACAGTTGTCTCTGCAGTACATGGCAGATCGTGTTCAGGGTGCAGGAGGCTCTATTATAGTTTCTCCATCAGGACAGTGGGCAGCCACATTTACCACAGATCGGATGGCTTGGGCAGCAGTGGATTGTGATCTTCTGTGGTATGGATTAGACCGAAATGAAAGATTTAAAGAGCAGTTGTCCCAATAATTATTTCAACACAGTTTGTAATCCTTAGTAGTTACTGTATAGTATTGAGCCATATAATAGGGAACTCTGTTTTCTGCTAATTCACTGTGGTTTGGATCACTTGGTCAAGTCATGGTGGATATTTGCTAATCTTGTTTCCATGCAGATCAAATGAGTAATGTTTTCTGTTTTCTAATGTCAAATATATGTAACACATGGATTTTAGAGTATATAATTCTCAAGATCTCTGTCATTTGAGCTACTAGTGCAAAAGTTTGACTAGTTTTTCTTAGCCTGTGAATTATGGACTAAATATTACGCATTAAAATATACAAGTTGGGACACTGTGGTAAAATATAAATAAAAACAAAATGCAATGATTTGAAAATGCTTTTGAACCAACTGGATATTAAATATAGTACAAAAACAAGATACTTAATGTTTAAACTGACATAGTTTATTGTTTGTTTTTGTATAATACATATGTTTGCTGAGTGTTGTTAAAAGAAAACGTGATGTAACACAGTGATAAACAAGCCGCTGTCCCAACTTTTTGTGTGACGTCTTGCAGACATCAAATTTAGAGTGAGTGTATATTTACATCTATACATACAATATCAACGCTTGGTATCTTGTCTTTGTATTATATTCAGCTGAATATAGTTCAAATTAAAATGATTCATATGCCATTACATTCAGTTTTTCCCAATGATTTTGGAGTTGGGATTGTAGGATGTCTTAAATCTCTTAAACTTTGTGTTTATTTCTTCACAGTTGTGATATTAGCAGTGTTTCTTAACCCAGAACTGTTTTTGGCTCATTTGTGCTCCAACACTCGAGTACCTCTGATCGAAATTAATGGCTTAACATTTTGTATGTTAACAGAGCAAAAAGGGGTCAAAGTCTACTGGTGTTTAGTGCAGCCATCTTTGCTGAAAGCAGATAACAGATAGTGGATAGGATCAGCTGTCCTCCTTTTTTAGTAATAATGTATTTGGTTGGAGCTCTTAAAGCTGAGCTAATAATTAAGAAAATATCTATGAAACATATGTGACACTTTTTTCTTCTTACCACCAAATGTTTTCAGTGCTCTTCAAGCCCTTCTAATACAATGGACTATTAGGAGGTTGTTAAGACAACAACAGCCTCATTCATGAGCCTCCACTTTATTTGGCCAGCTGCATTGTTGGCCTTGCTTCATCCTTTGAAACAATGGCCGCCGAACCAGAAACACTTGCTGTAATACAGCTGATTGAGAATATGATTTAGATAGTGTGATCATGTGATCCCACTATGATTTAAGACACAGAGGCAGCTCTGAATGCACGGTGTCATTTCACATTTAAAAAACTGGAGCCAGAGAGGACAGACAGTTCCTCCTAGACCGGATCTTTGTACGACTTCTTTTTTTATGTACTTTTGCATTTGTCTTATAATAAAACTGTAGATTAGCTCTTGTAAAAACACAATTGTGATACTGTAGTTGGGGGTGTAGATATGCAAAGTGAAAGATCAGATTAATGTAAAATAAAAACAGTACTTCTTGTAGAAACTAAACTATTTTAGAAGACATGTGACTTGCCTTTTTGTCTCATTTTTACAATGGAAGTACTAAAACACCTGCTTTTCAAGTGTAAAATAAACAAATAAATCTGTTTTCCAGGCAAGAGGGTGTCAAATAATTCACTTTGTCACTGTATGGAAATAAATGAACATAGTTTCCTCTGTGTGGAACTGTTGAATTCGTGAAAAGTCGACCCAACAACAGCAATAGTTTGCACTTAAAGACAGTGAACTCCTGTGAACTCTTGTTTACAAAGTATGAAGATTGACAAACCACGCTATAGGCGAGTGTTTGGTCTATACTACGAGCTGCTATGGTATCTGTAAACAGAAGCCACGTGACAAGCGGCGCTGCCTGTCAGGGGCTTTGCAGCAGCAGCGGGGACGAATGACGGCTGAGTTAGAGGAAGTTACTGGGAGCAGCTGTGCTAGTATGTAACCTTACACGAGTTGGATCCAGCGTTGCAGCGAGAGAGAGGTTAGAGTCTGTTATATTTGAAAAGAAATACTCATAAATAGCCGAAATGCATGCGGCGGAGCAGATGCATGTGGGCGTAATCACCTGCCGTCCGCTAGGCTACAAACAAACTTGGTAGCTAAGGCCTATGCTAAAGCGAGCGAGCTCGCTAGCCTGTCTGACAGATTTAGCATCGAGCTGTTTAACTAAATATTTACACATTGTGTGCATGATGTTTTAGCTTTTTTCTGGCATGGGTATTTATTGATTTAAACGCGATTTATGGAACAACGATTGAGTCTAAAACTGTGTGTTTACTTTGATGCTAACTTCCTCCATAAGTTACCGTTAGCTTGCTAACGTACATCATCGCGTTCAGATTGTTGTTAGCCGTCCTGTAGCGTTAGCACGCTAACTAGCAAACACCTCAGTAGCAGTACCTGCTCATAGAGAAGCTGTGTTTCAACATGAAGTCATATTACATGATGTTAAATCAACACGTCTAAAGAGCAGCCTGTTAACATATTTAAGTGGCGTTTTTTTTTTGTTGGACAGTACACGGTTCAACTCTGGCCTGCTGCAGGTTGTGTTGCTAGTTGTAACTTTGTTGATTTAAAACGGCAACTTGCAGGTCATTTAACATTAGCTGCCCTCTCAGAGGGTTCTCCACGTTGACCATAGGAATAGTTTTATTGCACGTACACACCACACATACTTATTTGCATTTTATATAAACGGGAATGACCCACGGAAATAGCCAAAAACTGAACTAATTAATGCTAGTGACGTTCATTTAACGTAGCAGGACAGCAAACATGTAGCGTTTACAGCTGATGCAGGCGTCACAGGAGCGACGTTTTGGCACCCTCTATTCAACAGTTGTAACATTTATCTAACGCGCAGTGATGTCTGTAGTCACCACAGACAATACACAAGGACTTGCTGGTACTTTGTTAATGCTGTGTGCTGTAGAAGTTTTGTTAAACTACTTTGGACACATCCTCACTGGGCTGCTCAGATTAGACCGTGATGGTCCTCTGAGCTCGGTTAAATGCATCAATGATGTGACTCCTGCTTTACCTACACTGTGTCTGTGTTGTTTTGCTGCAGGAAGGCAGCAGCATTCATGGATATAGTGGACACCTTTAACCATTTAATACCCAGTGACCAGTTGGACGAGTCCCTGATAATAGGTCAGAACTTGGAATGTGAAGCCGGTAATGAGTTTGGGACAGGACTCAGGCTGGAAGATTCACTGAAGAACATGCTCAGTGACAAAGATCCCATGTTTGGATGTGCGAGCTCCCAGTTCAATTTGCTGGACAATGAGGACGCTGCTTTTCAGATCGCTGGCTCAACAGGTATGTCAGCAGACGAAATGAGTGGTTAAAAAAATGTCTGATGTAGATTTGTACTGATTCCAAACTTTGAATAAAAGCTAACTAACACGTGCTTCACAATAAACGGCGTTCACAATTAAATGAAACACTTGGTAGAGGGAGTTTTAAGTATACACTAACAGCTTGAGAAGATGAATTATTCATCACAGTTTTGAATTTTTAGGTAGTTTATAAAAGAAAACACTCCCAGGTTTCTTTAGATTTAGATATGTAGGGAACATCCTCGCTGTCAACATCTTTAAATGTCAGCGTTAGCTCGATCTGTATTATTTCAGTGTTCGATATCGAAAACACTGCATGGTTCTTGGTGAATATTTTACGAAGGCAGTGGTATCGGTTGTAGTTCAGCGTGTTTGTTCATATTTTAATTGTAAATGTGTTAGCATCAGCCAAATAGCTGATTTCCACCTGTTGTGATTGCCATTTATCTTTGACTTTCAGTGTTTTTTTTTTTTTGGAAGATTAAAGGGAGATTAAGTTTATGTATTTCTTTTGGCTGTTGCAGGCCTCGGTGATGGCTCAGCATCCACAGGCCTCAGCAGTGAACTGACGGTTGCAGAAACCACACAAGTCAAGCGACCCGTTGGCAGGCAAAAGAAACATCCACGCAATTTAGAATCCGGTAAGTCGATGTTCATTTAGGTTCCTGTTCCCACCACAACCCCTTTGAATTAGAGATGACACATTTTTTTTGTTTCTTCTCGTTGAAACAGAAGACAGCAGTGGTCCACAACCTGCTAACACATCTAGAAGCCCCATGGCCCGAGGACGACCAGGAAGGAAACCAGCACACAGGCTACAGAAGTCATTTCTTATTGAGAAAGGGGTTAAAGGCCCCCAGCTGAAGAAAGAATTATCTCTGGGAGGGCGTATTAATGTTAATGATCTTGATGGTGGATTATGGCTGAATCCTACGGTTATATTGAGACGATTGACAGTAACAATTGGAGGCTTCAAGATTGAGCTGCTTCCAGGACCCTCTTATGGACAAAATGTTGAAATTGGCCAGTCTGCAGGCATTGATGGTGGTTTATCATATGGTGGAGACGTTGGGTTTGCTGTGTTGCCAGATGATACTGTCAGTGTACAGAATCTCATGCCTGACAGCGTGACAGAGACGGATGTAACTGAGAAGAGCTCTGCTGACGATGCAGCCCTTGGGCTGGGCCCATATGTAAATCCTAATGATGTGCAGACCTCCAACGGGACTGTAATGGAGAGTGGCTGCACGCAAGAGACAAAACTTGACAGTCAGAGTGTTTCTGGGAAGCAGGACCCAGTCAGTAAAGGAAAAGACGACGTCAAACTGCCACAAAGTAACGAAAATAACGGAACTGTTGTTAGTAATAAGAATGAAGGTAAGGAAAAACAACAAATTGTGGCCAAAACACTGCTCAAGTCTAAACCAGTACTGACTTCTGACAAGAATAAGGACTTGGTTTCAGGTAAACCAAACAACATGATTAAGGGACAAAAAGTATCCCAAAACATGCCATCCACAATCATCCAAAGAGAAGACCCACACAAAGTGAAATCTCTAAAGGAAAAGAAAGACATTGCACCTTTGAAAAGGCTTGCAGAAAGCACCCAAAGCGAGCATGCTACTAAAATGCAAAAGATACAGGGTACAGGAGATAGCAAAGCTAAGCCAAAATCACCAAGTACCCCTGCAGTGAAGAAGATCCCACCGCCTGGCAACCGTCTCGATCAGCAGGGGCCAACTAAACATACTGGTACTCATCCTCACAACAGCTCCAAAGTTGAGACTGCTAATCCGCCACACGGTCGTCCGGGCCATTCTTTAAAAACGCCAGACGAAGGAGGGCAGGAAAAGGCCAAACTGAAAAAGCCAGAAAAGATCCTTCAAAGACAGAAGAGTAAAAACTCAAGGAGCGTCTCTGTGGACGAGCCGCAGCTGTTTATTCCAGATAATGCGCCCGTCGCGAAGAAGGAAACTTCTGAGGAGCAGCCTGCTAACAGCGAGAGCGTATGGGATGGAAACAACTGTTGTGGTCTGTGCAAAAAACACCACAATAACATGTAAGTGTAGCTCGCCACTTAAACATAACAACACACACAAGTGCTGTACAAGTTGAATCAAGGCAGATTGTTGTTTTGTTGACTTAATTAGGGTGTAGTAGATTTAACATGACAGTTGTTTTTTTTCTTTGTAACAGAACTGAATACTGAATTGTTGATAGTTCTACATTTACTCAGCACAGCATGCAATGTTTGGATGTTAGGAGTTGAACTTGAACCACAATATTTGCACAGCTATGATAAAAAAACACCTGACTGACTCAGAGCGAAGTGCTCTGTTTGTCTGGTTCACCTCATTTTGAGCAGAAGAGGAATTTTAATATTGGTGTCCCGTATTTGCTCTGTGTCGTCCGGTGCTCACGCTCTTAATGACTTTGTTTAGGTTTATGGTGGGCTGCGGCCGCTGTGACGACTGGTTCCATGGCGACTGCGTCGGCCTGGACCTGACAAAAGTACGTGAGATGGAGGAGGAGGACCAGATGTACGTGTGCTTGAAGTGCTGTGAGGAGGAAAGCAAAAAGGTGGAGCCTGAGCCCCCGAGCGCAGCCAAACCAGAAGTTCAGACTAAGACTGAGGTACCGGATCATAAGCTGCCTCCCAAACCTCGACCAGGACCCTCCCAGACACTCACATCAGGGGGGGCCAGACCAGTAAGAAAGGTAAGCAGTGTCACCATGAGCTCTTATAATAAAGCTGTTAGACACATTTAAATCTCTCATGTACAAAAGGATATTTTATTTGTTCCCCCAGCTAATTCATCCTCTGATATTAATCATAGCCTGTGTAACCACCACACGAGGGTTTGTTGTCTTTTTTGCTTTTACTTTGCTTTTACAGAAGGCTTGCACACGGGTGTGTGGTTACCATGGTGGCGTGTGGTTAACCTTTTCCTGCACATAAAACTCACCCTGTACTTTTTTTAACCTTTGGGGAGGAGGGGTGTAATATTGTATGTGTTATGGTTTTAACTTGTTTTGATTTTTGTTTGTTTCCTTACGTGATTTCTTAATAATCTTAATAATATGGCTAATGTGCTTTTTGCACTTCTCTCCTGAAATAGGACCCTGATCGAAGGCAGTCCTCAGATGTAAGAGAAGCAGCTCATAAAACAGGTATGTTTTTATTTTTCGAGGCTGTGAATGTAAAAAAAAAAAAAAAGTTGTTTTTTATGCCAAACAGTTCAAGGTTGGGTTTATCGTGTCCTTGGTTTTATTTTATCACAATATGTGAACCAGACTGAATGAAGGCAATCCTAATTCTACAAACACATTAATAACTTTTTTAGACATAGAGTAACAACATTGAAAATAATCATTAGACTTTCATGCTGTCAGTTTAGATAAGACTTTACTTCATATGCTACTTTAAAAAAAGGAGCTCTTATAGTATTATATATCTACACAACCATACAGTACATTTCTGAAACCAAATACAATGTTAGAATGATACAACTGCCCACATACTGGTGAGATATTTGATTGCAATGTGGTGATAAAAATAAATATGACAGGGGTGTGTATATTTAAAATGATACAACTGGTTTTTGTCACAACCTCTCCAAAACTCATACTTGTCCCCCAGCTCACAAGTATCAAGTGTCATGGTAGATAGATGATATAACAGAATACTGTTTAGCTTTATTACAAAAGCAAACAACAAAAAAAGGGAGTGTATCTGTATGGTAAGGGTCTATTAAAATATCTTTTGTTGTACTACTTCTGTTTGCAAATGCTGTATTTCAGTGTCATCTTGCTGGCTAATGCAGTTTGTTGTGGTCAGGCATGCTTGCTTAAGGTCATACACAACTAGTTAACAGCTTCAGTTACAAACGTTTTTCATACCAACCATCTGTGTTTGTCCCGTTTTTGTATCCGCAAATGTATTGCAGACTTCCCTCGCCCGCTCAGTACATATTGTCATTCTGTCCTCACAGGTGTTCACTTGAAACAAGAGACAAAAAGTAAGACTCCATCTTCAGTGTCAAAGAAACCTGTGTCTGTGGAGGCAATCAGGCGAAGTGTGCGTGATTCTCTGAAAGAAATCCTCATTCAGAGGTAAGTACTCCACAAGGTAAAAGTAATCAAAAGAATTGTGTAAATACTGAAATTGCATTCAGAGTTCTTTTTAATCGGAAAACTTTTAATTATCCATGTTCATTAAACATTCTTTCTGCATTTTAGGTTGAAGGAGTCTGACTTGAACATCTCAGTGGAGAGAGCCTCTGAAGTTGCCAAGAAGACGGAGAGAGAGCTTTTTCACTTGTATAAAGACACTGACAACAAATACAAGAACAAATACAGGAGCTTAATGTTCAATCTCAAAGATACTAAAAATAATGTAAGTACAAGTCCAAAGCAGGGCAGGAAAAGCCAAAATGTAGTTCCTTTGTGTTGCATTTGAGTTTTAATGTAATTGTAATTACATTTGCTTTATTTTTAATGTTTTTTTAGGTCCTCTTTAAGAGGGTTCTCAAAGGGGAAATTTCTCCTAGTAACCTAATTCGCATGAGCCCCGAGGAGCTGGCCTCGAAAGAATTAGCTGCTTGGCGACAAAGGGAGAACCGACATGTAAGTAATGTTCAAGTCTGTGCTGTTATGTTTTTTTGTAATTTTACCACATAATTTTACCCTGAAGAGTCTGAAAAAAAACTGTAAATCATCCAGCTCACAATAATTCTGATATGAAAGTTAAGCTCAGCAAGTAGTATTAGTATTGACCACTTTAATAATTGTTTTTAAAAGAGTGTTTATATTTTGGAATGCAAAACTTCCAGTAGTCCACTAAAAGAGTAATTCATTGCTCATTTCACAGACTATTGAGATGATTGAAAAAGAGCAAAGAGAAGTAGAGAGACGGCCGATCACTAAGATCACACACAAAGGTGAAATTGAAATTGAGAGCCAAGAACCAGTGAAAGCACCGGAGCCTGTAGAGGTAAGGGATACGTAAAATATTACTTTGTATAACTGTATATTTACCACTAGAAGAGTGTCTGTTTTAAATGATTTTTTTCCGCTCTTGCCAGCTTGAGCCTCCTCCCAAAGTGACAGAAGTCTCAGCAGAACCTCCAAAAACTCCTAAGAAGACAGAAGAGAGCGCCAAGACGGAGAAAGACACTACCAACCAACACAAGTCTCACTTATTTGACTTAAACTGCAAAATCTGCACAGGTAAACCCAGACAAAAGACAAAAATCATCTTAGTTATTAAGCTCTGCCTTTTTTGCTACATTTTCTGCTGTAATGTGTTGTTATCTTCGGTTGCCAACTTGTTGTATTAATTTTTTTATTTTTCAATAAGGCCGTATGGCGCCCCCTGTGGATGAGGCACCAACCAAAGTGGTCAAAGTTGCTACCACAGTGGTCAGAAGGCAGTCCACCAAAGCAGAAGAGACAAAGAGCACAACACCGCCTGCGATGGAAGACGACCTGCACCTCACTGTTTTAGAGGAGAGCTTCCGAAACGCTCAGTCAGGCTATGAAGGAAGGTCAGCAGTTCTCTCTGACACTCTGTGCACTTTGTGCAACTTTTTTTTGTGCAGGTTTGTTTCATTGCTCTTGTGTTCGTCCTAGGTTGGATCATACAGCTGGAAGAGATGATGAGACGGCTTTCCTTTCCAACCTGAAGTCACTGTGGGGCGGACTCATTCACATGCACGCTGTGGCGAAGTTTATGACAAAAGCTTTCCCCGTCTCAGGCGTTTTGGACAGTTTGACTGAAGTAAAGTGGACACAACTGAACACATTTAGAGTTTGAATATCTGCTGCAGCAAATAAATAAGTACCGTCAGTAAGGTTTGATCATTGTCTTTCCAATAGGACCTTCCAGACAGCGTTCAAGTTGGCGGACGGATAAGTCCACAGATAGTGTGGGACTACTTGGAGAAGATTCGGGCAACTGGAACAAAAGTGAGTTTTTGGCTGCTTTCCTTCTTAAAAGGATTATACAGCCTGTAGTAAAGTTCACTCATTAAATACAATCACCCACATATGGTTCATTGTGATGAAGAGCTGCTCGTGCTCTAGACAATTAACATATTTGTAATGTCGTGTGATGCATTATAGAGCTGCTCTGTTTAAGAGTTCTGGTCAAACCTCTTGTACACGGATCGTAGATTTTACTGACACATGCTTTTTCTTTAATTAAAGGAGGTGTGCCTGATTCGCTTCTCCCCCGAGACGGAGGAAGATGAGATCTCCTATACTCTTCTGTATGCCTACTTCAGCAGTCGTAAGCGTTTTGGGGTTGTGTCCAATAACTTGAAACAAGTGAAGGACATGTATCTCATTCCTTTGGGTGCCACGGAAAAAGTTCCACATCAGCTCGTCCCCTTTGATGGGCCAGGTAACCTGAACACTAATCCTATTTTCTCTAGGATAATTGTTTTCTCTCAGTAAATTACTCAAACATTTCTGATCTTTTAAACCTAATGAATCTTTTAATTTGACAGGTTTAGAAAACAACCGTGCCAACCTTCTCCTCGGACTTATAATCCGACAGAGACCCAAAAGGGATTTTCTCCCCGTGGACATGAACGAAACTGCAAGAATTATTCCGGAGATCAAGCCCATCATTGTTTCCACAAAAGAAACCAGAGCAACAGAGGAGGATGAGAAGTTTTTCCTCCCTTCCTTGACTCCAGCACATATTAAAGAGAAGGAGAAACCACTTAACACTACTGAAGATGTTGAGCAAATTACAGAGGCTTTTGAAGAACCATCTGCATCAGAGGAGACCAACAGTCAGGAACCCCAAAAACCACTGCGCTTTCTTCCAGGTGTGTTAGTAGGATGGGGTGGGGAATTGCCACCTCTGCCAGATGTTGGAGCTAAACCTGCAACAGCAGCAGATGACACCCAGAAGACCCAACCAGCTCCAAAAACAGAGACATCAACTGGGAACACAAAAAGTCCAACAGCTGCTGCCCCACGAGAGCGCTTTGTCATCAAAAAGAAAGAGGCTAAACCTGTTAAAGCTGAACCGGAGCTATCCAGCCCGACCAACACATCTGCTGCTAATAATACATCATCAAAGGATGTTGTGGTGGTGACCCATGGTGCACCAGTCTCTCTGAAAGATAAGCCTCCAGATGTATCGACTGAAGCGTTCCTGGCAAGCTTGTCAGCAGCTCCAAGTGGGACTGAAACTAGCAGCGCTGCCTCTGCAAACAAAGGCAATGCTGGCCTCTTGTCTGAGGCTGAAAAAGGAACATCTGAAGGGATTCCTTTGTCACAGTCAACGTCCCAGGCTACTGCAGCTCAAACAAATAGCTCAAAACCTCCTTTAAGTGGAATATTGAAAAAATCTTCAGCCTACTCCAGTGTGAATGAAGACAAAACAACGGTGCTACAAAAGGATAAAGCCAGCCACCCAGCTCCTTTGAGTCCTAAACCTGTTCCTGTGTTGAGCAGCACTAGAAATGATCCAGTTACACTATTTCACCAAGGATTTCTACAAGTTTCTCAGGCCAAGAACAAACCTGAGGAGGAAACCCAAACAACTACTCGATCATTCCCTGGTGAAAAGGAAGATCCTGGCCTGTCCCAGGCTGGTGCTACAGTAGCTCAGACAGTATATCCTCCTCCAGTCCAAGCACCTCAAGCAGCCTGTTACACAGAAGCCTCTGAGCTCCAACATGACTCTGTAATGGCACCAGTTCTCCCAGTATACAACATTGCTGCACCAATTGAATCGCAGCAGCAACAGCCTCAGGTACCTGGCAGCTATGACTACTCAACTGGCCCGCACACCCAGGACCAGAACCACAGCACAACGTGGGTTCAGGACAGTACTTCGCACACTCTCCCTGGACTTCAGTCCCAGTTCGCTGAGAGCTACTCCGAACCAGCCGGCCGACCTCCGTCCCTGGTCAAAGACACCAAGCGTGTAGAGGAGCGATACAGCGACCCGTGGGAGAGGTCGCGGAACACTGAGGACAGAGACCACCAAGGGAGGCACAGCCACCACAGGGACTCCCATCACGGGAAAAAGAGCAGACACCATGACAGAGAGCGGGAGAAAAAGCACGATCGCAGCTACGACGACAAGTACAGGGAGAGGAGTAGGCACCACGGACACTCTGAGGACCGCTACGGTGAGAAGAGGAAAGAGAGGCAGTACAGTGACGACTACAGCGGCCGTCATAAGGACAGACACAGACACAGACGGGACTCTGATTATGAGAACGGACGGAGAAGTTCAAAAGACAGTTACTCATAATTATGTTTTTTTTGTTTTTAAAAGCTCTGCAAGCGAGTGTTTGGGGCTCTAAGAAAGACTGTTTGGTCACTTGGGTGGTTCAAACTATGTCGGCTTTATTGACTGAGTTTGTTGTTTTATACAGCAGTCTGCAGCTTATATGCCATTTTCTTCATAGAAGTTCCATTTTTATGTTATTGACAGTGCAGCCAAAATGAAATATTTCAGTGGGATTGTTAAGAACTTTGTAGATATGTACTATTCACACCAAGAAGTGAATATTGGGATAGTTTTTAACCTTTTACTGTATATATCTCATTCACATTGAGCTGCTGTACTCACTACAGATGAACAGTGAATGTTTTTTAGTCTTGTGGTAACATACGAAACAAGTGTGGACCATTTGGTGAAAAGATTTTAGTTGGCATGAATGTAACACAGAAAACATTTAACTGAGGACAACGATCTAAACAGCAGCTTTGCTTTTTTTTCAACTTAATTTCTTTTAAATTGCTTAAATATTTTATACACTTACTTTCTATTGGAAAAAGTATGTACATTTTGGCTTGTAATATAATTAGAGATTAAGTGTGCCTTTGCACTGTGTGTTTATGTACAGTTCATAATAAAGCTAATCTTTTTTTATTATTGATTATAAAAAAAAAATCTCATATTCCTTTCTAAATGTATTAAAGGTCAAACCTGGATACTGATATTTAAATTGTACTTTTATTCTAAATGGCAAGGAATCTGGCACGTGGACATTTATCAGATATTTTTAAAATTTGACCTTTCACATTGGATTTGACTTTCAGGACTTAAAATTATGTTTGAAATATTTCATCCAAATTAAGTTTTGTAAAGTGCGGCACAGACAATCAGACAAAGTACCCACATCCCAGTGAAACTTCGATGATCCATAAAGAAGTCAGTTGAAAATCAAGCTGTACAGTGTTGAAGAAACAAGTGGTGAAATAAAGTTTATTGTGAACTTTCCTTTAAAACACTATAGCTACTACTGCCAAGTATCACACAAATCTCATGGACAACTTTGTTGTAGGGCATTATAAAACACAATCAAGTTTAAGATCATGTCACAAGGGGAATGTTCAGCTATTGTAGATGCCAAGAGTTTCACTACTATTCATTGCCGTCATAAACATTAAAACCCTTGCTATCTTTGAGAAACAGCAGCGGCTTGGTGTCTTTAAACAAATAAACGTTTCTGAGATTCCCTTCGAAGGCTTTCGAAAACAACCCAGAAGTAACAACTGATACATTTCTGTATAACTCAAATCCTCCAAAGTAAAGTTGACCGGCATAGTTTAAGGCAACATAACGCTCAAATGGGTCCATGTCTTCAAAAAGGATTCTCTTATTGTTTAGGAAGACTTGAATAATTGTGCTGTTTAAAGATATGGAAACGTTATACCATTTGTTGCAGCATAGTGTGAGATTTCTGAAAGTTATTGGGACGGAAAGTCTTTCCCCGAGGTTGACCGCGATCTTGAGTTGACCGTTCTCAAGTCCGACTGCGAGGTAGTCGTCGTCTTCATGTTCTGCCTTGCCCATCCACATGATCAAACTGTCATTTGTGTTTGTGCTGAAACTGAAAGAAACCTGTGTATATTTAAAATTTCTTGTGTTGTATCTCACGTCCCGGTATTTAACGTATGAGTTTCCCACAAACTTGAGAGTGTCTGTGGCTATTTCCTTGTCACAGTACCTCCCTCCCCATCCTAAGGGACATATGCAGCGGTATGAGGTGACACTAGATGGAGCACATAAGGATCCGTGTTTGCAGATGTTGTTTACACAGCTTACAGACTGGTTACACACAGAACCAGTCCATGATGGCGGGCATACACATATGAATGAGTTGGTTCCTGGTGCCAAGCAGCGACCTCCATTTTGGCACACTTTGTAACCGCAGGCAGTCCCATCCCAGTCCCCTACATTTGCTCCACTTATCGCCCCCGTCTCTGTTAACTCAAACTCTTCACCATTGACTATGAGTTCTCTTAAACCACCAGTGAATCCCATTGGCTCCCCTTCAGTTGCATCTGTGGAGACGAAGCTCAGAGTGGACACGCCCCCGACAAAGATGTCTGTAGCAACATCGAGGGTGGCCATCCCTTCAGTCCCATTCTCTCTAACCTCCCGGTCATCCAGACTGAGGAAGCCTTGGTGACCAAATCGGCCAGCCTTCACCGTGTGCCAGGTCCTGCCACTCAAGTCTACTCGCTCTACAGACTTCAGGATGTGGATGCCGTCCCCCAGGTTGAATCGCAGTTGGACAAACCCAGATGTCAGGGAGAGGCAGAAAAAGTCTCCTGTAGTAAGAAAATAAAACAGCAGTTTAGTAAAGTGTCATTGTTGACGGTAGTCTTTGTTGTTCTGATGGTTTGGGCAGTAAGGACCACTATGAAAATATACAGCATACTATATGAATTTTTTGTGTTTTATCCCGTGTATGCTTCAGTTTCATGCAGAACCAAATCAGATTGTATCATTTGAACAACTGTTGGAGGCTTGAGCAGGTAAAACAAAAAAGTATTTTACAATAAATGAGCGAAGAGAAAAGTAATGTAAAAAAGCAGAACATTATTTCTTTCTTTCCTTTTTTCCGGTTCTGTGAATCACCTTGAAACTCTTCAGATTCATCTTGTGACGTCTGCACTTGAGGTTAGTTAAAACACGTTTGTATTCTTCTAATTTTGGTGAACTGAAAATTTAATTTGACTGTTTTTGAGGAGATCTGAGAATATGATTTTTAAAAATACTTCTAAATCAACATATGAATCTTAACCTAACATATTGGTACTATGAATGCACAATATGATACAAATATGCTACAATATCTTTTTTTAGATGGCTTTTGGCATGACATACTTAAAGAATAATTCAACAATCATATTTCCTCTGCATGTATAGAATTATGAAAGTTTCTATCATGTATTATTATTTTATAATACTGTTGGTACGTGTTATGTGTTGCTATGGTGGCAGGATATCGAAGAGAAAACAGAGATTCTGGTTCTGACACGTCAACACACACAACTTAGTATTTCATTTATTAAAACGAAGCTCGTCTTAAATAGGAAATGAAATGTCCTCACCAGCTCTGGCACTGAGATGCTGTGCAGTGTACATGAGGATGCCATCAGGTGACAAAGGCTGGAACTGCAGCTGCAGAACAGTCCTGTGTCTAATACTCGTATGTGGGAATGACATCCATGAAGACTGGTTACCACTGAAGAATGGGTCACTGATGGTCACAGCTGAACAGGCAAAACAAAAGAGCAGTTAAATAAGTGAATAGTGAATGTCTTGTCTTATTAAATAAACAAAAAAACACATAATTATACAGTTAAGGTTCAATGATGCAACCTTTCTCGCAGTAGAGTCCCGCAGTCCCCAGGGGGCACTGGCAGGTATATCCATTCGGGAGAGGGATGCAGGTGGAGCCGTGGGCACACAGGGGAGGGGGACTGTGCTCGACATCACACACAGACACGGTCTCAGAACAGAGTGCTCCCTTCCATCTTAATGGGCACTGGCAACTGCAGACGGACACAGTCAGACACTGTGAAAAGCTTGTAAACACTGTCATTTCCTTTCGCTATACTTCCACTGTGTAACTGATTTTCTATAGGCTACTGATGCCAAGTCACAATACATTTGAGAATATGGACATAATGTAAAGTTGCTGCTTGCATTCAACTGAAATAAAACGCCTACATGTGTTATTCACAAGTGGAATCATTATTATAAATAATAAGAAAATGAATCCAAATATTCTTTATTTCCACTTACTACACAGATGAGCCGGAGTCCACACATGTCCCTCCGTTTCTGCACTGAACATGAACACACGGGCTGACACCACACTGACCCACGCTGCGCCCGTAGGCCGGATGTCCCGCAGGCTGTCCCAGTACTTGGAACTTTCCGTCTCTTCTTGTGGAAAACTGCAGATCAAAAATGCACCCTTTGAAAAGAACAAACACATCGATGTCAGAGGGATCTCGTTCATTTCTTTGATAAGGGATTATCACAGCAAACGCAACATTCTTTATTTTGCTTGCATGAAGATCAAAGGTGCGCAGACTAAAACGTGTTAAATCTGAATTGTGTTTCCCACTCAAATGAGGTCAATAGAACTGTATGCTGTGTTTGAAATGCATTTCTTTGATGCTTGTTTATTTTGCTGCCACAGGATTTAATATCAAGTACACATACATACATCCACATGTCTTTGTGTTAACTTGAATTTGATAGTATAAAATCTCTACAGTCTACACAATTCACATCCAGGATGTCTGAGTTTTGAAATCCAAGTTTTTCTCCCCCTGTCATCACGCATCTCTCTCATCATATTTGCTTTTTCCTCTCATAATTCAATTTTATCAAGACAATATTTGCTTTGGCCTGTACCTGCAGAGCACTGGGCCTTCTATAAATATAAGGCCCGAGCACAAGCCTTCGTAGTCATCTGCACATGCAGACTACCTCCTCTCTGCTGCATTAGTCACTGGCATAAACAGGATGCAGGGGAAATGTCATGCTCACTCATGAATATTCATGGCATGATGCTGTCTACTTGGCAGACTCAAGTGATGGTTGCGGTGCTGCAAACATAGACAGTCGAAAAGCGTAGCAGATTCATAAGGAAGATTATAAAAGCAGGTTATTTTTGTTCTAGCTGCACACACTGCGTCTTGTAACAGAACCAAGAAACCTGATGAGCCAAGTCTAGCAATTAGACCTGTCAGAGAAAAATCTGAAATTAAAATTAAATGAAAAAAAACAACAAACAAAACTGTCTGAGAATACTGTTTCAGTATAATATTTTATAAAAAAAAAAAATCTGATATTTTTAAGATATCAGAATAATATTTTCTACCACACTCCTGTGGTAACTCTTGGGGTTTCAAAAGGAAATGACCCTCAGGGTCTTCTAGCAAGTTTGATAAAGAATATCTGCATCAAAGCAGCATGAAAGTTCGACAAACACAAACCCCCAATTTCTTGTTGCTATTTGATCACCAGCTTAAACTAAGTAACTGATTCTTTCCCCCCAGCAGATGTAGTACCTCCTCTGCCACCTTTCCACAGGGGAGTGTGGATCTGTTGATAACTGGGAGTGAAGTGCATTATCAGTGCGTTCACTGCCAGCCATCATGATTAGGGCTCGAGGAAGGTCACACAGATCTGATTAGACACTCATGAGTTCTCATTACATCCTGAGCAAAAAGGTTATGGTTCCACCAATGTCGCCTGGCTCAGGTAGTGCCTACCAGTAAGTGTGACTGTGACAGTCTGATACAGAACGATCCATGCTCTACCATAGCTGATTTGATTTTTGAAGGTTTATTTGGTGAGCAGAAAAAGGAATTATATGATGACAAATAAACAAACGCACAAAATCGCTCCAGTCCTTAAAGATAAAAAGCTCTTGTTCACCTCAAATGGATCTGCCATGACATTTTATAATAACAAGCTTCATTGCTGTAGTGCAGAGACTGCTGAATATGGTTATGATGATATTCATAGCTGTTGTCATCATTACGGTTATGGCAATTTTGCTCCACAGCTCCGTACATTAGCAGGCACAATGAATGCTCTCCAAAATACATTCCTACATGGGGTCACTTGAGAGAAAGCATAAATGATGTCGACGATGGCAAAGATTATTGGTATGGCACCCTTGTTGAAGTGACTTATCAGCAGTGGAATGGATTTGCACACAACATAAGACTATATGGGGAGTGATTAACGGGTGCAGATACAATCAACTTTAAAGCTCTGTTCTGGCCACAAACACAGTCCAAGGCTGTAACTCCCTTTTCATTACACACCTTCCCCTCTGCTTACAAAAAGATGGAGATCCTGGGAGAAACTCCAAGCTCCCAGTGCTCTCACTCCAGACAGCAGTGTTGGGTTGTAATAAAGCTGTAGCAGTCTTACCCTGAAAGCCATCACGGAACCTGGAGCCAAGTGGCAGTAGTTCAGGAGTGTACTCATTATATCCACCCACAAAGAGCTGGTTGAAAACATTGAGGCCCACCAGGGGTCCTGGAGATGATCCTGTTCTGTTGCGCTGCCCATCAACCTGTGAAAGACATAGTAAAATGTCAATACTCAGACTGGAGTCTTGTATCTGTAGGCGTCAGTGTGGGAGCTCAGTTTATTTAAGAATCTTCCAAAGTTGACAAAATGTATCACCTTGGATTGATCACGGAATTATTCCGGCAGTGTCCACCTATTAGCCACAGTAGCTACAGTACTATAGTGCCATGTTTTTACCTCTGAACAGACTAAATTCTTTGAGGCATCGATTCTCCAGGGATCTCGGCCCTGCTGACTCAAAAGCATCTTACTGTTCCTGCAGAATTTTCAGCCACACTTAGATGATGTGAACATTCTGTACTGCCTGATCACTGGACTAAAATGATTTGCTGGTACACAGAAACCTGATGTGTTCCAAGAAAACATTCACCTCAATATAACACTATTTACCAGCCCCTGACATCGATTAATCTGTAGTGTTTGTGTGTGCATGTACACAAAGATGTGCCATTTACAGTGAGGTGACACATTAAAGGAAAAGCATGAGCAGATGAGTGTAAAGAGGGGGTCACTAAATGCTTTGATGAGATCAAATGAGGGAACACATTTAGAATGGCTTGTTTATCAGTTCCATACCTTCTGTCTATACTTCCCCATTAGTCTTTTATTTATTCTGATACACCAGTTTATCTTTATATTTCTCTATAGGCACTTTTACTACTGTTTGCAGTTCAACAAAAAAGGCATATAATCATTCACCCATCTACAAATATACACGGTATGTAGGCAGGTACTGGAACCCTTTTTCCAAAAGTGACACTTTTCTTATCATCAAATCACCTTCAGCCATCCCATTTTCTTTGATCTCCCAAATGTAACAGTGTGAATGTTGATCCTGTGGTTCAGTCGATCACTGACTATGATTGCGATGCCTGATCCAAGGTTGAATTTATGCACAACTCTGCCATTCCGCAACCCCAAAACAAAGAAGTCATCACCATCGTTGCCTGGAAAAAAACACAGAAAAAGTTGACAATGAGCAGAGGAGAGAAATATATATATATATCAAATAACATTTCCTGCTGAGCATCCTCAAAAACTCATCCTCAAACAGAAAAGCATTCTCCTTGCAGTGAAAACACCCACTATAAACACTACAACAAACATTTAGAATAAACATTTGTTTGCTTAAAGATAGAAGAATTTTTGTTACATATTCTGACTCTCTGCTTGTTTAATTTTGTGTAACTTGAACGCTGCAATTCCTTGGTGGTGGTGATCAAAAGATGCCACTTCATTAAAACCAATTATCATGTGAATTGTTCGCATTTCATCTATTCTTACTTTGTGCCTTTGAATTTGTACTGTTTCCAGCAGTGCTGCTCACACTTCTGACAAGTCTTTCATTATTCATATTGCTCTTGTTTTGTTTTGCATACACCTTGATGAATTGGACTCTCAAGAGAAAAGTGCAGGAGATCCACAAGATCTTTTTCATACTTCTCCGTTTGATGAAACATGCTGGTGACAATGACACGCCAGTTACCTGCTACCATATCTGACCCCACAGGAAGGAGATCCTAATTTAAAGTGATGGCTGCTGACAGCATCACATTGCACCTGCACCTCAAAGTCTGTTTAATGCAATTAACACTGATACTTTTGAGATGCTTGGCTCACATGTTCATATTATACTAGCAATTCCAACATGCTTCCTTTGAAAGTCAAGAACAATAACAATTTAGCTGGAAATCAACTAATTGCTGGACTGCAGGAGGACTCATTATTAATGTCTCAAAATCTGCCAAGAACGAAAATCCTTCGGGAATCCTCTTGATTAGAGGTTCTCAGAGGAGAGTGGGAATCTATTAGATAGCACATTACCATACACAGCGGGTGAAGCCTCTCAACACTGCAATAGCATGTCTTTTAAAACCCTTAATGAAGTTTGACAACTAAAATCCAACTGAGTAGACGTCGCAAAGTTGTTTTCCTTTTCATTTGACCGTAAGAATTATTTTAAATTGCTGTGTGTGGGTGTCTAGATTGGAGCTCACCTTGTCCTTTATGCCCAGCGAACAGCATCAGGTTGTCTTTCACAGCAGATGAATTATTGGCAAGCGTGAACTTCAACTTGAACTCATAGAAGAAACCAAGGCTCGGGATGGAGGAATAAGCCACAAAGGAAGTGTAACCAAACTCATCACTTCCACTGAATCTGGCACGTGTTATATTGATGGCTGCAAAACAAACACAGTTAGAAACACATTTATTTCATATTTGTGGTAAAATGTGACCAGTGTTTGCAGATGTAGGGCTCATTTTGTGTGTGGGGTGATCTTGTTGAGAGAACAGGTCTGATGCATCATCACCCTCACAGGTTACCAAAAGATGGCACTATTGCTACACATTACATACCAGCGGCTAGTGAAATATTTTCTTTTCTGAGTGCTATTGCATGATGACCTGTTTTCAAATACTATCACCTCTTCAGTCCTATTCTATTTTCATTAGTAGCTGTTTAGGAGGTTCTGGTGATCAAGCGTCGCTTCATACTCAGTGTTCACAAGGGTGGCACAATAATCCAAGTGATTCAATTACAATCTCAAGTTTATTATTCAGAATGCATGGTTGATTCAATAATGCTCTCTCTTGTACTCCCTCTCAGCGTTCCCATCTACTTGATTTACCACAGGGGACTCAATGTGAATTCCCCCTCGCTCATTCAGAATTACATGCTGCTGTGTATTTTTTGGCTTTTTTTTTTTTTTTTTTCTTCTTCTTGTTCAATACAGCAAGCGAGGATCCGAACACAAAACTGCACTTGAAACACCTTGCATGTTCTTCTGCAGCCCCAGGCGATGGCTGAGAGGGGTTCAGAGCTCCCCTTTGTGACTGCCCTCAGCTCTGTTTGGCAGCTAAATTATTAATAAAGCTGGAAATGATTCTGTTATCATCTGTAGTCTGCTAGAGCTTTATTTGCCTATTGTTTCATTGAATAGCCTGTGTGTTACAGCTATAGCCTTTTTTTAAGCTTTGGTGTGCGTGTGTGTTCAAAAATAAATGAATTACTTACAGATACAAACTGATATTAGCACACACATAGACCAGGAATTAATATAATAGGAAGTTATATTATTACAAATGTAATATGAAACTATTCTGAGAGTCAGCAATTGTTTTGTATTTGATCTTGTAATTATATATTTTTTTAATCAGAGTTCAAAACTGATTTATTCATAAACTTGTTCTCAGTGTCTATTAACGCCTGTGTTATAGTACTTTTGAAAAGAATAGTTTTCCAGATCCAAAACGTGGACATAGTAACTGTATGATCGAATCAAATCTGCTTTACTTACTAACCTTGTGAGGTTATATTGTTATTGCTGAGACTGTCCCAGAAGTGTTAAAGTTTCATTATATTGTAAATGTTTGTTACCCTGTGTCGGTATATGGGACAAGAATGCACGGGGAGTTAAATCAACACCTCTTGGATATAGCATCCGCAAAACTTAGAAGTTATAAACTTAACATCATCCGATTTTGCATGTGGTCCTGATTTTGAGTTAATCCCCTGCAGTTTCTGAAATAAAACTCCCCGTCTACGTCTCATTCAGTGCACAATAAAAGACTTAGAACTATCCTGCAGGCAGGTTTAATCTCATACAGTAACTATAGGCCTGTGAAAAGGTTGGCTTTACTATCAGTTACCTTTGGGTGCGCTTAACAGTGTTCATTCAGAATCACAAAGGTCCATAATAACTCTTGTGATGTCGGAGCTGATAGGATTGTAGAAGTGAATAACTGCGTAAATCTTCTGTTACTCATTGTACTCATTCAACCATTGTGCAGACAGCCACTCATTCTCAGGCATGTGGCATTATATTTGATATGTAAATGCTAAATCAACATAAATCATTGAGGTAACAGTTTTGTGTTCCTAAGCATAGTTTCTGTTGGCTAACTCATCATCGTATAACACTCTTAACTAGTGGTTACAGAACATATTATTACCACAGAAGCTTATGGGCTGCCTCTGTGAAACGCATCCATCTATGGATTATAACGCCACACTCTGTCAAATAACATTACACAGCATTTCCACTTTGCTGGGTATTTGTGTAATATGGTGCAAACCAGCAGGAGTGGCAGAAGAAAAACTAAATGACATGCGACACCAGATTGTGAAATGCATTCTGACAAAAACTGCATGCGCACGGTGTGCATCTTAGCTGCCACAGAGCAGCTGGGAAAACGGCACACTTGTCCTGAGTTGGAGATACTGTATAGAGTATACAATTATATTCTTTTCAATCTCAGAACAATGCAAGGTTAACAGAAACTTCACTAAATCAATACTAAACTGAAGTGCTGATGCAGAATAATGCTGTACAGTGTTCAGCCACCAACATTAAAAGCATTGAAAATGGATTGTATAAAATGTATCTATGAAAATATGATGTACTAAAAAAAAGATTTCATTACATAACTGCATGTCTGCACTTGGCTGTTTGTTTCTTTGCTTATTGTGAGATATGTTAATGTCAGTGTTATTTCTCTTGCTAAACTTTTGCATTCAGACCTCACTTAACACACGCTTAACACTAACCAAATTAAAACAATCAAAATGATAATCATAGTTAGAATTTGTAAACAATGCTCATGTTCTTGATTTGAAAAACAAGAGGTGGTAGTACTGTACTACTAGTATTGCACTGTATATTTCACATGCGCTGTATTGTCTTCACTGTTTTTTTCTCTCTCTATTAATTCTACACATGAATCTTTAAGAGGAGGTATAGGACACTTGTGTACAAAGGTAGATCATTAATAATTCTGAGTGAAGTCATCTTAAACATCCATTAATATTTCATTTACTCAACTCTTGAGGCACTCCAGCATCAATAGCACTTCCTACAGTAGTCTTCCCTTTCCTCTGTTTCCTGCTTGTTCATAAACCAACCTTATGAATTAAAGTGCACATGGAAACTAAGAAGTGAAAATATTATATCTAGAAAAAAAAACAACATTTTGCTCTTTCATCTTTCCAGCTAGACAAACTTTAGTTCTCACCATGCCATCACTGACAGTATTTTGCTTCAAGCACCAAGTATAAAAAAGAGGAGCAGGGGACCAGGAGTGATCAGTTTTGACTCTGATCTTATCTGATGTTATCAGGATTAAAATTAAAATGTCAGCCATATACTTAGTCTGACACTGGAAGGTTAGATTATTTCGTTTGGCATGTGGGTGCTGAGAGTCTGTCAGGAGCTGTGACATGGATGAGGGACTTATATACCAAGCACCCTGCTGCTCCTGCAGTCAGTTTAGTCAAGCGAAACCCTTTGTTTGTGAGAACCACCATCTGTGAAGTCTCTCTCTTATGATACTGTTTGGAATTATGGAATAAACCAGTATAAAACAGATTCACCTTTTCTATGCATTCTTGAATCTGAATTCGCAATTTTGAGTAAGCAAGACATTTAAGTCTACAGCCATGCTAGCTGCTCTGTGAAGCTGTGCTACAGCGGTGCTTTGAGCTGAATGCTAATGTAAGCATGCATAGTCGCAATCACAATGCCAACATGCTCATGTTTTAGCCAAGCGGCAACCTCCGGTGCTGGGAAACGAAGGAAGTGCTAAAAACTGTAATTCCTTGAGTGGCCGCTTGAGGCATGCCGTAGAAGTGAGCCAATACATCCAACATGGTACAATACATCCAATATTTTCAGCTTCAAAACAGGGCTTTGGAAACCCAAGGGTGACGTCACTCTGGCTCTGTCCATTCTTTATACTGTCATTGGTTTTAGCATGTATGTTTACCATTGTCACTATCTTAGTTTAGCATGTTATCATGCTAATATCTGCTTATTAGCATTAAACATAAATGGAAATGTCAGTCTTGCAAGTATTCGGTCATTTATGCGTTAATATTTTTTGTTACAACTGCAGCTTGTAGCTATCGATTTCAATGTCTTGGCTTAGGTGGAGACCATATACTGTATAACACCTGTTTTTGTGTTTCAGTATAATATATAATACAGTACAGAGCCTCCTCCCATTGCTAGATAACTGCACAACCATTATTAACTGATTTGAACAAGGGTTAAATGCTAACAGTTCAGACGTTAGTCTTGGTTAGCCACTCAGTATTTTGTAACCCTTGATCAAATAATTGTTTTAAAGCTGTGTGAAACAGAAAGTTATAATTTGGCGGGATATTGTGTTATATGGTAGCTTATGATAAAATGGAAAGTAAGTGGCCACAGACAGGCAGAAGTGATAACGAGCAAGCTTCTTAATGTAGCTGGTACCACATCAACACCCCACACCTGACATTTTAAGAAAAAAAAGAAAAGAACAGTTGCTTTAAGCCATACTGCTGAAATTACTATTGTTGTAAAAAAAAGAAAAGAAAAAGATCTTATGAACTAAGAAAAGTCATTTGGAATATTCAGCAAAGCATCCATGAGTTTTGCCTTGGTTATCTGACTCTATTGCTGGAGGAAGACGTTTCTGCCTTTTCAGCACAATTTGGTTTCATTAATCCCTTTACTTAACAACAGGCTCTCATTCTACCAACTGCTCAGGGCTCTCATTCACCAACTGTTTGCGGATCAGCCTCTAAATAAAGCTGCTAAATTTACACGGCATTGCATCTGTGGGGCGCTATAACACTTACATTCCTCACACAGTAGACCTTGTCTTCCATAGGGGCAGAGACATACGGCTTCCAATGGTGACTTTGGGATGCATGTGGCTCCATGACCGCAGGGGTTGCGCTCGCAGGCGTTGAACTGGCACAGTCGGCCTGTGTAGAGCGTGGGGCACTCACAGAACCAGTCCTCAGCATCACTAAATGTGTAGACATAGAGGGGAGACATCATTAGGCCTGAGGTGAAAATGGACCATGACATTGCAGCAACATGTCCAGATGCTTTACAAGCTCACACAGTGGCCGACAGAACACACAGGGAGAGAAGTGATGATAAAATAACCCACCCCCATAATGCATAAAAGATTTGAAAAGATGTAAATCCAGCCTGATACATGAGACTTGCTGAAACACAAGCATTTGAGGGAATGTGGAGATAGTGGTGAAGAAAAATATGAATCTTCTTGTAGATTTATTCATCTCAGTAGTTTCTGTAGAGGCAGAGACGACTTCACGTCTTCTGGTAAAAATAAACACATGCAGCCTAAAAAATAACAGCAGATGATTAGTAACGTGTCAGAAAACTTATAACCAGAAACTGTACAAGATTTTCTATGTCTTCTTTCCTCGATTCATATGCGTCGACTTGCTCTCTTGGCAAGAAGAGGAGGGTGATCTAGCATGCAAAGTAATATGCAGACAGGGACTTTATAAAATGCTCTGAGATGTGCACAACTTTGAAAGATATAATATCAGATAGAGGAAGCATTGGTGGGGTTTCAAATCTATAAATTAATAATGTGTTTTGAGCAGCAGCACTGCAGGATGTAGTTTGCTCCTTGAAAAACTGGCTTCTTGAAATGAAATATTTACATTCTGTCACTGGAATTGAGCATTGTTAGATATGACTGTTTTGAAGTACAAATGGATGTTGTATAATACAGTAAAATAATCTCGTATATGATTAACAGGGTGCTAATGTCGATTTCAAGACATTTTAAGGCAAACAGCTGCAAACTGTCACTGCCTGTTGTGACCATTATTTAAAAAAAAAAAAATAGTCACAGATGAAAATTGTCGTGTGTTGAACAGAACAGGCATTGTTATTTATAATCTTTGACAACCTGAATCAAATATTTAAAGGTCTCCATGTTTCAGTTCTTTGAGCGCTGCTAATTTGTCCCTTGCATTGTCAGTTAGAGTTTGCGTTTAAATGTTGGTGACACAAAACTGCGTGGGTTTTCCTCCTACAGTCAAAAAAACATCCAGGTTAGGTGAAGTGGAGAGTTTAAATTGTTGGTAGGTGTGAATGTAAGTGTGAATATGGTTGTCTGTCTGTTTTTGCTGAGAGACTGCAACTTATACAGGACTGCAATACTAACACACAGAATAAGTGAGTGTAGAAAAAATGATGGATGGATACACAAATTAAAGCAAAGTCCCTCATAGATTATTTCAAATATGAACATAAATTTTGCCTCATTGTGGACTATTTTCCAGAAACAGGTTTTGTGGCTTTGTTGAGTATACATTTATAAATTTATGTCTTTTTACATAAAATTAAAATATTTCTGAAGTACAGCAATTGAGCTGCAGTTTTGTTTCACAGAAATAAAGCAAAAGAATCACACAAACAATGCATCAATAATGCCCTTCAAACCTTCAGCATTTCAGTACAGATGTGTTGAATAGACGTGAAGTTTTGCCTGATATGTTGCAAGTGATACAAATGTCTCAGCCAAATGAAAATTTGCTCAAAGAATGTAGGTCAACCCCTTGAGAGATTCTATGAATCAGCCTACCATAATAACATATTGTCACCCTGTAATGTCTTCTCTTTTATCTGAGCATCGAGTCTGAAATAAAATGTAAATGAATTTGAATGGAATATTAAGGCAGTGAATACAAATTGTTACCATCAAACAGGAGATACGCCGTTCGAAGATTTAACAAGGTTTGACTGAAGCACTCTTTTGCGCGCCAGTCAATCCTGAAATTAAATACGGAGCTTATCCCAGATCAAATGCACATTGAAGAGCCTTGAATATTGTCTCCCGTGTTTGTAATGTTATGTTAAATGCACATGTGTTTGTTTCTTGTCTTAATTTTTGTCTTTTTTGTGATGTTGCAAAGGGAGCTGATGTGATGCAAATTCAAAGTATCATCCTCACTACCATTGTCATCATAGAACAATTTTGTCATTAGGAATTTTGATTCTGAAAATTATAAAAACGACAAACACTTAACTCACTAAACCACAAGTAATTTAAGGGAAGATGATTTGTATGTGAGCACTAAAAACGAGCAGCAGATATTGCCGCCTCCAAAACGGTGAAGTGTAGATAGAAGAGGAGAAGGAGCACGGTTGAAAACACTTGAATTTTAATTGGCCTAATCAAAAATGTGGATGTGTGAGGTGACAAAAGGTGATTTTAATTTGGCTGAGGTAATCACTTTGATTATGAAATTGTACTAATGTTTGCAAACTAATTTGAATATGTTAATCACAAATGCATAAAGCTGGTACTCGCCATATCTCACGTCATTCAAAGACTGCACCGTTACAGCACACTGTAGGCTAGATCAATTATTAAGGAAGACTACATTTTTAATCTAATGACTACCAGATAAAATAATGAATAATTGACTGCTTAGCTTATGATATCCCTGTCAGCTAGAACAATACGCTGTGTGGCCACACGCATTTCTCAGATTTCATCCCTCGTAAGTTATTTACAGAACACTTCATTTCAAGTGCTTGTTGGTATGCAAATGAATTTCTAAAGTACTGATGAGGCTGTGCTGCCACGGCAGTCTTCAGTTGTCGGGATGAAAGCGTTTAGCCCACTTCATCCTTTGTTAAAATAAAAACGATCACTGTGTTTAGCAGATATTATTTATAGAGAGGAACTGCTTTGGTACTGAAATGCCATTTGCTTTCCAGTGTTGGTAACAGCCAATTGGACACGTTATACTATAGACAGAATGATTCTTAGTGGATGGGAGGGAAAATCATTTGAAAGACGATTAGCTCCTCACTCAGTTATTTGCCTTCAGAATTTTAGCAAAGAGATTAAGTAGAATTTACACATGGCATTCACCTGACGTTCTTAGGCTCCTGTTTTAGCAGACAGTCTGTTCGATATTTCCCTGACCTCTTCCAGACACCCTTGCAAACATTTCCTTGGCGGAGAAGATGAGTGATGCCTGTTAAGTCTCCATCACAGAGTTTTTTGAAACACGCTGCCATAGAGAAGCATACTTTAGATGATACTTGAAATAAAACCCTTATAGAAAGGAGGCATAAAGCGTGAGGGAACCTTTCTCAAGGGATCAGACAATATTTCTACGGTCCAACAGAGAGCACGCCACACTCTGCAGAAAGCTGTGTTTTTCTGTAACACTTCACATGTTTAAAGTCTCCACTTTTCAAATGTGCAAGTTTCTTTTTACATTTCTAAACCTTCGCGTACCTCATAGATCACTTAGACAGGTTCAGACAGATGAATTTGTATGAAAAGACTTGAGTAAGAATCAGCTGTCAATTCAACCAGTGTCTTTGATGGGTGAGATTTACTGAAATGTTTTCTCTATGAACACAAGACTTGTCCACCGTCTATTTAGACTGCATGCTGGTCTTCCCTCTCACCAACACATGTAGAAAACAGTAGCAAGCTGTCATCGAGCCAAATGATGTGAATTTCTACCTACTTCTGTGAACAGGGAAAATAAAAAGGCAAAATGTTGAGCTGTGCTGTTGTTGGAACCAAAACTGAAACAGCGTTTAAAAGGAGAGACAAAAAAAAATAATAATAATAATAAAAAAACCCCAGCTCAGACTATCACTGACATGACAAAGAGGTGAGAGATTAAAAAAAAAAGTGCAAAAGAAGGAAACAGCCATTAAGTGAAAAATGATGTGCACACTGAAGACGGGCTTGTGCTGGATGAATAAGATAATGAATAAAATAACATGATGTTTTTGTCTAGAATGCTGTGGAGACGTCTGACACCTCACTGGAGAACATATTCCTTTAACTGGAGATCACAATGTTTCCCACAAAAGCCATACACAGACACACACACACAATTTTTCTGTTTTTCTTTCTAGTTCGGTCACTGATATTACTGCTAAGAAATATTTGATTTCTACAGATAGCTGTAGAGTCTTGCATGTTCTTATATCAAGGTGACATTTGATAAATTTCAAGGTCACAGATACTGTTACAAAGTCAGACTAATGCTCATCCCCATTCACAGCTTATATTCAAAAAACAACCAGATGTGCAATATGTTTCTCACAGTTAACAAATCCCAAAATCAACCTGAAGTATTGGCTGCTTATCCAAAGCCTTATGTAGCTCATTCCTCTGTGCTACAGCCCTCCACTGTTGTCAAAAACACTAGTTAACACATCAATGAGCCATATTGTTGCACTAGACAACATGTTCCCTTGTTACCATGAACACAAGCACAAGTTTATTTTAAGTCAACCCCATCATTCTGCTGTAAATACTGACTACAGCACCAAATGTCTATGTGTCTGCAGCTGAACAAATGCACTATTATTCCTGCTTGAGCCACATTTGCTAAAAAACTACGGTGCCCAGTTGTGTTCAGGAAATTAGTATCTCTGATATTAAAACTATATATCTGTATCTACCCTTTTTTTTTTTTTTAAGATTGACATTCTCACTAGGAACCAATAGGCTTGGGGGTTGAGTGCTGCAGGCAGTGTAGGGAAGCTGGAAAGTACTGAGGGATGGACTAATGTATTGTTTTTGTTGAAAAACAGAATAATCAGCCAGGCTGATCCTTTAAAAGTACCCCCATACAGTAAATCATCTGATTATTTTCAGTTACCATTATTTCAGAAAGTTCATGACACAAATTAAGATTGACACAATTAAAATTAAGACATGGAAATAACATAAATTCACTGATCTATTCCCCTTCTGCTGGGTTGTGTGCTTAATTTTATTTCATTTGGAGTCAGAGGTCTGGGCTAATCTAAAAGAAAAATCAAGTTCCTGTATGTTTTTCATACAGTCATGTGAGACTTATCTCCAAGTAATTTTAATAATTATATAATCCATAATCAGTTACTCCTAAGTATGTCAAGGTTTCACAGAAACTCATTTTTAGACAAGACAATGTATAAAAATAACCAATGTGGCCAAAAAAACACCATCATGTATTTGTTTTGAATACACTCGTCCTCTAAAATTCAAAGACAATAATCACTGTAATGAGCAAGTTTTCTCTGGAAATATTCTTCAGGGATTTTAATCGCACATGGGATGATAGCTATGTTTGTTTCTCATGGTGAATTAATATAATTGTTTTTTGGACCTTGAGTTATTTTATAGGTAATTTCAAACAAGTATAGATGGAACTCTGATTAAGATAAAATTGGTTTCACTTTCTTTCTCAAGTTGTGTGCCACCGAAGCTGGACCATCACAGCACGGCAAGACACTATCTCTCCTGCAGCCAATTAGCAAGAAGCAATTCTGTCTGCATAAAGTCTGCTGTGTGTGTGAGAGAGAGAGCATATGTCCATCGCCTATACTCAGTAACAAATGTGGAACCATTTATGTAAATGTATGTCTGCATTTCTTAAGGAAACTCAAGCAGGGAAAATTCCCCTGTTAACCTTTACTGAGGAGTATATAAAGCATCCTGACTTGAAACATTACAAATTGGCATGCGATGTGCATGGCCCAGGACAGCAGGTGGTAACACTTTATGTGAATAGTCTGCACACAGATAGTTTATTTGTAACATTTCAACAGCTAATTAGTTGAAATTCAACCGTTCTGATATTACATTAGTGTGGTGAAACTTTAGTTAGGCTTAGGCACAAAAAACATCTTGTTTATATGTATGTTCATGACAAAAACAGCTGAAATGTTACAAATAGTCGTACTATTAATAATAGTAATGGGAATAGTATTACAAATGTAGGAGAACCACCCAAATAATATGTTACGCAGGGCTCTGCAGTGGGTAATTACAAAAGACCAGAACATCATTGGTACCCATCTACCTATCTCTCACTGGCATTAGTGATTTGGATAATATGAGGTGCCTGCACAGAGCCCCAAGGATATTAAAGGACAATATCCTCAGCCACAGCCTGTTCATCTTGCTACCATCTGCCAAGCAATACAGAAGTATCTGCTGCACTCCACCATTAAAACAGACAATAGACAAAGTTAGAAACTAGTTGTAGAACATGGCATTAAGCTGCTTAAGGGTGATTTTTCTCAGAAGTTGGTAGAGACCAAAACACTGAGCCAAAAGAGAAGTGAGTTTGTTGCTGGACTTATGTTATCAGGTGGCCAGAAACATCAATACAAATTAATGCTAATGTTGTAGAAGAAGAAAGAAATAATTTGATAAATGAATTTTGAAATATGTGCTTATTCATTTTCTTGCTGAGAGATGAGAAGATTAATATCACTCTCATATTTGAATGGTATATGAAGCTGAACATCAGCGACTGGCTAACTTAGCTTAGCACAAAGACTAGAGACAGAGGAAGTAGCTAGTCTAAAGCTCCGTGCAAACGTAATAACACCTGCCTACCAGAGCCCCTAAAGCTCATTAATTGACCTGTTTTATCTCATTTGTTTAATCAGTATGAAAGTGTAAAAAAACAACATGTGTTTATGTGCCGGGCTGTTGACTGGGTGCAGTAACTTCCTGTGATATCCCTGTAAGGTTGTCAGCAGAGACTGGGAATTCATTCAGGCATCAAAAAATGTTTCCCAAGCACAGTAATTAGCATATTAATTTTAAATAAAACACATCAGTACAACAAGCAAATATATATATATAACATTCTGCTGCTTTCTGTGCTATTGATCTTTTATCTATCTCATTAAGCTTACTACAGTGTATAGATACTGCTGCAAAATACTTAGAAATAAAGAAGAAATAGAAGTTGGTTCATGTATCAGAGGTATTAAGGTCTTAAACATTTAAAGCTCATACAAAATATAAAAAACAAACAAAAACAAACAAACAAACAAACAAAAAAACATTGCAGGGTAGAGTATAGATGGTCTCAAATCCTATTTACCTTGCCCTAATCATAGACAGGACAAAGACATAGCAGGTCCACTACAGATGCCTATACAAAAGCACAAGGGGACAGTCAGACATCAGTCAGGGAATAGGGGACGAAGGTTCAAGTCTCTTCACACCACATCTGCCACAACTGGTGCCTGTGACCTGCTGTGTAATCCATGTACATCACATACTGATGCACATGGATTACACAGTCTGCCCCTCACCCACTCACCCAGTTTTTGAATTATTTACTACATGGTGTCTAAACTCTACTGATTCTTGCTGGTAGTGACAATTCTGGAACAATGTTGTATCTAAATGATCTCATTTGATACATGAAATAGTAATTATATGTGCTTTGATTCCAAATGATTCAACTCTTAATCTCTCCAAGCTTAAAAAGTCTGTCATTTTTGACAGACTGAAGAAGATGTTTCAACCTGCTGGAAGCTGCTTCATTCTCTTATCATTAGAACTTGGACGTCATACACATGGAGCACTCAATAGCTTAAATTAAAGGTGCTAATAAATACACATTAAGTGCCTCGTGTAATATCGTCAAATCAAAACATTCTGTAAGATCAATATATTGCCTCAAGCTTTCTTAACCCACTGTGCTTAGGATCTTTAGCCCTGTCTCGCACAGCCCTTCTTCTAATTAATTTTGGATGTTGTCTGGTTAGTGAAAGAGAACTAATTCTGTATTTTTGTAATCTTATATTTAATAAAGTCACAGCATGTTTTTTGTATGGTTTGTTGAATTACAATAAAATTTTCAATAAATAGATAAATAACTGTCTGACTGTATTAATACAGGTGTTCACTTTTTGCTGTGATGAGATACTCTTTTCTCATTTCTTGTTACAGAGCAAATACAAAGTATTTACAGCATGAATGTATGATCGCTGCTTGCAAACCATTTCTGTTTTCACATTTCCATCTGCTGTATTTACAGTCAGTCTAATGACATGGTCTCTTGAACCCACAGCTGAGGTTTATAAATGAAACAGATAGCTACCATCACAGAGCTGCTGGCACTGAAGAATAAAAAGGCTGTAGTCCTTGGGTGCAGACTGCCTAGCTTTTTACACTGATGTCACTTAAATACCTAATATATATGTATTACCCACCAACCACAAGCCATTATCCTCCCAGGGTTAATATTGATATTTCTACATGCCTAAGTGAACAGAAAACCACATGAAAAGGGGACAGGAGGGGAGAGTCACCTCAACTCAACCCACAATCAAAATCCTTTTTCATTCTATTATATTGTGGCAATCCAGAGCAACTAACAGGATGAAGAGAGCTCTGTGAACTCCTGATGACCCCTGCAGGGTGTATGGTTCAAGAGGATACTGCATTAACACATATTCATCACACAGATAATTGCAAGGCCCATTCTTTTGCACATGACAAGCCAATGTGACCACAATGCCTCAAGCTCTTAATTGGTATTCTTAGACCCATTCATATTCCAATACTCACGGTGTCCCTTTTCATTTCCTGTTTAATAAAAGCAACTGTTAATTTATAGTGTCACAACACAATGAAGACGACATTTAGAGAAGCTACTTTGTGGATTACCTGAGGTGAAAGAGCATCATATGTTGTTAATGCATACTTAAAAAGACAGGCAGAATTACTGGTAAGTGAGGTGTGATGGAGGTCTGATGAGCTGTACTAGATAAAGATGAAGGAAGAACAGATCTTCATGCCGTCTAGCATGAGCGACTAAATCTGGTCCAGCGATTACATTTACTGGGCAATCAAAATACTGTAGATAATAGAAATAAGCGGGGAGGAACTAGACTTGACTAGCTTACTCCTTTGTTGCACAGCTGCTGAAAGATTTTGTCAATACTCTCTTTAAATCTTATTTTAGTAGACAATCTAAGCATTTAAGTAACTGACTGTGAGTACACAGGAGATGACAGTCTGTTTTTTTTTTAGAAATAAATGGCATTTACTAATTTAAATTCCAATAGATCTAGCAGATATGGAGAAACAGTTGCTTAGTTTGTGTCTACCTGAGGGATATATGTTCACTCTTGTTTGAGCTCTATTTTGGTCTCCACCAACTGCTGAGGAAAATATACTGTATCTGGCTCTTCGGATATAGTGACAGTTGGCTGTTTGATGCTGTGCAGGTAGATTTTTAGAGCCATTTCATTGAAAACAGCTGCCTGCTGTGGCTGAAACTAAACTGGTGATGAAAAAAAAAACAAAAAAACAGTAAATCTGTGGCCCATAAAACCAAAATAACGCTGTGATAGATGCTAAAACGCTCTAGAGTTGAGGGGGAACTGCTATGTAGGGTGACCATTCTCTGTAGGTTCATCACTATGAGTGACTGCTTTCACATACTTTCAAAAGTAGTTATGTGATGAATTGTTAATACAAACATATTAATTATAGAAGCTTTAAATATTTAAATGTAGATAAGTTCTCCTGGTGACTCACAATATTGGCATTGGTTATAATCCTGTCATAGTAATAGTGATGGTGTTTTCTCCTCTGCCAGATAAGTTCTATAAGTAGAAGTAAGTCATCGCTGGGGGATAATATGTTATCTGTGTTAAATGTCATACAATGTCAAAGCCAAAGTCACAAGTCATCAGCAGGAGGTGGACTGAAAATTATGAATGGAGCAAGAAGATGGTTAACAACTAACTGACCTCTGTTACTGTGCTGACTCCTCACAGAGGTGTTACTGAACTGAGGGAGAGCAGGCGTGATCGCACTGAAGCTGTCAGTTCCCTTTTCGCCTTTTCCGTTATTGCACATTTATGTTGTGTTGTAAATTTAATTGGTGCAGTGCTACAAACTCTCAGAGAACTCAAACACTGAAAAAAACTAATTAACCCAAAGCTGCAGTCCTCATTGCAGTAAGGCTATTGTCAAATAAAAAAAAATATTTAGAAATGCAGTGGCTTGCAACCATCCCTGACTTGCACTTGATCACAAAAAGAGAGGAAAAGGAAATAGTTTAAATTCACATTCAGATCATCCTTAAACAAAAATGCTCACATCTCCATAGGCATATCCCAATCAAAATTTTATGGAACTTTGATGCAGTTAATTCATTATTATTCATTATTAATCCATTTCTGTTGATTTTCTGCTGATACTGAGTCCCAGTCCTATATCTCACAGAGCACAGTTAGCCTAAAGTGGACCTAAATTGAAATTAGTCCAGAGTAGATAAGATAAACTTGACAGTTCTGCATTAAGAAATGCTTGGTGCTGGGGAGAGGAGCTGTTGCCAAAACTGTCATTTCACTAGCTGGCTGTCTGGGATGTGCGTGCTCAAAGCTCCCAATGCACAGCCACAGCTTCATTCATGTTTTCTGAGATTGGGAAAACAATTTAAACTGAAATATACACTCCTGATCAAAATCTTAAGACCGGGTGAAAAATTACTAATATCCGCATTTCACGCTATTGGAACTTAACCATATTGTAAGTAGAGCTTCAGAATGCAAAAAAAAAAGAAACAGGAGCGAGAGACAGCAAAATAGAATCAGCAGTTAATTGAAAACTGCATTTAAACTAAAACAGACTTTTTATCAGCTGATCAAAAGTTTAAGACCACAGCCCAAAATAGCCCAAAAATAGACCTAAAAGTGTAAAAAAATTGACTCACTAGTGCTCAGTAGTACTCAGTAGTACTCAATAGCCCCACCATTCTTGTTTATCATTTCAAAAATTAATTTAGGCATGCCTGATGTGAGTTTTTCCAGAAGGCTGGTGAGAACATTGCCCCATGTGGTGAAGATGGCTTCAAGAAGGGCATCCATGGTCTGGAACTGATGTCCATTTTTGTAAACTTCCCTTGCCATCCATCACCAAACGTCCTCAGTGGGATTTAGATCAGGGAGACACGCAGGATGGTCCAAAAGAGCCCAACCCTAACCCTGGAAGAAGTCCTTTGTCAGGCGGGTGTTGTGAACTGAAGCGTTGTCCTGTTGAAAGACCCAGTCATCACTGCACAAACGAGGGTTCTCAGTCAAGAGGGGTCCCTGCTGCAACATCTCCACAGAGCCAGCCGCATTTTGACGCCCCTGCACAAACTGAAGGTCCATTTTTACATTGCAGGAAAAAGCACGCCAGATCATGATGGAGCCTCCTCCTTGTCATGCCACTAACGTTGGAAGCCATCAGGACCATCCAGATTAAATTTTTCTTGTCAGAGAATAAAACTTTCTTCCACCTTCTAATGTCCCATGTTTGGTGCTCCCTTGCAGCAAAGTGCAAATAGGCAAGTTTGTGGTGTGGGAGGAGACGTGGCCTTTAAAGACATTTTTTGTTTTTTGCCCTTCTGTTGCAGATGCCATCTTATGGTGATTGGGCTACAGTCAAAGAGTACAGTACAGTAAGGGTCTTAGTTTGGGTCAAGAATGGGCCTGTGTCTTCACGGACAGCCTGTCAGATCCTCCGGCTCAGTGCAGGTGAATTTTTTTTTGGGTCTACCACTTGACTTTTTTTGTCCCATAACCCTCAGGATCTTTAAAGAAATTTAAAATGACTGCCTTACTGCGTCCAAGCTCGGCAGGGATGGCGTGTTGCAAGAAGCCTTGCTTGTGCAGCTCAACAATCCCTCCACGCTCAAAGACAGAAAATCTTTTTGCCTTTGCCATCAGGGGGTCATGACAGCGTGAATGCCCAATAGAAAATGACATGAAAGCCAGATTTTTGCACAGATTTTTTTTAAGGCTGTGGTCTTAAACTTTTGATCAGCTGATAAACAGTCTGTTTAAGTTTAAATGCAGTTTTCAATAAACTGCTGATTCTATTTTGCTGTCTCTTGCTCCTGTTTCTTCTTTTTGCATTTTGAAGCTCAACTTACAGTCTGGTTAAGTTCCACCAGCGCGAAATGCGAATATTAGTAATTTTTCACCCTGTCTTAAGATTTTGATCAGGAGTGTATATTCCTACAACAGAAACACTGGCTGTGACAGCCCTGCTTCATACTGAGTCACATGAGGACACAGCTGGTCTAACCTTTGTTATTTAAAGCATAAGCATATCCAGTAAACACCCCGACGCATGCATGTCTGTAACCCTAGTTCACCTCATTTCTGGGGTAATTTCTTGCATGTTATGTCTTGTTATCACAGAGGGAAAATGTATTAGAGAAACTGGATTTTATAATCTTAATGGTTTTAAAGTAGTTCAAAGGTAGTTTAGTTATTTTTCTTTCATGTAAAAGGTGACCTAGTACCTGACACAAGTTCCTCCATTACGACAGGGAAGGTGTTGGCAGACAGGTGGGTCACAGTTCTTGATGTTTCTCCCTCTCACCGCCTCACCCACCAGGAAAATCTCCTTTGAGTTGACCTGAAGTTCCCTGATACATCCAATGAATCTCCTCGCTCCCTTTGCGCTCCCGTCATGCATCTCCCAGTGGGACGAAACATCCCCAAGAAATATGGGTCCAAACGTTCCCTGCAAAAAATGGTGGAAAGCCAGTGATCAGTGTTATCGTTTAGTAAATCTCACTAAATCATAGAATATGTATGTCCCCCTTCAAGTATGAGCTTTGCAGCTAAAAACAGGATCTCAGTATCAGTGTGTGTGTGTGAATATATTAACATTATTATTGCATTAACAGGACCTTACTGTATCTTAAGATCAGCAAGAAAGATTAACACTATCAGCTGCTGTTATTCTGCATGACCCAGACAGGAAAATGGAGTTATGATCTATTCTTTTTTCAGTCCTACTGACATCCTATGTATGAAAATGCACATCCGATACATTGGGAGAGCGGTATTTAAAAAAATGCTGCAAGCTTTCTTTGATGTGCAAGGTAATTGGGTAGAATTAATGTAGATAAATTCTTTGAACTTGCAGCTTATCGTACCATAACGGTCAATTAAACAAGTGAGGCATAATTGTGTCTGCTACAAAAGTAGAACTGCATAAAAAAAAAAAAAAAAATGTAGCACAAGACCGACTCATATTAGTACTAAATTACATATATTTCATTCACAGCAGTGACCTCTGGTTATTCAAATTAATATTGAATACTATTTTCTATTTGGAAGATTTACATAATACTTCCCCGCACCATGCATGATGATTAATTTATGAAAGACATATCAACATTTATCAAAGCATCATTAAACATTATTTCAAAAATATGAAACAAGGTGACACTGGTTTTAAAATAAAACCCCCTGAGTCAATGTGTTTTCTGTTCAATGTATAAATAGTTATATAATTTACAGTCTCCCTTTTTTTGCAATTTAGAATTAAATTAATTTGTGTAATAATCACAAGTACAGATCCAACCACTATAATTATGACTATAAACGTTTTCATTTTGTTCAGTAGAAACAAAGACCTTTTCTATTCCTTTACTTCAAAATATGCAAAATAATGTGGATATATTTGAAACATTTCAACAGGGGTGGGTAGCAACAAGAGAGGACTAAGTTCTTTTCATGTTCCTTCGACTATTCACTGGAGTAATTGAGCCAGTAATCTACTTCTCTATTACTTTGCTATGTTTTTCATTTTCACCTTTGTTACAACTAGCCCGCCCTAAATGTGGGGATCGAGTGTGGAGAGTGTGCGAGGAGCACATCTGCTGCAGATGCCAAGTTGCCAGCTGCCTGGAAGAAAAATAAGCACCACCTGTATTTTGACCACGATGAGATGGTGACTGAATAAAACCCAGAAGAGCGGTTTCTAGCTACAATCCTTGGCTGCATCTGGCCACACTTTTTTTTTACCAAAATCTAAAAAAGACAACAGTTACCAGGAAGATCTTGCTGTGCCTCCTGAAAAAACACTCAGACCTCGGGTTTTAAAAACTGCTCTTCTAACTTCCACAAGGATACTGAAGTAAGTTGCACATAATGCAGGTGAAAATATAGTTAGCTAGCTATACTACCTATATTAATTTTTCATGTCTAATGTTAATCTTTGATGATATTATAATGATATTTACTTATCTTGTAGCTAGCGGTTTGTTAGCCTTTTAAATTGGTGTGCTTTAGGGGTTAACATGATGTAATGTGAGGAAGAGAGGGGTAGAGAGGAAGACATTTTTTCAATATTTTGCACAACCTAAAATGTTAAAATAGAAAGTAACTTGTACTTTGAGTAATTTATTAACCAGGTACTTTATTACTGTCACTTGAACATAGATTTTCAGCATTTTACCCACTACTGCATGGCAAACATTTTCCAGTTGCCAACAACTCTGGAAGGTGGGTGCTGACTGTACTCACAATCTGTGTTGAAGCTTGTTAACATAGACGCTGGCATTTTATCACATGTGGTCATGGCCAATATGAGCAGCTGTTTTTTTTTATACAGAGGGTTATTAGATTTAATACCTCACTTTAACAATGCAGGCCTCTCAGATCATTTAAAGAGTTGAAGTTCCGAAAGACACAATTGTGTTATTATGGAAGGCAGTGTCAGATATAATACATCTTACTCACTGTCTGCAAGGCTCAGTTCTGAAAAAAGCTTCTTTAAGGTAGAGTAAATTTTCAAAGCTATGCAAATAATATCTAATTTTGTATGGGATACAGTACAAGATACAAATCCTTCATAAGGAATCCATAAAATATGATTTTTTAATGACACTGTGAACATAAATTATACTGAATCTCGGCTTTGACGTTCCTCAAATGTATCATTTATCATGACTCCATGTTGGCGCTCGAGGAAAGGTGTTGGACAGCTGCAGTGGAGGTGTTCAGAAGAGGGACAGTGAGGTGTTAGACCATGTAATCATTTGGGATGTTGGCTTAACGCAAGCTTTAAATGACATAACGGCTTCATATATGAAAGCCTATAAAAACACGTGGGTGACAGGGTTCATGAGAACGTGTAGTAATGTCATTGCAAACTTGAGAGCCCTAAAACTACCTTTAACAAAGCTGAAGATTCAAATAAAAGAAGCAGCTGTGGCAGCATACTTTTACAATGAGTTAAAGTGTATTTTATGTGATATAACCAGCTATGAGCCACCGGAGCTGCATGATTGTGATGGGCTGATATGGAATGACTTTTTATGGTGCCTTCAAGTGTGTTTACCATGTTTATGAGAGGAGTCCATTTGAAAGACCCACTGATGTAATATTCATGACTGATGTGAGTGGATTCACAAAGTGAGTTCATAAGTGCTGTATGCTGATTCTTGACTTCTGTTTGAAAGCAGCATCAGTCAATGTGGCCTCTATTTCATTATTACATTTTTAGATAGTCTTATGTACATGTGGGGCCTGTTTAGATGTTTAGATGAGCAGCTTGGTCACTTTGAAAAACACAGTGTCTTCAGGGAAAAACTTACTGGGCAGTAAATTGTAAATGAGCACTAAAAGCTTTCTTTATGAACATGACATGAGTTAAAAATGTAGCAGACTTTCAAAGACGTAGTCAATATGTTCATAATACTTCAGCTCTTAAACCCTGACACTGACAATCTGTGAGATTTAAAGGGTCCCTTGTGTTATACAGTATATATTTACTGAATATAGCAGAAATTGAATATAATATGCATTTACATATTTTCATTAGTGTATAATCACATAGAAATAAGGACACGTTTCATGGCCACTGTAGTTTGTCCCTCATGCTTGGAATGGGAGGGTGAGTGGAGGGGGTTGCAACTACGCTATGGAAGAATTATCCTATCTTTATTCAAGAGCGTAGATTTTCAGTTTGAGAGCATGATTTTTATTCTCCTCGTGCTCACATTTTGTGCTCGCACTCAGATTTCTGCTGCTTTCTTTCAAAATGTGTGCTTGCACTCAAAAATCACATGCTTGTGCTCACATTTCTTCTTCTTGGACACAAACATTTCACTCGCACTCAAATATGTCCTGTGCACGCTCAAATCTAAAGTCTACGCGCTCAGATCTCAACTGTGCGCTCTCAAATCTTTTGTGCTCGCACTCAGATCACGTCCTCTCAAGTTGAGGTGTCTGCTCAGACTGAAGGATGTCCCGCCCTGCACTTAAAATAGTGTGTTTCACCACCCAGTAGGGAGACAGCCAGAGTGTGGACCAATCTTGGGTACATTCCTTCGCCCTTTTTGAGTGCTCCGTAGGGGCCGGTATATGGTCTGTTTGTAAAACTGCTTCTCTCTTAAAATACACCAATTTACCATATTAGCCAGCTATTTGAATCGTCACCTATTTAAGACGCAATCATATTTATGTATAATTAATCTTAAGTAATCCTAAAAAGAGTTATCGTATGTCATATTATGATTTTAACTCTCTGAGGACGGATTGGGCGGAAAATGTGTAACTTTTTACATATCTGTGAATATCTCCGAAACGGTTTATGATACAGAGATGCTGTTTTTAGCACTGTTTTCCTGAGATGCAGCAAGAGTGCGACGGCCGGGATGCGAACCGGTGTCCTATGGTTTAAAATGCAATAGAGAGCAATGTACTCAACCACTCAACTATCACAACACCGCTGTGGAGGTAACAGTATTCACAGTATATAAAATATATATATATATATATATATATATATATATATATATATATATATATATATATATATATATATATATAAGAAAAAATCTAAACTACGATAACTCTTTTTCTTCTTCCATTCTTCCATACTACGCTGCTACATGCCACTAAATCCCACACACTGGTCCTTTAAGACAGATTTAAAAAAAAAAATAAATTGTTTGATAAATTCTCATCTCGCTCCTCCTAGGTCACTGCTCCTGTTGATTCTGAGTCTAAGCTGCCAAAGTAATAGTGTCTATGACTTGTTTTACTTTCTGGTCCATCAATTATCACTTTTAATTTGCCAAATACCAGTTTATTTAGTAATTGTGGTGAGTAGTGTGGCACTGACATTTTCTAAATTGCCTCTGTCTCTCTAAGGTCTGCAGCCTTGCCATGTGTGAACTGTTGGTTAAAACCCCTTCTCAAGCTCCTCTGTGGGTTCACAATGTCATATTGCATCAATTTTATTCATGTAGCTTAAAATCACTTACTTCTTACTGGATGTAATTGAATTAGATTAGCTCTAAGCTCGACTGTCATATGCCAGCAAGTATAATCTGTTGTCTAAATTGTGTACAAATTGCATTTTGTTTAATTTGACTGTTGTTCGGTGCTAACTACAAGCAAAACCAATCCGTTCTCCATATCTTTAAATCATGGTAATACATTACTCTTCTATAAAAGTTGGCAAAGGGTAATTGGCAACCAAAATGCAACATAACTGCAACAAAGATAATAAATGTGTTATGAAGGGGGAAAAAAAAAAAAAAAACATCTTGGCATCTCAAATTAGACGGCCATAAATCACATTGAGGGAAGGGAGGCATGTTGAGCCTGTGGGAAGGTTGAGCCCCTCTCTGCGTCTTTGAGAGCGAAAAACAAAATTATTAATTTAATAACAAATATAGGTGTTGTTAATCAAATTAATGATCCAGAGTGAAAAGATCAGTCTGTGATTAACAAGTGAGAACTAGCTTAGTGCTTAGTGCAGCTTACATTCTCCCATTAAGGACATTATTTGCAAGGTGGCAAATGATGTAACAGGTGCAAGTGTTGTAAATGGTAGCTTCTGTTCTTCATTCATAAAGCGACTGCTGCTACTTAAAACAGTGTGCTATGCTGGATTTGAAAACATGTGGTTAATCTGCTCAGGATGCTGCTTTCATGAGTTCTATTAATAGTTAAGGGCATAAAAATTGCACACCCATAGAGTCCATAATTTAACTCTATCTACAGGCAGCAGGTGCCAGGTGCTTTTAGCTCATATAAACCTGCCAATTAACACTATTAACAGTTTCCTTTAAAAGTATTCCTTGATTTACTAGTGCTGAGTACAAACTCCAAAACAACATCTTTATTCAATACTTTACTATGAGGAACATATTCAAATGTTTTTTTCTATTAAAAAATGAAAATGTTGCCTAAAGAGACAAACAATCAACAGAATCAGGATTTCAATGAGAAACTATCTAATCAAGTAATTCTGATTACAAATGCTGCTAAATAATGAGACTTAGGCTGCTTTAAGACTGAAAATGAGTTGTCTGTCATCATCTGGCAAGGTGCCGTGGCAGGCAGTCAAATATGTGCACATTCCTGGAAGATTACTTCGTAATATGAATGATGCACTAATTTTTGTTTATCTCATGATCATTATGATAAAAGATAAAACGATTGTGACTGTGATACTTCCTCATAATTTCCTCATAATTTTATAAAACTGCTGTGCAGTGTTTTGGCACCTGAAAGGCTGCAAACTTATAGATCTATTAAATCTCAAACTGGAATTCTTAGATTATTTTCATGTTATCATTGTGGTTTTTATTATGTCTCAAAAGCACCTGAGGCAACACCAACTCAGCCTCTTGAATCTTTTTTTTCTTTGGTCTAAACGCCCATTTAATTGAAAAGAATAAAATATGTTCCATAAGCAGGTTTATCCTTAAATTCACCTAATTCAAAAAAAAAGTTAGATAATGATGTAAAACATAAGTGAATAGAGTAAGAGAAAGACTAATCCAAATTATGATTGGTATGCAAATTGTTTTAAAATGTAATGATATTCACTAAAAGAGCAGTGTATAACTGGTTGTAAAAGTTGTATTTCCTTTGATTGTTCACTCATGGATGGAAGTCATGCATGCCAAGTTGTACCACTGTTTTAATTAACATTTTAATATGTCTAAGGAGAAGCAGATACGAAAGACTTGATTACGGATTTTAAATGCTAATTTAAGAATATGGTAGTACAAAGGGTTGATTTGACTGCACCCAGGTCAGCTTACCTCTGACATGGGGTGTGACACGAACTCCTCGAGACGCTGAGCTGTGCCATTATCTGCAGCTATTTCAATCATACATGAGCCACCTTGTTTGCCAAAAGGCAGATTGTATCTGTTGAGAGAGAACAAAGAGACACCAGGGTCAGTTAGAAAGGCTGAGATATCTGATACTCACAATAAATCCAGCAAAGCATGAAAAACATTCTGGTGGAGAGTCAGACAGAGCAGTCACAGCAGTGAAGCTGCTTATGTGACCATTGAGACGCTGCTATAAAGTGGCAATGTCTGACTTCTTATACATTACGTGTCATTTTCTGAGAGGCTTTATGCACTGGTAGATTGGATTGGAAACAGTTCTGCATTCTCCGCTAACGCCTAAGACCCAGGAGAGACAACTAAAATAGACAGCAGCTTCCACCGCTGGATTCAAATCATGCGCACATAAATAGGGTTCTGCTCAGTGCTGCAGTGATAATCTTTAAGTTGTTGTGTTCCTCAACTCATATAAATAATAACGCCTGCATATACACTCCGGCTAAAGCATATTGAGACAGTGCAGAGGAGTCAGAACCAGTTGTTTTCACTTGATCAAGCACAGTACACAATATGTATTACTATTTCAAATATAACATATATAAAAACAACAATAACAAGCAAACAAATCAGCCTACAAAAGCAATATCATGGGTGTAAGTGCTCATTATGTCATTCAGGATTAATTAATGATAAAAATGAGGGCACAAACTAGATATACATTATAAATCTAATGAGTAGGAAGACAATTTTATCATTTGACCCCTTGTGTCTCTCTGGGGAAATATACAATTCTACTAGTCATTAATGTTGCAGCCATAATGTTAAGTAGCTGGTCTACTTGTGTCATATTCCAGCTTTGGCAAAGTCAAGTGATTCCCTCTCTCTAATTCATCATTGGCTTTATACCAGCAATATGCAATCGCAGCCTCTTTACGGGGCTGCACATTATGCAAAGGGTCATGCACACATACACGTTTCTGTTAGGGAGTAATCTATACGGTGCACTTTTTGTTCCATCGTTTATTCATTGTCTGTGAACATGTAACACACATAATGCATCACTGATCTGCAAAATCTGATTATGTGAACATTTCCTTTGACCATTCTTTGCCGTCGCACCACTGTTGATGAGGAAAAACTCTCAAATGTCTGCTTTTAATGGCCAGATGGAAACAATCAGGGCAATCACCCTCCTGCTAATTTGAAACAGCCTTCCAGGACACCTCCCCAAGGCAGTCACATGCATACAACTTCAGGTAGGACTAATTACAGGTATGTAAATCATGGGAGCTGTTTTGTACACACACTCTGATAAATTATTAAGGGACATTTAAGCCTGCAAATGTGAAATGCAACCTAATGTCCACAGAAGACATTTATCACCACCCTCAGGGTGCCAGGTTTGTTTCTTCAGGTCATTCTCCAATTCTCAGTGAGTTCTTCTGAAATCTACCTGCCCCAGTGTTTACTTTCAAGATCCTTATGATATAACTGGAATTATCACATATTAAAGCCCGTATCTGTGTGCAGCAAAAGTGCTAGTGAGGTATGAAACATCACAATACTGTACACTAGCAGAGGGTAGGTGAGACATAGTTTGCTGCTTACTATAGTAGCTTTTCATTTGGCCTGCTAATGCTACAAAGACTGTCCCTATGAGACACAGAGAGCATGCTCACTAAGCAAACAGGATGATGTTACATGATGAGCTCTCATGAGCACATTGAATGCTCCACCGGGCTAATTTACATCGGTCTTGCTCTAAGGCAAAAATGACTATTTATAAAGATGACTATGACTACTTTACTTGGTCTAGTAGCTAGACAGCTAGGAATATGCCCTAAAGGCCCAGATACTCACCATCCACACACACACACACATACACACATAGACATACAAACAAAAAACCACAATGGATTACATTACACAAACAAACATATGAGTGAAGATGAAGAAAAAGAGGCCAGGGTTTATCTAATACAGAGATGAAGCACTGTGTAATTTCTTATTGGGCTCCCTGTGCACCATTCAGTGCTCGGTCTCACAGGACCAACAACGGCAAATTCCCAACTTGAGGTAAACAAACAAAAAACATGTGAATATTTCATTTCCTCCAAACACACAAAACCACAATATGGCTGTGATCATTTCTACTTACTCCATCATCATTTATGCATTTCTTCATCTGGCTAATGCTCTAATCATAAGTGATTTGTCATCTCTAACATCCTCATTTAGAGCGTGTCTTGTGTGTGACTAATTCAGTGCAACAGCATCACTGCAACTTTCCCAAGGATCACCACTGAAATATTACCTGCAATGTTAAGGGACCTTGCAAATATTTTCAGCACAGCACCTTTACACAAAGGTATTTGTTAAACCTGATGGTTGGTGTTTGTCTTTACAATCCTACTTGAATGTGCCTCCTTCACAGTCCCCTGCAGAAAATTAATAATGAGGGAGGATCATCATTAAAATATTACTATTGCATAAAACATCTGAAAGTATTGGCAACAGATGGCAGTAAAACATCATGCACTGCACTAGTGCCCTTGCAACAGTTTTCACTGGCTGATAGGCAAGATGTATTTTTTTCGAAGGCTTATTATTCTAATCATATTTCAGATTCTAACAAAAAGCAACTGATAATGTGGAACACGTTAGTGCTGAATTTATAATTTGCAAGTAATTTAGTGATTTGGAGTTAAGAGTCTATTAGTTCTGCAACTATGCTCAGTAGTGTTTCATACCTGCGAGCAGACAGAATGTAAATGGGTCACTCATATTACACATATAAGAAAGATGAGTAACACCTGTTACTTTGATATTCTTTTTAGCAGGACAGGCCGTCGAGGTACACATTAGGTGTGATTGAAAAGAGAGGAATTAAACTCAATAATCATACGATCATGCGTTAATGTCACATTAATCCACAGCACCTGCTACACAGCACATGAGGGTTGTTTGTTGGTTTTTCCCTTAAGTGCAAGAAGCCCTGTATCGGCCCATGATCTACACCTACATTGACTGTAATGCCTGCTCTGGTTCTGGTGCAGTGACTTTCTCACACGCGGCACTGCAGCATTTGCTGCATAATTTGTACTGTGACTGGCAAGCCTCAATTAATTTGGGTAGCCTGTGTTCTATCATTATATCTCCAGCAATACAATTAGACAGCACACAGCAAGCCTCTTGGCATTGTGGGGCTTCACAAAAGAAATTCCCAGTGAGCAGGCAGGACTGCTGGTTGCCTCTTGAATGAATCTTTTATGGGGGTACTTGTCAATACAACACTGAATACTGTGTGATTGATAAACACACTACCTCACATTTGGCATTGTGTCAAGAAGATGTGGATTTAAAAAGAAAATGCTTAATATTAAGAGCCCACTGTTCACCCACTTGCACATATGGCATGGCACATCCCCAAAATACACGTTGTTTCCCCATTACTCTTCTGGCCATTAAAGCCCAGTTGGGGAACTGCTAAGGATGGGCTCTGTCCACTGTTCGGAAAAAGTAATCAATGACTGTTTACTAATTACTTTTTCAAACTGCAAGGGGATTACTTCACCCATTACTCAGATAAACACTAATTACAGCGCTGGTTATTTTACTTTTGAGTTACCTATAACCCTACACACCCCTGTGTGTACACCAAAATGCACAGCAGATCAACGGACACTGAGCAGCCCTCTCTAATTTCTTTATTAGCAAGCATGCTACTGGGTTAGTGGACAGAGGTGAACAGGTGTTTCTGACCTGGACAGAACTCTCTTTCTTAGTGTCCATACATTCAAACAACTCAGACTCTGCATTTGTGCTGAAATTTGCCACTCATGTGAAATTCATTTGAGAGTTTCTTCTCACGGCACTTGTCTGTTTTCTTCCTTTTACAGCAGCTGTTGCTAGGCAACATTTCACATGTGCACTTTACATCAAAACAATATTCAACGGTGAATGAAAACATTATTAAATGTAAGTCATAGGATAATGATGTGAATGTTAGAATGTCACATGCAATGCAAGTGCTAGCATTTTTCCACTTTTTTTTAAAGATCAACATGCATCATTATATTTGAGTGTAAAGTAAAAGTGACAGCAACATGTTACTTATTTATTAATGCATTTCTACCAACAACACAATAGATTTCAATATTTTAGATGTGCTTTTGTGTTGTGTGTGGACTTTAAAGCAAGAACATATTGCTTCAGGACATATAAGATTTGAGGCAGGGGAGGCTGGTTGACTCAGAAATGAGTAACCAACTTTTAAGGAGACAGATTCCACTGTAGGAGTGGAATGGCAGGACTGATAGAAAATAGCCTACAGTAAGAGTGCATAATAAGGTAATTTATAAAGATACATGAAGACTTAGGATGGGTTAAAAAGGGACACTCCACTAATTTTACACACGAGGATCAACTTACTTCTTGAAGGGAGTTCTACTCAGCCTATAAAAAACATTTGTACATCGTCTGCTGTGTCTCTGGTGGAGTTTTTTGAAGTTCAAGAAAATAACAGGGAAGTTGTAAATGGAGTTATCTCAGATTGGGCCACAGACTTCAAATTCTCAACAGAGAGCCAGTGCTACAAACTCCCTGGCCTTTGCATTAGTCATAGGTTTGCTGGATTGATCCCTGGCTCACCCTGTCCACATACCATTGTGTCCTTGAGCAGAACACTGACCGCAAGTTGTTTCTGATGTACAATATGTGTACAAGAGAAAAATCAAGTCTTTTTTAAAAAAGACAGGCAACATCACTCTATGCAGTCACTAAATAAGCATGCAGATAATATTTTGGGCCCTTTACTTTCCATGATTAAGCATAATATTGACATTTTAACAGCATTCAACAGTTCAGAAAATTGCAGATGTAATGGCCAGGTATTGATGCTTGGCTCTATACTGACGCTAAATAGCCAGTGCATTTTAAAAAGAAATCATACAACTGTCTATAAAGACATCAGCGTGAACATCAAAACCCATGAGATGCTCAACACAAAGTCCTCAGACTTAAAAAAGAATATTTCCACTAAGTCAGAACCATGCACACTACTGCCATTCCTTTGACTAGACAGGAAAAAAGTACCCACAAAAGTGGCATAAATTTGAATAATCGTATCTGCCAGGGACTCTGAGTTCACCTGTGACAAGGAAAGAAATGTGATGCTGCAGAAATGCTATGTGTCATCCTTGTTAATCTTTGACTGTGTGCGAAGAAAAATGACTAAACAGTGAATGCTAAGCACGACGGGATTCAAACAATAATGTACACAGCCTCACAAAAATGACCAGGGGAGTGTTTGGAGTCTGCCGCTCTCAAATTTTAATCGTAGCAGTATTGCCCCAAACATCCCCAAAGGAAAACAGACATCAAAAAAAAAAGAAAGAAGAAGAAAAAAAAAAAAAAGAAAACAAGCCGACAACAAATATGTCCTCCCCAAATGAAAAATGACACAGCGTCCCTCCACTGCACACTCCCCTTTTTTAAATTATATGGCAGCACAGGGCATTTCAGTAGTGGCTTTTTGTCTTGTCAAGTATATAGTGTAGGAGTGCTACAAATTTAATTGTAAAAAAAAAACTATCCAATTAAATATTTCGAGAAACAGAAAACATACTTTAAAGTTGCTATGTTATGGTAATATTGTGAGGGTTTCACATCTACCATCAATCCGCCTGTCCATTTCACATTCTTTCACTGGAAAACACAATGCACCGTAACACCATTACATTCAGAAAATCTGCATAACTATTGATAGCTCGCCTGAATAAATATAAGCTGTAATATCCTACATTCCTCAAACCAAACCTGCTGTTTCTATTCCATGCAGACTTCCAGACAGACTGCAGTTTTAGACAGAGTAGAAAGTTAAAGTAAATCAAATGCAAGCTCTTCTTGGCTCATTTTAATGAAGAGGTCTCCGTATGTTTCATGTATATGGCAGCCTGTTTGGATTGTTTTGATCGTTTTAGGGCAATCTTGCTCTACAAAATCTGCTCAAAAGAAAAATGTGATTCATTCAATTATGTTTACTGTCAGAAGAGGCTGCTAAATTCTTGATTAAATATTCACAATGTCTTTCATCCTTTTGTTGAGGATGATTAGCAAGATGGAGTAGCGTAAAACTGCTGAACAGCTTTCCTCTGTGGCTTTGACAGAAAAAATAGGGCCGGGTCAAAAAAAACAAACTAAACTCCTTGACAGCATTCCATACTGAGTTTTGGAATATGAATATTTTGTTATATATATTTTGATTTATTTACATTTATTACCTAAATGGTGTTGCTACTGGAGTGTGAACAATGTAGAGCTAAAACATTTAAGCTGCAACAACAGCTGTGTACACCACCCACTAGAGGGCTTTTAATGTCATTTAAATAAACCCTCTTCGCATTGTTTAATGTGTTGTTTTGTGCTCATCATCATCATAGCTACTTGATGCAGCAATTATGTCATTTTCAAAACTACAGTGCATAAAAGCTCAGCATGGATAAGCATCAAGAAAGTGAAGCACCTTTTTTTTTTCATAGTACGATGTTATATCACTTCTTCATGTCAACAATGCTGCATCGGTGCAACAAGCAGCCAGCTATGTGTATTACATGAGCGAGTCAAAGTAGTTTAAATGTATTCATATGAAAGCAAAAGGCAAAGACTTTCTCTTTTTTTGATGTTCTGTAAGTCACCAGAAGAGGTGGAAGAGGGAAAAAAAGAGAAGAATGAGGGAGATGCGTCTGTGTTACAGTGACATCATGCGATTTGTATTTCCCTGTTTGAAGCTCGGATTATTTTCAGTTAAATACAGCCACATCCCTGCACTGCATAGATACTGACAGCAACTTGCCACAGCTGTATTCATTGTTGCCAACTATCATCCAAGGAAAGTAGGTATTCACTGCTTAAACATGACCAGATGATGTCATGCATTCATTTGCATATGAATACAATTGCTGAACCGATCAAGCCTAAACAGAGCCAGAGCCCAGCAGCACTCTGCCCCAGAGTGCTTGAGCTATACGCCTGTGTGCACTACTGAGACAGAAGATCAGCTGTGCATGAGGAAGCATTGTGATCACACCTATTTGGATGAGACTAGCAAGTAGCACAAATGCATGTGGATCAGGTTGCAAATCTGTTGCCAAATGCTCAGGAGTCAGCTGTTTTATCCTGATATTCCAAAATAGTTGCTACATTTGCTGCTTGTAGCTTTTAAGAAATAATTGCACCCAGGAAGAGCTAAATCTAGTGACAAGTGTGGGAAGTAATTACTTTTGATTATTACATTATTATCTTACAAAGCCACTACCATCTGACTCCAGCTGAGACTGTGCCATGCAATTCATACACTATACTATACTGTGTTATTGAGGCTCAACATAAAAGCATTTGCATACATACTTTTACATACATCTTTACATTATTTATTTTTATGTCATATTATGTTTTGTTGTTATTTTGTGTCATGTCATGCATTCAATCTAAAGGTTTGCTGCAAGTTTCTTGGCACACGGAGTGGAAAAAAGTATATTGAGTTAGATTTGCATTATCTAGAATCACTTAGCCCACATTTAAGCTTAAACACTCAAACTTTTAAAACATTCACAAACGAATTCAGACTTTTTAATGCAGAAAAGCTTTATATTATATTCATAGGACACAGTACATGAAGAGAAATATAACTGCTAAAAACAAAATGAGTTTGTATCATGGAGAGCAAAGTACATGCATAGATTAAACCAAGAAATAAAGAGTAGAAAAACAAACAAACTCCTAAGTGTAATTCAAAGTCATTTAAATGCTGTGGTGAAGTGTGTCGGCCTGCATTTTACTTTCGACATTCACATTTATTTATCTGGACAGAGATGTAGTCTGTATCCATTGATGAGTCACTGCACTGTGTCATCATGTGTGCCAGATCTTTTAAAAAATGTCTAGTGGAACCTATACGAGATCATAACAATTTTCGAAGTATAAGAAAATCACTGAGTCATTCAGAGGGTGTAAGTTTACCTACTCTATGTAGTCAAAATAAGAGGGTCTCAGGCACTTACAGGAAAATGCTCTACAAGTATTCACCAAAATGGCCAATTTTCTCAGCAGACTGAATATCAAAGGTTAATGATCCTAAATCTCACTGTGAACCATCTGTAAGTGATCTAAAAGACACCACAGATGGCTCAGTTTTGTCTATCAAAACAATAAAACTAAAAATATTCAAATATTGAAATGACATTGAATATATAATTGGAATTTCACTGTTAGTTTTCTAAAGAAGACCGCTCACCGTGCTAAAACTACCAGCACACTGGACAGTTTCCTTTGTTTAAGTGACTTTGACGTTTTGACACATGTCAGGGACTGCACTGTTGCTGAGGTACACAGCGATCCAGGGAATTAAACCTGGGATTTGTCTGATGTAGTGAGCTTTCATTGTAATTCTGTATCACTGTAGAATAAATTCTCTGATCAGCACTGATGTGGACAGCTACTGGACAGATAAACTTTCACAGGGCTTTATCAAAGCGACCATGACATGCAACATTGTGTAAAAATCTCACTAAACATAATGTCTTTTAAAAAAAAAAATACATTGTGAGTACTTTTTCAAAGTTTTGATTTTGTTCACATTTTTTTTTCTTCATTCTTTTTTAGGTTTTTGAAAATCATGAAAGTGAAATATGTTGCAATTGAGTTACTTTATATTGGAAGTGGCAGTACAGGAATTAAATTGGTGAAGCTGATTCTTTTCCTTTTTAATTGCTTGGTATCATCTGACCTTGGAGGCTTCTTTACAGTGACAAATACTGCATTTCCACTACACAGAGACATTCTTGTTTTTATTCCTTTTTCAAAAAATAATGGGTTACAAAATATATATTATGTTCAATACCGATTCAAAAAAGTGTTATTTCAAAGACAGTGATAATGATTTGAGAAATAGAATATTAGGGAATAGAGGTAAAAGTAGGAGAAACATATCATACCGGATTGTGATTGTCATCCATCTGTTATTATTGATGTTCTGGCCTGCAGCTGCATTCAAAACCCGACTGCCTCCACACCCAAGTTTAGCAACAGGGCTTCCATCTTGAAGGATCACATGGAGGAACTGATCGCCAAAGTTCTGCTCCTGAGCTGAAATGGTCAGAAAATGTGGTTGGCAAAGAGTCTTTTTTTTTCTTTTTCTTTTTTCTGCATTATCAAGTTGTATAATCAATTCAATACATTATGTTAGCTGCAATATTCATGACATTACTTCAGGTCAAAATGGTCAAGATTCTGAATATAGAGAACGAGTCCCCTCTGTGTGTGTGAAATAAAATAAAAATGTTTTAACAAGAGATGATGGTGACATGGTTAGAAATGGATAATGGTTTGACATTAACATAGTGGTATGGTAAGTAATGTGTCAGCAGGGCGGATGGATGTAAAGGACTTTTTGCATTTGCTTTTAACTTATGTGAACATATGGCTGACTTTGCACAATGATCACCCTATCCATCTGTCCTGCTATATTGTACTGTAAGCAAACTAGGACTAAGAGGAACCTGATAAATGTCAGGGTGTTGACTACAAAGCCATACTTGTAATCAATATCCGACACATGAAAACCCAAGGGAGGATTACTGCTTGACGCCAACAAATGCCATGGCACAGCCAAAAGGTATGCCTTTGTTTACACAGGAGTTTACCAAGAACCTAGTTCAAATTGTTGCACACCCTACATCACAAGCCAATAGACACACAGGGCATAAACAGTGCATAGACATTTAGTCCTACTCAACTTTTTTGTTCAAGTGTTCAGCTTGGATGGATCAAGTGGCATAAATGTCAGTCAATCTTAGCCAAGTGAAAAGTAACAAGATAACAGAAAAAGACAATAACCAGAGAGACATCTAACCAGAGGGCTTGAAGAGCTTTTTGAAAAGGTCTGAAGTACCACCATTACTGAGGCACAGAGAAACTTTCCACCAGATACTTCCACCTGCAAGGGCTTGCAGGAAATAGTTGAGGAAAGAGGGGAGAGATGACTGATTAAAGACCAATCCCTGCTGAAAACCCTTGAGACAAAAAGAGATCAGTGTTGCAGAGCCTGTTCTAATAGAGCCTGCAAGAAAGTAAACACAGGGCTCCTCTTTTCTCACACCACCTGTGGAAACCAAAATGATTGACCACAAAGAACACTTTTTGGAGTGTCGGACAGTCCTTGATGTACCAACCTGGTCCTCTGAGAATCCATGCTACGGGAAGCTACGTATCTGTCTGGGCATCAAACATAAAGCAGTGTCCAACTGTGATAATGGTTCCCAGTACAATGCACCAGGACTGCACCAGTGTGTGCTGAATCATATCTGTGTACCACAGTACCACAGTCTCTCTGCTAGGTTAACCATCAGCTTTGTTGGCTTTTCTCTAGCCTTTGTGGCTGTGGCATTTGTGCAAATATCTCCAAGTGTGCACTGTAATGGATGGCTTCAAGAGGGAAAGATCCACTTCTGTCTATCTAAATTCATTTGTTTTTTTTAATGCACTTTATAAATAGAATTGACTTGGCTAAATTGTTCCAGCAGGGTGATGCAGTAAGTCTGATCTGCTGATCTTGTCATTAAAGTTCCTTCAATTCCATAAGGGTGGTGAATAGTAGCAAACAAGAGGTTATCCTCCGCATAGAAGTATCTTCTATCGTGGATTACTGATCAGCCTGACAATGAAAGTCAGAAATTGTTTCTGGTTTTATTTACAGCAAATATAAGTTGTGAGACAGGATATCACACACCACTTCCCAGACTCCAGTACAATGGGAGTTTTCTGTTAGATTTGCACAGTAAGTGAGACAGTGCATTGGGGGAGCGACAGACAGGGGCAGCATTAATCCTCTCACACAGGGTTTCACTACAAGGGTCTTCAGGAGGGAGGTGGGGAGAGAGAGTGCACACCAATCCCACACTGCTGTCTAAGAAGACAAGAGCAGAGCACAGGTAACATAAGAATGCAACTTTGCAAAGCAGACAGAGATAGAAAGCCTGCCACTCTTGTGCCACTGTCAGAGAAGACATGGTTGCAGGGCAGACGCGAGAACAGGAATACTTCCCTGTCAGAGAGACCTAAAATGTTTCAGTGTTTCAACAAGGCACATTTCAGCTGAATTAGAAAGAGTGACAGGAAAACCAAAATCCAGAGGGAGCTACTCATTAGGAGCGAAGCAAGCAGGGTTGGATTTCACAATGACAATGATAATTGAGCCAGGACTTTGTAAAAGGGGCAAGCTGGTGTAGCTCTCTAGGCTAGGACATGGTCAGAGGTGTGTGGACAGCAGAGACAGCCTTGAGTCCACACAATGTGTGTGCCATCTGTCATGAAGTAATGCATTGGTGGAGGATTTGGACACCAGAGAAACAAGTACAAAGGCTGAGGTTGTTGTTCCAAGGCTGCATGGCAACTCATATGAAAGCTCGGAACAATTCCTTCAGGGCAAGAAGGGCATCCAGGAAATCCTCATCTCTTTGTCGGAAAGAGGCTATGCTTAGCTTAATATGCTGCACTCCGATAATGCATTTTCTGAGAAGACTTGGAGGTCTTCCATGTCATAAGACTCAACAGAGATGCATTTACAGTGCTTTATTACTACCTACTTTTGCCAAATGGACAGAAGGAATATCTTGTTCAGATGTTCAAACATTTCCTCATCCTACTCCCTGACAAAATAACACCAGTAAGGACAAAGAAGGCACTTAAGTATATGATGTTGTTGTTGTTGTTGTTATTATTGTTGTTGATTTGTACGTAAAGTTCTCCAGGGATCAATTCTTGGTTCTAAGTTGGTTTATACTGCCAGTAAGGCATATCATCCAGAGACGCGTTTGTTACTATAGTTGTCCAATTGACACTTAGTTATTAATTTAATTGTCTCTTAGAGACAGACGAGTGGCTGTCTAACATGTTCCTACAACTCTTGTTTTCAGTGCAAAGTCTCAGCAGCAGTTCTCCCCTAACTTTAATTTCTCTGAAAATACCACACAGGTCAGAAACATGGAACATGGATCTGTACAATTTAATGCAATCTGATATCCAACCCTCCGATAAATTATACCTTCTTGAAGTTCATTAAAAAATCAGTTTCTGTCAACAGTGTTGTAAAGGTGTTGTGTTGGACTACATTTTATATGTTTTTTTTTGTCCTTCCCATTACAAACATAACGGGGTCACCTCTAAATATAATGTAACACAATCGCTTACTATACTAAAATAATATAACTGAATCAACAACTCTATATCAGCCTAAGAAACAAACTAACAAACAAAAAAAAAATGAACCTTCTAGTCTGTAGCTCATCATTTGAGCTACAGACTGTACAGCTGAATCTAATAAAGTGGACACTGTGTATAAAACAAGTTTCCTTGCTTGAATGTCCTGATGCAATGTTTTTGTCAATCTGCGTCAGCAGAGCTCAGGAGAGCAGATGGAAAGCCAACATTTTATTTTACTCCTACATGTGTGAGGAACACAATGAAGTTGCAACTGATGAGCAATACCAGGGGCTTTTTTGCACATATTTGTGCTTTGATATTTCAATGTTTATCTTGTTGGTTTTCGTCTACCTCTTTGCATGTAGGTAAACAGTAATTTATACATTTTTTGGCCATATATTTGGTCGGTAAATATGTGCCTTGTGATGATTAGAGGAGGAGCTACTGAAAATGTTTCATGTTCTTCACTTGAAAGCAAATCTTTAGTTTGTGGTATCAAATGAGGACATCTAGTGATATCTGCTTATTCAAAGACACAAGTCTTAAGATTCCACCTTGGTTCCCCCGTCAACAATTATTTTTGACACAATCGTGTTCTGTTTGTGGTGCACGTTAAGAGAGTTTTTAAAGATAAAAAAAAAAAAAACACTTCATAGATATGATGAGAGCTTTTCAGGAAAGCTTGAAAATATGATAGAAACATGCTTCAAACATTGTGTTGTACTGCAAAAATATGTCAGGAACTGTTTTTAGCAGCAGTAATAGGAAGCTACTGAGGAGGCACACCTAGGAATGTGACCTAAGGTAACAAAAAAGCAAAGAGGAAATGTTTATTATTTTTATTTTCTGCTTATTTTGAGGAGGATTATGACTCTCAAGAAAGAGTCTCTCCACATTGTTTGTGATGCTGGCAAATTAAGTCACCCTGAAATGTGTAAGCCCAAGCTTTATTGACCATTGTGAACCCACAATTGCAGACTAATTCTTCAATAATTGCATGAAACTTCACAAAAATGTTAATGTTGTCTGTTATAATTGCCAGTAGTTTAGAAAAAAAGCCTGTGCCTAGTATTTTATTGTAGAATACAAACATTTTCTGTATATAGTAATCGAAAATACCTTAAAATAATTGAGAGCACACCAATAAACAAACCCATAAAACTACTAAAGCATGTTAGTGTGGACAAGTAAACACATAATTATGCCTTGCACATAATCATCTATATTACTGCCAAACCACAGATTCAGCAGAGACTGTCTAGAGTTAATGAATGTGGCAGTAAAGACAACAAAAATCACACAGACGCAACTTCCTCCTGCAACAATGAGCCTTTGTCTCCTTCTCAAAGCAGTTGTTTCCGCTTAGCACCATAACTCATTTGTTGACAAACATTGTTTACTATAGATGTCAATGTTGCCCTAGCCTTTATTTTTCTATTTTTCTTCTGTAAGGATATTGTTCCCTATTGTCCCCATGGCCCTGTTACTCTGTACCGAGCCTAACAGAGCGTTCGTCCTTTTGTCAGTGCCTGTCACCTGTTCTCTCTCTCTCTCTCTCTCTCTCTCTCTGTCTCTCTTTCTCTCTCTCTCTCCCTCACCCTCACCTCCTCATATTTCTCTTCTCGAGCTGACAATTGAAGTCCAGGGGGAGACTCACATGTTTGCTTCAGGGAGAGGTGTAAAAAGGCGAGCGGAGAATAAGGAGCAGGTCTGGTGAAGAGATTCACAGCATCTCAATGCATGTCTTTTGGTTGTCTTCTGATTAACTTTGTCTGTTTGATCTCTGGAGTTTTCTTTTCAGTTCCTATCCTCTGATGTGAAAAAGATGGTGCACTGTAAGCCAGGAAGCATTACTAGATAAAAGGCACTGTGCCCTCTATATATGCTTTCTGAACATTCATCTCTCTTCATGACACGACTCTCAGTCTACTTTCTTTCTTTCTGCAGCAGTAAAATGTTGTAAATATGATTTGGAATAAGGAAAAGAGCGGGTAGTGATTTAATTGAAGTAATGAAATCTTAAAATTATGATTATCTTATTGACAGCAACTTCCACATGTTCGTGTTCAAGTAGAGTTGTACAAACTCTTTAGAAGTGATCAGTGATTTTACCAGCTTGATCAAGCACAATCTGATAACTAACTTTGCCTCATCTGTCCCTGTTGAGTCTTTCCCCAACCCTAAAAATTAACCAGTGACTACTTTTTAAATTTTCCTTAGTCCAAATATATTAATCTATTAAATATAACAAACATACGTTGATCATGTCCATGTCATTATTATTGCAGATCTGAAATACAAAGCTATTTCTGTTTTTATTCATGTCCACTGTGTACAAAGTGATATGAACATTACTAATCAGAATTCTAAGGGAACTTGCATTGTTTAAGCACCATTTCTTTGGTGCATTTCTCCCATTGTCGTAAAAAATACATGGCATTTGGCATTTGTAAAGGTACTCCAATCAAGTATTCAAAAGCATCTGCGGGAAAAAAACATCACTTAAAAATGTGCACCTCAGTTTCCTACAGCTGTATCCTTTTTGTTCATGTAATGTGCTGTTTTTCCAAAAACATTCCAAAACAAGCATTAAGCTTGTGCGCTTGCATAAAGCAACCTAAAAGCTTTGCTTTGCAATTATTCTGCTGCCATGTTCTCAAACCTATCATTTGACAGTTTCAAGTATTTCCTGAATAATGGCTCCTAAACTTTCCAAAACACAAACCAGTGAATTCAACAACAACAGTGATTAATAGGCTAGTGCAAACACACTCACACAATCACACACATATAATGGGCACAGTTATATTTGAATAAGGAAAAGCTTGTATTTTCGCTCCTGTCTAATTGGAAACAAATCCATTTTTATCACTGTAATTAGGCACTTGTGTCAGACAGGATACTGTATATTTGTCTCAGAATTGATACTACCATTGTCTGTGTGTATTTAAGGCTTAGCTGGTTGACCTTTCAAGTGCACCAACCTTATATAAAGCCCTAATTTAGAGTCCTATTAGGTTCTGAGAGCTGGCTAATTAATAGCCCCTTAAACACAAAGATTTAAGTCTTTGGTAGAACACTCAGCAGCCATCACGGGAAGCCAGTGTCAGCTCAGAAAGAGACATCTATTATTACTCCCAGGAATACAAGACTGTTTCATGGTAAAGCTACCAAAAACTTTTAAGTGACCTAGCACATTTTATCTTACAGTTAAATACGCCTAGAAACAGGAAAGTATAGTTCTTCTCTTACTGTATCCACTGTTGTTAAAAAGCAGATGGTACAAGGATCAATTGTTCTTGTATAATACATTAGATTTTACCTGCTTAAAATTGCACGCAGTGTCGCTAACACCATGTGTTTTGGGTTTATGAGGAGGCATGATACCCCCTGGATTTGAGCTTACTGCTCACCACCAAACCTACATCAGTTACTGGAGCCAGAAAATCGAGATTTAGATCAAAGGAGAGGAAGTGCAGGTAAACCCTGCGATATATTGCAATGTTTAAAGGGTCTGTAAATGTAAATGAGAGGCCATGAACTTGTAGATGGTGTCACAGATAAGGAGTTGATCTAGGTTACACGAGTAAGATGAATGTGGTGATGTCTGCGCCTGGTTAGTGTGGTATAAATCACCCGTGATCACCGTAATGCATGGTGGTTAAAGCTCTGTTGGACCTGCACCTGACTTGCTGTGGTGTCACATGGGGACCACGATAGCCTCACAACAACAAGGTGGCTGCAGTTTTTAGAGCGAGAAGCTGCAAATGTGGTCCACCGAGACTTACACTTGGATGTTTTTTGGAGTCATTAGAGGACCCACAGCCCATGGCATCCGTACAGTGGCTTCACCCCTAAGCTGGCTGCTACTTAATATATGCACTCACACTTTGAACAGATGGATAATACGCACAAACCTGGATAAATGGAACAAAGTTCTCATGGCTCAGCTTTCTCAAGCACTAAAAAATTACCACAAATCTACCGACTCCTCTCCTCCAAAAACAATGCTCTATTGTTATGAGGGTCTACTCAATGACTGTTGGGCCTACCTATCCAAATCTGTAACAAAAGAGAGTGTGTATGTGTGTGTGCACAGGTGTGGGAACAAAAGGAGTGGGCAGGAGGCAGACGTACAATGTAGAGCTCACGGTTGATGTAAAGGGTCAGCCAAACTCTCGCTTCCCACGTGACCGGCCAGCTCTTTCCTTCTTATGATGATTCCTTTTTTTGCTTTTAGGTTATAGTTCAGATCATCATTAGCGACAAAGCAAAACAGATTCACAGCTGTTCACAAAAGGCAAGGCTATCTGTTATCCTTCACTAAAGAGGCATGCACTCTCCTTCTTATTCATTAGAAGACTCTGTGACATTGAGCTTTAAAGCATTTCTAAAGGGGCAATATGTAAGATTGGGCAAGAATTATAGTATTGCTTTTTTTTCTTTTTAGAGCATGTGACCAAGAAGTACAAAAATATCATAATATTAAATATCATCGTTATAAATGTGCTTCACTAAATAAACTGACCTAGATGTATCCTACGTGGCAACCACAATAAAGCTGGTCACAATCTCACAATCACAAGAAAAAAGTCTTAGTGCTTCCTTGCATTTCTCCTGTAACCTTGGAAACACAGGACCCACCTTTGTGTCCCAAAGTCCCCTTCAGCAGCAATAGATGACTCATGGTATACATGTCACCAACTGACGTCTTTCTATCAGTCCAGTTATTTTTAAGATTAATATATAGGCATTGATGAATTCACATGTTTTATATATAAAAAAAAAATGATACTGAAACACCACATGCAGTTACTTTAATCCACTCTTTTGCTCATCTCTTGTATAATCCTCCTCTACATTGTGAATATATTATTGAACTTGGATCAATTCAGATTTCATTCAGTGTTTTTTTTCCTGTCTTTTTTATGCCATCATATCTGTTGCCAAGCATCCTGCTTGACAGCACTCAGATACTGAATCATATTTTCAATGTCTCAAAATAATCAGAGGCTGATTAACGCAGCACAGCCTGATGTATCATTTATGCATTATCAGTGATCCAAACAGAAGAGGTTGAGCACAATAACAGTAGTGAGTACAAGCCAGGCGGAAACAAAAGTTTTACAGACCTAGAAAGTTTAAACATGTCTAGATAGCATTGTAGTATAGACTAGCCTCATTCTTTTGAGGAGCTTACATCACATCAGAAATAATGCTTAGAGCAAATTTGTTTTCTCTAAGTAATTTCTTCTGGCTGCACTACACATATTTTGATATGGTATCATAGGATATGTTTAACTCACTGTTGAAAGGACATTTCGAAACAGATTAGTTCAACAATAGATTATTTTTTCGCCAAGTATTAAATGAGAACATTGAGACTACTTTCAGGTCTGTGGACTAGAAATGGAGGGAGGGGGCACATAATAAAAGTAGCAAGTTGTAGTTTTCAGGCGGAGTACATGCTGCACTGATTCTTGGCCAGGTGCAGTGACTTTGTGGAGTCTTGTCATCACTGTTCGGGTGTCAGAAAAAACAGCATTGACTCCAGAAAAGTCACTGCACCCAGCCAAAAAATAACCCACATAAAACTACAATATTCTATTCACACTTTGTTTTTTGTATAGATTGAACAAATTAGATATAAGATGTTAGTTAGTGAGCTTTAGAGGAGCTGGTATGTGGGTTTGATTACCTTTGGACATCGCCAGTCTAGCAGTTTCCCCCAATTCTATTCTTAATGCTATGCTATGCTAACGGTCTCCCCGCTGTAGCTTTTTCCTTCCTCCCTTTAAATAAAAGCATTTCATGCATTAAAAAAATGGATCTTGTCACTGCAAATGTTTAAAATTCAAGATGTCAGGAGTATCTTCCATGATGGTTGGAATTGGATCACAAAGCAGCAGAGTTTGTTAATATTCACACCAATACCTGGAATACTTTCTTATTAAAGTTCCAGTGTGTAAGATTTAAGAGGATCTATTGGGAGGAAGTGAATATAATATTCAGAAGTATGTTTTCATTAGTGTATAATCACCTGAAAATAAGAATCATTGTGTTTTTGTTGTCTTAAAATGACTCCTTTATATCTACAGAAAGAGCGGGTCTTCTTCCACAGAGTCTGCCATGTTGAACCACCATTTTTCTACAGTAGCCCAGAACAGACAAACTAAACACGAATCTAGATATGGCCTTTTGCTTTTTTATGTGAATTTCGCAGCCAGAATTTTTCTTACATGCTTGGAAGGAAAGGGTGAGGTGTGGGAGAGTAGCCATTTGGTTGCAGTCTGCAACTTCACTGCTAGATGACGCTAAATCCTACAGACTGGACCTTTAAAAGTACAACTATGATTTTTTTTTTTTTTAATAAGTTACATGAAAGTGATATTACCAGCTAAGATCTTTAGAAATATGTTGTACATTTATGTATTCAACAGAAGATTTAGATTAGTCTGCTCTGGCAAGGACTTGTAAACTTACAAAAAAGCATATTTAATCCTCATACATAGCACATCAGCAACAGATTAGCCACTAAAAACATCATTATGTAAACCACTAGGAGATGATAGCTTGTATTCTAGGCTATTAAAATACAAGACAATACTTTATAATAGGCAAATAACAGGGATGTGTATAGTTTCCAACCTTTGCTTTCACAATGTTGCTGTGCTTTAAATGTTTGTTTTTTTTTTGTTTTTGTTTTTTGATAAAAAGAGATCATACTCACTGTAGAGAATGGTGCCCTGAGTTGATCTTGTTTTCACTGTCAAATAGAGAATAACAGCGGTGTCCTTGACAGCAGCGGGTGGATTATTACTGGAACCAGTAGGTTGGAGAAGAGGCTGCAACTCCAAATAAGACGTGCCATCAAATGAGGGGATATATACTGTGGTATCTAGAAACAAAAATTAAATACAAATTGATGAAATGCGTTTTAATGGCCTGAGAAAAGCAGAATCCTGATATTAATTTTCCACACATTTGTACTAATCACACTTATATCTAAATGAAGAACAACCTGTCCCGTAAAAGCAATGTCCTACAGTGCTTTTGTTAGCAAGAATTGGCTGGTGTGTGCCTTCACAGCACTGATAGTTTGTCTGTAAGCAGAGTCAGCAGGGCCCTGTCAGGACTATGTGATAGTGTGTTATTTCCCACTGGATGAAAAAGGGGTATGACTTTAAGGAGAGGTGGAGGAGGTACTAGCTCAGGTCATCAACTCCACAAGCCAGTGATGATCTGTTGGCTTTCTTACAAAGGACATTGTACACCTGGTGGATGGCTTGCTGTTCAGGTGCATGACAGTCAATTCAAAATAGGCCACCCCAGTCTCAGCTCAGGGGATTCTACCTTCAGAGTCCGGCTCTCAAAGAAAACTGCAGTTTATTGTCAGCCGAGAGCTCATAAGATACAGTATGTGTAGGGATCAAAAAACATATTTTATTGTTGTTGTAAGAGAAATATGAATATCCTCTCATGACTCTTGTGTTCACTTTTTTTGGTGCTTTGATGTTGGATCAAATGGATTTTTAAAGCAGATCTGTGAATGACAGACAAAATTTAGACCACACTAGAAAGCAAAAGAAAAGCAATGTGAAGCATACTGATAAATATGATGAAGACGTAACATATAGCAGTGGAAGTTTACCTTAACTGGCTTAACAGTGTCAACTGAGGTTCAATCAGTGTCAAAGGCAGAAAGAACCTACTCAAGTAACGTGGTTTTGGCTGTCAAAAGATGTAAATGTCACAACTCAGTGTCTATGCCCTGATTATGTGAATTCAGGTTACCAGTAAGGCTGCTGAGACTTAATTTTAACAGTTAGTGTTTTTGGCATTTATACAAACTCAGATTTGCACACCGTTATATCACACTGCTTCAAGATAATGTATTGTACAGTAGCCTACTATTGGATAGTCAAATGAGAGATGACTATGAGACTGCTGATCTTTTTTTGTAATTTACTATAGGACTGCTTGATCTGTGAGTCAGACACTTCTGGTGGACAATGGGTTTATTTATGGCAACAGGGATAACGCAATTCCTGGGTATCAGTCATTCATGTCAACAGCCTATTCTGAAAATGGCCATAACGAGGCTAAGAAAAGGAGCCTGGTTATACACTAAGTGAAAAATATCAGCAAGGTGAATTGCAGGGTTCAACAATAAGGACTGCTTAGTGGCCTGGGGCCAAGCAAGAAGCAGACTTGGTCTAGTTTAATGATCAGTTACCAGACCAACATCTGAGAAGAGTTTCTGGTCGTACCATTTCTCAAATGGTCATAATCTTGTTATCTTCACCTGTGCGCTCTGCCATTTTCCGAGTTTTGCTCTTTACCCGACCAATCACAGTGGATGATTCCTCTGAGTTACACAGAGAATTATGTGGAGCAGACATGAAAGCCAATACTTCAAATTGCAAAGAGAAAAAAAAAAAACAGTTTCTTTTGTTGGGGAAGTAGCAGCTTCCTTGGGCTGAAAATGATGAATCAATCCTGTAATGTTTGTTGGCAATTTCTGAGTAAGGCAGATTGAGCTGGCTCATTTTTAAAGGCACCAGCAATTACAGCAAACACACACTAGATGCCCACAAAAAGAGCTGGCAGCACCCAGCCAGCGTGTTGGAAAAGCAGGAAGCTGACAACCCCTCATCAAGTCCCATTAATGTCAAACACAAAAAACAGAGAGACTCAACACACTAAAAAAAGGTATTTTTTTAGTTATTTGTTATTTCTTCTTAATGTGTTCAAAGTAAAGAGTCACTCTTGTTTTGATCTATTAAAATACTACCTGCATCTAGGGACAATTTATAATTTATAATTAGATTATTGTAGAAATTACAGACTCATCAAATGTAATTACAGTCAATTAAGTACCTGCTGTTGTCATTTTGCTGTTGTCATTGTTATGAATGCACAAAAAATGTATTGTTAAAAAAAATGGGTTACTTGTGGGGTTAGATTAAATTGAGGAAATTGAACTCATCTGAGAAAAACATTTTGACAAAAACATTTTGAAACAGTTTACATCAAAACAAAACAGTTGTGGAAAATCACATAAATGGGTCAAAACTGTGCTCTCAACTTTCATTTTCATTATTCCTACATCAACATCTTACATCACAGCTTTAAATGTACAAAAAGTAAGGACATAAGGTAATGAGCCGTAGAAGGAGGTCATGATCAATACGGACCAAGTCTGAATAATTTTCTGCCCCAGTAGTTTCATCTTTTTTTTTTTTTTTTGCCTATACCTCCTTACCGTGCAGCCCTTTACTCCATAACTAATTTTTGTGATCACTTAGCTTTCAATTGCATGCTTACATACTTGACAGAATGTCTTTGGTAAGGTCTATGACCTACTGTGTCTTCTTTGAAAAGGAAATTTATCATAGCATGAAACTCTGATATACCCAGCTGAACTGGCTTTATCTTAACAAAATCTGTCTGATGCTTGGCTACTTGATATCAAATACTCACTCAACCACCAGGCACTGGCCTGGATTATGATACACACTACCAGAGGTGCAGCCCCAGGGTCCAAACATAAGAGAGCAAGACTCACAGCTCACACATGTCAAGCTTCTTATGCACAGGCAGCACATAAGATACCTACTATATGTGACTGAGAAGTAAGTCTGAAAGCTGCTTTGGATTGACATGTGCTAAAAAGATAATAATAATTAAAAAAATATATGATTTTAGTGATTTAGGTGATATATTAGATGTGTGTGGGCATTCTGTGAGTAATATTACCTGAGAAAGGCATGTACATCGGTCTAAGTAATACATTTGACTTCATGACACCTGACATTTTAACTACAAAGGGGAGTTTAAAGCTGCATTAAAATATTAATATGTCACCAATCCCTATTGTAGTCATAATCCATCTGACTAGAATATGTAGTGTTCATTGTTCACATATATGTATGAAGTGTTGGAAGAAGTACTTAGATCCTTTACTAGGGTGGAAGTAAGAATACCACAATGTTAAACAATCTGCTACAAGTACTGTAAAAGTCCTGCATTCCATATTTTACTTAGAGTAGCTATAATCAATAATTTACAATGTATGAAATGACAATGTGAAAACAATATGACAATGTGAAAGGAGTCGCTCGTTGTGATGAACCCACGGAGATTTATTACTTCAATCTGCATCCACCCTCGGTTTTACTGAGTTTTATAACAAGTTTCAGCTCATTGTTTAGCTGTCTGGCTCACAACTTTACAGTTCTGATTCACTCTCACCGTCTCATAGCTTGGTTTGTGGCCAGTTATTTTTGTCAGAAAAGCTCTATAAGCTCACTGTACACTACCTGGTCAGTTATAAACAGCAGGCAGACACAGTTAGCAGCTACCTGGTGAATATAGTGGAGCATTTTAGCAGCTAAAGAGACAGATATTTCCCCGGTGGAGCTGATGAAGGCCAAAATAAAGCTAAAAGAGAGTAAATATTCACTCTCCAAATGTTGCTAATGTTCCTTTCTAACTACTCATTGTGTAAATAAACAACTGTTCACCATATCAACTGAAAAGGTGACAATGTGTAACTAAAGTATCAAAAGTATGTATGAAACAATGGACCAAATTATAATTCATGATATTAAATGTGGAGCTAATTTCATTTATGTGCAGTTTGGAAGTTAAAACTATAGCGGTACATTATATTTCAGAATAATATTTTATAATCATCATATGTTTTGAGTAAAAAATGTACTTCAGCACAGTACTTGAGTGAAGATAGTTATATTTAACCTCTGCATGTCTAAACGTACAGTATAAATTTAGATTCTTGCCCCTATATGCACATAAATTCATGTACAATACATAGACATACAGACACATGTATATATGCATGTATACAGTCTATGTCTTTAATCTGATTTATTGCCTTTATTCCAAACCTCTCTTATTGATTTGTTTAGGTGTTTTAATATATGTGTATAAGGGGGGTACACATTAGCTTCAGCTATACCCACTTCTGTTGCATTTCCTCTTCCTATGTAACAATGTCTGCACTTTTATATTATTGGCATTCAAAATACTGTGACCCTTGAAAGGTATGAGTTTTTCCTAATCTTGTCCAAGACTCTAAGAATATAGAGTGTCGCACAGATAAGAGGCTGCAAAGACTTTTGTGCACTGTGATATATCTCTTAGTTCCTGTACTGTCCTGTACTGGATGACATATCAGCAGTTAATCCAGGACACAAACAAGTCCACACCAATAGTCACTTTGTAGGATGATGTATAATTAACTGCGAGCAGGGGTCACTTGCTTTACTCCTTTGTGTCTTAATTCAACAAGATGTGAGAGAAAGGTTGTCACCCACCAAAGTTGCCATAGCAATATACATTCACAGACTTTGTCAGCATATAAACAGCCCCCGGACTCCGTCTGCGGGCCATCAGAACTAGTGTTGCAAAGCACATCACTGGATGAGTGCTCATATGAGATTGCACTCTGTTAAACCTGAGAGACTGAACTCCTTTTGAGGAGGAGCAATTCCTCAAACTCAGCAGAAATGACTCTAAAAGGCCACTGCTGGTATTTAAAGGAAAAGTTTATGTGTGACAAGTTGAGGGATAAGCAGGAACTTACTTTATGGTCATGGAGGGAAAAGGCTGGGGGAAAATCCCATTACTTTTTTTAAATGATTGATTGGAAGGAAGTATGAAATAAAATGGCACAATTGTGGGACTGTATTATCAAATCAAGCATAACATCTGATGCATTTCACAGGGTGGTGGCGGTGGTAGGAGTTTACTATATATATATATATTGTATTATTATGCATCATTGCATCACAGTCAGGTAATAATGCATCTTTAGGTTATCAGGGTTAATATCCAATTAGTAAGGTTAGCTTTAAGGTTTCACATTGCCACACAGGTAATTGGTTGTTGTGCTGCAGTCACAAGCGATGATATTTTATGGCTCACAAGGAATTATCCTTCTCTGAACCTGAAAGCAAGAACGGTGAGAAATAAATAAATGAGTGAATGAATCAATGAATGATTCATATTTCTTATTTTCTACTGGCTGTTTAGAAGTTGGCCAAAGCATCTTTTATAATTGGCTTAGCAAAGCAGCGTCTCTATCGTGTAAGCGGAGGGGGGCACAGCTTTCCTCGATGTAGCTGTCTCCCACGGGAAAAACAAATGAGAGTGAAGTTTTAAAAATAGCATAATTTTTGTTACAGTGCCTGGAGATACAAATAACATTTCAGCAGATTACTTAAACCTGTAACCACCTGTAAATTAGCATTTGTAGAATGGATGGCAGACGTGTCAAATAAGGGTGTCAGGTGAACACAGGCTGCTCGAGTCATGTTAATGACTGTTAACATTAACTTTCAGCAGCATTCTGTCAGATTTCCATGTATTCTGTAAACACAAGGTTACGCCATCGGCCTACATCATGTCCAGGGGTAGTGGAGGTGAAGATCAAACCAGTTTTCATTATGAAAACTCTTTGTAATGTAAATTTTCCATCGCTTAAAGTAATCCCCAGGCTTACAATGTACAGCACATATGACATTTGGTGGCTACTGTTCCAAACGCTCCTTATTTAAAAACCAATGACTGAAAGCATTGTTAGTGGGGCTGCAGAGGCAGAGAAATGTGCAGATAAGGCTGAAAATGTTGCGTCCGACATTTGTTACTACTATACAGTAGGTAGCTGTTGAACAGATAAACTATGCCAAGTCCTGGGGAGGGGTTTAGCAAATAGTCAATTTGAACTAATTTGCAGTGCAAACATAATTACGTAGGACAGGTAAAACAAATGCACATGCCATAGTTCTGGGTTTTTTATCGTTTTAATAAAATTGTGTTGCATGTTAAACTGGACGTACAATAAGATGTAGGGCGATCTATAGTTTAAGCTCACTTAACTATGCAAGGATTCATGAGTAGCCTACCATCAAAAAGGATGGACCCCCTGCTGAAGTACCAGTCCAGTTAATTAGTTATAATTAAGGCCATGTCATTAACATATTGAATTTATATTAGTAATGTCTTTTTAATCCATGTTGGAGGATGAACCACATTCTATGGCTCATGCAGGGGAATGAACATGGCTATCATAACACACCATCTAAATTTTCTCTCACATGCGGCCAGCTTGGCTTGCCTTATCAAGCCCACAAGCAGTTAATTCAAAACTCTAACATTACCGCTGCTGTCAGTGACAGAGAATGACAACAATAGCAACATTTAGGAAGCTGTTTTCTCCACTGTCATCATGCATTGCAAGCGAGACAGAAAGGGGCGTTAGTAGGTACATCATGAGTGCACTGAGAACAAATGTGCAAAGGAAAAACTCTTTAGTGTGTGCCGTAATGCTGTCTCATTAATATCATTGTCGAAGGGGTTGGTACAAAATAAATATTTTTTGTAGAGATGAGAGCTTCAGTTGAATGTTGAGCAAGTGCTGCAAGGTCATCTTCTCATTCTCAATGAGTGTTAGAGGTGAACATGGATACACAGCGATGGTTCAAGCTGCTTATATGGATCTTTCAATTCATTAATCATATCCTGAATAATTCACATCACTCAGAATTCCTATTGCAGCTGACTCTATTCTCCCTCATAGTGAAACCTATTAGCCAAAGAGGCTCAGCATATATTAACCAACATAATTTGTTGGCTGGCCCTTGATGACACCACTGTAGAGGTCACATTACAGTAGGTATTTAAGCTTTTTACTCCTTTTGTGTGTGTGCATGTGTGTGTGTGTGTGTGTGTGTGTGTGTGAGTTATAAAAATCACGTATAAAAACTGGGAAATACTGTCAGCTAAAAACAACAAAAAATTCCAAGCTTACCTTTCTCACAAAAAGTTCCAGTAAAATGAAGCGGACAGTGACAGGAAGGCAGAGCTCCACCAGGCAGTTGCAGCAGTTGACATGTTCCTCCGTTGCGACAAAGATCGTCACGACAAACTTGAGGTTCATGCGGAGGATGTTTCGGTGTTTGTGTGGGAGCTGCCATTGTTGTTGTGTTCACTGTGCCAGAGGTGGTTGATTGAGTTGTCACGCTTGAGGAACTTGTTGTCCAGGCTTCTATGGCATACAAAGTATATCTGTAAAATTAGACACAAGTTTGAGTAGTTTAAGTGGATAAAAATCTAATTTAACTTTATTATTATCATTTGTTTTTAAGGGTATGTGCAGTTAAAGTTCACCCATTAAATGAGTGGTAAAGGTGTCATTTTCATTCACTAAGTAGACAGATTTTTAACTACAATCCCAGGAGAAAAGGAAAAGTGATATTTATCACAATAAGTGGTCATATTTCACTTACTGCATCAAGCAAAACATGATCGCTGGTATTATCAAAATACTGACACACAAGTGTTTTAATGTATTGGTGTGATTTTTACTGATTTGTTCATGAGGCTAAAAAACAACTAAAAACATGTTTTATCAACAAATGCAGGGTGAAAATGAATAAAAAGACAAACACTTTACCTGCATTGGTCTATGTTGCTGCTGGCAATGGCATCAGCTGTGTAAAAGCTCCTCAGTTTATTAATTTCAATTACTTCAATGCAGCCGATGTAGTTGTGGAAAGGTTTTGCTCTCTAAGGGGAAAAAAATGTTTTATTTAGACAATAAACTGAATTTAGAAGTTCTTTTCCATCTTTTACGGATTTTTATTATGATGCAATTTTAGTGATGTATTATGTAGCACTGTAACCTTTAAAGAGGCACTTCATCCCCCAAATCAAAAATACATATTCTTCCTCTCATCTGCAGTGCTGTTTGTCCATCTAGGATGTTTTGATGTGAGTTGCCAAGTTTAGGATTTATATAATGTAAGACATAGAGATGTCTACCTTCTGTTGAATATAATCGAACTAGATAGACTCGGAAAGAACTGTATTCATGGATGAGAGCCTGCTGAGCTAGCTAATGTTACAGTTCAGAGAAGGAGGATGCCATAAAAGTATACATCCAAGCACGAGCCTCTGGTCAATGAGGAGATGCATGCTTCCTTCTGTGTGGGGATACAGTTGGCGGGTGTAGTTTGATAGAGAGGAATTAATTCCTACATGAAACTGCTCATAACAAGGTCTGTGAATTATCTTTCGTAACTGGGTCATGATTTCTAGAAACAGATATTGCTATTGAGTTATAAATGTTTGGAGCTCTACAAGCCAAGTACCATCTAGCTCCATTATATTTGAGAGAAGGCAGACATCTCTACGGCCGATACTTGCAAAACAAAAATATGCATTTTTCATTTTGGGGTAAACTGTACGTCTTCCAGAACTTTATGATTTCAGTATGTAGTTTATAAATCACTTTAAGTCTTACCTGATTGAGTAGATATTTTTGTGGCAGACCACCTATGAAGATGTGGTTTATGCTTTGTATCATGTGTCCCAACCAGAAATTACTTGGTGTACTTTTGATTTTCTCATGGCCAGAAAGTGTTAGCTCTGCTTCACAGGGGGTCAGGTGTTGTCTAGAACAGACAGTGGTTCTAAATTAAACTTTTTCAACATGTTGTCTCATTTGGTGTTAAAAACATCACTGTGTAACTTTTCTATCATAAAATAACATGTATCATATATCAAATGTTGATAATACGCTGGCATGTAATCGGATGAATGGTGTCTCTGTCATTCTCACCCCGTATGTCTGTAACCACAAGATGTAGGTAACACTTTTTGGCACGAAGTCACATACCACCAACTATTTCACTTATTTTGGTAAAACTGATAATATTTTATGGAGTTAATGATTTCTGGTTTTCCCTCTCATGCCCTCCGGTTTGCTCTGCATCAACTCTGGGATTTACAGAGTTTCCTGATGCACAGTAAAGTAAACTGCTGCGAACTATAGTTGCTGTTAGCTAATATTAGCTCAGATTATTATCCAGGCAATGTGACCAGGCCTATCAGCCTCTATGAACATAATGACAGAAAGAAACGGCCGAAGACGGAGACGAGGAAGCTAAGATGAAAAAGGAGAGTGACCGAGCAAGTGGCAGCTGGACAAGAGTAAATCTGGGACTGACTTTTAGTTGTTGGTGAAAGCGTTGTGAAATAACAGGCTGAAGGACAGATGCAAAGCTGGGCTTCTTGCTGTTGATTATGGCTGCTATGTCTTGTGTTCTTGCACTTGCTTGATGTTTGGCTGTTTAAGCAAAGTTGTTGATTCACAAGTTTTGGATAATAAGTATTATATTCATAACAAATGCATGTGTACAGTTGTCCGTTTTTACCACAGCTGTATTGTACTCTGAAACTGGGGGCGCTAAATTGCAATAATACCAATTTCTACACAGTGTTTCTTTAAGAATAATTTAAATGGGGCACATGTTCTGGCAATGTCTTAAACTACCCAATTTTTGGAACTGTATTTAAAACTTTGTCTAATATCCTGGCACACACGGTGCAACCTGACCCACCGTTGGCTGTATTTGGGGTACTTGGAGAGGACCGGCCCCTTAGATGGCTCACTTCCAGTGTGGCATGGTTCATAAGCCTTTTAACACAGAGATTAAACCTACTGAACTCAAAACAGGAACAACCTCCCACTCATAGCACATTGACCAAAGATGTCATGCAACACATGATCTATTGTTTTTATGTGTGTCTGTTTATGTAAATGCAAATATATTCCTTCATGTAACTTCATAAAATCCTGTTGTAGTGATATATAAGACATTGGCAATGTGAGGCTCTAAACCATCAACAGTTCAACAGAAATGCTTATAAACTGAAGTAAATGTGTGTAATTGCTTTGTTTACTCTGGTGATACATTCATTAATCACAATTCTCTTCTGAGGTGCTACTGCTGAACTTCATTTTGTTTTCTCTAGGTATCCTATATGCCTTCACACAACTATTTTGGACACACCCCACAGCCATTCATAGATTTCAAAAACCAATTCTCCACTTTGAAACAACAGGGGAGAGCAGATAATTACCTAAGTGCAGATTCTGGACTAACCATCTGCAGCTTGAGGGTACTCAGGCCACAGATGCACGTCTCCTCTCCAGTGTCTCCTGACACCCCTTGTTCCCCGAGTGGAAGTTAGGAGGTCCACAAAGCAATCTAGTCTGATTTGTTAAGCCTGTACTTTGCAGGCTGTTGCATATGCCGGCTAAACACTCGGGGCACTAACTCCGAGCTGCATAAGTCCTTCCTCTAGAGCCAGCGTGGAGAAGCGGTTAATTTAGAAGCAGTCTGCCAGAGCGGCCTGGCCAGCAGCCAGAGGGCACTGTGCTCACTGTCCTTGAGAAGTCAGCCCCACTGGGTTTCTATTTAACATATTGAAAAGCGTCTTTGACGGGAAGATATATTAAAAGTCTATAATGAGTTAGGCGGTGACGTTGAGGATGGCCATGGTGTTGTAGCTCTGGGTCAAATCAGACAAAGATGGACGGACTCGGCCATCAGACAATTACAAAGAATTTGCTTTGTGACACCAAGAACCATTTTTCCATACTCCCAACCCTCTAGTTATGACAGCTCTCTTTCTTGCAATGTCTCCAAGGGGTTGGAACAGAACATTATGATTGATTCATACTGCTGTTGTATTTTTCTTGCAGAAAAAAAACAGGGGTGGAGCTTCATAGCCTTTAAACCTGATAGGCCTTTCGAGATGCACTTGCATATTTAGGGCAGTGCAGCTTTCTGCCAAGAAACATGAGGCAACCTTCCCAGTCAGCTTTGTTTCGACAGGAAATAATTTGCTCACCTTTGGCACAGTATGTTCATAATGACCTTCAGTGCTTTACCTTTTATCTGTGTTTTTTAAAATTCCTCTGCAGAAAACCTGTGTGCAAAACTGATCTTTGACTAAACAGAACTTTCTCTCTCTTTGCGTTTAAACAGAGAGATTAGGGACTATTTAACATTGCAACATCGACTAACTTGATACAAGTTTAAAATTAGCCACTTTGTTTCAGTTTCCAGCTCATACATAATAAACTTTGTGTCTTGAAACTAAACCACAATCTTTCCCATGTCAGAATATAATGGAGAGGGCTGGCAGCAAGATTGCACATGGGCTTAGGAACAATATAACTAAAGGGGCCACAGCCTCACTTTAAATCATTTAAACATTGATTTTGTGCTCGGCTCTTGCTTGTTAATCTTTTCGTAATGAAAAACTGCAAATGAAGACTTAAGAACAGCCAATAAAACATGGTCAGTGATCACTAATGCATTTTAATAGGCACATTCTGACGTTTGTTTTACTTCCTTAAAATGTAAGCCCATTTGCCCATTTGTAAAAAAAAAACATCTAAATTCCTAGTCTGGTGATTCCTGCCAATTATATATCTTCCCCTGGTATTAGTTACAACCCTCTTCTAAAAAACAGCCTGCCACACTTGAAATGAGTGGATAACCAAGGATCAAGTTAATACCACTTGAGGTGCTAACATTTCAAATTTGTATTAACAAGTAGCTTATTGCGAAAACGTCTTCTCGCCTAAAACAGATACATACCACACTACATCTGTGGTTTATGTATTTGTTAATACACACTGTAAAAAACTGTTGAATGCAACTGTAACTCATTTACATCTGATATAACATGTTTTTCTTTTCTCACATCACAGCAGTATTTCATTTTGTATAAACAAGCTGAATATGAACACAGCACAGATCAAAACATTCACACCCAGATTCACAAAGGTGACTGGAAATAACAAAGAGAGACATACCTGATACTGACAATGTGAACCTCACCATCATCAACACGAACAAATGTACCGATCCGTGTAACCGCTTCCTCTTCATTACAGCAAAATGCATACTGAAACATTTGAGAGAGCGTAATAGCTGACTTTCACTAACATAAAGGAAAATTGATATGGCAACTATAAAACTAGTAGATAATCATGCTGTATTGTTAACTATTTAATTTTTTTTTTACCTGCAAGATTCCATCCTCGATGAAGAGTTTCATGAAGAAGAAATCACTGTTAGCAGGTTCTTGGTCCATGTAGAGTATAGTTCCATAGGCTGCTTGAGTTTGAAATCGCACAGTAATATTGTTGAGCGCGCTGAGGTCGATACCCTCAAACTCCAGGTATGAATTCCCAAAATAATGAACATAGCTTGAATCTAGGAGATAAAAAAAAAACATATATAGAAAACTGAAATGAGTGAAAAAAGGTAAACAGCAACTTTACTATAAATTTTGATGCAATTCTCTATTGATCCCTGAAAGAAGAATTAAACTTTTCACTCTCTTCTTTCACCGGGAGGTCAGGACAGGGTGAGATACAGAACAGCAGAATTATTTAAGATTCAGAGTCTGACTAAGAACACTCCAGCAGGGCAGATGCTTGTTGCCACTGAGGCTTGAACATGGACATGGTCCTGCTTTTGTTACTCTGTGGTTGCACACACTGCTCTATGTTGCTGTGTAACATGTAAATGTGACCTGTACTCATCAAATAACCTCAACAACATGGATGGAACTGGCTTCACGACACTAGCGCAGGCATTTTAGTGTGGGAAGTAGAGGCAAAAGATAGATAATTATTATGTTATTATTATTATGAAGAAAAGGCTTTAAGGGCTCATGGTAGCATCACAGTTTTTCCTTTTTCTCACTGTACAGTCATACTGTAAATAGTCTTATTTGCCAAAAAGCTGTGAAGCATGCAAATGGAACTATATTAGCCGAGATAGGAGTCTTGGCTGGAATGAACGTATTCATACAAGTTTATTACATGCCTCATTTTATAGTGAATAACTTGGCTTATATCATCCATGAGAATGGGCAATTATGGAATATTTCAGTAAAAGTTCCACTGCCCGCAAGCTTATTGGGGGTAGTGATGCAGACAAACTTTAAAGACTGACTCAGACTGCAATTGGAGGCAAGCATTAGGGCTGCTCATGCTCAATATACTGTATTTCTCATTTGAAGTAATACAATTTGTTGCCAAAAAGTCAAACCGGAGAGGCTCTTAAAATGAGAAGCACCTGTCTCATGTGCTCTCTGTTCTTATCTGAGATATATCATGGAAAAGCACCTTTAAAGTTGTTACCGTGATTAATCGGGCAGCTGCAGGTAAGACCTTTATCAATATTTGGTACACATAGCTCTTAACAGGCCAGGGCCCCTTTCATCTGACAGTAGGCCCCTTAGGGGATTTGGCAAACAAGCTAACCTAAATACCCCCATTTTCTCTGGAGAGCTATATGACCAATACCCTGAGGAAAATCCCCTGACAAAAAAAAGTGAGAATTATCATGAGCAGACCTACTGTGATCTGTGAATTAATGAGGATAAATGCATACGGCAACAATGCTGTGCTGTGTCCTGCTTCACTCCTGACAATGAGGTTTGCCAATGCTGATGATGGAAAATTACCCCTCGGAGACAAAGCTATTCATTAATTTTAAAGCCTTGTTTAGTCTGTTGTAGTCTTTGATGCAGTCTGAGGCTGCTGCCAGGAGGCGGTATCATACCTCATTAGCAGTTAGCTTTAGTCTCTCCTTCAAAGGTCTCCTGTTTTTACCACTACCTTACATTCTCACACCAGAGAGAGTTTCAAGTAACTAGTGGGGCTAAATCTAAATTGTAAATGTGTACAATTTAAACTGTATTCATTTTTTTTTTTTTCACTTTCAATATCTGCATTTACCTCATTGCTTTTATAATATCAGGAAAAAGAGGGTAACATGCTGACCAGGGAGTTTGTCACTACTGTACTCTCAAAAGCTCAAAAGCTTTTCTAGTTTCAATAAAGGGGGAAAAAGTCATTTCAGTGGGAGTATTTCTTGACATAAATCTTTCAGGTCAGATTTAATTAGGGCCAGTCTTCATACATGTCCATAAAAGAGGTGAGAAAATTGATATGAGTCATATTTAATGCAACTTAGAAAGGTGGAGCTCCATGTTGCAGCACAGACTGTGTAAGGATGTCAGTCAGGTTAAAGCACAAGAAAAAAATATATTTGGAGAAACACGAACTTAAGATCAATTAATATGAGGATAGACTTTGGACAGCGAGATTTAATTGATATAGACGTAATGTCCCATTTATTTAAAAAAAGCCAGGATGTGAGTCCTGTTTTGTCCCTGATTTATTGGATAAGGTAATAGACTGACTGATTGAACTTGTCACAGGACAGAGATAAAATACTGCTGAGGTCCATTCTTGGACCCTTGCAATTTCAGAGCCCTCGGGGAAGGCAAAAGGTCATTCTGCGCTGTACCTACAAAACTGGCAGAGGATGTCTTACGTTCAAGGGATGTAATACAGGAAGATTTAGTTGAAAATCATTACACTGCTGAGATATACAGAGGAATCAAATCCTAAATGCAATATGGACTTTTATTTCAAATCTAGTATCTAATTATATCTTTGTCTGCCTTTAAAAATAACTGATGAAATTACTCAAACACATTGCACTTGTACTGACAGTTACTGTACAGGAAACTGCAGCTGAAATGACACATTTAGACGCTGCTTTTTTTAACCTCGCCGAGCCTTTTTCTCATGAATATTCATATGTTCACATAATGCAAATGTCATTATGACTCACTGGCAAAGTTGTGTCAGTGAATATATCAAAATGGTTTAAAGCACACTAATCAGGCACTGCCAACTCAAACTTTTAAATAAAAACATGCTAACATAAACTAGCGTTATGCAGAACAAATGCTAAACTCAAGGTTAACAAGGTGAATGCCCTAAGACTGGTAAGCGCATGTTTGAAAGGAACCCCTGGCTAACCTCTTACTCATCGAGTTGATGTTGAGGAGCTTAAGTAATTTCATTTCTGCTACTCGTGGCAGCAAAAGATAGCAGCTTCACCTGTGCTGTGGTGATCACTCCAAAGAAAGTCAACCAAATTGTGGCTTAGCCACACTAAGCCTCCCTCCACCTGCAGTGTCCTTTCTAGATTCCCATCAGCTCTCATATTGTAGAGGGAAAATACTGTGAAGCTCAGCACCGCATGTACAGAGATGGAGAAAAAAAAGGAGACTCAGAAGACAACCATCTCAATCTGTGGAATAAGGTTTCTTTTTAGCTGCTACTAATTTGCATTATTTTTTAACAATGTTTTCACTGAATTCACATGTTATTTAGTTATGAACAAGAAATGCTCTCCTCTACTGTCAGTGAACCATGTAAACTACACTCTCTACGTTCAAATTTCCATTGACTTGGTATATTTCAGAGGTTGTGGAGCAGTCTTAGGTTTAAAGGAGCACTGTCTGAGTCTATTTCAAGCAGCACCAAGGGCACTGCATGCGTTTAGATGGTGACCTACTTAGATAAACTCATGAGTTTCTGGGTCCTCTTACTTTAAAACTTATTTACTTTGATTATGCACTTATATGTAAAAGAGTAAAAAAGATGTTTCGGTGCGTAGATGCTTGGGTTTGTTTTCTTTATCAGTATCTTGTGTGGATATTTAACCCTCTCTAAACCGGCACTAGATGAGGGTTGGATCAGGTGCAGCAGGGAAGACTCCATTATGTTTGGCCCACAGTGATTTTCAGAGTGTCGCACTGAATTGGTTCAAGCTCGTCTGTGTTCAATAGGTCTGTTTTACAGCTCTGTGAACAGTTTCAAAGGTAGACAGACCTCATCTGTCATGGAGTAACAATCTGTCCAGTTCTCCCAATTCCTCCTCTCACACAGATGACTGAATCCAATACCAATAATGTACAACATATTGTGTTCCGTGTCTGTCATTTGAGTGTTAAAGGATATAGTGCCAAATAATGATTGGACTTATCACTCTTGGAAATTATTTTTTCTCAAATAGAAATAGAAAGTGCACTTTAGAGGCCAATACAAAACTAGCTTTCAACGGGAATTTTTTTTTTCCCACCACAGCTGCACAAACTATGACAATCTCTCAATCAAACCTAATATATAATTTCCTGCTATGTTCCAAAGGCTCTAAAATCACATTTGGAGTACCGGCTCAGCGTGACTCTCCTCTCTTTGGAAACTGGCAAATATTCTGCAGCAAAAATGTTTGGTGGCAAGGGCAAGGGAAGGATAAAAAAAATCCCTGAACAACCTTCAGTACAAATTGACTGGTGTAATGGCTTATCAGTTTAAATAATTTAGTGTCACTTTCTTGCACACATAATGTTAATGGAAGTAATAGCATAGTAATGGGAGCTATGGCTTGATTGAGAAATGTTAATTTAAGTTGATACACTGCCATATTCAAGCTGATCAATCATTGAGGTTATTCTTGCTAGCAAAATTGTCCATAAAAATGATTCCTTTTCCAGAAGCCATGAGTCTGTGTTGTATAAATATAATTCGTAATCATACTGATCGAATGTTTTTCCTCAAGCAGCAAAGTTAGTAGCTTGAACCTGAACAAATCCTGAACCCACAGACAAGGTGAACAATGAGAAACTAATTTGAACTGAAACTACATTCAAACTTAACTTAACTTAAATTGTATGCAGCCTTTAAAGTTGCACACATCTTTAACAATTAAACTACACTGCATATAAATCTAATTAAAAGAGGATACTGCTGCATATGCAGTATACACAATACTAGTCAAATCCTTTATGTATTATATTTAAAAATACTCCATTACAAGTGAAAGTGTGCCACTTCAAGCATTCAAAATCATACTTAAGTTAAAGTACAGAGTACTATTAGCAAAATATGCAGTAGTATCAGATATAAATAAAAACAGAAAGAATTGGATTTTTTTTTATTACATATTACATCACTAGATTATTATTATGTAAACATGTGTAAGCAGCATTTTACTGTTGAAGCTGGTTGAGGTAAAGCCAGTTTATATACTATGGAAACAGTAAATTGGTAAGTGGTTTCTCAACATAGGGGTCAGGGCTCATCCAAAGGGTCACAATAGAAACAGAGGGATCTTGACATAATGAATTCGGTAAGGAAAGATGAACAAAGTTCCACTGCAATAAATGTGTGTTTGTTTTCAGATTTTTCACCAACCATTTGTTTTGTTTTTTTGTGAAATATCAGATAATTTGACCTCTTTGGATAGATGAAACCATATGAGGGAAAATAACTCATAGATCTCTAAAAAGTGACACAAGTAGTCACTGCTTTTTTGAGTCACAATCCTATAGTCTATAAGTTTATATCATGTTTTTTATGTACAATCTTAATCTGAAAAATAACTGCATTACTATAAATGTAGTGGAGCAAAAGCATAAAATATGTAACTGCATGTACTTGTTTGTACATGCCTGCACAGTGTGGTCTGTACCTGTGGACTGCTCAGCTGTTGGAGCTGGTTTGAGTGTTGGCGTTGGCACTCTGGGTGTGGAGCCGCGAGTGATGTTCTTCACTACAGTCGCCAAGGGAACAGCATCCGTAACAGGAGGCCGGCAGCTGACCTTGTTGATGCCATCTACACAGGAAAATGCTTCTGGACATGGATTCAACAGGCAGTCGTCATAGTTGTGCTCACAGTTCCTCCCCTGTGTATGAAAAATAAACAACTTTAAAATGTGTGGTGTAATTCTCCAATGAGACGCTAAATGGGACATAATGTTTACGGCTTGAATAATAAAGTTCACATTAAGTAGGGAACATGATATTATGTAACAGAAACAACGTTTTTTAAAAGTGATGCAAGATAGTGTCTTATTACTGACTACTATTCCTTTTGTGTGCAACATTAAAACATGTAATATTCTTTTCCTAATGAACTCTTGGGGTATAAATTGTTAAAATAAAAAAATAGTAACAAATGTATAAAATATCACATGTTGTGCCGTTATCTGTATGAGAACGACATCTGATTTACCTGCTTTACAATGAGAATAAATAAATGATCACAAGATGACTCAAGAGTTGAGGGTGCAAGAGGGTAAAGGTTAATATAAAAAAAAGACGGGAGATGGGAAATAAGGTGGGGAGCCTCACCACAAATCCAGGACGACAGAAACAGGTGTAGCCATAGCCTGGATCATTCTGAATGCATATCCCCTGGTTGCAGGGCTGTGGAAGGCACTCATTAATGTCATCCTCACAGTGAAGGCCTGTCCAACCTGCCAGGAACAAAAGCCCACAGAGTGCCGTGGTGAGCCCAGGCTCTCCCACTTCCACCCTCTGAAGTGAATATCAATCAGATTCTCCTACATTGATTTGCCTCTTTTTGGGTTCACACACATACAAAGACAAGAAAAGGCTTTCACTAAAGAGTAAGATGCCACATACATTTTAATGAGCTCGGGCTGTATCGTCTTTTTATCACTGTCTTTTTTAGTACTGTATGACTACAAATTTCTCCCTGGAGAAAAGTGGATGACTTTTGTATGGCTTTCAGGCATATAAGTTATGTAGGCATTATGGTAACCTTTAGTGACACTTTATATGGCCTCTTTCAATCTAATATGGGCGTTCTATTAAGTATTAACATGGTTTACATATGGTAAACTGTACTCTACAACATCTGGGGCACAGTAAAACAACCATCTAGGCTGCTGTGTCTTAGCAATCTTGTGCATGAGCCACAAAGCATTCCTATAACAAGACTTAGAGAGGCAAATAAACTGCTTCGGTTGTCTCAATTCAAAGTAAATTGAGAGACTCGCAAGATGTCTGAGTGACTCACCTGACCTGCAGTGGCAGATGTAGCTATTAATAAGATCTTGGCAAATGGCACCGTTGTGGCAGGGCGCTGAGCAACATTCGTTAACATCCACTTCACAAAAATCCCCCATGAAACCTGGTGGACAGCTAAGAAAACATTTCATATGTTAAAACTGTGAGGCTGTCTTACAGCGCTGTCTTTTCCTTCTTGTGGGTCTGACACACCGTGTCTGTAAGAAGCTCTTGTTTTTATTATTTATCAAAAAGTAGGACAACTTTTTCTCGTCAGTTGTTGCTTCTTATTTCACAGTACATCATTAAGAACAGACATGTTTTTGAGAATCCTGAGAAACACAAAATTGGTGGGTTATCCATACACCGACTCACATTTACATATATGCATAAATACATCCCAGTCAATATGATGTGTGACTACAGGGTATCAAATTATATAAAATATAAATCAAAACAAAACAAAAACAAGCTCCCACTGACATAATCTGATTATTAGGTGTGAAATTTCTTATTATTACATTTCTCTTTTATAAAGGCATGTGCATTATAATACAACTGGACTGAAATGCTTTTTTATTCATCAATAATAACCCGTAGCCTTAATTGGTGCATTATCCATCCAGTGGTTTAAAAAACAGAAACAAAAATAAATAAAATCCTTAAAACCAGCTGGTTTGTGTGTTTGTGTGAGCAAGCAATACACTCGGGTAAACATTGTTTGTTTTAAAAAAATGTACTACTTTAAAAAGATTTATCATTTCATACCATGTATAGTAATAGATCTGTGTGGAGTTACAAAAGTATCGGTTAGTATCTGATTTTACAATTCTACTATAGTAATTTATGTTTCTGTGACTGAATGTTGAATATACACCAAGTGACTTTATTGAACATCCATTTCATTCTGTGAGGATACAGGGTTTTCCTCCCTTTTCCCCATGTTTTCCTGTTCTTTACCTTCCTCACATTTCATGTTTGTGTACAGTCTGTTGGTGTGTGCGTGCGTGCGTGTGCGTGTGTGTAGCTGGGCGTGGCTTCCTGGTTCCTCTCCTCTGGCAATTAAATGACACACCTGCAACTGATCTCCTCATAAACAACATAAAACCCCGGCTCATTTATTTAGATTTTGCCATATTGTTCAGTCACATTTGTGGTACAGATGCTATGGCCTAGAATCTCTTTCTTGTTTTTTGCTTACTTGAAACTCCTCTCGTGTCTTATTATCACCCAGCCTGCCTGCTCTTGTATTACACCAACACTATCAGGACCAAAACCTTCCGGACCACCATTACCCTCATTCTACGCCATTCCCTGAAGAACCCCCGCCAGATAAGCAACTCCTGTGAAAATAACTATCTTAAACTGATTTCTGCTTTCTGGTCTGTGTTTGCATTTGGGTTCACCTGTTCTGCCTTTACAATTGCACCTCCCTACAGGATAATAACCTACTTTGTTAGATTACTATTCAACCATGTCTTTCCCTCATACTAAGTGTGAGGGTTGTTTTTGTATATTAACATATCATCCATGCTTTTATTGAATTAAACTATATGCGAGCAACTCAAGTCTGTACATCCAGATGTTCTCCAAAAAGGAATAGTAATGTATGAGTCTAACCTGCACATTGTTAGCTTAATATTCATAATAAATCCAACAACAAATGCACAAATCAACAGTAGCACACCCATGACAAAGTAGTAGTGGCATAGGACACTTTGACGCCACCTGACTCAGCGAAAACTCTTCTGCTGGTTGTTCTTCACAGTTAGGTTACATCATTATGGCCCGCTATGTGTTAATGTCATTACTGCTAATTAATTTCTTTAACAAAACTGGTCCAACATGTCAAACAGCACCAAAAAACTCACTGCTGAAGACTCAAGTTAAGTTTACAGATCACAAACTTGAAATTTGAGACTTCTGAGGGGAAGATAAAACAGAATGGATTAATTCAGCAGTGCATAAAATCGACAGGTAAACAAAGTGGAAATATTTAGGTGTGGTAATGGCTTTCTGTTGTGGAGTTGGTGATTCGTACAGGATAAGCTACACCCTGAGCAAAGCGAAGTACCACTCGATTCTGCAGATGTCATCCCCGCTGGCTTGAAGTTTTGCAGAAGGGCAGTCATTTTCCAGATGGACAATGAGCCTGATCAAGCATCAAAGTGACCTGAGGCCAAGGAAGACCAAGGTCTGCTGGCTTGCATGGATTTCCAATTCACAGTCACCAGACCTCAAAACCCACTGAACAACTTTGGGAATATTTGACATCAGAAAAGGTGACACAAACAGAACAATGAGAAACAAACACCACACAATTTCCCCCCCTTTTTTTTTATGTTTCACTAAATGCAAGCACTTGCTAAATTCAAGAAGCTAAAATTTCTCTTTTGACTTCTGTCAAAAACTGGGATCTGTGAGGAATGGTTGCTTTAATCATGCAACACTACAACATCAAAAAATAGACAAAAGGTTTCATGCACAACCTTTTGGCTGACCACCATGATAGAGAGGGGATGGAGTGCTTCTGAGGCCATTTGCTGAACAGGTGCAGAATTGAATATGTACCACTTCACAAATAACATGCAGATAATACAACACTCTATTCTTTGTTTTGTAGATGTGGTCTGGCCAAGAAACTATTACATGAGTGATTTCATAGTTTAAGCTATTAGTCAGTGTACTAGCCTGACAAAACACTCCCCATTCAAGTGGAAAAAATGTGTGGATGTACAAAACATGGTTGTGTCTCAAATCTTTTAATGTGATTTTAAAGTCACAGCAGGCTCATCCACTAAAAACACCAGAGTGGAACCAAGTGCCACTCAGAAATTGACAAACTGACACTAGATGACAGCTATTCCTATTTTCTGATGCATCAGAAATGTACACAATATATCCACACAGTAAAAAACAGGCAAAATGCAGACCTTTCATCTATAACTCAAACTCTTTAAATATGTCTGTAAAGAACTCCAAATCAAACAACTTGATAAAAAATAAGTACCCGTTCCTAACCAGTTATAATGCACTAATACCATAATAAATTTCATTTAATGTTGAAATTCAGCAAAACAAACCTCTGTTCAGGAAAAAGCACACGATGCACAATCATAATATTGCAGATCAGCAGGACATTAAAGGACGATGTTTGCCATAAAATGTGTGCATTCACTAAGTTTGTCCTTGCACACACTTACCTGCAAATGCACAACATACTGTATTGCCTCTGGGTAATATAGACACATATTAGCCCACAATGAAGTAAACATCATGAAAAATGCTGTGCTGAGGCAGTAGGCAGTCCAGTATGCCTCTAAACACTATAAACGGCTCCAACATATTTGAAGTTGTGGTAGTGTAGGATGCATTAAATCATGACACTGAGCAGCAGCACATCAGCACAAGGTTAGACAATGTAATTAACTGTAAGGCATCCGGGGAGCTGCTGTGTCAAACCTGCACACTCTTACTACATACACCTTGTATTCAGATACGCTTCATCACTCAAGGGAGAGCATGTCAGCAATTAAAAAGTAATGATTCACTTGCAACCATCCTGGAGGACTGCTTGTATGTGAGTGCACACATACTGTTGCAGCATTGTTGTGAGACAATGCATTTCTATAGAGAGACAAGCAAAAATTCCTATAATGCATGGTCTCAATTTTAACAGGGAGGGCTTGTCAGGTGTTTGTAGTCCCCTAAACTTCTTCAAATCCAATAAAGAGTTAGACAGAGCTGCAAAAGCTGCTAACAATCCTAGACCCTGATAGCACAGATGAGACCGTTCTTGAGAATCTGCAGCATTAATTAACTGACACATCGTAATCTACATTGTACGCTTACTGCTGGCCTGACAATTTACTGCTGCACGGCTGCACTTGCATTCACAGTCACTTTTCTGCTGCTTTCTCTGCCGCCGCTTCACTCATTCCTTGTTATGCGCACATGGTGTATATGTGGTTTATTAGCCTATAACAAGGACACAAGCTTTGTTTGAGAAAAGGCTGCAGGCAGAAAAAGAAAAGACTGATGAAAGAAACAGCGTGGGAAATTCTATATCCGAGAGGATTCTGTGTTTAGCTCCACCTCACCATGTGAGTTTAGTGTCGTAGGTACCTCAACAGTAGGGTAACGAAAAACAGGATGGAGTTAAGTGGTTCTATATGTACCATGCACAACTTGTGACAATGGAAACACAAAAAATGTGTAAGAAACCTAACTGAACTGCTTAGTTGAAACAGGGCATGATACTACCTAGTTAGTTAATGCTGTGCCTCTTAGCCTTTGAGGTAAGGTTTGGCTACTACTGTAAGTAGTAATCTAGTTAGACGGACATGTTAATGATGATCAGCTCATGTTAGAGCAGGGAGACACTGTTTAATCCGTTACTTACACTTTTGCTTTTATAATTTCAAAAAAAGACTCCTTTAATGCCAACGCTCGTAGGGCAAGTACAGCCACGGGTACACAGCACTAACATGTGGAAAAATCCAAGGCTTACATGGAATGGGTAGAAGTCATCTGGGAAATGTGTAACAACAATACACAGCCAGTATCCAACAAACAAAATCCATCTCCATCTTACTTTGTTGTATGTTATGGTTTTAGAGGAGTAATGACAGTTTAAATGTCTTGCACGTGACAAGGGGCATGTTGTTCTAAAGTAGTCACGATGACTTTCAGTATTATTATATTAAAACAATACAATACTTTTTAACAGTGGACCAACTCACCTGCATGTAAAGTTTGATCCTTCACCGTCAATGCAGGTGGCTCCGTTGAAACACAATGAGACATTAGAAGCGACGTCTTTGCAGACATCTATATCAATCTCACACGTTTTCCCTGTGTACCCATCCTGACAGAAGCACGCATATTTATCAATGAGATCAACACACAAGCCTCCATTTAAACAGGGACTGGAAGCACAGTCCTGTGAATGAAAAGACATTTGTGAGTGAGGCATTGTGCTAACAATACATAATATTTTGACAGATACAACCATAAAATGGATGATTTGAAAAAGTGAGAGAGAAAAAAAAAAAACATCTTGGCTTAGTTAGTTGAAAAGTAAATTATCAGAGACTGCTGACAGAGACGCTGTAAGAAACTCAGTGTTTTATGTGAGTTCAGCTCAAGCTGCAGTTTTGATCAATTAGGCATTAGCATTTTCTTTAATCAGGTATTTGTACAATGCTTACATGAACCTGGTAGTTTAATTGACTTATCTTTTAGAAAAATCAATAGAGTTAGTGATACCACAGGCCGCACAGAGATTACAAAATTCTCCTGACATTCCTGTTTAATATCCCGCAGGTTTATTAATTAAGCTCAACTCACGTCATTGTTTGTTTCACATCTGCTGCCGCTCCATCCAGATTCACAAAGACAGAAGTATGAATATATTCCATCCTTACAGCTGAGGAGGCCACAACAGATGGGGTTAGAATTGATTCATCAAAATTATACTAATTTATGACTCAACTAAAAAAACATTCATATATGCAGGTCTTTTGCTGTATAGTTCATGCAGAAGAGAGAGATAGTCTTTTGAATCAATGAGTATTTCCCCTTCAAAAGAATTAATGACTATAATTTAGGGAACACTGAGACAACCTGTAAGTGCGTCACATTAGCTCCTTACAACATGTGACATATGTCTGCACTCACTGTGCTGGCAAGGAGAGTAATTAAAAATAATTCCATGCCATTTTTGCATAATTTGCAGTGTTTCTGTTCCACATGACAGAGAAAAATTTGTACCTCCCATGAAGACAAGGTGCTGACACGCATTCATCAATGTTGGTTTCACAGTGGAGCCCAGTGAAGCCATCAGGACACAAGCAGTCGTATCGATTAGGTGCATCAACACATCTCCCACTATTTTGGCACGGGTTTGAAACACACTCATCGATGTTAACATCACACCTTGCCCCTAGAAAATGAAGCATATTTCTGTAAGACATCACATAGTTCATAAGAGAAGGGTATTTTTAGTACTTCAGCACTCAAACTGTTACAAAAACAACATTTCAATGGGATGAACAGTTGGGGGGTGATTAGGAACATGGACAATACACTTCAGAGTTAGATATGTAGGCTGGATTCTTCTGTCAAATTTGATTTGATTTTAGTTTCTGACCTCAAAAAACCTTTGTAAACTAAACAAACAACCTAGACATTTACAGGCTGAGTTTTGATAATTCTGCAAAAACTCTGAGTCTGCATTTTGGGTCTCTGGAGACATCACTGCACATGCTCCAGAACATGGTTCCATTTTTACACTGTTTTCTTAGTTTGACCAACTGAGAGGAATAAACTCCACTGGCTTTGTTTACTGCGATGAGCAAATGTGCTGACAAAATGCATTAGTATGGTGCTTTCATGTTCTCAATAGTTTGTGGATGCACTGGAGATTTATGGCAAAGTTAATGTACTGTATATCAACTTGTCAGAATAAATTCATTGTAGGTTTATGACTTTTCATTGTTGAGCATCATAAAAAAAAGGAAAAAACAAAAAACAAAACAAACATTACCATTACCCATCAATGATAACCATAGGATTATAGCAATTGTCAAGATATGGAATCATTATCTGAAAAACTGTTTATCTCATTGACTATGTAAACTGCTTTGTCAGCATAATTCATTATTTTCAATAGATCAAAAGGATGTGTTTCACATCCAGGCCACACTGGTGTATTGATCTTTTTACTGACATCAATATATTTTGAGATTGTATCATAACCCCAGACTTCATCATCACTAAATATGAAAATAATACTGTACTTCTAGTATCTTGAGGTAATCTGGATGAATTTGATGCTGCACAAGGATAGATTTTTATGTAAAATCAAGTGGAAATAAAAAAATGTCCTCTCTGCACATCCATATCAAAAGAGTGATGAAACCTACAAATGTTTTAGCCCAATAACTACAGATTTGTGCAGCATTATTTACTTTAGTGTCAGCCAAACTATACACTTTTATACAATATAAAAATCTACTTGTAAAGACCTTGAGATACGAGATCCATCACAATCAGATATAAAGCAAAATATGACTTCTAATAAGTGCTGTAAGAGTAATAGTCATAATCTGCAAATCAAATGTAGAGGACAAATAAAAGTCAAGTGTGATTTTTGTGCAAATTATTTAGCTTTCCAAATTTCTACAATATCACTGAACTAATATAAAAAATATATAAGTATACAATTAGTTAACAGACTGAAAGCTACAAAACAACCAGTATGGTCCTTTAAGAGCAAAATACTGTCTCCAACAGCAGTGAGCACACTGTCCAGAAAAAGCTCCCTCACCGATCTGACATGTTTTTCCTCTCTGGTCTCTTTAGTAACTTTTGATATAAAGTGATCACAGACTGACAAGGATGGTAAACATGAGCATGCTGTGTGTAGTTAACTGGCATTGCATTAAAGTATTTCTGGGTTCTGTAGCTTGAGTTTTTTACCTCAGGTTACCTCTTGCTTACATATTATTTCTCTGTTACTGAGAACATACCTTGAACGCTTTTAATGAAACGGGTTTGCTATGAGAAACATAATTCAAAGTGCCTTGTGACTCATGAATCTATTTGGCACTTCATTAATTATTACACGGTGAATATCTTTTAGTTTCTTGCTGGCATTAACTTTAATTATCAGTATCTAACTTTTACTGAACAGCAACTGCATTAAAGTGTGAAGCAGAAATATCTCCCACTGGAAGTTTCAAGCAAGTTTGAAACCTTAGTTTTCTACATGTGAATGCTGTTTGAATCTTAAAAGATTGATAGGGATTATGTGACTCGTGATAGTAAAACTAATGACTAGGAAATACTGTTGTATGCACTACATTTGAATAAATATAACCATAGATAGATCTCTAAAGACAGATAAACCATTAACACCCCATTCTAAAGACTTATTAAGACTTATTAAGTCTTATTCGGCATTGAAGTAACAACAGATGATGCAATTCAATTATTCCTCTAAAACAAACTATTAATATAATTATACATGACATCTTAAAAAGGACTGAAATTCTGATATTTCACCATCCGGACACACTCAAAGGGAATTTCAGGTGTGAAAGTCACCATTTCATTCCAGAGATAGTCCCCCTGTTAAGAGACCGTAGTGCATGCTCATATAGTGGTAAACTGATCCTTAAAAAAACAACAACTTAAATGTATCTAACAAAGTTAACTAAATTAATCAGAAACATTTTGAAAAAAAAAAGCATATAAATTAAGTACTGAATGGCATATATGACCCTAGCCCATTAAAAAAGACGCACATACTGGAACAATAGTTGGCCCCTTTAATGTCCCTGAGAGGACTCAGTGAAGCACTGAATTAATGTAAAAGTGTGTCACATACTCCAAAAGCTGTATATCTTTATAGCTATGACTACACAGTACCACATCTGTCAAGGCACAATCCTCCACACACACTGTACTGCATCAAATGTGCTGATTCAAAGGGAATACGTGAATTATCCTCACAAAACTTATATCTTCACTTTCTATCAGCCGTGTTTAAGATAAGTCTGAAGATTCACTAAGTAAGTCAGCTTTAAGCTGAGAGTTGATGATATTCATTATTTATGCATACCACACAAAAATAGCAACAAGATCACAGAAGAAATGAAGGGGAGGGGAGAGTTCAAGCTGTGAAGGAAACACCAGATAACAGAAGCTGTCAAAATGAGTCTCCCTCCTGCCAACAAATCAGAACACAAGTTAGGAAAACACGCTGATGACTGTTTTTAGTAGTCTTAATTATTGCAGGTACTGCTTCAAAGGGATCCACAAGTGACTAATTTTGCTGAGAAATTAAAAAATTAAAGAATGGTTTGTAGCTAATTCTACAACCGAGTGTTTTTGTGATACTTTCACTAAAGTGATACAAAGATACCCCTAAAGTTTATCTGAGATTCAAAAGATGAGTAATTATCATCGATAATCATTTGTTTTGCTTTTCGGATGTGGGCTGAGACAAATATATAAACAAACATGGTGACAACGGGAGCAAGAATTTATTTATTGCCTCCCGTGTTTTACCATGAAAGAGAATAAATACACCATCTTTAGCGTACACAAAATCTATCATGTTCTCTTGTTACAGAGTGTGAAACAACTCTTTTCTTGTGCCGTACAGATAACTTCTTTCATTTAGCCAAAAGGAAAGATATACTGCAACTGGAAAATTCAGTTTATGACTGCAAAGGTTAAAAACAATCTCCAAACCCAAAATAATAACAGGAAGTTGCAACAGAAAATGAACTATGGGTAATGTAATGCAGAAGTGTGACAAGGGAAATGAAGCAAAAAGTGAAAAATGATGGTAAGAAAATCTCTTATTCATTTAATACATGCATTTTATGATCTTTTTCACATTATCCCCAGACTGATACTCCCATTATGTATTCTGGTGTTTTTATTTAGGTTAGATGTCATAAAATACTTTAGGTTCCAGGCTGTCGTTTTATACCCAATCTAAAATATTAAGAGGACTAAACTATACATGAGACATGGAGGACCAACAGCAGGGTCAAACCTCTGTGGCTGTGTCATACTAAATATTTTATGCTGCAGACTGGTCAAGAAGTGTCTAAAATAGCTTTAAAATTCTAATACTTACTAAGATTATCAAATAACACTAAGACTACAAAGTGTCTTGCTTGTTCAAAAACGCATGACGGATTAGTGAGACAAGGATATGTAATCTGAAATCAAAAGAACTGAAGCTTAATTGTGATAAGCCCTTAAAATGTAAATTAACTGCTTTCTTGCTGCATTGTTGAACTGACACTTCGTCTTCTGAGAAAAAAAATCACATATTTTAAATACTAAGCACAAAAACACATGTATAAGTAATGCACTAACAAACACAGTTGATACAATAAAATAATAATCAAATTGAGATGTTTGCACAAGCAAAATGTTTTTCTATTCACATTAAATGTGCACTACATCACCAAAGCAACAGATCTCTGCAGAGACCAAATATTATTCAAGTTCACCCAGCAAAAGACTGAATTTACTAAAGCCAAACACCATTGCGAGGGCCAGAACATCATCATCCTACAATGTGCTGACTGAGGAAGCTGCAACAATGTGCTGATTGCACTGTACTATCACTCAAGGGAACATGCTCCTTAATGATGGGTGAAGAAGAGAAAAGAGAAGGTGACGAATAGTGTGCTTAAACTGTGATTTATATAAACAAGATTACCCATTAATCATGTCGCTGTAATGACTTCTGACCTCAGTACAGAATGCCCATGTACAGTTAAATAATACATTATTGGGATTGCCTTTTAGACAAAATATCCTCAATAATGATCAGACAGCTGACATCTAGGCAGCTGCAAGATACAGTATCCTTTATAGTGTGACACAAAATGACTGTGTATAAAAATAAAGCATCATTACATGTGATTAGGCCAGAACCACAAAGAAAAATTGATATTGAACAAGTGATTCGTATTGACCGACTTGCTAAGAAGTGACTACAAGATTAAAAAAAATTAAAAAAGCACAAGTTTAATCTCAATGTCTTCCTTCTAAGTGGGTCATACTAACTTTTAGAATAATAAAAAATAATGATAGACGCTGACAGGAGTGTCAGAATTGAGAATAAAACAATATCCTAGCTTGTTGCTTCAATAATTTCTTAAAGCTTTAGATTTACATGTAAACATTTGCATATTATGTTAAAAAAAAGGCTTTAAATCTACCATCACTTTAGAAATGAGAGGTAATTAGCTGTTAAATATTTGCTGAAACCAGAGAGCAGAAAATATAGATGCACTGACTGACCAACAACTATAAAAATTCAATATGGATATATGTATGCAGGCAGGAATTAAGTGTCATTAAACCTTAATCACATCCATGAAAGTGAGTAGATATAGCACTAGACTGCTGTATTAGTAAGCAGCTTCAACTGTTCCAGTGAAAATTAATGTTGGCATTCGATATACAAAAAACACCCCTTGACTTCCCTGATGGCTGAAGCAAATAATATGATAATACCATCAAGTGACACAACGAGTTACATGACTGCAGAGATGGAAGCGATGACACATCATACCATCAAAACAGAATAACATTTCAGTCGATTCCAATCAGGTTGCAAAAACATGATGAATCGCCCTAAGAAGGCAAATTTACGATTAGACTAGAGTAAAAAGAAGTTACACACAGCGACACAAACTCGTTTGTGTTTTTTGTCAAAAGTTGCAATGCTGTTATGCGCGTTACTAGAGCAAATATTTTGTATGAGTTCTAGTTGGTTTGAGCCAATCCAAACTGTATCCTCTGGCCGCTTGCTCTCTTGGGGAACCCTGTTTCCTCAGATGAGCTTAGAGCAACAGAAAAAGTAATGACTTGTACTATGCTGTGCGTAGGCCTAATAATAAAAGCTGCTTCTGTGGGAATTGGGCCATGCGTGTCAGGTTCGGCTCTCCAGAGTAGCAATACCTCAGAGACTTCCCCCCTCTCTCAACTGGGGAAGGATAAATTGATGATACAGTGTGGAAGACAAATGAAATTAATCTTCCCAGTACCTGACAGGAATCGGCTTTAGATAGTGCACACACACATATACACACACATGGGCGCTAAAATAGCTTGATATCCGTCCGAGTGGAAAATAAGACAAATGGACTGAAGTAAAACAACAATAGTGCTCTGAGACTAAAGAGACTGATGAAATGAAATAAAGGCAACTAACAGACACTGAGACATTTTCATCAGATAAAACAGGTGACGTGAATTTATCTCTTGTTGGCTTTACTGAAAAGGAGGCACTGTATCTCCCAGAGGCAGGCGGCTAATTAAAAGCAAGCATTGTAAAGCAGTTTTTTACACTAAGCCAGATCTGTGTCAGAGTTGCCTTCGTAGCGTGAGGCCGCAGGAGTCATGGTAAGCTTTTCAGACTCTCATATTGATCTTCATGTCACCTGAGGGCAAAAGAGCTACCTGAGTATCCGGGGCGACAGACACACTTGAAGCCCCCGGGCGTGTTGATACAGATGCCCTCATGTAGGCAAGGTGAAACTTCACACTCATTCACATCCAGGTCACACAGCGTTCCAAAATAACCAGGAGGGCAAATGCAGCGGAACCTAAAGGAGATGTGATAACAATCATTATAAAGTCCAGTGAAGTCCAAAGTGTTATTTTTATGTTTAGTTCTTATTCTCTTCTTCTATATTCTTAAAAATAGCAGAATGATTTTCCTCAGTAAAAACTGCACATACTGTGCGACAAACTGCACATTGAGACCCATTTTTCATTTTCAAACTGACTCGTAGACCTTAACACAAAAATTAACAATATGACAGCAATTAAGCCTCCCTGTGTGTAACTTCATTTCGACCATGCTTGAAGACTTATTACTAAAGGGAAGAGCTTAACCCGTCCAATAATGCATTTTACTCAATTCAAATCCCTCTCTACAGCTGTCGGTGTGGTCTAATATCCCCTGACCACACACCTCAGAGGAGATGGTTATCCTGCTTGTGAGTGAGGTAATAATAAAACATGCCATTAGGCACCTCTAAAATCTCTTTGATTAATTACACGTAATTTTTCATTAGTAAACCAGTTTCATCTTATCAAATTTCTGTAATATGCTAACTGGTATTTATTGTCATGTGGCACAACACAACTGCCTAAATATACAAACTTTACAGGCGAGACTGGTCTGAAACATCATTGCCATGACAATTATGACACTTAGCAAGTGTTATTTTTCCTATTTATCCTCATATTATTTTCAGAAAAACTATAGATAAGTATAAGACAGTGAGGGCTCGGTCAGGATATTGAAAAATCAGATTCATCACCGCAGTACAGATGGCCTTGCTCGGCTTGGTGGGTCAGGGAGATGGAGGTAGCGGCGCTCGCTGAGTTTGCGGTGGGCAGCGAGGGTAAAACACACCTGATGTGAACTCCCTGGTCTGTGCAATCAGGGAGAGCGCTCTGAGCAGGGCCAGGTCACATGGGAGCGAAATCATGACGGGAGACAAACTGGAGACAAACCATTTAGGACTCAAATTGGCCCTGGGACTTCTCTACCCATCTGTCCGACTAAGCCTGGAAGCCCCGGGGCTCCCATTAAGCACAGCAGAGAGAAGCACCAGTGGAGTAAAGCCCAATCTAGATACATGATGTGCTCCTGCTGAATTTGCTCTCTGTCTTTAGAATAGCAGCTTATGTGTGTCAAGGATGAAGACAGGCTTGTTATATAAACTGGAACACTTTGAAGAGGAACACCACAACCTCGTGTGTTTTCTTTGGTGAACGCTTTTGTTCATCTGGCTTACAAAACAGACTCAGTAAATTAATTCTGCCCGGCCTTTCCTGATGCAATTTTTGGGAGAAGCACACAAGAAATACAGGCTAAGGTGTTCATATTCATACTTACTCGTTCACAAGGTCTTGACAAACACCAGTGTTGTGGCAAGGACTAGAGGCGCACTCATTGATGTCTTCCTCACAGTGAAGGCCAGAAAATCCGTTTTTACAATCACAGCTGAAAAAGAAAAATCATTAATATTGATATTTCATCTCAGATGAGATCTATCTGTTGTCAACTGGCATATGCACAGAGCGGAAAAAAATCATTATAGGCTTAATAATATTAATTACACATCGTATCTAGTGCAATTGCACATACTGGCCATTACATGCAAGCCTGGAATTTGACTCTTTAACTAACACCAATGCCTGCATAACAACAGCATTTAAGGCAAAAATACCTAATTTTAACCTGAAATGGTACATTATTAAATCCATTAAAAGAAAAAAAAAAAGGATATGAGCTCAAAACAAGCTGAGGGTAATCAACTCTCAAAAGTATGGTACTGGTCTGAAACCTGTACATGAATGATGGTTACTATCACTCTGCATTTACAAATGTTTAAAGTCCATCACTAGACAGCTTGACATTTCTATGCCTCCTAAGAAATGAAAAGCTGGTTATGGATAAAGCTCTTTACCTGTAACTGTTGACCCAGTCCAAACAGTCACCCTGGTTCTGGCATGGATTTGAGCTACACTCATTGGTGTCAATTTCACACCAACTTCCTTCAAATCCTGAAAGATAGATGAGATGGTCATGGATCAGCAAGCCCCACTACATCCTGAAAACGTCAGGGCCGATGATAACAAAGGCCCCAGTGAATGCCATTTTAATGGAACTAGTAGCCCCTGTAGCATATCTCATCTTCCAGCTCTCAGCACTCACTGTTTCCCCTTTGAGAGTGTGTAAGTCTAATAATACTTTAGTGCCACAGACAGATTGGTCTGAGGGTTAGTGGTTTGGGGTTTGGGAGGTGTGTGTCTGTGTGCGCGACCGTGCATATATGTCTGTGTGTGTGTGAGACAGAGAGAAAGCGAGCGAGTAGGGGGACATCTTGTTAAGTTAGGGTAAGAGGGAGAGGCTAAGCCCAAGAGCTCTTTTGCCCTTGTTCATTAGGGGGTTGAGGGGCAGGATGGCTAAGCAGATCAGCATGGATGTTTTGTTGTACTTTTGAAGGCAGCCTGGGAGTTGGTAATGTTCTGCCTGTTGGAGGTATTCCTGCAGTGCATGTCTTGTCCATAAGATGTTTTTTTTCTGCTGAACGAGTTAAACTAAATGACTTAGTATGAAGTAAATTAATGAATTAATAAAAATAAATAAATAAATGAATCAATGTAGGATTGCATGGAAGCAAATAATGGCAATAAATATCCAACATTTACAAGCAACTGAAAATCTCACAGAGAAATTGAATCACTCTTGGATATATAAATTTGAATAGCACTTAATTTATAGTATTTATCATAATTTATATTATCTAAATTCACCCTCTTTAAAAAAAATCAATAGAAAATCTACAGTTGGGCAATTTAAATCTAAATTTGAAACAGTAAAATTAAAGCTACTGTACGTTTTTTAGATCTGAGCAGCAACAAGATACCAAGTATAATAAATCAAGCCTAGCTAGCTTATCGTTTTGTTATGGCCATAATTTGCTTCCACGCCATTGATTTCCAGCTTTCTATGACTGTTTCTGTTGCTGCATCTGTCCTGGTATGAGCAATGACACCACTATCAAACTCTGAGCTCAGACTTCCAAAAACTACTGTGTACTGTGTTGTCCCTGCAGAGCACCATCTGCCACACATAATTAAAAGTGATACAAGCATATAACAAAGCGTTAATAAAACTAAATTATAATCAGCATTAGTGCTGTTATTGTTTCCTTGTCTCATTATGTTAAATCCAGCTGCTTCAAGTTCAAGTTAAATATATATTTGAACTATAGAGTTTGGGCTCAAAAAAGTATTAATCCTCAGCTGAGTGTTGTATTAACTATGATGAGGATTTTTGAGACAAGCACATGTAGTTTAATCATGCAAATGTGCCACTTCCATATGTGAATATATGGAAGTGGCTAAATATGATGAAATGTTTTATTTATATCTTATTATATGATACATATATATTCTAATGAATAGATGCACCAGTATTAATGTATAAAAACCTTCAAATGACTAATGAGTATATGATTAATACCATGTATATATCCTCAGGTCACCACAGAAGTCTGACTGTCTCCTGTACTGTATAACACCAAATCAGGTAGTAACACGATATAATACCCTTTAATGGCAACAATCATTTTTCTGATTTCAGTGCTTTCATCATCTACCATAAACCACAGATGGCAGAAAATTACACAGATCATACATTTCTCAGTGTAGATATATGCAGCAATTGTAATCCATTATTTGCGGTTTGCTATTCAGCCAGATAAAGCTCAGCACTGTTGATTATTAAGTGCTGTTGAATATCAAATTACTTAATAGAATGGAGCTCCCTTAGCAAATCTCACTGTGCATTTTTAATCAAATGAAATAACTGTATTGTATATAATTCAGTTTAAAATAAAGAAGACAAATTTTGACTACTACTAGAATGATGCTAATGAAATAATAAAAAAAAAGGAGTATGACAGCGACACTGACACCTCGATGCATCGTGGGATGTTAAGGATGAGAGGGAATCCATGAGACCACAGAGAGCACAGAGCATCTGGTGAATTATGGGACAGCACAGGTTTCCCAAGCTGGTCTGTCAGTCAAAGCAATGGTGGAGCACCTGGGGGACTATTTCGAATGTTACCACAATGTAATGCATCTTCTGCCACTAGCAGCGACTGGAGGCTTCTCTTTGACAGAGTACAGAGGGATACCCAAGGCACGTCCTCACGTAGTCATTCCATCATCTGGCTGGAGCTGTGTGTGATGTGATCACTGCTCCTGCCAGTAAATGTCTCAGAGGAGAAGAAATTGTGGGTAATCCCCTGTGCATGGTGAACTAACTTTGACGGACGTTTCAATTGAAATGTAAGTGATGTCTTTATTTTAACAGTATGAATTTTGTTTGGACCGCTACATTATAGTTTACTTCTCAAAGCTGCTCTCAGTCTCTGTAACAATTTCTCAACGGGGGCTCATTTAAAATGATCCACAGCTAGTTCACTATAGATTATTGTCTTTGTCTGTGGTGTCATCTGTGTTACACAACATCAAATCTCAGACGTCGCTGATCTCTTAACCTGCATATGATTATCATGATGAAACCATAATGCATCAGCATTCCATGTTTTCAGTCAGTTGAATTGTGGTCTTAAAAGTCCAGTGAGTAAGATTTAAGGGGATGTATTGGCAGAAATAGAAATAGTTCGTCAGAACTACGTTTTAATTAGTGTACTGTATAATCACCTGAAAATAAGCAACTGTACAACATGAGTTACTCAAATATACACTAGCAAAAAATGAACACAGGAACGTATTTCCTCAGAGGTTACATGTCTGTAATGCCCTTGCTTGGCGGTCCCCAAATGCCCTGTCAACGAAGACAGTATGCCGCTGTCTTTGAATGAGCAAGAACTTCCTTCTAATGCAAGGGAAATGGATGACTAACAGTGTAATATTGTATGTGCTTGCAATGATTTTTTGTTGACATGAAAAATGTGCCAACACTGTGGCAGCCTGAATTTGCACAGAAAGTCAAAAAATAAATAAATAAATAAATAAAAAAAAAAAAAGAAAGAATGTGGCCACACTGGTCCATCACTGCACAGAGAGGAATTTGATGGATTGCTGCTGTGTATTTTGGCTTGTTTTTGGATTCTAATTACATAATTTACATGCTGTCTATTCAACGTCAGAACTGATAAGATGGTAATTATGTAATGTAGCTGTCATTTACAAAAAAGTTAGTTTTTTTTTTTTCTGTCCGTAAAAACACATCTGACATAAGCAGATACACAATCAATCCTGCACACAACAAACAACTAAATCCAAGCAATTAAAAACAGATATCAAATTAGTAATCATAGCAGTGTTTCTCATAATCAAGGAGTACAGCATGCCTGTGAGTCCTTCACATGCACTGACCAAAAACTGGGTTACTTGAATAAGTGGGTTAAGAATAGAAATCTCTTTGCATGTAAACACCAGCCACTGCAGCCAATTTACCCCACTGCTACACACCTGGACCACCTCCTCAGTACTGCTAATGAAGACATAAAATGATTAAACACTGAGTTTATTTAAAATTTGTTTACTGTACAGCTGTTACAGACCTAGGCCTATTTTTATACATTATGTATAAATGAAGACACTAACCTCTTTCTCACAGTGGTGCGCAAGTACTTAACCACAGCTAGTCTGGTTTAAACAATGCTCACAGTACATGCTGGATGTTTTTTCTTTTTCTCTTGTTTTACTGGTCTAAAACAAAGTTTGTTGATTTATAAATGGAACACTGTGCCTTCATTATAACAGTGAATATGTTTACTTGTACTAAACTTTACCTGGAGTAACATGACTATAGTGCTTAATGAAGACTTTGGTTAATTACATTTTTTGAAGCCACTTGAAACCTTACAGTACAGCCAACTTCATTAAATGACCGAAAATAATGAAAATACACTTGTTGGATCCAATTGTGTGCCTCTATTATATCATCCAAACTTCATAACCCTGTCACTGTAATGCTTCAATTACAAATTGTGCACTAGGATGGAAGAAAAAGAAAGTAATATTTAAAAAAAAAATGTGAGTAAATCAAATGGCACTGTGGCAATGTGGAAGGATTGTAAGTTCTGATCCCATTGAGAATCAATATCAGATGCTGCAGCTTTCTGCATGGTGTTTGGGTTTGCTGGTCCATATGTTTGACTCTCTAAGTGATCACCTTGTCTGCCATATGGCACAAAAACTCAAAGATGTCTTTTTAACATTTAGGAAATCAAACTAAGGATAACATTTCAGCAAACAGGTTTGCCTCAGACAGATGACAAGAAAAGAAAATTCCCAAAGAAGATGACATTGTTGCTTTACTTCTACTGGATATGTAAGCAACAATATGTATTTATTTGTTTACATGCTCATTGTAAGATCATGAAGTGTTAATGTTACTGTTTGTTTTTGAGTCCTCTTTATGCCTATAGAGGACAACAACTGATTAATGCACCCTGAGCTAGTTGCTACAATTTAACATTTCAACCCAGAGAATAAATTAGATTGTGTATCATCAGTAAAAATGACAAATGTTGGATATGCTTAAGGGCATAGATTCATTCGGGCTATGTGTGGGACATGCTTCTGCCAGTTTTCAAAATCCCATGTTTTTAAAATTTAAGTAAATCACTATGTCCTCTGTTAACAGTGTCCTCTACTGTCCAGCTGTCATAATCAAAATGAAAGAGTACGCTGACTTGATACAAATGCAGATGCACTCATCTAAGTTGCCTTTGGCTGTTACCCTTCGCTTACAGCAATGAGCTTCATCAGATGTAGTGAGCACTTTGGTGACTGTTTTTCGCTGTGAGTTTTACCTCTCAGGCTACACCTTTAGCCTTTTCATTGCTGGAGCTCTGTGTAGCCTGGCAGCTTTGCCAACACCAATCAGTGAAGGAAAAATAAATAAACATAAGGGATTAAAGATTATTTATTTACGCATAACATTATTAAACTGTATATATTATATCATCTCGTCTTTATAACTGAAACTAAGCAGTTTTATATAATAGACTTATTTTTGTCTCCCAACACCTTAAACTAAACCTATTTCCTTGGCTATGCTAAGCAAAACAAGTATATTCTACAAGCACTGTGGTCCAAATTTGCATAGAGGCCATTTGGGTAGTTTTACCTGCTGTGAAGCATTCAGGGGTTAAACACCAATATGTTAGAGGGTACTGATGACTAAGAATTTTTATGAAGGAAAAACCTCTGATACCACTATGTGCTCATTAATTCTTTTTTTCTTTCCTTTTTTTGATGCAGCTGTTGTTCTGGCTGGAAACAGAGGTCTTGAAGCTAAAATGAAAGAAAAGAAGCACCTTTTGCCCTCAGCAATGGAATATCACTAGCATGCTGAGACCTTTGCTCACTGAAGGGGCACACTCTCATACTGAGCCTGAACACCTGCTACATTTTAATATTTTGTTGCCTCACTTTCAGAATATTAGACTAGATACTTCTGTACAGCTCCAATCAGAGCTGTAATTTATGTTATGAAATGTTTATTATGGAGGCTTACTTTCACAGTGTAGTGGTTTTGTTATATTAAGCATAAGTCAAAAGAGTCAAAATACAACTCAGTGCAGCACTTTACTCCTTAAATAGACTTATTATTGTTGTTATTAAACGTCATAGGAAGCAAGATCGCAAATGTGGTTTGCATGAAACAAATGTATATAATTAGAATGCATTAAGTCGATAAGCTAAATCTTATTAATCTACAATAATAAACTTTAAAATGCAAAAAATGCAGTAAGTACAGCTGAGTATGTATTTAGTAGTGTAGGCCCAAAAGTTTAATTGTTTAATCTCACTAAACAGTGCTGAGAGAAGGAAAATGATCTACATCTGATACATCTGCCAAGGCATCTGGTTTATAAATGGAGACACATCCACTATAAGTCATATTGCCTACCACCTCTATAAAAAAGTGTAATCACTTAAAATGAATGCAGCGGGGATAACATTTTTCAACATATCTTTGGCAACACATGTTCCCAACACATCTTTTATAATATCATATTAAGTGCATGTCAGATCTCTTGTTGGCACAGCTTCACAGTAGCTCATTAACCAACTGTTTGGTAGGACACAATCTCAATCTTGTGGAAGGTGAAGGCTAGTGTAGCATGCCATGCAAATAAAGGGGTTTGTTCTCCATCTGGCCAGGAACACCTCTAGGGATATACTGAGCCATGGAGACCAAATGGTTTTTTCATGTAAAGGGACCACACAATGCTTCTGAATTAATTCACTATGCTGCAAGTCTCATATTTCTCCACTTCATGCAATAGACTAGAGGCAAACAGACTCTCCACTTGTCAAATATAGCTCAATTTTAACAACTGAAATATGCCAACCTGTCACCCAAAACGAAAATAAAACGATGGTAATGGACACAGACACATTCTAATACAGATGAAAATGATGCATTATATCATGATGCCTTCAATAAATCTAAAATACTAAGTGCCATAGTCACATAGTCGTCTTTTTATTATGTAAATACAAAGATGTGTCATTATTACTACATTTGAATAAAAAAGAACACTTTCTATCTAATTAAAAGGTTATTATGTTTTGAATGTCTCCTGTTCAGGTCTCAATTGAATTGTCATCAGCTTTACAAGACAGTCAGTGGTCCGGTTCATTACTTCACCTATTGTGTACTTTAACCTGTGGTGGAAACGTGACGTGAATAAAGCAGAATTATTGACTAACTGTGAGATAAAACCCTATAGCAGTTTTGAATCCCTGCATTACTAACTCGTGGATTCACTTTTGTTTTTATATATCTAGTTCTAGTTGTAGTTGAAATAGTTCAGATGTGTCATGGATTCTATACTTTTGTGTTCTGTAAACACATTTTGATGCAGCAATGTTGAGTATAACAGATTTAATTCTTAGACCAAAAAAGGTCCTTGCAGTGTAGATTAATAATATGCAAAATATTTTAACACTAAGTGTTTAAAAGTCTCTTTCCTAAAGAAAGAAAGTCTTGTTATTTTAACATGCAACAAAGGTCCTAAATCAGATTTCAACACAGGACATTGCAGGTAGCATGTGCAAGCTGTTTTCTGGACAAGTACTGGCAAACTGCAAGGACAGCCAAGCCTACAAAATGCGTGCAGGACTGAGAATTTGATTTAACTCTGCCTTGTACCGTAATCTGTGTTGAGTGATGCTATGCGTGTTTGTTTCATTTGTTGTGGTTGTCGGCCAGTAACCCTCACCCCAACCTCTACCCTAACTCACCCATTTTCAGGTTGCTCTTCTATCAGGTTTGGCACTCCCTGCTGAGGCTCCTCATTAAGAGGAAAGTGGAACATCTGTGCTGGTCAGGCAAGATGACTTAGGCCTCCTGGCCAGAGCCTCAGCGGAGAGTCACTGCTAGGAAGAACAAAAACTTCCTACAGGAGCCCTCTACAATCAGGAGAGGATAACTGCTTCCCTTATATTTTTATTTAAAAAGACTCTTTTTCAGCTGGCTCTGGTTTTATTCTGGCCTCCGGGTTCTCACAATGTACCTTTGTAGACAAAACTCTTCTCCATTGCGGCTGTGTTTTACAAATCCTTTTAATGCTACTCCCAGTAGGCACCTCCTAATGGCTGCCTTTTAGTTTCTGTTGAACTTGATGAATAGTAAAGTTGCCACATCAACCTTTTTGGGAGACTGCATAGTCGAGTGAAGTGTCTTGGGAAAACTATGACCACACACTTAACGGTATAATGCACAGCAAGTTTGAGAGAAAATGTTCATTAAAGCCACAGTGAAAGTGCTTATTTTTAATAAAAGACCCCTTTCAACTGCTATCAGATGTTGTTAGGAGACTGGGCACAAAAAGTTTGACAGTGACCATCCACCATTAGAGTATTACTGTTGTTTCCTGTGTGCCTTCATATCAGATACCAGTGCTTGGTCAATTAACGTGCTAAAATATAGCATGTAGCCAGATTCTAAACCAAGGACTTGAAACCAGAAAGATAGAATCAAATACAATCAGAAAAAAAGTGAAGCTGAGGTGGTATTTTCTAATTTGTGTCAGAGAATCAGAGAATAATATATGTGCCTATAATAATATTTGTCCACACACATGAACAGATATTTTTGAAAAGGATCCCTTAAATTAAATTCTCTAAGGTATTATAACATAGATTTCTACTGAGCGAGTCATCTCAAAGTCAAAACTTCAACTTGTCAGTGCTTCCTGGTGGACTAACTGTCAGGAAATACTACATTTCTATTATTTCTATGCTATATTTCTTGTTTGCCAACATATACAATGATACATGCACATATATATATGTGCATGTATCATTCAGTATATATACTGAATTTAATGTATATGCAATAAATCATGCTGGCCACTATTTGCCCTAAGATCTGATTTATTAGTCTAGTTCTAATATAAACATAACAATATAAATATACATAAACTACTGCACTGATTGGTTGATTGTATTGCTGACCCACTGTCTCTGTCAATATCTCAAAACCTAAATTGTGATCCATGGTGTCATCATGTCAAACCTGGTGACATAGCAAGGAGAACCAGGTTCATGCTTCAACTGCACTTCAATAACCCCTAAAACTGCAAAATACGCCCAAAGTCTAGACAACTGATATATTCCATAATACATCCTCGTTAACAGCAGAAACCTTCATGTCTACCCTGAGGCATGTTTTACCATGGTTCAGCTGCCATGATTTCCAACTGTGCCCACACACAAGAGCACACACTGACTCACTTGAATGTGAACCATATGGTTTCAACTAAGCTGCAGTTGATACTATCATGTTTCCATTCTATTTCTCAAGATTCAGTATCTAAAAGCAAAGTAAGGTTTTGTTGTGCCTATAAGCTTGTTTTACTTTAAAGGACCAATGTGCACAATTAGTTGTTGATTGCAGTCCCCTCACCTGACCCTCTCCTCACCTAACTATGGTGGTTGTGAAATGCAAAATGTCCTATCTAGAGCCAGTGTTGAGATTGTCTGTTTTGGGCTGTCATAAAAATGTGGCAATTCAAAATGGACTCATCTACTCTCTAAGCTAATAAACTCTCTCTTCTAGGCTAACAAAAAACATAAGGATTCTTATTTTCAGGTGATTATACACTAATAAAAACATAGTTATGTATATTACATTTCTGCCATATGGATAGAGCTCCCTAAATCATAAGCACTGGACCTTTAAGTACATACTGCTGCTTTACTGTTTGTTATGCCAATTACACAACCAACGTTGACTGAGACGACATCTGAATGTGCCATCTTATGTTATATTAATGCATCAACCCCATCTCCTTAACTTAGCTCATTTTCCTAACCCTACCCTTAATGCATCATGTAATATAGCAAATAAGCACAACTAAAAGCCATAGACAAAATGGCTAATTGGTGTTGAGTTCATAACAAGTTAACCTTGATAATGTTTACAGTGTGCTGTCCACCTTGAGTGTGTGGGATGAGATTTGTTTATGGCAGTAAATCTGGCAGACACGGGCAGACAAATTCTAATTTAATTAGGCCCAGGAATAATGTAAGACCTACACAATTTCCTTGACAAATAACCTACACGAGATGGTAAATAACAAGTCTGTAAAACTGCTGCACTGGAATCAAGCCATGGGTTGTATAACAGCTCTGTGTTGAGTAGTAGCTATGTAGGATGGATTTATGGTGAATAATAATGGAGAGTAGTGAGTCACAATGCTTGTGTGAAGTGAAAACGACTAAGCCCACGCAAAGCTCTTGGTGTAATGTATGCAGCCAGCACCTAATTTCCTATTCCTCTCCAAGGAAGCCTTCTGAAACTAACCCAGTCGCTCTATTTATATCTGGTAACATCTTTTCATCTCCGCACTGATAGAGTCATTAGGTACAGCACAACCCTATAGCATCGTAACCTGCTCACTGATAAGTTTGAATGTTAAAACACTGTATCATTTAGAATTACTAAGTAATCAGCGGGCTTACTGATAAACTTCCGGGTCATTTTAACAAAGTAAGTGGTCATTTTTCATTGCTCCGTTACTAATATGCTGCTTTTTTTTTTTTTTTTTTTTTTTTTTTTTTAAAGCTTACAGAGTGTGTGAATTACACATGAATAAACAGTGGAGAAGTGATTATAATATCATCTCATTCACTGTGAAAAATTTGAATCCATTGTCACAGACAAGAATTCAAGCTGACCACAGCCTCATGCCTTATGTGAGGGATGAAAAAAAACATCTTTTAATCACCATGTTTGCATGAGGTTCATTAAATGGCCTGTGGCACTTATCTACAAACAATGCACTAGAGGACCGGTAAAATCTGCTGTTTGTTCATTTATGAACATGCTTGTGTGTGCAGGCATGTCCTTGAGGAGCAACGATCTGAACGTATATAATTGCACCATGCCTGTGGAACTACATGTAACATGTAGATCTGTTGGGTTTTGTGAGTTTGGATTTATTAGATGGTTTGCTAAACCACAAAGCTCTCCTGACAGTATATCTGTCACTTTCATATCTGTTTCTGCTTATTCCTATTTACAATTGTAACATAATGTTCAACTGATGGGTCCTAAAGTGCATTTGCTATGTGCAAAACATGGTAAGAGGCATGGTTAAAAGGACTTTTATTTTATTTTTATTTTTTTGCGATAGTGATGGGAGCTAATGGGTTTACCCAGACGACTTGTTTTGACAGTTAATAAGTGAAAGAAAGGAAAATATGCAACAGCATTATGCAGAAGAGAAAGAACTATTTAATCAGGAATTGATTGCAATGACAAAGTGCTTTTGAGTACACATTAGGCTAATGGGATGTAGAAAAAACAATCTACTGTGGCTTTTTGTTCGATAGTTTAAAAAAATATCTAAATATTAATTTAATTAAACAAAAGGTGGAGTTTATCTGGGTTTTGGCCCGGTCCTGCAAGGTACTGTTTCTATAAATAATCATCATATGAGGAGGCAGTATGCAATACTTACATGCTGAGGGTATAGCACAGCATGTAGTGCACTGGCAGCTGATTCATAATGGACTGTAAATAGAACAACCCAACCACCATCGGGTTTAACTGGTTTTGGTTATTTAAAGTCATCACCAAGATAAATCAGTGAGCAAGTCCTTCCCATAAGAAGTAAAAAGTGTCTGTCTTTCTTGAAAAAAAAACATGAGAATGGAAAATATCCAAAAATCCAGGAAATGTGTTTTAATCAATAGAATGCCAATTGTATTGCAAGCCAGATTCGATCATTGTTCTTACCACCCTCTGTAAACCACAGGCAGCCAATGACCAGATTCCAGCTACATGGGCTATTCAATCCTCCCCCAATGGCAGCACAAAATAATAGCCTCACTTGTTTGTATGAATCAATCATTGTTAGAAACAATGAATTTTAACAGTCTAATCGTGCATGTAGAAAAACATTTACTGTTGTTTTTTTTAGAGGTATTAGGAGTACAGTTCAACTTATGATTCATGCAAAAGAAAACAACATTGTCTGAAGACCTCATACATTTCAGAGAGAAGATACAAACGATGCAGGTTTAACTCAGACAGCAATATTTTTCATTTTTTTTGCTAGAGCCGTTTCACCTGTGATGTACATGTTTATCTTGTGATTTTTAAATTAGTGCTTTTGTACATAAGCTGCGCAGATTGTGTACGTATATTAACCTATTGAACAGAATGGTGTAGTTACACCGAAAAGTGGGCTACAAGACGGAAAAAAAAAAAAAAAAAAAGCACTATTAGTATGAGGCTGTGGCGGTGTTTTCACTCACCAGCTGGGCATCTGCAGAAGGCTGTTCCATTGGAGCGTGTCAGGCAGGTGGAGTTGTTCAGGCAGGGATTGTGGAGGAGGTCGCAGGGGTCATAAGGCTGGTTGCACAAGGGGCCGCTGAAGAAGGGGGGACAGGTGCAGGAGAACTCCCCAGGTATGTCTGACTCCTGACACTGAGCTCCATTTAGACAGGGTCCAGAATCACACTCATTCACATCCTCTGCACAGTCCACACCTGTCCAGCCTGGTGAGCACAAACACCTTGGATACACCAGAGAGGAGATATGGCAATGTAATTTTAGAATAAATGAAAATGAATCCTAAATAAACAAACACTTATTTAGAAGTTGTCTCAGGTTAAAGGGTCTCTCTGGGACAATGTGCTAAAATAAATAGCTTAAATGGATAGCAGTGATACTGTCGGGTGTTACAAACAAACTACCACATATACTTTTTTTTCAAATTCAGATACACAGGATACAGTTTTCAGCTAACAGGTACACAGTGTTACAGTGCATACATTGGCACTGTAACTCGAATTTACAGGTTAATTGAACTACTGGTCAGAGCAGCTTTTCATTCTGGACAGCTGAATGTAGGACACAGGAGGTTAGAACACTGAGTAGAGATTAAATGGAAATGTATTCATGCTAGACAGAGAGAGACGGAGAAAACAGAAAGAAAACCAGAGTGTGTGTGAGTCTGAAGTGTCTGCTCTTAAGGCAGGTGAATATTCCACTTGGTGGCAGTGAGTACCCGAGCACTACCAACCACTCCACCTTGCATTTCTTTTTATCCTCCAACTTTTCTACCTGAAGCAGTTTTACGTCTCCCTAGCGAGAAGGGGGTGGTAGTGGGGCATTAGCTGAAGCAGATACACCAGCTTTTTTCTCCAATGAGTCACAGATCCCCTGAAACCTTTTCATGCTGTGAGCCATTGATTGACTCATTTGTTTTACCTGCCATCTGCAATTCATTATCTCCGCTGCCAGTGGAAGGACATATTGCTATCTCTGAACGGCTTCTTTTTCTGCATTTATTAAGTGACTGATGCACCTCGTGAGGACAGCGCCCTCGAGCCAGCTCGCACACCTACTTGTAGCTGTTGAGAAGGTCTGTGCAGGTGGCGTTGTTTTTGCAGGGCTGTGATAAACATTCATCAATTTCTTGTTGGCAGAACTCCCCCTCCCAGCCGGAGTGACACACACACTCATAACTCTGCAATACAAAAAAAAGGAAACACTGAAATATAGTGACACCTTACATCTGCGCTATCGTCATTTAGTCTCGTATTTACGATAGCAGCACACAGCATTAAAATATAACTAAAAATGACAGGACAGTATATACATATGGAGGCTGTTAATTAAGCTGTTTTGGAGTCAGTCAGAGAGCATTATTGATTTTTTATACCTGTCATGTTTTAGTAAATAAACAGTGCATTGCTTAATGTACTTGATTAAATTCATCTGAGTTTTCTGAAAAATATTGCAGCATAAAACCTCCCACTCACAAAAAAGATCTTTGCTGTGAAATCTGTTTAAACTGTGGAAGAGTCATGCTTGTCTTAAATTTTCACATTACTGCTATGCAGATGTATTCCTTCTACCACCCACCCCTTGGATAATATGCAAGCCTGTGTTTTTCATGGCTTTCAAAGCATATGGTACAAGCCTTTGTATCAAGCATACAATAATACCGCTGCATATTCTGTGTAGAGAGGAATCTTCACAGACAAGTACACATGCAAAATATGTTTGTTTTTGATTCGTCTGAATTTCTTTCTATAACCCATGATATATGCTGTTTCTACTGTAAATTAAGAAAGATTTATACATAGCTGCAATCCCTACTCTTCTTCATTTCCTCCATTTAGAGAAGTATGTGATCCACTTGTCCTTTATTTCATCATTGCAATCTTCATTATGATAATTAATCATGGTACGGGAGATGAATGGTTTGTTGTCTATCTTCCAAAGTAGCATTTTAATTTAAATTCCTCTTTGCATACAGGATGAAGGCAGTCATACGGTCAAGGGTTTTTCAGGATCCCTCATTGCCAACATCCTGTCTAAAGGTCCTGGGTGCTGCTGGTTGAATGCATGCTAATCTGTATTTCATACACTGGAGGGGAGCCGTTAAACTTTGTCTGATATAATTTGTACACTGTGGGCACTATGGTGGTGGGGGGAAAATGCCGTCATCTCATGATAAATTAGATACCTCCAGGAGACACCAATTCCTTACCCCTGGCAATAGAACATAATCTCATTTTTGCTGCTAAGTCACCTTCAGGGACCGCAATTCTCAAAAATAAGCTAAAGCTCTGTGGGACACAGTGTTCAGAGAGAGGAATAGCTGCACTGTAAACAAGACAATGTGAAGGGGTTTCCAAAAAATGTCCCTATTTGAATAATGAGTAGAGAGAAAAAAAATATAATAGTGAACCAGAGAACAGTGTGACTAGAGGAATATTGGTTGAAATTTCATTATATCCCTCATATCACACCCGATTCCCCTCTTAAGCAGTGTCCTTTTGTCTTTGGAGCATTTTAGTTTATCTTAGAAAATTACACTGAAATGTTTTAGCCCAGACTCTGCCGTGACCATTTTGAAATGTTATCATAGAATTCCTTATAGACTATTTCATCATATGGAGAGGAAAAATGAGCATTTGTCCTTCAGTTATCCTGAAATTGCTACAGTAGCATTTACTTGAATGTAACGTGTCTTGCATAAGCACATGAGAAAATAGTTTGCTTCAGGTGGCGCCCATGAAAACAAGGAAACAGAATTTGTTTTTTTTTTCACACATTAAAATGTAAAAATACAACATGCAGGCTTTGAAACCTCAAAGTGTGGTTTTATAATCCATAATCAGGCTCCAGTCATTTTTATTTTACAAAAGGTAATTTGTTGGATAAAATATACGCACTGTAAAGATTGAAGTTTGGCGTTAAAGCTTTGTAGAAATTCATAAATACTTTTGAAAGGTTTTGAAATACTTTTTCTTCTCACCATGTGGCTCCTCTGGGACTCCACAGGCTCACCACCGAAACATGCTGGTTTTGTTAAATAGATCTCATCTTTCTTACATACATTAGGCACTCATTTTCAAGAACACATACTTATTTTAAACCCAAACATTAGGTGTGGACTTTACACCAGAAGTTATCTGTCTTTGTCGAATGAGAAAAAAAAAAAAAAAAAAAACCCAAAGACTTTATCTATGACACATCTGTTTCACTACTGCAATCTGTTAGCAAATAAGCAGCTGTTGGAAAAAGGCCCCTGGTACTCATTGCACAGTTTGTAAGCAGCATCCAGCTCCCAAGGCCTTTTTGCAGCTGCAACAGATCAATGTTATTGGCTTAAAAAACACTTGAATAACTACAGAAGTAGAGCTGTGGCTTGCAAAAAGAAAGTCTTAAAAATGTTCCTTTAAACCCAAGTGTGTGCATCTGTAGAAACAGCCATCAGCACAGAAGGACCAGCACACTTAGAAAAAAAAAATGTACTCAGAAGAAGTCATTTACAAAATCACTTGATCTTCAGTGTACAATGTACAGCCTGTATTTCACAAACTCAGTTTTCATTTATCATCTCAACAAGCATTTGCAGAAAATCAACCAAGCCCTGCAGCTACAACACAAGCCTGTCTTGTTTATCCTAAATATCTTACCACTATAATTCAAGCCAAGGTCTGCTACGTTAGCTTAGCTACGACTATTTAAGCTGTGGCTAATGAGCTGTACAGCCAGAGTGATTATAAAAAAAATCTAAAATAAATTTAGACTATGGTGTTTTCTATGTCTTTTATGATATGCATGCTAATCCTAAAGATTAATAACTAATTACTGATCAAAATAAAATAATATAAGTTGTTTTGGATATCTAATTGTGAAAAATACATTGTGGGCAAGAGATGGGCACTTTAATGAGTATTTCATGTTTCATATATCCATTGCAAACTGCTTTTTCCATGGCATACTTTTGGTCATTTGAACATTAAAGATTAAAGACATTAGACATTAAAGTGTCATTCAGAGGGCTTTAATTACATATTACAGTATCCATAAATATGTTTTCATCAGTGTATAATCACCTGAAAATAATAATTGTTATGTTTTTGTTACCCTAGAATGAGCATTATATATCTACAGATGCTGCTGGTCCTCTGTGCCATGTTTCTATAATAGCCCAGAACAGACAAACTAAAGGCTAACTCTAGATTAGGACTTTAACATTTTGTGTGCATTTTACTACCACTGTAGTTTCTCCTTCACGCTCAGACAAGAGGGCACTCAGTGGGGGTTACAATCTGCAACTGCACCACTAGACGCAACTAAATCATACAATGTTTTGTCTATTAGAAGACACAATAATGAGGTGCATTTATTAGACGTTTTTAGACATTTCCTGCTCCTATCGTGTTTCACCTGGACACCTGAAACTTGAAACATACTAATAAAGTCTGCCAGATTTGCCTATAATATACAGAACCTATAAAGATGTGGCCATGTTTTATTCTTTTATTCTTTACACTTCATGTTATTGCACAGTTGTTTATATCGTACTTCAAAAATGAACTGCTTGGCAGTCCTCAAAGGTAACATGCAGTATCTTATGTGACTCAGGTCCTGTCAATATTTTATGATAAACTCTAGTGTTTTTAAATGAGTTACCAAGTGTAGTGATTTACACAACATTTGGCCAGTTAAAGCCTTTTAAAACCCATTATGCTGGCGCATTATACTACCAAAAAAACAAAAAAAAAGTGTTTACTTACCAGATGGAGGTCCTTACATATTGAGTTGGGACTACACAAATTGTTCATGCAGTCATCAATGTCTTGCTCACATCTCAGTCCAGCATAACCAGGATTGCAAAGGCAGTAAAAGCCATCTACAACTGAGACAAAACCAGTAGGACAGTTACAGCCCCTTGCATCATAAATTAATTCACTCTACTCTCCGTAGGTCTTATTAATGTATTACATATCTACACAGGTAAGTGCTGATTATAAGCATAAAGCCCAATCCCCCGCTGTGATTTCATTTTTTAATGGATTTGACCATTAAAATAGACGCCTTGTGCTGTATCACTTCAACCTGTTGTTACTTAATCTATGTGACAGGTTACCTCCCTCTGCATCAGTCTGACAGAGTTTGACAGTCTAACCATCTTTAAATGAACCTGTCTGTAAAGGCCATTCAGTCCTCTTTTCTCTGACTACTTTCCTCGTCCCCCATCTGTACTTATCCCACTTGTTTTCAATGAAAGCTTGAAAGCCCGGTCATTTGTTTTCACACTCTCAGAACACTTGCAACACACTAAGTGAAGGGGGGGGAAAGGATACAACAGAGGGAGATTAGGGAGGGAACCTATTTTAGGGCTATTCTTTATACAGATGTTACAAATATGCCAATTTCTTCCATCAAAAGTTGGAATCTCCCACATCTAATAATCCATTACTTCCTATCTTTAATTATTAATGATGTTAAAGGGGGATGCATCACTCTGTTTCTTCAACACAACACTGGTGTACAGGCACCCAGTGACAGAGGTAATTGCAGTTCTTACAGGAGTGAATTTATTACTTCCCCAGTCAGGGTCCCAGGATTCTTCATTATCCCAAAGATTTACCACGTAATCTATGCTGTCACTCTGTCTTGGTGCGTGTAGCTGCTATTACTCTCATTAAATGCTTTAGGTCCTGGGTGGCAGCAGCATTACTCATCTCAGCCACTGTAGCTATGCAGTGCTCTCCCTGGTGGCTGGCTGGCTGGTGCTGAGTGCTGGCCAATAGGTCCTAGAGGCCTGCCTCACTAACCTAAGGTGAACTGGCTGTGCTCAAGATTAGTCAAGACAGCTGGCCCAGGTCAACTGTAGCACAGTGAGGGATAGGATACTCTTAGGTAGTGATCCACTGCCATCACTGGTTTGTTCAGGCATGAGCCAGTTGAAACAACATTGGCAGGATTTGCTGAAAAGCCATGAAGGCTGGAAGGTAATACTACAGCAGAAATATTTTGCTACAGAGGGAAGTCTAATCCAGTTGGTGCTCAGTGGTTGCGAGCATTTTACAGCAAATTGTTTAATGTACTTTGGTGCAGTTAATTCATGCACAGAAAATGCATTGACACACGACAACTGGTGATAAATAATCCTTAGCATTGAGAGTATTATTTTGATCAATGAGTTTAATCACTGATGATAGAGATGGAATACATCAGGGTAAAATCTTATCAGATAGCCATAGGAAGAAAAACAATATTCTGCCTTGGGGTTTGATTATATTAACTTTGTCATTTATCATGCATTACACAAATTACAGCCCGACATTGATGCTTAATTGATTTCCTTTTACAGTTACGTTAAGGAACTAATCAAGCCTACTCCAGCAGGTAATGTCCTAGATCCTCAGATCAGATGGAATAACTCCACTCTCATGACACCCTTATTAGCTACAATGGTGACCCAATTGAAAACTGCCTGTCACACTGTAAGTGAGCAAAACCAAATCTGACATAGGCATTGCATGTGTGTGTGTGTGTGTGTGTGTGTGTGTGTGTATGGAGACTTGCTTCATTCTTGAGTGCCTGTTATTAAGCATGTTGGCAAGATAGGCTGTTTCTTACCATCATAGCAGAAACCGTGAAAACAGGGGCTGGAGCTGCACTCATCCACATTGATTTCACAGCGGGGGCCAGAGAAGCCCCGGCGACAGTGACAGCGGAAACCCAAAGGGAAATGGTCCTGATCCAACTCCTCCACACACACTGCACCATTCTCGCACGGATTACTGGCCTCACAGGGTAAGAACTCACAATTATGACCTGGAGTGAGGCAAAGAAACACACACTGAAGGACCATCCAGCTGACAACAATCTGTGTAGAAATACAATGGTAATGTAAACCTGGGTAGATTAAACATTAAGCCCATACTGAACTGTGTTTCCTTGAACCCATCCTAGATAGATAGATGGATAGATAGATCTTTATTTTTTTAAATGTATCTAAAATATTTACAATCAGAATATCCAAGCAGATATAGAGCCAATCACACACTCTGGATGCAGTTTTAGATGTTTTTCTTCAGGGCTGCAGTTTTTATTTCCTCCATTTCAGTGGCTGAACATTAGTAATTAAACGGCTGATATTATTACAGAACCTTAAATGTCAGTTCTGTGCTTGTGACAAAACAATTACTGAATAAATTGTCGGTTCCGATTGGCAGTTATGTTCCATGCTGTTTTAAAACAACTGATAAAAGCACACCTGTGGCTGTGCAGCACTTGATTTAATTACTAATGTGCTAGCTGAAAGTTACCGTTTGGATTATTAAGATTTCTGTGTCGCTTTGTTTTAGCAAACTGCTAGAACTGTACAGACAAATACGAGTGCCAGACATCATTATATTCAGGGCATGCATGTAGCAAACATCAGTTGAAGAAAATTTACTTTTCTCAACGACAAAGAAGAAAGTCGTGAAATACGAACAAAGGAAAAGCAATACAGAGCATGCATATATGTATAAATTATCTTCACAAAGTGCAGAACATCAAGCCATGCAATAAAATAAAAAGAAATGTTGAAAAACATGCAAAACTAGACACAACACAATGGTTGTGATAGCAGATCGCTACAATGTGCCCTACCTCTGATAATTTCTGAAAATCAGTCACATGAAGAAAGAAAATGTCATGTTAATTAAGAAATGACATATTAAGACATTATTTGCAATAACTATAAGGAAGGAATGTCTTGGTGAAATGAGTTGCTGATTTGTGGTGGAATGGCTAAATCCAAATGGGACCTGAATGCTTGAATCAAATTATATATACAGCACATCATCGCTTTTGGCTGCAGCAGCACGTTGAAGTAGCTCTGCATGATTATTAGCATTATGAGTACTTTAAAAAGTTCAAAAAGTTCAGTTCTGGCTATGTCAGCTTATTACATAAACATTTGGTGAAAGAACTGGAATTTGGTATTTTAATAATGTAACATTATTATTATTATCATATATCAGCTTGCCAATCATCAATCATCAAAATACAGTATGCAATAAACAATACTGCAGTATTTTATTGATAGTTTAATATAACTACTTCATGGCCAGGCAATAATTACTTTCCATTGTATAAGAAGGATGGGATATTAAAGCTCCATGAAGCAATATTTTGATGAAACATTGAAATGACTCTTCAGTGTGAAAGAGTTGCCAGGCCAATCTCACTGAGAACCAACAACCAGTTCTACAGCTGCGTGCAGCTTTCAGTGTTCTTGTGTTACTGAGACACTAAGAAGCAATCCCTGCATAGTGTATATACTGTACAGTACAGACTTGAAGAAAGAGTGGAAGCAGGTTTAAGTTTTAAATCAAAGAAGACAAAGAATTTCCATTTTCTTTAGACACACTTTGCTTCTTAGATGTGTGATCTCTAACAAGGGAGACGAATGAGGTGCTGATTGAGTCGAACAACAATCTGGTACAAACCAAGGCTTCTGTTTTTGTTAGATGTAGCATTGACACAGCAGTTGAAAGCTTCAACTACAAAGTTATTTGTGGATGTAAATTGCATACTCCGCTCTGTTACTTTAATAATGGAAAATAAAGAAAAATAAAACAGAAATTGTTATAGACTTATACTGTACAGGTCATTGGCAGGTATTGCAATTGGAGGTAGATTCTCTCTCACAGTATGCATGTGTTCAGTTTTATTTACAGCTCCTTTCATTTTTTAATATGAAATGCAACCACGCCATGATATGACCACTGCCTTATAGCAACAATTGTGTTATACGGGTAATCAAAGTGCCTCATGTCTGCCACATTGCTATAGACAGTTCTATAGTCCTTTGAATTACAGCTGAAGACTTCCATTTTAATCAGAGCTCTGAATCTTTCTCCTGACACTGTCAGTGTGTCTTTGAAGTACCTTTTTGGAAATTCTATGTACCTTTTTCTGGAGTCATTTCCTCCTGGCCACTCTGCTGTAAAGCCTAGATTTGTGAAGTGCTGCCCTGACTGTTGTCCTTCCAGGAAGATCTCACAGCCAACGAGCTCATTACATCTTTCAAAGTGGTCCTTGGGTGTTGACCAAGGTCCTTCTTGACTGGACTTGGTTTGTTAGGATGAGTGTGTCTAGGAAGAGTCTGGCTGGATGGTTTTTCACATGTATTAATGATGGACAGTTCCTCAGACTTCACAGTCTCTACTCCAACATGCACTCAACAGTGGATCTCTAATAATGGCTAACAGCTTGTGTTTTGCTGCAAATCATATGCAAAAAATGGCAGTCATTACAAATATGGGACATGAACAAGGTGTGCCAACAACTTGACATCATAAAATATCTGGTCATTTATTTTTTTTATGTTAAATCACTTGTTTCTGCAGGTATAAATGGTGTAGTACCAGCTAAATCCGTTTATATTTAATATAACATACAACTAAACATGCCAATTTATTTCAAGTATTCATACAACGTATGAAGGTTTTGTTTGGTGATTTCTTAGAGTAAAATACATACATACATACATACATACATACGTACATATATACATACACATACATACATACATTATCTGTAACCGCTTATCCTCAATAGGGTCACAGGGGGGCTAGAGCCTACCCCAGCTTAGTAAAATATAATAATAATAATAATAATAATTAAATCACACTGTAAAACACTATAGTTTTTGTGCACATTAAATCAAATACATTCATTAAAAAATAAATATGACATATTTTACCATTGATCAACTTACAATGGCTGTTACAGAATTGAACTGAAAACTAGATCCATGCTTTGGCTGTAAACTCTGATCATTCATTAAATCAAGTCTTAGCTCTTCATCATCTCCTCCTCCCGCAAAAAATAAATAAATGAGTCTGAATCTCCTTCACTGTTGGTAAAATCATCCATTACCTCAAATCACCCCCATGTTTATTACCACTAATACTGTACATAATGATAGTGCCGTACAGTGCTGACTCTGACTAAATGATGGAAGTAGTCACTTGTGTGGCAGAAGCACCTACCGTAACTTACATCTTATTAATTACTCAAGTTTTCTATATTTAATCACAGGTAGCAAATGAAGATGTACTAATTTTGTTGAGACATGTGAAGTGAGTTCAGACAGGTGAAAATAATAGTATGTGAAGTTAATTAACTTTGCTTTCTGTCCCCATTCCCTCAGTGCTCATTACCTTTAAATGGAGCCACACATTGGCAGAAGTAATTACCAGGCTGGTCAATGCAAGTGGCTCCATTCTTGCAGGGAGATGAAGCACACTCGTCAATGTCAAGTTCACATGTTGTGCCTTTGACAGAAAAGAAAACAGATACATATTGTACATTATATAATGGTCCATTGTCCATCCATGCAGGCTTGTTAACATCACAACCATAACCTTTTATCTGGGTAGAATTAGGAGCTGAAGGATGAATAAGTATAAACCTGGAATAAGTTTTTTTGCAAATCAATACAGTTTTGGTGTTTGTGATACAGATGACGGGAAAGCTGCACTGTGGTGCTAAATACAGCTTTAACACATGAGAGGCTTTCCTACGGTGCTGCAACAAGGTATGAAACAGCATAGAATATCCTCACAGCAAGGCCTCCATTTCAGATATAATTTCTGAACAGTGAGAAAAAGTTTTCTTCAGCATATTATTCATACAGATTAAAAATAAGGATTCAGCACAGCTATACTTTTATTGCTCATAACACACTGTGAATTCAGCTCTTTGGGGATTATTAGCAGTTATTAGGAAATTGTTACAATGTTTGATTGTTCCAGGTGGAAATATATTACCATTGATTTAATCAAGAGTCATATTTCATCTTTTTACTTTTAATGGATGGCACCACAGCACCACATGTAGGAAAATAATGAAATAATAAATTAGAAATAATGCTTCAGTGTTCTGCTGTCTCAGGAAGAAGAGCTGCTGGTGGCAGCTGACTTGGCTTTGAAAATGTACCTGTTTTAACGGCAGTGCATAATTTATGAATAAAGATAGGATTGTCTGAATGTATTGTTTTAATTGGTGACAAACATTTTCCATATTTAGGTTAGTGTATCTGTAGCCTTGTCACATAAAAAAATGACACATGGCTGATTGCATTCAGTAGCTAATAGTGAGACTGCAACATATTCCTTAGTAGACTATTACTGCTACTACCACTCACTAATTTGTAAATGTTAGCATGCTAACATGCTAAGCTCAAAAGGTGAACACAGTAAATATGCTGGCTAAACCTCACAATGTTAGTCTTGTGAGCATGTTAGCACTCATGTCAGCCTTGTTAAAAACAAAGAACTTCTCCCCTGGACACAAAAAGTGCATTTACTAACCTGTAAAACCAGGCATGCAGACACATCCATAGCCATGAACAAGGTCAACACAGGTGGCATTGTGCAGGCAGGGTGAGGATATGCACTCATCTATGTTGACTTCACAGTAATCCCCTGTAAAGACGTGACATTTAAAAGTCAGTGGTCACACATGTCGAAAAAGTGCCATACTGCAGCTTTGATTTGTAAACTTTCATGAGTCACGCTCAGTTTTCCACTTTCCCTCAACTTTGTGAAATATATGTTTCACTTGACTTAAAGCCTCCTCGTGTAGAATTTGAAATTTGATGTTCGGTGACATCTTGAATCCCTTGGTTGCAGTATATTAAAACAGTTGTCACAAAAATTAACTGCCAGATATTTCACATGGAGTAAACAATTTTTTAATGTTATGCTCGACAAACTAATTTGACGCTGATATTTTGTTTTGAATATTCTGGAAATAGAGGTTTTAAATGGCAAAGTTCTAACAGCTAAACAAATTTACTGTTCCTCTAAAAAACACCATAAAGAGATCATTCTGTAACCGTATATTCTACAGTACTGCGTGTGAAGCTGAGTTATTTATGTATATTGTAAATGACACAAAGATTTGCTTATAATACACAGCAGAATATAAATTATTCTCTTGGTGTTTCATTCCCAATTTGTATTCTCTGAAAATATAAAGATCAGTTGCACACAAGCTAAGCTGCAAGATGAGTTTTTTACCTCACTATTTTACACATTTACCGTCTCTCTAAGCTTTGGAGGAGGCTGTTATACAGTGTGAAATGCCTAAGCGAGAAGAGGTCGTTGAATCCACAACACCCCGTGTAATAGAGTATACTGTTTGTGCTGCTCTTGTAACACTAAGGACAGAGCTTGTTCTATAACCTTGTCGCCATGTGGCTTGGATGTGGCCTGAAGGATAGCATTAATTAGGTCTTGACACACTGAGGTTCTGTTAGAGATATTGTCAATACTGATTCTAAATGTAGCCAAAAATATTTCAATTTCTTTGAACGACTATGGGAACATGCAAAGATGTTTAGGAATTCACTTATTACTGACAGGAGTGCAGGTTTGCTCACTATATGTATGCACATACAGTCTATTTTTCTATTATACTTAACTGCAAACACTATATTCAAAAATGATCTCTTATTTGAATTGTTTGGCATAATTAGCAATATAATCAATCACTGAGTATGGACAGATTAACATGAAATTTGGTATTGACATTCATGTCTCCAAGAGGTTGACTATTGTTCCATGACTTTCCTCTAGTGCCATCTGGCCATGAAATTTACTGGTAAAATTAATGTTCCCTGAAAGAAACCTTTTCCATTTTTGGCAGCTCACATAGCTAACTCTTTACACAAGAAATGGAAAAACAAATCTCTAGATTTCCCTGAAATATGCTGTGGATATGGGCCCCCAGTGGGTGCCACCAAATGTCTTTGTAACCCCCTTGATCTTTAATGTGGTGTTACTATAAGGCCATTTTTTTTTCTCGCACAAAAGTATGATTTTAATCGAGCAATAACGTGCAATTTTCTGAACATACTGATGCTGCCACAGGGATACAGCCTTTGAATTTTAAAAGCAGGTTCCTGAAGAAAAATATTACATTTTAGTCTCAATGTTGTTAACAACCACAGTGAAGAAAAACTAAAATCGCTATAACTTTGTTCATTCTGTCCAACATTCTCTATTGTGGGGTGCAATTAACACGGCAGCCTTTAGGATCAGGTAGCGGTGCTTTTGAGTGCTAGTTCTGCTGATGATGATGTTGAAAAAATCAAACAAACAAACAAACAAACAAAAAAAAAAACTGTCTTTGCAGATTCAGACAAAAGAAAAATACTACTACTATATGGTCTACATATTCTATTTTAGGTGCTAGGCTAAAAAAAGTAGTAGTTTTTCTAATACCAACTTTTTTATTTACAGTGATTGCACAAAATGTGTGTTTAATATAAGATACCTGCACGATTAAGCACACCGCCTGTCATAAAGAGCAGAGACAGCAGCTTCCATAAAAAAATAAAATAAAAAAAAAAAAGAAAGAAATTGCCCTGATGGGATTTCTGTGGCTCTGTTACTGTATTTCTATAAAAGGCTTCCATTATTGAGAGGCATCAAGGTTGAATGGAATGTAATCAAAAATTGTTTGTTGCCATAAATCCTAAAAAAGATTGACAGCCAGTCAGACAGCCAGGGTGTCGTATACCTTTCCATTCATACAAAACTAGTGCCACCTGTAGAGATATAAAAGTGATAAAACATTAATTAAGTGAAGTGAATGAAACCAGATCCAGCCCAAAGTATGAGAAGATATGTGTAGGCTGTGGCTGTGGCTTCAGAGCCAGTCATGTTCTAAATAAAACTGATCACTCTGATTAATAAATATATGTAACTAGGTGGTAAAAGTATATATATAAAGTATATATATGTATATATAGTACAGGATAATGTACAGCAAGGCAATCATTGTTGCAAAATAAACCATAAAAGGGTGAAAGGGACCCTGAAGGGGTTGTATGTGTAGTTTGAAAGATTCAACTTGTAAATATAAGGGGATTAAAGTTCAATACTACATTTAGCACTAATGAACATATTTGATCAGCCATATGCTGCATGGATACATACTGTCATCAAGTTCACATCCCACAGAACACAAATAGAATAAATAATCACATGTTACATTACATCTTGTTATCTATCTATTATATATGCATTGAAGGGCCAGTGTGTAGAATTTAGTATCACATAGGTTGCACTGTGACGTGTCCAGCTTATCCTGTGTTTATCCAGCAACTAGAGGCAAGCAAGGAAACGCACAGTTGCCTGAATAAAATAACAGATTTATCTGGGTTTGAACATTGTTGGAAACATTTTGGGTAATTAAGTACATAACTCAACAAAATGTATAATATCAGTCTAGCATTTATAAACATTTTAGTGTCATTCAAATCCATGCGGATCACTTCAGGGTTAAGCCACCCACACGCCTACAGTTAAAGGTTTAACCTGGCTCAATTTGAAAAATTTTAATGCGCATTAATAATACCAATATTCTGTTATTTCAATTTCAATATTTCTCTTCATAACTTGCATGGCTTTACTCTTTATACAGTGTACATACATAGTCATGGTATGAAATGCATAAAATACCTGTGATTCCAAGAGGACACTGGCAGCTAAATGAGTTTAGCTCATCAATGCAGGAGCCTCCATTTCGACAAGGCTGACTGAGACATTCATTCACTTCAATCTCGCAGCTGTTTCCTAAAAAAAGTATGAAAGGCGCACAGCACGTTTACACATTTCTTCTGTAAATAAAACGTCCCTTTAATTCACAAAGAATGACCTGAAGATAGCTTTCACTTACCAATAAATCCGGGTGCACAGAAACAACTGTAGCCACTCAGAGCATCTTTACAAATGCTCAGGACTCCACATGGGTTTTCTTCACAATCATCAATGTTTATCTCACAAAACGGGCCTGTTAAACCTGCAAAGAAAGGATAAGTTGTTCTTTGGAGTTTCCTGTTTCCGAGGACAATCCATTAGAGTTATACCTGTAAGATGTTTTGTAAAGAACTCTAGTGGTTTGGTCCCCTGATTAAAATAACAACTATTTGATTAGCTGATTTTCTTCCTGTTGTTCTTTTCTTTCTAATTCAAGTAAATGACAAAATGTATGTAATTATGAATAAATGTAATAACTCCATTATTAATTAATGACCAAAATTTAATTTAAAGCAGCTTTGAACCTTTAGATACATGCAGGGACCTTAATGATATTCAAGCTAAACACTTTTGAACATCATTCAAGTATTTAGATGTGATACAGATTCATAGAATACATAGACATTAAAATAATGACTAAAGTAGTTAAATGTCCCCTGTATAGTTTTTGACCTTCAGTATGGAGCAATGCTTTTGTGAATGGGTTCCCATTTTATTTTAATATCCTGCAAAAAGATGCATATGCACACACAAAAGCAATCAGGCAACACGCTACATGCAGATATTTTCTAAGTATTCCACAGTTGGTAGCTGTAATGTGTAAACTAATGTAGAAATCTAAAAAACCAAACAAAATATCTGTTTGTTAGGGTTTAATGTCTTTTACTGAGAAATACTTAATCTATCTACAAATGCCACATAACTGAAACGCCAAAGCAGAAAATCAACATGTATTATAAAGCTGCAACTGACATTTACTTTACCAGTGCCAAGTGATGACATTTGTGTCTGTTAGTCATGCTCAGACTGATGCATGCTTTCTTCATTTTTCTTTAATTGGTCTTTTTCTTTGTTCTTTTCAACTGAACTTTTCATTTTCCTTTTCCAGTAATAATAACAGACTTCATACAGGCCATGGTGGCCAGTAACACTCTTTGACTTACATGCTGTTTACTTCAGCTGGGAAGAAACTTGGTGTGTTAATATTATACTACGGGCACATAATGGTAGTTATCTGGATGATAATAATCAAATGTAATAATCAAAATGATTCAGTATTTTAGTAAAAAAATCTAAATTACAGGTATTTTAAGGAAGGTAACTTGATAATTCATTCATATAACAGGTACACTAATTATCAAGTATTTACTATGTAATTCGGAAGTTAGTGATAGCTCCTTTTCCTCCTTTCCTTATTATCTAGAGTTACCTTGAATTAAATGTTAAATATATAATTATACAGGTACTCCCTGCCACATATGAATAAAATGTTAACTGATGGCAGTATGTTTCTTTGATTGTAAACGTTTCCTTTGATAATATACCAATAGACTTTTGGATCCTATGTGGGCAAAAGGTTATTCCAAGCATCATCATCATCATCATCGCTTTGAAGTCAGCTCTCAATCTGACAAACTGAGCCTTGACTTACACATTTCATAAGGCTGTTACATGTTGTTGCTTAAAGCCAAAGAGATTAGACTCCCACAGAGAAGGAAGCTGAACAAGTGAAAGCAGCACATCTACTCTGTGCATGATTAATGCGAAGAACTGCCTCCATTTGAAACAAGCACCTGCTGGATGGTGAACCTACCTGGTAAACAATCACACTTGAACCCTCTTGATAGATCCACACACATTGAACCATGTCGACACAGGCCATCAACACAGTGGTTTATAGGTGTTTTGCAGTGCGGCCCTGTGTACCCATGTTGACACACACATCTGTAAGTATTTGCCAGCTCTTCACAGAGAAGAGTCCCCTCAGGGTCGCAAGGATTTGACACACATTGGTTCACAGATGAGGAGCAGTCATTGCCATGGTATCCTGTAAGAGGTGGGATCAAAGAAGTGATTGATGTGCTGTGCTGTGTACTGTATCCCCCTGCCTTCCCATGACTCTAACACATCATAGATTGTGATTTCACGAAATGCCGTCATTGCCAGTGTTTTTCCTCTCTGCTAATTTGCACATTTTATCCGACCAGAGCTTAAAGCACTGAAAAACAAGGAGAGATTTCAGCTACAGTACACAACCTTCAGCGGTGTGTGGCTTTTGTTTTCACCAATTGTAACTAATTTTTGGATTTGTACATTTTACATTGTACATACACTTAGAGGTAAAAGCTGTTTTGCTTCCAGTAATCAACAACACTAATATGGTTTCACATACGTTAAGGGCTGAATTTAAAAGAGAGGGATTCATGTAGAAAAAGCCAACAAGAGCTCATGACACACTGCAGTTGGAATGATTATGTACCTTACATTATTTTTTACTAAGCACACTATTGCATGTCTATAATTTCAGATGGAATTACTGTAGTAATGACTAAAGAGCAAATGCCAAGCTTGACTCATGTATCAAAGATTAAGCTTAACAAATTCATTAACAAAGCTATTGAAGACATTTGCCTGTTAAATACCTGTAGAGCAAATGCAGTGTATTTCCCCAGCTATGTTGTGGGAGCAGGTTCCTCCATTTTTGCAGAATTCAACATCTGATGCACATGCAGACACAGATGTTGTGCAATTCTTACCTGAAAGTTAAATAAAGACTGTTAATTGAGCGCTATAAAGATAAATACAAACTAAGAAAAAACAGATCACATCACTAACATAATGACACGTGGCACACAAATGAGTTTGACCGCAGAGAGTGACAACCATTAGTGTGATGAAGCAGCATGATTGAGGTACGTGTGTGTTCGGTAATGGAGCCAGTAGAGGTGATACTGCAGTATAACTGCCATATCTTTGTACATTCAGTGTCTATTACAGCTCCTTCTTCCCACAGCCAAAGGCACACATAATTGATTTAGTCTAGTTTTCTGCCTGCTTATAGCATCACAGTATAAATATGAATCAGACTCCCTTGTTACTACTGCTCAACAAATATAGGGGGGTGATGGATACAATAAAAGTTTCATTCATATCACACCAAATATAAAACCTGAGACAAAATAAACATGTTAGTAATGTACAGCTTTGTATTTTGACAACTTGAATCATAATTAATGTACAGTATAGGTTTCTCCATTGAATTTAATAAAATATATGCAGTACTGTGTTTTAGATTGTTTTGAATTGATATATTATCTTCTATATATAAATTCTTCTTTATATTCAGTTTCTACAGGAGGAGAAACAAAGATATCTTACTACTCAATCAGCTGCAGTCAATCTGCAGTTGGTGAATGAGCTCTTACATTAGTCAATGGGACCACTTTGATGGTTATCACTGCTGAAGAGTCATCAATCTGCACTATTTTCATTAAAGTCCAAACTATGAAAATGATGACATAGATAACTCACCAGCAAAGCCCAGAGGACAGACGCACTCATAGTCTGCAACCAGGTCAATACATGTGGAATTATTGGCGCAGTATCCATGGACACATTCATCATAGTTGATTTCACAGTTCAACCCCCCAAACCCTGACATAAAGAGAAAAAGAAAAATGTCATCAGAGATGGTTTGTGAATGTCAGTAAACACCAGATTTGAAAAGATACTAATTAGTATCAAATTGCACCCAGAAGCAATTTATTGCCGTCATGAAATTTTACACAACTTTTTTTTTCACTGCATCACAAGTAAACAAGCACACGATATGCAGAGAAGACTGCACCACAATTTCCATTTGAAGAAATAAATTGTATATTGTCATACCGGGTGTGTCTACTTGATTAACATATTTTACATGTCAAGTTATATCAGCACATTTGATATTTTGAGAATAAAAGGTTAAAGTCATGTAGTCAAAGTGAGCGCTGCCAATTTCTGACATTTTAGGCCCCCATAAATATATTCCACCGCATGGTCACGCTACAAAATGACTATCATTAGCACTGTCACACACTGCAGCTACAGGAGGCCCATGACTAATGCTTGGCTATCAGCACCATCGGTGCAGGTCAAATTCTCATCATTTCTCAAACTGACCATGGAACCAATTTCCACCTCTCTCCATGTCATAAAATTTGACAATTATCCTGACTTCATTAAAAATGCATAACAGGCTTCACCCGCAATCAAGGTTTAATCAGAGGTACATCTCACAGGTAAGATGTCAACTGGACCAAGAAATTATTGGAAAAATAGCTGGGATTTATTCCTTCTTACTCTAATGACGTGAGTGGAAATTTCTGATGGAATGATTTTTATGTGATCGGGGAGATTTAAAGCAAGCATGTGTTAACCTAAGGGCATTTTACTGCGAACCAGGAAACGTGTCACTGACATTGTTTTGACAAAGATATCAATCAACATCATGTGGTAAAAAGATTTTTTGTTTAGAGTGTACAGGTTTTCATTCAAAGGAAATACTACAACAACTGAATCCACTGATTAGTTTCTGCCCTTTGGCACTGGGTGTGCTAATCAGCAAAATTGCCTGTTGTGTTTGGTCTCTATAACTCTATAACTCTCAACCGTTATAGCACATGGCTGCACAGATATTCAGATAAACTTGTTGTTGTCATAGTAAGGAGGACATGGTGTTTGGGCAAAGAAAAAAAAAAAAAAGATGAGGACAAAGAATCTCTTCCAGTTGCGTAAAAATTGTTGAATCCATGTACATTCCCCAGTTGCTCTAAGTTGGTTATCTATGTTATTTTCAGGACATATCGCACCAAACTGAGTCTGCAGATAAGAAATATAAAAAGTAGGCTTGTTAGTTGGTAACAATAATTTATTAATGTTTAATATATTTTTGATTATTCATATAATACTGAAAAGCTCTTTTAGCAGGGGAGAGAAGTCTGGAGGATGTTGTTTCAAAATCAATTTTTGCATTAATGAGTTCTTGAGTTGATAAAGTTGGTTTGAGGAAGATCTAATTTCTATTGTAATTATGGAAATGATGAGAAATAAATTCCATCTCTCATTAGATCTGAGAGGCAAAATATTCCCTTTTGATTCCAGAAAAGAAGATGGATACAAACAAACTCATAATAACGAAATTGGTCTATTCTTTTTTTTTCTTTTTTTCTTTGCCTGTGTAATTCATTGAGAGAATGGTTCCAGGTTGTCCTAATCATTTTTACTGTGAATGTTGGTCCCATTAGAAAAAAAATGGAAACCAGTGCTCAAAATATGAAAAATAAACTGCACTATAAAATGAATATGGCTATTCAACATCAGCACAACTGAGTGGAAGAAGGCCTTGCTTGTTGATTTGAATTGTAGCTGCAGTGAAAATAACTCAATGTCTTTCCATTTCTGTTTGTGCACATATCCGCAGGCATAAGAAAAAACAAACACTACATAACAGAATGGAGAATGAATTTTTGTTAAAGTATTTCAGAATAGCTTATTCATTTAAGCTAGGGTCATACCTCCAGGGCTGAAAATGGTTGGCTGCACACTTAAAAACTAACAAAGGTCTGAATTAGCCATATAATTGTACCATCTTGATGACATGGGGATCTAATTGCATTGCAACTTACCCTCTGAGCAGAAGCACTGATACAGGTCAATGCCGTCCACACAAATACCACCATTCTGGCATGGCTTTGACTCACACTCATTGAGATTTACTTCACAAAATGACCCTCCAAACCCTGCAGAATATATAAAGAAAAACACTTTTATTGGAATCCTTTTGCCTGCTTTCAGTCCTCAGCCAATTAGGATCAGCATGACTTTGTTTTCACAAACAAAAGCTGCTTTTCAAAGCTTGTATTGATTCAAAGAGCTTGCTGGGCACATGCAGACTCAGCTCACTGGATCATTTAATCATGTTTAATAAGAGCCAGTCATTGCCCTTCTGATTTATTACATTAAACAAGCCAAATCCAGTGATTTTTAAGATCAAAGTCAATCTATACACAAAGGGAATCACATGAAACAAATGACATGCATCAGTGCACATGTGTCAACGCATTCACACCACACATACACACACACACCCATTAAAGACATTAAACGTCAGTGTTTAAGCCATGTTATTGCCAGTGCTGCTAGTGCTACACAGGCTGTCTGTGGGTTAACCTCACTCTTAGCCACCAAAGAGCATTTGTTGCATCATTGTGTACAATGTGAATGTTTCACAGTCAGCCAAGCACTAAACAGAGCATCTCAGGATCCAACCCAAGATGCTCTTCACAGTGAGGAATGCAGAAAGTGGATATAAAAAGAACAATCGGAAAGCAGTTTTCTTCCAAATTGACATGGTAACGTTACACAAAAACAAAAGCAACAACCAAACAAAAGCAACTGCTGCATTGCGAAAAAACCTGCTGTATGACAAAAACATTCTCATGCCAAGCGGGGCTTATGACAAAATATTCTATAAAAATTTGGGAAATAATTTTATGGTAAAAAAAAGTTGTTGCGAAGTTGTTCCTTTGAAATAAATGCTCATGTCAAAACAAACAGATGCTGCTGTCGAAAAAGAGTTTTTTGGTTGTAAAAACACAATTTTTGCTCAGCAAAATCTGCTCTCAAGGAGAGTTTAATCACTTAATAATCTGGAAAAAGAATTTCTCAGCAACTTTGATAGTAAGCCACAACTGTTTTTCTTATTTTTTCCCTTACACATACACAACATGCAAAATCATGCATGCATAATCAACCATTTAAGTTCATCCAATTTTATTTATTTATTTTTTTTTGACCAAGGAGTTTATCTGAGCGCTAAGCATTAGGTCAAAAAGTTGACAGCATGGGATACAGAATATAGTGAGGGAGGGTATCAGTAACATGTTTTTCACCACATTAGGTTGGCAAGCATTAGATAACGTGGATGCCAAGACTGCCGACCTGAACCATCTAGACGATGCAGCCTCTCGCAGTTTGCCCTTGAGTAGTGATCTGGGGAGAGCAGTTCGCCGCAGGTTGCTTTCATTTACATAAGAAATCACTCACAATCCTTCACTATGACATCTGCCGAGCATAAGTGCAACAGGAGTAATGGAGTTACGGTTATTGATTGGGTTACATGAACTTCTATGTAATAGCCATTCATTTGAAAAGAGATAGCAGAGCTTGTGCAGAACAGTGTCGGCTGAATTATGATTGGCTTGGCAGGAAAAATGTTTATATTTCAAACATTGTAACTCTATCCAGGAATAAAATGCATGATTATACAGCACAATACTGTCACTCTGTAACTTACTATATATCCTTGACTTGCTAGACGTGGTTACCCCTGACAAGCCTCAGAATATCTAACTGGTCAAGCCTCTTTTACTTACTGCTCTCTTACCCCTGTCACTGCTGGCAGCTACTGTGTTGATAACATTGACATCCTCATGGAGGGGAATCAGAGAGATCATAAGCACAATATTATTAGATGGTTCTGAAGGTATAAAAGCATAATGCACCAATTTTGGAACTATAGCATATAAGAAGGACTATGGTTTATTAGCTGAAGCTGAGGTATTTACAGCAACCAACTCCTTTAGTACAGAAGTCAGTAATGAGAAAAGATCCTCAGTCTCGCCATGTGCTCATTCTCCACCTGTTAATACACCTGCATGATAAATATAACACCTGTTAAAGGCATGCTCACCTCTTTCACATGTGCAAGACACATTCTGTCCACCTTTGGTCTCTGCGCATATTAATGTGTGTTCACTGCACATTCCAAATGAGCAAAGGTCAATATCCACAGAGCAATCTTTCCCCTTGAACCCTGCAATGAAAACTCAGTTAACAATGGAGAAGGAGAATCCAACCAAGCTCTGGGAAATAAGCAATTCATAAAAGAGTAACACATATTACGCAACACATATTTATGTGGCTGTGTGTTTTATTAGGTAAAGACACCTTTTCTTTTGGATTAATGGGGGTATTGATTTTCCCCTTGCAATCTACCTGCTATGCAGTATGCTAATTGAGTGAATCATTGACAGGGACCCACCCCACCGAACTGATCTATATCACATTTATCTGCCCCACCAAATGCATGTCTGCATGTCACTGATAGATACCCGTGTCAATATCTATTGTTGTAAATAAAGCACAAGCAGATGGTGTGACTGATACTCATTATATGTGTTTGTACAAATAAAGATGACTTAAAGATGAGAATCCGGAAATAGATTACTGTCTTTTCTTGATGAATCACATTGTTTAATCAGGTAATGTAAAAACAAGAAGACATTTGGCATTTAATTGTTACTTTTTTCAAAGGTTGCGAAGGTTCACTTTATGGAGTACAGGATTTTTGGGTTTTTAAGAGCAAAATGTTATAAATTTCTACTCATGCTAACCCTTCAAACCAGAAACCTCTAAACAGGAAAAATGTACCCATAACCCCGTCACATTAATCTGTGTGCAGTCGCTGTCTGCAAAGTAGGTCTCACTCGCTGGCAAAAGAGTGAAATATTTCAAACATCACTTCTTAATGCAAACCCCTTTTATCAAAACTTGAATATAAAAACAGGACAGCAGTCATATTAGACTATATTGCTCCTGTTGTAAGCAGTCTCCACTTTCTTTACATTGTAACCTGTATTCAGAGCAGTGTACGTTACATCAACACATCTATCTAGATGTTTGATGACCTTCCAACTACCCTTTTCTCATCATGTTATGTATTGCCTTGACTAGTTAATGGACAGCTATTGCCTCCAACAGAGTGTTTCAGAAGTGTTTAATAACCAATTGTGCATGCAATTCACTCTGAGGTTAATGTTGCATGAAGGAATGTCACATTTACAGTGTCACCATCTCCAAATGGGACTCCCTATTCTATCTGACAGCGACTAGTGGCTCAGACCAACTCTGCTGCAAAAAGAAAGACGGAGTGAAACTGTTTTCCACTTTATCTCAAAACATACAGGTGTAACAAGATATCCTATGATGTAGTGTGGAATAAGAAAAGTGATCATGTTCTCATGTTCAGTGGTTAATGATAACAGCCGTGGGTCGTAACTATTCTTTGGCCTGGGGAACTGCTGTTCATCAGCATATTTAATCATTTCTCATCAACGATATTCTGGTTGCTTCACTGAGCCGAAAAACGGGAAATCATGCTCTTGGATTAAAACCACAGAATTCAGTTCAATAAATAAAATGGTTATGTATGATTATGAAACCTGCATCTAAACCAAAGAGCCTTCTTTGCTGTTAGCAGGATAAATACAATACAGAATTCAGTGAAATGTGGTGTAAAGTTAGGTACAGAGTGATTAGTTTTTAGTTCTGATCAAATCTATTAATGCAACTCTGTGTACCATCCCACCGAGGAACAACATTTATATTTCCCTGGATTAATCAGTTTAGGTCATGTCTATTTGCACCGAAGCATATTTTCCAACAATTTAAATATTTGCTGAACTGAGTCTGGAGTGTTCTTTCTACATTTCACCTTACTTTTGCTAAATTTGGTACATACATTATTTGGGTGGACTACTGAAAAAAACAGGGGATATTATAACACCAAAATATTTTCCTGGCATTGGTTCTAAACTTTGTGTACCTGTAGGCTTGAATAAAATGTCATACTTGCTGAATGTCTTATGCAGTTGTAACCAAATTTAGATGACATGCACATTGTAAGTCATGGTGACTTTGTGGTCACGAGTCTGAGTCAGTCATGACAGGATTTAAGCATTCTCCAAAAAGGCCATGGCTGCCATCAACTAATTAGCATGATTGCCAATCATGATGTGTGTTTTGATGCAGACTGAACTAAAAATTTGTATTTTCTGCCACTAAAGCAACAAATCTGGAGAACTGTGCACCCTTGGCTTAAGTATCTGAGAGTTGTTTGTAGTATATTTCTTAGAAAAGCTTCAGTAATAAAACTAGACAACACAGACATACTATACTGAGTTGCTAACAGTGGCAGGAATCGGTCTGAACACAAGATTGGAAAATAGTGATGTATTTTTCATGTTTGTGTTTTTTTTGTAAGGCTAAGCGAACAAATCTGACAGACCATTAATCTAATTGAATTTCTGAAAAGATAAAGTGATCAAAAACACCTGTCTATAAATCTGTCAATGAAACCAAAACAGTAATGGAAGTTTTACCGACACATCTGTGTTCTGTTTTTGCCCAAATCTAATTTAAGCGAAAGGCAGAAAAACAATAAGAGCAGATTATTTACAGGGATGCATTTGCTGCATCCATAATGTCATAAAAACACGCCATGTAACAGGTGCTGTACATGTTTCAAGGCAGTAAATGTTTTAATGACTTCACCTACATTTGTGTTGATTTATTGTGCAGTAAACTAGGCATATTCGGCTGAGACACAGCAGTGATATTGTTTCACTACATCAAATTGAAACTATAAATATATAAGGGGAGAGTTTGAAAAGAATAAAAAAGCAAAATATCCAGCATAACCTGTGCAGGTCTCTTGCCTTTGTTGAATATATTAAGAAAATTTACCAAAACAGACCCATTGCTCAGTGCCAGAGTGCTGCACCCTGTCAACACCTTTGTGGATTTTATTTTTCAAATATTTGTCTGTAATCCTGTTCAGTGGATTGGGCTGTTTACTATTGAATGTGACATTGGACTTGTAATGCCAAGTGGTTTGGCTGCGACATTCTGACTTGTGCAATCAAGTAGTGATTAAGTATTTTATTACTGGAGGGCATAGTAAAATCAGCCGCACACTGAGTAATGCAACACCACCCTCTATTAAAGACTGATTATGGATCTTTTTTTCTGGAACATGTGTTATAAAATGTCTAATATATAGAAATATGTAAAACATGGCGTCACAATGAAAGGGCAATGCTGAAAATTGAATCTAAGTTTAACTAGAGATGTCATGTTTACATGCATTAGTAAACAGAAAACAGTGTTGTATTCTTTACATGTCCACTGACGTTGATTTGAACCTTGATCTTAAAAAATAAAATGTGAAAATCTATTTTTTTATTAAACCTAACCCATAATAAAGATTTATTACTTCTATTTGCTCATGTAGAGCCTTTTTAGATTCTTATTGTAATGGGTTTCTAGCCTGCATTCACACCTTCAAAAGACCAGGGTAACTGATAATTCCTGTCTATGCTATCTTTGGAAGCACATCTTGAACAAAGCTCGAAAAATGATCAAAGTAAACAAACAAGTTTGCACGTAAATGTATGAGAAATAATCTTTTCATATATTCCCAAGGTACAGTTCAAAGAAAATTAATAGCATGATATTTTTGTAAACATGCTCAATAATACACAAATACTTGGTACTTACCAAGAGGACAATGACAAATGTAGTCATTTATCAGATCCATACACGAGCCTCCATTTAGACATGGCTGCGACCAGCAATCATTTACATTCTCAGAGCAGGTCCTTCCTGCAGGATAAAGCAAGAGAAACAAATAAACTGTTTAATGTCACAGGAATATAGTTTAAAATATGTTTCAACTAATGCATCTTGCTGTTTCTGTGGGCATTTATTAATTATTGGAAGCTGTGAAGCTGTAATATGTGAATAATAATTCTAACCACAACAACACTCAGAACAGAAGCAGTGCAAATTTCTGTTTATAGTCTCGACAATGAGCAACACCTGCTTTATTGAAGACAGGATTTTATTTCATGAGGCAGCTGATTACCTCTAATTCTACTGGCTCAAAATGTGATTGAATGATTATGTGTTCAAGATGTTGCAGCTTGTATGTATGCCTCAATATAACCTCAATTTTAGTATCCTCTGAGCAAGAGTAGACATTGAAACGATTTAAGATTTTACTGACAAATTTAAAGCCCCAATAGGTCTGGCCTCTGGCAGTATTTCAGACCTCTTAGTTCTCTATGAGCCAGAGAGCTCATAGAGAACTAACCATCTTACATCCTCAGGCACTGTTCTTCTATCTGTACTTCTGTCTACACCAAAGGTAATTGTACATTTGCCATCATGACCCCATACACCGGCAAGTGCTCTGTTAATCATGTCCTTTAAGATACTGACATAATTAAGGTAGCTGCTGACTGTACCTCCAGTCTAAATATGCTATAAGTCACACTTTGTATGACACACTCACAGTGATACTGAGCCATATCATCATGCCAGTGAATATTAACGAATTACTACTTATTACATTACTGCACCATTGTTCAATTTAGATATTTTCATCACACAAAGACTATTTTAAATGTACATTTTCTAACTTACAGCACAACTTTTTTCAGTATTGAAGTTTAATTATTGACTGAACTATCATAAATACAACATTAGCTATACTGATTGTAACAGGTAACTTTAACTGAGTCAGTTTAGCCTCAAAACATCTGGTAAACATGGGAGAGGTGTTATATAAATATCACAAGAAACTGGTGTTTTAATAACTGTGATAATTGAATTCATACCTTAAAGCAACAAGATTTTGCATGCAGTTAAATTCTAAACAATTCCTCAATACAAGTGAATTATATTTTTACTACATTCAATATTGCAATGAGGCAAATACACCATTTTTATCTTGTTCTAATGCATAATGATTTACACAAGGCAGCCACCTTCCCGATACTATCAAACAGCATTATGACAATTAATTTAATTAATTATTTTTTTCATTTATATGTCTATATAAACACTAAAACCTGCTCTAAAATTTGATATTCCGGTGGCTCAACATACTAATGGCTGTAAAACGGCTCACATTCACATCAGATGGTCTCATACCCTCAAACCCTGGGCGGCAGTGGCACCGATAATCACTGATTAGGTCCACACAGGTGGCTCCGCTTGCACAGGGGAAGCTGTTGCACTCATTTGTTTCCAGTTCACAGAGCGACCCTTCAAATCCGAGCATGCAGCGGCAAGTGAAGTTATACTGCTGGTCCAGGCAAACACCATGTTCAGAGCAGTGGTGGCCAACACAGTAATCAATGTCCTCCTCACAGTAGATGCCTTTGTATCCTCTGGGACAAAGGCAGCTACCAACAGATTAAAGAGAATTTCTTAATAATGTACAGAGTAAGAGAAATTCTTTCAACCCCGAAGGAAAGGAACAGCAAATGTCACAGGTTTTTTACAATCATTGACACTCTGATGCCTGAATGGCCTGAAGACAATCAAGAATTGAACACCCACCTGTAACCATCAATCTCATCCACACAAGTGGCTCCATTTTGACACCAATGTCGAACACAATTGTTGATATTTATGCGGCAGTTCTGACCAGACCAACCAGGTGCACAGATACAGATATAGCTACTAGGATTATTCAGCACACATCGTCCTCCGTTGGCACATGGCTGTTGATAGAAGATAGAGCTGTTAGATACACGTCATGGAATAAGAAGCTTCATGCACAAAAATTAAATGATTTAATCTTGCCTGATAATATCTTAGATTGGGCTGGGCCCATTCTGTTCAAAAATATAACCATTATTTTACAATGCAACCCCTCATCATGCCTTGCTTCTGGCTGCCTGAGAATGAGCTTCATTACAGCCACATGACACACTCATGAATACTGATTCATGCTTTGTACTTGGTTCACTCAGCATTCCATGTAGCATCTACATCATGTCTTACAAGACAAGATCAATGGTCATTGAGGGCTAAACCTCCCAGGTGTTCTGTGTGGCAAAACAAATACGCCTGCTCGCTGGTACATGTGTATATATATATAGCAGAGGGGAAACAAAGGGACAGAGGAAGAGCTGGCTTGTGCGACAGTGTATAATGCAGACATCATGGCATTTTTGTAAGGGGGCCAACACAAGCCTCTTCTCCACAGTGAGTGATCATCTCCATCTGTCATCTGAAGAAGCTCCTCCGTTCAGGTTTGGTTGCTTTTTTTAAACCCAGAGGGTTGATTCATCTACATGTGAAGGAACACGCGCATTCAAAAATACAAACATTCAGGGAAATATTCAGTAGCACTCATCCGCGTCAGGTGGCAGCGGTCTTTTCAGTCCTGTAAATGCGTTCCCCATGTGCATGCCAAGAGCAAAAACCCTGACAAACAATCACACACTTTCAGCTTTGTCTTCCTCCACCGTGACTGCTTAAAAATTTGGATGATGTGCAAACACATTCAAACTTGAAAAAAATGACATAAAAATGTGCTTCAGTGATTTTAAATATGCAGCGGACAGCATGCTGGGAATTCTGTGAGCATACTGTGAATATATAGTCCAACACTATAGTCACTAATGAGGTGTTTTTGTACTTACAGTCAGGTTATTGGTTAGAATCTGTTACTTAACTAAAACTATTGGTTCTTTTATGTGTCAAATGTATCAATAAAAGTCATAAGAAAGCAGTGAATTCCCTCATTAGTCAAGAATTTCATACAGCTTCCTACCCAAGCAAACCAACATAGCTTCAGCACCAACTGATCGCTGAGTTTATGGATTATCACATTCGCTTCCTTCGGGACATATGCTTATTTTTATCCCTGTGTAGAACAAAGGATTATCCCACATATTATAAATAAGATACTGAATTAATATTTGATATCTTCTCACTTATGTACTCAATGTTATAATTCAGCTTGTGGTGACAGTTTGCACATCTTTCGCAGGTTATATAAATAACTGTGAATATTCCCACGTTCTCACTTAACATATAAAAGTTAAAGTGTTCTTTAAACCAAGAGCAGACTGTGCTTTCTGCAAGTTCTCATACCAAAGTGTCAATCACAGTGTACAATCAAATGTCAGTGTTGTGGTGAGTTCTGTGTTCTTACGTAACAAAAATGGCCGATCAAAATATGGAAAATCACATAAAACGTCCTTTGTTTTGGTTCCCCACTGTTGGGATAATATGTGTTGCATATTGCTTGTTGCATAATGTTGCTGCGCTGCTGTAGAGCATGCATAGAAATTGTTTAATTGCTTCAAGAATAGAATAGAATAGATACTTTTTGTATAATAAACAAAAAGGAGCCATTCAACCATGTATAAGCCCAAAGAGAGATACTCTAACATATGGAGAAAGAACAATCCATGAGGGAAAATAGTATATTAAATTGCTTTTACCCACTTGAAGGTTTTGAGGACAGGGTACACGGCAGACATAGTCAAGAGCATCTGGGAGATCCAAACACTGAGTCTTTGGTGGACATGTGTTGTTGGGTAGAGCACAAGCATCTATATCAACTTCACAATTCTTTCCCAGAAAACCTGAAAGAAAAGATTTAATAAGAGTTAATGTATTTTTTTCTTAAGGGCCACGAGCACCTGGCCTTGTGTTTGACTAGAGCCTAAATAAAATCTTTAACATAAGTTTAAATATTCACATTTATTGCGTCTATTTTTCCTCCTGCTTATTCATCTAATCCCTCTTCTGATTTTAACACAAATCTATGACCATTTGCAGATTTGTGGTCAACAAAAGGTTAGTAATACAGCAGACACTTGTCCATAAAGGACTTATTGAAGTAGTGTAATTGGAAATAACATCTGATTTGTTCCCAGATATGATGCATTTAAAATAACCAATAGTTGAATGGACTATGAACTAAACTGATTAATTATGTAAACTGTAAAGGAGAGTGAGAATTGTCCACTAGTTTGGCTTTACACACTACTGTTGTTGAGGGAACATGTATTATTGAGTTGGTACAATATAATATATTCAGTGGCAGGTAGGGCTTTGGGAGAAAAAAATAGTCATAGGCCAGCAACTTATAATTCCACCCATGTCTCAAGACTTTGCCTAGTGCTGTGGTCCAGCTCTCAGTTGACTATTTTCTTACATTGCAGAACTCACTTCACCATGAGAAGATGCAGCAGATGAGGCATATGAGCGGAAGAGGCTTAGGTTTACTGAGATAACAGATGAGATTTAGTTGCAAGGCTGGAAAGCCAGGGTACGCCCTGTGGAATTTCGTTACCATGGATCTGTGGCCACATCTAGTACCAGTTTACTCAGGGAGTTAGGGATTCATGATCAGGGATTATGGCAGGCAGCAAAGGCAGACTCAGAGGCAGCTGAAAAGAGCAACCGATGGCTCTGGCTAAAAAGAAAAGGCACCAGCTTGTGTGCAAATGATGGATATCGATGTCATGTTTAAGATAGGAGATACAGTAATATCAGTGTCAAGCCAGTGTTTAAACAACTCTGCATACACTGTATAATCATGTTTCATGTTTAAAAGCTTTTTAGCATCCATTATATTCAAAATAGGTCTACAGTTATCATTAATAGTAAGAGTGCAAATACAGGTGAATTTGTCAAATGTGTACATGTTCCTAAATATACTGACAGGCCAGCGTGGATGGATACAGTTCTGATCTGTGCTCTGAGCAGGTGTAACGTGGGCGGTAACGATAACTGTTGAGCCTGCTGGGGTGTCGTGGGTCTAATTCAACTTGACATCTGTGATGGGAGGCTCCCACTCGATAACCCCAGTGACATAGCCATCAGCCCACCCCCTCATTCCTCTAACGTCACAGCAAGATTTCCACATAGACGCTTGTCCAAAAAGCACAAGGGACAGTCACATCAGATCTGATGTATTGTAAAATGAGCATTGTAAAATGAGCATTACAAAAGAAAAAAAAAATGCACTATTGTTATATAAATGGTCAGATACAAAATGTTTGCATGGCTGGACTGGCTTCAGGATTAAGTGACAGCTGATATAAAGAGCGCTGTCATTGTGAATTGTTTTCTCCAACTTAGTAAAGTTCCAGGATTAAGCTTAAAAGATTTAAAGTCTGAGGCTGTCATAGCTTTTTCATTACCAGCACTTTAAACGCATGGTTTTTATGTCATAATTTCATTGTTAATTACTATTCTGAAAGGTTGAATTCAAACCTGCTGGCCTTTAAAAGAGTTTCCAAGTTCTCCTTGTCTGAAAAGGATTCCTCAGGTTTTCTCCCTAAGTTCAAAGACATGCCAGTTAAGTGAACTGGAAACACTAAATTCCCTGTAGGTATGACTTTGTTTTTCTGTCTGTGCGTTAGCCCAGAGACCGACTGGCAACCTGTCCAGGGTTTGCCCTATGTCTGCATGCTGGAATCTCCAGAGTCTCCGGCACCCCAACAACTGTGAACTGGATAAGCGGTATAGGAAATGGATGGATGGATGGATGAACACTTCAAGCAATCTTTTAAACTATGGCGAGTTGCACCTTAGACACTTCAAGGGCTGACATAATTCATCAGTTGATGAAAATACAATGCCACCTCTGAATGTCACCTTAAATAGTGACTCTAATGTGCCTTGCTTCAACAACTGATGAGGCGAACGGATTCTGTGACCCATGTGTCATTTACACTGATATTGTCCTTTAATGTTTAATTGAACAAGAGTGTACAAACACAATTTTTCATAGTCTGATACATTTGCTAAAAATAACAGTGGCATATTCTTGTGAGAAAAACATCACCTGGCCATAAAGATGCTCTGCCCACTGTGTCTTTGGTCTGTACGTGCAGAAACATGTTCCAGTAAATCCGACAGCATGTTGCCAGACACATTAACCCTGCCAACATCGTGATGCTCCCGTGAGTGGCTCATCAGTTTACATTCAGTGAATGTAAATTCAAGCTCAGCCCGTCAGGCACAATAAGCAATTACAGGAAAATTGTATTAATGACAGTTTCATAATATAATATTATGAAACTCTCATTAATATATTTGCACAATTTGGTTGCATTATTGAGCTTTGGCAATGAGCTTGGTGATTTTTCTCAGCTATCATTCACAGTCCAAGGCTGTAAAGTGATACTGTGAATATTGTGACAAAGACCCTGGCTGTGCCTTGTTGCCTCTACACTGCACAATGGAGCATGCTGTGATCAGTAGTGGGCTGAGAAGCAGCCTTTTCTTAACTTTTAATTGTATCTCATCTGAGTGCTTTATTTAAAGTGCCAGTATGTAGGATTTCTGATTGCAACTGCCTTGTCTCACCCTTTACTGTCAAAGAGTGTTTAGTTTGTGTATTCTGCGCTACTGTTCAGGTGACAAAAAACAAAACAAAACATTTTTTCAATGATTAACTAATGAAACACAAATGCATATTTTATTTCCTTTCTGCAATATTCTGTAAATACAGTCCCCTAAATCTTACACACTGAACCTTTAAACATATTGTCATAGTAGTAAAGCAAAATAAAATAGAATAGAAAATATTTTTTAGTAAAGCCAATAAATATCATTCGTGAAGAATTAAATCATGCTGTCCTCTCTAGCCTAATTTCCTCAGGCAGGATGTGTCACAGTCAGGGGTCCCCGCTGGCAAAGGCTAATCACCTTTGGTTTTCAGAGTACACTGAAAAGGCCAGAGGGGCCCTGGCTGAGGATCTTAGGCCACATTCACTGCATTCAAGTTTAAATGGTCTGCAGTACTGCCTGCTACCACAGCTAATACACCTAACATCATAACACGGAAATGTTAATACAAAGCACTAGTCCTGGCCATAGCCCAACGTACCTGTAGGACATTGGCACTCGTAGTGTCCTAGCAAGTCAAAGCATGTGCCATTGTGCTGACAGGGGTTGGAGTCACATTCATTGATCTCAGTCTCACAGTTTGCTCCTGAGGATAGAGGTAAAAAACAAAAAGTTTCAAATAGTTCTTCACATTGAGCTCTTTGTGAGTTATAACATATTAGTATGTCATTACCATTATATTGCATGTGTTTTGGCAAACAGATTTTTTCTCATATAAATGGAAGATCCCAAAAAAATGTTCTCATATTTAGAAAAAGAACAGCCTGATCATCTGAATCATAGTAAACAAATGTTTGTGGCCTAATTATAATTGTTTCAGTACAGACCAAAGCCAATTAGCTTAGTCTGGTTCTGTCCAAACCACACAAATGAATCTTTCTAAAAACAACTGTAAAGTTTAGTAATTAACATGTGCAATTGTAAAAACGACAGGACATGGTTTAGCAGGTGGACATTAGCTGGGAGTCTTGTTATCACTATGGAGTTGCTAGGAAGCTGTTGGAAGGCAGATTGTTTTAAATCTTTGGACAGAGCCAGGCTAGACATTTCCCCAGTTTTTCTTTATGCTAAGCTAAGCTAATTGAGCTTCAAATTTAGTGTACAGATATGAGATTTAATAAGATGCTGCAGAGGTCAGGTGCTGATCCCCTGGAAACACAAAGAAAGATGTTAGAGAAAATGCACCCATGGTTGGACAGGCTCACGTCCTTAAATGGACACTTAATAACTCCATCCAGGCTGAAAAGAGCAGATGAGGTGGGGGATGTGGTTTGGTTGATAGAAGATTTGTTTGGTGCTCAGCTGCCTCAGCAGCTGCTAGTTCTGCCGCTGTGGTTGGGGGTGGGTGTCTTCCAGCACAGGTTATTAATTTAAAATGTCCTATCATCAATAACAGAGCAGCAATGACATGTAGTGAAAGTCCCTTCTTGACAGCGGCACCCTCATGCTACAGCACAAACACTATGATTGATATCATCTGCACGGTAGTTGCTACAGGTCATTATATACAAAATATGCCATGCTGTGCGGCAGGAAATTACACAAATGTGTCCTACTAAAATCTAAGAACACACTCATCTATGGCTGTAAATAAAAACAATTATGTAGTATTTCAGCTTTTTAGTTATTATTATTGATTATATAGCTTCAAAGGGTCAGTTCACCCAAATAAGAAAAGAGTGTTTTTATAATAAATAATATATATAATAAATAAATTATAAGCAACATATATATATATATATATATATATATATATATATATATATATATATATATATATATATATATATATATATATATATATATAAAACCCTCAAAAATGAAACCTGATTGCTGGGGCTTGAGTAATATATCCTGTGTTGTGATCTATGATAGAGTACACTGGGTTTTCTGGGCAAAGCTTGAAATTAAATTGGCCTTTCTATGCTTCTTGGCTGAAAATTCCAAAGCAAAAATCCCAAGATGCCAGAAAATGATGAATTCTATCAGTCACTAAGACCTGCCATGGTGTAAGAGACAATTTTCCATTACTGAAGTGGCAACAGATTTCAGCTTTGAACAGAGGGAAAAAATCTTGTTCATGTAGTGCTATGTAAGGGCTTATCTGACTGACAGGTGAGTGTGTCAGGACTTAAAGCTAGATTGGGAAATACGCTATAGGCCAAACCCTGAGTACACTGGGGGAGAAAAAAATATCACGTTTCACTGGTTGTTTAAGCAATAAAACAAGAGAAGAACAATTCTGTGCTGCTCCATCATAACCCTTACAATGTTGTTCTACAATCTGTGTTGTTTCATTTTATCGATTTTTTGTCAAATAATGTCGAGAATAGAGAATGTAACAAATTCTGTATAGAGATGTTTGATATTGTATTACAATGACTCCCCTGTAGGGTCTTTGCTAGAGAAAACAAATATCGCATTAGCATCTAGCTTAGTTATGAGTATGTCCTGATTTGGCAGTGCAGACTATGAAGTGTTTTTGTAGTCATGTACCAAAATATCACTGTGTGGTCTCCAGCCAGAGAGCTCTTGAAATTATGCATTTATGAAAATAACACCTGCTTTTGTCTTTTTCTGTGAATTTATTCAGTCTTTTTTAAGCATGGTAAATGAAGCATGGCCACACATTTCTTCCCATAAATCTCTGTAACAACCTTTTTTGTTTTTGTGGATCTCCCTTGTTTCTTTGTGTTTTTTAGAACAGTTGTCATTGATAGCTTAACAAGTTTCAGCCATGTTCTGAGCTGGCAGCTAATTAGGAAGCAGTTTCCCGGAGTACTTGGATTAAATGCAATCAGCAGCAGGCCTTACAAATGTCAAGCAGGCAAGGCTACTGGTAAATAAGCTTCAAGGTTAAAAAATTGCTTCATCAATAGAACTGGCCTTTGCTTAAAATCTGTGATTGGCTTGTGTTTTAAGAATAACAAGCCAACCACATATTTTTGTCCTGAAATAATATTTTTATTTGCATTTTAAAAACTTTTATGTCTCATATTGTATATTTTGGTACAGTTTTTCTACAGGTTCCTTATGCAATAAAACAACAACAGCTACAACCATACTAATACCACTAATAATAAAAAATGTAATTCACTGTAGGGAGCTCCTTTTTTTTCTTTGTCCACCACCTTAGTGTGGTCAAAGGTCAGAGGTCAGTTATGGAATAGCAGCCCTTGAGCTGGCCGTGATGCAGTCTTATGAGACATTAATCAAGTGGACATGGACAACATGAAGCTAAAACTGACAGTTAAAGAGTTGCCTCCAGTCTCATTATGTTGCCCTGCTGACCTGTGTGTAATCGATGTACAGTATCAGTGGTCTTTGAACCCAAATGTGACCCCTTCTACCCAAACAAACTGTCCTCAGATGACACAGGTTACTGTGTTACTCAGGAATGGACAGTCCAAGTTTACTTCATGTCAGCTATATGGATAAACAATGCTTTATGAAATTAAATGAAACTATTTAGAATGTTTATATAAAAAGCATTAATGTAATAAAAAGTCACGTTTTAAAGCTCCTATCTTCATCTAAACATTGAATCAAATTAAACATAATGCTAACCTTATACACTTTTAGCTTGAGTGTCAAAAATAGCAGAATACATCCTCTCAGGAGCATGCACAAAGTCAATTTAACAGAGAGATGCAACTGCTTTATTTGACCTGGATTTAGTCCCTTTTCAATCTCGATTGTGTTTTATTTGTATTTGTACTATAACTGGTGTGCTGTCTTGGCTAGGTCTCTTCTTCAGAAAAGAGATTTCAATCTTAAGGGACTTCCTGCTTAAATGAAGGTTAAATGAAATAAAAGAGTCTAGCAAAATTGTTTTTATGTTCTCTATCTAACTGAGATTACCTAAAATTCAAAGATAACTCCTCTTCATGGCATTCTTTCCAGGACCATTTGATGAAGATGGTTGGTGGTTCAGTTGGGTCTAGGTAGGGATTTTGGTGTGCTTAAAGTTGGGTTAAGCATTCTGTTCTGGTTAAGACCCATATAATCCAACACTATAATCCTCCACTAGCCTATAATCCATCACTGTAAGAATTCCTTCAAATTAAATTTGTCTGTCTTTTATGAAAGCAATGCATAACAAAGTGTTGATAAAAGGCAGCAGAGAAGAACAAATTACCCTCATAAAGCTCTTTATATGATATAAAATCATAATGGACACCTTCCAGCCAATCAGAAACCACTATTTGCTGTGACCATAGAATAAGTGCCTTCATTTAAGCATGCACTTGATTTTACACAAGAATACACAATTTGCTTGTGACTTCTTCTAGACATTTTTATACCATCAGCCTTACAACACCAACAACATGTACAACAAAAGACATAAAATAAACATTTATAGTGTATGGATTACTCTCAGCATGATAACTTGTCAAATAGTGTGCATAGAACTGCAGTTCCACTGTCTGAAAGGAGTGAGATATTCAGTGACAATGATTGCCTTCACTACATATTTTGCACATCTGCCTCGCATCTTCACATCACATTTGGCAAACATTGTATATCCAGGATATTTACATAAAAACACAGCAAAGTCTATAAATGTCGAGAAAGAACACACGTGTGCCAAGACCATGTAACTGTCAAGCTATACCAGTTCTAAGTCAGATTTCCCCCAAACATCAATCAGTCATTCCTTGCCCCATGACCAACCTTCCCACAAGGGTTTGTACAAATCGATTCATATGTTGAGATATCCTGCCAACAGACAGACAGATGGAAAGGGGCAAAAAACAGATAATAAAACAAATATTTCTCACCTGTGAAGCCGGGAGGGCATTTGCAGGTGTACTGTGGAGGGGATGATGGCTGACTTGTTGTAGTGCATGTGGCTCCATTCAAACAGCTGTTTGGTTCTATCAGGCAGGCATCGCCTACATATTGACAAAACTCTCCAATCCATCCTGGGGCACAAACACACTGCAGCAAAACAGCACAATATTTGTGAGATCAGGATACAGTATACATGAACTTATCAGCCCAAACCAACAAAATTTGGCACACAGAGGAGTCTGCTAGAGCAACTGTTTGTTTTTCATTGTTTTTACTCTACCGCCAACGCATTGACTTTCAACTGAAACAATTACTATGAGCGTTAAGTTGCTGACTTTCAGTTTTAAGGATGTTTAGCATCCATGATATTGGGTGAACAGTATAGGAATCATGTAACTTTTAATCCTTGGAGGACATGAATACAAATGGAAAAAAATTGCACACTGTTCATCTGATGTGGCTGTAAACGCCCTCAAATAAAATGGTCGTTTCACCCAAATTAAAGAAGAAGCCCTTCTTTCTTTCCTACCTCATCTTATAGTTACTGGCACAGATAGCTTTGGTTTCAGGTTTCAGTATGTCAAATTTTGAGATATTCTCCTCTAAGATTTCCGTTCCACAACTCAATATGATGGTGAGTGGAGTTTGTAATATTCACAGCACTGAAAGATAACTTGAAATCAATTCATTAGTATATTTTATTTCCAGAAAGAGTGTCTTTGTTGTTCTAGATAATCATCACAGAGTTTAAGTAGTAGTATAAATTTAAACCCATGTCCATGGCTGGATACTATTGTGCACACTGGAGAAGTTTGACTTCAGGGTTTTCTGGCAGGAAGCCTTTTTTTGCCCAAAGGCTTTCTGACATAAAGTTGTGAAAGGGTTTGTTTTTACCCAGGTCACAGTAGTTTTGTTGCCGAAACCCATCCAAACTCCAACTGAAAATAATAGGTCAACTAAATCTAAAAATCACAAGCAAACACTGAATTTTAGTTTCACACAGGACACAAAGCCCAATTTCCTGTGTTTGAGCCATTCATCCACCACACCCTGCTCCCTACATGGACTTGGACTACATGGTCTCTATACTATGTCACCTGCCTCCTAAAGAAAAGCTTTCTGGCCGAAAGCCTTTCTGGCGGTCAGCCCTGAAAGAAAAACTTCTTGGTAGCGTAAGTGAAAAAAAACGCTCTTTTCTTATTTGGGTGAACTGACCCTTTTAAGCTAGAAATGAGCACTTTAACCTCAGCTATTTTTTTTTATTACAAATCCAATGTGCTGGAGTCGAGAGCCAAAAAAAAAAACTGTCAAAATCTCGTCCAAAAGGTCTGCTCTGTATGTCTAACGATAAAAACAGTTTTATGTGACCTCTAGTTTTATTCTGTTAAGAGCGCCGTCATGATAGAGGGAATGAAATGAGCAAGTTACCTTTAATGAACTACCAAATGGTTTTTCCTACTCAAAGGAAAAGCGCATCAAGCACATAAATATAAATAAAAACATAAAAAGAAGAAATGGCCCATTTGCAGTGAGCAACACTTTTTGATTATGTCTGACCCCCACTGACACCAAGCATCTAAAAGTGGATTTTAGATTAAGAACACTCTCAGTGGTCTAATGGAACAAGACTGATGGAGAATAATTAGGAGCTATGGGGCATTACAGAGCAGTCTCAGGTGTTGTAAAAAACACAGACATTTGAGGAGACTGAGCAATAGAGAGGCAAATTAGACCAGAACCTGTCTGTCTGAGCAATGCGTCCACATACTCACGATGATTAATGGGTTAGAATTGGATTACTGCTGTCTGAAGACATCTTCTACCAGTGACGTTTATGTTATTCTCTTTGTTTCTTTATTTCAATTAATGACAGGTTTCCTTATGCATGGAACTTTAGAGACCGAAGATGGAAAGACGCTTTTATGCTGTGACATGCAGTAGCCTATTTTTATCTTAAAAACCAGATAAGTTCAGTAGACCTCATCTATCTGTTTCCACTCTGATGTTTTATGGATCAATGCATCATTAAAAGAAATCAAATTATTCAGTCTTTGAAAACTATTACATGTTGAAATGTAAATAAAATGCACACATAAATCGTTCTTTCAGAAACCCTGCTGTACTCAGGATATATGATCCAGAAGTTGAAAAAGGCTGCTGTTCAGTGGTGTCATCATGTCATACAAAACAAGCCGATCACAGACAAATTGGCTGATTTGTTGCATTGCAAACAATGAAAATAACAAATGAACCTCATTATATTTCTTTTTAAACTTACAATGTAATACAAAGTTTAAAAAAAGTCTTACTATTAAAACAAGAACATTATCAGATGTATTACAGCTCTGCTTATTGTATGAGTGTGCCCACTTTCTGTTCATACTGTAGCTGCAGCATGAGTTATATTTTGTGGGCTTAGAAGTATTTCATTAAGACTGAAACATTGAATTACTCACCTGATATCCGCCAATTATCCTCAAGCACAATCCCTCATTTAGGCAGTTGATATTGAGCAGCCTGCAGTAGTCAATTATTTCTTCACAATTCTTCCCGGAAAACCCTCTCAGACATCTGTTAAGAGGAGGTCAGTGTCATCAAAATCAATTCACTCTGAGCCTTGAGCACTAATAAGCCTCTTTTTTTGTCTTTAACAAGATACATAGGGTTATAATTTTGTTTTCTACATGACTGGTTCATGATACAGACGTTGGTGAAATAGTCTGTGCAAATTTTTCTTTCAATTTTTATGACCTGGAATGCCAAAGGGTTGAGTTAGAATATCAGGATGAATTAAGATCTATTATGAATCACATAAATACTTTACTACAGCTGTAAAAATCTCAGTCCTTCTTTAAATGATTGTCTAACATGGCAAATACACACCTTGCTTAATTAACGTCCCTATAATTTTCGTATACTGTATGTTTTATTTAAATTTCATTTAAAATTCTTAAGAGTATGAGAGTGATCGTAACACCAAAACAAAGAAAGTATGTTTATCAACCGTCAATTAAAAAGCCATCACATGAAATATGAAATTTCCTGGGTGTCAAGATCTAATTTTATATATTGAGTACTTAAAACTAATCAGTCTTGTGATCTGGCACAGTACAGTAACTGAAGTGACTTCAAATGTAAGGTAGAGTGAATAGACAAGGATGTCCATTCTCATCAAACAAGTGGACCTGCAAACATATGAAATACCAACAATGAGTCACCAAAACGCTTCTATCTTGCCTGTTAAGAAGGTGTGTCAATTTATATGACAGTACAATTTTAGTTTGAATACAAGTTTAGTCTAGAAGATCTGAGAAGCTTTGTGAAGAACTGTTCTAAGTTAATCCATTAGTTCATTTCTCAGTGCTTTCTGATTTCCCAGTCCTGCAGTATTTCTTTCTTTTCTTTCTTTTCTTTTTTTTTTTTAAAGCCACATAGTTTCCTAAAATATATTGGAACTGCAGTCTTTAGAAAATATTACTTAAATAGGTGTAAATAGTGCATTTTGTTGGGGTCATACAGCTCCAGGATGGACAATTATGTTTTTTTTTGTTTGTTTTTTTATGGAGTCACAATAACACATAATTTACTTTTTAATTTTAAATACATTAAGATAAAATGCAACAGTTCCCATAATGTGGTTCCCATGGTACTGAATCACCCAGTGTAACAATGTTACATTGATGCTCATTGATGTTTTTAATAGTGTTGTTTTGTTTTTAATATTTTTGGGACAGTAATAAAGCTGTATGACACAGATGAATAATCTATGTCAAGCTTCGGATAGACAGACAATACTCGTAAGTAGGATTAATTCATTGTTGGTTTTGGTCTTTACATGGGATTTGTTGACAATAAGAAAAAAAAATTTCACCAGCCAAGACTGAAGCTTGAGGTCTGCCAGACAGGTATGTATTAGTGCTAGAGCTTTTAAGTCAAATGTAAATCCTAATCACATTAAAAGGATGAAAAAAGAATAAAAGACCCATTTTTATTCACTCTCAGTGGGAGACACATTGAAAAGACATTCCAATCATCTAGAAAGGGAGACTATGAGAGTGGCCTGTATTACAGCCCTGTATGTGTTTCACCTGCAGACATAATCATTTCCCCTGGACACACAGGTGGCATTGTTGAGACATGGTGACTGGCTGCACAGGTTCTGCTGCTTCCTGCATGCTGGGACCACATTACCATCTGCACAGACACATTCAGAGGCCTGCACACAGAGGCAAAACAAACCAGGTCAGCCGTCAGCTTGGGAAACCAGGGTTAGATTACACATGGGTACATAAGATCACTAACTGTAGGAACAGTATCAATAAAAGAGAGACTCACTGAAGTGATACAATTGTGCCTTGATTGATTCACTATAATTATTTGTTACTGATTGTGACAATTATATATCATCAAATCTAAGCAGGCGTGTAAATAATAGGTTTTATATGTTTTAATAAGCGTTTTAGAAATCACAAGAGGCTAATAAATGCTAATGGTCATGTAATACAAAGTTAAAGAGATTTGAATTTCACATTAAGCTTCTAGAAAAATATCTATGTCAAGCTGCTGCAATATCAGGCATTATTTTGATAAATGTCCCTTTTAGTCAGCTGTACTCTGGTATCCTTAGGTGGGTTGTGAAAATGTGTAGCGCACTTTGCAAACTGTAATGAACAAAACAAAGGTCAGAGAAAGACAATTAGACCATTACTGTAGTTTCTCCAGTGTATCCCGAGAACATTAGAAACACCACTGCCTTTGCAAAATGTATGACCGCAATAGCATTTCCAGTGAAAGGTGAAAATTGCAGCAGGCATCCAATTACAAAAAGGTTCTGATGAGAAACATTTCAAACTGGCACTTAAGTATGCCCTGGGTCATTCAATCAAAATGCTGGAGGAAGCAAACACTCTTTCCCCATAGCTCATCTTCAGGAGTAAATATTAATTGCTGCTGCAGCCTTCAGAATGAAGCCATTTGATCTTGTTTCAAGACACTATATTAATTTCCATGTGCCATTTCTTGTTTATGTCCCACTGAGATAAAACAAATAAGGGAAATTAAGTCCTCACACGCTCCCCTGCAGTGCAAATTTGTTCCTCCTGACATGCGTATGACATGCAATCGAAGTCAACTCGGGAGTCACAGTAGAGGCCCCCAAATTTTTCTGGGCAATGGCAAACAAATCCGTTGTGGCTCTCCTCACATACGCCACCATTTAAGCATGGATTTGGATCACAGGGGGCTTTCTTCTTCTCACAACGTGGGCCTGCAAAATAGAAAAAAAGTATTTCAATTTTAATTGGATTATGGGAATTGTATTCATATCCATAACTCTAATATTTAAAACCCTGTAAACTTGTGTTCTTTGCAAACAAAAAACAAAAAACAAAACTAAAACTATTAAACCCCAAGTGGTAAACATGATGAGACAGGTACAATTTTAATAAGTTTATGCCTTACAGACATGGTTGACGTGACTATAATCTACAGAGGAATGGATGATTGATATGTTTAATGAATAATTACATTGGGGAAAGGCAAAGGAGGACCACTTCGTCACTCTGCACGTATACAATTTAAACAAATATTCTCTTCACAGTTAAACTAGAATTAACTGTACATTGAACCCTATGGAGCAGAACCTAAATATCCATTTCAGAAATAAACCACACCAACTGGAAAATCATTAAAACCACCAAGAAGAAAGACGATATGAGAAAGTGAATGAAAAAGTTATTTACTGTAGTTCATGGTACTGCACAGTACTGTGCCTGTTCATGGAGTAACATCATTCATTTTTAAATAATTCACTTTAGGGAAAGCCAAACTTACAGTGAAGAAAATGTTCTGTACAGCTAACAAACCTAAAAATAAATTATTAGGTTTGGATCACCTAAAAATGCATAGCTTTCTGTGAAAGCTAGAAATAGGGAGTTGAGTAAGTGCTGTTATGGGTTTTTTTTCTGCAAAGGAGAACTGCCTCCATCTCAGGGTGTTGTGTTTCATGCTGTGTGTGTGTGTGTGTGTGTGTGTGTGTGTGTGTGTGTGTGTGTGTGTGTGTGTGTGTGTGTGTGTATTTAAAGTTGTGTTTATACAACATAGGAGGATTGGTGTTTTCGGACATTCGGACAGACATGTAAGAAGGTTCAGTGTACTCCATACTGAAGTAAACAGCTTCATTATGTGTTTCTGTTTGTGTGCATCAGTGCATATATATATATATATATATATATATATATATATATATATATATATATATTGCAAGTAGTTAGTATTAGTAGAGGTAATCTGATAATTTTCTCTACTGTACTTTGATTTACTTTACTGGATTCAGGGCTGCTTATAATTGCATTGTAACTGTCTATTTCCATTATATTTATTTCTATTGTATACCTTTTTTAAATTCAACATTCATTTTCACCGCATATTTTTGATGTTCCAATACATTTTGTCACTGAATGCGTAGTGACTGCCTCTGAACATATATCCATGTGAGGATATAGCAAATCTATTACATCATAAATCAGACATACACTGTATTATGTCCAAAGAGGTGCAACATACTAGGTTTCCCCCAGTTTTACTATTAACTCTAACTGTATTATTAAATATTTTTCGTGGTTTCAGCGCGCAACATTTAATCACTGTATTGAAATGAGTACAACATCAACATGACAAAAAGATGCTGCCATTATTACTGCTGCTTCTAGACTTAATTACTTTCATATACTATACTGTGATACGCAACAGTTCGGTATATTGATCATTATAGATGATGAATTAGTTCATACAGACAGATAATACAACAGTTTCTAACTTGTAAAGTATGATATTTGAGTCCTGTGTGTGCACAAAAATAAGTTGATACCTCTGTACCAAATACAGTAATAAAAGCAAAGTCGTCATGAAGATTTATAAATGATTTTCATGGAGGATTTTTACTGAACTCTAAACTGCAACCTGGTTCTTAAGTACTTTCTGAGATAAAGTAATTCTGAACTAAGCTGTAGCCAGTAGTTTTCTAAATACCGCAGTACCACAACACTTTCACCACTACCAGCTTAACCAGAGACAGAGTAATGCCGTAGTGACATTGTATGCAAAGGATAAAATTAGACTGAATTCACTGGAGGTTCAAGGTGAAAAAAATTTGATGTTATTCCCTGGTGAGGGTTTTCATTTTTGTGTTCCTCACAAGGTGCCTACACATTTATCTTTCCAGTGACTCTTTCTTTGCATATTTTCTTTAATCCCCCTGCTGATACAAGTGCTCATGTCCCAGAGGCTCCTCATAGCCTCCTCTGTGGGCATCAATCTTACTGTGTACAACTTCAGGGCTTGCTTTTTCCTCAACTCATTTTCCACAAGAAATTGAGTTTTCATAACAGGTCCACTAAAAGTTACACCAATACAAACCAGCATATTTTTTAGGAACACCTCCATCTGTCACGTGCATTTATGACATAGATAATGGTTGTAGCATGTTCTACACTCATGAGAAAAAAAATCCTAATTCCTGTTTCCATAATATATTTTAGTTTAGGTCTTGCATGGTTTAGTATAATTGGCTCTATTTTTATGATCATCTGTATTTGTACTGCCATTTATGTCTAACACAGATCTGTTCAACTCCAACACCCTTATCATTTCAGTGATTATGAACTGCAGCAGTCTAATATTCATAAAGATACAACATTGTGTCAGTATCTAATTAAATTGTTCAACAAGGGTAATGACTGTATACATAGTCCAAATTAAACTTTTAAAAATTTGATATTACTACCAACAAGATTACAAAAACAATTAACACCTTATACCAAATGGAAATGGCCCCATAAAGATGGTAATGCCTTGCAACAAATACCCTAGAGGTAGTGCAGAGGAGAGTCAAATCAAAAGAAAATCTCATTTGAAACGTCCCATGAGTTTGGCTCATTATTCTGTGCGCATAGACTTTGGCCTATGAGGGCAGCCAGCGCTGGAGCAGCCACTAACTTCCAGTTGATTAATGAGGCAACTGCAGCAGGGAGGTAGAGGAAGCACAAGCTCCACAGAACTCCCAAGAAGCTGATGCGACAGCAGGACACCATGACTATGCGAAAGCACCCAGTGGAGTCCGCTTACTTGAGAGAGCAGCAGCAATTAAAGCAAATTAGATAAAACCTGCAAAGGCAGAGGGTGCATGTAACTCACCAGTTGGTTTCTGATGTGAACTGTATCCATTTTATCTGTTCAAAATCAGAAAATGACAACATTTTTACTATCCCACTTGTTTTCTTGAGTTTTACCAATTGTCTTTTTAGTCTAACATTTGGCTTATTAGTTATTTGTTGAACAAGTGAATGGCATTTTCTGTTTTTCAGGTGTGTGTTAGGTCATCATCAACCCTCAAAACCCATCATTTATCGTCTGGCGATGATTTAGCCTCTTGAGACACTCTTGATGACTAGTGTGTGACCAACAAATATCCAGGCCAAGACCTCATCTGCAGTGCAATTAGCAACTTCATGCGCAATAATGACGAAATAAGACTTCTCAGCTTATCTCGATAAACAGTTATCTGCATATGAATGATATCATTGTCAGATGATAGTCGATGGGTTGCAAGATTATATTTTAATCAGTCCACTCCATCTCTACTACTCAAACATGATTGGTGAATACTATTTGGACTACAAATAGAAAGAAGAACTCTTCTGATGCCAAATTCTTGGTCCCTTGACTACAGATTCCTTATTCATAAAATATAACATGTGTCCTTTGTCTGATTATAAACATTAAGCTTTCATTTCAGCATACTATTCTTATTCACTATGTACAAGAAGATGAAAGCAAAGCGATATTTAACGTTCAATAAGTTCAAGGTTCCTCCACCCCACCCATTCCACTCCCGGCACTGGACTTTCCTTCGCTACTGTATAGGCTTAATCTTCTCTTGCAAAACCGGATACCAGACAGTGTTGGAAGTAACCTTGAAACCACTTCTCCAAAATAATAAGCTGAAAGCATGGGCTGGACTCGAAAGGCAAAGCTATGACACTTCAAGAATGCTGCCAAGACAAATTGTGCTCCAAACAAAACAATGAATCAATGTGAAGAGCCACCTGGAGTTTTTACTCCAGAAAGTTCATTGCAGGCTTGGTTTTACAGCAGACAGTGATATCCAGGGCAACCGGAGAAGTATCCAGGTCTTGTAACCCATTTGTGTGTGATACCCATTAACCTAACTGTACGTTACTGGAGCAAATGAGACTCATTACCTAAATAATGGCTGAAGCAGAAATGTCTCATAAACAATCTCACCAGATCATGAGTGCCACCTAATGCTCATACACTTAGACTTCACAGTCTAAATCGCACAGGAACACAATTTAGAAAATTAAAAAAATATCTTCCAGTTGTATATGATTCCCTTTTATGAATGATTCAAGGGGGGAGGTATTAGAATACTGACTTCGCTAAAGTGGCTATTGTAAACTGAATAGATCACCAAACCGGTGCATATAAAACACACAGGTTTGGTGGTCAAGAAATGAGAAAGAACAGCCATCTGATGTTGAACACCATAAATTAGACTTTTGGATCTGCTCCATCTCTCAGAACAGGTTAAAAATTGAAACATGAAAAAGAAAAACTGAGTGCTGTTGTGTTTGAGCTATGCCATTCTTTCTTTTTTTTTTTTTTTTTTAGCAAGCTCATAGAAGTCCAGGATCAAAGTTCTGATTTAATACGCTCAGCATAAACAATATACAATAAATCCTGTTTTAATTGGTTGCTGTAAACCTTTGTTTTATCAACTGCGACACGCTCAGTTAGCCGGCCGTTTAGCCCTTGCTTTTTACAACAGCATGTCACTGGTCGTAACATGAGGTATTTGAAGTGGCTGCATCATATATTATGATGACAAATATAACGTCAAGTGGAATCAGGTTTGAAGCCCACAAGGAAATGCTGATCTTTAAAAGATATATTTTTTTTGTGGTTCTCCACTTTGACCTTCTCCAAAGATAGTTGCCCCTTCGAGGCAAACGACATGTACATATGGAAATGGGATGGAGCTAAAATCTTCCCCCCTGCCTTTGGTAAATAGCATCATGAAGAAATGATTGGTTGTCTATGATTCACCTCTCAGGGATCAAAATTGTATTGAGATTCACAGATGATATATTCGTTCTGTTACTGTCAGATATTATATGTATTATATCAATATCGAGCTGAATAAGAGCTGCTTACCAGAGAATCCTGCGTTGCAGATGCATTTGAAGGAGCCAGGCAACACTTGAACACATGTCCCATTTTCACAAATTCTGTCACAGTTTTCTTTCCCGACGACTTCAGAGCAGTTAACCCCTAAAACAAATGGTAGTTCAGGTGACTACTACACAGAAACATACAGAGATAAAAAGGATATGTCCCGATTATGAAGTTTGTGTGCATGCACAAAGCCACAGCTGATGCTATTTATTTGAATTTCTAATTTCAAAAATGAAAATGAGATCAGTACTGTAGATAGAACTGCTGCAGAGAGAATGTGTTGACTGTAACGAGATTAAAAAAGAAGTCATATGCAAGCAGTTTTAATATTAATTCTGTTTGCATTACATGTGATTGTCTGGGTTTATGCTGAATAACATTGATTTGATGTGTTCAATAAATATATAATTGAGAAGGCAGCTTGCATTAAATTTTTAGTTACTTTTATATTCTTTCAGTTACTCTTGAAGAATCGGATTCTGTCAAATTCATCAATCAGATTATACACAAACATGACGGGCATCTCTGGGGAGAGGTGTTCTTTCATTCAGACTCAATACATCAAATAATATCTGATATAAAGTAATTCCATTGTATAACAGAGGTAAAAAAAAAAATAAAAAAAAAATCAGTTAAGTGTGGTGAATTATCAGATGTTTTTGATCTGGCTCTAATTCAAGAGAGAGCCACACAAATGGGATTCGTGGGTTTTGTCCTTACCTGTAAAATGTGGAGGACACAGACATTTATATGTTCTGTGGTTCGGATCTGTGGATCCATTGCTCAAACAGACTCCTTTGTTTTCACAAGGGTTATCCAAACAAGCATCAGACTTTTCACAGAACCTCCCAGAGTAGTGGTGGTGGCATCGACAGTGGTATGCACCTTCCCAGCGGCCTGTTTGACAAATACCGCTCCCCGAACAAAGTCGAAGCAGAGGAGAAGCCTGACAAAGTTGCGCTTTAACAGACACGTTGAGCCTTAAGCCAAGCCTGCACAGCTGCATGTCTCCCTCATGCAGAGCGATGAAGTAATGATGACCAGGGACTAGCCATTTGGCCTCAACGTGTTCGTTTTCATTTATATTGTCAGGGAAAAGAAACTGATCTTTAATCAGTCCATTTGTGGAACAGCTTTCAAAGTTGTCTTTTGACACACTGAGGAGTCTGATGCCATATGACTTTAGCGTTTCATCAGCAGACATCAGCAGTTTGTCTCCATGCTGCAGCTGAAGTGGGCATATCTGAGGGTAGTTGAAATGGTGCCCAGTTGATTCCTCTTCCACGTGTGAATCCCAACACTCGGCAAAGCTCCTACAGATGTTTCCTACGAGAGTCCAGTTCATATGGATTGTGTGTGGTTTATGGTGCCATTCAAGTGAGGCTTGTCTGTTGCAAACTGTTTGACAGTGGATCGTGTGGACAACCACAAAGACAGCAATTAAGTGTAATGGTAATGCCCCCATGTTTCCACTCTCTTAATATTTTAATTGAAACTACTTTTAAATGTAACTTGTGTCAGTTGGGTAATGGAAGACTCAAATGTGCTGTATTAGACTTCATGAGATGCTGTTCCATGTACTCCACAAGGTCCACATGAATAGTAATAACCTGAGGAAACAAAGATTGAGATTAATGATTTGCAAAAGTTAATTTCTACTTGAATGTCAAAAAAGTTTAAAACCTGATTAAAAAGAGGCCAACGGACTCAGAGACCACACTGCTATCATGAAGACTTTGTTTCATTGTAACACATAGACGTCAGCGAGTCTAGCAGAGCTGTCATAATCATATGCAGTGCTGCTGACCACCAAGTGTGTCACAGCAGCCTCAGGTTCCCTGAGGTTTCTACAGAGAGTGACAATGTCAGATAAAATATTCTCTCTCCCCTGCCGGTGCCTCAGTGTCTAGCAGTGAGATGAGTTAAAGCAGACAGCATTGTCTTTTTCCCTCAGGCCCTTTTCATACGTGTGCACAAGATAAAACAACAAAGTAGAGAAGCCTCCCTGCAAGAGAGAAACTCTGCTCCTTGATCAGCTCACAAGGGCTGATATGAATAACTGCATGGTGATAAGTAATAAAGCACTGAATATGGAACACCAATATCAATAGCAGGGGGAGTGATAGAGTGAATGAGATTGCAAGTATTGTCATGAGGGCTGTGCGGGCACCCAGAAGATCTCATTTACATGAGATGAGGTTGACTATTGTGTTACACTGAACAAATCGGAGGGCTGTCACCTGATTTCTGAAGGAGAAAAATGAAATTCAAAATCAAATAAAGAGGACAAAATGTGTAGTTTTTGCAGGATATTCATTCTTAATAGCCATAGAAGAATTAATAATAAAAAGCACTCATAGTTTATTTATCTTGTTTTTTACTTTATTTAAAGCTGCTATTATCAATGTTTTTATATTAACAATGACTCATATGATTATATGTAATGTACCTTGTAGTGACAAACCTAGAGTTATCCCTTGAGCATTTTAATGTTTCCAGTCTTTATGGCCCCCATTTTTAATGCTTTGGTTAGCTGGCAGTCTCAGCAGCATCATATTCAGTGGAAATCCTCCAAAACCCACAATACACCACCTGCCCAGCACCAAAGGAACACAAGGGAGACGCCTCCTGGGCCGCTACGATCTGCAAGGCGAGGGCCACATTAAACGACGAAGACCATTGAAGGCATCAGGAGGCTAGTCTGTGGGTTTTAAGTAACCCTGCTAGCTCACATGAAAGCTTGTTTATCCACCTGCTGTGTTTCTTTATTTTTTCACCTCTTCAGTTAGTGTGATAATGATCATGAGAGAACTAAACGAATTAAAGCCAACCTCCTTCACATGACTTCAAAACCTTGATGAATATTTCCACTAATCTTAACTTATATTTAACCTGAAAATGTGGCTCTGTTGCAGCTGAATGCTGCAATAAAAAGTCATTTTCAAGAACAACAACTCAAACCAAGTCACTGTGGATAACGGAAAATATGGAAATAATAGCTATCATGCTAGCAGATTTGCATGGTGATAGCAGTGGTGATAGCCTCGTCTTGCAGATTGTGGAAGAATCTTGCATATGGGAACTTTCTTCCCGTTACCGTGACCCACCTACTGTAAAAACAGCGTGCACACAGTCCAGATCAATAGAAAGTAAATAAAACAAATCTAATATTATCAAATGAATTAATAAGACTAACACTATTAATACTCCCGTAAACACTGACACCAGAACAGTGTCTGCAGCTCTTTGTTTGTAATACTGCAGAAGCAGTGTCCGACTTCAGTTGCCCATCACTGGTAATGCAATTTTGAGGTCATGCAAGGTCTTGACTGGTTCTGCAGATAGGTATTGGACATTCATAGTGGCTGCCACAATTCAATAATACACTGCGTAATAATATACATAATAATACAGTGCACTTATTTTCACCTCATCTACCAACCATAACAAGACCTTGGTCACTAGGATAGGGATCCTGTCTCACCAAGATCTGTCATCCAAAGCTGGAGCAGAGAGACAGCTGGGATAAAAAGACCATCTTATATCACCACGCATGTGACAGCAAACTGGCAACGTCAACAAGCAGCATGAGCAATAGATCGATGCGAGAGGAAACACTGTGGCCAGGGAAAAAACACTGCAGGAGGAAATACTGCCAATGTTCCCCCCCCGATTTCCACAGACATGCAGCAAGGAATCAAAAAGCATGCAAAGCAGACTGATTTACATTTTAGTCAATACATTTTAATACTGTAAGACTACTATTTTGCAATAACCTCTAATACACTGATGCTAATTCGTTTTAATAGTGAGATATTAAGAAGCTGTTTTGACCCTAAAGCACATTAATCCTTCTTAATTGCACAGTGGTTTAAATTAATTTAATCTGAATTACATTCAATACAAATTCATACTATTATAGCAACCTCTACTGTTGACCTCCACTTAAATAAACAGACCAGAAGGTTTTTTTTAGGGTCGGATATTAAGACACCTTAAAGGTATTGATCAGTCGGGATTAAACTGCAGACCACACACAGAAGTGGTTCAGGTAATAAGGGCCATGGGGTCAGATGCAAGGTCAGGTGTGTGGGGGTCAACTAATTGTCTCCCATAGCCTCAGATTTTGTTATAGCTCAGTTCAACTGACATTTTAGGATGCTAACCACGCAGGTGTGCAGAGGGCAATGGATCAAGGGAGCTGTGTAAATCCTCGCTTGACTGATGACTGAGAGAGACGCTGAGAGGACACAACAAATTATCACATCAAACTGGTAGGCCTATATGTTGCCTGTCATATCATAGAAAAATAGACTGTAACTGTTAAAAATTTTTGGTCCATTAATGGATTAGGCACTTGACAGAAAAATAATCTGCTGGTTTGATAAATGATTTATTGTTTGGCATTTCTCTTGGTTCAGTGGCTGTGTGTGTTTCTTTGTTTTCTTATTCTCTGATGGTAAACTTTATATTTTTCCATTTCCTAACAAGCAATTAAAAAAAGGCATTTGTCAGCTTTGTTCCTGGGAAGTTTTGAAGGCTATTTGTCAGTATTAAACATTTTATAGACTAAACAATTCATCACTTAATCATGAGAAAGATCAGCAGACTAACCAATAATTAGACCAATCATTGGTTGCAGCCCTCTAGGCTAACTTGGATTAAAAACAAGCACTTGATTCCACATAACAAAGCTCACACAATACAGTCTGATAATAAACTAGGCCACATCTGAAAACATTTGCTAACTTCCTATCTAATGAGAAAAAATTGCATTTTCTGTTTTCTGCACAAGTAGCAAAGTTTGGCTCATTAAGCCGTCAGTGTGATGAAGATGTTGGCTAGTGAGTGAGGCGCAACTGCTAGTTACAGTATAATGACACTTATGCAAGAATGAGGACGCACAGGTGTAAGTTGAAGCAAACATCGTTGAGATAAACAGTGCAAGGCTCCTTGTATATGGTAATTTCTCATTATGATTTCCTTGATTCAGAACTTCTTAGACCCTGACAGCTGCAGTGACTGAATGCTGTTTGCTATTGTGCTGTATTGCGAGTGCACTGTACTTTTGTTTGCCTGCTCGGGGACTCAGGATGACTTCTTGGGAGGTTATATGCTGTTTAAATAAAGTATAATAAAAATATTAATTTGAGTTCCAAGCCTCCTACATTGATGAAATCTGCTGCTTTTTTGTCTTTACATATTCCTTTAGGAACATCAACAAAGAAAGACAAGCAAATCTCCTCAGCTGTTGATGTGTTTGGAAGACGAAGGCAAATCATCTGTCCGTGTTCTACTTCACAGTCTTTTTTAATCTCACCAATAAATTGGCCGTGTAGGAGAGTCATTTGTCACCAGCATGCCAGTTCAATCTAAAAACCCAGTTATTTTCTTTGTGAAAAATAAAAAATCCTTTAGAAAGTTATTTCACCTGAAAAAGTCTCACTGCAAAGTAAACACACAGGCTTTAAATCAACTGGCATAGAACACATTACTCTGTCCACTCACTGTTAAACAGTCTATTTCTGACAACGAATTTGTGATGGATTTGGTTGATGATGTCCCATTTCAGAGTAGGTTAGAGCAGAAAGAGGTCAACTGCCATCATCAAGTGTGTTGGAATGCAGAGTATTTCTGAACACAAATCAAAAGCACTTCAAAGATTTGTGATGAAGGACTAGAAACAATTATCATTACTGTGTAATGTGAAACAACTCTGATATCCTGCAGCTAAACTTCAAACCTCTAAAAATCGGTTTATTTATCCATTTTCTGTCACCAGCAGGATGCCACTGAGACAGGACTTATCCATTGATGTCACTGCGGAGCCACTGGAGGACTGATAAGCCAAACAGCAGCGGGCAGCTGGCCACAGATGCTGCCGGACTGATCGCTTGTGCTCCCTCGGTAGGGATCTGGATCACCACTAATCAGTTATAACACTGATGAGCATCCGGGCGCTGTAAATGAACCCCCACATCAATTTCTTTACTCTAAATGCAGTTATTCATGCCAATGCAACACATTTGAAGATTTTATGAACTCACTAAATAATAAAAAGAAAATTAGATCACTGTTATATCAAAGAATGGGATGTTATAGTTCACTTACACCAATATAACTACATTTTTGGTTCTTCTTTGTTTTCTATAACCCAGAGGAACTTCAAAGAACTGAAACCATAGAATGTCTCCAAGACCATAATACCTCAAAGAAGGTATAACCATGGGTTAAATTAGGCTGGAGCCAGCAGCAGCACAGTTTTACCAGCATGACTTCACCTCCATGAATTTCTAATTTTTGTTTGGGGCAATACCTTCATCAGTCACTAGCCCCCCTGTAGCATAGACTAGCATTTCCTGTTTACTTGGTGCTCTGGAGGAGAACCTCAATAAGGCAATATTGTCTTTGTTTGTTTGTACCACTTGTGCAGTGCTTAAGGGAATTGCGGTATACATTCCTTAAGCCACCCCCAAGCCTTAAGAGTCTTGCATAAAGGAAATACTGCAGGTCTATGAAGCAGCATGGTGTCATAATCATTATCCAGTGGCAGGTTAGTATGTGGTATCTGCAGGCCGGAAATTGCTTTATGATTTTCTCACTGGAAGGGAGGGGTCAATGAAAGAATTGAAAGTTTTGCGAGATGATTTTTTTCCACACCTTGGTGTTAACAGTTGTTAGAGTTAAAATAGTTCATCTCACTTCAATCAGGCAAACACACCTTCGCTAAACTCCCTACCCCTTCTCTTGAAAAACTCTAGTGCACTTATTCAGAAAAATAATCAGCCTCTCTTTTGAAAAGTTTTTTTTTCTTTTTTTTGTTGCACTTCTAAACACAAATGGATCAACACAAAAGCAAACCAACATGAGGCTTACACCTGCTACATCTGCTATATGTGCATGCAAAATAGAGCTACATAATCATTAAAATACAACAAAGGCTTCAGCTTATAATGGTTTAAAATGATTTAAAGATGGTTGTACCATTCAAAGGCATAACACTTGGTCTCACCACCACATACAAAAGTAACAGTAAATCCAGCATATGTGGACTATGATATATCACAGTTATTGGTTTATGTCATGTAGTAAAACTAAAATAGGTACAGTATCTGGGAGCCCTGAAGCCTCTGATGATTACCTCTGCCAAAAAGGTTAAATGTCCAGTCCTAAGTATGTTTGTTATTTAGGATATCACAAAAGCCTGCTGTCATTTTGTTTTTACTATATTTGGTAGAAGGTTTGGCCATTGACCAAGGAACAAGTGAATCATTTTTGGTGTGGATCCAAAAAATTTTTTACTACTTAATTTAAGACTGTAAGACTTGGCATTTGGGAACTATTTTCATAACTACTGCACTTCCTTGAATGAAACATTGTATCCCTGGTTGTCCATAACTCTGCATGTTTGGATGCAGAATCATAGACTACAAATATCTATTGTCAAATTTGTATTCAACAGAACTAAAAACTTCATCGTTTGTGCACCCTTGTTAGTTATATTTCCTCTGTGTGCTTCCACCTGATTTTCAATTTCAAAATATAACTGCTACAAATCACATGAATCCACTCTACAATGTACCAGAAATAAGGAAGGCAAGTAGGTCATGCGTCACCGTTGAGCCCTATTAGCATCATAGATTGTGCAATATACAGTGTTTGATTTTGATGACCTTTGGCAGTGTATGAGGAGGCAGCTTTATTCATTCAGACACTCAGGACCTCATATCCACCACATCATCTATGTGTATGTCTAGTACAGTGATTCATTAGTGAGGTTATAGAGGGTTTATGCTATTTTTTTTCTTGACTGTAATACTACAGCTGACACCAAATGGCCTGAGCAGGTAAGTCTGTATATCGCAGTCAAAGAGAGTCCACCTGCTCTCGCCTGTCTATTGGAGTGTGGGTGAAATTGACAGAGACTGGCCAATACATTGTGTCTCACACATTTAAAGCTGAAGCAGGCCTGCAGCCAAATGGTCTGCATTGAACAACAGCTTAGCATTAAACTCAGCCGACACGTCCCTCTGCCCCCATTCTGCAGACGCTAGGCCCAGGATTTACTATGGACGGGTAATCTGACTAGTAGGGTGCACACATGGACCATCTGCCGCTGTAGACAGAAGGTACAACCACGTCTCTGCTTACTGACAATTATTATACTGTAAGGTTACATTGTGTGTGCTGGAAGGATGCATGCTCACCATTAAGTTGAGAAGATGGTCCAGCCTGGGATGGTGACTTGAAACATCATTTTTGTATAGTTCTTATTCAGAGCTGAGATGTGTGTGTGTCTCTCTGTCTCTCTCTGGGGAATATGACAGCTGAGCCGTCTAAGCGCTCACAGGAGGAAACATGTTGCTAAGGAGATGTGATCAGACGCTGAAGGCTGAAGGCGTGCCTGCTTGCAGAGGAGATGGCCCTCTGGGGCAGGGCAGGGCGGGGATACAGCCTGCCTGATTGATTATTTAATTAGGCTTAACTAAATATTCATTAGCCAAGCTGAGTCATTATCTTGTGTAAACAACTGAAGCTCTCTCTGTGAATGAAAATGATTTTATATGGTAGGCTACCTGTGGGGTGGAAATTAAAAACAGAACTGACAAAATATAATTGTACCATGGCAGATCTGGATTAGGAAACACATTTAATAAAAACTAAGACCTAAAAACTATTAAACCAGTTCCTTCAGTGAATTGATGGCTATTTCATGCATTACCTAGCAAATAAATACACATTACTGTAATACTCTGCCATGCATGAGGTATCTCAACTGCTTAGTCTGATAATTAGATGAAGATTATCGCTAATGCAGCCATTCAGAAACATGAATACTCTGGAAACGGTGTTTAATGTTTCACTGGATTAATTGAAAAAAATCAAAGATATTTTGTGTTTTGTTTTTTGTTTTTTTCAATAATGTGAATGTTGACACCATGCACATGTCTGTACTGTAAATGTGGACCTACAGCCAGCAGGTGTGTAGCTTAGCTATAGTTTACCATATCTTAGCATAAATATTGAAAAGAGGGGGAGACAACTAGCCCGTCCAAAGCTAACAAAATCTACCTACTAGCATCTTTAAAGGTCACCAATCAACACATTATATCTCATTTGTTTAATATGCACAAAAACAGTACGCCTACTCACTTCTTGAGTGGGAACAGTAACTTTTCTGCAACTGTTTGGTTGCCAGATAAGCAGCAAGCAGAGTCCTCAAAGTCTATTTTTTGGTTTGACCTGAGGACTTTGGACAGAACCAGGCTAGCCTTGTTTCTAATCTAAGCTATGCTAACTGTTCATTGGCTCTAGCGTCATACTGTATCATACACGAAAGTGGTATCAGTCTTTTCATTTAGGTCTACTAGCGACAAGAATGTTACATATTTCCCCCAACGTAGAACTATTCCTTTAAATTTTATTATTTTCTGTGCCAAACGGCGTTAGTATTTCACGGTTTATTTCTTTAAATCCTCTTTATTCTGCACACACACCACTATACAGAGACAACACAAACACAGGCAGTGAGGGTGTGATTTCATAGTGGTATTGTATTTATATAATATTTAATGTTTATTTGCTCAGGGAATGTTTTGACAGCTTGTGTATGATGCTTTTTTACAATGACCTACATCCCCATTCACTGTACGGCTACATTCACACCAGGGAGCTGCACTGCAATCAGTCTTGTTCTGGTGGTTGCCGTGCAACAGCATAAGTAAGGGGTTAAGTGCCTTGCTCCAGGGCAATTCGGTGGTTGTTGCCGAGGGAGAGGAGAGTGTTGGCCATTTACTTTCCAAGCCCAGATTCCACCAGCTGGCCAGGGATTCCAACCTGGAGACTGTCCATTCATAAGACTTCTGCTGCCACTGTTTATCCAGAAAATGTACCAATGTCTCTGAGAAAGTCTGTTTAGAAATTCAGAGAGACAATTTCCAATGGTACCAAGATGTCTCTGGCAATATTCATAAGGGTGACATGTCAAAGCTGTTTTTCATTTGTTAGTCTTTTTGTTTCTTTTTAATAGTATGTAAGTAAGTAATTCCAAGTTTTTTTTCACAGATAGTAGAACTAATCCGGGTTCAGAAACAATTTTCTATGTGATTTTACTACAATAAAAATTAGGCACACATTTAGGCACATGTCTAAAGCACTCACATGTTTCGCTGACCCACTTTTAAGCCCCACCAGCTGAGAAACACAGAGCGAGATGACAGATGTTTTCATAAAGGTCACTGGCTTCTGTTACACCTCACTTTTCTTGATTGTTTGTTCACAGTAGGATTCACAAGACGTCTCATTTCTTACAAGTACTTTCCTCTGTGGTTTATGTGCTACACTCATTCTGCGCTCTGCAAGCGTTTTCTCTGCAGAAGGTCTGCAAATAATAGTCTTGCCAGTAGTCAGTTTCAAGTAATTTCAGGATCAATTGTAAGATGACTGTTCTTATCAAAATACATCAGTATGAAGCACCCGCCTGACCTTAAGATCTGACATATTCTATCTCCTACGCTTATCCTGGTGAAAGACATTTAAGTTCTCAAATTTGCTTTGCTTCCCCACTGTGACTAGATTAACGAGCTGCCCTTTTGCTTGTAGCATTGGCCATATTTCCTGCAGCTTTAGGTATCTTCATTAGATATAGAAATATTGACCTTCAGTGCTTTTTATGAGAATGTACAACAGAGAAAAGCAAGCATTTATCTGTATAGCTCTGCAAACTATTCTCAACATTGTACCAAGTGGCTTGAATTTTGTATTGCACTTATTCCTCTCTCATGTTCTTGAGAATAATTTGTTTTACATCTGATTCCTATGTCTGAATTTTACAACAATAAGAATTCACTTCATAAACAGTGTAGTGAATATAAAACCACAAAACCAAAAAAAAGTACATATTGTCCTCGCATCAGCCACTCTGCATTATCTCGGTGCCCTAAGATCTCATTATCACCAAACAATAAATGAAAGGATAATCAAATGTTTTCATTGTACTCCAATAAAATGTAATGCTTCAGATTATATGAGGTCAGTAATGTTAAAACATAATTGAAATGGAGATTAGCTTTATGTACTATTTGATCAAAACTAGTACGTTTGTTATTTCAACATACCAAGAAATCTTTAGGAAGTGGATCAAGGATGTGAAATAATTACACCGGTCATTGAATTTAAATAGCCTAAAAGTGTTGGTAACAATTAACTTTAAAACAATTAAGTGAAATTTTACAAGAAAATCAAACGAGAGTCGACAATAATCAATCAGCAGTAATTTCTGGTACTTTCTAGCACCTTGCTGTAGGTTACAAAGTCTGTGGGCTTGAAGCACTTTATGTGCTGACTCAACAACTTGTTAATCAAGCCCGCAGTTATGCACACACAGTCAGCTGCATGGAGCCCGCTGAGAAATACTCAGATCCCTTTTGAATATGGATATAATTAGATTGTTGCACAAGATCTTGCCGGCTGAATTATGAATCTGAGGCGCACACTGTATGTTCACTAGACAGATTGTAGTGAGTGATGCTGCAGTATGCCATCTGAACAAAATCAAAAAAGTTTGACATTCAGAGGTTCACCATACCTACCTTCATATATACCTATGTTGTAGCTGAAAATGTGAAATTCAAATCTTTTAAAACGTGTCAAATAATATTTTACTTTTCTGCAATATCGACTCTAATAAGCAGCGCAAATATAAGAAGATATTCGCAGAGCCAACATTTATAACCTCCAGCCCAGCATGTCAAATACGAAAACACACCCAGAAAGGTGGAAATAATGAATGTAGACAGACATTACTAAAATGTCAGAATGTCAGAAATTAATTACTGATTCAGTGACCAAATGCCATGTTGTAATTGGCTGGAAACTTAAATGTTTAAGGTGATAAAATTGGAATATTATGTTTCATAAATGTTCTTGAGAGTAGTAGGGATTAATCAACATTTACATATGGCTTATTATGTGACCTTTACCACTCTCTTAACTTCACACAGCAAAGTTCTGGGTAAATGCTGGTGTACTGCTCATTTAATACAAATGCGATATATTATCCTCCAGCTTGCCAAACTGACCCACAAAGAATGTATTCCCATCAGGTTTGGAGGAAGAAAACATGTACAAAATGAATAATCGTTTCAAACGGAGGGAAATTAATCTGTGTTTACACAGTCAGGAAATCTTACCAAACACACAGCAAACAAATATAATCACAGATACCGATGGGCAATGTTGCCCTAAGTGCCACTTGGATTTCGTTAAAGGTCCAGTGTTTAACATTTATGTGGCTCTATTTACAGAATATGACAGAAATGGAATATAATATGCATAACTATGCTTTAGTCAGCATGTAATCACCTGAAAACAACAATCGGTCGTCTTCCATGGGGTCAGCCATTTTGCACCGCCACATTTCTACAGTAGGCCAAAATGGGCAAAGTAAACACTGGCTGTAGAGAGAGCCTTTTGCAGTTTTCATGTGTTTTGCAACCACTGTAGTTTTTTTACTTCGTGCTAGGGAGGAGAGGATGAGCAACTACACCGCTAGATTCCACTAAATCCCACACACTCATCCTTTAATAGGACAAAATGTGGGCACCATGTACTGTAGCATGTCATTATCCTGGCAATTTCGCATGGAAATTGCCTGAAAATGTTGTCTGTGTATCACACCCTTTACACATTTTTGATTTCCATACCAATTTAAGGGTAATCAGTCATATCTGTATTGGAAAACATGAACTGTGATTGCAGATTGTGCTTTGCTGCTTGATTGATTACTCTGGACTGAGTTGATAGAGTAGAGAGGGCACTCGGAACAAGGACGCCACCATCTTTTTCTCTTTACCGCTGGGATTTAAATATTAAACATAAAGGATGGCAGATTATTATCCCTGTCACCTTGCCTTAAGCAATGATATTCTGTTTTAACAGTGCCATCAAGTCCCTGCTGTGTCACATATTAGTGTGATTTCACTTTCTCTAAAAGAAACTGTTTATGAGGCAAAGTGAGTTAAGGGATAAAACATATCTCTGTAGAGAGTGGTTCGGCCAGGCTCATAATCATTGGTTACACTCAGATATAGTTAGTGCAAAGTGCCTTTAAATTAAAACCATAAAGAATAAGAGTTTTTGTAGTAAAAATCTATTGTTCATTCAGATGACCAAAAGTCTGCAATGCACTAGGGCCAGTCAATTACAGATAATGTGAAATATATTCAGATGTTTTGAGATAAAATGGCTCTTTAAGTCCTCGATTATTTGTATTGTCCTCATGGTAGTGTTGCATTTAAGTAATGATCTTTATGCAACACAAAACAACATAAACCCGGCTTGTTTTTCCCAATTTAACATGACTTGCTGCAAGAGAAGTTTTATGTCAAAATGCTATTTCTCAACAAGTTCACAACACAAAGTTGAAAACAGCAAAGTAACAAAGCACACAGCAAACTTTTCTCAGCTAAAATGCTCACGAAATTTAATATGAACACATTTCTGTTACATCTACTTGTAATTTAGGCTTTTATATTTATCACCTTGCTGTACATGTTTGTGTAATTGCAATATAATCAAAGTGTTCATAAGTACATAAGCAAATGCAGCATAATCAATGCATCACGATGAGCTGCTGAAACACAGAGGAGTGTGTTTCCAGCACACCACAGCTCTGCCACATACCTCAGAGAAAGTGACAATAAAATCAATGCTCAGGGGTCAATCTACTTAGAGCCAGTAAAAATTGCTAGTGAGCGTTGGGAATAAAGAGCAAATGTCACATACAGTCCTCGTAACTGAACAATGCAAGGAAGGTTCCAGCATTTACACAACGCTGAGTTCTGCGAGATCATATAAGTTCAGTGTGTGCTAGAATCTGCCAGAGAATGGCATCATGTACCTGCGCCTCATGCATTTTTAAAACCAACATCTTTATTGTCCACGGATTTGTACATTTCACATTGTGCATTTTTTGGCATACCAACACAGTACATTCCCACCAGGAAGAGCTTATACTTTCTACTTTCTTTTCAATAGCCCGTTTCCATGACAACATTATCCAAACTCTGTTGCTGCAATCATTCTGCATTACAACAGACTGACATGATATACCAGGGTTCATTCAATCCACTCAAAATTTAAATTGCATATATTTCATTTTATTGAATACAGATTTTTTACAGATACACAACAATATTTTTAAAAAAATCACAACTACTGTGTAGAATAATGAAACGTTTCCTTTGAGTTGTTTGTGTGTTTGAATAAAGCAGCTTTGCAGTAGGCAGGCAGTAGCTGTTTCAAAAATAAAACTTGGGTTATCCTATTCCACAATAGGATAGGGGAGATATAGTAGAGACTTGACTGCTGTACCCGTAAATACACTAAGAAGTGTAATATTCTTAACCACTTCAGCAAAAACTTGTTTTCACAAACTTTATTCAGCAAGCTGGCCGATGGATTTCACGCTAGTTTAAGGAGCCAGCCACAGAGTCAGAGGCATCATATTATATGTATCAAACTTTGTAGTGTCCTAAGAGAGCTATGTGAAATTCTCAAAGCAGGCAAAACATAAATCATCACAGAAGCACTAGACATACAGTTACTGAGCCCTGCACTAACATGAAAGTCTCCGTCCATGCTGGGAGAATCAGTGAAGTAAAAATGTCACTACCTGTCTATACTGGTGAGCTTTCTGGCTGCATCCTCAAAGTCTTTTCATAGCTTCATCTATTGGATTCATCATTTGGATCCAAGCTTCATGACACACACATAGAAGATACTGTACCCTGCTTTCCTTGAAACAGTATCTTATCTTTTAAGACCCACCCAGAAAGAAGAGTATACTGCATTTGATAAGAAGTTATGCCATAAAAGCATTTATTTTCATCAAAATGATAATACTAAAATAAGCAATGGCAGCACAGCAATGTGTTATGAATGTAAGAGGGAAAATAGCCTTATTGCTTCACTCCCATCTGTGGTTAACTCTAAATGCCATTATGTACCCACTTTACAATTAAATTAAACTACTATGAGATATTTGTCCATTCAGGATTTCAATTAGACAAAATAATTAAGAAACACAACCCTTATGATTGTATATTACCCATTTACACCTTCAACTACAATAAAAAAACCTTTGCAAAACATCTTTTTTGGCCTCAGTTTAAGCTAATTTTTGTTTTGTTTTTGGCATCAGCGTTAGTGTTCAGCAAAAACACATTTCTTTAATGGAATTCAGCGCAACAAAAGAGGCACGCCAGCAGTCACCCGTGACCTCGAACCAGCTCTGGGACTGAATTTACATTGTTACAGTAGCTCTATCTTGTGTTGCCGTAGGGGCTATTCGCTCTGCCTTGTGCCCTTGCTTTGCCACGTTTCCTTCTGCATTGCACTCTAACTCATACAAGTAAACTTGGACTTTCCAAATGGCAAAATATTATAAAATATGTAGTCATCCATAAAAGCCTACATGTTGTTATCAAGGGATGCAATTTTTGCTGTTGGCTGTGCCAACATTGTTTATTCATCTTTATTGAGGGATATTTTGCAGTAAGTGATACTCTGAGGAGATCGTTTATTCAGCTGTGAAGTGGTTCAGATTATGCACATTGCACAAGCTACCATTTCACTGAAATGAACTTGGATAGGTGTGAGATCTGAATGCAAGAACACATGCTTGTAGTTTTGAACTGGCCAGACTACACTGCTCTACTGTAGAGGTCCATTTTGGGATCTCACTCAAGGAGATGAATCAGAATCAAAACATGATGTTGTTACTACTAATTATATCAAGGTGACAGTGCGGTCAAGAATTAGCTCCAGGTGAATAGTTTTGTATTGAACAATTTCACCATATCAAGTTTCACTCTGAAGTGATGAACTGTGGAAGTATTAAACTTTTCTTTTTTTTTTTTTTTGCATAAGTCTGTCACTTTTATAGCAGGATGGGAAAATGTTGATGGAAAATGGCAGTTAATTCTTATGGTTCGTGTAAAAACTGAAACCTTTGCTTCAAAAGGACAGTAGGTGACATTTACATCTCCAACATTTCACCCTGACATCTTGTCAAACTGTAACTGAATATAGAAAATGTAGCCCAGGAAACATTGGATTAAATTTTAAATGTATTATCTGCAGTTTATTCTGAAAATGTCATGGAGATTTTTCAAGAAATTACACTTCTACACACCTGATCTTTTCAAATACATGAGACGAAATTAAATCCATCTGAATTGAATATAACTATATATTTAATACCACCCATAACCAATCATCCCTAACACATTTATCCTGACCTGCACATCAAATATTGAAGTTCAGATTCTCTTATGAATATTAATTCACGTAACCCATTAGCAAAGAGAAGGGTTTCTGATAGCCTTGAGTTGATGAACACATTTTTTTTTCCTTTACTGATGAAACTGATTTTCTTTCCTGCCTTTCTACTATAAGGAAAAAAATAATTGAAGTGAAGTTGTAGCCATAGGATCAGGGGAAGAGGATCAAGCACAGCCTCCCTTTGACCTAGTTTTATCAGTCGCCCTGGCCTCTCTCTAACTGAATCATTACATCTGTGGTATGATCCAAACCAAACGCCACTACTGTCCATTACCCACAGGTGTCTCCACGTCACTTCTGACTTTGCTCAGTCTAGCTGTAATTCCCTTGATATATTATGGGATGGTAATTGGATGGGGAGTAGCCATGACTCAGAGTGGCCGGGACATGAATCACGTTGGACAGAGCATATCTTTGTACCCAATGACACCTAAGAGGTCATCGCTCTTGGAGTCCATAAGCATGGTTTTCTTTTTGATGGGTAACGACAGCACTAAAATTTTTACTATGATGCTATTATGACAGCTACTTTGATTTCCTGTGCTGCATCCTCGTACTGCTGCTGGCTGGGGACAAACTGTGATGACAATTTGTTCAAACTGACAGAGAGTGAGAGAGAGAGAGAGACGCTGATAATGTTTCTTAACTGATGTGATTTAAAATGTTGTGTTGCACCTGACCCCGAAGACAGTATACTGTGATGGTCCTTTAATAGACAATCTATTGCTGAGCACAATGATGTTCGTCATTTTGGGAAATATATGAGAGATCGATACCACTCTCTTATCTGTATGGTAATGGCCAAATAATAGTCTGGCACAGAACTCCCATCAAACCACAATGTGCCTTTTTTACGCTTGTTCAGATTAAAAAAAATAGATATATTGTGTTAATTAGTCAGCTTTACAGGTGCTGATAGGCAGATTTTATTAGCCTTGGACAGAGCCAGTTTCCTCATGTGTCCAGTCTTTATACTAGGTCAAAATAACCAGCTGCTGACAGGAGCTTTGTATTAATCCTTAATGATTTGTTCTGGGTCCTGGAGAATCCTGGACCCTCTCGAAACAGCCCAAATGTTACTTTGTTTTTGTCCCCATTAGTTGAACGACACACTCTGCATCATTGTCATCACAGCTGTACCCCCCTTTTTTCCCAAGTAAGTCAATTTTGATATAAAAACCTTAAATCTTTCTTATTTAGAGTAATACTGTAACAATGCTGGATAACAAAAATGTACAAACCTGGTTAATGGCAATGGGAAAGACATTTATTGGGCTTCAATGAAGTCAGAAGGAGAAAAAATATCGGCAACACTTTCTATAAAGACCACATCTATAGTGTGTTTTGGGGGCATTCATAGTGAATTAAATTATTTTTTAATGCTTTATGACTACACTCATAAGCACATTTTTTTTTTTTTCATTTTTGTTACCGCTAAGTAAAGTGTAATACATTTTAATGCATTTAAAAGAATCTGTGCTGCATCATGAGTAATTATTATGTAAGAAGCCAAAAGGCAGATAATTCAAATAAAGTATGTCTGCTTTAGGAATGAAACCTAAACGTATAAAACCTAAATGATATTTTCAAATGAAAAATTAATCTTGTCAAGCTTTATTTTCTCTGTGGGATGAAAGCAATGAGTTGTGACATTCTAACACACCATCAACAACTGTACGCAGACACTTTACACCCATTACAACTCCCCTTCACACACACTCTTATATTCACAGCTGTGGTCAGTTGTGCCTAAAGTCTCCCGGGAATTATGCTCTACATGACAAGATGTAAGTACTCTTTTGCTGCTTTTTAATTTAATAATAAAAAGAAGTTTCAGCAAAGTTGTAACTGTAACAGAGATAGGACTGTCTGGTAAGCTGCAGGATGGTCATAGACAAAGCTAGATAAGTGATAATGAAATGCTATGATGGAGCATGCATTGTTATGGATGCATCAATATCTACTTCACTTTACTTAGCACATACAATGAAATCCTTATCCTTATGGCACTGCATGGACTGTTATGCATTCAGTTGATTGTTGAGGGGTGTGTATGGGTGAGTATAGGTGGTCATATTGTGTTATAAAGCCCATCAGTCAACCACTAGTTTATCACTACTCAAGAGCATCTATACACTTACACTATATACACTATACACAAGTTATAAGTCATTATAAGTCACATGTATAACAACTCATGACTGTTGATTTAGTGTGTCAGAAAACATTATAAAGCATGTTAATGAGTGCAGTCATAAAGCATTATGAATGCATTATAATTCAATATGGATTACCCCATAACGCACATTCGATGTGGTCTTCATAGAAAGATATTTAAAGGGAGAAAGTGTTTGATTATTAATATTATATTATTAGTTTTACACATGGAGTAGTGGGGTCTCTGTAAGGAAGGAAGGCCAGTATCAACATCAGCACACACAAAGATCTTAATATCTATGTCTGTATGTGCAAATTAATATTAGTATCAGAGTAAAAGCAAAGTAATGAATGATTATGACCCTGTAAACAGTATTGGCTGGTAAGGGAGCGTGTGATAATATCTCTAAAGAGGCTTTGAATCTGAGGTGCATTGCATTGTCCTTGCTGCATCCAGTTTCTAGTCATTGGTTATTCAACCAGGTGCTTGGACTGGATCAAATGTGCCTTTGTGAGGCATGAGAGGCCGTCTGCCTTAGAGGTTCCCTTAGTCAGCAGACTGGTTTCTTAGATGTAATATCCTGTTTCCATACTGTGTGCTGCAGGTTATTTGTTATATTTCCCCTGGCGCTTCATATAATATGTTGTTTAGATGAAGTTGTATCTGTGCAGTAAAATAACTGTTTGCTTACTTTGAATATATTGCAAACTATTGTATGAAATTAAAGGCTAATGGTTTAGAGATTAAAATGCTGCACTGATATTTATATGAATAATCAGTATTAAGTTTCCTTTCTAATTTGTCTTAAGCTTTTGCAGCACTGGGGGTGCTGGGGGTCTTATACATCACCGTGCTTGGAGTATTTCTGTCTTTTAATTCCCAGTGAGCCACCAAAATTAAGCTTAGAAAAAGCATTAATGTACACATTTTTCAACTTGGCCTGTAGTGTATTTTTCTACTACATTGTGCTATATTTTGTGCAAGGTGTAATTCCCTGAAGACATGTATCAAGGCGTGATCAACCTTGCAACTGAAAAACAAGTTATTTAAACTACACCATTATTTTATGTAGCATCTATAATGCTATCAATAATAATATCAATACCATGTTTTAACTAGTTTATGTGCCCTTGAGGCTTAATATGTTTAATCAAAAGCAAGGAATCTCAATGTCAATATTTTATCCCACTCCGTAATCATTTCACATAGGGATGGGGATATAAAAAAAGATGATTTTTATAATTTTTCTGAAATACATCAGACTTTATTTGTCTGGACAGCAACATTCTCTGCATCTGTACTCAGAGGAGGAAGCGATTTATCCTGCTCATTGCATAATCATTTCTTTCTCTTTGCTTGCTATACTTAGAAAGCAACCTGACATGCCTCACCAGCAAGGCCCACAGACACCTCCATCCTCTAGTACTTGTTTCTAAGGTAGTTTTGCTTTGATGTACAAAGACCTGGCATTGTTAACATGGGGAAGGTGTGCCTGGCATGCACATGCAGCAGATATTTATTATTTGTACAGGATGCTTATCAGGATCATTTCTCCTTGCTGTCTCTGCTGAAAGTTAGTTTCTGAATCTGGCTCTGTTCAAGATGTGTTTATGTTTTCATTTACCAATGAGAAAATTATGTTTTCCACAGAATGTGCGCACCATCTGAAACATTTTTTCCCCACAATATTTTACATATACATTATAGCTGTTAGTTAGAGCCTGTTCCCTTGGCAAAATATTTGTTTTTCAAGAAATACTGACTATTTATACAATACATGAATTAAATTGTATTTTGTTTCATTTGATGCCAGCCTACCATACATATTTATATGTTTTATACACAGGAATTATAATTAGTATCCACAGCCATGTTATATAAAATATAAATATTGGATTAAAACTGATTGGAATTAAGTCAAAAATCTGTTATTGGAGAAGAACAAATACAACAGTCATCTTGGCAATATAGGCATATTGTAGTGTTTTAGACTTGCATAAATATATGTATATTTAATTCAACAAATACAGCCCTTCTCATTGCTTATTTAGAGTATGAAGACTGAAAGGGCAGAGTATACAGCACACCAAAAAACTGTTAAACTTACATGAAAAAAAAACGTTCAGCCATTTCAGTCCCTGGTGAATTGCAGTAACTGGCCAATAGCTATAATAATATGTTGCTGCAGGTAGAGTTTCCTAACAACCTTATAACTCAGAGGCTGAATAATAATTCACTCTCACACCAAAACAAGATGTCAAAAAAATTAGGAATACATTTTTCTTTTGCTATGCTTTTTCAAATCATATAACATACAAAGTCAACTATAAAACATACAAATTAAACAAATTGTGGCGCATTTAAACAATCAAAGTCTAAATTGATGATCAGAAAAGCTGAGGGAACAGTAAACGGTCACTTCAAACCTCTAAGCTGAATGTCAAAAGCTATTAATTTAGTATTGTGATGGCTTTTAATGGATGCTCTGTTTTGTACCCTCTGATTTGAAAAATGTTCTTCAAAACACAAGGTCTTAAATGCCGCGGTGATGCCAGCAAATGCACCTTTGCGCCATTAATCCCCCTCACAAGACAAATGTCCTTACAAAAGCTGCAGATCAATTTACGATTGCTTTATATCACATATAAATGGAGCGTGAGCAATTGAGGGAGTACAAGAATGTGAGGCAGTGCACTGGAATTGCTCCAACAGGGGACTTTCAAACAGACGGGGAGCTGGCTTTGCCAGGTATGGATGCAGCAATAATGCCAACACCTTGACGTGAGTTGGTGATACACAGCTCAGAATACTCAGTTTAAAGTCATGCACATACTTGTCTTGGTTGGACACAGGCAGGTGGAGTGGAGGGCTGAAAAAAACTTGTCAGATGAGCTAAGTTCCAGATGAAATATGCAGTACTTGTGTAAGTAATTGATAGAGTGTCCATGAAACCTAGAAAAGACACCCTTAAACATTCTCAGCATTTTTCCTGGCAAACATAATAGTAGCAATTGTAATGGTATAAAAATAATAGTGCTGTTAATGTCCAACCCTGAATTATACCCCCTTTAGTGAGGCAATTTCAAATGTGATTATCAGAAAACTGCAAGGCGGAAAAATAATCATGGAATTGCGTGTTCATATGATTTTTTTTTTTTTTTTATGTTTGCACTGCAGATACTGTAGGACAGGATGGTCTCCCTTAATAGATGTTATAATGGCTCCTGGAAAAATAGCTCAGACAGCTTCTGAAACTCTACTCAGCTTTCAAGGGTTACGATGCAGGTAGTCTTTCCAATCTATTACCCAACCTCTTCATTCAATCAAAGCCCTGTCTTATATTTAAGCTTTAAAGGTCAACTTGAGTTCCATAGGTTGTAAATTTGGCACAATGATTTAGATGATTGATTATAGTACAAAAAAATAATTGACATTACCGCTCTCAGATTATTGTAATTCAACCATCAACATGTTATGAAAGCTTTTTAACCCTCCACACTAATGACAGAATGAGCACTCAGACATAGCCACCATCTTATGAAATACACAGACAGCGCACTCCTACTCACTCTGCTCCCAGAGTCTCTGTTCTGCAGAAAATATCTCCTGCCCCACGCTGCCAGTTTGAACTGCTCCCATTGGGTTTCTGTCTTTGCCATACCGAGTGGACAACAGACAGACATCGAGCCTCCTTCTTGCCTCAGGTTATTCAGTTACTAAACTAAACAGGACAACAACAAAAACCCATGCATCTAACAAGTAGCTGAATAAATGCCCTTGTGACCTATGCTTTTGTACGACTGTTTTTCAGTTGCTGTGCAAACTTAAAACAACTCCACAGTTAAGATGTAAACATAGAACATGTATTGAATTGAATCACACTGAAGCCAACCTTGAGTGAAGTTATTTAAATCACTTAACTGAACTGAGTTGGTTTTAAATTGTGTAAACTGCTAAAGTGAAAACTGAATGATATGTGAACATGAGCAATTAGGAGCTTCCCCTCACCTTACCTCAAGTGCTAAATCTAGGTTGTATACTGAAGTGGAAATACAGTCTGTCTGTTGTTTTAGGGTTACTGCTGCAGAAAAAAAAAAAGCCTGCAGCACAAGGATCTTTGACAGATTGGTGATGCATTGTAGGTCCTGGCACAGAGGCACTTGTAGTATCTTTATGTGTTCTGTGAGCAAACAAACAAATGTATATGTGTATATGTATACATATATATATATATATATACCAATGCAGGGTAACATTTTTAGCCACACTTGCGGCATGGCTCTTGGGAGGCAGTCTCAGTTGGCCAGTCCACTACTTTGGCCCAGACTGAAATATATCAACAACTTTTAAATTGACTTTTCCTGTACTGCCACCATGAGGTGATTTTTAGTAAAATATCTAAATAACTATTAGATGAACTGCCATTATATTTGGTATAGATATTCATGGTGCTAAAGGGATGAATCCTAATCACTTTGGCAGTACCCTGACTTTTCATTGAGTGTGACCGACAGATGCGTTTTTACTTGTTTTTTATAAACAAGTAAACTTGTTCTTACCACTGAAATACGTTAAGTTCTACACAGTGATTTAGCACAAAATTTTGTAGACATTCATGGTTCCCAGATGATAAATCCTATACTAACATGTGATCCCCTGACTTTTCCTCTAGCTGGATGAAATGGCTTTTCATCTCACATGGACTCACAGCGCTATGAAGGCTTTATATTTATTTCATTTTTTTCTTTACATTCAGTAAGAGAACACAATTTCAAGCCCAAACTGGCTCTTCATCAGGTACAGAGACATCAAGCTAAAGCATGAATAAAGTACTTGAATAACTTAAATATATATATAGACCTTGCAAACCAGCATTGCATACCTAATTTATCACAAAAAATATACTGAAAATATTATCAGGACATATTGCGAAGTTACACAAAATCACTGAAAAAACAATCTAAGTAAAAAGTCTTTATAAACAACGGGGAATGGGGAAACAGTGCGAAAAAGCTGTATCAAAATTGAAAAAACAAATCTACAGAACATTACAATCGTAACTATCTTACTTATAAAAAGGGTTGAATAGTGATACACAAAGTTTCTATAAATGTATGTGAACTCGGCACCTGGACGTGAGAGATTCAAGTGTGTGCATGCTAATTGTTTGAGTGAAATGTCAGATTTCTCATCTAGCAGGATCTATCAGGTCAAAATCTTAACTTGTCCAACATTTTAGTGTATGACCATTTACCTGCAAAACGAATTATTTTCATCAGCCTCAGTTGTACTTTGTGTTAATTACCAAATTTTAGTATGCAAACACGCTTAACTAAGATGTGAACATGGTAAACATTATACCCACCTGATATCAGCATATTATCATTGTCATTGTGAGCATGTTTGCATGTTGATGTTTATCATAGTATTTAGCTCAAAGCACCACTCCACCACTGAGGTTCAGCCTCACAGAGCTGCTTATCACAGCAGTAGACAAACAAGTCTTATTTCATATTGGTATTATATTGGGAAATAGAATATCTGATTTAAAATAACACAAACACCTAGCAGGCTTTGGTTGTAGCTGTTCAAGAGGCACATATAAAACATTTCATTTGCTTGTTTGTTGTTATTTGGCTTTTGCACCCATTAATCTGGTATCTGTGTCATCAGAGTACTGCATTAGAAACAGAATAACATATTTAACCTCTGTTGCCTCACATGTTGCGCACAGTGACACAACACAGTTTGGTGTCACAACATAAAAAAAAAGTTGCCTGGTTTGCACAGATGCTTAATAATGAGGTGATGTGTTTGCAGGGAGCGGAGAGAGCGAGGGGCATGAAAGGAGCAAGACACAGTGATTTTATTTCATAAGCCCGCTAATAAAGGTTTTGAACCATAAAATCAAGATGTAGCTTACACTGATTAGCTGTACGTTAGGCTGTCGAACTGCTCCTGTGACTACAATAACACCTTGTACTGGTTTATATGAAGGTGAGCATGTAGGTAAAAGTGTGTTCGTTCACTATAATATAATTAGGGATGATTGTGAAATAAGTTAGATTATAGAATTGCTCTTAACAGTCTCTGTCATAAAGCCTTAAAGCAAATGTTTATATATGAGCAGGGAACATTTTGATATTAATGGTCAGAAATTTAATTCAACATCTGATTTGAGCTTCATCTATCGACTAATTATTAAGAGGTCTGCAGCTGTGACTGGTTGATAAATATGTGCAAGAACTGGAACAATGTGACCTTTTGCAAATATAAATGTCTCTCACAAGAGTATATAATTGGCTGCACTGAATACCACGGGGAGAACAATTAACGATAACAAGCAAATATCTGTATGTCCCTATAACAGTAATGTGATAGATTATTCAAAGCTGCGTCTCCAGGTTTTCACTGTAACTTAGCATGCCGTGCATATGATCAAGGTAATTCCACACATTTACAGTAAATTTACACACTTTGCTAATTACAAGTCATTCTCTTGAAATAGATTAGACATACGGTGTGATGCAGAGGTTAAGCAGAGCGCTAAACGTGCACGAGATGACAGTGTAATTACTGAGATGACTGCAACATCCTGGAGACCTGTCTTAGCTCAGTATGCAGCTGACGACAATAAGCTCAGCCCTGAAAATATGACTTGTCATGCCTTTGTTGGAGAACCTGCAGCACACAGCTATACATACAAACAAATCATGTTTTATCAGATGATTTCACAACATTGTAAAGACATGATAACAAATCTTAACCCACCTAGCTGCTCAAGATTTTGACAACAGATAGCAAGTAAGTTTTGAATGTTGTATTAGATGCTATACATTCATGGTGTGTAACATTTATAGGATAAGAATTCAAACACTATAACGTTAATTTATAAATGAGTTTTGTCAGCTTACTTTTGCTCCCGAGGAGCTTGTGGAGACTGTGTAGCACTGCTGCTGCAGTATAGCTGTGCTTGAGGAGTCTGTTTTTTTGTTGTCAGCAGGATTTTTTTCACTCCTACATAATTCATAACTCTGTCCTTCACTTTCATATAGTTCTACTTGAATGCAAGTCAACCCCCTCCACACAGACACAAAAATAGATTTTAGTTCTGAGCATCCTTTTCCTGTCACGGTAACCCCCCCCCCAAACTCACATGGACTTGGAAACTGAAACTGTGGCAAAGCGTAACTCTGTGTTGATTACTAAAGAGCCTCTGTTTGCACTGGTGAATACTGTAAGTACTTGTTGGAACAATGTGCAACAATGTGACAATCAACTTTTCAACTGTTGCATGTTTCAGCAGGAGGAAGGCTTTTTATTTAATCTGCCAGACAGTGAAATGTAGTCATTAAAATGTTTCTGGAACAATCTTTGTTTTAACTGAGGCAGACATCCGAAGAAATCTTTCTCTTTCACCAACAGTTAACAAACATACTCAGATGGTGGCCTTCGGTTTAATAACACTTGTAACAGCAAGCCTTATTGCTCCATCTGAGTTAGATGATTGATACCCTTCTCATGTCTGTACAGCAAATATGAAGCTGTCGCCAGCAACTGGTAAACTTATCTTAGTGCGAAGACAGCAAAATAGTCCAGCACATAACCCTGTATAAAAAGACTACAACATTGCGAATTGAACAGACAAATATAACATACTAATTAAAGATGTGCTGGTCGGTGGATTGTATAAAATCTAACTTTAGATGAAGCGGCAATCTCTGTGGCTGAAAAATGAAGCCAACTTGGAAGTGACAAAAAGTGCAGTTCCTTGAGCGGCAATTTGAAGCTGCTTCAAAAGCGAGTTCATCTCCTTAATGCCCAAGTTAAAATGCACAACTTTACAGCAGTATTAAACGTGTTTACAGACTTTCAGAGTTTCAAAAAATGTTTTGGTCTTCATTCCTCTGTTCATGACAATTGCACTTTGGGTGAATTTTCATGTAATTGAATTAAAATGATATTAAGGCTATTGAGATATAGGTGGATTCTGTCACAGGGGGCTGGTTCCAGGAACTTTTTGGCAGCCTCAGCTCCACCCAAACTCTACTGCCCATTTTTGGATTAGCTGGAGAGCCGGTACAGTCAGGCACTGCCAAGGCAGCAATGGCCAAAGCCAACCACACTGAGCCTGACACTGGCTTTTCAGAAACCAGAGGTAACCAGGAAAACAGGTAAGTTCATGGAGACTATGTCCATATTTTATAGAGTCTATACTTTGGATACGGCTTTGCTAGCTATTTTTCCTTTTTTTCAATATTTATGCAAACTAAGCTAACTGTCAGCTGGATGTATGAGAGTCATATCACTCTTCTCAACCAACTCTGAGCATGTAAGCTAAAGAGCATATTTTACAAAACTATTCCTTTAAGATATGTGATCTGAAGCAACAATTGTGAAATTTAAATAGAGGGTGAGCTCACTTGTTTGATAAAATCTGCATATGTTTCCTTTCCCACCATTTTTCAAGTGTCGTCGTCTTCTGGGTTCAGTCAAATTTCATAAAACCAGACCTCTGCAACAGATGACTGTCAGTAACTCTTGAGAAGAGAAATGCTCTCAGCAACTCAAAAATGATTGACTATAACAATCCACAGAGGCTGGAAACACTGATAAAAAAAGAACATGATTTTAGTGCAAGTTTTGGGAAATATCATTGCATTTTACAGGAAGAGTATCAGCTATTGAAAATTAATATGTAGATTATCCGATTTTTCTGTTTAGTGTTCATCTTCAGCCTCATGGAAACCACGATAAGGTCAAAGGTCTTGTCTATCTAAATGCGCAAACTCTGTCATTGCATGGGATGTGTCTCCAGAATAGGTCAAATCATGTTGCCATTAATATTTCAAACATGCTAAATGGAAAAAGATGTTCATATGGTTGCAGTGTCCAAATAGCTGTCCTTTTTTCTAATAAGACAATATATATGAGAGACAATTTCCTACATCAGATCAGGAAGATGGCCCTATCTATTTCTTGTTGAGCCATTTATCTTACCAACATTGATGAATTCATTATGGTGACAATTCCTGTCGCTATAATGAAATGCCACCCCAAGATTGGCCCCTGGTTGAAATGGAGAGCAGAGATATCTACCCCAATAATTGTAAAATTTCAAGATCCATCTTTCTTCAGTAGGCTCATATTACTCAGCATGCTATTGTGTCTGCCATTGCTGAAGGTCTCTTTGACATCTAAATGAGTTTATAACATCCCCCTTCAGCAAACCCTTTCCTTTAATTGTACCCTTTACAGGTTTAGACAGGGATAGGGAAACTTTGACAGGGAAACTTTGATTAAAACTCATTATGGACCAAATCTGTATCATAAGTACCAATTAAGGCTTGTATTACAGTATATTATTATCAGGTTAAAATGGCTATTAGTCTTAGATACATTATTTTTTGACTAAGAAATATAGTGAGGACAGACATGCCTGATAACAACATGATAGGATATTAATATCATTAACATTCAGTAATGAGAACTCAAAAAATCAGCAGCCTGAGGAAACAATAGTTTCTGCAGTTATAGTGCCTGTGTTTTGCTTTTATTTATATTGCAGTTAATTTAAGTGTAAGTTTGGTCATCAAACTATGCTGAACACAAGAAAGAACTCAATGCCAGCTCTAATGGGGTATATGGCTCCCAAGTAGGCAATTTATATAAGAAAATGCTCAATAACAATATGTCCAATAAAGGCAAGACAGACGCACAGTCCATTTGGCAAAACACTTCAATTATGCTTCTGTGAAAAGGAAAAAGACAATCCAAACACGCTGTCCTCACAAGCTGTTGTCACTCTCCACTGCCCAGTGCTGTAAAAGTTTTGATGGGATGTGTGTCACTGGATTATCTCGCCTACATTCCCCCCGGGCTTTCATTGTAGGTCTGTGACATGGGCACAGGCATTTAGTGCGACTCCCAAGTGTCACTGGCAGCACAGCAGGACCCTGCAAGGCTCCAGGAAACACCATCTATCATTGTCATAAGACCAATCATCCACATCAGCAGGGCCTTTCTTTTAGCAGGAACCGTGACACCCATTAAGCGGTCTCACTGACCCTGTTCTGGTATATATTTCCCTTTTATCTTGCTTTTTTCCTGTGGTAAATACAATATGAATATCATCATGCAGTGTAAAAATCACAGCCAGATTGGTTTAGTTTCTGTTTGTGTTACCATGGCAATTACCATTTGATGAAATTGCTTATAACCTCAGGGCAGAGTTGAAGTTAAGTGGTAATTGCCTGCTAGATATCAAGTTAGATTTGGGTGCTTTATGGTCCAGATAAAAGTTGGGGTCATTTGACATCACAATTGTTTGATCATCTTACTTTGTTCCACAACAGATAAGAATCTGTTTGTATGATAAGAGTTATTGGATACTGGAACTTCAATATTTGCCAACAGTTGAGGGGTCTTGCTGTAATGAACTCTGTGTAACCAGAATCACGACAGGAAATGTAACCCCTAGGAAAAAAAAAAAAAAAAAAAAAAAACGAAGTTCATTTCTTTATTGAAGAAGATATTGAGAGAGCACTGGGGTAATTTAGGGACAGACAGGAAAATATCTGACATTTATGAACAGTCCAGAAAGCCAATATGAAGAAGGTGCGATGGAAAAGTGTCCTCATTGAAGCTAATAAAATAAAATAAAAATAAATAAATAAATTTTAAAAAATCACTTATGAAAATGTTTTGCAAATGGATCTTCATAAATAGACCTATTTGAAATGTTGTTTTCATTTTGGTTTAATTGTGAATTCTTATTATATTGCAGTATTTACTTATTAATCAGCTTTGAAATAAGATTTATATATACAGCAAATAGTTCACTAATACAAGTAATTAAGATTAATTTCGCAGTATAGGGACATATAGTCTGAAGAGGACAAATGACTTATCACCTGTCACGTGACAGCTGGATTCAATAAACTGCAGATGGTTTGCTCAGTATTAGTATGTTGATTGCATTTGAATTTTATGCAGTAAATACTGAACCACTCTTCTGCATCCATCATGTGATGTGACTCCACAGACAGTGTGCTATTCTAAATAAATAACTACAATTCTGATAGGACTATAAATATTTCAGTTCAGTGCCAGTGTGCTCTAGCCTCAGGTGTACATATTTATAAGGAAGTACATGTATGTGTAGACAAGTATGTATGTTCCCATCAGACAGTATCATAAAGCTATAATCATACTCATTTATTTGAATCACAAACTAAGCCGTTTATTTTATTTGTGTAAACCTTTGAACTCACATGCTGCTATGTCTGGTTATGTAAGGTAAAAATGCTAGGCAAGAAAAAAAAATCTCAAATTTAAATTTACTAGCTACAGTGCCTAGTGAGCCAAGAAGTTAATTTCAAGCCGTGCTGGCAGTACACAAATGAAATGCAGTTTATTTTGGTCAGTTAAAAAGTTTTCATGAGGCTATATACTTTGCATGCTTGTATTTCACTATACACAGCCTGGAGCTCAACCATGAAATCCAGCTACAAAATGTAAAATTACTGGTCAATCAAAACAGCACATCCCCGATCTCAATGCACTGACGCTTCTTACAAGACATTCACAAGCCTTATAGTACATGCTGAGCTTTCTGCCCACACTGCTCCCACGTTCCCGCAGCTTGTTAATGCAGATTCCAACAAGGAGAATCTTAGGCTTTATTCTCTCGGTGCAGATCATGAAATAGGACGTTAGCTTATTCAGTTTGATGGAGCTTGCTGCTCTGGCTTAGCTGGCGAGATACTGCCTTGGCCAATCTCTGTGCAAAGATGAGCTCTGGCTGTACACATCTGGAATAATCCACCTGCACCTCTGGAGAGCAGTTCAATTCAGGGCACGCAGCCATGTTTCAGCTGACCCGTGTCAGACCAGCTTACAAGCAGGATCATACATCATTTTCTTTGGTTGTCCAAGCAGCAAATGGACATTGTCATCATCTGTGTCAGTCAGCGTGAGACCCAGTTATATGAGTGTGCAGCATTAGAATTTTATTTCAGGAACAATGATGGCAAACATTTCCTAATCCCAGGATATGAATGTTTTGTGGCATACATGTTTTTTTTCTGCTCTATTGCGCAAATATTTGCCATCTCATGTTTGCCTTTTACCATTGAGCTGAATATTTAAGTATTGTATACACCGAGCAACATTTACTTGGATGGATTGTGTACATCAATCATAAATGGGCGCATGGCTGCAGAAGACAGCTGTGTTGCCCCAAGCCGGAGAATAACTGCTCTTGCGCTATCCTTTTCGAAGCATTTGCTGTGAGGGTCTGTGTTGAGCAGAGCAAGAAAATATCCTCCAGCCTAACACCCATAAACAGGATTGATGTCTGCAACCAAGACTTTAGACTTTATCCAGTCGAGCTTGAGAGGGATCATTCGACTTCATTGAGCTGAACTGAGGTTTTGATAGAATTGTTTTTCCCGCAATATTTTCTTTACCTGTTGCCAGCCATTATTGCTGGATGGTATTACTACGTAATGGGAGGATCGAATGAAAACTAGTATTATTAGCTCAAAGCTATGTTGTCAGGTACCCTCTGACTTAGGGCAACAGTATTTTTTAATGGAAAGAGTTTTGGTTGAACATATTGTAGGTTTATGTGCGTTATGAGAGATGTGATGTCTGTGAAAGTAAGAATAAATATGTGTTCTGAGTTTGTCAAAAAAGAAAGTGTTATTAACCACACAGCCAAATTTGAATGATTAAAAATATCGACAAGTTTATGAAATTAGGTGTCAAAATCGGGTTAAACATATTTCATGTATTTTCAAAGAAATCTCAGAATTGCCTTTACACTGACTTCTCCTCCTCCTCCTCCTCCTCCTCCTCCGATGGTAAAGCGTTATAACAATACTTAATACAAAAACTAAAATGGGGTTTCCTAGTGAAACTATGAGCATTAACATCAACCAAAGTACACCAAGATCTGAAAAAAGGGGTTCAAAAATATATATTTATTTAAATTAGATTTTATTCATTAGATACAGTAATAATGCATTGCAGAAATATTAAATTCCACCATTCACAGTCTACTTTTTCTAACATGACTTCTCTCCAGAACTGAGGAGAATTCAGCTGTTGCAGTCGTCTCTTCACAGCAGAGCTGACAGAAACAGAAAGAATGAAAACAAAATAATGGAAATACCCAACAATATATGAATGTCAAGTATCTAAGAAGGACTACAACAAACCTTTGCTTTCACTGGAAGTGAACAATGGTGTATGTTGGGATACTTGACAAATCCTCAAGGCTGATAGTTTTCTTATATTTACTCTGCACTCACATAAAAGTTGAAAGATGTTTACATTATTCCAGGCCTTAAAAGGTGTTTGACTTCATCCTAGTGTTGTTGTTGCTCTTGTTGTTGTTTGTTTAGCAGTGTGCTGGGAGGTATTAGCATCCTGCAATATTAAAATACAATGAGGGAACACTGTTTGCATTATAGGATGCATCTGGTCCTGTAAAATATCTCATATTCTCCTTGGTAGATACTCATAATACATTGCAGTCATGAGACCAATTGTATCTCATGAGTTGGCTGTCCATACTATTATAGGACCACCATATCACATTAAATAGTCTGTGACAGTCAATGAATTTTGAATGCATTCTTTTATTTCTTCCGCCCATCTGGATGTATAGAAAAACAGCCGAAAGACACTTACATTATCTATTTTCTGTTTTTCAGGGGAACAGGTTTGTGATTTTACACTCCTTTACTCTACAACTCCTACATATTTTTTACATTGGGTTTGTATACAAACTTTGTAAAGATTTTTCAACGCAGCACTTGTAATCCATACTGTTTCCATCTCTCTGTGAATGAAATGTGCATTTCAAAAGACACATTTACACACTTTTGCTGATGTATTTTGTGTTCAGCAAATATAAAAAATATCAGACTTTAATAATAAAACTACTGAATGAACTGTAATCTGTTATTGGCATGACCAGTCATTATCATTCTCAGTCTGAGATAACTGTTTATTAGGAGCAGTTTTAATAAAGAGTGTGATGAAATGAAAATTATTATTTGAGGCTTGTAATGGAAAAATCAATGATTTTAATGCCTAAACTCACTTTTTGCCTCATGTTTATCATATAATAACAATGTAAGTAATAATAGTTTGTCATAGCCCTGGCAGATTATGCAATTTAACAGATTTTGCAACCTAATAAATGTATATGTACTCATGCATATTCCTTTATAACAAAAGAACTCATGTATTAAAAGCTGAAAGTTTAAGAAACAGTAGCACAGATTATGACAAAAAGGTTAATACATGCTATTACATCAGTGACCAAAGACACTTTAATTTATTTATTTTTACGAAAAGATAGCTTATTCTTCTTGGTCTTCCTGATTGTGGTTTCGAATGCCCTGGTTAATGTTTTTGAAATCTTATAGTGCTAATCAGTAATATAAAATGGGACTTGCTATTATCTAATAGTCACCTCTGCCAGTTGAAATGTGCTCCGTGTTTCAGATGAGGCAGGTGCAAAGGTTTGGCTGGAGTCCCAAATGATTTTCATATTTCTATGCGGCATTTATGCAGAACGTGTTATAATGTGCAGCCTCAGTCTGGCTCAGTTTCCTCACTGCCGGGCAAACTCTGCTACCGGAGTGTGCATGGAAATGAGCTTGGTATAATCCATGGCAGTATCGGCACACATCCTAGACTCAGACATCTCCTGGTCTCCGCTTATCCAAAGATGCTGGCTAAGTGCTACCTGCCACACTTATTCAATACCCATTCAGGACAGAAAAAAAAGAACTGGGATAAACTATTTATCCTAAAACTGAATTTTAAATGCATAATTAACCTACATTCTGTTGCTTCATTATATTATTCCAAAAGCTGCAGTAACAGTATCAAGGAAGTATTAATAAGAACTTTTTCTACTTTCCTTGACTCATTACTGTGCCACAAGAGTGTGGATTTGTTGAATTGCAAATATTATAAAGGTTCTGTTCAAATTTGATTCCAGATGAAGCATTACTTGCAGATTTTTCTACGAGAATGAGGGCACAAAAACTTCAGCACAAAGTGAAGTAAAATAAAATAAGCAAATTGAAATGCGAGACCCTGTTTCCTAGAACTCTCACGGCACCATTTGCATGATATAAAGTCTACTGGGTAATGCACCCTCAGTGTGTGTATCGTTTGCCAGAACCTTTGCACTTCACATGTTTAACACCTCCAATGACAGTTTGATACCTGCAGTTTCACCAACTGTCTTTCTCCCCATCTCTTTGTCTCATTACCTCATTTCAATCTCACATAGGACCTCACAAACAAAAGATAACAAGTTTTTCTCTCATTTAATTACCATTAGTGTACCAGATAAATAGATCCTATAATTAAGTAAACGTTATCAATTTCTGTAGTAGCAATTTAACATTGCTGATTCCATGTCCTGGGTGAATACTTGATTGTAATCAAAGCAGGCTTATCTAATCACTGCATTCCAGATTAGACCAAATTATGCCAAATTAGACTTTGAAAGGGAAGGTTTGAAACAGTGAGCCCTGAGCCCAGCAGTGAGTGTTGTGTTAAGTGTAGCAAAACACAATTGATTTGAGACTGTGACAAGCAGATTTGAAAAGATGATCGATGGAAATCCTTAGTACTAATGAGGCAAATGGTGGTTTTAAAGTGGTTTTTGGGGAATTTTTTTTCTCAATATCTTGCTGTTATGTTGTTGAACTTTTCACTTGAAGCAATGTATGCTTATAAATAATGAAGAATGAATGGGATGAGGCCTACATTTGCAGTGAATGTAGAAATGGCTATTTGTACAGTAATATGAGCACAAAATCCACCGCTGCAATGCTTTGTGTTCTGCACATGGAGTGAGTGATGGCAGCAAGTAGATTAACTGATCGTGCAGATCATACAGACATGCAGAAGCAATCATACGTCTAACCCACAGTGACATGTTTACTCTGAACCTCTGAAGAATCATGAGCACCAGTGTGCTGTAGCAGCAGTCCTGATCACTAACACACCATGTGGGAAATCCTGTCTGCAAAAAAAAAAAGCCCGTAAAACTTTAGTTTCAAACACAGTGGCATGTTTGTAATTCATCTCAAATGACTGAGCACATATGCAAATGACTTACTACTTTAACATAATCAAACCCCAAATATATTAAGAGCAAAACAAAAAATTGAGTCAGCATTTTGTGTTGCGCATCAATTGCTTTAAGGATGATGAATAATTAACAGGAGCTCCGTTTAATGCTAAAAGAATGCTGATGAAATACCTGCTCACAAACCTAAAGAAATTTATACCCTACATTAATATATATTGGAAATGGAGTAGAACACATTAATATAGATTGGTATTTTCTATATGGGTCAGTTTAACTGGTCAAATGTCATTAATGTAACCCAAGCTTATGAACATCGCTGTCTAGTTTCTAGACAGCTCCCTGGGTTCTAGCTAGGTCATAGCCTATTTACAGGCGAGCTACAGAATGATCCTGTTATGGACATGTGATTGCAGATTGCTGGAAATAGTGAGAAGTAAGTGACTTTCTGTACAGAAGAATTAACAATTGTTTTTGGCTGCAAATTACTATGTTGTGTTGTTATATTTACACGTCTCAAGAGTGTGTTGTTTTTTTTATGTCAATTAAAATATATTTGTCACATATAATAAAAGAACAACTATATTTCGGGATCTTAGAAGAAGAAGAAGAAGAAGAAGAGATACTTTATTAATCCCTCAACGGGGAAATTCTTTTTTCACTCAGTTTATTTTACATGCATTTTTAACCCGAACACACATACAAGGTCTCATAGACATGCAATGTGGAGAGAGATGGTGGAGTGATGGGCAGACCCAAGAGCAAGAGCAATTTGGGGGTTCGGTGCCTTGCTCAAGGGCAACTGGCACCCCCCCAGCTACCAGTCCACCTTTCATACTATGGTCCATGCTGGACTTGAACCGGCCACCCTCCGGTTCCCAAGCCAAGTCTCTATAGACTGAGAAATACTGAAGTCATGAGTCCAGATTTCATAATGAGCACATATTTTTTAATTTACAGTTTCAGTTATATCTGTAAATTTCTCTCTCTAAATCATGGTCAAAATATTATTTCACAACACTGAGGTGCACTGTAATAGTGGACAATTTTAAATCATTTTAATTGTAAATGAATATTGGCAACAAACTTTAATTTTAACTAACATGGTCTCCATGCAGATCAGCCCAGGAGACATGTTGAATTTCATCTGAAGTTTGCTACACAACATTTGGAGAAGCCTATAGATTTTTTGGAAAAATGTAGCACAGTCAGATAAGACCAAGAACCAAACTTGTCAGCACTGTCAGCAAAACTACAACGTGCCATGTCTGGAGGAGAAATGGCTCTGCTATATGACCCTAAAAATACCATACCTACAGTGAAGTTCAGAGGTAAAAAACATTATAGTGGGATGTTTCAGTATAAAAATTATTGAAGGGAAGATGAATGGAGTCATGTACTGAGAAATTCTTGAGAGGAATTTGCTACCTTCCACTAAGACGGAAAGGATGAGGATGAGGAACGATCCAAAACATACTGTAAAGTAGACTGTCAGTCACCCAGAGGAGAAGAATAAAGGTGTTGGACTGGCCTAGTCTATCACCAGATTTAAACCCAATAGAACATTTGTGGAAAGAACTGAAGATGGTGAAGATTCACCCTCCTGAATCTTTGTGAAATCTGTGAATCTGTGTCATTCCATTTTATACTCATAACATTCAAATAACATTTTTTTATGGTTTGGAATACAAGAATTCACATATTCTTGCTTTAATGGTAGCTAGGCTGATGGCCCCGTAAAAAGCTTCATTGTTTATCAGAGATGTTGTATATTTTTTTAATAATACCACTTATCATTCATATAATGCCAAAAGTTGATATGTGTAGGATCATCCATTCATCCATTCATCCATCCATTTTCCATGACCGCTTATCCTTATCTGGATCATGGGGGGCTTGAACCAATCCCAGCTGTCATTCAGTAGGAGAGGCGGTGTACACCCTGGACAAGTCGCCAGTTCATCGCAGGGCTGACACATAGAGGCGCTCACATTCACACCTATGGGCAATTGAGGGCCGCTAATTAACCTATTAACCCGCATGTCTTTGGACTGTGGAAGGAAGCCGGAGTACCCAGAGAGAACCCTCGCAGAGATCATGCAAACTCTTTGCAGAAATGCCCCAGCCCACTGCGGGGTTCTTGCTGTGAGGCTAATCACTAACTGCTAACCAGGCTACTAACAACTGGACCACCGTGCTGCCCTGTGTAGGATCAACATATTTTTATTGAGCAATAGTAAGAATATAATTTATTAAAGCATTTTTTGAATGCCGTCTGTTAACATTTATACATTGGAAGTCTAGATAACATTAAGATGAAACAATAATGTTAAAAGATAAATATTCTTTTCTCTTTTCATACATGTAAGGAAACTGATAAGGTTTAAGACAAAGACCCTCTTCTGTGAGATCCTGTACTTTATCATAAATACATGAGGACAGACAGACAGAGAGCACAATAAAAATGTGTCTATCACGATTAAGACTTCAAAGAGCAGTCTCTGTCAACACTGTGGGCTTTTTGGCTAAGAGCAGGAGACAGCGTCTGTTGAAACTCGCAGTGGTTTTTGACAAATGGGTGAATGTACGTGCTTTCAAATTCTGTTAGGCACACAAAGGAAAAGCTCTGAGCAGGTACACATGGCTCATGTAATCACCTCAGCAGGAATTCAAAACACTGGTAAAGCAAAGGAAAGCATGAAATACTTTGTAGATGTATTGAAGCTTTGAAATGAATGTAAGTGCATGATTTCAATATAGGCCAGAGTTTTTACATACAGTAATGCTACAATACATGCACGACACTTTCCTGAAACACATGTATTTAATTGGTATGTTGTTGATAAATGTATCTTTTTATACCACATAAACACACATTAAATTATTATCGTATTAAATATTGAAGACTGTTTGCCCGTCTTTCCAGTACAAATTGAACCCTGTGAACCACAGTATTTCCCCATTCAGACTTTATGCTTTTTATCCTCCATCAACAGGTATTGTCTGTTTACTGCTCTCACTCCTGGGACCCTGTAAATATTGTTACGTTAGCACTCTGCAGCCTCTGAGCTGTTCAACAAGCTTCAGTTTTCATTGGATAAAAGCTAAATGTGTTTGTCTCCTCACCACCACTGTAACTCCAGCAATGAATTATAAACAAGGAACACAAACCAACCACCTACACCACAATGGTTACACAACGGTTACACACACTGCATCTGTAGAGTCAAGTGCACTGCTCATCACCTTCGGCCTACAACTAGAGATGGGTTAGTTTACATTAAAAATTAATGTCCCATAATGCCCTGAAGGCCACTGTTGCTATCCTTGGTCCAGATAGAGGTAGCACTGTGACCTCGGGGAAGGACCCATGCCACCTGGAGTTGCTTGGCTGACCTAAATCCTGGGCAACAGAGGTAGTGCCTTCTGTGACTCACCTTCTGTCTTTCACTCCGTACATATAACAGTATACCTGCTACTGTGTATGCTCTTTGAAACCTTCTATGCAGCCTATTGAAGCTATAGCATCAAAGTAATGAGATGTATGGTGACCTAGATTTATGTTTTACCCTCTGAAAAGCCTGTTTCTAAAGTGAATGGAGGATACGCCGGGTACGATAAAATGTCTGCACAGATACTGCTGATGAAAGGCTTTTCGAAGTGACTGCTCTTATAGAAACTGAATACTGTGTTTCTAAAAGGAACATATGAACAAAAAAAAATGGTGTGATTAATGTTCAAAAAGATTAATGGTATTTCTAATTTACTGACATTAAAGGGCACACACGTGTATTTAAATGAACAAAAATATATCTGCAATAAACTGTAAAGAAAATAAAGAATATGTGTTGCATATACAGTATTTGAATTTATAAAAGTTTATATCTACATGAATATTGATTTATATGTTGATCTAATGCAGAGTCAGCAGTGTTATTCCAATGCTCAAATAATGGGATAATAAAGTAGAATGATTTGCAGCTGTCTTATATATGATATATGAATGCACACATGACCTACCTCGAAAATTAAATTAAATGAACAGAATGTAAAAATGATCTAATTTGAACACAATTAATTTAAAGTATTTTTCTTGAACTAATTGGCCCCTGTCAGTGTTTCATCTTATATTATTGGATTATTGCTTTTTACTGTTGGCTGACGGGGATCAAATTTTAAATACTTCATATACTGTTGAATATTTTATTCATGTAGCATTGCATTGTGTCCATGATTTCATCATAAAATGCTGGGCTTATGTGTAAAAATGGAATCTGCATAGATAATAGTAACTAAATAAATTGAATGGAGTACAAAGAACATTATTTCCCTCTGACACGTAATGCAGTAGAAGTATAAAGTAGCATTAAATGTAAATAACTAAAGTACAAGTACCTCAAAATTGTACTTAAGTAGAACACTTAAGTAAATATATTTCTCTCCACTGTACTAGCAGAATGTTGTCAAACAAGCCAAAAGTCATCTTACTTATTATAAAAAGTGAAATATGCCAGTGGGTTTCATAATTAAACAGAACCCTCAAATTTCTTGACCACACTTGCAGTAACTAGTGTTACAGATGACAAGGATGTCCTTAAACCCACAGAAAACTAGCATGAACTGTAAATATCTTTAGAGCTATATCAGCAATAATTCCACATTTTTTTAGGTGATTGATCAGTTTTTATCAGCAGTGATTAATTGCATTTAAAGAAGCACAAAAGCTTAAAAGACCTCAGTTGACTGCTAAATGGAGGTCATTAGTGACTTAAGGTGATACAGTCTTTTAGCTGGTGTCAGCTATTTGAATTTGACTTCCAATAGTGCATAATACACATATCTCAGAAAAAGACACAGTGACCAGAGCTGTTAGCCATGTTTGCACAACATGACAATGAGCTAAAATATGTTTTTTCTATGATTGTACAAGGTACAGGCGCTGATAACAACTTGGGCGGACCACAAGCATAACTTTTTCAGGAGTATTTTCTGGAGGGGACATCAATAATATCACCAACGTATATCAAACTATCTGCTGTTGCAGACACAGCTGGATGAGTACAAAATAATAAGCTGTCACCAGCCACTAAACTCACTCACTAAAGACGCAAATTAGCTGCTACAGAATATACAAAACAGTCCAATAGCAAGCAAGGTATCAGGATAAAGTAAACAGTTAACTTCAATTCCCCAATTCCCACTGACTTTAGTATATGCAACGGATATAATAAAACCTTCAAAAAGCAATGTGTTTATGTGTGAATTATTAAAATAAAAGTAATTTAATTTGGTTAAGTAATGTTGAATTTCATTAAATATATAATTTCAATTACATTGAAATGTAATGATTTAGGGGACAACTTAATGTTTTTTAGAAGGTGGAGGGGGACTCATCCCTTCAGATCTCCACCTCACTGGATCTACGTGGGATGATAAAATGAAATATCTAGCAGAAAAAAAGCAATGTTCACATATGTTGCACAGACAGACACATTATCTGTGTTTCAGGATTGGGCACATGGAATAAACCTTTGTGACATAGATGAATTACCAGTATAAAAAAAGATAGATTTATTACTCAATACAGCTGGCTTCTTTATCATCAAAATATCATTCTTTTGATCTCTGTCATGGTGGCCAACAACTACTGAATGAATGTGCTCTTCTCTTCAAACACTGCCAGCTGTGACTCCAAGGAAATATACTGTATTCTCCCATCTGGCAGACTACTAACCAAAGCAGACAATGTTCAAAATTCATCAATGTCAAACAAGTTTAAATGTATTCTAAAAAACACCTTCTCACTACAGTATGTGTCTGTCTATTAATGTTTAAGGTCACCATCTAGATAGTGTATGGGATGATCAGTTAATTTGAAAATGGCAAAGATAAGGGTTGTTTAAGTACTGGTTAAATATAACAAAAAATACTTTCCCATTTCCTGTTCTTCTTCATTGTGGTGAGCATTGAAGTGGATAATTAAATGTAAACTGCCCAGTGTAATTTGTCATGTCATGTGAAGGACCCAAGGCATTTTCACAGCGAGCAGATGCTACTCAGCACTTCTCTAGCAAAATCTTTCATATGGGTCACAGTTTCCTTTGCTGTTGTTCGTGCCAGATGGCTAAGTTAGAGGGGTTTGCCTTTCAAAACCACCTTTGTGCACATTTTAATAGCTTCGAAGTGTAACAACAATGAGAGCCTGGAATATACAGTCAATGTCCAAGTGCCTTTGAGCAAAGCTTGCCCACCAACTTCTCAGTGCTCAGCAGTGAGGCTGTGGTTATGCTTAGTGCTGTAGTCAAGACCACCGTTGTCAAGTCCTAGATGGATTAGTCGAGACAGAGGTTCGAGTTCAAGTCAAATCTGAGTCCAAATGAGAGAGACACAGCAAGGACCAAGACAGAAAAAAAATCCTCTTCTTATCTGTTTATAAGTGTTGCAATGATAGACACACAGTATATCTTCTATAAAAGATGATCATTTTGCACTATTATTTGTGACAATTAAAAAGCAAGTGCATTGTAACAACACTAATGAAATTAGGCCATGTTATTTCACTTGGTACCATACTTTACAGTCTCCAAAGACAAAACAGCATGTAATAGCCACCATAGAGGGGTGTTGTACTGTATTGTGTAACCACTCTGTACAATCAAATGAGGTAATACTGTTCACTTAAAATATAGCCTTTTCACTTTCTCTTCACCTTTCTAAACATGTTCATTAACTCAACATGAGTACATTTATGAACAAAATGTACTCATGTTGAGTTTTTGCCAAGCTTTTAAACTCAAAGACACTTAACAATAAAAATTATGGTTCCTAGGCTCTCCTGGACTGACAGTGAAACATTTAACAAATAACAGGTATCTTTTCAGTAACAGAGGTGTTTTTTTGAAGGAGGAAGTAAATAAAAATATATATTGCTGGACTCAACAAGACCAAATGCAGTGCAGTCCAGTCCAGCAGACCAAAGCCAGTGCAAATACCAACATGTCCAAGACAAGTCCGAGGCCACCAATGGAAAAATATACACCTCAAGTCCAAGACCAGACTCCAGTACTACAGCATTGCCAGATACTAGGTCTAAATGTGTTTGGTAAAGATGAAAAAGGTGTTGCTGGATGACAGATGACAGTACAAGTGAACTCTCACTGAATTAATGAATGAAATGAAAGATAGACATTGAAAGAACTAAAGAAAGCCTTTATTTCTGTCTTATCCAGTATTGTTCAAAAAAATAAAAGTTAAATTTTGACATGAAAAGATTGACATAAACTGTATTATTATTTAGAGTTCTGACATAAATTACAAAAGGTTACAACATAACAATATGATATATGTGAGCAGTGAGCATTTAACTTGTCCATCTAATCATACATTAACTTAAAATGTTTTTCATTATTTTTTAAGTCAAAAGCAGTGTAAGTGCAGATCCTTATAATTTCCAGTGGAGTGTTAAAATATTGATGTCTTTCGTGCACCAACAACAGCTTAAATAGTTTTTTTTGCAGATGCTTTGGGTGAATAAAATTATTTCAAGGGGAGGGAGAGAGGTGATTTTATTGGTAACAATACAATTATTGATGGAAACAGGCCCATTGTGCTGTGTACCACAAATGGGCTGAATTCTTCTAGTCAAAAACCACCAAAGATCAATAGCCACGAGTTCGAGCTATCTGACTGAGGACTGAGTTGTACAATGATTCACAAAAATAAAGTCCTTAATTATACTATATTTAATAGGCACATTAGAGTAAACAAGGTGAAATATCTGAATATCTTATTTGCATATTTTATAAATGGGATAAGATATTTAAATGTTCCTCATCTCATCAAAAGCAGAATATTATGGGGATTATTACTGGACTGACTTTGGAAATAGAAATTTGGAACATTAATTTACATTAAACAGAGATATTTATTCACAGCAACAATTTTCACTGTCCTGTGAAATGAATGTTGACTTTTAGCCCAATTGATATCAATGTGATTACAAATTGTTGAGCAAAGTGTAGATGTGCTATTTACGTTTGTTTAGTCTACATTATGAACTGGTCTGAATTCTATAATACTTTATTGTAATACTGCTGGTGTTCATAAAAATCCCAGAGTTTTAGACTGGGTTTCTGTATGTGAAAATGCAGTTTGATTTAAAGTTTTGCATTCAAATTGATTTTAAACCAATCTGAAGCACAAGCAAAACAAACCAAAACCTTTCTTTTAACTACAAAGACTGTCTTTGGTGCAGCCCACATCATGACTGATACACATCGAAGGATTTTTTTTTTTTAAATGTTCCTTTGTATGAGACACTGAGAACAAAAGATGTAGTCTGCTGTGTAACCTCTTTGTTACCATGTACGTCAGTCTGTCATCACAGTTTGACCGCTTTTACTTTCAAAATTCAGCAGGAAATGTGGAAACTAAAAATAACTCAAGTACATAATGAATCTTGCAAACCTTGGCAAACCCATTGACTGTGATTGTTTTTTATAATCAGTCATGTTCATGCAAACACCATTGACTGGCAATCTATGTAACTAACTTAGTATGTAACCTCCCACCCCCCTGTTATTCACCTCTGATTTTCCTCATTGATATTCCAAATATAAGACAATAAAACAATCAAGAACATACATGTTTGAAATGAAAACCTTGTGTGCATTAATGACTATAATGGATACATTAAGAGTTGCTTACAACCCCAAACAGAAGGGCCAAAATATACCTGCCCACATGCACACTCCAATCATATAGTCCTACAATGACTTATGTCTTATGATTATATACTTGAGGGACCATAGGAAAGGATTTTTTCAATAGAGAAGTGTTCCAATGAAAATTGTCCACAATGACTCAGTGAATTAATCAGAATAGCTACAAGGACTTTTTCTTGAAGGGCATGTTGCTGCCATGTTAAGATTTTCAAATGTCAATTTTCAATGCTTTCAATGCCACAAACAAAATTCTGTTTGCCTCCATCATGACATATTTGGGGACCCTTCAAAATGAGGGACAATTAAGCTCTACCATTATGAGAAATGTGCAGGATTAGTGGGAAAAGCATTAACAAGCTTGTAAAATTCACAAAACTTTCCCACACAAACTACTTTTCTTGTTGTTTTTTGTTTTTTTTTGTACTTAGCTAGAATGTATCAGTATTCAAACTAAGACGGAGATATCTGAAAGATTTGGAGGAGTCTTTTGTTGAGTCTAATTTTGTCATTCACTGTCTAAACACGACATCATTTTGTCCACTGTAACATAAAAATGGCCCTAGCATTCAAATTTTATGAAAACCAATGTTTAACGAGTAACAAACATTAGTGTAACAAATTGTGTTGTACTGAAGAAAAATGTCCCGGTGCCAGACTGCATTTTGGTCTGCTGTCCATTGTCGGTGGAGAAATGCTTATCTCTGCAGAGCTTATCATCGATTTCCATCTGTATGATTGTTGCAAAATGGCCGCTGCAGAAGGAAGCCATTGGAACTGTGAGACTATGACATTGTTAATTTTAATCAATGAAATGCTTTCATTGCTAAATTCAAACTGAACTCTAGCTGTGCTGGAAATATATGAATAGGTCATATTGGCCATATGTTCAGTAATTTAGACCATCATACAATTTTACAATTTAAGTATTGGTTTTATTTAAGATAGAGAATTTCACAATGAATAATGTTCTAACTCTGTGGATTAAGAAAGCCTGTGGTCATCTTTTATAATGTTATCTTTTAGTCATTAGGCCCTGCAGACCTAATTTGTCAATCGTGCCATAGTAAGCTCCCTTCTTAAAGATTGGTGGTTGTGTGCAGGCAGAACATCTGCCGTTATTGATCCACCAGACTCTAATGCCCTTCTGATCCATATCACTGTAAGGCCTTATCAGTGACACACAGGGATTTTCTGTGATGCTTATAGTCTCCACTGAAGTGTTATGCATGAATGCCTGAAAGGTAGCATATGCAACTTCTCTTTAAAGCAGAAGCATAGAATAACAAGATATTATGTAAAAATCATGGAAATAGAAGTGTTTGATATATCATCACATGGTTTCTGTGCATTAAAATCGCTCTCAGTGGGCTTTCCAGCTCTAGATCTTTGTAGATATCTGTACTTTACATACATAAACTATGCAAAATTTCCAAAGAAATTGTCAGAAGTGAAGAAAGCTCAGCAAAGTGCATGCTTACTGTATATACCAGTCAGTATGGTATAAGTCACCTTAGCCTTAGCGGAACCAACTCTTGGTCAATGCATATCACATGGACATATCAAGAAAAAAAAAGTTGCTTAGTGATTAATGACCGCTGGTGGCGTTATGTTGTGATAGAGGCGAGTGAATGTAGTAAGCCAATTCAAATCAAAAACTTCATCCTTAAACCACCCGTGCTGAAAACCCTTCAAAGAACCTTAACTTCTTTCCCTCCCTTTGCAGTCAGAGTTGGGTCAGGACTCTGTTATAAAATCTCTGTGGTCAGTTGCCCTGTTCCTTTCCACAGCGGCTCACTCTTTGAATGCACAAGATGCAGCCATTCCCATGGCAATGTCAACTCTCATTTTTTCTCTTCATATTCCTGTTTTTAGGCCCCTGCATCTGCATTCTCTGCCAGATAAGAAATCTTTCCATTGATTAGCCCAGGAATTTCATTATGATTTTATTGCAGAAACCTGAAGCCACCTGGTAAGATACAAAGAAAGATTACAGAAACCATTAAACATCTATCCAACCTAATGACCCCTTAAAAATGAAGTTTATAAGGCAAAAGAGGATTCTGAGCAAATCCAGTTGGTTTTGTTTTTTTACAGTATGTCCCATAATTTTAGTGGTTTTTATCCTGACTATGAACAGATAAGTACACCATTTGTATGAGTGGTCCACTATAAACACACCTAAAGAGATTGGAATTTCTTAACTTTCCTTTTCAATCTTACCTCGGTGTATTGAGGACACTGTCACAATACTTAGGTAAGACTACCACTATCAAAGAAAGGAGACCTCCTGTTTAGATATAAGAGGAAGAATGTCCTTAAAAACTGTCTTCTCAAAACACGAAGAAATACACTTCAATTTGTACTTCTTAACAAAAAAAGGGGTGGGTGGGTGACTGCTCTAGCTTTATGAAAAAGCAAAAAGCTTTGACACTAAATACAGCCATGGCTGTATTTCATTCACTCATTTGCCAGTTGTTATGACAATATAAGTTTCACACAGTTCCTAATAAATGATGCCATTAGATATGATATTGTATAAAAGAATATGAATATCTACAAGAACAAGAATACGATTATTAAGCTATGGGTTATAATAATAACAGCCTTTAAATTCCTGAAGATCAGTGTAATTATATAAGATTTTAGAGACTGCAGTACTAATATTGGTATTACTAGTATTACTACTGTTATACTATTTTTTATATATTTTGCTTAACAACAAACTAAGTCATATACACTTTGTAGTTAGGCACATATAGGCTATTTGAAAACTTTTTTTCTTTATCACAATTTCCATAAAATCATAAAAGTTTCAAATTAGACTGAGTAAATTTCATTCTCAAGGTGTTTGAAATGTAGAACTAATATTTGCAAGTGATTTATCCCAAATGTGGTCAGTGCAAAGATTTCTGTCTTTTTTGCTGACTTTTTCATATTTTCATTAAAAAACCAAACAATGAATGATTCTGTACTGTGGGTGGGAATGGCCCTGAAATAATATCATGATATTTTAGGGAATTTCTGCAATAATAACAGCCTTATTGACTACTATATTACTATATCACTATAATACTATATTTTTGTTTTAGAACTCACAATAGCTGTTGAGCTCTCCTTGTGAGATTTCTGGGTCTCCTTGTATTCAGCAAGGTGTTTCGGTTTGAGGTATTGAAATAAGTTTGTTACAGTCTGCCTGGATCTGATCTTTTGTAACCATTTCCACACTAGGTCGCTCCCCTTTTTTGGAAGCAATTCCTTCACCATGGAGCCAGTAGCAATGTTACTTTCATTTTCAGCCATGCTTGTTGTTGCTGTGTATAATGGTATGACATCATAACACCAACAATAAGATATTAAGAATATTGCCATTATTCTGATATGATATGATGACATTATATTGATAATATAGTGAACATAATATGATGTAGCACACCCCTATTAAAAGTGCATGCAAGTTATGATTAAAAAAAACATTTTGTATAATTATATATATGTTCCTATCTCTTCACCTTCACCAGTCAATGATAAATACCAGACAGTTTCAGGCAAGAATTTCATGACTTATAACTTTCCAACTTTGCCAGTTGCTTTATCCAAGAGAGGAAGTCGTGTTGGAGGTTGGATGAATAAGCAGCATTAATCATCAACCAATGCAAAACATATATCAATCTATCTAAAAATATACATTTTGTCAGCTTTAACGGAACTGTGATTCTCAAATATACTTACTTGAGGAAGAAAAGTTTGTTAGAGACTAACATCATGAGTGAAAACTAAGCAAATATACCGTACATGCAGTACCTCATACCTAAATGACAAAATAGCTGTCATTGCCTTCCTAGAACACCCATGGGCATTTCTGATCTGCCATGTTCTTGTTCAGTCTACTTGTTTAAAGGTTAAGTGGGGAAAAGAAAGAAAAAAAACCCAGACAGTCTCTCAACCACAGTCTCTGGTGTCAGAGTCAAATGCTTTGGATACCCAACCATCTATGGTGGCAGTTTAATGCATCAGACAGAGAACAGTCAGTATTCACACAACTAGAGGAGTGTGCTGCTATGTCTCGGGAGGTAGAGTGGGTTGTCCACTAATCACAGGCGTGGTGATTCAGTGCCTAGCCACATGTCGGAGTGTCCTTGGGCAAGACACTGAAAACCAAGTTGCTCCCAATGGGCAGACCGGTGCCTTGCATGGCAGCTCTGATGCCATCTGTTTTGTCTAGCTCTATAAAATCCATTTACAAGAAACTATTTTTCAGACAAACTAATACAGATCATTCTAGCACTTGAAAAATTAACCTATGCTCCCGTTTTTGCGGTGAGCACAGCTGCCAGTGGCCACTTGTGGTACTGTACCTTAAGGCACTTTGGCAATGGTATCAGTTTTGGCTATGGTTATGGCCACATGGCTTGCTGCCTTTTGTTTGAATCCAGGCTAAGCACAACATATGTCTTCCATCAGAATGAAGTTCTTGTCAATGGCTGATTTTTTTTTCTCTGTGACATCAATGGTCAGGCTGATCCCATCACCTAAAAATTTAAGCCTGAAGTACCTACACTGTTAGCATTGTTAGCTGTGTTAAATCATACACTTTGCATGATGTTCATGCTTGATAATGTTGTTCTTGTTCCAGTTTATTTTACATTACATTATGAGCACTGCACTTGTGCGGTGTGCTAATGGGTCATAAAAACAGACTGGATTAAAATTCATTTTATCACTGTCCTAAGTGGAAAGACTAACATTGGAGGCCTACAATGATCGTCACATATCATAATGTTCTCTTTTTTCTAAGGCCAATGACTCATTGGCATCATGGTCGGTAGTTTCATATAAAATATTAATGTGTCTCTGTGAGTCTTTTAAGTCTAGCCAAGTTAACACTTGCAGCACACCTAAACCCCATATCAAACAGCAGCAGCTGCAGAGAAGCCCCAAGCCACCTCAGCTTAATCCAATTTGACTGGCCATCACTGTGGGCGATGCTGGATGGAACATTATGTGAGGTGGATAGAGCTTTTTACTCTGCATTAGTGGAAAGGGATTTATCAGTCCACTTTTGACTTTACTGTGAAAAAATAAATTGGTCAAACACTAATATTTGTGCTGTTATGTCCCACCACACAGCCATTTGAGTGATAAAATGAATAATTTGCCATTCATAGATATTAGTGATATACAAAGAAGAGACTGGGTGGAAATAACGGGTCTACATTGGCAGCCGTTTTTTTCATATTTTCACATAAATATTCATAATTGTTTTAGGATATTTCTCACACTATTGCAAATTATTTGTGACCTTGAAATGTAATCATCTCACTATATTTTAAGGGTGTATGTACAAGTTGGATAACCTCCATTTCTGTTGCTTGGATGCCTCACAGCCTGCAAATAATTTGGAAACTAGTGAATTGTCTGAGGAGTCTGAGCTCCAGTGACAGAGAAGGTGCAGAAATAAGCTTTTAGCTAATCCATGCCAAACATATCAGACATCTGTCACTTGCAGTGCTGCCCAGCCCTCTGCTTCGCAGGCTCATTTGGCACTTGAAACTAAAGATTTCTGAGACAATCTTTAGATTATGCTGCTATATATCTATCTCTGTACTTTCATGGTGCATGCACTCTATTCTTGCTGCCAACATATCAGGGGCTCCCTGTGGTTTAAATGTCAGAAAGATGCTCATTCCAAGCGACAGAATTAACTTACAGTCAGCTCAGCACGCGGGGGCTCCAAATGATAGGATGCACCATGAGGAGATAATGTTACTCACCTGAGCTGCAGCACTGTGAAAACAAATAAGATGTGAACAGATGCAGAAACGCTGTGGCATTGTGATGACCTCAAAACAAACAATTAGCATTATGGAATTTTCATGTGAGAGAAAATATTGCATGATTTTGCTCTATGACAAAAAAAAGCATGAGTAGGTATTGTTCATTTGTTTTCACACACCGAAAACATATTTTATATTCTGTCACATCCCCTTGCTCTCTGTGTTCCTCTCTCTCTCTCTCATAACAGATGGTGAGAGGGATTCACTCCTGGGTCACATGCACACACAGAACAGGTAGCATAGTACAGTAGTATCTCAATACAGTTCACTGCAGTGTCATGGCAGACTTTTTCAATCTGAAGAACAAAAGTTTGCTTAATAGTCTGTAACATTAACAGTACTTGACATGGCTGTGTTAGCACAGTAGCTGTTGCTTAGTAAGTGAGCTCTAATTATCAGAAATAGATGCTGTGCGATAATGGCTGCATTACAGGTGCCTCTGTATGTGTAACCCTGGCTTTCCTCATTAAAATGTGCCTGTGAAATTACTTGGGATGGCAAAGAAATAAGGCAAGGAAATAAAGAAATGAAGAGAGAATATGAGACAGACAGCAGTGCAGTAAACCTAATTATCTGTGTCATGTTTCCATTTCATCCAGATCAGACATCTTAGCTTCCTGAAGAACAAAAGAATCCCAGGAAGTAGATAGAAGATTGGTAAGTTTGGTGAGTTTAAAAGCACCTGGGAGTGAAACTAGTGAAATATGCTGCAGCTCATAGGGATTATGTAATGCTGTGTTGATGCTTCATTTGACAACGATGTGTTAAAGGAGGCCCCAGTAGGTTCTCGCCTTTACATTAAGTCCCCACTTTAAGTTAGTTCAATTGCTTCCATAGAGCAAATTGTATTTCTTTAAATCATGAAATATAAACATAAAGTTGTGCCTAAACAGGGAGGTTTTAAAGGCAGTGACATTCAGTGTGCCTAGGAAATGCAAAACTGAAAAGCTTTGGCACCCTCTGCTGTTAAAGAGACTTCCAGATGGCAGCTATTTACACAGACCTGCTGTAGTGATGCAGACATGGCAGAGGGCAGGAGGATGCCGAGCAGCCTGACAGAAAGGAAGATGAAAAAAAATAGGTTCTCTGTGAGATTTTAGGCCACTATTATGCTCTAATTAACCCTCCTATTGATGCTTTTGATCACAGGAATCTGTAATTCTCTGTATAAATCCAGTGTTGGTGAAAATGTTTCTCTAGTTTTGTTTTTTGTTCTTTTTTTTCCCAGGTGATCATTCCCGAAGGAACCCCAGACTAATTGTTGCTGTTGGTAGTTTCATATTCACCTAATACCTTGCAGCTTTCTCGTGCTCCCAGGAGTATCGCACATTTGCTCGCCTGTTATTTGTCGGGGCAGTGCTGTGCCCGCATGGTGTATAGTGTGCTCTGGTTATCCTGGGTGAACTAAGACAAACATTAATTGGTGGCACTGGATCCTCTGCACTATACCTGCTGTGAGCCCACACCACGCGTCGGTGTGGCAACCCCATCATCCCTCCCATCCGAAATCTCCTCTGACAGGGCCAGCAGTACCAAGCTCCTGGTTATCATTTATCATCCCAGCAGATTGGCTCATGTAATACACAGCAGACTGATGGGTCATCCTCATGCTGGGGACCTGGCTGGAGTAAAGCCGTGGTGAGTTGTCTGCATGATTGGAGACCTGAGAAATGGAGAGGAGGGCTTGTCATTAAAGAGAGAGGGGTGGGGACACTTCTAATTCATCTCACTAGTCACCGCTCGGCAGTATAAGTGCTTTAGACAGCTCCGATATCGTATTAGCACACCTGCACAGGCCCCAAGAGGAAAGAACAGGACTTCTTAGTGGTGTTCCTCACCAACTCCCTCTGAGATGTACACCAGAGATTACCCCATTAATATATCCCACTACTCACTGGGGGGCGGGTAGCTCCCCTCCAATGCACATCTGTAGGATACCACAGGTGGCCTCCCCTCCGCACAGGGAGGTACTCAGGGCTCATCAGCTCAGTTGAGAATGTTTGGTGGGCTTTGTTGGCTGTGATGACACCTGCAGAGTGACTCTTTACAAGCCATCAAACCACTTTTCCCATTTTGAGTGCAATGCAATGCACTGTGAAAACAACACTTTTCATCTTCACTCCCGTTCATTTATTGTGAATAGTTCAAGTTGATCAAAGGATGGTGGTTGACAGGTCATCATTAAGTCATAATCTGCCCAAAACTCCTTTGTTATTCTTAAGGTCTTGAGCAGAGAAATAAATACATACTTATGAGCATGGACTGTTGTTTTGAGAAGGTCAAACCTAACACACTAATCAATGATATCATGAAGAGACATGAGCTGCTCCATCAACCAAGAGGTGACCTTGTTGACTCATGGGGATATTTCCCGTGGTCTCTACACATTAATGAGCTTAATTTCATAGCAATGCTCAACTGGGGAATATGCCTCTCTACCCCAGAACGTCACCATGGATACTGACTCTTAGTCAGTGTTGATGGGGCAGACATGGACAGTTTTGCTTTGATGACAAATTGAAGTATTGGCTAGCTTTCATCTGTTCTAGAAGAAATATGGTCTTAGACACAAGGCTGGATTTCACTGTCCAAGTTTATAGAGGTAATATAAAGTATGTTTTAAAGTGGATTTTTACTTTAATGGAAATTACTTTTGCATTTCACTTTTTGGCATCCAGCAGATCAACTGTCTCCCTGTTACTCATCTCCTCGGATGGACAGACTCTGACAGGTCCTATTCAATATTGCAAGGTGAGTGAATCGTGCCAGATATTATGACTGTTTTATTATACTAAGCTAGAGCACAAACAATTTGAACAGCTGTAGGCTTGTAAAAATATAATTCTGAGACCTCCATTATTACAAAAGACATTTTTAATACATACTGAATCTAATTATTTCCTGAGTGGTAAATCTGTCAAAACTCACCTGCCCACTCTGATACAACATGTTCAACCAGTTATAATACAAATGAAATGCTGGTGTAGGACATTCTCAGAGAAGTTGTGTGGCGTGATTTAAATGGACTGTCTGGTTGTGATGACAGAGGCACAGTTTACCATGACCATTCATGCTGTTGAAAGCAGCTCTCTGGGCAGATGTGATCAGCGGAGGCAGTGTCTCCCTCCAGCCCAGATTGACAAGCCAGACCAGACTCAGGAGATGGATATCACAAGGGACAGCTGAGCTGCAGGAAACCAGTGGTGCAGGCAGTTTTCAGCCAGCCTCATTACAGCGGACAGGTTGATCCAGGCAATTGCTCCTCAGACAAGGTTGACGCCAAAGCACTAATTGTGTAATGCAGTATAGGATGACGATTATGATACAGTTCCCTGGTGTAAAGAATTACTGTAAACAATTAGGATGTTTGATTTTACCAGAGCAAAACAAAACAATGTGTGAGCTCACTTATAAGCAGCATGCTGTGACTGTATTAAACAATGAAGTGTGGGGATGCTCTAGCAAACCCAATTCCTTTATGTATAAATTCAGACAGGCCACATTAGTCAGAAGTGAAACAACAAAACAGTAAATGGGTAATTTATTCGAACTGTGTACACTACAATTGTAATCACAATTAGCATAATGAAGGAAACATCTTGTCTGCAATTTGCCCATTCACCTCATCTTGCAACAGTGCATTGTTTAAAGCTTGTCTACTTCTTAACATAAAAGCTTCAGATCAATTATCGCCAATGCACGGCCCGTCTGCAATTTAGTGTTCTCTCATGTGTCTCACTCACCATGGCAAGAACATAATCTCTGAGCATTAATCTTTATTATTCAGTAGAGCCACAGTAGAATTCAAATTACCAACCATATACTCAAGGTCACGGTGAAAAAAAAAGAACAAAAGAAAAATAAAACCCCCCAAAATATTTTACACAGATTAATAAATGAAAGTGTATGACCTCAATCAAAATGTAAGTGGAACACTCAGTATTGATTGAGGTGTCCTTATTTTGCTCAGTAAGACCATACTGAATACATATTTCATAACATCCAAAGACACTAAATGGATTAAATTGAAAGATGTTTGCTTTTCACTTGCTACTTTTGCCCTGAATCTGGCGATTAAGTATTCTGAGGCTTTGGTTTTCATCTACTGTGCTCTGGGAATCCAAACGGCTTAATGATGTGTTCCCACAGAAAGTGAAGCGGATTTTCGCTCAAGTTTACTCGCTCGAGTATACTCGCGGGATCATTTGTGTTTACTCACGCAATATTCGTAAGTAATGCGTAATATTCGCCCTCAGTCTGGTTTATTACAGCGACTGAATAAACTGGTTTTGCTGTGATTTAATTGTAATAAACAGATCAAAAGGATGTTGAAATAACTACGTCATGATAGCATTTTATAAAAAGTCTGAATTTATAATTTGTACTTTATGTCAGATCTGTCCCCAAGAAGACAAGCAAACGACTTTTAAAATACTTTTTTTTTTTTTTTTTTTTTTTTTTTTGAGTTCAGAGTAATCAGAGCTACATGGTAACTTGGTCCAAACTGATTGCTGGAATAAAAAAAAACAGACATATTTTCAGCATCAGGTCGACCAGATTCCTTGCTTACTTTTCTCTGAGCAATCTCCTCTTTTGTCTGGCCTCTATATAAATATGAACTAGTATCATAGAACTCTGGGTGCCCACAGACGACTACAAGTGGAGGTCAGTTGAGGTCAGCACCTCTGTTGGTTCCTGCTGCAGACAGGTTGAGAAGCGAGGGTGAAGGTCATTTTTCGTCTATGCATTGACTTTGTATGTGATCACACACATTTTCTTTGCTTCCTGTGTGAACACACCAAGACTATCAGTTGTCTCCAGGTGACAGATCAATGGTGAGTTTACTGATAGGACACTCTGTATGTGTATTAAACAGTCACACAATTAATTTCTTAAAATCAAGTGGGAAAATTAAAGGAAAAGCTAAGATAAGATGTGAGAGGGATGTGAGAGAAAAATTAGAATATTGTTGTACATTAAATTGGACATTAGTTTTTCTAATTTGGCATTCTGTGAAACTGCAATTGACCATTCCCTAAACATTTGTATTTCTGGCTAAAACTACAGTAGTAACCTAGTGTTACTTTCAAGCAGGGTTGCCTGATGGATTAACTGAGGCTTCCAATTATTGTATTTTGAGGAAAATTACATGCATGGATAATGTATAAAAATTAAATCATGGGAACAAAAACATGGATTTAAATGACTTTTTGATATGCAGATCATCATCATTGAGAAAGGGGGCCTAACCCACTCTCTACAGGGTCCACATCAAGTTGCCTATGAATCACATCATTATAGCCTACACCAGGAATGATTGTCTGAAAGGGGGTCACATGAGAAGAGATGAGTAAACACAAACGTAGGATCCATATTTTGCTATCCTGCTCATGCCAGGAAATTAAATAAAATTAGACAATGTAGACTGAAGCCAGCTACTAATTGTAAGTGTCACAAAACTGTCAAATTATTGCACATAATGGCACTTTTGGCATTAATGATTGCACATCGTACAGAGGGCAGAATTATCGTAGCCTACAAACAAGATAATGATCACACACCCGGCAACAGTGAAGGCCACGAGTCATAGTTATATTATTAACTTACTATATTAGTTTGTGGGCTTGCGAGTTATGTTTCAAAAAGCTACCAAGAGCATGAGTCAGATCGAAACATATAAAAAGTGGACAAACTCTTGAGCTAGCTAGTTGATCAAATCTGCTTCTGACTTTGTCATTTCAAAAGTTGACAAGTCAGTTTTTGTCACCTCTGTCTCAAATGATGTTGACTTGATCTGCCTGCTATCATTGCAGCCTATTCTGTGCACGATCAGAACATGAGCTTAGAAATGATTTAATTTATTCATGTCCTTGTTAAGAAAACCCTGCTATTTGTAGGCCTACTCATTTTGAGCTGACCTGTTGACCTGTATTCATAAAACAGTTTTACACCATATTTTGATCCACTACTGCATATCCACCCACTGGTATGTTGGCATTAATCCAGGTGAAGAACCTTGAACTGTTAATAAAAGTAGATCTGCAAGTGAAAATTATAGTAACTGAGCTGTGCTTGTCCTGTCGACAGGAAATTGTTAGATGCTTGAAAAGTTTCTTATCACTTCATTTGAGTGATTACGAAAGAATTTCACTCTTCATTGTCTGCCAGGGAGGCTAATTATTTTATCACAGACATTTTAATTAGCTGTATCTCAGAGTTGTCCACGGAGCTACAATAGATAGAGCAAATAATGTACATGAGGCATTGTGAGACACAGAATAGTATAAAGAAAACATGGACTATAGACTATAGTCCATATTTTCTATAACCCATCTCATAAGGCAGTGAAGTTGGAAAAGAATCTGATTTCTACATACAGTAACATCAGTGAAAAGTTGAATGTGATGAAAGGATTGTTCAAACACAGTAAGATCATCAATAAATCCAGCTATGCCTCGTTCAGCTTGCTAAAGAATGCCTTTTTATTAATTTTGCAGCAGTGGAACAGATATCAGGGGTGAAAAGTGAAGGTGGCAGAGATTGATTAGTGACTCATGATTGATTGAAACTACAGCCTACAGAACATAATGGAGCATGCTAATGCCAATGACAAAATTATGGGGTTAACTCATATTTGTCTCTATTATTAATGACTAAGCAGCTCTTCTCTAGGCATCTTCAAGATTGTCAGCTTTTTTCTATCTCGCCCCCTCACTTCCTCATCGCAGGGTAAAATAAATTATAGACAGGTAAATGAAAATGTGGAGGGTGATTTGTTGGAAAGATAGTTTGTTATTGTGTGCATTCAGAATTGATAATTGCCAAGGTGACCTATGATCTTCTTGATTAACAAGGACACCGCTCTATATCCTGGCTGCTGCAAGGCTATTTCCAGAGCTCTTTGTCAGCATGATTTCTCTGCTTGTACTGAAAGAATCACACCGATACACTATCAGTCATTTGAATTTTGTTCCTCATACTATAAAAAAACCTGTGAGATTTTAATGATATAATGGCACTTTACTGATTTAAGAATTTTTACACTTATAACAAGGGAGGTCGTGAGTTGTTCCACAGTAATTGACACATGCCTTGACTGTGCAGAGTGAGATTTTTCCATAAAATAATGTGCCAATCTGTGAGATAAAGCCTGCGTATTGTAGGTTTAATTCTGTCATCCAACCCCGCTGTTAAAGATGATGTTTTCAAGTAAGGAATGCTTGTCAATCCAAAGTGTGAGGGCAGCAGCTCATGGAATATTTACGCAACCATGGGGGGGGGGGGGTTTGCTGGAGTCTAAGGCCTGGTGGTTGGAACCACATTCAAAGGAATCGGATAAAGGCCCTGAGGATTCATGCATTGTCTCTGACAAAAACACACACACACACACAAAAAAAAAAAAAAAAAAAAAAAAAAAAAAAAACAGGAACAATGCTGGGAAAAATACCTTCATTTAAAATTCAGTTCCATACCCAGGCATGGAAAAGGCAAATAGAAGTGTGAGTGGAATGTAAAGCAGAGCTGTATGCACCAGGATGGCATAGTTTAAGTCAAACATGCATGACAGGCCCCACATATTCTCTTTTTCCTGAATGATAAATTCCAGTTAAAGAAATTGTGCCTGCTGAAGCTTAGTGGTATCTTGTCCCAATAAGGCTGCCCAGCAAGCATTGGCAAAGCTCACTAACAGTTTTCCTCGCATTTGATTTCTACTCATAAATTCATCTTCCCGGGAATCATCTGAATTATGCTTGCTTTCTTACACATGTATTAAAAATGAAAGTGAATTTATTAATATTTATGCCGTGCCATATGGTAAACAAGTAACTCTGTGGGCTGGGAGATTTGGTCCGGTTTGGTCAGCATCATCTCTCTAAAAAGGAAAAATCTAAAAAGCAAATTCCTCTGAGAAGACAGCAGACTGGTATATTTAACATCAAAAAGACCTGGTAGGAAAAGTAATGAAAGGTGCTGACAGAAAGCACACTGTCATCATGGGGATTATACAATTCTGTTGATGTTTGATTGCTTTTTTTGTGACTGTTTGAGTGGACACTGATGACACCAAAAGGTCTCTCTTTAAAAGTGCTAAAATGGGAAAAACAAGTTTTTTTCGCCTTGTTCATAATTATCCATATAATGATATACATTTTTAATCAATAAATACAAAACATATGATATAAATGGCCCAAACCCCATTAGTCAGCGCCAGTGTATGTACATAAAAATTATGGCCAATGACATCATTACACACTCCTGCAAAATTGCAATTTTCAGAGTGGCAATGTAATATGTTGGTGCATGTCTTGGTTTGCACCTGCAAACCTAGTTTTTATGATTGTGTCCTGGCAGCTGGTGTGCATTTATTTTTGAGGAACCAGGATTTGTGATTATTTCCATCCAAACATCCTGCTTCTTGCAGAAATATGTCAAACCACTGAAGCAAGACAACATCAGTTTCCCTGTGATTGTGAGCTTCACATCCAAGCTTTAGAGGCTTCGCTAATTCAGATACTGACCACTGTGTGTGGGTGACTGCTTGCTCAATTGTGTACTTAAAGTTATTTCACAGTGATTAATTAAAGACAGCATCCACACTGATGGAGCACCCGGGCTCATTTTAAGCCTCATCATCTTTACTCTACACGCTCCATTGTTGGCAGACGGTTATCGATAAACACAATGTTTGTTACTGTCAACTATTAATCAGAAAACACACAGTTAGATCCAGACCTAAAAACCCAGCCATCCAAACAAACTATCCACCATCAAATAAAGACAAAATCAGATAAGTATTCTGTGTTATTCAGCCCATACAATAGCTTTATCACTCTGATTTTCATTTCCTAAAGAGTCATCTGTGTTATCGATGCTACACTCGATATTTTAGTCAAGTTCAAGGTTCATCAGTGCTTTTAGCTGTACTGGCGGACAACAAGCAACAAGGGTTAAAAGCAGTGCAATCACTGCTGTTAAAAGATGAGATCATATCACCCCTATAAAACATTTTTACTCTGTTGACTAACTGACTTTTAGATTTTCCTGATTACTACGAAGACGCTGCAGGGTCAGAAGCAGAGTTTAATCTGGAGACAACATATGAGACAGACTTTGGCCTTGTGTCTTTGAGCAGAGACAAGACTCTGCTCTTACTGCGGTAGGTATCAGAGTGCAGTATGTCAGTACACTGTGTATTTTACCTCATTAATCAAGCAAGGTTATTCTAAGTTTAAATTTGTGCGTGGGATTTAAGTTAAAAGAGCATGTCTCAGCAAATGAGGTAGTACAGTACAGTCTGAAAAGATTTGAAATACATTTTTACATATAAAATAAAAAGTATATTTAAATTTTAATGTTTCAGGACCCTTAAATGTTTCATACACATTAAAATTTTGATTAAAGTGGACCTCTGAAACCTTGATTTATTGATAAATGACAAGTGAATAAGTTATCCAGTTTCACATGTTTGAAAGATCTTCTCCCAGTGACAAATTTCAGATAATAAAGGACTCATTTTATGGCATTTCCTTTTCTCACTCAATATGACAATAACTGCAAATATGTGAAGGATTGTTTACACTATTGCTGAGGGAAAATCAAGGTAATTGTATTTAAGTAAACTCTAGTTTTTTTCATTATTTTCAAAATCAAACTGGGTTGCTAGCAAAAATAAACGTGGTTAATAATGCATTGGTATTGACTTGCAAGGATCATGTGTGCTCAAAAGGCTCATATCCACACACATGAGAAATCATTTTGATACACTGAATGCATGTGCAGTGTATATGCAAAGAGCCTCAACTATGCATCTTTTTGACAGACATTGATTATCTCATACAGTTAACATACATTTCCCTTTGCACTTACTTGAAGTGTTTATGATTGCCATACAAGAAGAAGTGCAAGAACTGCCCTCAGCACTTAACCTCATCTCGACTACAGCACTCCGCATTTTCTGCAACTGTTTTTAATTAAATATGAAGAAAAATGAGAAAACAGCCCTTCAAGGGTTGCAAGGAAAATGCCCACACTTTAATTTGTTAATAGAGCTGTACATCATTACTGTAATGATTGCATCGAACCATAAGACACAAGCCTGCATTCACTGATAATGACATCCAATAGACATGGCGCATGAAGAACATTCCTGTGAGCATGAATCTATAATGCAAATTGTTTGTGAGGGGGTTACAGGTGTGAGACTCAGAGTGCCTGTTGATACCTGCAGTAGTAAGTAGTTTAGACATTTCCACAAGTTTATTAGACACTGACGTGTCATGCGAAAGTGATTGTGTAATTGTTTGTACATGTCACTGGATAGGTTACTGCTTCTATATTTAATTATGTTGCTCTAAATAGTATGGCGTTGTTTTTTTAAACATGAAACCTGCGATAGATTGAGACCCTTTGCAAAGACTAAGAGTCTACAGATATCCCAGGAGCTAATTGCTAAAATGTTTACAATGACAATAACTAACACGCTGACGTGTAGCAGGTGTAATATTTACCATGTTTACTATCTTATTTTAGCCTGTTAATATGCTAATATTTGCTAATCACAACTAAACTTAATGTACAGCTGAGGTTGTTAGGAATGTCATGAGTTTTGCAGGTATTTGGTTAAAAAACAAAGCACTGAATAAACTTAAAGTTTTGACCTGATGATGGCACTACATTCCAAGTCAGAGGATTAGAGACATTTCAACAAATGTCAGTCTTGTAGTGGAAAGAGGAAAAGTCAGGTGATCACCAAAGTCATTAGGATTTATGGTTTAGGGAACATGAATGTTAGTATAATTGTTTGTCCCAATCCATCCAGTAGCTTTTGAAAATTCACTTGATATGTGGAAATGTTGCCTTGCTGGTGGTAAAATAATAAAAGTCAGGGGATTTAGTCAATAAATGATTAAGATTACCATACATAGAGCTGCTTTTTTAACAAACACAGAAGAGTGACATCTTTTAGTACACAAGAATCCAAGTATATGATACTACCGGTATGTACTGTAGCGGAGAAAGGCAGATGTATCACTTCTGTACGGTAATTTGCTGGAGGAAAAAGTAGTAGTGGAGTTGTAAAGAGACAAGAAAATACTCCCAGATCTGACCATTAAAGAAATATATAACTTCCGTAATGACAAATGGTGTAACAAATTATTCCACAACAGCACAGGAAAACAAAATATTTCAGCACTTCAAGGAAAACTTCTCTCCAACATGCTCATTTGGGGTATACCGACAAGTCATCCAGCTGAGATTCCTACAGGGAGGAGCCCATTATCACTGTGCTCAGACAAATGTAACATATGGACTACCTGGTGTTGAGTGAGCTGAGCTCAAAGTCTGAATACATTTTACTGTCAGGAGAATTTACCCTTTCTGCCTGCAAATGTGTGTGAGGGAGTCTATGTGCCTGTATGCACTGGTAGGTAGGTACAAAGAAAAGCTATCATTTTTCTATGAGTAAGAGTTCATATATTCTTGAAGCAGGCATATTATAATGATTCCATAATGGTTGGTTAACATTAATGGACGGATGTTCAGCACATGATCAATAGACTGATGTTTATCGCATGAGATGTTGTAATGGACATGAATGCTGTAAAACAGCCATTATATCAAACAGACATACTATTCTGCACTCTCTAGCACTCACTCACTCACACACACACACACACACACACACACACATATGCGTGAGCGCAAGGCTCAGTCACACAAACAGGAGCAGGTGATAATAGGGCTATTCTTTATGCGAGGTCATGAATAATTCAAAATCCATCTGCTCAAACAGATTCTTGAGTTGACAGAATAATAAGACAGATTCTGAAACTGCTATTAGATGAGAAATATCACAACTGTTTTTAGCGATTCTAGCAGGGGATAAATTGATCTGCGGTGTGTGCTACTAGTAAGCTCTAACCAGATCCAATTTCAAAATATTTCACAAAATCCGAAAGGCTTTATGAATGTATATATGTTTATAAATGTATGCTTCCTGTCCTAGCTATTCAGTATGTTGTACACATAGCCAATTGACATTTCTTTGACACGAACAAAAGGCAAATTAGGCTCGCTCTGTAACTTTCAAACCACAACACAAACTACATGATGTCACTCATGTTGTTTATTCATTTTGAACTTTCAAACCATTGCAAGGAATAAATCTTTTATACGAGATACCACACCGTTATTGTAATTGCAAAAGGATGCACACTGTTCCACTCTAGAGCTGTAGTCTTGTCATTATTTCTTATTCAACTACTGACTACATGAAACCACATTTCCTCGTGAATTTCATTCTTTCTCCCGGCTGCAAAATGACCAATCATGCAGGGTGCCATTTGGACTCTGGAAACGTCTTTGCAGGGGAGAGTGATGGCAGCGTTCCTGAGGCTTGGCAATCAGCCTCCCCATGAGTCAGTGGAGAGATACTTATTGTGTTTTTATTGTTCAATAAGGCTTTGCATGAATTTCTTCCACCTCTTAGCTTACTGAGCCAAAAGCTCCCTAAACGCCAAAGTCTTCATTATGGCCATGGAAAGTGGGCTGGCTCGAGGTCACCCCTGATGTTCCACCGGCTGCCTGGGGAAGACTGGAATTAGAAAGCTACCGCAGTCACAGGCCACGGCAACCAACTGCGCTGAATGACTTCAATCTCCTTTATAAGTTTGGCAACAGATTAACAATGTTGTAAACGCCGCTTGGTACAGGATGTTGGGGATATAAACAAGTTCTTTCAGATTCTCGCACTGCTGTGGCTGATACTCTCTGTCTAGTTCTGGAGCGTTGTTTGGAAAGGCTGGCTAACAAACACTTCACACTGAAACTTCCTGGAAATAAATAAACAAATCGGCTCTTCATGCAGCATCTGCTCAGATGGAACGCATTCAGTCAAGGCCTGAAAGAGACGGCCAGGCTAATGAGAGTTAACTGTGCACAGCAAAATGATTAGAGCAGCTGACCCAGCCCTCCAAAAAAGAAAAAAGGAAAGTGGAAAAAAAATACATGGAAGAACAATTGCTTCTCTCTGCACTGCCTAATCTAATGCCTTCCTTTTGGATATGCAAATTATTCTAAATATGCAAATGAAGTGAGCTCCAAAATGTGTGAAGGTCATGCACATTCATTTCTCATTCAAAATTGTAGGCCTGTAATTATGAATCTGATGCTTTATTTGCACCTGATTGGAAAAAAAAAAAGTCCCACCAACGTGAACAATAACCCTCCGACTTCAATGGGAAGACGCCTGATCAGCAGGCAGTTCAGATGACTGTGTAACTCCCCAGCACCATGTCCATGATAGTTCCATTCTCCCCATGAATGCAGCCAATAGGCAATGAAGGCTATTGCAGAGCCATTGATGCCTCATTGTCAGTGACCAATTGCTGCAGCCTGCAGGTTACAGTGGATTTAATTGACTGTTGATTGTTAAATGAATGCCTCTCTGAATGTCAGAGCAAAGCACTGGAAAGAAGGGCATTAAAGCTGAAGCTCAACCAGTTCTTTTATTTGACAATTAGCTCAGAAACACATTTTAACCTTACCTTGAATATATACGAAAATAACACAGGTATAAGAAGATGCTCATGGATGGAGAGAGAGAGAGAGAGAGAGAGAGAAAGACAGAGAGAAAAAAAAAAAACACACAGCAGGTTTGAGATGCACCTGAGAGGTGCAAGACTACCTGGAACAACTTTCCCAAAAGAAAGCACAAGTTGCCCCATAAGCATTTGTTCTTCCAGCAGGGTGAAGGCTTCGAACAGGAGCAGACGTGCAGCGTGCTGTACACCACCAACCAGCGAAGGAATCAAAACAACAGCGGCTGTCACCCATCAGGAGAGAAGGGAAAAAATTACCAGACACACCAGCGAGCTTTCAGGTCCCACTGACAGAGCGTGCAGATTGTAATTGTGATCATGTTATTCTGATGCGACCCCCATCGTCCCCTCAAACAACAACAACAACAAAAAAAACAATTAAAAATATCAAAAAATGTTAAAAGTCCATGAATATTCCTGTTTTGGAGAGCTGCAGCAGCAAAGCTCATCGTTGTCTGAGCACAACTGAGAGGGTCCAGTTCGGGGGGCGGAAGGGGGGGGGGACCCTTTTGACTCGAATTAAGGGGAAGCATACATGAGGAGGAGGAAAAAAGAAAAAAAAAAAAGAAGAAGGAGGAGGAGGAGAGTAGGAAAGAAAGTATTGGTGGTGCCAGGCGCAGCGGCAGTAAGAAACGTACGTACGTGCTTTATCTTAGCGGCTGAGTGTGTGACGTGATATTGCAGCCTGCTCCTGGAGCTCTGCAACCAGCAAGCAAAGCGCGTCTATTTCTCTCTCTGTTGTAACTCACTGGCCCCCCAACATCTCACATCCACCCACTACGGATCTCTCTCTTTTTTTTTTCTCCACCCCCCCTGTGTGTGTGTGTATGTATGTTTTTTTTATTTTTCCAGAAGGGGGGTGTTTGCGCGACTTGGAGAAAACATATCAGTGGGAATAGAGACGTCTGCCGAATTAATTTATGGTAATACTGTAAGAATTACTCTCTTCTTTTTCATCACTCCAAGAATTCTTCTTCCTCTCTGTGTTTCTCTCGGTCTTTCTACCCCCCTTTCTCTCTCTCTCTCTCTCTCTCTCTCTTTCTCTCTGACTCGCTCTCTCTCCCCCCCTTTCTCTCTCCCTCTCTGTCTCTCTCTCTCTCTCTTTTTCTTTCTCGGTGGCTGGCGTGTGTTTGTTGCGCTCCGTTTTGATGGGAAAAACCCAGAAGAAGAAGGAGACCGGGGGAATATGAGCGGGCAGACCGGAGTGTAACGCATTTTATTTTCATCCATTGAACCATCTTGTTGCGCCGGACTTCTATTGTCGGGAATGGGGAGTATCGATTCATTGGAGGGCTGCAGAATTTATTTATGAAGGATGTGGTCAAGTATGTTGGAAAAATAGCCATAGCTTCCGCAGTGTAAGGTAAGATTACTATTATTTTTTATTATATTTATAGCATGGAGATAGAGAAGCAGCAGAAAAGCTCATTTTCATATGTCTTGTGTCAGTTAAAGTTTAGCCCTCCAGTGTTTAATATTTGTCCTGTCTGTTCTACATGACGGATTTGGAGCTTTTTATCCGCTCGTATTAGTCCATGGTGCTTAACAGATGATTTTTAAGAGCTGATCTCTCTCTTAAGGGGCAAAAATCACTTTAAAGCGCCGAGCGTCGAACTGACACCGCATGAGATGTAGCCCGTGTCTCTATATTCAGATGTCCTCTCGAGACGAGATTGCTCTTAGAAGCCCCGGCAATAAAATCAGCGTCTCTTGACGAGCGAGTTCTCGTCTCCAGAATACTGATTTTTCTTTCGTGGCCATGAATCTTTGCCGAATCATATGGATTTATCGCGACTAAAAGCTGATTTCACTCAGCACTGCTTCCACAAATCTTTATGTAACATATATTATCCTAATGTGGTGTGACGGCCAGCTTTTTAGCACCCCCAGGAAAAAAAGAAGAAGAAGGGGGAAGAAGTTAGAAACATAAGTGCACATTTATCTATTATCTGGACTCTAGTATCTATAGGCTACTTGGGATTTCAACGCCTACACACACACATGCACACGCAGTTTGAGACACGCACGCACGAACACACGCACGTTCTGCTGTGACACTGCTCACAGCTGCATTGCCTGTAGGATTAAAGCAATCAGGACATCGCATTGCATTCTCCCTCTCTCTCTCTCTCTCTCCCTCTCCATCTCCCTCTCTCTCTCTCTCTCTTTCTCGCACACAAACACACTTAGGCGCGCGCATGCACGCACGCTCAAACACACACACACACACGTTCTGTCTCTCGCTCTCTCTCTCTCACACACACGCTGGCTCTTTATCAAATTGCATTGTCAAATATGTCAAGCCTTGAATTTCAGAGACATGCAGGTCGTGATAGTGGACCGAAAGCGCACAGGAGGAGAGGAGCAACAATGACCAGGCTGATGCAAAAACATATTTTCATTGTGTGATTTTTCAGGGGTTTTTTTGTTTGCCTTCCACGCATTATCTAACTCCCGTGTGGGGAAACAGTAATACACTAAATCACGAAGAAGCCTGCTTCATTTGAGAGAGATCCTGGTTACTGCGTAAAATGAGCAGTTGCCTCTCCACAGCTCGTGAGCGCTGCACTGACTTGGATACCTCTCCTCACTGTTTGTCTTTTGATGTCAGATATTCTAAACAGCTATATTTGAATATCTCCAGGGATTGTGCCATAGCAAATACGACCCAATTATAAATGTCTAAATGACTCACATTATTGCACCGACGCCCCCCCTTCCTCCCCAACCACCCCCCCCAAAATAAATAAATAAATAAATAATGGCTGAAGCAACCACAAGGTGGCAATATTTGCACAAAGTATAGTAATGAAGGAGGCAGGATGGGGATGCAAAAGACATGTTGCCGAGGTCAACGTGTCTTCTTTTTTTCCCGTTTTCATGGAAGGACGTGATAAAAAAAATGTGTCAAGCCCATCAATCAGACTGGATGGAGATCATGTATCATGTTTCCTGTGTCGTCTGCTTTAAAAATTCCTTTGTGTAACTCTCTCCATCTCTCCTTGCAGGCCAAATGACATAGGATGAAGGCTGTTCGAAACCTGTTGATTTATATATTTTCCACCTATCTTCTGGTTATGTTTGGATTAACTGGCGCCCAAGATTATTGGTGTTCCACTCTGGTCAAGGGGGTCATTTATGGATCATATTCGGTGACTGAAATGTTTCCTAAGAACTATACAAACTGTACATGGACGCTGGAGAACCCAGACCCAACCAAATACAGCATCTACCTGAAGCTATACAAGCGAGACTTGAGCTGCTCTGAATATTCTTTGCTTGCTTATCAGTTTGACCATTACTCACACGAAAAGATCAATGAATTGCTGAAAGTCAACGAGTCTATAGTGTACCTGTGCGATTCGAAGAATATTTATGTATTTTTGCTGTATGACAAGAATTTCGTTCAACTACGGAGAGTTTTCCCTTATGATTATAACGGATTGACGCCCCAGAAGCTGGATGAGGAGGAGAAGTCCATTGTGGAGTTTTTGGTGTTGAATAAGGCGAGCCCCAGCCAGTTTGGGTGTCAAGTGCTTTGTACGTGGCTGGAAAACTGCCTGAAATTAGAGAAAGGGACAGTGGAGACGTGTGGGATCGTGTACACAAAATGCACATGTCCTCAGCATTTAGGCGATGGAGAATCAGAGAGTATGCTCATGCTCAACAACGTGGTTTTACCCTTAAATCCACAAACGGAAGGTTGCTTGTCACCCCAACTACAAGCTGGGCAGATCTGCAATCTGAGTGCAGAAGTGAAACGGCCTCCTAAAGAAGGTGAGTATCCTGTCATCTTCCCCCTTTATGCTGAAGTAGATGTAGACTTAACGGACTATTGTATGCATAGATAAGATAGTAATCATGTCAGTCAAATGTGCACGTCAATCACTCCCTTCTCTGCCCTTATTGCATGTTTGAAGTGTGATGGCCCATGAAACAAAGAGCACACATAGATATATAGGCTGTAGTTGGCTCAGAAATGTGTCAACTACAAGAACAAAGCTGCCAGAGGAGTTGGGTGTAGTAAAGACCACAGCAGCACAAACCAAACCACCTAAAGGGGGTCTTTCATTTGGTTGGACTGAATTCAAAATGCACTATCACTGCTGTGAATTTAAAATGGCTGTTTTTCTACACATCAGCACAGAGTTAAAATGGCTGCAAATCCAAAGATAATTTTTGTGTGTTATACATTTATGTCAGTGTCATCCTTACAAAGACCAACAGTGGCCAACATAGACGCATCCTTCGCTTTTTATTGGCATCTATGTCGCATGGAACGATTGGGATCATGGATGCAGCAGCGTAAGATTGGACCACATTGCTCATGCAATGCAACATTTCAAACTTGTGGATAAGATTTAAGAGTTTAGTGCTTAGTCAAATCTTCATCTGCAGCAACTGATAATTAAACATATTTAGAGTGAGATTATTGAATAAAAGAGTATTATTTTCAAAGATGTTCTATTATATAAGGGGTGCCACTTGTATAGTGTTGCCATAGAGCAATGCAACGCGTTTTCACTGTATGTTGGAACTGAGCAACAATTAACATGTAGTCAAGACAAGAAAATGGTGTTATCAGTAGGCCTGCTTGCAGTTGTTATTCACACATGTGCAAAACGCATAACACCTTTACATCCACACACACTCACAGGTAGTAAGCTGAACGAACACTGAATTGTAAATGGTTATGATAAGGTCATAATGTTTTTGTTCATTAGTGTCACCAGTAAGCAGGCGGGCGTTTTTGTAGTTAACACACTTATGTAGCTTTTTGAATTACAAAGGGAACCCTTCTTGACACATAGCGACTTGCATTTTAACAGATAGCAGAGAAATACCCCCAGAGGAATATGCTGCATACTTCAGAGGTGAGGTGCGTTTACCGTGAGACGCAAAGGAGGGGGGACATTCATCACGACACACTGAACCAAAAATAATGAGTCAACCTTTAGATTTTTTTTGGGGGAGGGAAGAAAATAATGATAGCAGGAATGTTATGGAGCTATCTCCCTTGTGGCACTTACCAAAATAACAGTTGCTATAACAGCACCGTGGAGAACAGGTGGCAGTTTTCTAATCAAGAAGAACAGGTGAACATCGATTGCAGCAGTTCAGCTGACTCCTGCTGACTGCTGCTACATCACATGTTGTTGAAACACACTAATACAGGATTTTTTTTTCTAGAAATGTCCTACCTTCATTACTACTGTGTCTAAGGTATTTTTAATGCTTTTGAAAGAGTTACCCCGACTTCAAATTTCATTGGATGAGTGGATGATGAACTCACTTTGAGGATCGTTCACATACCCTTTCACTAGAGTCCTTATGTTATAATGCACAGTTTCTGATGCAAATTACTGTTACAACTCACCCTGCAGAGAAGTAGCATGTGCAGTAACAACAGAAAGTATGACTCAGCTGTGTATTTTTGTCAGACGATTTCATCACATAATGAATCTCCTCTTCAAATCACAAATATTACTAGGAAGCGTTATGCTTATTTTCACAGAAAATTCTCTGCCCCAAAACAACATTTGACATTTTCCTATCAGCATGTTAATAACAGCTTAAGAGCACAGCTTATTTTTTTTTTTTCCTCTCTCAGAAGATTTTCCACAAGCTTCTATTTATAGGGCGGGTTGATGGGAGGTTTGAATAAATCCGTTTTCATCTGGATAACGGGGAGATCACCACTGGGTTTAAAAGAGCACTGTGTCTCCTGTGGCATCATGGTGACATAGTGGGTGTTCCTGATGAAGAATAAAGCATTACAAACAGTCGACAAGGGCTCCATTTGATAAAATCGCTTGTCTTTGATCTTCTCAGTTCCTGGTAGAGGATGGCTTCAGAGCACATCAAAGAAAGGCAAGTCTGGAGGTTGTATACTCCAGCCATGCCACTGAAATGCCTCACCGGTGTTTCACACAGACAGAGGATAACAAAATTTTAAAGGTTAAAGCTCTTAACTATTTAAGGTGATTATGTAGACAAAGAGAGCGACCTCATTCCTTCATATTTCGTCATTTTTGAAAACCACAGTGACACAATGAAATCCCAAATAGATGGACTACTCGGATGAGTCATTTATGCAGTTTTATTTTTATCACATTCTTCCATTTCATGAATAAAAGTTGTAAAAAAAGAGGCAGCACAGTGGCACAGTGGCACTCACGGCAAGACAGATTTAATTCTCTGTCGGGTTTTTTCTTTTTCTTTTTTTCCCTTTGTGTTTTGTGTTTCTGTTTTCCTCCCACATCCCACACATGCAAGTCAAGTAAGGCTGATGACTCCGAGCTGCCCATAGGTGAATGAGTGACTGTCTGCGTTAGCTCGGCGATGTCCTGGTGACGTGTCCTGGCTGTTTTCTTGCTTTTCAATCTAATGGATGGTCTGAAGGTCTACTGCTCATGTGAATCAGAGTTTAAGAGTAGACAAATGGAAAAAAAAAAAAAAAACAGCTTAAAGTAAAATCTAGGTAGGAAGTGTTTTCTCAGCTGTCACAGAATTTCTCTAGTGCATCTATTTTGAAAAGATGAATCAAGGGCATAAAGAGGCATTCAGGCGCCAGACAGCAACTACAAGCAGACATTTTAAGGCATGTTCTGAACCAGATATATATATATATATACATAGTCTTTCATCATTCAATTCTGTGCATATGCTGGTTTTCACATGTGTGCAAACTTAAAATCCTCACATTCACAACAAAGCGTTCAAATCATCCATAAATTGCACTTGGCTCCTGCAAATAGGCAACATCATGAAGCATTGTCTTGCTTTGTGGCTCTGTCTACTACTTTGTCCTTGGCTGGGGAAAAGGGTCTCATTTTTGTCTTGTTCGGTTGGAAGTTGCCAGTTTTCAAAGATCAGGGTCAAAGAGTCTCATTGTTTGAGAGAAATGTGCTTTGTTGCATGTCCTCCAAGGTGTTCCATGTTAATGAAGCCTCGAACGGTGACGTTCATGTCAAGCTTCCTCGCTATTACATGACAACTGTCTGGTACAAAGAATTGTTACAATCACCTTCCTGTTGCCTGAAATATTGCCACTGAAAAGCCAATTCTGCAAAGTAATTATTTTAAAATGAAAATGGCAATCTGAGTTTTTTCCATGCAAACATTATTTTGATTCTGTCAGATATTTCAGTTTGTGTAACCGCGCTCATCTCAGCCCCCCCACTTGCTATTTCCGATGTTGTCGTTGACTTGTAGCTAATCGTGGAAAAAGATGACAAAAGTGACAGTGACAATGAGATGCTTTCTGGAGATAAGGCTTTATAATTTCAAACCCAATAACGCTACAAAGAACTGAAGCTCATATGTATGTAAAATATTCAAATAAATATTTTATGAGTCCACAAAGTGGGCCTCTAAATTCATTGTTAGTACAAGAAGTAGGTTAGAAATGACTGTGACATCACAGATTTGAGTCTCGATCCTCTGTTTTCCACTTGAGAGAAAAGTTCATACATTGATTTGACTCTAATATCAAATATGCAACACTATGTATAAAATATATCAGTTCTTTATTTGAATTTTCTAGCTTTGTTTGACAAAAGGGATTTAAGTCAACCACCACAAAACTGACAAAGAGGGAAAGAAAATTCTCTTTACTGCAGATATCAAAGCCTGTCATATTATCGAAGGAACATATCCACTTTCAGACTAAATGCAGATGCTTAGTCGTGCAGCTGCAGAATGCGTATTTGATCATTACAGTTTCTGATGACACAGACCATGTGTCATGTGGTAAACAGCAATAGGATTTTATTGGCAAATGAAATGTGTGTGAAGCGTTCTAATGCACTGTCACCCGCCAAAGTCCTGAGCACTGCAGCAGCTCAGCCTCGCTGCCTCACATAGTGAGGCCTTTTATTCACTTTGGATCTCAGTCAAGTCACTCAGTAGTCACACTGCATTATGCTCACCCCCATTGTTCAGTACACTTGGAGGCCATTTTAGTTCCAATTCAGTGAAGGAGAGAGCTCAGCTCAACAGCACAGAATCTGTTTTATCTTAGACATGCATTGTTTGTCTTAAGCTATAGTAAATATGTTTAATATCCCGTGTTCTGTTTCACCCTAAAATCCATCATTGTTATTCCACTTTCTAGCCCACTGTTAATGTTCCTGTGTTCAGCTCTTGAATTTTTAAACACAGTCTTTTCCCCTCAGTTTTGTAGCTGCGTCTTCTGTGTTCAACCTCCTGCGGCAGCTGTGTTCAGAAATGTTAAAGAAAATAGTTGAGGAAAGACAAGGTCAATACAAAGAGCGTGATAGACTGCGGGACCCTGAAGAATCAGCGTGAAAAGTGCCAGCCATCGACTTTGTCCATTAACCGCATATTAAATTTTGTCCATCCAAAATTTATAAAAAAGGATGGTGCGTAAGGAGCGTGAAACCATTAAGTTTTATGCTGTAATCAGTTACACAGCTTTGGGTCAAATCCAGTCAGTTTTGTGAATTATGTACAGAAAACTGCTAAAATGAGGTCAATATATTACACCCAAAATTACTTCAGGATCTGCACGACTGTGATTGTTAGGAAAAGATAATGGTGTCTGGAAGTGACTGAGCAGTTACTTTTCTGTGCATGTCTCAAAAATATACATATATAAACTGTATATTCTTCAAATGGCCCAGGCCACTGTTTCTAGGTATAAAAATTCATGAGGCTCTGAGGTGACTCCTAAGTCATTTTACACAGTGATATAAAACCACAAAACTGTTGCCATGTTTAAAGTTCTGCTTAAGCCACTCACACTGTCACACATGGATGCAAATGGGCTCTTTGGAACCACAACTGTCTCAGTTTTCCAGCTATTACAAATTTATGATACAATAAAGCATAAGGTCTACCACATGAGCCCCAGTAGGGTTTTTTTTTTTTTTTCCAAGTTAAAGGATTAAAAACATAAAACATACTTGCACAGTTGTGTCTAATATCAAATAGCACTTTCTGATAATTGCTTTATTAAAGGCCGTGAAAACCAATTTCCCCAATTAACTTGTTACAGCAAGAGATGGGATCCAGCTTGAACAATGCGATTTTCTGCCGAAGTTCAATTAGTTTTGGTTGTTTCACAGGACCTAATTCAAATGATGATGATGTCATGTATTTGTGCATCGATCATGGTATGAGATCATCTGCATACATTGGTCTGGGTATTTCTTTCAATTTAAGTTGTAAAGCACCACCTTTTATTTAATTATTGTCAATCATCCATCCTGACCATTTTGATATTACTCTTAATTAATAGCTACAATACTTCTACTGTTCAATATAGGAGCAGCCTTGATGCTAACAATGCTAGCCTGGCAGTGGGGAGGATGCAGATCAGCTGTGAATACTGTGGTTCATTTGACATGGATATGTGATCTCAGTCTTGAGGCTCTGTTTCAGCAGCATGGCAATTGGAAGTCAGAGTGATAACTCTCCACCATACCCAGACTGTGTACCGCAAACCGCCTCAGAGTAAATTAAAGCCTTGTGTTGTCACAGCTGAACTGCAGACAGGATGCAATGAAATGCAGGAAGCCTGAGAGAAAACCTGAAATACAATTTAAAAAGTGCGGACGTGATTTATGGTTTTCAGACATCTAGGGCGCATTAGGCAGTATGTAATCGGTGACTACATACCAAAACTGACTGCCTGAAAACATTTGAAGTTGAAATGTCCTGTTCCTCAAATACATAAAATATATAGAAATAAAAAGACATTTGATGATGATTAATCTGAATCTGAAGTATTATTAGTTAACTGTAGTTAATGTGTTAATGTTATACTGTTATACATTAGGCCTTATTAATTATCACACTGATGCATTAATATGTAAGTACCATGTTACTGTTGTACTTGGTTGAGGTGGAGCTCATTTTGACTTTTTATTTAATGTCGTAATTTTATAAGTCATTGTATATTTTCTAAAATATTAATTGAAAAAGCAACTACTAACTATATTCATTAGTTCTTTATTATATGTAATGAATATAATGGAGTGTAGGAATAAGTAAAGTACAAGTGCTTCAAATTTAGATTTAGGTACAATACCTGAGTACATGTGCTTAGTTACAGTCCACTACTGTCAAATGCATATCAGAGCAAAGTAACTGTAAATTTTCTCAAAAAAATGTTTTGGCCAAAATGCAGGACTTATGCATTTCAATTACATAGAAAATTTCCATCCATTTGAATTACATAGTTTTAATAAAAAAATAACTAATAAACTTAATGTGAAGCATGTAATAAGATGTATTTAATAGTACTAATAAATTCAGTGTGCTTCTACTATACAGTAGTGTAGCAGTAGCCAGGTTTATGCATTCTATATTAATAAAGTCAATTTGTTTGCCTTAACCCAACAGTGAAAATGAATGCAGTCATTTTGAGTTTATTAGTACTATTACATAAATTTTATTACTTGTTTCACATTAAGTTAGTTAGTTAATTTAGATTAAAAAAAATCATGTAATTCAAATGGATGGAAATTTTCTATGTAATTGAAATGCATAAGTCCTGCGTTTTGGCCAATTTTTTTTTTTTTTTTGAGTGCAGAAAGGTTCAAACCTACATTTCTTAAATTGCTGCATCAGCTCCATCACTTCTGCAGTGTCTTGAAGGTGACAAATCCACCTTTTTAACTTTGCAGCCAGCAATAAATACAATCGTAATAAAATTTGAAAGTAACAGTTGTTGCCTATAACAAAGTCACATTACAGCAGGAATTGCAATCAAAGTAATGGGTTATGTCTAATTTTCTGATGCAAGGCAGCCACACCTCTCTGTAGCACTCCACCAGTAAAAATCTGCATAGGCAATGAGGTAAACATGAATATCTGATTTATTAGCGTGCATATCCCACCTGTATGCATGTTGCTTGTTATGAATTCCAAAGATTTGTGTGCCCGTATATCCACGCTGCACCAGCTCCCACAACTACTCATAAATTCTTCTTGAAATGCCACAGATTCGCCTGTTTAGCATTCAAGCTCTCATTCAACTCAGCTTTGCCCATTAAATAAAAATAACATGGAGCAACAAATCTAAACCACCACCGTGTTGTAGACAGTGAGAATGTTGAACAGAGGCTGGTTTGATGCCCTGTTTGAAGGTTTGACATTACAAATGAAAAGGAGGTGAGAAGCCTTTTTTTTAATCTGTCAGTATCTTATCTGATATTATTGAGCTATTGCTAAACAATTTGCATAATTACCATCATTTTTTTTTCTGTATTTCCACACAGTGTGGTCTGTCTGGTAAAGGCTGCACTATAGGAAACAATCCATCATTACATCAGTGTTTTGCATAATGAATAATTTGCAATGAATAGGTATACACTTCAGTTAAAGACCTTTTGGGTTCGCCAGTGCAAAGGACTTGTTTTACATCTCGTCATAAAGCACACTGATGTTCCATCGGTTTTGCCATAGTACCATGACTGAAGCTGATTCTGTTCTTTGTCAGAGGCTCCATACAATATGCTACTGTGCTGTTTCATCATCACAGCATCAACGCATACTTATCATAAAACATTTCCATTTGTAATTGCATGTTTTCCTTTGACATCACAGCATCCAGTCTCTATTTTGCAATTTATGAGTTAAAGATAAGTGAACCGTATAAATCAAAGAAAGAGCCACCGTTGTGCTCCTGTTCCCTTTGACTTCAAAAAGGTTTCTATATGAATGCAAGCATAACAAGTAATGAGGCTGTCTCATCTTCCTATTATACAAATTAGATCTTTTTTTTCCCCTGCCATCATATGCATTATTTAATACTTAATATTATTTTTGATTAGCCAATAAAAAACAATATTCCTGCAGGTTGTTCATCTCATTCAGGAGAACACCAAGAACCTGTTTCTATTTTATAACTGAAACAGAATGTGAAATGAAGGTCTGGTATCTTCACAGCTTCACAGGAGAAAGGACCAATTCAGCTCATTGTAAAAACAAAATTGGACAACAACAATTGTGATTCTCATATGACAAATTCATTTAGAATGCAAAACCCTTCAGAGTGGGCCTCAACAAGCATGCTATTCATCCTTCTAAGAAAACATGAACAAGATTCACATGAGTGTGTGACAGCTTTGCTCTGCAGTTCTGAAGTGAGGGAGAGTCTTTGAAGCTCTTAGTGTGGATAAACACTGTCAGATGTCACATTTCTTGTCAGGTTTTCAATAGGCAAAAAAATGGAAAAAAAAATAAAAATCATATTTTAACTTTTGTGTGAGCCTAATGTGGCAAATTTTTATCAAGCCCTTGTTGTGCAGTGCCAGAGATGTTAATGTAAATTATGCACTGCTTCCAGCCTCTCAGTTGCATGTTCCTGCATTTCAACCCAGTTAGTTTTGGCCTGTCACTGAATGGCTATTTCAGCCCACAGAGGAGATGCATTTGCATAAACATCCACCCACAAAACCTGGCAAATGAGTCTGTCACTCAAAGACACTGTCTATGTGGTAAAGTGGAGGCAAAATCCAATTTTTTTTCTCAAGGGGCTTCTGTAACTGCGCTCACTGGCAGTCCCTCTGCAGAGAATAGCAAGTGTCCTCATGTAGCTGTAATGGATGCTGCCTTTAAACTTACATGTTATACTATGATCTAGGGCAGCGTACACACTTACATAATCAGTGTGCAATCCCGATATCATGTAGTCAACACATTCTCTGGGGAATTTATCATTTTCTATTTTCAATGCAGTAAAATCAAAATTGTATTTTTCATTATAATATTAATCAAGAACTGATACCATAGCATAGATTTTCAAGTATAAGTATATATATATATATATAAAAGTGCTGACAACAGCTTTTTGAAGCATTTACTCTAGAATGCAGTTTTATGGTCAAGGGCATGAGCTAAAGGTGAATACCACACAGTAATTCACATTTTTTCTCTAACGCCAGACTGTCCAGTTTAAAACTTTCTCCTCATGCTGGAAAAATAGAAAGAATCTGGACTGATTTGTGGGGATTAGGAGAAACTAGACTGAACCCCTGAACTTTCTCATTAATTACCATTGGCAGGGTTTCTTCTTGTTTTTTCTCATAGGGAACTCTAGTGCCCCTCACAAAAGGGAAGAGAGCAAAAAGACTATATTAGAGTTAATGAGGATAAAAAACATATTTGAACTTCCCTTGTAACCAAGCCTTCACTTTGATGTGAAAGCAGCACAACTGAGAGCGCCTCGTGTTCCATAGAAGATGCAAAATAGTAGAGTAAATAAAAGAGCAAGAATTATATAATGTACTATAGGACACACAAGTACAATAAAAGTTGTTCATCTAACTAGAGTATGTCATTGTTCAGACAAAATGTGTTTTCTCTGAAGTAGGGCGCCCTATGAACATTGTATATTAGTCATCAACAACTATCTTGGACTGACAACACTATGCTTGTTGTATGCAGGTATAATGGAAATAAAGATTTTTTTTAATTTAAATTTAAAAGTGAATAAATTTCAGATTTTACAAGATGGTGCAACAATTCATTGTCCACAGAGAAATCCAAAGCCGACACACAAACCAGAATACACAACTGACAGAATAATTTAATCAATAATTTAAATAATATTAAATGATTTTAAAAATTGTCTTTTCATTTGTTTAATTTGTAAACTGGCTGATTATGTAGAGTTATCAGGTGGTTTGGGGGTTCCACAGGACTAAACAAATGCCTCAGCTGCACTGCATATATAAGAAATGAGACTCAAATTAGCTCAAAATAAACTAAATAAACAAAATAAACTGTTTTTGACACTTGCTTTTATTTAAGGTCTACAATTATTAATTATAAATTAGCAATATGAAGGAACGGCCTTTCAAATGGCAGCACTAATGCTTTACAGATGCATGATGGGATATTTCAGTAATGGCTATCACTAACTAAGACGGCTGACATTTGCTTGTACTGCCTGCATGGTTTCAAGCAGCACTGTGGTTATTCAGCTCCTCTCTTTGTGAGGAGAAGCGTTACGTAACATAGAATGAGATTCAGAAAGTCTAACTGACAGAAATGATTCTGGAAGTGATTCTGATACTCCATCACAACTGGCAATGATTAGTAATTATATACTGTAGGACTAAAATTTCTAAATCAATGTAACTTCAATTTGTTTTGAGCTGTTATTAACTTCTGGATATAAACAGGATAGAATACACAAATGGGAAGATGGGTGTAATCTTGACTGCAGGTGTTTCTTTGTTCAGGCTGTCAAAGAAATTGGGGTCCAGAGTTTGATCGCCAGAGTAAAGTGCCCAAGTGAAAGTAAATAATGGTTATACTTTGGAAACATTGATATTTGGCATATCCAAATAAGAATAAGTGTGGACACATGGGAACTTAATTTACAAATCAGATCGGTGGTAGAATTTCTGGATACTGTGTGTGTCACAGTCTGTCTCTTTAAATCTGATTTCAAACTGTCCTCTACACCACTGGCAACCATCAGAACATGGTCAGCCTGCCAACACTGCTGCACATCTTAAACTCATCTGTCATTGATGCTGTCTGGTGCGAGTTCTGCACCACAACTAGATATTGCTACGGCATGAAAAAAGAGATGGTTTAACTTGATTCATTCATCTGGCCTTCAGGATGCTGGTCTGACTCTGATCACATACCTGGACACTACTGAACCCTTACTACCAGTGCAAATGGGTTGATTGATCATTTACAAATATCAGCATGGACAGGTAGTCCTGAAAATTGGATTGGAGATACAAATGTAATTTTCCAGCCATCTGGATCTTGTCTTTTTGCGAGATAGTCTGTAACCACCGTCTTTGCTATGACATAGATGCATCTGTGGATGTTATTGTCAGGGCTAACTAACACCTTGACACATATGAGCATTTCAAGAATAAATCATATAAGCAGAGCCATTGTCCCATTTGTTAAGGGTTGGTCATGAAACTAAAAGACCTTGGTTTTTGGGAAGATGTTAGTTATGGGAGTCTGCTCAAAGTATGGCTGAGGCTGATACAGTAGGTGTGACATTGCAGGTATCTGGTGATTAATCAAAGTACTGGGCAAATTCACCAGATGAAAAGTTAGATGATCACACATTACAATTACAATTACAATTACAATTCATAGCTATCCAGATATTTCACTCTGAACCACAAATGTTATTTTCATTGTGACGCTAGAGGAAAGGTCAGTGGGTCACCAGAGTTGGTAGGATTCACCCTCTGGAAACCATGAATGTATGGACTAAACTGCATTCAGTTGTTTTGAGTAAGTAAGTAAAGTAAAGTATTGGACTGACCAATTGACTTTGGCCATGCCACTCACAGACCCATGCTTCTAGCAAGGCTAAAATTAATCTTTTAAATATGATTTTAGCAACAAAAACGACTTGGTTATGGATGGGAAAAGACTGCTGCTATGATTGAGGGAAACCTCTGATATCAAAGTTATATGTTTTGCTCTGTTATAAGAAAGTCACATTTCTTCTTATGCTTATTCTTTTAAACGTGAATGTAAACGTCGCTCATTTTCACAACAAACGACCCATGCTCTCATTGTCCCCAGAAGGACAGTCTCTTTATTTCCCAGCGTTAGCTCAAGCAGCAAAGTACTTAAATGAAGAACTGCCATTTCTGTCAGAGAAAGAATGTATGAATGAGGAGAATGTAATTGGTCTACTTGAGTATGTAATATCATAAACGTGCTCTTCCCCTAAATAATCCTTAATTGTTCATTTACTCACAATCTTCTTGTAGTCTCAACGGCAGCATCAATGGGAGATCTCTAAACACAGTAAAGTGAGCAAATCACACTTCACCAAATTAGTGAAAGTCTGCTTCAGAAAGTCCTATCAATTCAGCCAATACAGGAGATATATCAGATGGTTAGAAGCTCTCTGTAGTATTGTATAAAGAGAAAGAGCTTCAGAGCGCAGGAGTCATAATGAAATGTGACAGATAAATCAGAAGCACTCGGGAGATGGCTTTGGATTACTGAATCAATACTGTACCACCACAGCTAGTCCAGACTGCCCAGACCTGCTCTGTTTTAGTAGAGCCTCCAGTAAAAGCTCTCAGTTGGGGTTGACATTTTTCATCTTCTGACATCGCTGGTTTGAAATTCCAGTTTTTGTACACAGGTCTCATAAAATACAGACTAGACACTTTTATTTGAAAATAAAAGCAAATATGCAAATACAGTTCTGAGAAGATGCAATACACTTCACACACTTCACACCAGTACTCATACTACATGTCACTGAAAATCACTTTTAATTACTTCTCAGAAAGTCTGGCACAGGCACAGGTTTCTACAAATTACAAACTGCACACACACACACACATACACACACACACACTGTGTAATCTCAATTTTAAAAAATATGAATGAAAGACTATTTCTACATGTTTACACATTGCATCCTTAAATAGTAACCTAACACCAGCTGGGAATCTCTCATTTTAGCTGACTGGTCAATATTCTCACTAGGGATGCAAAGATTACAGGTTTTGTTGGTACAGATATAAGCATTTCTTGACACATGATGCATGATTTGAGCAATTCAAGAATAAATCATAAAAACAGTTTGTTTTTTTTAAGCCACCATCCCACCATGTTGGTACAAGTATAGTGTGAGGAAAAATCCAGATTTCATGATTAGAATCCATTAAATTATTTCACAACACTCACATGAGCATTTTTTGTTGGTTTATTTATTATTATTATTATTATTTTGTATTTATATTTATTTTTTTACAGTTTTAGTAAAAATGAAAGAAGGAAGCTGAAAACATCCCTTATGCTGGTGTTATGCCATTGAGGGGATTATGTACTGTCTGGATGAATTCATAAATGGTGCAATGCTTTGTTGCTGTTGGTTTAAGTTGCACTGAATGCCCAACTCTCAACTCACCGCTATTCGTTGACTGTAACTGACAGAAACACTCTTGAGCCTCTACGGTTAGAAAACCGTGACGTATTAACGCAGTTAATAGTGAAACCTAATTCTCACTTTGCTGCAATGATGCAAAAGTGTCCTCAGGGTGCGTTCAGTACATTGTGACATCACTGTAAGGGGAGGTTACAAGTTCAACAGGGCGTACCTTCTGATCAACCTCTGATGAAATGGTGATGTTGTACAGTATTTTTAAAACTGCTGTATCAATGAGCATGTTAATGCTGCATTCAGTTGTTGAAAACAAGCACTGGATTTAGAGAACAGAGTTCATCTGCTATTACAGTCCTATATAATATTAACTCATGATTGGATTATATAAGAGATCAACTGCGCATAGTGTGTCAGTGTTCCTCCCACTGATGACGGCGACATTTAGTCCAGTGTGAGGCAAAGTGTTCATTACTGGTAACCCGTGCTGTGGCCTTAGTAACCATGCTTCACGTCATCTTTGGACTGCCTGGTTATTTAAATGTATGACTTTGCACAGAGCTGACGTAAAAGGATTTTTTTTTCTCTCTCTGATTTTTAACAGCAGGTTTTTTTTTTCCTTTTTTTTAGGGAGTTTATGCATGTTGATCCATGTTATCTGAATATAAACAAATGTAAACACGACGAATGAAGATGAAGAATTAATGTTAGACTGTCAGCACTGCACCATTTATATTTAATAATAGAAACATTATACTTATGCTTCACAGACTCCTACTCCTGTTACAAATAATTTAGAATGGCAGTCACTGCTAGCTACATAAATTATCATTACAATTTGTTTTGTAAAGTGTTAGCCATAACAAGTCAGAACAATTCTGCTACAAAAGACCCATTTTAGTTTATATACTTTTAAGACAGTAAGTGACTACTAACTGCACATTATATGGTTCTGACATCTCTTTTTGTGATCTTTAATTTCTTAATGTGGGCTCCATTTGATCAACTCAGGACAAAATCAAAGACAAATCACAGTTTGATTTGACTTTTTTCTTCAAACATTTGTTAAATTGTGTTCTATTTCCATTGGTTTGGCTGTCTTCTGTGTAGTGTCTGCCACTGAGTGTGATGTAAATCAAATATGGCTGCCATGTAAATTCAGTAATCTGTTTAGTCTTTGATTTGGTGCATTCAAAGACACCTTTGTTTCCAAAGGAAACATTAATAGACCATTTCTATGTGTGAAGCAGTTTTACAAGCCTTTGATTTTATCTCTTTGATACGTGCATCTATGAAAACAGGTCAGGTACACAGCTGCTGTGTGTGTGTGTGTGTGTGTGTGTGTATGTATGTGTGTGCACGTGTGTATTATACTGAGTTAATGAATATAGAGCAAATGGCACTGAAGTGATAATGTAGGGAAAATAATCGCCTTGTGATTTTTACCCCCACCTCTGAGCTACATTTGGTTTCTGTCGCTATTAATAAACATTTCGTACACTTCTATTTCATGATGACTCAGTGCATTACAAAACTGTCTCTTCTTGTGCAATTGTAGTAGCTTTAAAATTTAAATCCAAATGTGGAGCATATAGAATATTGAAACATACAGTATATGTGGTGTCTATTGAGGGCCAGCACTCTTAGATAATCGTGCAAACATGTAAATGTCTGTCACTGTATAACATTATACTAAAGATAATAAATACTAAGTACAGTGATAATAATATAAGTAAATATAATTATTATAATGTATACAATATAATAAATATTCATTTGTTTGTCATCATTATTCTCAAGTTGAATTCTGTATTTATATGTATGTGTTTATGTGTTCATGCTACTCTATCACACCAGTCTATAAAATGATTAATCTATTGTATTGTGTGGCTTGAATCCAGGTTGATGGCTAATTCTTCAGCCACAGTGGATTGGAAGGTAAAATCCAGTGCATTGTAGAACTGAAAGCCAAACCTTCACTGATATTATTGTGAAATCTGAAAGGGTTAAACAACATCCTTGTTTAAAGGCCATCACCCTGCTTTGCTGTACAATGTAAGAATGCAGGGATGACGGCTAGAGGCCATTAGTTGATGATCAGACTCGTGCGTCAGCTGGTCACATGGGCACTCGCTCATACACAAAAACCCTTTTTTCATTGTGCCAACGTAAAACATTATCTGCCTAAAAAGTTTTGGGATCTATGCAATACATTTTAAGAAGAAAATCTCCATTTCGAATCGAATACATTTATTAATTTATTCAAGAATTTGTATTTGATGCTGCCCTATTTGAGATGCTGGCACTCACAGTAGTAATAATAAAGTTAATAAAAAACTGAACTACTGGACTTTTCCATATCGAAAGGCAAAGCTTTATTTGACATCAATTTCTTCTGTACGGCACATTTAAATGCTCACTTGAAATAGAAACATTAAGCAAACCCTGTTTTTTGTGTCTGCCAATATCTCTAAGAAAACTGGTATCCATGGAAACCATTGCTGCAAATGGATCATGCATTCTGAGACAGTGCAGCCATACAGTACAGTCTCTTTAATCAATGTTCAAACTGAAGAAGGATCCACAGTTGCTATACATACAGCAGCACTCTCTTAATAAAGAAATTGCAGCTACGAAAATGAATAGTAAAGGTGACCCTGAAGTTGAAATATTGAATTGTTGAAATGAAATCTACATTGAGTTCGGAGAGGACTTTTCTCCATAAGAAGGTTTAAAAAAGGAAATGCTAATGGTCAGTATGGCCATCTGAACACAAACCTTGTTTTTGCCCTCTTCAGGCCATTACAAATAGCTGTATGTGTACCGTATGTTTTTTTTTTCTTTGGTACATAAAAAAACAACACCAATATAATTTTTCTTCAAGGCAAAACTCAGCAACACTGCAATTCAAAATTCTCCTGACAAAGTAAGCTTTTGTTTATATGCTTTGGGTCATACTGTGAACTAATTCTCAGTTCTTTTTTCTGTTACAGTTCTTCATAACATTTGTGAAAATGCTCTTCAAACATGAGGAAAATGTGATTGAGGCAAAGACTGAAGGATTGTTTGTACTTGCTGGTGCACATGTACATTAGTGGTAGTGTTAATAATAATAATAATAATAATAATAATAATAATAATAATAAGGCACCTTTCTCCTTTTACCTAATTAAGATTTACAGTAAAACTCCCAATAGTGGCCAAAGTCTTTATTTATTTTATGTCTTTATTTTCACAAGCAACCAAACTGATTAGTCACAAAATTTACTTGATGCAGGGTAATTAGGAAACTATTAGCATTAGTAAATTATTTAACAGAGGTGATTAATATATGCTGTTAACACAAACTAAGGTAAAATGTTATCAGGATAAAACACTTGCAGCATGAATTATGGCTATTTCCAGGGACTGATCATTTACATTAAATTAGCAAATTTTTGGTTGAGTTTAACTTGATGGATGTCACATGTATACTGTTTTAGACAAGTCTGAATTTGAGTGATTTTTAATGTTGGAAACTTGCATTACTAGTAAAGTGCCCATTTTTACAACAAAGTGCACGTTCACTTTTAAAGTGTGTGTGACCATAAGCCCGGAAAAATGTGCGACATTACTGTTGCTACAAGGCTACTAAGCAGTGACGGAGGCATTTCAGGTTTCTTTAGGCACCAACACCTGGAACTGCTTTGTGGATTCACCCCTCTATGGGCACATTCATATGAAAATGTCTATAACCTCCAGTACTCTCACACAGTGATCTAAAGCTATAATTTAGCAGGTGCTTTGGAGCTTTGAGGTCCTCCAGTTTAAGAGCTCTGCTCCTCAGACCATCTTGCCTAACCATCGGCTCAGCGGTGTCCAAAGCTTGACTGTTGTGATGTTGTCTCAACAGTTACTGAAGTGCAATAATTGCAGCTTTCTTCTCTGATGTGAGGTGACAATTAGAGGAAGAGAGTGAAAGGACAGGATGAGCAGTGAGAAAATACTTTGCCATTTGGCAGTGTGAATGTACACATACTGAATTGCGGGATAAATCAAAAGGATTTTGTAAACATTGTTCTTTGTGGGTGTCAAGAGATGCAGCGTTGACATATTTTTTTCCCCGAGTGGCTCCCAGATTAGCGATAAGGCCCTGAATATATTTTCATACTAACACAGAGGCTTATTGTGTTACCTTTTGTCTTTTGCTTTCACTTTCAAATTACAGCGTTCACCTTAGCTTTGTGACCGTAAAGTGTAATCAACAGTTTTAAGGTCAGTGTTGCTTCATATCTTTGACCTGAGAGACAAATGAAAAATAGTGGCTGATTTTGTTATCTGTGTCCTGAGCAGACTGAGGCATCACAATAAGCCTCAGAGGTCAGGGTCAGTGGGTGGCAGCAGAGATTGCTCATCCCAATGTCAACGCTTATCACAGCGGCTTGCTCCAGTGTCCGTGTCTGCGTGGCCTCATTATGGTAAGTCTCCTTCCATGAGGCCTTACTGTTTAGTCCATAAGGTGAATTTCACCCTCCATTTGCCATTACAGTCTCTACCTTAGAGTCTGCTGTGCACCGCTTATAATTTGCACAGATTGCTGATTGGAAGTGTCTTACTTAGAGCTATATTAGCTGTGACGTGTTGCTGGCACAGCAGTAAATCGTGGACAAGAGATGTTAATGAGTTACAGATTATTGGTGGATGCATCCCCATAGAACCATTGCTAGTTAAAGGAAGGAACAGCATTGAATCAATGGAATGTTTAAATGGGCCTGAAAACCTAATTTTTCTCAATCAGATTCTCACTACAATAAATCAGCCCCGACATGAGATTTTCTGCAGATTACAACAGTTTTGGTTTTATATTACATGTTACATGAAAGCTTTATGCCTGCACTGTTTTGTCAGAGTTATTTTCATTAGTGTGAAGTGTGCAGGGATCCTTTGGGAAGAGGTAATGTCACATATGTCCTTTCACCAATTAGAATGTGGTTTGAATAAATTCATTTGTTGGGTTGTTTCCTCATTACAACAAATTGTTACCCATATAGCCACATTCAATTAGATATACTCAAGATTTGAAACAAAGGGTTTTCAGAGGATTTTTATTTCAAGTGAGCAACACTCGTAATAAATAGTATAGTATAATGTATATGTAGTTTTCATCAACCGAACAATCCTCTACAAAATATTATTTGTCAACAGTTTTGATGGTCAATTAATCATGCAAGTCATTTGTCAAAGTTTCAAACATCTCGAACATGATGATTTACTGCTACTCTCTATGAGACATCACTGCAAATTGAATATCTCTCGGGTTTGGTTTGTAAACAAGGTAATTGAAGACATCACCTTGTGCTCTGTGTAATTTGGATATGTCACTTTTCTTTTATTCTATAAACTAAACAAGCAATCAAGAAGATTGGTAGACTAATAAATAAAAATCATACACGCCATACAGGTGTATACATGCATCCATAGCCACACACAGAGGTACAGATAGTAAAAGACTAAATATCATGGAGATCAGACCAAGAAGTCACATAGAAGGATAATACAGAAAAAGGCCTTTGTTAAATGTCACATGAATCAAGTTTTTTTTAATTTAGGTTTCAGATACCTGTTGCATTGACTAACATGCAACGGCAATGTGATGTTAGTGATGAGACCATTCATGCAGATACTTGTAACTATGGTCATGTATCATGTATAATGTATTACATGTAAAAGTATTTTTTACACTGAGTTTAAACACATGCAATGAGCAAACAGCTGGATATAAACCACTATAGCCATGGCCATGGGTCAGATTTTCTCCACGCTTGCCTCTCCATTGCTTGCACTTGCTGAGGTAATGCTGTGATTAAATTACATCAGAAATTTTCCTTAGGGTCTCGCTGAGCTCAGCGAACCACTCTCAAATGTATTTGACAATCCAGATATTGAGCCAGTAGTTATTTTGACAAAGTGGGCAAGTAGAAGTGTGGATGTTACTGGGTGGATCATTATCAAAGTGCTGATACCCTGGAACACACAAACACATGAACATCATGTCAAGAGTAGTGTACACACACACATACATACATACATATATATGTATGACTGACACAGACACACATACACTGGCTATACTACGAGTTGAGCTAATTCAGAAACGTGTTTAATGATGCCACTGATTTGAAGCTATTTAGCTGACTGGCTGATTAAAATGATATAAGTGCTTAGTTTCTCGAACTGATTTAGTGGGATGGCCAAAAATAAAATTATTTAATCATGCAAGAATAAACATAATCATAGATTTGTTTCATAATTAGGATATAAAAGAACACTGACAGAAATCGGTTCCTCAAATATCTCTACAATTTCATGCAACAGCTTCTATTATCATATTTGCTACTGACTGTTCTCAAAACGGTATTGACCATGTTTATTATTATTATTATTATTATTATTATTATCAGTATATTATTATGTATACTGATCTCACTCTGGGTGCCTCTGAAATCCCATCTTTCTCAGAGCTATGACTGACTTCTGAATATATTTTTCTCTTTGTTCTTTTTGGTCAATTTGCAGCTTTCTAACCATGTCAAGGAACTGCTCAGGAGGTTCTCATGTGGTTTACTTTATACCAGCACAAAACACAAATGCCTGTGTATACTTTACACCCTAAGGCCACACTTATTCACAGAGAAAATCATGGAACATTATTTTTTCTCCTTGAGGGAAGAACATATTTGGATGTTTGGCCAGTACTTTATTTGCGTCTGTCCTACAAATGACCTCCATCAGTTTCTTCTTGCGTTCGTCTGAAAAAAAAACAACATTGATTTATTGGCCTCACAGCATTTTTGGACATTAACGGTGAAAAAACAAATTTCATCTCAGAGGGAGTTGGTTTGTGTCCATTCTTGCAGCATGTCAGGTGTGTAACTCCAAGCCTGACTGAATTCCCAGATGGACGGAAGCCATCAGCGCTGGCCAGACAGAGGAATCTAAGGCAAGCAATGAGATTTCTGCCGGAGTCTGCCTTTCAGGACAGAACAGCAGTGGTGAACTTAGTGTGAAAGAGGTATTTGGTCTAGACAGTGTCTCCCTGCTTTTAATGCACAAAGCCGAGGCATTGTTTAGAAGGCCCCTCACGTCCTTGGGTAGGGCAAAGCCTGTCAAACAGGGACTGTCAGAATAAAGTCCTGTCTTTAACAAAAAGAGGAGCACACCGATCCCATTTAATTATTCAAGACCTCGGACTGGCAGGAAAAAATAAACGCCACCCATCAGATAATGTCAGTGTTGGCTTCGACAGAGTAAACACCCACACAAATCTGTCACTACCTTAGTACGTTCACACTCCGTTTTCTCATGAGAGTTTAAAATGTAAATTGAATGTCTATGGAGCTACATCTATTCATTTTGTAAACTGTGAAAGTCATACAGAAACGGTTTCAACAAGCACAGCAGAGAAATGAATACAACCTGTTTTCTTGACTTCTGGCCAACATCACAAGCATATATGTTCACACTGGGACCACCACCAGCTTATTTGTGCTGTAACTTAGCCAAAAATGCTGTAGTATTGTTGCACACAATCAATAAAACCACAGCACTCACTGAAAAAGGATGTCAATTGTTTGTCAAATCAATTAAAACTAAATCCAACATAATTCTGGCCCATTTTCATGCTGCTGTGTAATAGAAATAGCACTTGCTTTGTCATGTCATACTTTAAAGTTACTCAAAATAACCTTAAGAAATGTTAACAATGTTCTTTTTCAGATTCATGATCGGAAGTTAGTTACATATTTCACTGCAATAAATTACACTATGCCCAGAAACTATAACTCAGCAATCACTGAAATATATTTGCATTTAAAGGTTGACAAAGGCACAGACAGCCAGGATTTGAAAGGTTTTAAACAATGGAATTAGAGTAGATTGGCTCGTGGGCATTGGTGCATTACATCATGTCCCTATTTGAGTTTAACATACCCCCACCAGAGCTGGATTTTGGGGCGTGTTATGCCAGTGTTGTACTAGGTCTGATCATCCCTAGGCTCTTGCTCTGTTAGAATTTGCTAGAATCAGCCCTGATAGACAAGAGCAGAGCTAAGTTTGCCCTTTATCGTTTGCACAGCAACACTGTGAGAGTGGGAGAGAAAATGAGATCAAAGATCAGAGATTATAAAGCCACATATTTTAACAGTAGTTCCAAAAAGCAAATTAATTATGAAAAATAACAAGCACCAAGGCTTTTGTTTAAACTTGTACTTCGAAAATCTTTCTTCTCTTTATAGAAATATTCCATTCCTAAAATGTCCAGAATGTGACAATACCACCATTCAGAGACAGTGCAGCTGATGCTTCATCAGATGTAATTTCCTTTCCCATCCATTTCTGATGCTCTTCATTGGATTACAGTTTGCTGGCTCATAATGGCGTAGATGTTATCTGAGTTGATTAATTGGCCTATAATTGTGGAAACAAACATGTGTGAAGCCTGCGTGCCGTACTGCATTGGTGTATACTGTACTGTAGACATTTAACTTTACCTTTAGCAGTACAAGACAATGTACTGTATTCATCATTTTTTTTGCAGCTGTTGATTTCTTATAATTATTTATTGTATAAATCAATTGATGCGAAACATTAAACAGGTAATAGTAACATGAATATGTTTCCACCATAGTCTAGTATATTATATACATGATAAAGACTACAATGTAAACATCCATTTACTTGCTTTAGAAGCATCTGTATGTATGTTATGAACATTATCTGATATATGAATTATATGTACTGCCTGTTTGGTTCATAGATATCATAGAAGTGACAGGAATGAGGCGAAGAGACGGTTTAAGATGCAAAAAAGGGTTGTGAGCCAGACTGAACATCACAGTACACTGCTTGTCCCCGGCTTGGTGAGCAACCAGGACACCCAATGGCATGTTATATTTTGATATTTTCATAAACATGTCCTATTATTAGCTTGTCCTCAAGCACTTGTGACATCAGTCTGACTGCAGCAGTCTCCCTTCATGTCTTGGCTTTGCCTATTACACTTCTGTCTGACTCACCAGTGCACTGTGCCTCCCAGCTGGCCATAGGCTGACACTCTCTTCCACCTCATTACCAGGAAGGCCAGTGAATGAAGTGAACGTGCCTGCTAGTCTAGTTAGAGGTTAGCACCTGGGGCTGTACAATACCTTATGTCATTTACTTCAGAAGACAAGTGAGAAAACATATAATGAACCAGTTAGGCAAGTAGTTTGCAGCTGTGAGATTTCTTTTGAAATTTTATAGTGTGATGCACGAGATGAAAATACAAACTGCACGCATTTCCATTTTTTCAATATGCCTCTCACAGAACAGTGATGTTGTCAGATGCTACATAGAGCAGGAATATTTATCAACACAATGCTGGGAGACGAATTCTCTCACCAAAAAGCGTCAGACCCAATTCATATTCTCATATCTTTAATGTCCCGTTGTGAACAACAACACATTTTGATTATTTTTCTTAATGCATTTTGCCACAAAACAAATTTAAAATGTATTTAAGCCAGACATGATTGTCACAACATATGCAGGCAGCCTCTCCAAATACTGTACTGAATGTAGATCTGTAACTCTTGCAACATTAAACCAGTAATTTGTTGACAAAATGATTTGGGCATGATAATGCATGCTGCAGTTTGTTTTTGCCTTCTTTGTACATTTAGTATAGTCATAGCTCATTTAATTCTAAATAGAAAACATCATATATATTATTTCCTTTTATGTATCAGAACATTAATTGTATTTTGACGTAATGATAGTTGTATTCTGCTTTAATGAGCTACACAGGAAGAGTACATTTATATGACTCAGGTTCAAATATGTATGTGGCTCACACCTACTGTATACTCTGTATCTGCTGCACTCTGCTATATTTTACCTGTCAAATCTTTTTAAAGGGCAATCTCCATTATTAGTAGGTTGTTTAGAGCAAAAGCATAAGGTCACCTTTGTTGCTTCCAGGGGCCATGCCAGCTCTGCAATTTGAAATTTTGCCATTTTGCTAAAGAGATTTAATTATGGATGGGCTGAAGCGAGCATTTATCATATTTCACACCCAATATTATGACATATTTGTCAGAGCATTAATTTAGATTAATGGCATGGGGAGGGTTTTTGGTGATCTGTAAAGCCCTTGACAGCTCATCCCTTTAAAGTCAGATGGTTTTAATGAAGGTGGTCTATACAGTAGACAAATGTATAATAAACCTGCAGCTAGTAAAACGTGCGGTGCTATGTAGTCAGATTCTGTTAAAAAGACAATGCCAATGTTCAATATGCAGTAATTGCCCCAGCCTCGATCCACCCACTCGGTATGTGTGCAGAATTAAGAGGAGGCAGGTGCTCAGTCCAAAAATAAATAAATGAAACAGTGAGGGGAACAAAGGGGAAACTGTTCTTTATGTAAGAATAGATAAAAAGAAAAGAAAAAAATAGGTTAGTTAACAAGGGAACAGTCACCTCAGACAGCTTCTGTGACCTCTGTGTTCATCCTAATTTTGAATAATCTCATGTTCAAAATCAGCACTTTCCATTTGTTCCGTTATTAGCGAAGAGTGTCGTAGACACTTGCAGGTGATAAAAGTAGCTCCCATTAAATACCTATTTCATTGAGGGGTGGTTAAGCAGGTGTTCCAGTACTAGTTGTACTCTCACTGTCCACGTGCCTGTGGACCATCACCTCGGCGTCAGCATCGCAGAGGATGTCTGCATTATTCAAATGCATTTTGTGTCTCAGTTATCTGTCACGCAGAGGGGCTGTCAAGTGCCATAAAAAGGTGGGTGGTACTGTCATATGCTTCCCGCCCGCTGCTGAACTGAAATGAACTTGACACACAGGCAGAAGCACATAAACATGGGATGGATATTTATTGTGAGTGTGGATGGCTGGGCATGGGCGGATGCATTCTAGACGTTTACATCCTTTCCTGCCCACTTTCATACACATAATGGGACAGCTGTGTACTTTAAAAATATTGTGCTTATAATATTGCATGAGTCATGCTTTTCAGGGTGAGCAGTCCAGCAGTGACAAGCTATATTGTGTCATGCAAAATGAATTTTAATCAACTGTTGAGATTTAAAAACTATAGCTGAAAATAATATGGATGCGTTATGCAGCATTTTCATTTCCCAAAAGCTATATAAAGCTTGTCAGCACATTTTCTTTATTAGCACATTTTAAAGCAATTTCATGAGGTAGTATATAATACTTTTTTTATCTTTCTATAAGCACATATTGAGATATGGCTGCCTGTTTTCAAGTTATTTTTCACAATTTTTTTCACAGTTATTCCTTGATACATATCTCTGATTTCAGAAAAAAGACCAAATGAATCTCAGCCTAAAAACTTAAATCCATTTTTCTATTTCTTGTGTCTTATCCTCTTATTGTGGTTTTGTCCTTACTACAGAAAAAGAAATAGCTAACATCGCCCAGATCTCTTCCCCTTTTTTCCTCTCACTGCCTCCCTCTTTTCACTTGTTTTAAATCCCTGCAGAGAATTTATTGCCCTAACCATCACCACTGGCCAACTGTTTTGGATTCAAGTCACATCAACTTGGGAGTCTCAATAATGCCTCTAAATGAGCCAAGTTCTCATTAAAGGAATTTCAAACACCCCACTTAGACTTGATGTGTTGTCCACATTCCTGTTGCTTTGTCCCGTTATATCCATAAAAGAGTGTTTGGAAACAGACAGGGAGCGCAATTCCCCTCACCCTGCCTTTAACATGGACAGAGTGGTATGCACATTGGTGACTTGGTTGCTTGGTAACAAGAAGCTAGGCATGTGATTCCCTTCTCTGTTTTTTTAGATTTAATTATAAAGTCGTTTTATAAGTGATATGCGGGTTAGTTCATTTTGGATCTGTACCCATCTGATACATTTGAGACAAACCGAACTGACCCAGCTCAATATCACACAAACAAACCAGAGATCTGCCTCATTCTTGACCCAGAGGATTGAAATGAGTGCAGCGTGGAAGTGCATGACGATGCTCAATTGGCAGTGTCTTTAATCCTTCGTACTATTTACTCAGTTAGATTCCAAGTAAAAGTAAAAGTGACAACGGTATTCCTGGTTCAGTAGCTGACATTAATAAACATAGTCATCTTCCAGGACAGAAGCTAAATCTAGCAGACATCAGAGCACTGAACCCCACTGAGTTAGCAAACAAAAGTCTTCTTGTTCTGACTCCAGAAGCCGCACTTTGTGCTGCTTGTGGCATTGTGGTCTCCTTTGCCCTCCCCTTGCTCACTCAGAGATGGTGGTGAATAGATAGAAGGCGTGACGCTGGTGGATTTAGAGGCAGGAGGGAGAAGATAAAAAAGCATCATGTAAGTGCAGAAACATCTGAGAATAAAATAGTCTTTTAATTTTTTTTATATATTATTGACAAATTATTATCAGGTGAACTCAACTAAAGCAATCAAACACTTTTTAAGACTAAGCTATGATAGTGGATTTGTAAGGATGTACATGTTGCTGATGATGCTAATGTCAAAATACTAACATTTAATAATTAACACTGAATACAAAGTACAGCTGAGGCTGATGTGAATGTCTTTGCAGGTATTTGGTCATAAACCGAACCATTATTGGGCAATTTAGAATTTTGACCTTGATTGTTACAGTGCTAAAAAAAGGTCAGGGATTTAATACATCCAATAATTGTTGAGGCATTTCACTCAAAACCACCAAAGTCAATCTTATGATGGAGTTAGTGGAAAAATCAAGGGCACACCAAAGTCTTTAGGATACATTAACATTTATGCAAAATTTTGCACCAATCCATCTAGTAGATGTTGAGATATTTCACAAGATACGTGAAAAATTAGCTTGCTAGTGTAGGAGTCATCCTTTGGGTCCCATGTGTGTCTATACAAAATTTAATTTCAATCCATGCAGTAGTTCAGTCTGGACCAAAATGGTGGACCAACTGACTGACCAACAATGCCATTCCTAGAGCCATACCACTAGCATGGCATTCCTATGGTTATTTTGTAGTATTTTGATCAGCGATGATAATATTGTGCCAATTTCTTTATGATAGTTCTGATTTGTGTGTTTAGTCTTGCATGCAGAATGCATTGATACGCTTCTATCAGCAGGTAAATACCACCTGCAATGCCTACAAAACTAATTGGTGGTTAATTAATTATTGACTTAAGTTGCAGTTACATTGTGTTATCAATATCATATACAGTATATTCAATAATTGCTTGTTTATTCTATGTTCTAGGGTCCCTTCACTTATCATGTATTTCTATTGTACCTACTAATTACAACACATTTTTTTTTTTTTTACTGTAACAGTGAGGGTAATGTTTTGAAGTTTGTAATCAACTCAAAATTAATTTGTTTTAATGGTACACTGAGTGAATGACTGTAACTGCTCATGAAGCTCTCGCGGTTGTTTCGGTGTAATTGGCTGTAAGTGTAGGTTGACCTTCAAGAGATGCATTTTATAGATGTAAGGATGTATACTGTTTTACTCTGAGCTTCAGAGATTCTTTGTGAGGTTTATTAAAGTCCTCTTTTATCCACAGTACCTTACAATTAAAAGTTTCCTGTACTTTTTTTAAGATAGGGGTTGGGATGTCATTTTTTTTTTTTTTAATTTAAAAAGATCTCCAATAGCAACAAAAAGAACAGTCAGGGTGAGAAAAAGGGAAAGTGAGGCATGAAGTTGCAGCCTGCCATTGGGAAGAAAAGATAATGAGAGAGAATCTCCAAATGATTTGTGCTCTTGTGAGATTCCCCTTACAAGTAACTTCCGTGCATGTGTCACATGCTTAAAATGTGAGAGAAACTAGCTGTCTCTGTAAGAATGTGGTTTTCACAAAGCGAGGGGACTCTGCTAATCATAGGTTGATCCTGGCGGGAGGTCACTCAATGCAAGCTGCCAAGCCACGGTTGACCGGGACATTAAAACAAGGAGAAACAGGAAGGGCTCATTTGTAATGAATTATTGAGAATGCCATATAATGAATCCTGTCTCCTATCTCTGTAGGGTGCCTAGAGACATAGGAATTGCTGATTGCTCTAACTTCAAATGAATGTACTGCATTTTGCATTATCTTATAAATATAGTCATGGTGAAAATGTCTGGGCTCATTAGTTTTAGCTATTTACATGTGAGTGTGTATTAGGCATAAAGCCACATAATACTGTATATTTACAAGTGATTATCCTCACTACAAAATAGGCAGTATTAAACACAGAAATGCCATTATTTGCTTGGAATACTTGTATTTTTATTAGTGATATACATAACAATGTAATCATAACATAAATTGCTTTTTGTCTGTTTTAATGAAAAGAAATAAGCTATTGTGACAGTTTCTCAGTTTTGTTTTATAAGAAACTAGCCAGTGATATTACTACTGCTGGGTATCCTGTCAGTTACGGTAATGTTCATTTTATGCTTGGCTGGTGCTGATGAAAAGTATCTGTGTTAAAAGGGATTGTATTTTCTTTCAAGACTTACTTCTATGTCCGAATAATTGATTTTTGTTTAGAAATTGGTGGCTACCAATGGTAAAAAAATAATAATAATATTTTTTTAAAAAAGGTGTAGGAAATCTTTCTGTGTGCCTAAGTGTCACTCCCATCTGCCTCTGGAACGCCACTGGAAATTAACAGCAGGGAATGCTAATTGTTGCCATGAAAAATGTCTATGTAGACACTTCGTGAAAATTTGTTGCTTTTTAACGGGAGAAACCACAAAAGGCAATAAAATGTAGCCTTGTTGGAATAGACAAATCAATGATGTTATGTGAGCAGTCCTTTGAATTGCTTTTATGTGTAATCTACATAGCATAAGTGAATGGTGGTTTGACTACAGAAATACAAATCTATAGTAGCATTTTGTATTGCTTGTGTAAACCTGTGAGGTGAAACTACCATATTCTTAAAATTTCATGCAAGTGAGTTACAGTTAGTTACTGAGTCACAGTGACACTGTTACACTTTAGGAAGATTAACCAGGCATATAGCTAGAAAGGAAATGCATCTCTCAGTTCTATCAAATGCCAAATAAGAGAACATCTTGTATGATCGAGCCCATGTGCCTTGTGGTGGGTAGCAAGCTGGTAAGGGAGGTGGGACTTATGATTTGGTCTGGAAATAAAGACGGTTTGCAGAACAGGAGCTGTGTGGGAGCTTTTGGACTACCTCTTCTAGGCATGAGATAAAAAGCCAAGTGAGATAGGCTAGCAAAGCACATCTCTATTTTGAAGTAGGCTATAGTCCTCAGTAGCCTGTGTATGGTTTGCACATTTTTATATTAATATTACATTCAGTATTTTGTCAGCATTGAACATCACAGCTCCCATGAGTCTTGGCCATATGGCATGTTCTTGAATCCTCATGTGCAGTGTTAAATGAGAATAAAATGATCTTGATATTTTGGTAAAAATTACAAAGGGGTTTGAGTATATACAAGTGTCAATTGTAGATGCCAATTTAGCTTAGAATATGGATATAAATCCTAGTATGACATTTCAGTACATTGCCTGAAGCTGAAGTGTAACAGAAGCTACATAAAAAAAGACGGCAGGACTCTGGCAGGGCTGGTGAACAACCTTCCCTCTTCTGAAAGGTGATTGCCTGCCCTTGATGCTGGTCCATTTTATTTGGATCAGAGTTCTGTCAATCTGGCTCTTTGAGTTGAAGACGATCAGTCCAGCAACTTGACTGCTATTCGAGGCACAGAAAAGTGTTCCATGTTGCCAGCAACTGATAAATGTTAGGTATAACACATTGATTAGTTGGACAGTCGGTCAATCGGTCTGTGTCTGTCTGTAATCTGACACTTTACCCATAACCTTAAATGGCACTCGCTCATATTCTATTGAGTGATGCTTGCTTGTCTATATTGCAGTCTTGCTGGTGTATGTGAGATTGATTTTTGCTGCAGTGCAAACTGTACATAACAAGTACTTTACTTAGATCCGTTCGGGGCTGTCTCATCCACTGCGTGGGAGATGGTCCCAGAAGGTCCAGTGGAAAAACTCTGGAAAGCAGCTGTGAACTGCTCATTAACGGGGTTGGAGTGGTTAATCAGACAAAACCACCCAGTTATCATCCTAAAAGTCTTTTCTCTTGCAAAACTGAAAAATACAATTTGAAAACACTTCAGCTAAAGCTTAAATCTCTATGTGTAATTGACTCGTTGTTGCCCCTTGTGGCTTTACGGGAAAAAAACACGCATTATAACAGTGGTTCCCACCAACATCAAGTATCAGTGAGCCTCTGTCCTCAGGGGGCAGTAAGGAGCCCAGTATGGCTTTTCATACCACTGTGATGTGGTGCTTCATATTTGAAGCTGCACTAGAAAGATTACTTGGATAAATGACATTTTGCAAGAGAAAAAGACATCTGGTTAACTGCCCCACCTCTGTTAAAGTGTAGCGCATATCATCTTCCTAGAGCTCTTCTATGGGACATTCGAGGACTGTCTCCTATACAGTGGATGAGACCATTATCAATTCATCAATTAATGAATTCATCAGTTGGTCTATAAAATATAAGGACACAATTTAAAATGATTTAGTTCCTAGGGTAATTTCTTTGGATTGCTTATTTGTTGAACTCAGTTTTATTAGGTAAGACAAGTCCTGACATTTGCAAAGCTGGAACTAACAGACGTTTGGCATTTTGCTTTATAAATGACAGAAATGATACATCCAGATCAAAAGAGGTGCCAGTTTATTTCTATGTCGATCACTAATTAGTTAATTGACCAATTGTTTCAGCTTGGAACACAAGCACAGCAGTATAGCAGGGTACATGTAGATCTATTCTTCCTGACAATGGGAGGCTGATGTGATTATTCTGATTATTCCAGGACGGCAGTTACATCAACTAAAGCAGCAGTTGATGCTCTTAATGCTAAATATACCATTTCATGAAAAAACCATTAGCTGAAAAAAATATTCCTGTGATGGTAAAATCCACCATTTCCTTTAGCTTCCCTTGGTATGGCAAATACTCAATTTTAGATACCATAATGTATTTCGGTTTAAAAATCCAAACATATTTCTGTCACATGTCCCACATTTCGCTAATATTAAAATAAATAAAAGAATAAAAACATTTATGCAGTTGTGTCCTGATTTTCAAATTTACAGATTCATATTTTAATATTGACACTCTTAGTTGTTTCTGTCCTGTCATAAAATACGATAAGTATGTAGAGAGCATTCTCCTGGATCACAAGTAATGAAATTTTAAAAATGTTCTTTTTAGAAAAAAAAGTAATACAGCCCACTACTTGTACAATAGAGGATAGTGGTGGTGCCAAATCTCAGATACACCATATGAAAATATAATGTGTGTCATATTTTATACAGTTGAGACGCTGTAAATTTATGATGCACCTCTCCCATTTAAATATTTATGCAGTGCACTGTTAGACAACTCCCAAAATTTGGCACTGTATTCAGGAGGCTGCTGTTGAACTTAAGGTTGTCCCACTGGACATTTTAACAGGTAAGATATACATAATGCACCCACCAAACTCTGGAAATTTAATGTGAATCATTTCTATGTCCATGCTCTTCTGCAGTTGCAAAACATAATCCATATATATATCTTTTTTTTTTAATTTCTTTTTTTTTTATTGTAAGCTGGGAAAAATCAAATTAACAGAACCGATATGACAAATCACATTTTACACATTTTATAATTTTATGTTGCAATTACATGCAATAATGGTGCAAGGCTAAACTTGATTGTGAGAATGTTAAATCTACAGTATAAAATGATATTTTTCAACATATGCAGCCACCCATACATTAGCTTTTCTTCCTATATATTATGCATGTAATTGTACGGATAGTCCATGTATGTTCAAATGTAGGGGTTTTTTCACATACTGTAGCACTTCATATGTCGACATTCATGGGGGGACAATCATCCATAATCCTGATGCTCTCTTTCTTGTCTGCATGGTCCTCCGTAAATACAAGAATAGTACATTGTGCCCTCTGATTACCCTCTATTTTTATATTATCTTATGTCCATGGAGATTCAATTACTGGCTGAATATAGTTGATTTATGTGGCCATTCAGTGCCGCCTGTTTTAAAATCAGGAGGAAACACAGAAAATGTGCATTCATCAGTGCCTCTAAACGCCATAATGAGGTGAAAGGATAGTTTGGACTAAAATGGTTCCTTCGCCCATTCGGTGTATCATCCTTTTTTACTGTCTAAGTATCTAACTCTGTGTGTGGTGGGAAATGCAGCTATTGATGTCCTTGAACTTTTGCCTAGTTTAATAAATTCTAATTAGATTAGAGCAAGAGACGGCATGAAGAGACAGCTTTTTTTGTCTTTGCTGATTAGAGTGGAAAAGAATATATGCATAATTTTGCATTGAAAAGTGCAAGGGAAGTGGAAGGAAATGGTTTTGTCATTCAGGCTCACAAACACATCACACTTTGTTGTGTGAGAAACACAGAATGAACAAGTGGTTGCCTTCATATGAGGAAATGTTGGATGCTATAGTCAGTGACAGCACCGAATGATAAATACGTATTGATTATTTAATGCGTGTACACAGCTGCATTTATTCATCATGAGCGTCTCACAAAATTAGAAGTTATTTCAAGGACTTTGATTAATTTAAATACTGAGTCATTTTCATTCAGACAAGATCCGAATAAACCGGGAGGCATTATGTGGAATACATACCATAGCCACGACAGATTATTCTCTGCAAATTAGCCGCTTCACCTGGTACCATCAGTGAATTGAAGTAAAGGATTTTCAATCGCCTCCTTTTTTTCAAGCCTGACAGCACTTTTGCCAAGAGCAGAAGACCTGAGAGCTTTGACTGCATATCAGACAGGTACATCGACAATAATGTGAACTTGCAGACAATAGGTCAGACAGGCTATTCTGCCAAAGCCTATTGGGGGGGTGGGTGTCATGGGCCTTTAAAACTCCACATTCCTCTGCAGTGAGTGTGTCTCCAGCTTCCTATTTCAGTGCTCTGCACAGTACAGCTGAATGGACAGCAGCCATTGTGTGCCCAGATAATGCACTTCAATCATCCTTAATGTCATCTCAGCCAGAAAGGCTCAGAAGCTGGGTTGAAGGGACTTAATTTCCTCCAATATCCAAGAACAAAACAGAAGTTTTAGTAATTAAATTTAGGGCAGTGTTTGTTTACCACAGTAATTATACTGACCAGCCGGACTAAGACATATGCTGTATGTATGGGGGTGGAAATGTAAAATATTTTTGAAGTTGTTTTTGATGTTCATTTGGCTCTGGCTTCTGGGTGGAAAACAATTAGGTAGCCATGTTTAGGTTAAAGCTGATCTCATTTATTTTGCTGAGTTAAAAAAACAAACAAAAAAAAAAAAAAAACGTAACACTTAATATTCTGGACATGGTAGGCTGCAGGGAAAGCTTGTGGTTTGGTAATCAATTCCATACATTGGCGGTAAGATGTTGAATGGCTAATTGACCACAGTAATGGTCCATGGCTATGTGCTGGTGGACGATGGAGACGTGCACATTAAAAAACAATTAATTTTCAATACTAATGTCACTCTTGGCTGCGTCTGCTGCTGCATATAACAAGGAGCTGTCAGTGATAAGTCATTTCATTTTCCATCTAGGATTTGATCCAGGCTATGCAAAGTTTGAAGGCCTTTTTACTGGACTCAGATAATTTTTCAGATAATTAATAGTCACATGATAATTTAGGCATCCCTTTTGGTTTATAGTTTATGCTTTATGGTTTATGGTTTCCTTCCTTCTTTCTTTGCAAAGCTACAAGGTCATGGTCTCATCATGGACTGAATACATTTTTTGCTTCTAGCCACTAAGCTATTTTTTTATTTTTATTTTTTTTTACTCTTGTTTACATTTCCAGCTACAGCAGGTCACTTTGCACTTTGGCAGCCCCACATGGCAGCAAGATATATTTTTGACAGTTGTAATGACTTCACTATCAAGAAATCACAACATGACTTCAATAAACTGCAAAATCTAAGCTCTAATTTTACTGTTAGTGGCTGGGCAATGTTAAAAATAATTTTAAAGCAGAGCCAGTGGGTTCAGCCATCACTGACAACACATGCTTTCTGGTTGTGGAGATTTGCTGGCAGCTGTTTAGAAGACAGTTTTTCATTCAAGTTTTGATTTATTACTTGTAGTGATTTTTTTTTATTATTTATTTACATGCACATGGCTATTTACTTTGATATGGTTCCAAAGCACTGCAAATATATCAAAGTAAAAACCCCACACTGAGGCAATAGTTTGATTATTGTATCATAGTAACTTAATTTCCCTGTAAATGATGTGTTTGATGATTGAGTTAATGTCCATAAAGATGTGGCAGTCTGCAGAAAAACATCTTTAGTGTCACATTGTCAGATAACCAAAATGGAGCAACTTCAATAGTGTTTATTCTTTTTTAAATAAATGAATGAATAGTGCAATGACTCAGAACAGTGATATTTTTTGTTTCCCACCAGCAAAGACAATACAGCTGTTTGTACACGGACAGACCACGATGCATGTGGCTGACACCATGGCCTTTATGTCATCCAGGAGAAGGACCCAAAAGTAACTAATGACTAAATGAATGGAAAAGTTTTCTATCTGGTCCTTAATTAGTTCCAAAGGCATCAGCTGGATAATAACCTGAGACCTTTTTCGTGATACAAAAATAAAAACATCATGAATTAATTATTACAATTTTTTAATGTGCCCTTCCTTCTCTTATTTTGCATAATTATTTCACCCTGCTGAAATTACAATTATCCTCCACCAACACTCAGCATAATTTCAACAGCGCTATTCAGCATATTTTAAAATGAAGATAATGTGTCTTTGGTCTATTAATTTAACAGTCCTTGGTCTTTCTTTAATATAAGGCTGCAAAAAGTTTGGAAAAATAAGACTGTGAATGCACGCATTAAACTTAAAAAGTGTACCCAGCATTATGCTAGCCAGATTGTGTCAGCTCATTTTATATGGCATTTTATTATTGAACCTTTCACATTGGAAAGGTTCAAGAAAAGGGCAATTGTCTATTCATTCGCCTTTTTTCAAAAAAACCTTTGAATAAACACTTTGAGAAAAACTGGAAGAGATATTTTACAGACGGTTTAAATAGGTTAGATTTGAACCTGGTACATGGTCACATTGTGTGTTGTGTCTCTGGAATATTCTCAGTTTCCAGAGGTCAACAAAGTGGTTAAATCCCATGCCTCTCGAACTAAATGCCCCCCTTGTCCTGGGGCTGAATCCCTGCAGAGTTTTCTCTTCTATGTTTCTAATTCTCCATCTCCCTCAACACTTTACAACAGTCTAAATAAAGAATAGAAAATACCACAGGTTAGAGGACTGCCCAACTTACTTTAAGCATTGCTCAGAATAAAGAATAGATTTGAATAATGCAGGCCTAGTAATAAAAATGATGAGGTAGAGCACACAGTATCTGAATAAGCATCAGTCTTTTTTGAGTCAGATCATTACTGAAGTGTTAGGTTACACCAAAAACAAGCAATATTGTATTTGGTGTTAAAGCATTCAGTGGAAGCTGTCGGTCATCTGGTTGTGTGTGATTAAAGAGCTTCAGTATAAAACTGACCAGATAAACAAATTCTCATAGTAGGGTATTTGCTTTAAAATAAGCAAAATTAAATAGAACATTCAGAACAGAGGGTAATAATAATCAAGTTAAATTTATGTAGCCAAAATAGTGCATGTGCTTAGTTATAAATATACATAAATATACAGTACAGTAATTACAATCCAGCAGCCATGCATGGTTGTTAAACATGTAATAACTGTGATGGTTCTCATGTACCCAGACTTGGCATCAGAATCCATTAAATATAAATCCTATTGCTCTGCTGTTGTGCTCTTGTCTGAGGACATTTCAGCAACACCACTATGTTCTTGTAATTATTTTGGAGTGTGTGTTTGCTTTAACATGAGCTTAGCCAATGAGCAAAGACAGGGCATGTTGCAGGCATCTTCCTCATGACTAACTTGCATATGACACAATGTTCCCTGTGCTGATAAATGCAGGGTGGCAGTCTGAAGCAGTGGGTTTTACCACTGCAAAAGGATCAGACATGATTGGTGCTGTGGAAAAGCTGACAGCATGAATTATGAAGGTCTCATTAGGGACTGCTGGAAATGATTTATCTTGCTATGAAATATGGTCATCCAACCACATTTGCCTCCATGGTTACAGAGTCCATATTGTGTTTTGCTCTTTGAATTTGGTGTATAATTTTCGGTGCATTAGTGAGGAAATTCCATGGACGCCAAACCATGACTCTATTAAATCTAAGGTCATTACTTGGTATGCCAAGCAAAATGGCTCAGAAAAGGACAAGGTATGCTCTTTGGAAATTGGCTGCAGTCGCAAAGGTGCTAAAAAATGTGTCATGTTTCTCACTTGACAGATGCATTGCTTGGCATGGTGGCATTGAGCTTGGCAGTGTGTGTGATTGCCAGGTCATCTACTGGGGTTGTGTGTTTCTATAATAATGCCAAGAGCTGCTTCCACAGTTTTCCAATATCCCTTAGCAGGAGCATTGTAGTAAAGGATGCCTCAAAGGGTAATTACGCACAATTTACAGCCGCATATTAAGATCATATCCTGCCGGTCAAAAGAAAATCTCTTGTTTTGAGGCGATTGGCCACAACTTACAAGAGAATATTACATGAAACGCTTTAAGCATGAGACTAGTGTCCCAGATTTGAGAACGCCTCAGTATTTAATACAGCGTACAATGCGTGGCTTCTATACTATTCATGTAACCTGACTACTCTTTCTGAAATGGTTTCATTAGTAATCCGCTTCCATCCTTGTTTCTGTCGGTGCACAGTAGTCCTTTCAGTTGTGTCCCTGCAGCAGCCCCACTTTTAGTCATGGGTGGTTCAGCAGCGTCGCCTTTTGAAAAGGCTGGTGATTTTGAAAGTTATAAGCTGCAATCTTGGCGTTGCTTTCACTTTAAAATGCTCCATAGGCGGATCCATTTTCTGATAGCATCATGCAGCCGAACTGAAAGCACGACACATTGCTCACATTATAATGCACAGGGTACATCCTTGTAAAAAAACGGAATAGATGACAAGGAAATAAGCATCTTCATTTGTTGTTTTCAATTTTCTTGTTTAAAATGAAGCCTCCTTTCCGCAGATTGATAAGCAAGCATTTGTTTACAGCCACAGTAATGTAGATGATCCTTTTGATTCCTGTGGTGGCAGTTTATTACAGTATAATATTCAAACTGTAGAATTTGCATCTAAACTGTGCAGCTATTGACAGAGTATTGATTCAATTTATACATATTTGGATGATATGAGACCAGACTGCTGAAGCCTGTTCCCTGAAGTGTATGGAAAAGAGGAGAAATGATCTGCTCACGGCACCCAGCAACAGGGCTTCTTGATGCAGTGCTTTGATAACGTCAGAGCTCCATCTAGGTTGCTTTGTGAGGTACTGCTCAATAACCTTGTGATTTAGCATTGTACTGTAAATTATCAATGCAATCTTGAGTAGCCACTCATTTGCCTACACATCAGTAATACAGAACACAGACCGTATTCGGAGTGCTTGTCTCACCACACACTCCATTTTTAGGCAAGTTCACATGACTTTTCAATGAGGTGCAGTGGCAGTTGCACAGAATTCTAATTTGGCTTCAATCTAAGTCATTAGGAGAGTCAACAGGAAGCAAACAGATGGCAGAAGGAATATGATGGATAATTGTAAGTCTCAGAGGACAATTCGTAATTTGTATCTGATTCCGTGCAACCCCCTCATTTTCTTAATGAAGGGCTAATTGAGTTTTTTAGATTGGCTCAAACATATGGTCCAACCAATAGTCAAGGGTTCGTATAATGGCTGTATGGAGGTATAAATTAAGGGAGATTGACTGAATGGTAGTCTCAGTCTGGATGTGCAAGTACATTTATGAGGAATATGATGCATCTTCATGACGTCATAATCAGAATCAGTATCATCGTCATTATCACCATCACATTATTTTTACAAAAACACTGATACTGAGAAAATAAAATGTTCTGTCATACCTCTAAAATGTTGAAATAAAGAAAATGTGACACTAAAATCTGTATTTACTTATGAATAAATGTATTTTGATTTGACTTTTATGTAATGTATTTTTATGTATTCCACTGTAACACATAATGTAATTTTATTTATTTATTTATTTATTTTTGCTTTCCTCTGTGTATATGTTATGACAATTTATTTTTCTCTAACTATTGTAAACTTGTTAACTACTTGTTAATTGTAATTATGTTCATTTTTGCAGTGACAAATCTATAATCAGCCAAAACAGGCTTTGATCATTTCTCTGCATTAATGCTTAGGTTTTAATACCTACAGGAGCAAATGGACAGACACTGTTGGCACAAACAATGGGTTAATGCTGTTTTATTGTAGTTTGGCATCTTTATATTTTTAAATATATTTCCATTGTAATTCTTGGCTCAAACAGACAATATATTCAAAAACGTACTTTTTACAACCCAGAAATAAGAAGTCTCCGTAGCTCAGCTGTTAAGAAATGGATTAAAGACAAGCATGGGTATAGGGAGGTATCCCTCTTCCTGGTCAGCGTGGACTTTACGCTTGTCTCTATTTTGGGAACTTACACTCTTCAAAGTGCAGTAGTAATGAAGTGCCTCTCATTAAGAGCTACATTTGTGACAGTCAGTCAGTCAGGAATGCATGGAGGGCAGTAAGCGGAGCGCCCATGATAGAAGCTACTCATAGGGGCCTCTGAGTAAAGGCTCATTTCATGCAAGGTTAGACACATCAGTCATTGGACATGGGCCTGGCTTTTACTGCCTTTCAATAAAATTACACATAGAACGTGTCCACACAGTGGAGATGAACCTGGAAATGAAATGTCTTCTGTTGGACTCTGTGCAGCTGGTGTGATCCCTGCCAATATGAAAGCTTAAAATTCCCTGCATGCAGAGGATCAAAGTCTCAGTGATGACAAAGGTCATGGAACCAGGGAACTTCCATTGTCTTTGATTGCTCGCTGAGTCTTTATTTGTTTGTAATGTGTACTGCGTGCACTTAGTGGGACATTAATTAGAAGTGGGACATTAATTAGATCATGCGTGAATATCTTTGTAAATATGGCTACTAATTAAGCTTGAAAGCATCAATGTGCTGTGATGGGTCAGAAAAGCTTTGAGCCCACTAAATCAGACGCACATAAATAGTTTGGCCAGGGCAGGAAGAATACTGTCCAACACTATCCCTGTTTGCACACCTTTTACACTGTGATGAAGGCCTGTGTGGGCTACGGCACATTCAGTAACACCATTGCCTCAAAATCTGAGCCCTTTTGTTGTAACTCTCATTTACTGTCACCTGCTGAGGCCACAGCCCAGCAGTGACTACATTGCGGCGCCTGCACAGTCAGTAATTTTAGCAGACATTTTGTAACATTTTGGCCAAAGATTTTCATTGTTTAGCTGTTTCTGCATGCAGTGTGGGATTCGCTAACAGATGCACCTCTGGAGGACAGCATCCAAAGCTGATTGAAACAAAAGAGTTATTTTCTTTTCCTTTTCAGAGCAGCCAGACATATATCTCACTGTAAGATCAACTTTCAAGCAGCCTGACTCACGAGACTATAGACACCAAATCATTTCAGCCTCTTAAAGTTGAGAGCAACTTGTTTTTTGCTCAAAATAGCCCAGTCTCATTCTTCACTATTCATTACTCACCTGATTTGTTGATAATCCCTGACAAGCAGGCAAAATGGCTGCCATTATAAACTGATGGCAGAGCATGGTGCCAGCAAGCAGTCTTCACATGCACCCTTTAAAAGAACTTTTTTTTTCGCACTTATTGGAAGTAATTGCAGATTTGATGTTGCAAAGTGTTACTGAATGGAGCGCTAATTCTGCTACTTCCTTTAGTTAATTAGGAGCTTTTAAAAATGTAAACTGTGAGAAACATGAGTATGTGTGTGCCTGTGTGTATGAGGTAACAGCATTTTTTTCTATCTTAGATATTTTAAATATACCTCTATTGTAGATTAAACTATGTTCTGTGATAATGATTAATATATGAGATGATCCCCATATAGAAGGTCTAGAATTCAGTCAAAAGTATTTGCCACTTTAAGTTCAACCTGCTTGGAAGCTGTCAACAGATGCTAATGCAATAATCATAGAGACTTGTTATTGTGGTTGAGACTGACAAGAAGACATTTTGGTTCATGTATATCTATAGTGACTCACAAAAACCATCAGTGGATCTGCTGACAACCAGTGAGAAATTCTGCTATTATGATCTCTGGGAGACAGTTAAGTAATTTCCTGATGCTACAAAATGCTTCTGTTTGACACTGTTGGCAGTTTAATCTGAAATAAATCGCACAGGGGAAATAATTCAGACGGTTACAGTCTAAAAACACATTGTTTGCATATGAGTCTATGAAATTAGTGAACAGGGAGGTTAAGAAAATATCCAGCAAGATGTGATATTATATATATTATATGTGACCAGTGGTCTTGCTTCTTCATGTACACCATACCTATGTACAGTAAAAAGGCAACCACTTTATTCTAGTATAATGACGATAATAGGCCATGTCCATTTCCATTACAGTATCTGTAAAATCAGTTAGATGGACTAGCTAACTACAATTTTTAATGCCATATGTCCATCACTACAAATTTCATGAATCGGTTATAATCCACAATGTAATGAATATAAACTACTTAAGGTCTACTTGTAAGAACTATTTGAGAAACCATTATTCAGGTGCAACTTCTTCCTGTCTGGTCCATTTGATCCACACTGTGTTGGAGATTAGTTGGATTTTTAAATGATTGCTGGAACAGGCTGTATGGCTTTGACCTTGTGTTAAAATGTGGTGCATGTTGTGGAAGGAAAAGTGGTTATTGCTGATCCGCCTGCCAAGGTCATCTAAGTAATTCAGCTCCCTATTTTAGGAAAATGTGCTTAATCCTCAATAAATATTTTGAGTATTTCAGAAAGTAGTGTTGCTATTCCGACGTCTGTCAATCCTGCTAAATTCAATGGTCATTAAAACCTGTAGAAATGTTTTGGGGTTTTTTAGGCCCAAAATGCATGCTTTATCAGTTTTGCATGCAACTGAGGTTATGTGCATGCAAAACAAAGTGAATGAATCTCTCATCACACAGAAGGAAAACAAGCTAACAGTGACAGATTTCTCTGAATTGCATTTGTCTCTCCTTTGTTGTTGAAGCATGATGGTTGATGGATATCAATAATAAGTATTCTCTTTAGTCAAGACTGAAGGACACCTCATAAATCTTAAACTTCATTTCTTCTAAACACTGAACACACTAAATCTGTACTTTCTGCCTTGTAATACACAATGAAGACACTGTTTTGGGGCTGCTTAGACAAATGACATTAGCCTGCCCTTCCAGTTACTAAAATTCTGGTTTGTCTCATGTTTACCATCATATAGCCACAGGCTTGAATACAGTACTAGTAGTTCAATTAAACTGCTGCGCTTGTTTCTCAGTACTTTTCTGCCATCATGTTTCGACATTTTGCACTTTTCCTCAGGCTCTCCGAAACATAATGTTAGGATTAACATCTCGGGTTTGTGGCATCAAAAGAGACTCCAGTCTCATTCACTTAAAACAAGGTCTCCTTGTGCACTAAATCAACCAGTTCTCATTTGTGTACCAACAGGTTAAGATCTGTTAATAGCTACCTGTCCAGACTGATGTAGTAGAATTATGCAAACATCCGTCATGAAACGCTGAATCCAATGATGATGATGATGAAATACTTCTATTTTAAAATGTTTGAGTCCTACAGTGTTGCGATCTGCAATGACTGTAATAAAAGTATCTTACCCGTATCACACGTAATGACATCTTTATAATCTCTTTCATGTTGCAATTCCTTTGCGCTAGATTAGATTAGGTGAGAATGACTCCGGGGCTAATATCACTATTTAATAGGCTTAGTTGATCAATGTTTTGCAGAGGCAAATTATTTTTGTAGGTATGACAGATTTATGATCAATGATTTGTGAAGCCGGTCATGTTGATTAGCATTTAAAAGGACAATATAGAAAATATTAGCCTCCAGCTCCATATTTGTCCTCTTTGACACAGGAGACCCGTTTCTTTACATTGATGTTGCTTTTAAATGTGAATAATACAACAGAGAGGTGTATAGGAATTATTTCCTTTCAGTATACTGATATTTGTAAATACATTTCGAGCTCTGTTACCTTTTATACTTGCTAACATTGTTACTAGGTTATGGAATAAAGGACAGACAGGGGTAAAAGCATTAAAATAAGTCATTTTGCATGAATTGTATATATCCATCCAGCTCCAGTGAGCCAAGTGGGATGAAAGTGCTACTGTACATTCTATCTAAGCTTTTAGTGTTTAGATTTGTTTGCATAAATTCATTAAAAAGCAGCACGCCCTGCTTTTCCCATGGTTTCCTGCAAAGTAGCACACTTTCAGACTGACTAATTTAGACAGCCCTTTTATTCTGCTAAATGGGGAATTGATTCATGATCCAAGATGCCGCAGGGTTGAGCATGAAACGCAGTTAAGAGATAACATGTCAAAGTATCGACAGTAGTTAGCCTTACATGACTGAGCGTTAGATCAACTTCCCGCTGTTTGCCCAACCGTAAGTGTACCTGTACATTCTTTGTCCAGCACAGAGTTCACACTGTGCTTCCTGCTTAATTTGAGCAAAACAGATGTGGACACGATCACATCAGACTGAAAGACCTTTTGAACATGCTTCAGAAGCTCCTTACTTTGTGCAGTCATGGTTCTGAAGATCGCAATCAGCATCAAAAGGCTGCGATGTTTGTTTCTACCTGGCGGCTTTCTCTCCTTTCATTATACCTTCTTAATATTCTATTTTTTTATGCAAACACAAACACAGTTTTTTCTGATGCTATACTGGGATGGGATGTTTTTTTATTTTGATCTTGATTTATTTATTTATTTTTTCTTAATCCAATCACGGAACATGTTTGTTGATATGATTTGCTTAACGCCAACTGTCTGATGCGTGGATCTGATGAGAGTTTTTTTGTAGTCAAGTGATTTAAAGTATAATTAGTCATTAAATATTAGCTTTTAATGGAACATGATCAAATGAGGTGGCAGATTTACTGTAGGCCTCACTGTGCCTCACTTTCTGCACTTACCTTAGAGTTTGTTGTAGGGAACACAGGAAGCTGAGGCCACAAATTATATTAGAACAGATGATTTAAACACCCTCCCTACCAATGGCTGATGCATTGTATTGTCTAATGTACTAACATAAGCTATGTGTGAATTTGTTGTTGATGCATCACCTGCACCTTGCCTATTTGCAAATGATATAATCACCTCATTAGGACCACACTGCCAACAGTAATGCAAGTTTTTAATTAAAACAAGAGTTCAAAAACAATTTGCAAGAGCTGTTTAAGTAAGTGAAATAAATGTTTTACAGTGTTGGATTTACTTAAAACAGCTAATGCAAATTCTTCACTAAACACAATGTTGGTAGCATCACTTTTCTCAGTGTGGCGTAGGAACATTGTACTCATTGTCTCTTTGTCCCTTCATGGGAAACAAAGAGGGCGTGCACTGTAATGAATACAGCTCAGAATACATTTGTCTAATTTTACAAAGGCTTGCAATAATTTTTGACTGGATTAATCCAAAAAAAAAAGAAAGAAAAAAAAGAAATCCCACAAAGATGACAAACTTTTGAGAAAACTGTGGATCAATAGCATGTTATGTCCATGACCCCCTCCTCTGTGGCTTTCCGATGGCTTACACATTTTTACTTTCATTTTGTTTTCTTTTCTTTTCTGGGTGTGCAGAAGGGTGGGGAGGGAGGGAACTGGTCTGATGAATTGTTAGAGTCTTAAAAAAAAAAAAACGATGTGGGTTTATTTGCATGTTTGCTATGTGTCTACGCTGTGCTTTCAAGCTCAATTAATACTTCCAACTCACCCTTATAAATTCGTTGCATTGTTCTATGCCCTAGAGTAATGGAGAAATTAAATACAAACTTGTGTGGTCTTTGTTTCTAGCCATGTACTGCAGTTTCTTCGAACATCCTGAAAAACAGTATGTAATAAGCTTTTGTTCTCAGAAAATCATGTTTAAGTCTAGCTTTCATATGAACCTCTATTTTGTCCCATAGAATATGGAATGATCGGAGAGCATACAGTAAAAAGTCAGCGGCCAAGATCAGTTCATGACACAAAGGCCCTGCAGGAGCAAGCTGAATCTGCTAAATTTATGGCACAAACTGGTAATACAATAGTTATGTTTCTTTACTTTATTTTGTTAACTAAACTTAATTTCATCATGCATGCTCTCTCTTGTACTGCACCTTTTAAGTGGAAATGTTTTGCATTATGATTTTTTCATTCTCTATTGCTACATATGAACTAGGAAGATAAATTTCCTATTTCTCTATGAGTATTTACTTTGAATATGGAACATAATAGGGTTTTGTGGGTCTGTTTGTTTTATTGTCATATAGTGAGTTGGCAAGTGAATTACTCATACAGTGTATTCATAGAGCATTAATTAAACAGCAGTTTAAAACTAAGGCCCTGATGTAGTTAATCATTTCCTCCAAGGCATGATAAATTAAATGTCATTCGATGAAAAACCCACCCCTTCAGCCAAATATGAAACACATACTTGGCAAAAGTTAAACTGATAGATGCTGCCCTCAGAGATAAAATGTGGCTTAATCAAGTGTAGCATCCAATAAACTAAAAACTGAAATTACCTACATTCATAATGACTTCTACAACCTACCACCTTAGCATTTTTAATAAAATCAGAAAGTAAAACCTTCATTTTACTATTCCTTATTCTATATAGAAAACACATTTTTCAGTGGGTGGGTTTAGATCTAGCAGCCATTGAGAATTTTTATTCTTTATTTTGATTTTTGGGAAATGTTTTAATTTTTTCCATGTGTTGTTTCCATTTAAATTGCTGTCATTGTTTAAAAACTCCTTTCATTCTCATTATAATTTGCGACACACCATACATATATATCGGTACTAATATATAATTGTCAACATTAACACCTCTCCATTTTACACACGCCGTAGGTATGTTGTTTCCCTGTCAAGTCGCATCGCTGTGCTTTTCTGTTTCTCATTCTCACACAATTTACTCTCCCTGTACTGCCTCATTTAACAAATTGATCCACCTTTCAGTCTATTTTATGATCTGCAAAATTAAGGGCAGGTTTTAGATCCCTATTTGGCTGAATCTGTGTGTCCTTGATAATACATGCTGAGAAACTACTTCAAAGCATATTGTGCTTAAAATTTTAATATGATTTGATGACTTCCAATGACATAAATGTATTCAGAGCTGCAATTGAAACTAGTCCTCTGTAATGAATTATTTCTCTAATGCATAAAGCCTCGAAGAAAATGAATACTTAAATAAATACTACCTGAAGGTTAGACATAATCAAACATACATTATTTGGTGACTACTCTGATGCAGGAATTTGATTGTCCATTCATTTGTCACCAAATAATTGATCCTTTTTTCCATTTAGACTACCATGGCTTTGGAAATCACCCCACTGCCTCATCGTAATGCACAGTTTAATTTAGCAATTCATGGCTTTTTGATATTTGACCCTTTTGGACCATGAAGATTGAAAGGCTCAATGTTGTGTATTCTTATTAAATTAACTCTATCTCAACTATGGTCCTTATCCTTACTAATCTGCTACCAAAAACTATGATTATTTAAAAGCAATTTGTTTGCATGCAGTGTTAAATTACTGCAAAGTCTGCCTGCCAAAACTATCATATAGGCGCAAAAGGCCTGGACAATAGCTACAGAATCCATTCTCTTAAAAACTACTTGTTACTTTTCCTTCTGGGCACTCACAATTGAAATCTGAATGTACTGCATACAGATGAAACACACATGAAAACGGCTGTGATCTGCTGAATAAAATTAGCCAACTTTCTCATTTTCCTCCACCCCTGGGAGTTAACAGGCTAAGATGGATTTGAAAATGATTTTAAACCATCGTCTAAAACACAGAATTTGCTCCACTGTTGTCAAGGAAACTAGATAGTTTGCTGCAGTGCAGGGGATATCCATATCTCAGACCTCTTTCTGAACTAACACCCATTAAATTCCATTTTAATTTCTCAGATGTTGTCTTTCTTGCATGTCACCATGTTCTTATGAAATTTTGTTTGTTTATGGTGATTTTCTCCGTTTGTTTAAACGTTGCTTAATTATTGAGTTTCATTGAAATGCATGAATTATTTTTTAAAGATGAAGTGAGACAGTTAGATGTAATCCCAATTTCTACTGTTTATTTTTTATAATCATGGCTATGCCCTCTCTGTGATCTTTGCATAAATGCACATTTAGATATGTCGCTGATTTATTTGCAAATACACTATAGAGACCACTGTTAATGCAGCTGCCCGTAATTCTACACATGTAACACTTTATTGTGTTATATACGAATTGAATCATTAGTCAGTATTCAGTATTTATCAAAGATCACATAAAGGTAGTATAGACTGTACACTATGCAAATCTTAAAGCCCCGTCTTCACCCCAACGTGACTCATGTTGGCCCCTTCCCATTTTACTAAACCCTGCCCACCTTGCCCAACCCTGCCCCGTAAGCCCTGCCCCAGGACCATATTGCTGCATTTAACTAGTGTCACCCTTCTCCCACACAGGTGAATCAGGTGCAGAGGAGTGGTCCCAGTGGAGCTCATGCTCTGTAACATGCGGTCAAGGGTCGCAGGTGCGAACAAGAACATGTGTCTCACCATACGGAACACACTGCAGCGGCCCTTTAAGAGAATCAAGGGTTTGCAATAACACTGCCCCTTGTCCAGGTAGTGTTAGCCGCAGATTCTTGAATATTAATGTTTTGCTCATTTGTTGTTTATGACAGGAAATGTGTTGCTGTGTTTTAACAAAGTTTTCAATGTGTCTCTTTAAGAATGTATTATTATAATCATTGCAGGTATTATTACTATAATTAATCTAATGCTATCTTTCTTTGATGTTATTTTGTGAATGTGGGTGTTTTTTGTTTTTTTTACATGATCACTTTTGTGTTTTCCATTTCATATAACTGTGAAGGCAATTCATCAGCATTAAATGGTTTAGTGACATTGTTCTGCATGGATTTCGGGGAGCAGTAGATACTGATGTGTTGTCAGCTTCATTTCCTTGAAGGTCAGCCGTAGATTTTAAAATAGCTTGCTAGCATTTCTTCAAACACTCTGTAAGGGATTTCTTCCTCAACCCATGATGGCGTGACGGATGAGTCACTGGCACTTATATCAGCATCAGATGTTTTTTCTGATTGGTGATTGCAGTGTGCTAATGTGTGTCTGTATGCATCTGGTAGGACAGTGTGTCGTTCCAAACAAACAAGTCACCATTATCCATTTTGGGGACTGCTCACACAGACAAATATGTTGATTTAGTATGTAGAGATTCTGAACTCATGTTTAGTCAAGATATTTGATGGCGCTGTTAAGTAAGTGCGTCTGAGATGGCATCATAAACTCTTAACTAATTATAGCTAATCAAAAATACCGCAAGCTGCATCCTCTGACATTTTGATTTATGATGTACTGTACTTCATTTTTAGATGTGACACGTGTAAGTGGGAAGTTGGCAGTTTTCAAAAGGGTCATTCTCTTACTGTGCGTGGACACTAAGAGCTAGAAAGAGCATGAGTCATTTCAAATGAGCCATTGCCCAAATACCAGTTTTGGTGTGACTCCTCTATGCCCATTAATATTTAGCTCAGACAGCATTAAAGCTCCTAATTCTCAAGAAATAAAATGCTGCACAGCCCAATTCCAGGTATATGCATTCATTTGCATAAAGAATAATTATTAATTCAGAACGAGAACGTACAGAGCTGCCCATGTGAATTCATTATTGTCCTTGATTTATCTCAAGACCTGCAGACATTAGGCATTTGCTCATGGCTAATTGTGGATCCAGAACTTTCTTTCACATAATATTGCAGAAACACTTATCACCAAATAACTGGGCCATAAAAGTGTGGGACAGCTTCAAAGCAATTTTGACTTTTCTCACAAGAGTAAAGCCTGTGTTAGATTTTTAGAGAAAATAAGAGAGAGGGATTAAGGCTGGAAGTCTTTAAACTTCCAAAATGTCACGATTCTTAATTTACTTTATTATTTCATGGGTTTTTAGTTAGATCATATCAAACGTACTGTAGTCCTGCAGTGTCATTCCATTGCATTTCTGAAGGTACTTATATTAGAAACCTTACACTGGGATCAGAGAATGTGTTTTTCCATGCATTTTTCAAAAAATGTAGCTGATATAACCTTACTTAGTTACAGTAGTAAACTGGTTAAAAAAAAATAAAAACTAGCATGGAGCCACGAGTCTATATCTATAATATTCTGTAAGGCAGACAAATCGATTTGCTTTCTTCAAACTGTCTGCATGCCAAGGTGAAAGGATTCTTCCAAAATAGAGTATGCTTAAATTAAAGACACATCACTTCCAGTCTACAACGAACCTTACCTCATATTCACCACCGCTGAAAACAACAACATCATCTGTGAACAATGGTTCAAGCGCTGCAGGCTGAGATCAAGGATGACTTCATTCAAGACGTGATGCTGCTCATCCAACACAACGCATCTGCCAAAACACAATAACTGCTTTACAAAATATTACTTCTATTACTTCTCTCTTCACTACGGAAACTGAGAACGGCCATGCTTGCAATAATCTTTTTTAATGGCGTTTTCTCGAGATCAATAGGTAATTATCTTGTTATCTCGAGAAAACAAAAGGCAGATTTCTCGAGATAATGAGATAATTTATCATTAGAAAACGACTTGTGTTTTCTCGAGATCACGGGATAACTATGGAGAACTTGAAAATGAGTGTCTGGTTCATTTGATCACACCTGATTTCAGCCTTAAAGATCAGATGTCATGACTGTAATGATTTATCACTGAACAGTGAGTCAAGGCAGAAATAAACAGTGAGTTGTAGTTTTATTTGCATTACCATTTACATTATCTCACATTTTCATCTTAAATCAATTGCTACAGTTGTCAAGACACCAGCGATGCATGCTGACATGGCACTCTGACCTTAATAAATATAATACACATTCTAAGTAATAAGAGGAAACTAAGAGGTAACAACCTTTTTTGATTGGGTTGATTATCTCCTTATATCAAGATAAGAAAGCTCATTTTCTCCAGATAACTAAATGATTAACTCATGATCTCAAGATATTAAAACAAAAACAAAAAAATACATTGCAAGCACGGCCGTTCTTAGCTTCTGTACTTTTCAACCCACCAACAGCAACGTGGCCATTTTTCTTTTTCTAAGGCTGTTGCAGTTATTCTGCAAAAGGAAGGCAGTCTATTACAGGACTATATTATTTGAAATGTACAAGGTTTATGACGAGTGCCAACATTCAGTTCTCATACTGTAGCACACAATATCGTGAGATGAGGTTATTGTAATGTTTACAGAGTGAGTTAATATTATACTAACTGTCTTAATTCATCAACCAACACTTCATGTCTACATTAAAATCCTCCACGACAAAATGGGGTAGCATAACTTTATTTTATTTCTAGCATTAATAATTTCTTACCACACAAATTCCACAGTGTGTGGTTTGGTTGGTTTAGGGGTACACAGCTGTTTTGTATTTTCAGATTAATTATGACGTCAGGTCATTTGAATATGTTTGGTTAGCAGGATAGCTTATTTTATGATGCTGCAAACAACTGAGAAAGTATTACCTGTTCACCACTACATATTGATATAATGTATTACTCCATGCCACTGAATCCCACTGCCACCAAACGGTGTTAAAACACGTAAAAGAGCCATACCTTTGAACTTTGGTGAGATGTTGCCTCATTTCAGTGAGCACACTGCTAGCAAAACCATGTAACGTAAACAGCGAACAAGGTCACCGAGCATGCGCAGGTACGTCTGCCCAACACAGCAGGACCTTAATATAGCCGCGGATTCCTTCAAAATAAAACTATGCTAGCAGTCCTCATTGCAACGTGAGCCAGGTGTAAAGGTGTCCTGTGGCATGGATGAGCTTAGACTGTGGCTGTTAGGAAGAGATTTGGTGGTTGTGGTCTTGTCATAGCATATAATTGACAATAAAAAATAACATCAGCCAAACACTTTATATATTAAATTTAAGAAGATGTGTTGCCAATTGATAATCTGTAGGCACATATTGATTTGTCTCAAATTAATGAAGGTTGATATTTTAGCTGTACTGAACATCTACTACTAATAAGCCCATATGGTTGTTGGTATGCAGTAGCTGCACTGGTTTTCTGACAGTAAACAGAGGGAAAGCTGGGGAGATTAGCATAAGCAGAAATAGCCTCCATGGAAACAAAGGATATGCAAACAAAATGCATGTGCAGTCTTAAAATATTACATTATTGCCAACTTGTTCATAAAGACAAGTAAACAAAAGACAAGTTAATAATTTAGGAGCATGGGCACATGTATCTATGGAAATCTTATTGCAGAACAAGAACACGAGAGAAAGAAAGTCATGATTTCACTCCATGGGATTTTAATTGAGATTAGAACATGTAGGCCTACTCTGGCTCTTTATTCAAGAAACTCTGTGCAGGACTCTGAAACCACTTTTGATTACTGCATGTGACAGGCAAATCTATTGTATTGTGAGAGCGTTTCCAGGCGCCATTGATTCTTTCTTTGTTTTGTGCAAATGTAAGTGCCAAGTGCAATATTGTGCACACCAGCCTTGTACTGCAGCTTAATGACTGGCAGCGTGGATTTGATTGTCTGTAGATGAAACGACCTCAAACAGCTCTCTGCTGAAGAGACAGCACTCTGCAATGAAATAATACAGTATGGTGAATGCAGTTTTGCACGAGAGGCAGGCTAACATGTTTAAAAGGTAAAACCTCACTGGAATATTATGAGAAGGTCAACTTAATCCCAGTTTACCACAAATTAACGAAAACATTCTTGGCAAATGCATTAGCTTTGTCCACCATCTTGTGCTGGCTCAAGAATTTCACCTCCAGCAGCACAATATGCTTGCTCACAGCCGTCCCTGTAAATCATGGCAGCTGTTCACACACAAAGAAATGGAATCCTATTCCATCATTGCTAGCAGTGGAGACTCCATGCTTTGAACTCGAAAATTTCAAAGTAAATGCTTTGGCCACCATGGGACACTTAGCTAAGAGCATCAAAGCAGTGCCTAGAGTCAGGGCCAGGACAGACGGTAGCTCGCCTCATGGTGGACAATCAGCTTGATCCCAAGGTCCAACTACTCTACTCTCAGCTGATCCTGAGATCCAACTGTTGTGCTGCAGACAATTAGCAACCACTCTGAAGACGAACCATCAGTTCCCTGTGGACTAAGTAGTCAGACATACATTTTCAACATCTTAAATCCCATATGCAATCAACAGATGGTAAAAGGTCACCTCATACGTTGTATCCTTCACCAATCTCAATTAATTCTGCCGTTCAATTTCATTTTGCCTCAGTCTTGAAATAGCTGAAAATGTAAAGGCATGGCTGCACACACATTACTCAGCTGATTAAAAATATTTTGCAGCCATAATGTTGCATATATCTTCAATATAGACATACACTTCAGGTGTTAAAAAATAGCTACATTGTGATTTGGATTTAATATAATTTTTATCCCCTTTAATTCCGTGAGTAAATGCACTTTATCGCTAGGATCAAGAAGCCAGCAGTTGGTTCAGAAACTAATATCAGAGGTTAAACTTTAACACTTGTGCTCACCATTTCATATCACTGTGTACATTTAGGAACTCTGCTAGTGCCAAGACAAGACAGGAGGTGTCTTACTTCTGTCAGCTTCTCACATTTACATATTTCCCTCTCAGAAGTAAAACTTTGAGCCAATAGCAAATTTTCTGTGCAATTCTGTGCAAGACTCACCATCTGTCAGCCAGAACTTGGTTAAGCTTACACACAAACCAAGATGCAAGACGAAGGATGCTTTTTGCCACCTATTGTGAAACATCAAACAAAAAAAAATGTCTAAAAAATGACAGCTTTTTACCATTGCAGTGATAAATATGTTGGGAAATGGTCTGCAGTGTTGTTAAATAGAAAGGGAACTGGTGAATGAAAGTGTCCAAAAATAAGAATATGCTACTTTACTATAAAATTATTAGCTTTTGAAACATTTTAGCATTAGTTGCTCAGGCATATACCTCTGATATGAAAACACCATTTGAAACATGTCAATGAATACATTTTCCTTTTGGATTTGGGCTGTTTGGCCTGATATTTAGTTTGAATGGCCGTTTCATTAATCGACAGGACGTAAAATGTGGGCAGTTAGTCAGAGGTCTGAAACCAGGTTACGGGCTGTTTGCTTTGTGTATAGCTATGATTAGTATGTTGGTGTAACGACAGATTTGCAGAATCATTGTCAGCCCGCATTAACCTGAAGGTCCACTGCTCTCAGATTCCCAGTCAACCAAGAAGACTCAACAAACTGTAACACTGTGCTGACCTGCTGCTCCTCACACCATCAAAGCCAGGATTCTTATTGTTGTTATTCTATATGCAAGAGATTGACATTTTATCATGTTCTTTACCTTTAAGACTGTATGTAGCATTGTTAGTGGGAAGCATTTATTATTGTGTACGTGATCATCAACACTAAATGTACAGGGTTGACCGAAGCTTGAGGCTGAAGCTTTGTGAAGTCCCACAGTGTTTGTGTGCTCAGTGTTTCATTTACATTAGTTTTGTTGCTAATTGTTTTTGATTGATTGTGTTTCATTTATGGATCACTGCAGTTTGTTGTGGGTTTGTTTATGCTATAGCAGGGACAGAGACATTGATTGGGCCTGACGCCTTTTCTGTGCCCGCAGTACATGGTGTATGGGAGGAGTGGTCACCGTGGAGCCTGTGCTCATTCACTTGTGGCCGAGGTCACCGCACTAGGACTAGGATGTGTGCCCCTCCCCAGCATGGAGGCAGGGCCTGTGATGGACCTGAGACCCAGACTAAGCTTTGCAACATAGCTCTATGCCCAGGTATCATCTGTCTGCTATCTTAAAATTTTATAAAATACCAATAATAACAATTATCCCTCAAGCATGATGATGATGGGGTGTAAAAGGTAAAATCAGAAAGTCTTAGATACATTTTTGAGAGTGGTAGCAGCTTGCAGACAACTATATAATCATTACTGAACACTTTACTGCAAAGGTGAGTAAAAAGCTGAATGAATGCGGATGCATTTAAAGTAGTAGTGCTAAGCCTACACAATGATGCGGTTTAAGAAACCCTGTTGAAAGTCTACTGTAATACTGACGTCAAAATCACTTACCCGCAATTGACTGTGAATGGTAAGCAGATTAGTGATGATGAGTTTCTCCACACAGTAAATGTTAGCTTTGCTCTGGTAACAGACTCAGTGAAAACCACTCATTCCCAGATGCTCCTTTGCTCAGACAGGGAAAATGAAAGGCAGCTAAAAAAAAAACAGTGTCTGCAGTCTGTGCCTTTTGATATTTGAATGATCTAAATATTAATATTAATGAATATTAATATAAACACTTTTTAAGTCTTATTCTGCTTTTTTCTCCTTTGGCTAAATTTTAACCTGTGAAAAACACCAAGCAAATAACCAGCAGTACAATTCTCCAAAATTTAGTCATGTAACTTTGAATTATTATTTTTTGCTTTCCACTTAATGTCTGTTTTATTGGCTTTCACCCTAAAGAGAGACTAGTGATCTGAATATCTCCTCCCATTTCTGTCTGCCGTCTTCTTCCCTTCACATGGGACATGCTTGTTGGGTTGTGGTTGGTGCCTCAGTGGACGGACAGTGGCAGGAGTGGAGCTCTTGGAGCGATTGCTCGGTGACCTGTGCCAATGGCACTCAGCAGAGGACCAGGCAGTGCTCAGCGGCCGCCCATGGGGGATCTGAGTGTCGCGGTCACTGGGCAGAGAGCAGAGAGTGCCATAATCCTGACTGCACAGGTAAAATCCTGAGCCTCTTAATTCTATATCCACTTTGATGTCTAAATTCAAAATTATTATTTTAAACAGGAAAAAGAGAGACAAAAAACATAATTACAATCACGAGCGTCATAATCATTTCTATCAACGTTAGATTAAACATGCAGCCTGATTTTACTCTTTCTTTTGTGTACCGAAAAGCTCTGTAGCAAGAATCTGAGCTGTGTTGTAAGAATCAAGAATAATGTTTAAGACCATGCTCTATCAATTGGATTTGTAAAATCCAGTTAGATATACTGTATGCCTTTCACATGATTCAGGGTTAGCTGTCTAAACTGCCTGTCAACATCATAGATGTATTAGAGGCTCAAAGATGTCAGCTTAGTGCTCTCCATCAGGCTTTGAATTGTCTGATCATATGAAGGGCCTGAGCACTCTCATAATCTCCTAATGCAGTTTTCACTGCAGCAGAATAAAACATCTGGCTTTATTCTGTATTTCTCTGGTATGTGTGTGGCAAGATGATTCCCCTCAAATGTTTGCAAGTCAGTGGAAATGTCTCAGCCTTATGCTCTCTTGGACCACTGAAAGAGTGGTAAATACTTGGTGAATGCGTACTTTCAATTTGTGCTTATGATAATGAAGTGAGAGATGTGGTTGTTTGCCTCAGAGTGAGAGGATTCATTATGCAATCTATTCCTTTAATGAGGCCTGCCTATTTAGCAATTCTTTTTTGTTTCCAAGGTGAGAGATCAAACATTAAGGAGACAACACACCCATTATTTAACAAGTCAGCACCATGTCCATGACTGCATAGGCATTAGTGTCTTGCTTTGTAGGAAAATAAAAAAGTTCAAAGCAAACCCAACATGTTTTTTTAGAAAGAGTCAAATACATGTTTGAGCAATGCAGTGTGCTAAAGGCAACAGGCATTCTTTTGAAATCAAACGAAACAGAATAAAGTAAATAAAAAGAATTTAAAAAATGGACTAATAAGTACAATAAAAGCCTGTGCAGGATTTGAATCAATGTTGTGTTTCAAAATTTCAATGTCTGCAGGACTCCTGACACAATAAACTCTTTGAAACTCATGAGCATGCATCTGTCTAAGGAATCAGCAGTTCTGATGTGGAGCTGAGGCTTCAGTATCAACCGGGATTTGATCAATGTCTCGCGGATAGTTTTAGCCAACAGGTCACACTGGTTTCTGTTCTTTTCTCTCCTCCGGAAGCAATCCTGACAGAGGTTAGTTGTAGGACACGAAATAGCCCCATACGTGTGAAGGAGGGGGTAAGTGGAGGTTAAAATGAGAGTGGAGTGTGTTTCCTGCTCACAGGGTGTTGTACCTTTCCGTTCAGACAAGGGCATGTGATTTACTACATTGCTGAAGGGGAGCATCTGTTTTTTTGTCTAATGCACAATTTAACAGTGTTCATTACAAGGGCATAAAACATGCTGCCGGTTTTGGAAACTTCAGCATAAATGCCTTTTTTAATATTGGCAAAGAGAGGCAAATAATCACCGCTTACAGAGCAGCTTCTTTAGCCATAAAACACACATCCTCCTGATTATTATTCAAAGTAATTTTGTTCAGTTTTAGAGTATTATCAACAAACTGCATCTACAAACTGAATGCATGGATAGCAAAAGAATTAAATGTAATCAAAAATGCTATTTTAGATAATCACACACTAATTAAAAGCTCCAATGGCATAAGATGGAAATTGCACACAGTGATGTATCATTTTAGTTGATATTCTGTAGGTTTTTTGGCTCATTTTATGCCTCTGAGAGTGTTTCTCACCAAGAGTGATTCTGTTATAGCTAACGGCCAATGGAATCCTTGGGGTCCGTGGAGTGGCTGCTCTAAGTCCTGCGACGGCGGCTGGCAGAGACGAGCCCGGGTGTGTCAGGGGGCAGCAGTGACTGGGCAGCAGTGTGATGGCACCGGAGAGGAAGTGAGAAAGTGCAGTGACCAGCGCTGTCCAGGTGAGTCAAAGGATAATAAGACTCAAGTCTGAATGAAAGCGGGGAGATAATTATCTGTGGAAATGAATGACATGTCTCATTACATAAGATCAGTTAAAACAGGATCTGGAGAGGAGATGCTGATAAGCGGTTGCAGAGGAGGGATGAATGAGTATGAATATATTCCAAAGTCACTGAAATATCTGTGAAATACTGACTAGATTTTCAAAATAATCTCTTTTTGAAGTGGAGTCTTAAACATGAAGTCACTTAATACTTCTTGTTATTTGAAGTGAAGATGGTGTTCCATAAAAACTTTTCTTTAGCCATTATTATTATTTCTCTGTAGCACCTACATCTTGTCATTAAAGAAGAGGGTATATTTTATTAAAATCCCAAAATGCCATATGCATATTCACCATACAGCTTTGATCTCCTATATTTCCATATGTCCTGGAATGTGAAGAAATAGTTGCATCACATGAAAATGCTGAAAAGCTGTTTGCACTGATGCAGTGACACATGTATCATCTTGTTTTTCAGCACCGTATGAGATTTGTCCTGAGGACTATGCAGTGTCAATGGTGTGGAGAAGGACGCCTTCAGGAGAACTGGCCTTTAATAGATGTCCCCCTAATGCCACAGGTAAGGATATGAGCGATATCGTTCATTTTTTTTCATTCATCTGTTATCGCTGCCTAATTTTTAAATGATACAGTGCCCATTGAGAGGTTCACAGATGAATTTGGCTCTTCTTATATTATTATTGCCTGTCTTCCTTCCTTTACAGAAAAGAAAAATCTTTGTGACCCATCCCATGGGTGCAAAATGAAAAGAGTAGTCCTCCCATAAAAGGCAACAAAATGGTGGAATATATTTTAATATGTGTGACATGGATTCAGCTTTTTGCTCAACTATCATGGTGTGATTGATTGACCCAAATTTAACTAAATTTCAGGAAATGGCTGTTTGAATTGCACTGATTTGAAACTGTCACTTAACAATGGTAAAATTACCCTGCAATTTTACACCAGTGTCATGCTATCACTGTTTGAATGCACACCACAGTGTTAGTAATTGGACATATTATGATGAATAATGATAGATTTCTGGCACTATAGTACGCCATCCTTTTGTATACAACTTAAGATACCAAGTTTTTTTTTTTTTTTTTTTGCTTCCCTAATCTTTAGTGGCGTATAAAATCGCCAAAACATCATGATACTACAGCTACATCTGGTGCCAAAAATTGTGTTTCTCCATGTAAGGAGAAAGCACATATCCTTTCATCCCATTTCCACATGCATTTATGTAACTCATGGCTGCACCTGTCAGTGCACAGCATGTCCAGTGTTTGGAAGAAAAAAGGGTAACTGTGATTCTGAAAGCATTGTTGAAGAAAAGCACACCAAGGTCTGTTTCCAGACAGTAGGCAAAAGCTTTAATATGTGCACAGAGAAAGAAGCATTAGAGCAGAGGATGCAAGCTTTCTAAAGGGGCAAGGCTACCACTCAGCTCTTATAAAGAAGAGAAAGGAGGGTGGAAGACGGGGGAGGATAAAGTGGAATGCAACCTCTGATAAAGCTGTTGTGATACTTTTGTTCTTACTGAAGGTCGCTTTGCTCACAAAACATGACTATGTGGCGCCATTGGGTGCAAAAGTTACTTGTTGGTTGGACACGGTAAGCTTGTGTTAAACTTTAAACAGTCTGACATGTTGTGAAATGACATTTCTTCTACAACCATAAAATAGTTAACTGCAAGACTAGCTACAGCAGCAAACAGGCTGTCATTCACAGATGTCTTACCTGCGGCAGAGTTACGCAGCGTAAGATTTACTAGCATGACATTAGCTCTTCGGCTTGACATTAGTTTTATGGCTAATAACTGTTTGGGACTTTAAAGCAGTTTCCAGTTGGCAGCGAGCCCTTTCTTGTGTTTGTTTCTCCTTCTGTGTGTGTTGTTGGTAACACCTTTCCTGATTAACAATTCTGTTTGCACCAAGAGGTGTGTTTCTGTGCCAGATTCAGGTCAGTCAGCCCGGGTTGCCTTCCTCCTTTATACAAACTAATTAGTGTTCTTTACTGAGCAGTGTCACATCAGTTAATTACATTAATTACATTTAAAAGCAGTTGAGAAAAAAAAAAAATGTTTTGTCATGAAACATGGACCCTGTGTTGGTGACCTTGTCAGTATTAGTGGACCCTGTATATCTGTATGCACAGCAAGTCCCACACAAACAGGGTTCAATGTCATTTTACCAGAGAACCAGGAACTTTAATGCCCGTGCAACAGAACACCAGTGTCATAATAAAAGGGTGAAATAACAGATATGCATCATGTTTAAACACAGTGCATCCCCCTGTCAAAGCTGGCACTGACCACTAAAAAAAAGACCATGATGGACAATAGTTCAGGCCATGTCAAGTTTATTTGTAAAGCAATTAATCACCGTTCCAGTGTCAGCGGGTTTCACAGAGCCCAGATTGTGAAACTATAAATGAAAACAACACCTCCCTACCTTTGACCTGTAATTAGTTCAAGGTCAAACTCACAAAACCCTTAATGAGAAAAATGTGAAAAGATTCCAAACGCCTCACAAACAGACCTCCTCCTACCAGGACAGTTAGATGTGTAATTGCTGCTGAGAGCGAGTAAACAAAGATGAAATATTGATCAGCGAAGGCAACACAACAAAATGTGCCACATGAATGCGGTAAGGCTGCTTGGGTGAGGCGTCCAAATGTGTTAGGGGGCATCAGCGCCTACTCAGCCGTAGTCACTCTCGTCAGCAAGGTCATCATAGGAACAGCACCCAGTGCAGGGGCGTCAGTGACGCCTCGGTCATCACAGATGACAACTACCACCAGAGGCGAGAGGGAGGAAGAGTGGAGAGGATGCACTCAGCAGATGAATTTGTTCACTTTGTATCACTCAAATGAAGGTTCATCAACAAAGTACATTTACAGCAGCCTTTTGTCTAACTAGTAAGACTCCTGATTAGACTGGGTGACTCTTAGACACTGTGCGAGGCTAAAGCAAAACAAAAGAAGATAAATGCAGCAGAAAATTAGATTTCTGTACTTCTTTAATATAGCAGACTGACTTTGTAATTTGTACATTATTATATAAAAGTGAATAACCAGAATGATTTAATATTTGCTTTAACTTTTAGCATGTCCTGTTTTTCAGCTTTAAGTTTTTACATGCATTTTTGACTCTTATTTTGCAGCAGGGATTTTGCACATGAAAGTTCTTGTGCTCTTATTTACGTGCTTGTCTAACGAGAGTCCCAAATATCAATTAAATTTCGAGTCACCCAACCGAAAGAGGGAGCAATTAAAGCAAGAGAACCAAAAGCTATTAAGCAATCTCTTCATGGGTTAATGCAGTAAGAAATGATCACATAATCAGTACTTGGTAATTTTATTTATCATATTTAATCACATTTGTTGTCTTGATGATACTGGTGGTAGGTAGTTTCTTTTGGTAAAGTGAGGCATTTTGGTTGTTTTCCTCCCTCTGGATGATATTCAACACACTGAGTCCACAGAAGTCCTTCTCGGAGTGTGTTTTTTGGACACGTCTTATCTCTGGTAAACATAGTTTAGCTTCCTGTCTCTAGGAGAATTGTTTGAATAAAAATTATCCTTTAATGGCAGCTGGATTTAAGGATGCTGTAAAACTGGACAGCAACAGGTCAATGTCTCGGGGGCGTGCAGCCTTGGTTTTGATCAAGCACATCTCCACTGACCTATATTTCACACTCAGCCTCCTCTACATCACTGATGCAAAGACAGATGACAGATTGATGCAGAATCAAAGCAAAAGCCTTACTTTGGCAGCACTGACTGTCACCACGACATGGATCAAAGCCTAAGTCACTGTAAAATATATTTAAATTTTTTACTAAATATATATATATAGTGTATATATAGTTTAATATATAGTTATTAAATAGAGTATTTGTTAAATGTTAAAACATAACTTATCCTGACAGAAGAGGAATGATGGCAGATGTGCTGTTTCATCTCTAGGTTTGCTGTTATTCATGCCCATCTCAGTAAAGCATATCCCACGAGCGCTTAAGAAATGTTTATGGACATTTTCTTTTATTATGAAAAGGAAGTAAGTGTTTTATTTTATACAGCTAATAAACCACAACCATGAATTTTCTCTCCAAAACTGTTGTGTAAACAAAAGAAAAAGAGCTCTTGTCCAGGCTTTTCACATTAAAATGATTTTGGCCTCGGGCAATTTGTATTTTCCAGTAGTGCTGAATTCACATTAGAACTGCAGCCTCACACAGTATAATACCAAAATGAAAAATGACTAAAGGTCATCAAGCATCCTTTTAAAAATGTTTGTCTGTACCTTTTGATTTAAGCCTGTTCTTTCAAATCAATATAAAAACAATCTGTCATTTCATTTGAGGAACGTTCAAGCTTATCATTTTAAAACAGTTCTTGAATGTGACCTCTATTTACTGCTTTGTGTCTTTTTGCCAATTCCCACTTAAAGCGCGCTGTCTTTCTCAGTTTACAACGACCTTTAGGAATGTCAGAGCCAAAAAACTGACATGAATCCCTAATTTCTCAGTATTGAGCCAACATAAAATACACCTTATACCGCCTTTTTCTGAGTATGATGGCCCGAAAGATGAGCAAATAAAAAAAGTGAAAATGTTCCTTTGAGTGCTGGTATCCTTAAAATAGGAGGATTATGGGAGAAAATAAAAACCACCCAGGTGAAGCTGGTTTGGAGGGAGACGAATGCTCAGCACGGTGTAAAGCCGTGGGCATCTCCTGCTGCCCTCTGGGTTGTCTCATGGTGCTGCATGGGCGCTCTCAGCGTATAGCTATGTTTGTGTGCACTCATGGCTTCAGCGCATATCACCAGGTAGTAGCTGTGGAGAAGGTGGGCGTAGGAGGAGCGGTCTTGATCTCTTTCTGTCTGTGTGTGTTAGTGTGTGAAAGACAGAGAGGGGGGGGGGGGGGCAAGAGATAGCAAAGGGTTTATGTGAAGCGTAGATGCCAGGGGAAATGTTTTGTACTGTGGGAGTTTTCCTCAGGTTGTCAAGCACCTGTGTTGGAGCGGTAGGGTGATGTGTGAAGTGCACTCCACCAGGTCGACAGCTGGGAAGGTGTGATTTTGGACCCCTATGTGGGATTTGTATGGCGATGTGGGTGGATATTGGGTGGTTCTGCTATTTTCGGGATCACTGTTCAAATGCCTGACAGCTATCAATGCTGAGCTTCTGCATGCTTGAATAATCCACAGTAAGTTGTATTAACACAGCACACAGTGCATATATTAAAAGCCATGGCACTGTGTCTGTGTAGCCCATAATATGAAACCACTTCTGTTCAAATACTGCAGCACTTTCCTTCCAGAAACGTCTCTCTCACTCTCTCCGTCTATAATGTGCCTCAACTCTGCTGCAAAATTTAATGGCCGATATCAAATTTTGATGCCGAGTGACGGGCAACGGAAATGGACAAAAAGGGGGAAAAAATAAGCCTCTCTTGAAAAGAATTAATTTTTCTGTCTTCCTTCTTCTTCTCTCTTTTTTGTCCCTCTTCCTTTCCTGTATCCAACTCCCTCTACTCCACCACTTCCATCTGCCTTTCTTTTGCCTCTCCTTTGGTCATAATCCCCCTCCCACACACACGCACACACACACACTCTCCCTCCACACTCTCTACTCCATCCTTATCCCTCCCTCTCTGTCCCCTCTCCTCTTCAAATCTGTCGCTGTCTCTTTCCCCTCTACAGGCACCACTAGTCGACGCTGCTCTTTGGATCACCGTGGTATGGCCTTCTGGGAGCAGCCCAGCTATGCTCGATGCATAACAAATGAATTCAGATACTTGCAGCAATCAGTAGGTGCAAAGTCAGCTCCCTCTCACAGCCTCTGTTTCCAATGCATCATAAATTACCTCCCCAGTGTTTTCCCCAACCCCCCGCCCCCCGCCATTCTCATCACACTGTAGCCAAAGATTAACCACTTTCAATAGAGGAGCAAATTAAAACACTGGTTTTGCCATTTTTCTGTGTGTAATGAATGGTCATCATCAAGTCCTTAAACTATTTGATTTAGAGTTTCTGGCACGTTCTCATCTCTGTTTGTCTTGTTGCTTCAGCTTGTTGGACTTTTGCATTTTAATAAGAACTGAAAAAAATTCTTTCTTCACATGCACTTCATTATATCTCAAATAACATCCATTATAATACATTACAATCCACGTTTGCATTAGACCATGAAGTTAGTGAATGACAGTGAATGTTAACTACCTTCTTTTTATTAGAATCACTTTTTAATCAAAAGAACCTGAAACTCTCTCTTTCATCCTTTTTCTTCATGAGACATTTAGATCACAAAAAGATCTTTTTTTTTTAATGAAAGTCTGGGTCCACTTTAGAGGGCTTTATTTAATATATTTTTGCTTTAGTGTGTTTGCCCTTAGTCTGGAAACTATAGTTCTTCCACTAGACTAGGTAATTTTGGTAACCCTCCATCACTGTTAAAAATAAAATAATTCAGAAAAGCTGAGAAAGCACATACGGCGCTGCACCTGTGAACGTGTATTTATGGACATAAACCCTGTGCAATGATGTGAAATGTCATTTCGCTGTGCAATTTCTGCCTAAATGTGTGTCTTCTGCTCCAGTTAACTCTTTTATTCATATTGGCTCATTTCAAAACATCCGTGAGGCAGAATACATTTCGGCCTGGCTTAGATATAAGTGTCACATAAAGGGCCCCAGAGATTGGAGTCTTTCTTCCCGATTTTTTGCACTCCATTTACTCCAATGTGTAGCTAAACGCGTATCTCGAGGACACCGATGCCCCAAGTTCTGTCTTCTCCTGTTTTTGGAGGTTCAGGGGCACCTTGCTAAGGGCCAGAGGATGCTGGCGGGAGATGGAATGTCCCAGGTCACGAAAAACCTGCTGGACCTCACCCAGAGGAGGAACTTCTACGCTGGTGACCTGCTGTCTTCTGTGGAGATCCTTCGCAATGTGACAGAGACCTTCAAGAGAGCCAGCTATGAGCCGTCTTCAGATGATGTGCAAGTAAGTGGACAATGGACATGGATCTTGAAATATATTAATCTCCTTCTGTATACTGGCTTACAAATGTATCTAATTTGATAAAATAATCAAGTAGATGAGGATAATGTTTGATAATGTTTGCTGCCAACACTATAATATATTTTTAAAAAGGCTTCCTGACATGTCTAAAATAGCACAAAGCCTGACAAACACATCCCATGGCTCTATTGTATCAAGAGATCTTTAAAACATCCTAAGCTGTTTCATCTCATCATGTTGGGGTTGACTGCAGTCTTGATCCTCTTTATGTCAATAGGATGATGGAGATTATAGCTAAAGCTCCACCTCCATCACCAATAAGATCATTTATGTCCTCAGAGCTGTGTCATTTTTCAAAGACACCCTTCTTGGGGCTCTTTGTGGTCTTTGTGCTTGTCCTGCGTGATGATTTGTGTATGTTTTAGTTTGTGTGTGTTTGGCTAGAGTGCAGCTAAACGAAGGAAGGGAAGAAAATGTTCCTCGCTATTTGATGGTAACAGCAAAGCAAGTTTTGAATATTGTATGTGTGTTGATTAAAAAGCTAATTTTCAATTAGAGTTCTTTTGCAAGTTTCTAATCTTGCTTTGTTACTGTATCAAGCTTGGTTTGTTGTAGTTCTTCTGCACAGAGATGTAGTTAATAGCGCCGGAAAATTGGAAAAGTATTAGTCTCGCCCATCAGCCATTTTCTGTATGGAAGTAGAAATAATTTCTGCTTTAATAATGTGAAAGTTAATTTACATAGCGTTGTTTAAACTCAAAACACACATTTTGTATATGAAAATGTTTCACTGTATATCACAAAATACTCATAATGTTTGGTGTTATACTGTCTTCCAGGTTTGAAGGAGGGAATGTGGGAAGAAAAGTCTGAAATAAAATTATCCAAAGAAAGGGAAAAAACAAAGATATCTAACATAAGTGATGTCGAGATCAGTGATACTATACTCACACTGTATTTAAGCATCTTTTGATTGTTATAGGACTGAATTAGCATGCAGCTTGTGCTTCTGGTTAGGATGTAGGTAATTAAATCACCAACATGTTGAACTCACTTAATTATGCACTTCTAAAGCGCAGTGGTATTTGCACTATAAAATCTAAGGGATGCTCTTTTCCCTGTTTTCTGCACACTAGATGTAAGGTGTATGGTCTGCTGCTAATATTCTGGAGAAATAAAATCCAAATGTTCTGGCCCTGGATGGCCAACTCAGGGCCCATTCAACCATTTTCCCACCACAGAAAATCTATGAGATGAGGAAAGCATTCTGTCTCTGGTTATTATGAGAGTTCTATAGTGCATGTGTGTGTGTGTGTGTGTGGGCAGACAGGAGAGCAGTCAGCCAGCCCACCCCTCTCCGTGTGTCTCTGCGCTAATGCAGTGTTAAAGTGGGCACATTACCACCAGAGGGAGCATAAGCATTCAAGTAGAAAACAAGATAGCCTGTGTCAAGAGAGAGAGCCACTCCCTCAGGCACATTGTAGACCAGACGAAATAACAAGGCTAAAGATCAGACAGGGGGTCCTATTACTACTGCGGGCATGCACCCTAAGCAACCCTTTCTCTCTGCAGCAGAAGAAGACAATCCACATAGCTGCTCAAACATTCCCTTCCATCACTTTTTTTTTTTTTTTCTGATTGCAGCTTGTGCTTCTCTCCCTCAGCATTAAGTGTTTGCAAGCTGCGGGGGGTTCAAGGTGTATTTTTGTCAGAGCTGGTGCACAAAGTCCATCTGTTTCTCTGATGGTTTACCATCAAGCTTTCAGTGGCAATTTTTTCTGGTGCTCCTCAGCCCTGCAGGGACTGCCATTATGCCCTTATAGAAATCCCTGTAAATGTCTGTATTATCCATTACAGTCCTCTCTGAGTGCATGGTGTTTATATGTCATGATTTTAAAAAAGCATCTTGCTGCAGTGCCTGTAATACTTGTGTGTGGGTGTGTTACGTATTTCCCCTTTCATCTTCTCCACAGAACTTCTTTCAAATCATCAGTAACCTCTTGGAGGAGGAAAACAAGGAGAAATGGGAAGACGCGCAAAAGGTAAGCGTGATTCTGTGAATTGCTGTTGAAATAATTCAGGTTGCTGCATGAGTGCTGTGCATCTCAGGGCTTTTGCACAGTTTGTCCATCTAAATATATCGAGATAAAGACAAGTCTGGTTAGTATTGAGATAATATTATATTCCCACATATCACTGCAAGAGGTCATTTAGCAGGTGTGACATCTGGCCTCATTTACAGAGCTAGTTCCAAAGAGCTCCACTTGGTGGCAGCAGCACTGCCACAGAGACTGTCCAACTATTAACACTGCAGGACTCACTCCTGCTGCACACACATTGTTTCACCCTGCTGATACAGATCATGGCAACCAGTGTGATTAGACCATTAGTTCAGTTGAATTTTATATTAGAGAGTTTGGAGTTTATTTTACTTGTTCCACAGGAGCTAAGACTCCCTGTGTCGCCTTTCTCTTTGACATTATAAGGCAGTACAATCATATGGAGAAGGAAGCAATATCCAGTACAAATGTAGGGGCAACAGGCTGCAACATTTGGGTACAGAACAGTACAGTTTCTCAATGCTGTGTTTATCCATGAAGACTGGCTTCTGGCTACATCCTCTGTCGTCATCTCGACATCTCTCAGCCTGAGAGGTGGCAACTCTCATTTTCAAAACTGCCACTGGTGTCTGAGACAACCTGAACTCTGAAATCACGCACATCCAGACTTTGACAGAGGTACCATCTGTGATGACTGCTATTCTACAGAGGGCATCTGCTCTGTTGTCACCTTCACTGGTAAACTGACTTAAATTAGGTATCACATGTGCTGACACACGACTAAGATGGCATCTTAAAATCAGTCAGATCTCTTTTTGTCCCCGTCTCTCTATGCTTGACTTCAAGTAAGATGGTAGGGAACTCAAGCAGCTCAAACTATGCCATGAGTGCCAGTCCTGAGTGTCGCTACAGGCAGTAATTAGGTGTTTACTCACTGTAGCTTCACTTTGGCAGGCCCCAAAGGTAGGTTGCCGGTGAGAAGAGCTCACATATGAGCGGTTTTGTCTGTAAGAATGCGACAGAGATGGAGACAGACAGATCAGAGAAAATATAGGAATAGGAAAAGTTATCTCTGAGATTGAACACCCAGAAGAGATATGTGTTAATTATTTCTGTAGTTATTAATGTGCCTGTCTAAGGAGTGCTGCCTCAGTTTCGGCACTCCACCAAGAGGACATTGGCTAAGCGTCGTCGTCTGAATTCAGTAGACGGCGTTTGGATTTCACAGTTATCAATTTTTCTCACTTGCTGGCTTTTCCTGCATTAATGAGCTCAGTTTTTACACAGCACCCACACACTGTGTGCTGTGGACATTGAAAACACTCACATGAAACACCTCACTATGAGGTTTTGCTGGCTGCAGAGTTGGCTCTGTGCAGAGATCACTATATATTCACCTCCTGTCACTGTTACCATGGCAAGGAAAGGAAGAGCTCTGTCTACAGAACCTCCACTGCAGCCATTTCCCTGCACTGCCTTCACATCTCACGGTTGCCATGGAGACCGGCCGAATGAGCATGACTGCACTGTGCGTCAGACATGCCGGAAGGGGCGACGTGATGTGCTTTTCTCCCCCACTATGGCTTTCACTCTGCTGTGTCAGAGGCTCTCAACTTCAGCATCACTGATCCGCTTGCTTGGCTTAGCTGTGGCACATGTAGAGGCATGTGCAAACACACGGAACACAAGGTGTTACCGAGGAGGGGAATACCTGCCTCAGGTGTTTGTTGAATATCAAGAGTGAGGTGTTAATTGCTTAATGCCACTCAAAAGGCTTTCTAATTGCCTGACAACATCATTTGTTAAAGTCCTGCAATAATATTTGTATAATTTGACACATTTCTGTAACAATTTGACATTTTGAAATGTTCAGCATTGTTCTGTGGCAAGTGGCAACCGTGTTAGAGTCATCATGTATGGCACAGCTACACAGTCCTACAGTCAGCATTCACTCCATCTCAGTCAAAGGACAAAACTGCTGGCCTCCAAATCAAAGCCTCTTATTAGATCTGACCCATCACCACTAGACTGGCAGCCAGGATCACGGTCCAATCTTTTGAAGGTCATTTATTGGATTAGCGTGCCTTTGATTTATCGACTTGGAGGAAAGAGCTGACCCGACCAGCAGCGTTACGGGTCGGGTCGAGGAGCTGTCCGTGGTGCTGAATTCCTGGCTCTGCATTCTCTCACTGAGTGCTGATATCCGTGAAGCATCACATGAACCCGGGCAATCACCCTTGACTTGGCAGAGCCCTTCAGAAGAGAAGCCAACCAACAACTGTGTGTGTAAACTGGTTGGTTATAGCTCTGATGCTGATGTCACATGGATGGTTCAATTAGGGCTGTCAGTATCTGCCCGATATTTTCAGGATGAATCGACTAATCATTTGATCTACAAGGTATCAGAAAGTCAATACAATTCAGGAGAACTCAAGATTAAATATTATAATTGCTTATTTTGTACAACTAAAAAGAAAAAGAAAAAGAAAAAAGAATGCTGGAACCTGTAACAAGTTTTGCTCTAAAACTACTTAAATATTTAATCAGTTAAAAACATAGTTTCAGATTAAATAGTCAATCAATATCAGTTTCAGCACTAAAAAATAGCTTATATAATATATTATACATTGTTGCCCATAAAGTTGTAATAATTTTGTTTTGTTTTTATTCCTATTTATACACATTAGTTTAATTCCCACTGTGATATGTTTGGAAGAGATTGATCAACAAAGTTTTGAGGAAGATACACGTTATCTATCAAGAATATATCACATTGTCACAATCATTTCATGAGAAGAGGTAGAAATATTTTAATCCAACTTTATGGGCAACATGGGCAATGCATTTCTCCTGTTTCTTCTGTTTATTTAACTATCACAATTTTTAATATTTAATTTTGTGGTTTTACAGCTTCCATATTAAATTGTATTTCTTATACGTACTCTTATATGATTTGTGATGAACGCCTTTATACTTTTATTTTACGCTCCACCCTTTAGTCCGTCCACTGACACTGACCACTGCTGCATCTGTGAAATCGAAGGTGTCTTCTCATCTTTCTTATCTTGTCCAGATCTACCCTGGAGCGGTGGAGCTCATGCAGGTCATAGAGGAATTCATCCACATTGTCGGACTGGGCATGAAGGATTTCCACAATGCCTATTTGATGACTGGGAACTTGGGTAAGAATCAGCCCACTTTTCTTCCCGGCACACAGCCACTGAGCTTGTTTCACCATTTATTTCTGCTTGACATGGACACATAATCCCTGTGCTCTGCTGACTCCTTGTGTCAATTTCCCCACCATCATTAATTTAGGATAAATGGCGCGTGGTAAGGGTGGGGGAGTAAAATTACTGCAAATCAATAATGGTAATTAAAACCAAGCTTGTGGTCTTAATGTGCTAAATTCCTATGAAAACACTTAAGACCCAATCCAATATCAAGAGCATGCAGTGGAAGAACCCCCACAAGATGAAAGTGCTTCTTTAACTGGAGCTAAAAAGAAAACGTACACACAGCACTCCTATAAAATGGGATATTTTTATGCTCTGCTGATATTTTATTTTAATTTATTAGTATAAGTAATTCATAATTGTGTGGTAGTAGATTTTACTTGTGTTGTCTTCTGTATGCCACATGATAGACATTTTCTATCGCTCCATAGTTTCAAGGGTGTGTTGCAATAGTCAAATAAAATATTTGTGGCATATTTGAACGTGAAGTCATTTTGTTCTGCAGTCCTTTGAGGAAGACATGACTAGCAGAGCGTACCCTAAAGCATGTTGTGCAGTGGTGCAGCAGCATAAAAAAGATTGTTTGTCAGTTCCTCGTGAGATTAGCAGTTATTTCAAAAATATGTTGCGGGACTTTCAGATAAAAGGCTGTAAAATAGGAAGTGAAATTACCAGTTATTCTTTTAAAGTGTAATAAGATTGCAAACATTTTTCTTTCTGCACCACTGATTGTGGTCCAGATTATAACTCCTCCTTTTTGGGGATAAAAAAAAAAAACGTCTCTGGATATGAGCAGTACTTCTCTTCCCTAATGTTCTCACGGGTTCTTTTTGCTTCTGTCGCACAGCCTCTTGGATGATCTGAGGTCTCTGTGGCATTTCATTTCTTACTCAGCCATAAATGGTGTCTTACTGGAATAGAATAATAGAATTGCGGTAGTGATTTATTCATGCAAGTGAATGTGAGCATGTGCAGCTGTGCTGGTAGGCAATTCCTCTGGAGGAGTGAGATTTCTTCCTTGTATTCTTTACAATAGCTAACATTTGACCCACTTCTAGCGAACACTCACACTCAATGGCTCTTTATGGTATATGATTTCCATAATGATGAATAGGTAGCCCCCAAGAATAGCATACCAAACATGGTACAATGAATGCACCCATCAAAATGCCATTATAAAACACATGAGAGGCAAATTAAGTAATGGACACTTGGAAATAAGGCTTGAATGCATTCCATAATGCTAAGCATTAATGACTTCTTTCACAGATGTGAGAATATTTCCGTGCCCTTTTTGCTACTTTATACTTCTTCCAATTTGGCTTAATGGTGGCCGTCCAATCTCATTGCCACAGCCTCCTCTTTGTGCTCGAAAAAAGCATTAACACATGACCCCTGCTTCATACACAATATGCAATCTCTTCTGTGAAACTGACTCTAAATTGACCATTAAGTGTTTTATCCAGATTAATATTGCACAGCTAAACCTGAATATGAAATACTTGACTCTTATTATATTAGTCATCTGTACGACTGTCTGGCTTTGGCTCAAATCTGTGGAACCAGGGATTAAAGCGTGTCCATCCGTCAGACATGATGTGACAGAAAGTCTTTCGGCAAACATGGGGTGATGACGCAATTCAGCATCGTGTTTCAGTGTTAAACAAAACACTGACTGGCATAATTGGGGCCTATTCTTGAAGGACTTTGCTGCATGAGTATTTTTTATTTTTATGTTATTTTCTGCAGATTTTACCATACCACATTGTTTGAGCTCCATTAGTTTCTAATGCATTCATACAATATGAAATTTGAATCACAGAAACTTGACATAAGCAGTCCATTACAATGATCTTGTCATGTCTTCGGCGTCATTTCCATCAAAACTATGATATATTGTTGTATGGTACCGCATTTAAAGGACCATCAATTTAAAAATTGATTTGACTAAATTGAAACGCCTGCATAGTCTAACGACTTCTACATAAATATGACAGATAACCTGCAAGTTCTCATATGTGTACTGAAATGATGGCAAACATCAGCTATCTATAAGAGCAGAACCTCATACACAAACCTGTGATATTATGTTGGTAATGATACAGTGAGAACCACTGGTAAGTCTAGTTAGTACAAAATTAGTTTCACGCATTCTGTTCTTGTCACAAATTAGTCTGATTGCTCCAACGAGGACACTATAGAATACAAGTCTAACTGTGGTGCTGTACATTGAGTAATACATACAACATGTAATACATTGAGACATGTTTAATTTTGAGACTAAAATCAAAGACAAATGAACGTGTCGTAGCGACTAAAATAAGTGTGATAGAACCTGATGGAGACAGCATCATGGCATTGAGATCACAGTAGTTTAAATAATCCCTGAGATTTAAGACTTTTCTTCTCTCATGTAGCAGTGCTTAATTGAACAACATGAGGCTAATCAAAAGTGTTTGAGCCACACTTCTAAAACTATGATTTGTTAATTTGTTAGATTCATTTATTTATTTTTTCCTACCTTTCCACAGTAAATATGAAAATGGCTGTCAAACGGAGCGTGCATCAAAGGCACTGAGAACTTTTTGACAGCAAGTAGCTTCCAGTTGTTTTCTTCTTCAGGTGTGACTGAAGTCTTCCTGATTACTGCATGCGCCTTGGTAATGAGTTGCAGCTGTGTTGGCTCATCAGTTTTACTAATAAAGCAGACAGACCTTCCTTTTTCACACTAATCCAGTCGAAACACATAAAACTGTCAAAATTCTTAGTCCCAGGAGATTATATCTTCGAAAACTTTTTATCTCCCAGCATTCATAGGGGTACATTTTCACCCCAAATAAAAGGCTTTATGTCACTGAAAGAAACTTGTTGACTAAATCTATCTTTCTTAGACTTATAAACATAATGGCTGAACATGTATTTTCAACATACATTAATTTGAGGCCTCTGGGTTACAGTTTGAATGTTTCTGCATAAAGTAATAGGTAGAAAACATTTGTTTTGTGATGGCTCGTTAAAAAAAAAAAGCACACATTATTTTTCATCAAAATCTTAAAGAACATGTGCGAACCACTTAGTAAGAGTGTGCAAATGCTGGAAGTACAGTATGCAGACAGATTCCTGAAGCAGCTTTTTGAAAAATCTCGGCACTGAGGGGCCATTTGGCTTTTGAGCAATTATCTGAAGATGTGGCAGTAATGAGGTGCCTCTGGCCAGAATCAGCTGGAGCCTTACTAGCTGCTGGTGGAAAAATATAAAGGTCTTGTGGAGAGAAAGTTTTAGTACAAGAATTAACTACATTCTTTCACCTGTTTGATGTAAATGTCAGGAAAATAAAACATTTTGTTTAAGTTTTCAATTTTGCCATTATCCAAAACGCAGACTTGTGTAAAAAATGCATTAATTCAGTCACATTTTACTGTGCTTTTGGAAAATTACTCAGTATACCAAACTCCATTTTGATGATACATGACCAGGATGTAGAACACAGAGTTTTCAGGATAATTATGTTAGCCCCGGACACAGCACAGGCTCTGGTAGCCAGCCGCACAGTAATTTCAGCTCACACCACAGTGTCCTGGTGGCCACGTGGCCCTTTTGATTAAAGGAATGGAAAGTTTTGTGGATCCATCGGTGGAAGCCAAGTGGAGAGCATCTGGCTGAGTAAGATATTGCAGCATCATTTCGTCACTAATTTATGGCACCCTCTTGACACCTAGATAAATACTGGCTGTCACCGGTGCATCGTCCTCTGTCCTCCTACTTTTAGTCAAATAACCTTGATTGCAAAAGGCTCTTCAGTCCAGCAACTTATTCTCTCTCCTTACAAGCAAACACTTGGAGGACAAAGTGAAGCTTGGGACATGTTAGAAAATTAAACACCGCTTTGAAGGTGAAATGCATCTTGTGCGTTTGACATTTGTCTTCTGGCTGTCTATTGTCAGACCGTATTTCACGGTCGAGAGAATATTTTGACATTAATAGTGATTAATTGCAATTACACACACAGACTATGGCTGCAATTATTTCCCATGCAAAACGTTTGTGTTATCTGACTTCAACAGTTTACTTAATATTGAACCTCTCATGAATGCATTCAGATGTAATGAGCAATGCTATAATTCCCTTTTATGAAAATGAGCCATGCAGAATGCACTGAATCGGTGTTCAGAAGCATCACAATCCTAAATTATCACTTTATTTGTGCTGTCTAGCCCCATCAGGCAAGTGCAAAGCCCCATTTACCTGCAGAATTACCCAGAACTCTCAGTCTCAGTCTTCCTAGCACCCCGTTGTGTTTCACAGTGTGCCCCGTGACTAAAACCACCCAACACAAACAAACACACAGACACACTTACGACTCCTGCTCCCAACATCTGGTGCTGTGAACAGGCCTCTTTGCAAATTCAGGGTCTCGTGGCGCTTTGTGATTTCATGCCTGCTGCTGGATCATCCGAAACACACAGACACACCTTCTGTCACAGATTTCACTCAAACATGGAGTCTTGCCAGGATTTAAATTGTATTATTGGCAGGGTACAAGGAACAATAGAGCTTTTGCATCAATGGTAGGATTAGCCTCAAATTCTCCTGGCTGAAGCACCACCTGACCACGACTGGATGTGATACCAGGTAGAGAGCAGGACATCTTTATCCCTCCCTTGTAAAGTTGAGGCCTTTTAAGTTGATCCTTGGAATTTTCCGTGTCGTTGCCATAGTACACCGGCCTTTTATGGCACATCAGTGGGTAGGTGAGAAACTGAAAGAGTGATTAAGGAGATTACATGTCTACCAGTTGTCAGGTGCCAATTGTAACTTTGATTTTACACTTTGTGGTAAATGTGGTAAACTGTACATAAATGCATTAAAAACCCATTTAAGAACTTCTTTGACATAAATTACCTGTGCATCAGAGGTTGCATCAGACTTTTTCATTAACTATTATTTTAATAGACTTTCAGATGTGACAGACATTCTGTCATAATCTATTATTACCTGTCATTTTCATTTCTTAATAATAATAATAATAAACTTATAGTAAACTTAATTTATAGTGCACTTTAAAAAACAAGTTTAAAAAGTGCCTCTTGGATAAAAATAGAAAATGCCCTGTGTAATAACACATTAAAACAGAGTTTAATGCAGTCATGAGATGTATAGTCTATTTAATAGCATTTCATTTTCAAACAACTCAATCACAACAGCATTTAATATAGAAAATTGAGACATTGCATTTATAAGGGCATGGAGAGAAAGGATGAACAGAGACACCAGCTGTGCGGTCACTTTTCATGTCAACACTACACCAAGCAGATGAATGATTTTTACCTCCTTGTTGCAACTTGCTTCCCCCATAACAGTAGCTGCCCCTGTCTGATAAATGTTATCAGTATTACTTGGTTGTCCTTCATCCTCTACTGCATTAATTCCAATTTTTTTCACAGTATTTATCAACCACATCACAATCGCTGGGCTTTCTAAAGAAACTTCAGGCATGCAGCTGTTCTGACATTTTACATAACTGATATAAACACACCCTTAAACAGCATCTGAATACATTGGCAACTAGATGTCATTGTTTTGTGGTGTTAGCCAGAATATTTGAAGATGTACCCCTCTATATGGGAGTGATAGCAGATTTCAGTCCTGTGTTTTATCTGGGGTATAATTTGATTCCAAATTTTACCTTCAAACAGTAAATAAGATGTGTTGTTGCACAGCCTTTGAAGGATGAAAAGCCGGCTCATACATGTTTACCCAGTTTGAGATGTTCAAGCAGAGATTTGCCAGGTGAAAACAGGCAGCAAAAAATGCTCTGCCCAGAATGATGCAACATGGCACTAATAGTGCTCTAGCACATAACTCAACAATCACAACTTTTGTCTTTATTTTAAGTTTAGAATTTCTAAGTTATATCTTGAATAGAAATTGTAAAGCCTGACTAGTTGTTTCACCATGCCCTTATGCAAAGCTATGCTAACTGGTTTCTAACATGAACCTTATATTAACATACAGACATAAGAGTGGTCTCAATCCTCCCCTCTCACCTTTAAATAACCAGACATAGCAGCTGGAATCAAAGTTTTTCTTCAAAAAGTCAAAATGGTGGTAAATACTTTGCATGAAAATGCATACACAAAACATTCATCTAAGTTTGTGACATACGAAGGATATCTTTTTTTTTATCATAAGCTGACTCTTTGGTAAAATGAAAATGATTCTCCATGAGACAATCTGCACAACTCACTCATATTGATACAGCATATTGATCATCAGTATTTCTTCATTGGTCCGTGTGTTTGAATTCTGCAGTGGCCAGCATACAGAGACTTCCAGCAGTGTCAGTGATGACTGACATCAATTTCCCAATGAAGGGTCGTAAAGGCATGGTTGACTGGGCCAGGAACTCTGAAGATAAAGTGGTCATCCCAAAGGGCCTTTTTGTTTCCCAGTCAGCAGGTATGTGACTTAATATATTTCACAGAGCCATTCTGCTACTTCTAGTCCAACAAGTCTTTCTTTTGGACACATACACAGTCTTCACGTGTATGTATGCAAAAGTTTACTTCTGTATAAAACTTGCAGTGTCATGTATAGAATCTGCAGAGGAAACTGTGGTAGAAATGAAGGATTAATGCATAGTGAAGAGACAATGATGGATTCATTGGCCACTGCTGAGGAACGGTAAACAAATATCTCCACATCTCAGCATAAGCTGAATAATTTTAGTTAAATTGCTATCTTTGAATTTTTACAATAAGGCTTTCACACAGATGCAGATCAGTCTTCTGCAGAAGGTATTTTCTTTATGTTTTATGCTACATCACTCCTTGTTTTGGGAAAGTGAAATAATGCCACAAGCCTTTGAACAAAGCCAGTTTGCTTGCTTGTGCTTGTTCAGTCACTGAGTTTTTCATCGACTCAGCATTTTCAGCATCCTTTCAAACGCTGCCAGTTGCCACTGTACATTGCAATCCAGAGCGAGACAATTTGGTTAATTGGTGTAATCAGTCTTATCTGGAATATATCAAAGATAACAAAACAAGGGATTGATTAGTGTCATGTGTCGAACCCAAGCCACTCTAATCTCGAGAGTGTAAGAAGCTGATTCTACTGGAGACTTTAGCACTTCTCTGACTGGAGTCAACAAAGTCTATTGGAAAAAAAAAGTTGCGAAAAGTGCTCTTTGTTACAAAAAATCTTTTTTTCTTCAAGTGTTATTGGCAAATAACACTGCAAACTGGCACTGCAAACTAGCAGGTTTGCTTAAGCCAAGTGTTACTCCCAAATAAAACTTCCCTTCAAATAATGAAAATTTGCTTTATAGGAAGGCAAAACTTACAGTATTAAAATCATATATTATGGACATTTTGACTATTAGTATATATATATATAATTACTTTTCAGCTGAAAATCTGGCAACCAGCTCCACTTGTATATTGAGGTTGGGTGATCCTCTAAAAAAAGGAAGTCTGACAATGGTGTTAATTAATTGTTTAATTTCCCTTCAGATATGGAAGGATCGCCTGTCTTCATTTTGGGAACAGTTCTCTACAAGACTCTTGGACTCATGCTACCGTCACCAAAGTAAGTGCAGCGTACCTCCTTGTCTATATTTTCTGGTCTGCTGGCAGGAGGAAATATGAGACAGATTTAATCCTTTGGAAGCAGCAGAGGTGTCCATTTTTATTCAGAGTAGTAGATCAAGTCTTAAAAACAGGCTGTGCCTAATGCCAGTGTCCCTGAAATGTTCCACTTCAAAGACATGAAATTCAAAGTTTCAACAAGAGAAACCCAGGGACTTTTCCTGTATTGCTTTTGTAGCAATGTTATTTAAAGTTAGAGCTGATACTTTTCATTCATAATTCTTATTTTGTCCTTGGTGATGAACAAACCTCATATTCATATGAAACTTAGAGAAAGTAGTGTGTTTGTGCTAACTCGATTTAGTAAATGAAACATATGCATGGAATGTGTAGTTAATTAAGGATGACATTAGTGTCTGGAAAAGCAGCAGGGTGTCCCAAATAAACACCTGGTGTCAGACCCCAATCAACAAGTCCCTGGCACCAACGTCCCAAGGACAGAGCGGTCATTCCACCGGCCAGGCCAGCTGTCATTGGTGAAGCAGCAGCCCTCTGTGCACATGTGGAGAGGAGCTCATATTGGGACACAGAAGCTCGTCCTCTCCAGACTAACAGGATCAAGTCTTGAGGATTTTCCATTTGACAAATTTTATGTTTCTGAAGTTTCAAACAACTTTCTGGCACAGAGTTTCTCAGTGCACTTAGAGTGGAGAACCAAAAAACACATCCATTTACTCCATTGATTCCCATTTTAAAATAACAGACCTGTACCATTTGACAACGTCAGATAAAAATATTCTCAGCTCAAGTGGTGCTGGTAGGACAGGGGGCTGCTGTATCACCTCTACTTTCCTTTGTGAAGTTGACAGTTTTCTTCCTAGTGGGAAGTGCTCATGGATTTCAGCTTCTAATAAATAGAAGATTCTGTCAACTATACAATAGCTGTAGATGGTTTTTGAAACAGGACTATGATGCCAGATTTTGAAAGCGTAGGATACAAAGAAACATCTCGTTCAGTGCAGACGAGTCTTTGATTTGTATTTTCTGTTTGCTGGTCTGCTTGGATGTTTTGAACACCGTTACTTGCAAACATCCTCTATAGCTGCTTTGACGTCTAATGGGCAGCTTTTTTCATTTCATCTTGTTATTGAGTGTTATATTTGAGTTAGTGTTCAATACAAGGAGCAGCAGAGAAGAATATTTTATACTAAAATTAATTCAAAGAACTTGCACACACAACATTTTAGATTATTAGAGAAAAGAGGAACTTTAAATTCAAAATACGTCCACAAAATCTTCTCAGAAACCCCAAATCAGGTTTTGATACCAGTGTTCTGTACAGATCCCACATAATTCTCACTGACTGCACTTAAACCTAATCCTGAAGTGTTAATGCTTCTTCACAGAGCATAAAACGAGACCTCAGGTGTTTGAAGTAAAATAAAGCTTAAGGTTTTGAACGCTGGAAATGTTGTCAGATGTTCATCCTTTATACACATAAGCTCCATGTAGGGATATACAGTAGGCTAATACAGCTAAGCCTATGTGTTAAACACAAGCCTCTACTTTACCAAATTGTGTAAGAAAGTGAAGTCAATCGTTGCACATTTCACCCACAAATCCAAGAAATTCAATCAGTTTTCTCATTTTTGGCATTCTTTCTTCAACTCAGGAACAACACGGTCGTAAACTCCAAGGTCATTGCTGTGACTGTGAGACCCGAACCCAGGGCAACTGAGTCCCACCTGGAGATTGAACTGGCTCACCTGACAAATGTAAGCATCACCTATCATTTTGAATCACGCTGACTGACAAATGATTATGTTGTTCGGGCCTATAGATGTTAGCTTTTGCTGTAAAAGATCAAAAGATTCTTCTTTTTGTCTTTTGACTGAATGCCCTACAATGACCACAGCCCATATCACCACCCATTAGTCAACACACAATGGTGGTTAATTGGCTCGATAATTAATTTGGAAGCATCCGGTGTCAGGAGAGTTCAGCACAGTATGATAATTACATGGACAATCCCTTTCATGAGCCAGGCTTTTTATTCACCTTGAAGATAAGGTGCATGTAAGTCTGAATGTGTCAGCAAGTGTGTGCGTGTGTGTCTCCGATAGTTTACTCCACACATGAAACACATTTTCAAAAGATCTACATAGAAGGACAAATATGCAGCTGATTTATAATGATGATGATGATTATAATGATGATTAATAATTATCATCACCAATTTACCTGGTAAACATTTTGTCCTTTTCCTGCCTTCCAGGGAACAATGAACCCTTACTGTGCACTGTGGGACAGCAACATAATGTAAGTGCGCATGCGTTTTTTACTCCTCTTAGTTTGTGTGGGGATTCCTGGGTTTCAGGATAACACACTTGTTATATTACTTTTCTGTTACATGTCTTAAATCGGGTTAGTGTGCATCATCTTCAAAAACCAGGGATACATTTCTCTTGTGCACATCTTTGCAAAGAAGCTGGGTAACCCCAATAGTGCAGCAAACAAGCAAGAGGGCTGGATAAAATAAACCTGCAAGGCAAAATTATGCATTAAACTCTTACCAGGGGTGAGGGGGGTGGATAAAATAATAGCAATATCTATTATTATATTATCTGAGATAAAACCTCTACTTTGCTGAGACTTAAATGTACTGATTTAAGCCAGTTCTCTTTGTGGAGTTATTTAGTGTCCCCAGTGTTGGAGTCAGGGTTGATGTGGTTCTACGGTTGCAGTTGTTAAGCATATGCCGTCATGATTTCGTCAAGACTCTTACACTCTTACACACAATAAGAGCATAATATGAGTCACTCGTGAGTCACAAGTTCACTCAAGTAAATCGCAATTACAGAGACATTCGTACAAGTGAGTTGTGCTTCACAGAATGTTAAATTAAAAGCCAATTAGCAGCAAGTGTCGGCTTCAGCAGACATCTGAAAAATACTAATTTTCAGAGTGAGCGTTGATAAGGAAACTTTACAGGCCAGATAGTGCTGGAGCATCAGCCATAAGGACTGCAGAATTACGTAACATAGCAAGGGGAAAACTCTCAAGAATCATGAGGACATAATGCAAAACACAGCTGCATTCTTAAAAAGGCACAACAGCAACAGCAGCACAAACTAAAGCCTTAAGAATTACCATGGAGACAAGTAAAGATATGACACAATCACAGTGAAATTGTAAGGATCACAAAGAAAGTCATAGTATTGGGCTGCATGATTACATTGTAATGTTGTCATTATTCTGTCAACACCTTGTACATTTACACTCCTAATTAATGCTTTTCTGAAATGTCTGTTGACTGCTCTACATGCCCTTTAAAGTTGCTTGAGTTTGGTGTTGTGATGCTGTTAAAGGGGACTTGATGTCACCTTGTTCGCAGCGGAATGGTTTTTCGTACCTGCACAGTTAACGTTTGACAGCAATGTTCTTGTCACAGTGTCACTTGATAAAAACCAAAGTTGCTGGAGCATTTCCACTTGGAGAAAGTCAACTTTTCTTGCTACTTTTCACTGAAGCCTGTACTAGTTCAGCTAGAGCCAATTATTTACTAGTCACAAAAGTAAGCTGATAGTTAGTGAATTATTTACACTCTAGAGCCTTTAAGTTTTATTACAGCAGGCCCTTTTTTAACATCATTTATGGTCCACATTTATGTATTTGCATGCTGTAATTGTTTCTCTATATATGGTAATAGTATATATAGTATATCCTGTGTGGGATTCACATTGTACACATGTACAAGGGATTCACAGGAAACAATGCATGCACACACTGACGCAGCAGACAAGTATTGCTGAATGTGGGGCGTCCTCTCAGCCCATTGTTTGTTTGGGTGCGCTGTAAACAGACACAGTTGCTCTCCTTCTGTTGCATTTCTGACAAAGTACAGTAGCTGCTCAAGACATGTTTACCTCCCCCAACAGTCGATGCATGTCTCTTTCAAAAGCAACCCAGGGACCAGTGTTATTACTCTAAAAGGTGCTTACTGCTAACACCAGTAGCCACAGACGTCACCAGATCAGCCAGGACTGAGCTCAATCTTTGATATTTAGATATGTTACACATTACTGTAGGACATGTTATAATACAGCCCTACAGTATATAGATAGTAATTTGGTGTGTATTTGTAATTGAAGTTTTAATGAGCAGTAACTGGAAATATTTTGCACCTCAGATTTGATATATTAATTAAAAACTGCAGCTGTAGATGAACCAGCTTAGGCAACAGCTTATATGAGGTTGTTATTTTTACTTTGAAATAGCATGTGAATTGTGCATAGTCTGTCCTCTGTCATAGTATTTGAGGGCAACTGGTCTATTTTTGAACAGCAAAGATACAACTGGGACAACTCTGCTCTATTCTCTTTCACTGACTTTCACAATCCAAGTGTTTCATATCAGTATTTTTATTTTTTTTATGATCCACACCAAGTCATTTTAATCAGAGCACCACCGAATGACTCTGTGGTATGATTATCATGTTCATTTCAAACAGTTGGCTCTTCCTATTACACAATAGCAGCCACTCTCAGGACTCATTGAGGGGGTAATACGCCATCTGCCAGCCATGTTGGTTGAGAGTGCTCACTGTAACAATTAGCAAAATGAAAATGTTGTTCACAAGTGGAGGACTGTGTCCTCTGTGCTGCCCGTCGCACCAACTTGTTGTGGGCCGGATACAGAACATGTGAATACTGAGCTGAACACTGGAGGCAGCTACAGTAAGAGCTGCAGGGCTGAGACAGCTGCCACACCTGAGTCTCTGCTCTCTGCTGCTTTACTTTCACCACAGGGGTGGAAACCGGAGGCGTAAATATTCCTGTGTGACAGCACAAGGAAAAACTGTTGTGATTTCTCTTTTTATGTAAGCGACTGGGAGGAACCTAACATGCTGTTCATCACTGCAAAGCTGTAGTATGATATTGTGATAGAATCCATACTTTCTTCGATTACCTTTCTGTGCTTGTTTGCCCCTATCTTTCTACACAGAGGGTACATTTTAAATACACATAATAAGTGCAACATTAGAAAAATCTATTGTTGTGTTCTAGCAAAAAGGAGACTAAGAGTAATAAAAGAGACAGCAAGAGATGCTAATGCTTTTATTTCTGAATGAAAGCACTAGTTTAATGAGAATAATTTGATATTTTACAATCCATTAACTTAAACTTTAAATTTATATTTATTATATTTATATTTTTATATTTTAAATACAGTTGATAGACTAAAATGTCTATACAATACATAATTGTATACAGCATCATGACACTTATATTGACGATTTGCAGAAGTGGAAAGTGGCTAAAGACATATAATCAAGTATTGTTATGAGGTAATGCCCTATTATTTTATGATAGTATATTTCAGAGGGAAATATTGTAGTATTTACTCCACTACAGTTATCAGAGAGCTATTATTACGTACAGGATTCTTCACAGATCACAGATTCACATTTTACATTCCAAACATAAAATCAGCTTAAAATATAAAATGAACCGTTATCGATTATACTAAAAACAGCATACTGTATATCAACGAAATTAGCTCCAAATGGAATATAAAAATGCTACTTATGCTGTGTAATGTATGCATCAGTGATAATAATCCAATAATATATTTGAATGCTTTTACTTGTAATAAGTTGAGGATTTGAGTAAAGTAAGATCATTATTGAATACAAACAATACAGCAGATCTTTCTCGGCATCATTTCAACAATCGTTCACTATGTCTGAACAGGGTAATTAGTTTTTAACATTCTTCATTTAATCCTTTGCAAGTAAAATAAGTAAAATTACTGAACTGTCTGAGCTACTGGTCACGGCTCACATGCGGCTGAGCCACATTTAATGATGTGTGCTTCCTGTGATTGTCATGTTTTGACCAGTTTTTATAACCTGTAGAATATTTTGCTGCACCTGGCTGTCACTGTGATTACCTTAAAGTCACGAGGGAGAAAAAAATGCAGCAGAGAATAAAACAAAGATGTAAATGATCATGCTAGTATGCAGCACTCCATGTGCTGTGAAATCTGAAACATTAGAGCATCCAGAGAGCCAACATCTTTTTCTCATTTACTCTCACGTCTGCGGCTCCACAGCACCGAGCGTAAACATGTCAGATGCATACACTTTTATTACTTTTTCAAATGTCAATATTTTCAGTGATCAAACAAGCCGAAAATTACCAATATCCCACCACTGTGCCAAGGGAAAAATATAAAAATGTAACCTAGTAAGTCAGATCAGTTAACGTCCCTGTAGTGTTCAAGGAACACAAATATTTTGTATGGGAATAATCTACCAATTAAATCAAGACATATTACACTAGCTAGAAGGTTAGTGTCATTGCATCATGAGTTTAAATCAGATTAGTTTTCAGCTCCATCTTTCTTTAAATGGTTTAGAAAGATTAATTAATCTCATTTGGAGTATTGTAATCACTTAAATTCTAGCTCTTTAGTTGCTCCAGACAGAGGCAGAACTTGCAGGAAAAGAAAATGATAGAATATCATTACAAGCAAGTTCTCGCCTTTTGGCGTTCCCCTGCAATTACATGCTTTTAAAACCCTCTGAATCCTCGTAAAGCGGCACATGGGAAGCCATATGAGTGTCTTTCTGAGTTGTTAATCGCAGATGTTTTAGCATACCCTCTCAGATTATCCAGCTGTGTTTTATAGAGGCCAAACCTTAAACTGAAGAGGACCCTACTTGTCATTAAAGACTTGTAGATCCTGAAACAACTTGCCACATCAGGATTAACAGCATCTTGACCCCTCTTTAAAACATCTATCTACAACTCACAGCCTTTTTTTTTACTGACTGCTGTATTTATTATACCTGTTTCTTACTTTTTAAGAATGATTTCCCTTTGCTCTTCTGCTTCTTATCTAAAGCACTCTAAAAGTAATAAATTATATGACGCTATTGGTATTGGTAACCATGAAATGTGGTTCATCTCATGGTGCAGTATAACCACACAGATTGTAATCTTTATGACCAAACATGTACGACACATGTATTGCTATACCTTCAGCGCTGTAGCTCAGCAGGATTGTGTATTTCCTTTCTTTGACAGCTTCTACTAGACTCAGTTAAAATGATTTACTCTTCAGAACGTACAAGGCCATATATCAAATAACAACCTGAATAAGTTCATCTTAAAAAAAAAGATTATTATGGTAGAAAACCTGCTGATTCAAAAAAAAAAAAAAAACACTTTCAAACCTGTGACAACAAAAATTTAGTTTCCTTAACTGATGAGTAATAAAATGTTTTAATTCAGCGTTTTTATTATGACTTTAATAGTTATAACGCAAATTACTCGTTGCTGTACAGTTTGCACCATGAATGTTATCGGGAACACTCTACTTCCTGTGGAATCAAAGCATATGAATCATTTACAAGGTGGGAAAAGCAGCTGTTGCTGTTGCAGCTTCAGGTTCTAAAAACATCTGGAGATGTTGGATTTTAGCCAACCAGGCCACAGCAAACAATGTTAAAGAACCAAGAGAAACCTTTACTGCACATGCAGTTCGACATACAGTGCAGAAATATATATTTACAGTAGAAATCTGTATTTACCCATGCAGTTAACGGTATAAACAATTAGCACTTAATTATATGAACTGTTAAAAAAAAAAAAAAGCAGTTCATTTTCAGTTTTCAGTTTTATTGTCATATGTAGGTTTCCACAGTGTCAACAGTACAATGAAATGTGTTGCATGAGAAAAACAGGTCAGCTCAGTATCTAGTTACAATAACAATGCTGAACACAGAAGACTGAACATGTGTTAGCACAGTATGAACAAAAAGAATAATTACAGGTAAATGCACAAAAGTTCACTTAGTTGACATGGAGCAGTGCCAATCTTACATTGTTAATTAACTTCTACTGTAGTAACATTCTAGATGTGTGTGTGTAAAGCTTGGTTCTTTCTGTGATTAATAGTACACATCTACACATTTTAATATACTTAAGTTTAGGGCTACTTAGAAGTTCAACAAGTTGATGCATCAGGTGACAGAGCTCAACATCCACTTCTCCTGCTTCATCTTTCAATTTTAGATGTATTTGATTTTAGGTTCCATCTCTTTATTTAAATTCTGTTCAAAGTGCTCTCTAATGGTTTCCTTCTTTGATGTCAAGCTTCTTTGACATTTTCATATCTGAGATCAGCGGTTGTCAAACCTTTTCAAGTCATAGACCGTCAAACAGAACACATTTGCTCCACAGATTCGCAATTTTGATAAGATTTGGTCCCAGTGATTTTTTTTTTGTTGTTGTTTTTAGGTTTGGTTTTGAATTGAACGTGTCAATGCTGCAGATTAGGAGACTATAATGGCTGAGAGTGCTGCTTTCTTTAATTCTTGTGGATTCATTTATGAGGAAATTCAACCACTTCAGGTTTAGCTCGGGACCACTCCTTGTCCACTTTGCAATAATCTCTGCGCGCTGTAAAAAGGACGTTGGCAGGCAAAAGAAGTAACGACGTGGGCGATGTTTGCAGTAATTGTAAGCTTCGCTCCAGCAAGGACTCATGACGGACTGATGAGGACACTAACCATGCATTAGTTGACAGCAGGAGGTATCGCTGTGTTTGTGTGTGTGACAGCACAGGATGTAAGCTGGGATAGATCACATGTGCACCCCGAGGGAGAACATGGAGTAAAAAATGACTAGTGCTACATGCAAGGAACAGTTGCAGAGAATGGCATAAAGAAACAATAATAATTTGCCAATCATGTGGATTTAAAGATTTTAAACTGATCTGGATACACACGACTACACATGCGCTGAAGGTCACCCACCTGCAGTGATAATAGGCATAATGGACCTATTAGCAGGTGCACAACACCTTCACTTTGTATGCACGTGTGGAGCCATTCATGTCCTCACAGATCCAAGCTGCAGGATCTCTTGCTTGTCTACCTCCTTTTTTTACTTCCCACTCAGGATTCTTTTTTTTTCTTCTTGCTACATAAAAATATGCACTCATTTTTCTCTCATCTTCACTCAGTTAACACGCGCAGCGTGGCCCACAGGCTGATATAAATTGCCCGTCATCGGGAGATCCAAGATGGATGGAATAATTTCCCAGCAGTGCCCCCGCCCTCGTCTGCCCGTCATTGTGTGTCAGTCTTTCAAGACTTTATAAAATTGCCTAAAGTGTATTGCCTGAGGCACTCTTTAAGCCCCCCGTCCGGTGCCTGCCTATTCTGATGTGGGCATGCAATGCATTTAAAGAGGCTTTTGGATTGTTATCGCCGACTCCTGAAGAAATACTATACGGTGAGCAAAGCAGTGTCATATGCAAAACTGTCTGACAGGTATAAAAACAACACGGGCTAAAAAAGAAAACTGCAGCTCTGTCTGGTGGTTTAGTCTATGCAGCTGCAGCGGGTTGTTTAGCTGGACAACTGTGAGGTTACAGAGCTTCACTATTTGACTTTTAAGTGCTCTGCTTGGACATCTGGATAAGTTATGGGTTTAGTAATAGGATCTCTTTGGCTGGAGGAACTCAATCTGTCAAAGTTCAGGAGGGAACACAAACCTAATTGGAGTTTTGAGCAACTGTCGATCTCTCAGTTCCAGCAAGACGCAAGGTTTTAAATACTGAATGTCTGTAAAACTTTCTTGACTTTCTATGTCGATCTGCTGTCACTTATCTCCCATCTTAACAACTAAATATGTTGAAATTGGGGCATGATCAAAAATTGTCACATATATTTTAATCCTGGAAGTTTTAGTGCAAAGTTGTCAATACATCACTGCATGGATAGAAAGTGGTTAGCAAAGGGTAGGTGATGAATGTCATGGCATCAGTCTCACTGTGGTTAACATCAACAGTGACACCTTCTCTCAGGGATATTTTATATTTTAAGGCCACCAGGCCCAGATAAGGTCAGACAACACATCAGACGTGGCATACATAAATCCCCAGTCAGGGATGTTCTCCTGTCAGCTTCTCTCACTGGCACAAAAGAAAAACGAACATCTAGTAAGTCAAAAGTTAGCAACAGATCATGTCGAGGATTGAGTCCTCACCAGGGAGAGTGGTGGATTCATCGCAAAGTTTTCAAGAAGTAGAGGCGTCACACATGCTATCAATCTCATCCCAGGGAAAGTGTGCTTTGGAGAGTGGTTCTGCTTCTCAATCTGACAGTTGTGTTTCCAAATACAACAGCACCGCTGTGTACAAAGGGCGATCTCATGTGGGCAGGTTTATGAAGGGTATGATGCTAACGGTGTCACCCAGCAGATTCACCATGGCCTGTTACTCCACTGCTATTGAAGGATGTGTTTGAATGTTGTTTTCCTTCATGTGTGGCTGTGCACAGAACAAACTTCCCAATAGTAGTGATAGTTTTGAAGAACTTGCCACCCTACAACTTCTCATTGGGCTCATACACAATCCAAAGCCATTGTTTAGACTGGCAGAAACCAACTTTAATCTTATTTTTTAAGCTCTAAGCTCACATATAGTCAGACACTTCCACTGATGACAAGCTACAACAAACACTGCTGTCAGTGAGGCTTCATTTTGCACAATTTCACACACAGGCCTTAAAGAGTTTTGGGCTACCACCAGGAACCCTGTCAAGGGTTGGAGTTGATACACTGATGTAAGGCTGTAAATGTTTACTGGCTCCAATGGTGCTATTAAACTGGGGTCTTTATTGCACCCACAGGTGCCTGTCTATACATCATGCACTCATTTGGCATTTCTAATGTCCAAGTCATGAAATAGAGGATTTGTTCAAGAGCTTCACAGCAGACTACTTTTGCTTATTTAATGAAGTGTCAGTGTTTGAACCTTCCTTTTTTGAAACCACCAAAGCAACAGAGTGGTGCATCCACTATGGACCTTTAAGACATGATTCAGGGCTCCAGCTGTGTGTGCCTTGAGATACTTCCTCCACAGCCTGCAGAGAATATGGACTTTCACCTTTATGACAAGGCAATTCTGTGTTTGTTTCACATTTGCAACTTCTTATTGTGATATATTTTTAAGCATTTTTTGCACAAGATAGTCACAATCCAGTTAAGAGTAAATCGCTTTTTATTGTTGCATTACTGTGTACACAGAGTACTGGTCGACCCTGGTTGGAAATTTGCAATGGCTCCACAGTCCCTTCCAGGAATAATAAATATTGCTGCCATATTGATCAAATGACAAAGCAGGATTGCTTCACACAGCAGAGGCCACTTGGCACACAAATCAACAGCCACAGTAGTATGCTCCATAGTGTTCTGAATCAGGTATGAGTCTTTTTCTACCTTTTTGTCATGAGTGGGATGCTGTAGTGAGTGAAAAGACGAGCAAGGTGTCATGCAGGACAACAGGTGTTTGCTTGAGCGTTTTGTGACACGAATCTTAATATGAGGTGTTGCGACAAAGACCTGATCTGAACACAGCCATGTCGCATGTTTTGTGCCAATAAAGTTTGAGGGTATTTAATGAACGAAGGTTTTTTCTTCTTCTTCTTCTTCTTCTTCTCCGAAAATGAGAGGGGGCGAATGACAAATGGAAGAGAAGCGCTCCTTTCATTTCACCTGCTAGTGGTGTGAAGTGGAGACTGGCTGCAACCATTTGCGCTTCTTCCGCGGGGTGGTATTAGTTCTGCAGTGGTTTTTCTTTTTTTCTTTCTTTTTTTTTTCTTTGCACATCGCTTCGCGCCGACGAGCGACAACTTTCGTGTGGGAAAAAAAATGATTTTCAGGAATGATCCAAAAATATCATTTATTATCGTCATATCGTTAGACTTGCAGCCGAATAAACAGATCCTGCGACAGCGTGCGTTTCTTCTTCCACTGTATCAACCTCCCCCTCTCACGCCAGCAGAGAGGAACAGAGTATCAATCTGATGCTGTCCACCGTTTCCAGGGTGAAAATCCCCCTAAGGAAGCATTCAAAAGCTGCTAATTAAAACAGTTGAAGGGGGGAGAGGAAAAAAAAATCAACCGAAAAGGAAAAAAGACGGGATAACAGGGGGGCATTGAGAGGGGGAAAAAGGAATACAGTCGTTTGGAAAACATAGAGGGATAGAAAATCACGCACAAAGACATGCAGGTAAATATAAACGCTTTTATCTCTCAACATTACAAGGGACTAATAGTGTTTTTGCTATCAGTTGTTTGGTATTTATCTGCGTATAGCGAATCAATCAGCACCGGTCTGCTTGGACAGCTCCGTGCGTCCTCCCCCTCCTCCGTGTCTCTGCCTCTCTATCTGCTTCCAGCTGAAATGCTGCTTGTAGCCACACAAGAGCCGTGTCGATGTGTCTGTTCGCTTTTTTTTTTTTTTTTTTTTTTTTTTTTTTTTTTTTTTAATCTAACAGTCTCTATCGCTCTCTCGGTGCAGATAAATAATTATTTTTTTTAAAAAAGAGAGAGAGAGCGAGAGATATCGATAAGTCCTGTGAAGTCGTGCCACCGCTGGAATTAAAACCTCTGCTTTCTTCTTTGCAGGAACGATTCTTGGGGAGCCTGGTCCACAAAAGGATGTAAAACGGTGCTTACAGATGCATCCCATACAAAATGCTTATGTGATCGTGTATCTACCTTCGCCATTTTGGCTCAGCAACCAAGAGAAATAGTAAGTAGGCTATTGATTTGTTATTCAGTGTGGGTTTTATAGGCCAATGTAAAGGAGAGACGCTGTGTGCGTGTGTATACGTGTATGTGTGTGTGGTGTGTGTGTGTGTACGAATGGAAATTGAATCGTTGCTGTGCTAATCCCGTTTAATAGTAATTCGGCTGTAAAGGGAGATTGTGGGGGATATTTCTAGTTTGCACATAGATTTAGATAACTCTGAGTGTGTGTGTGTGTGAGAGTGAGAGAGAGAGAGAGAGAGTGTGTGTGTGTGTGCGTGCATGCGTGCGCGTGCACGCGGGAGGGTGTGTGCTTGCTGATGGTTGTGTGTCTCCTCTTGTCATCAGTCTCATTTGACAACAAAGTTGTCAGATTTAACATGTTTTGTTATGTGTGTGACTGACATCAGAGTGATTAAGATTCTTTATGGGAGATTTAGAAACCATGTTATGGGCTCATCATTTGCTGAAAGCAGACTACTGTGAAGGAACCAAAAGCCTGTAATTTCATGAGAAGATAAAGTAATTAACATTGAGAACATAGAGTGCCTACATGGTGGTCTCTGTGTTAGTACACAGTCGGAATTGAGATAGCACAAAGAAATCTATTACCTACAGCTATATCAGGCCCGAAGCATTCAACAGCAGAGTGACACATTAATTTAGCCATAAAAGTGTACTTGTTGGTGATGATTCACTCATGACTAGTGTATGTAATGTGCCACATCAATGGACAGCATGCTCCATATTGTCGGCCTATGATTGGCCATATCGCATGATTTGAAATGACAGAATCAAACAAAAACTATATTTTGATGCACTAGATTTCACTGTCCTTCACTATTCTGTAATATCATTTCCAGCACAGATATATGGAAAGTTTTAGCCAATGTATCTTAACAACTTTCACAGCCCACGCATGCACTTCACACCTCACAGTACATTAAGGAACCCACTCTGGACTATTCAGATTGGTGGTTGTTGTTTTGATTGGTTCCATCTCTGGGCAATAATAAAGGTTTACTGTCCTTCATTGAACCACATCCAAACCTCCCACTGACTGCTTCGTCTTGCTCTGTCTCCTCCACAGACCATGGAGTACTCAGGGGTCCCATCTGTGACATTGATAGTTGGCTGTGGTCTGTCTTGCCTCGCCTTGATCACGTTGGCAGTGATCTATGCCGTGCTATGGAGGTAATTGCAAACACTTTTAAGAGCTTAAGCACCAACCACATGATGACAAATGATTTGATCCAAGTACAAACCGAACAAACGCGTTGATCTTGTTGCTTTTGTCATTCTGTTTTTATTTAGATATATCCGCTCTGAGAGATCCATCATCCTCCTCAACTTCTGCTTATCTATAATCTGCTCGAACATATTGATTCTCGTTGGACAGACGCAGACCCACAATGTGGTAAGTGCCATTTACAGATTTATTCTGCACAGTTTAAAGAATTTGGAGGTCCAGATGTATATTAAAGGATTTAACCCAGGATAATGGCACAGTAAAAAGATCCAAGCAGCACTCCACCGTGGCCTTGTCTGGGTTGAATAGAGCTTAATACTCTTTATTTTTGTATTGACCACTGTGAGTGTTTTTTTAAAGATTTTTATGTTGGTTTTGCAACACTGAAAATGTGTTTTGACAGTGTTTTTATGCACCTTGCTCTTCATTATTTTAAAAGATAAACAGCATCATATTCACCTGTTCTCAATGAATTGCAGATATTTTACTACACTCTACTCTTAGTTTGAAATGGCTGAGACTTGATATAAGTTTCATTTTTCATTTGCCAGAAGTCTATTCCACAAAATAGTGCCTTTTGTATACCAGATGTCGGCTTTGTCATTGAGAGTACCAAAACAAGAATATAGCAGTAAGGTTATAGCCTCTTTGAAGCAAAGTACTCATTTTCTCTCGGGTGTCACGCAGAAAAGCTTTTCATATTTCATCCAAATGGAAAATTAAGTGTTTCTAATGCCTCTATAAGATGTAGATCTACTTTGTGTTGGCTTGGGACCATTGGTCTTTACTCAGGTGTTACATTGTCCTCTGGTAAACTTGAGACAACCCCAATTTGTTGGCACTGAGACAGTTATGATCTTTAATTGCAATTGAAAGTGCGAGGCCATAAAGAAAACTAAAAGAAAATGAACAAAAAGAGGACAGTCAGTTCACTTTGAGATGAAATACTGATGCCAGTTTTATTGCTATGATTCAGCCGTGAAGCCATTATTAACAAGTCAGAATAGTTTGGCAGTTGAGGATATTCAACAGTGTAGGAGAAGAAAGGCAGACATGATGCACGCCAGGAGACATGGTGCACCGGTCAGGCAAAGACTAATGAAATTATTGTGATGTCGCCACTGAGAGGATCCTATAATGGTGACAATAAAGCGGATGGAGGATAAAAGCAGCCCTCATACTTAGATTCTCTGTGTAATGTGCATTACTGAAATGACACAGAGCCATCACAGACGCATATGGAACTGATTTTGTTCAGATGTCAATGAGTGCTGAAGTTCGGATCAAGTCAGCAGGATTCAAAATGACAACTGTTGTAGTTAAAGAAGGACTGCATCCAATAAATATGTATCACTTCCTCCCTTCGGCTTATAACGATAACTGGCCAGTAAACAAGTGGCTAATGTAAAAGATTGTTTGGCAAACAGTAGTTGGGATTTACAAGCTGCCCACACAGATGCCCTTCTCAGTCAATTGGCAGCACTACAGAATGACACATTGTCCATTTTATTGTGTAACCATACTCTCTCTGTATACCTTTACCTTTTTACAAGACACGTTGTTGTCCCCTTATCTCATTATTTTCTCCTCATTAATTAATTCTCTTTAGTTTTTAGGCTCACTAACAATCCACTGTTTTAATATTTGAACGTTCTTACATTGCAGCAGTTGTAGATTTTAGTAGAGTTCAAAATTACATGTTAAAGAGAGCCAGAGATTTTTAAAAAGCTTGCATAAATCCATGTCTGTGGGGGTATTTAATCATTAGAAATACATTCGCTGATACTGTGCAGCATGGTTACTTACACTGTGCTTACATGTATGACTTGTTCTGGGAGCAGATGGGCCTACCAGCAGTCGGGGGCTCATATTGGACCAGACCCTGCTCATAAATCAAACTGCTTCCTCCCATTAATTTTCCCATGTTCAAGGAAAAATGAATCATGAATAATGAATGAATGAACGAAAAGAAAAATAGACTGAAGTGTGTTTTGTAAACCCATAAAGTCTGGTTCCAGATGACACTGTAGATTAAATATGGACAAAATGTACTAACTGTAACCATTTGCCAGACACTGAATTGGGATCTCATAGAATAACAAAAAAACAGCATCCACATGTGATAATTTCATCTATTTCTTTACTGGGCCTTACATCTAGCCCACAGTACTAGCCAAGACTATGAATGTACAAAGCTTTAGGGCACTTTTAAAGCTGAGCTGATTTGAAGCCTTGTCAGATTTAATCAGCGCTCCAGTCATTTCCTGTCTTGATTATGAGGACCACCACTTAACATGGAATACTCACTTGGCATGCTCCTAATAAGATATCGGTCTCTGAAATCTGCAGAGAGATTAGGTGGTTTTCAGAAAATCCACTGACATACTGAAGATGTCATTTCAGCGTCTCCCAGAGTGATTCAACAAACCAACTTGACTGACTCACAGGGTGGCCAAATTAAAGCAACACTGACTCATTTATTTGCAGTTGGCCAGTGTTGTCATTTATACTGAACATTAAAGCTGCACCAATCAATATTTTTAAATTAACAATGGATCAGATGCCTCTATTTAATGTGAAAGGGGTCACTTGTAGTGATGAGTTACCCGACTCAACAGTTCCCCTCCGCTCTGTTGAGTATTTTAGCTTCTTCCAGCTTATTGTTTTGGTTTTGTGGCCCACGACTTTACTGTTTGTTTCATCCTCTCATCAGCCTTACTTCCAGCAGCAGCAGCTGCTGTTTTCAGCAGAATATTTTTAAATATTTTCCTCAGAAGACCAAAACGGAGCTAAAAGGACAGTGAATATTGTGTTTATAGCTTGTTGCTCTGTTCACAAGTGGACAAAATGAGTTAATGCAGGTTTAATGATTCAACTCTGCAGCTCTCAATACTTAAGACACAAAGGTACATAACATATACATGGAAATTAAAAATATAAATTCATTTAGATTGCATAGTAAGGTTTTCAAATAGGTAAACCACAATTATTCATTTCCCACAGCCTCAAGGACCCAATTTAGAAGCTTTAATTGGACACTGAATCCAAACCAGCTCCTCTGAGGCCCATCATCAACAACAGTGAAATACATTGCTGTTGTTTCAGTCGAGTTGGAAACCTCCAGTCGTCTTGTCAGTCTCCAGGATGCTGTGGATAAAACTTTCAGTACATTTTATTACTATTGGCCCTTTGTTCTGTCTTAACTGTGTCTCTCCTGTTGTAATAATATTTGAGAAATATTTCATCTGTTTGATCAGACATACGGTAGAATCTAGTGTTTGAGTGGTAGGCTAGCAAGAGGAGAAAACATAGCCCCTGTGTGGGTTTAATTGCCATGCTGCCTGACACTGCCTCACTTGTTTTTCCTCCATCTCTTGTAAGAAGTGCATATAATTGGCTCCACTGTTTGTGGATTCAGACTTGCTCATGGTCTAATAGAAATCATCTCTTTGGTGTGGAGGTGTCCTCTGGGAGCAGGAAGTCAGTGAGTCACCTTTGCCTGCCTGTGCTTTTCCTTTGTCCTCTGTCGTTGTTCATCTTGGTTTATGGAAAGAAGACAAAGAGAAGCACACACTGCTGCTTTTGCCAGAAAGGATAGAATTAGAGAGTCCTGAAATTAGAGAGGATGTTCCTGTATATAGTTAATCCTATAATGAGTGAAAATGTTTTATAAATTAAGTGGATGGAGGTCAAGGTCTAGTGTGTTTGAACCTGTCCATTCACTATTAAGAGAAGTAAAAGCAGAGAATGGTTAGCTTTTATAAAATGATAGCAAACAGATAAAAACATGTCATAAATTCACGTCCGGTCAGTAGCACTGTGAGCTGACACAGATCTCCAGCTTTGTACAACGTGTCTGCCTTTGATTTCTCTGCATCTAACCCTCCTGATGTGTCACGAGATTAACAATTATCACCTTTTGTATAAACGCTGCACGTCATGTATCAGCACAGATGGCTTATCAAAGCTGGTATCTTGTCAAAAAATAATATTGTATAATTATGAGGCGCTTAAAAATTCCACTTTTGAATTAAATATACAATATAATTCCCATGACATTAGCAAATTCAGCCCATCCATATGTTCATCACCTTATTGGGTGATAGTAGTAGAAATAGCAAACCATTTTGAAAATCTAGTATTGACGATTTTAATGAGTTTTAAGAAAATTCCACTAAGTGCTCAAATGTTTAAAGAAATAAAAATCAATTTCGATGTGTTCATACAAGACATCAAATATAAAACAGGCTTGCTGAAGGTCATATATGTACTGTACATTACACGTGCAGTAACTGCAGTATGCACTTTGGAGCAATAGTATATTTTTAGTACATTGAGTTTGACCTCCCTTATAGTGAGGTGTAGATATAGAGTGATTTCATTTATCTCTGCCTACCAGTCGAAGGTTAAACATTGTAACTAAATAATTGGTGAATAGAAACAAGCAAAGTCAACCTACAGCTCACCGGTAGCAGCTTAATAAGAGCAGGAATCCTCTGGTGAGGTTCAGCAGGACAACTGTATGCATTGCTTAGAGCCTTAAGAGTGTTTCCATACTGAAATAAAGTGGGCAGAAGTTGAAGTGTTAGAAGTATGAATTCGCTCCAGGTTGTTGTCAGGTACATCCATAGAACAGGAAGCAGCCATTTTCTGACTCTAGTGGCAACGTCGATGCATTTAGTTCAGCGTTTCTGTGTGGTTCAACACCACTTTGCCACCACTACCACCACCACCACTTTGTTGTTTGGAGTTTTTAATGTCCTCCACCCAAGCACCTACTGTGTAAAGCACTGGTGCACTTGTTGCTTGATTCAAACAGAGGGTGCTTCAGTCAAAATAACAACCAGTCTCTTCCTCCCACACTGATTCACAATGGTTGAGAAGATAAAAGTAATGTTATATGGTCTGGTTTGGATTCTTCTACAGCATTTTAAATAAGGTTGTAGGTCTTCACAGAACGATACTGTAGATACAGAGCAATGTGCTTCTCCCCTAGCAAGCTAGTTCTTCGATCTCTTTAAGTGCTCATTGCAGTAATAGTAAAAATTAAAAGTTACACTATTAACTGGTCTGAAAGTTTATTTCGAATAATAAATGAATGGTGATTGGCAAATAAAAATGCCTGGAGCTCTGAGTAAAATAATTTAATCACCATGTCAACATTAGTTTAATCCAGTTACGAAGAGGGTGTTCTCAGCCTCAGTATAAGCAAGACTGAAATCCTTTTTTCTGTTTCACTTCACCGCTGCTGCTGCCTTTTTCCATTTCAGTCATTGCATGATGGAGTAAAGTGTGCATCAGTTCACAGCAACTAAGCTTTCAGTTCTTAACATTTGAGAGGGCATCAAGGCTCAGCCCAGACCTTTCAGTCAGAGTTTGGTCAGGCAACTGTAAGAAATTCTTCAGATTTCTTGTCCTGACCTTATAGTGTCATTATTGAACTGTCTCGAAGTATTTCCCATTAGCCCCTGCTCTTACCTTTATGTCTATCAGCTCTGCAATGTTTTAATGTGGTCCGTTCCACAGTTCCTCTGTTTCCATGGATACTGACACAGTGCACTCAACATCTCCCGGCGTTTGCCTTTCTAAAGGGCAGTGTAAACTCTGGGCTCCGACCTTGTTTTTGTATGACTGTCCATGTCCAACCTGTCCTATTGTAATGTTCCCATATTGTACCGTTCTCTCTTTTCAAATGCATCTTTTCTTTTTTATTATTTTCTGAGAACTAATCTGGATGGTATAGGCACCCAAGTGAACCGTGAAACATAACGGTTGCTTGTGACCTGTTTCCAGGAAACAAGGCATGCTCTATTTTCAGCACCTTGGACAGCACATGAGCTACAGCAACACTAGAATTAGCTTCAGATGTAACTACAGGCGGTATAGCTACTGTAATACTGATTTTCCCTTCCCCTATTGTCTTCTTCTCCTAAAAATTAACTTTCATATCAGATTTTCCTCATTTATTTGTCATGAATATCAAATAATAAACACATATAGCATAGTGGTATGCCAACATACAGGTCACTGAATTTATAAAGGCAGAAATGTTCCTGAAGTAGCTATAATATAGCACATTAAACACAATTTCTTACCCAAAAAAGACTCTCACATCACACCATAAAGAGCTTGGCAGATACAGGTACATCTTAAGAGGCTGGGATTTTTAGCAGGAAATGTGTTACTGATCTCGTTAATCAGGAGATGGGATACGCCAAAATTGGCTCCGACTTGCTAACGTAACTCTCACCATTTATGTCGCCACAATAACATGAAATATTTTTCCCCAGTAGATCTTTTCTGCAGCTGGGTTTGGCCAGTGCATGGCGAGCTGACTCATGTGTTACAGACCACTTTACAGCAGACAATTCTAGCATATATTTTATATGCATCCTGCCAATGTAAGCAGGTTGATTCTGATTTATAGCCTATTCATTTTGCACCATAGTTGGCTATTAAAAACCGCAAACGTGCCAATTACATCTCAGTCCCAAACTTAGATATTAGAAATATGGCTTTATTACATAACAGACCGCACCTAAATGCATTCCACCTAAATCCACAATTACTTCATCCCTCGTGGGTTTAAGTAAACAGTAATTCCCACTTCGCACATGAGGTAACGCAGGATTATTGTCTCTTATGAACCCCATGAACACCACAGGCGATGGCTGGATTTAGTGTGGTTTTTTTCAGTGGGGATGTGTATGAAGTGTATGGGAGATCTCACAGTATGGTGTGGACGCCCTGGGACGAGATGATACACTTCAAATCTTCCCCTCTTTGTGCGTCATCGCTCAGATTACCACAGCTTCACACTGCAAACAATCCGAACTGAGAAAAAGCTTAATCTCGTCTCACAAATGTTGGTGTGTAATGACAAGATTCCTAAGGATACTTCTTTATTTCTAATCCTCCTCTAAACAATCCCATTTGAAGATGCCTCTCCGCGCAACAAAGATGGACACGCTAATGAAGCTGAAAAGTGTTGCTACATTGTCAAGCCTGAATGCAATCTGCTGCCTCCGACGCGTGCGTTCTGTATCGTTTAAGCTGTGTTGTGGTTTGTTCACCTCCTGTCTGTGTAAAACAGTTGACCTTGGCTCACATGCCTCCCCAGCATACTAATGAGGGTTAGTGCAGAAGAATGCTACGCCATGGCTTTCTGTGTCACCAAGCCTGGCTCTGATCTTTACTACAACTGCCACCTCTGTTGCTGCAGTTTAAACTGATGCTTTGTTTCATTCACTGCACATGATAGTACCTCAGTGGATGGTCTAGACAGGCAAATGTTGTCTGTGTTTCAAGAATAGTTCAAGGAAATAAAGAAATATCAATATAATCGATGTGTATCCACAGGGAGCCTTTTGCTTTACAGGAGTCTGTACTTGTGGAATCTGATGGGATGAGTCTGCATTTGATTTTGGTATGCAGTACCTGCTTTAAAGCTAATAGTAAGATGCATTTCTGTAAATGTTTCAGTCAGTGAATGGATCTCTTTCTGAACCCTTTTGTTCTTACGTCAACAGGGTGTCTGCGTCATGACGACAGCCTTTCTGCACTTCTTCTTCCTGGCATCGTTCTGCTGGGTCCTCACAGAGGCCTGGCAGTCCTACATGGCAGTGACGGGAAAGGTTCGGACCAGGCTCATCCGCAAGCGCTTTCTGTGTCTGGGCTGGGGTAAGTAAGCAGCATGTTCCCCGAACCTCTTTATTATCTGCCATCATACGTCGCTGCTGCCATTTTCTCTCAAGGTGTCTTTCCAAGTAACTGTACGTCTTTTTTTTTCTTTTTTCTGCTCGCTGTTCTCGTCCTCTCTGTGGGGCAGCCAGCTCTTCATTCTATCAGGCTCTTTGTTGTGATGCTTTTGTGTTCTAGTCAAACTCTCTGAGGGCTGAGTAAATGGACCTGGCCTTGAGTGTGGGGAGACAGACTGGTGCGGCTCTCCCATAGCAGGCTGCAATGACCTTATGTCTGATAAAGAGGGCGTGAGCCAAGCATTTACGCTGCAGCAGAATACATTTTATCTAAGACCCTCAGAAATAGAGTTCAGGAGAAGGAAATATTTGCAACGTGCAACTGATGTATTTATTATCCATACTGCACCAGATTTTAATCAGACTGGATCTTAGATAATTAAGGTTCTTCTGCCACCCACACTTGGTTCCCTGCACTTGAATGTCACATGACGAAAACTAGATTGACAATGCCAATCATACATATGTGTCAATAAACACAAAATGTCTCAATCATAATTTGAAAAAATGTAGATTTTTACTTAATTTGATAAATGTCAGTCTGAATCCTCATCCAAAGGGTTCTTTCTTACAGACTACGGGCAATCTCTGCTTTAAAAAAAAAAATCAATTTGATTATGAAAGAGCCCACACTCATTCTTCTTGTTACCTAGCAACAAACAAGGCTCTCTTAGTCATTGCAGTGCCACAGCTTGCTGCAAAGAAAAATGGACAAAGGCTGTTCTACAATCACATAGATTTCTAAAAGAAACAAACAAACATAAAAATATGGTATACCAGACAATTTGATGATCTATAAGACAGTCATGTCGTGTTGTATGGCAGTGAAAATGCATCACTTTACTGCATGCTATTTTTCACATGTGATGGCTTGAAGATAAAAAGATTCCTCCACAGATTACCACCTGTATTTAAACAGAACATTTTCAAAATTGACTTCCAAGGCGATGTGCAGTGCACAGTACCTGTTGTCTGTTAATTCAGCCTGTTTGAAGTGCAGCGTCTCCACCAGGCTGTTGCCCGCGCGCTGATTCATGACATGCTTGTGTACACTCGGCACTCTTTACCTCTTCAGCACTGCAGAGAGAGGCACTGGATGGCCACAGGGTCTTCGCCTCGTGCCTCCAGGAAACTGATTACATCAATAGCACCTGCCTGTGCTGCTCCAAGAGGAAAAAAAACGTTAATATTCTGAGCACACAGTACTAAGGACCGAATCCATTACATCAATCCATAATGAGGAGCCATACAGCAAAAAAAAAAAAATCTCTTCATATAAAAGGTGTGGAGGGCGGGGTGGGTGAGGGGGGGGGGATTTCTTACAGTACGATGATGAAATTTCACTACATGGTTTTCTGGACTCGATGCACTGCTGCCATTTTGTCAAAGCACAGTACAGTCTGTTCTCCTCTGCCACTTAATGGAATACTGCACAGTATGTTGACTGAAATATTGAAATGCATATCATACACTCTCAGATGATTGTATAGTCTCATACTGTAGCTTCTAATGGAGTGAATCTAGCAGCACTTTGTTTAATGACTGACTGACTTTTTCTGCATTGAAGTGGGCTTATGCTCTCAGTTCTGACAAGAACCGCTCAAATAACTATTGATTGTTTTCTCTTTTTAAAGGATTACCAGCTTTAGTGGTCGCTGTTTCAATGGGATTCACCAAAACAAAGGGCTACGGGACACCCCTATAGTAAGTTTTTCTTTTTTTATCTGTGGTCATTATTCAGCACACACACAGTGGGTTCATGGAAACACTTAAGAGTAATGATTAAGTGCACCCGCAGTGGCTTAGTTATCCTAAACAGTGCCATAAACAAAGTCCCTTGAACCCAATCAAATTTCAAAATAGCGCAGCAAGACCCCAATTTTGTGTGAGTTGTATCCCAGCTGGATACCAAACACATAAACACTGCTTAAAATCTCTTTAGCATTTTATTGTCCTGTGAAACTTTAGAAATAGAGTTACAGCATATGGCACTTATCCCCTGACGATTGAGGGAAATACAATTGTATGCTGGTGTGCACCATTAACTTGGATGTTAATGTCTTGGTGGGAGTTAACTGTTTTTTTCCTGCTTCTCCCTGCAGCTGTTGGCTGTCTTTGGAGGGAGGCCTCCTGTATGCCTTCGTTGGACCCGCAGCTGCTGTTGTTTTGGTATGTTTCAGACATTAGATGTCTGGTTCTGTGTGCTGAAAATAGAAGGAAAATGTAGAATTATTACAAAGTGGAAACACAAAAAATATATTTTGTTTTTATTTTGTAGGTGCCAGTCTCTCTGTATACTATGTAATCAACAATATCCTGGATTATTCCAATCAGAAATATCAGAAGGATTCCAACTTAATACTCAAAACTTTGCATAGCTTCTAAATAATTAATAATAATAATAATAATAATAATAATAATAATAGAGTTGATGTTTTTTGCTTTTTTCAAGACAACAAGAGGCACACAGACCATAATGTAGTTTAAGTGATGATACAGTATCAATGTAGTGCAATTGCACGGCGCTCCATGTTGCCAAGAAAATGCCTAACAGGAGGAACATACTCTAGTTTCAAAGTCAAAGTAATGAGCGTCCCATCAGGCAATGTGCTCAAGTAATTCCCTTTCATTTACCATAATGGTGTGCCATGTAGCTTTGAGGTTATAAAGTATTTATGCATTAGATTTGTTCAAAATCTAATATACCGGGGATATTTTAATCATCTCACATTTACATTGTTGTACGGAGAAAATTACACAAAGAAAGTGATTATGCAAATCACACAGGCTGTGTCAGAGGGACAGAGGACAGCAAATACTGAATCATATTCTTTATTGTCAAAGCTCCGTACCATACTAGGATTTCAGATATTCTAAAAAAATGACTAGATGTCTTGAAGCCTCGCTGTGCGGTGCTTCTCACTTGTGATGAACCTCAGAGGAACACAACCTAATCTCCGCAAAAATGGCAGGAGCAAGCCTCTGCAGTGAGAATGAACCATACTGCTGTTATCACCGTACTGATACTGTAACATCATAATAAAACGTCTCACAGTAACAAAGCTTGTTGAATAAAAACCTCCCCAAATGTATCTGTATAAAAACTTAATGAGCTCTTTATCTCAGCTAGAGGGATTTGAAATAGATTGTAGCCAAATGTTTTAAAAGACTTGTCTACCCAGCTTGTATAAGTCTCCCTCTGTTTTCTTATTAGTGTAAGCGCTGCTAATAATAGGAGAAGGTGCCTTTGAGAAGACAAGTGTTTCTTGTCAAGTAGATCTTTTCTTACGCCTGTTGTCTTGAGCTGTGTATCCAGGGCATGCCTCATCCATTGGCTGAAATGTCATAGAGATGAGCAAACAATAGAAGCTAGAGGTCAAAGCTCAGCGCAGACGGAAAACGGAGAAAAAAACAACTGCGGGATAATGATATTAAATCATACCTACCTACCTATGTAGTGTAGAATGTCAAAATGGGAAATTAAAGATATGTTTAACATTGGTTTTGAAATAAGTCTTATATAATAATAATAATCTGAAATAATAATTCACGCTGATTTATTGAAAAGCTAACACCCCTGTCTCCGTCCTATTAACAGGTCAACATGGTGATCGGTATCTTGGTGTTTAATAAACTAGTGTCCAGAGATGGCATACTGGACAAGAAGCTGAAGCATCGAGCAGGGTATGACAGCACATCCTTGTTAGTACCTCCATTTTTCTTCTAAACATTTTTATTCTTAACTTCATGCAAATGTATAAATGTGCTTTGATTTTTCTTATACGTATGGAGATTCAGACCTCCTTTTTTCTTGCTGTTGAAAAGGAAATTAGAGGCATAAACATAAAGAGGTCAGATCTCTCTCGGGAACGACGTGGCTTCGTATTTCTTTGGCAGAATCAGTCCAAGATGGAAATCATTTAAAAACGCCCACGCACTGGCTGCTTCTGCTATTGCTAATATGACAGGGGAGAATTTAAAGTCGAGGTAGCGACTGTTAGCGTTGTTTGTCATGCTGTTGTCTCTGTGTCCCACAGACAGATGAGTGAGCCGCATACAGGATTAACTCTCAAGTGTGCCAAATGTGGTGTTGTATCAACAACTGCTTTATCAGCAACTACAGCTAGCAATGCAATGTAAGTGCCTGTCAGTGTCTCTGAATCAATAAGACGATGCTACAGGGAGTCTCTGCATGTACACCGTGTCCACCTCTATAATATAGACCATATTGCAGTCCACTGCAGCGTAAACTGATGTTCCATTTACACCCACAGTACAGGAATCTTTTATTGTAAACATGAGACGTTACAGGCTTATTTTATATTACTACCAACATGCACATTAAAGCCCCGCTGTTGCTATGGGGGTAAAAAAAAAAAAAGGGGGCCTGTTGGAGACCTTTCACTCCAGACCGTATCGTGTTATCTATATCAGTTTGTTTGCTTTTATTTCCTCTACACGATCCTTCCTTCCTCCTCTCAGGGCGTCCCTGTGGAGTTCCTGTGTCGTCCTACCTCTGCTGGCTTTGACCTGGATGTCTGCGGTGCTCGCCATGACAGACAAGCGCTCCATCCTCTTTCAGATCCTCTTTGCGGTCTTTGACTCACTGCAGGGTTTTGTCATTGTGATGGTGCACTGTATCCTACGGAGAGAGGTAGATGATGAGTTGAAGTCATCTTTCCTTCACACATGATCTTTTGTTTATTTGGATATGCAAGCTGTTTATCTGTTTTTCTCAATCACTGATTAAATTGGAGATTATTTACTGGCTCCTAAGCACTTTCGCAAGCAAGATACTGTCTTTTAGACTTGACAGAAGAAAACATCTAATAACAAAACAAAAAGGAACTTTCAACTTTAGAGCAATACGCAGTATTGTCATAATGAAACCCTAACCCCCTGTCTTTAGGTCCAAGACGCTTTCAGATGTCGGCTCAGAAATTGCCAAGACCCAATCAGTGGTGATGCGACAGGAACCTTCCCTAATGGGCATGCTCAGATAATGGTAGGCACCGTTACCCCCTGTTATCTGTAACCATTATATCCTCTATAATTTAAGCAGTCCAAATGTTCCCTGGTTATTTATAATACATATACAAACCCCCTTGTTCTCCATTGACCTTAATTTAACTTGTGCTCTTTGTGCTGTTTCCTTTTCCTATTTTTTTATGATTTGGTTTAATATGGCCTCTAAAACATGAGGCATTGTTTCCCACAAGTTTATCATTTTCCACACACAACGCTTCTGCAGCGCTGCAATTACATGCAGGGTGGACACTTGGCCTTCTGATAAATGGCGTTAGTTCCCTTTGGTTTTCTTAGGCCGTAAGCACAATCCTTTATTTCTGTTTGATTGAACTAACTGTGCATGTTTGCCATGCATCCCTCTCATTTCCTCTCACAGGGTAATAGAGGACTGTTCCCCTGCCTGACCTTTCCAATAGGACACCAGTCTCTTCATCTAGCTCGACCCCGCCACTGGCACATCATAGCGATGATCTGCCATTAGTATTCTAATACCCCTCAGAGTGAAATAGTTTTCACAATAGCAAAATGGTGTCAGGGCCCCCTGGTTCAATACAGTCATTAGCAGCGAGCAAAAAACACTTCCCAGCTGCTGCAGTTGCATTTTTTTCCCCATAGTTGTTTTATTGATGTATTGTTAGGAAGAAGCAGAGGAAAAATTGACTGCTTTGCATTTTTATTAAGCATTAGGAAATAATAAAAAGGGATACTGTTGATCTGAATCCTGCAGCTGGCTTTTACAGATGAGCATACCTCTGGTTTTGTATATGCGCAGTATACAGTATAAAAGGCTTCATTTTTTTTTTTAGCAATACTGACTATTTGACTGTCCCCTTCCTACAGACGGACTTTGAGAAAGACGTGGACATCGCCTGCCGCTCAGGTAAAGAACAGCTCGTCTCTTGTTAACTAGACTCTCCTCGCCTGGCATGTGAAGAAAAAAAAAAAAAAAAAGAAAACCCAAAAGAGGTTAGACAGTAAAAAATAGCTGACGTTACATAACAACCAACAATCCCGCAGGAGTTTTTTCACAGTTACCAAAACACTTTAATCTGAGAACAAAACAGTATAAAGAGAGCTGTTGGATATTCACTTTATTTTTTCGGATTTACAGCATTAAATGTGAATAACAGCAGTTATTCCCATCTTCTGGCAGTCGCGCTTCGTAATTATGTTTTTCATTAACATGTCGACACTGTCATAGAATAAGAGCGTAGGTGCTTTGTGTCTCATTTTGGGAGGATTTTCTTGCTCAGCTCATACTAGTGGGACACACTTTTGAGCCACAGTAATTGTTGCTAGACAAGTGCACGATTTAATAAAACAATAGAATAAATGTTCCTGAGAGATCGCGCAATTTATCCTGCATGTGACTGGAGGTGGCAACTAGCACGAGCCGGGAGCCTCATCTCTCTCCACAGTTCTTTCCAAACCAATGAAGAACATGTCCTAAATGGACCTAGGGGGAACCAAGCTGACCGTTATTCAGAGCTCTCAGAAACGCAGCTTGTTAAGACGCTTTCTGGCTCTTCTGACCAACATTACTTCACGCTGCATGGTCTTGTAAAGCTAAAGTGGACATACCTGATACAAAAAACAGAGCAGAAGTGTGTCATTCATAAATTATGACCAGATTCAGACAGAAGCAGAGGAGTAGTTGCAGAGAAACGCACTTTATAGATTACTCTGGTCTCGCAGAGTTTAAGTCGTTTGTTTACAAACGGGGATTATTGTCAGCCGCTGAAGTAATAATATTCAGCAGTGTCACCCAACATGAGTAAACTTTGAGCGGAGGTATTCTTCAGTATGAAAACCAGACTGAGACATCCTTCCCCCATGTCTACAGTGAGCATTAAATTAGACTCAAGCAAGTATTAGATCTTATTTGTTGTCCTTCTGATCTCCTTGCAGGCCTTTTGTGAACATAATGCATAATGCAAAGATTAAAATGCTCATTGGGGATGACAGGGAGTTCTTATAAGTGGAAGGTATTCCTGAATAGACAGCTGATGTTTCTTTGGCGGGTATTTGGTGCATTATAAGGTCAGCACTAATCAGTAAATTAGGTTAGGATGCTGCTGTATCCCCACTCAGCATTTCAGGGACATGAAACCATAATTCTCTCGTTCTTTTGGTCATATGCTCGATAATCTCAAACATGAACTGTGACACTATCAATTCTGAGAAATTTCAACTAATCCTTGTATGTGTCACTCTGCCCTGCAGCACTCCACAAAGACATGGGCTCTTGTCGTGCCGCCACCATAACAGGCACCCTGTCCCGCATTTCCCTCAATGATGAGGAGGATGAGAAGGCCCCTGAGGGCCTCAACTACTCCACGTTGCCTGGCAACATCATTTCCAAAGTGATTATCCAGCAGCCTTCAGCTCTGCACATGCCGATGGGAGTGGGTGACCTAAAGGAGCAGTGCATGGCTGACAGCAACGCTGACATGCGCCGCACTGTTTACCTGTGCACCGACGACGCCATGCGCCAGAGCGACCATGACATGGTCGGCCATGACATGGAGGGCCACTCGGCACAGGGCCAGATGATGGAGACAGACTACATAGTCATGCCTCGTGCCTCCGCAGCAGTGTCAGGGTCATGTAACACATCCACCCTCCTGAAAGAGGACACCAAGATGAACATCACTATGGATACGCTGCCACACGAGAGGCTGATGCATTACAAGATGAGTCCTGACTTCAATATCAGCCCATCAGGCATGGACCACATGAATGTGAACCTTGAGCAGCAGTATCCTAGCGCTCCAGAGCAGATGCAAAACCTGCCCTTTGAACCTCGCACGGCTGTTAAGAACTTCCTTGCTGAGATGGAGGAAACTGCGGGGCTTTCTAGGAGTGAGACAGGGTCTACAATATCTATGAGCTCCTTAGAGGTACATATGCTCATGTGGATAAAGAGATGAGGACACAGAGCTGCAATAAAGACACACCTTAAAATATACCACACGTGGTTATTAATGTACATATCTTCTTTAACTAATGACGTGATAACTTAACAGATTTATGTTTTATTTTCACAGAGACGAAAGTCAAGATATTCTGATCTGGACTTCGAGGTACGTAAAAAAAATGTCTCCTCCTGTAGTACATGCATCTAGCTTTTTTTATGCAGAGAAAAGCCATTTTTTGCACTTGTGTTTGTCATTTGATTTACTAGTACTTGTTGTGCCTCTTAAGCTTATTGGAGTTACACAGTCTTGACTCAATGAGATTTATTGACATGCTGTGTAGTTAAGGTAAAAGCAAGGCTGTCAACTGACAAACAGGGCAACAGTCCTCATCTACATTTTGTCCTCCTCCATCTCCTACATCCATTAGCTATACGTTGATTTTCAAAATGTATGCTTTTAAAGTCATTTGCACATTTCACATCTGATTTTACCACTGGTTTCAACAATGATTATATTGGCTTGCAAACACATATTCAAACCCCCTTTGGCAGGTGTTAGCATTTCCTTTGCATTGTTAAATAAATCAGGCTTTACTGCATATATATCGTACACACTTTCAAACTAAAGGAAACACGAGGCTTCTGGCAGCTATTTTGGTGTGGGGTGCATTTTGTTTTAGCTTAGATGCACACCAACCCTTAAAAAGGAACATTTGTGCCAAGGTTTGATTATAAGGATTTCCCTTACGCCAACAAAACTCTAAATGAGGCAATTTGTCACGGAAGAATTATAATCCAGATACTCCAACCATTGCAAATTAAAATAGTTCAGGATTTCAGTGTTGCATCATCCTATCTTTAATTATCTTGGTGTTTCCTTTATTTTGGGAGCCACTTGTATATATGCAGAGACAAGTAGATTTGTTTCAAACCTGGCCTATATAAGTAAACTACCATGACACTAACAAATTGATCAGAGTTGGAGGGGGTGGAGAAGAAGATGCATTTCCATTATTGGCTGTCAATACCAAAGAAAAAACCCTTGCCATTGCAGAAAGTCATGCACACCAGGAAAAGACACATGGAGCTGTTCCAGGAACTGAATCAGAAATTTCAAACCCTGGACCGATTTCGAGACATACCAAATATGGGCAGCATGGTGAGTAACAGGAAACCAGGGGGGTGGCGGTCAGCCAGTTAAAGAGAGCAACATCCAAATACCCTATTCAGATATCCGGTGCAGGACACATAATGTGTGATTGTGCAAATGAGCGGTTATGTAGCCATGAAGTATTCATGTGGAAGTGAACCTTCCTATACATAGCGGGCCTGCCAGCAGCTGGCGGGGGGCGAGTGAGGGAGCTGCCCCTTAAAAGCAAGGAAGCATTTTCTCCACAAGGCCAGTCTCAGGGAAGAAAGACCTTTGGTAATCTTGTTGCAATAGAGTGCATCCATTCCAATGCAAGGCCATGAATGCACTTTTATTTACATGCACATTTATCTACTTAGCAACCCCATCATTTTTCCATTAATGCATGGCAGATTATTTAATCTATCAACATCTATACAAATATTCCCTTAAGTTCGCTGTTCTCTGTGTGGGGTGGGAGGGTGGGGGGACTTCTTCTTCTTTGTCACACTGGATCTAGAAGTTAGGCGAGTCATGAGAATTCTTCCCGACCTTGCTGCAAATCAAAAGTCCCACCATCTGTCTCCACACCTGGAGAGGCTGGAGCTGTAGACAATGGGGGTGTCGAGCTTTATCCATCCCTCTCAGACGAGCAGTAATGTTTTATGTATTCAGTGCAACAAATAGAAATTGGGCTGGTGACCAAACACAGTCAGACTATTAGACAATGTCAGCTACGCAGCAGGCTTTTGGCTGCATGTAATCCCTTTTCACTCACATTTCAATCACCCCTACAGCACAATGTAATTTAAGGCCCGTTGCTTAGTTACCAGTGCAAGTTCTTTTGTATAGAAAATGATAACTATAGTAACCCCCCCCCCCCCCCCCCCCCCCCCCCCCTTTCTTCTTCTTTTTTTCCAAATGAATCTACTGCAGAGCTGGCTGCAGATATTAGTATCCATTTTATATTCCCTGACTGGGAGCAGCTTCTCTCCCTTATTTGCAATAGTGTCTCTGGGACTGTCAATGAGAGCATATTCAGATGAATGGCTCACACATGAGGCCTATATAGTGCACCAGTTTCTGAGCTTGGGGAAAACACAATTCTGCTACGACTTCATGATAATAGTGTAAGCATGGTCACATTTAATACACTGCCATTATCTTTTGTTATTTGATGCTTTCCACAGCATTAATCCATTATTCTCAATTAGATATGGGTAGGAATTCATATAATGCCCTTTGAATGAACTGACTTCATAGGAAAAGTCTTTCCTTTTTTCTGTAAAAAATAACAGTTTAGCTGCAGAGGATGTCATGTCACTAATATCACACCCCACTGGCCATGTTCACAGGACAAGGCAATGCCAAACAAGAACCCATGGGAGAGCTACAATCCAGCCTGTGAGTACCAGAATTACGCCACTATGAATGTACTAGAATCTGACACCAAGGACTCACTGGAGATGACGCCTGCAGAGTGGGAAAAGTGTGTCAACTTACCCTTAGACGTCCAGGAGGGAGACTTCCAAACAGAGGTCTAGAGGGTGAAGAAGGAGAAAATGCAAACTAGGAAAGGAGGAGAAGAGGATGTATTTTGCACTGAATAAAGCAACAGACTTTTCTAACAGCCTTGGCATACATATCTGGATAATACGAGTGTGGCAGGGACATTATGTGCCAATACAATATAAGGACTAAGGAGAGAGGAAAAAAAGAAAAAAAAAGGGAAAAAAACATCAGTGTTACTTTTTGTATTCTCACTAGTGTACTTAGTGTGGGGCAGCCTGGTGTACAATATTTACCATCACGTGTTTCAAATTATCTGTTGAGGAATTGGCTAAAAAAGGTAATCTCTCTAGATGAAACCTCACAAAGCAAATGACATGCCATGTCGTCCCAGCTTCATTGGGTCTAGTTTTGATTTCATAAAACTGGACCCGGGAGCACAATGTATATATTTATGCAGGTTTTTAAAAAGTTTATAACAGTCTGTTTGGCCATTACTACACTTTTTACTTTATAATATAAAACATGGGAGGCAAAGAGGATTTTTTCTGTCATATTAAAATGAATGTTTGTCAAGCTACATTCTTCATTGCTTTAAATGCAATAAAGATAATACTCACTTTTATATAAATAATATATTTCACAACTTTAATACTGCAGAATCTGCTTGAAGGATCCCAGCAAGCTCTCTCATCTGCAGCTCTGTATAAAATATTTAAAAACAAAATGTTGTATGGTGTAAATAAACTTTTGTCTACATATGTTTTACTTGTGCCAATTTATTTTAATGAGAACAAATGCCAACCTGATCAAAAGTTATAGCGAAAAATGTTAACATTTGAAAAGGAATGTAAATAAAAGAGGAAATATGTTCGTACTGCTTCAGAGGTTGTGTCAAGTTTATGTGGTTTGTTGGTTGTGGATTTCATTTACTTGCTTTATGAAGAGAATATATGAATGTGTGAAATTGAATGATGGTACATGTGATGAATTATGATAATACAACTATCCTGGCATGAGAATTAATGGTGAAATTTAGGAAAATTGCTTGGCCTTTTGTTAAACATCCAATCGTGTCTCCAGTTTAGTTTAGTACAGATTGGATTTTCCAGTTCTCTCCAGTACCTCACATACTGTCTGTCCCCTCTGACGATTCTTAGCTCTCCTTTATGATTTAAACCTTCAATTTAACTGTAGTTGAAGGTTAGCGCTGTAAAGTTTTCCAGCCGTCCTCATAAATCCACCCCTGTATCTGATTTCTGAATTTGGATAGGAAACATTCAAACTCTTAACAGGTTTCTTTGCCTCCAGAAGGTTCACCTGATAAGATCACTTAAGATTTTTCTGTGCAGACAGAGCCAGACGGAGCACAGAAAATCTTGTTTGTCCTGTCTGGTGGCCTGTGGTATGGCTGACACTTCGGCAATGAGAGCATCAGTATGAGTGCCCCCCCCCCACCCCTGGGGAGCGGTGGTCCACCCAACAAGGAGAAGAGGACGAGACGGAGGAGGAGGAGGAGGAGGAGGTGGAATTGTGACTTGGATCTGCACCATCAGTGAAGAATGATGACAAGAGGGAAAAGGGGAAAGCAGACAATAAACACAGACTTACATTAATGGAGACTCTCAGTTGTGCTCTGATGTCCTCGCAACATAAATTAAGTTGATTACACGTAGAGCTCAGTCTAGACATTAATGTGAATTTACAGTGCATTTCAATTTAGACTACCATGCATAATTAGGTTAATTATATACAGTACTGCTGCCTGTTAGAGGCTCTGAGGGAGAGATTTTTTTTCATTAATGTGACTACATCCAATACAGTGAAATGGCTTTAGAAACACAGTCGAACCAATGGCTTTCACTTTTACTCACAAAATGTCGCTTTTTCTTCATACAAAAATTGACACCATGTAAACGATAAAAGAGGTAAATAAGCTATAAAAGATATATCTTCAGGATTTGACATTAAACCTGTATTTTAAGTCATGAGAGGTTGTGAGATGGCTATATATAGAAATGGACCTCAGTATAGAGAGACCATAACGGCACCATTTAGCAATGAGTTAGCCAGTGTCTTGAAATTGGTACCATACTTGTATTACCATCACAGTTCAGAAACTATAGGTATTCTAAAAATAAATACACATGCACACCTCCAATGAATTTTATGCTACTCTTTGTGTTTATGACATTGTACTGTTGGAGTACAGGCTGTATTGTACACGACGCTTGAAATAACCAAGGTCATGTTATGACACTATGGAGTGCATCCTTTGTATTTAGCAGTCACGCCACTGTTGAAACTTGTTTTCTCTTTGGTACAGAAAGCATTTGCTCCATAAATGATCATCTATAGACAAAAAAAAAAGTTTCATTGCCTCCGGAGATCATTTATATGCTTTTACAACTTAATGATATTCAGTTGTGGAGCTCTAAACGCGCAAAGGTCTTCATCAACTCTACAGGGTGAATGTTGTCACTGGCAGATGCCACAGTGGCTCACCAGCAACTGAGCATGACGAACTTCCCAAATGCAAATAAAACTGTCTGAAAGGGCAGATTTAATCTTTGTCTAAAATGCTGTTGGTGACAGTTCTATCATTTTTCTTTCCATTTGTGTCAAAAGATCCTCCAAAAAAAAAGGTTTAAAAATATTTGTGATCTAAATTCTACAGATGTCATGCAGCTCAGTTCACTTCCAGTTTTATTTTGACAGCCTGCAAATAAATCTCCAGACAAAATTAGTTCTATAATATTCTGTCAGTGCCAACGCACTGCAAATCTTTAAATAGCCAAGTTAAAATGCAAGACTCAAAACACACTCAAGCGTCATTCAGTGTGTAAATACTTAAAATACTTGAATTAGTTCTTGCAGGGAATAGACTTGACCTTTAATGGGCTTCAATATTTCAAACTCGGCTGTGATTTAATGAAAATTCTGAAGAATATTTAGGTTTTTATATGCATAAATACAGATCATACAGACAACGTGTCTGCCAAAAGTTTGACATAAAGTCTGGTGTGTCTGAAAGTGGTAGAGCTGTGTTATTTAGTCGTCTGTAAACGGAATTGGGACATGTTGACAAGCCTGCTGGACAAGTCTTCATTTGGGAGTGACTGGCAAGTCCCACAGGCCCATAAGAGCAGAGAGGTTAACCTGCTTAGGGGCTGCAAACTCTGAATCAACATAATCACATTGATCCTGCGTCACTTTCCTCCCTGGAGTTATGACTGAAGGGTAAGGCAAACTGTTCGTCTAGGGCCTGTCACAAGAGTTAAAGCCCAGGGGGAAGACTTGGGGCCACCCAAAAACGACAAAAAAACAATCCCTGCCAATGTTATGGAGGATGGAATAAAAGAGGAAAAGTGGTGAATTGTTTGGCAGAACAGTAATAGTTACAAGTTCACCCCTATGTCTAGAAAAATGACATTGCTTTGATGACTAAAAGTAATGACATTCCCATCAGCCGCAGCTGTTCTTTGTGTTTTGCACTATTTAGGAAATGTTAGCATGCTAACACGCTAGAGATTGGCAACATGTTAGATGTCAAACATGAGCATGTTAGCATGACGTATATGTTTTTAGTCTTGCTAGCAAATATCTAAAGCTGTAGTAATAGCTGTAATAAATACTTGCTGGAAACATGTAAAAAGACTGAATGATATATTACTGAAATGTGGAGTTGGAGGTTAAAACAGTTTTTCACCAGTTTTCAGTCCAGGATTTTTTGGCCGGTCTTAAAGGGTGGCTCGATGACACACCGAGGCCACCCTGAGCATACCCCTACGCCCCTAGCAGAGAGATAGAGATTAATTCATCTCGCTCAGTGTTTCAAAGTTAGTCATGTCATTTTCTGAACTTCTGTTCCTTTCAGTCGCTTCAAAATTGCTGCTCGACTGCTCCAACGAGTGGGCGTGGCTTCAGCGCATTCAGCGGACACGCCCCCACAGTCCTGGAGCTGAGAATACTGCTCATTTTTACCCGACACCTAATTTCATAAACTTGTAAATATTTTAAATATTTTTAATCATTCAAATTTGGCTGGGTGATTAATAACACTTTCTTCTTTGGTCTGACAAACTCTTTTTTGTTTTATTTGTATATATATATATATATATATATATATATATATATATATATATATATATATATATTTATTACTTACTTACTTTACACAGACTTTAATTAAGTTATTACATACAACCCTATTTAAGCAAACAATTCTGAATTATGTCAGCACTCAGTAGTGAGTGTGGGTGCTATGAAACTGTGTGCTAACTTAAACTATGTGTAAGATGAAATAAGGCTACATTAACACAATGAAAACCCAGACCATAATGGGTCACCAGACTTCCAGGAGGAAGCAAGAGAAGGCCAGCTTGAGATCATCCATCTAGTAAAGGTTGCAAGCAGGTGACATCAATCAATCAGTGAGGTGGAAAGTGCAAAACCACCAGGAAGACCTGAAAGAAACGTGTTTCTACAATAAACAATATATAAAAATAAACTAAAACAATAAACATTTAAGTAAAAGTTAGAACGTGATACTGACCCATTTTTCTTTTTCTGGTGTGGCAGCAATTCAAATTTAAACTCTGATGGCTGTTCCTTATAAAAGCTACATAACATTATGATGTAATCTAAATGTTTTGATAGGCTAGCATAGATAACTGCTTGATGTTAGTTAACTATACTGTATGTGTCAAAAAGTAATGCTATAATTAACCGTAACTATGACTATGACTGTACTTCTCAGGATAGTTGCACTAGAAATAAAGAAAAAGTTCTGAAATGCTCGACAAAACAAAAAACAAAAAATGAAACTTTGGAAGACTCCACACAGCAGGTACTTACAATGCACTGTATAATGCATTATGGTCTTTCATCCTGTGGAGAAGTAAGATAGATGATGGGTACAGAGGCCCCTGACAATGCCTGTACTGTTCTGTAATTTCTCTTGGTATCTACAGTACTCTGCACAACCATCTATGCCTCAGAAAAACACGGTACTTTCATCGACTGTGAGGCAACCAAACAGCAAACATATTTTGCAAGTTTTGTTTTTGTAGTTTTCTCAGAGTTGTGATATTAGATAATCGCATAAACTAATGGGGAGTGAATCATTTTCAGGTGCTTAAGTGAAAATTAGGAGATCAGTCTGAATGAGTCAGCATGAATACAAATTGCGACCAAATGAGACCAAAACTTTTTGAGGTCTCAAATCGATTGGAGTCTGAAACCACGCTGCTTTTCTGGTGACTTAGAGGTTTAGTGACTTCTTTTTCTCAGTTTTAATGTGACTATTTGGAGAGCTGAAAGCTTGAGTCCCAAAAATCTCCCCTGCTTTCATCGTACGGTGACCCTGCAAATTTCCTACAAGTTGGCAAGAAAATCAAATAAATATTAAATCAAACTGAATTTGTATAAATACTTTGTAATGTGTCAAATTCAATCATGTTCATCAATGCAAATTGGTAACGCAAAATCAAATGCATCTGTTATGCATGGCCCTCAGGCAGATGCTACTAATACTGTATCTCCGTGCAAAAGTCTTTGTATTTTCCTGAACTAATCCATTCATTTATTCATTAAATGTGCCCATTGTTCCTAAACAAACTTGCAAGAGATGAACTAAAAAGCGACTCAGGAAGGAAAGAAAGACTGGCTTTTGAATAAGGAGGTATGACACGACAAAGTTGTGCTCTGAACAGCTGAAATTCTCTGATCTGTCATGTTGATCACACAATCCTCTCTGCTAGAGTTTTAGGGCTCTGTGTTTTTGGCTCACAGCTTATTTGGTTTATTAGTGTATGTGGGGGTGGCATATCACATAATAACTCAAAGCAGGTTTGCACAATAGTTATTACAAGGTATGCATACCACAAACTCTAATTGGACACTCAAAATTTCATGCAAATCCATCGAAAGCAAGCGCTGAGTCGCATGCTAATCCAAGAACGGATTTATTTAAGTGTCAGTTTCATTTGATACATGTCCTTATTACTCTAAAATTTGTTTAAGTGTCAAAACCGGAGCTTTAAGCAGCAGAATACACTTTCTCACTCACAGAAAAGCTGATTGTGGTTATGTACTTTGCATCCTCTTAATAGATTTTGTCAGATCCGACCACAATGTGGTCATTATTTTGTCACCGCACTCGAGTCATATAGTCAGTGGTTAATGGAGATTAATACAGTAACACGGAAATATAGAAATTTCATAAGAAATACCGCCTTGCAGTTGTAAGCCTCCACCAGCCAGTCAAGTTGTAGTTTGCATTCATGTCCAGACTCATGTAGTGAAGACAGTAGTGAAAGAATATAATGAATTATTCTTTACAGAGGACAGAGCTTCATTGCATGGTGCAAAGACAATCACCTAAAGCTCAATATCAGGAAAACCAATGAGTCAAATTGAGGCAAATGTTAAGGTTCATTATTCTTTTTCTGCTGTACGCCTTTTGTGTGTGAACACATTGACAAAAACAAACAAAGAAAAAAAACATTCCTTGAACATGTTCACACGCTTGGCCAATAAAGTTCTGAAAACACAAAGACGTAGCCATGACAGCAGACGATGCTTCAAACATGAATGTTCCTGCAAAGAAGCTACAAATTCTAAAACATAGGTGTTTCACGCACATCTTCAACCTGTCGGCACAGAAGATCTTTGCAATCACCACAGTTTCAATGTTTCAATGTGTGTACCGACTATGATTAGTGTCACCAACTCAGTATCCGTATCACAATCTCCCCTTTTGTTCCTGAGTTGTGGGGTTCAATCATGTCCAGTGTTCATGCAGAACATTTGAAATGTTGTCTTCATTACTTTATGAATCCTTGAGTTATGGCCAAAAACGTGTTGAAAGTTGACCAGCAAAAACAGTTCATCCTTGTGGACAGATGTCTGAAAATAAAATGTAGAGTATGTCTAGACCTGCTCTATATTTCTAGGGAAAATGTAATGAGGTAACTTATGTAATTATTCGGTCCTATATAAATAAAACTGAGTTGAATTGAAATTTAAAAAAGATAATTAAACTGGATGTTTGTACCAACCTTGAAGAAATACCCCCAGGCGTTGCTGAGATTGCGTTCATGAGAATAGGATGGACGGACAAAACATAATGCCGCGGGTCACGGCTGTCACCAGCAGAGAGGCATAAAAACTCAATAGAAACCACATAGCCAATATGTTCTATAGACAGCAATTTGAGAAATCATCAGATGTTAGGGGAGTATTTGATGGCGGGGACAGACTGGTCATGAAAAATGGCTGACAGCTTTAACTCAAACTGGCCCAGAAACTGAAAAGAGGCTCCCTATAGTGTGTGGTAAGACATTTTATTGGTCTGACTCCAAACACGAGGCATTATAAAGTATAAAGTGAGATCTCAGAATGCTAAATCCGCACTGAATACTGAGTATTAGATAAAAGACAGTCAATAGTTGAAAGTGGTGAAAAATTGAATTTTCTGGACCAATGTGGACTGTGTTTGAAATTGTTTTATTTCTTTAAATACAGGTATCATTAAATATTAACACAATTTCCACTTCCAACAGCATTCTTTTCAACCAATCACAGGTGAAAACTACATGTGATGCAGCTTCTGTCAGAATTATCTGACCACATTACCGGAAGTTGGCCCCACTGATTGTCAATGAGGCTAATTCAGGGGAGCATCTACAGTGCGTGTGCCCATCATGGTATTATACATTCAAGAGGCACAAACATTTGGTTTCTAAATTTAAAAAACACAAGAAATCTCATTTATATTTTCTGTAAGTTAATTAAATCAACAGTTTGTATTTTTTATTTGACAGACTGCGAAATACACAGGAAAGAAATCAAACACTGGAAAAAAGCCATCAATAGTTCTCTGTAACAAGCCTGCTGTTGATGAACTCCAGAGCACTGACAAAACACAGTACTCCTTAATTAAAAGAAAATTACATCCATATCTTTGATTCATTCATTTTTTTCATGCTCTTCCAGCACAGAGAGAAAATAAACCTGTTGAACCCATATGATTAAAAACTGAGAATAACTGAAACTTTAAAAAACACATCAACCGTAATTGGTCCTTTACATCTGCACACACAGTGCTGGTATGCAAGTAACGTAATGTTTGCTTAAATAATGGTCTTAAACTGCAAATATCTAAATGTAAGGAAAACAGCAAGTCCTCTAGCACTATATTTGACCTTAGACAAAAAACAAGCTTAATAAACTTTGAAAATGTTACTGTTGTCGACATTTATGGATCATTATTTTTTATACCAATTAGCTTTTGAGAAAACAAGCTAGCAGAGCAGTTTGTGTAGGCTCAATCGTTTTCATAATATGTCATCTTAAAAGGTATATTAAAGCCTGCTATCGATGATGTCACAAACAACCATTTAAAGGGTCTAGAAAGTGCTTATAGGATTTAAAAAGTAAGTTTACGTCCAAGCTCTGTCTGCAAATAAAGCTTAGACATAAAGTTCTGGGGCAGCATATGACTCTGTCTCTGCTGCCGCAATAAGTGTGTCTCCTCCAGTAGAAAAATGACCAATTTGTCAGTTTCAAACTGTTGATAAGTGAATTCTCAAGGTAGGATTGAGTTGGAGGACGCTCCCAGAATCCCAAAGTCATCAATAATATCGACTTAGAAAGACACAACAATCAGTCTGAGGGGTCTCATTAAAGGGAGAGACGTGTCAACTCAAAACACGGCTGGAATCCACATGACACCACTGCAATAACTCCTTAAAAGAAATAAATTAAACTATGACAAATTACTGACATCCGTTTATTTGTTTATGAAATTGTACTTTCTAGTCCCTTTAAGTTGGAATATCTACCAATCCGCCTCCGTGAATACTGGTTCTCAGTGCACGTATTCATCATCACTTAAGTCTGAGTCATCGGCCTCCACCTCTCCTTCAATCACAGACTTCTTCCCTCTGCAGCAGGACACCACCAGCCCAATGAGGAAAGCCTGAAAATAATAAGCAAAGCACACATTAGGAAATGTTTCATAAGGATCATTTGATCGATACAATGCATCAACAGCACCGGGAAAGAGCCTATTAAATATTTTGCTGCGGAGATTAGCTGTGTGCAGTCTTGGAAAATCGTTTTCCAGTAACCTTTTTTTTCTGAGTAGAAATTAAATTATGTGCTTCTGTTCCTTCACTTGTCCCCGAAGAAAACACTCTTGAACTGCTTTTGAACTAAATTAAATGTTTCATAGATGTTGTTTCTGTGAATGTTTTATTGTTTTAAAGATAAAAATAAGAAAAATATTTTCACTGTTTTTCATTCACCATTGCAAACAGTGAGAATAATTTAACCTGACTGGGCTCTTATTTCCACTTCTTCCAAATCTTACTAAGGAAACTGCATCTACTGTAATTTAATTAATCAAGATTATGACATGTTATTTGCATCTTGAACTTACCCCAATAAAGGCCCAGTTACCGAAGTAGTAGATAGTGCTGAAGAACCAGAACTTGTGGAGGAAAAGATAGGATCTTGTCACAGTGCACTGGTCTGCAGGGGACAGAGGAAACACAAGAACATCCTCAGAAACCTTTCTGTTATTAAGAGTATACAAGTTAACAAAAAATAAATGTACAGTTAAATATACAGAGCATTAAAAAGTAAAGAATTCAATAATAGCATATTTTTTATTTATTCAACATTTTTGATGGTTTATTGTTGTCCGCCAGCTATTTGTTTTGTAACACCTGTCGTGTTTTCGAATAGAGAAAATATTTCATTAATCTGCAACCAAGTGCAATTTCAATTTGTTTGTGCTGTTTGCAGGGTGCGCAAGGTTCATTTAATAGTTTTAAAAAGTGAGGACATTAAAGTTTGGAGAATGAGTAATTACCTAACAAAATGAAAACAAAAACAAAGTGTACTTAAAAACCAATAAAAACACTGTGTTTCAACAACAGAGTACAGTAAATTACCTTTACACAGTAGAGGGCATTCTCAGTTTCTCGGTCTTTTAAGGCCAGTGGCAACAGTGCCAAGTTACGAACTTAGCCCATCTGAGAAGTGGTGCTGAAAGAAATCAGTTCTTTCTAAAGAGCTAATTTTAAAAGTATTGTTTCAAAACCTTCAGCTTAGGAAGAGAACATAATTTGCATTCTTATAAATCTTGTCAAAAATGTAAATATGATTAAAAGGTTTGCTTAATCACACCATCCTCAGAGATCATCCACTGTACTGTTTTATCTTCTTTCTTTTTGATTAATTGATACAGAAACCCTTGAAGGGAGGAGGGAAAGAAGGAATCATTATATTAAGTAAGAAAAAATACATTTCTCCTCCAAAGTGACTGATGAGGTGGAAAGTTAAGAGAAGAATATTTCGAGGCCAGCTAACGGTTGAGTGAAGAAAAGAAAAAAGACGAATATGTAGCCTGAGGAGACAGGATTTCTGTCGTAGAGAAATACGAGAAGTTACTTCTCTGTGGTGTCTACTATCATCCGGAATGACTTTTCTGCGGTGTGTCGTATCATTCAGAAAAAAAACGTGACACATCTTTTGCTACATGATGTTGATAATTGCACAAGAGTGGCGCTTGTTATACATCTGTGTTATAAAGGGGTGTGTATTCACTTAAGAGCCAGCTATTATTACATGGAGTAGTGCCTCAGGCATTTTTGTCACTTTAACTAAAAAAGACAACCAGTCTTTTGAAAAGAGGAAAACCATGTCACTGTCAATGTGAATATGGCATAACCAATAGATAAAACTGGAATGATGCAACATTTAATGGCTCCTTGCATCAAATATATCCAGTGTTACACATTGAAAAGGTAAAAACAGACAAGACACTAACGGATTGTGAAGACAGTGAACCATAGGTTATGGTTTATGCATGTAACCCCAATTCTATGATGAGGTAAAGGGGATGCAACTACGTTTGAGACCCTCTCAAGCTCTCCAGATTATGTAGAGGGCAAATTTCAAATGAAGTTCATGGCATACATATACTGCACCCACATGTGCCAAATGGTCATCAAATTATTATATTGTTGTATATGTTAGGCTCAATTAAGCAAGCACCTCTGTGCTGACTGCATCACTGTTGTGCCAATAAAGACGGATAAGCACACCTTCTTGTGTCGTATTGCAATTATGCAACAGTTAGCAACAAAATAATAACTGGAAAACAATTATCAAGTCATGTCAGTCACTTGTATGTAATGGAACTTAGTTTACTACACCTGCAAGTAGGCTGACCCTTAGTAATGACCTACAGAAATGATTTTGAGTCCCTGTTGAGTGAGCCAGCTAACTTGAGCAAACATTAATGCTTTTAGTGATCGTGGAACTTCTCAAACTGAATAAATTACATATGCAGTTTTGTCTTGTTGTGACTAAGATATCTGCTGAAAAAATAAAGTTCCATGGACAGATTTAACTACTAGTTTGCGCATATGCTACTATATCTGCAAACTTCACATGTATTTTTAAGGTTCTAGCATTGTGTCACCGACTCAGCAGCACAGCACCACATTTTACAATAATCTAGAGCGTTGCTAAACGTCCCCAAAAAAAAGTCAGAATATATTGAAAAAAAAGAGAGACAAAATTCATGTTTTTATCTAACGAAATATTTTGCTTTAATCGATATTAGTTGCCCTTAGGCTTTTCAAAAACAACATTCTCTCTGCGGTCACGCTCTCCGATTTGCTGCCCACCAGGGAGGCACACACCTACATTAACGAGGCACACATAAATTACATTCATTAATGAAAGTTGATTCTATAAATGTTACTTTAACAGCTGCAAGAAATAGCCTGACAGGAGATCATAGACTAAATAGGCCCTCTGTCATTACTAATTTATTTTCATGAATAAAAATCCCCTGATTTTTTTTGACGTTGTTTTCATACCGTTTCATACTGTTCTGGTTTTTATTATATTACTCTATTTTCGTGAGCATTTCTTGGATAATTGGTGGTTGGTTGGCTGGTTTATAAGATATCATACCAAGCTAATTTTACCTTTGAAATTAAATGAAGAATAAACAAAAATGGTTTCAGATTGATTAGTTATTGTTGCCGACTGAATTTAGCTCCAGCAGTTACAATATTGACATGCAAATGCTGGAGTAATATTTTAGCAATGAGCTGAAATCAAACAGTTTGCATGCGCCAACTAAGCTCAGCCACATGTCATAGTCCATCGTTAATAAACCAGTTAAGAGGACATTAATGCTACCTGCCAGCTAACAATATTAACCAAATACTGTTATACTACTGTACTACTAAGTAATACTTGCTTAATAATTTTCTTAATTTTTGTTCACCCCTTGTTTTTGTTGACATAAATGAAAGCCTGATGAGGTACCTGAAATGTTACAGTAATCCAAACCCTTTTGAACCTGGCACTGACTTCTGGTGTAGCCATTTTCTGGGAGCACCTTTCAAATGATCTACTCTGTAGAGACAAATGATATTTTGTGGCTATGGCCAGGGACAGCTCGATCAGTATTGACTAAGCACCGTGATCGTGAATATAAACACATCAAAACCAAAAAAGTTGAAGAAACAAACTCAATTATTGCTCATAAAATCCAATTGCTTTCTTTGTCAGCGCAGCAGCTCTGTGCTTTATGCCGGTGACATCACCTTTGAGTCTGAGCTCTCCAATTCTTGAGAGAACTGATACAGTTATTGATCTGACTGGCATAGACGGCTGGAATAATATAAGAAATCTTAAGTTGAGTCATTCCCCTTTATGTGCATGAATGGGTATTGGCAGGCATGGTAAACGCTTATGACGTCAAATGTAGAAAGTGCCAATGATACGCGTGCAGTGTCTGGAAGAAAGGTGAAAAAAATGCTTCCTTTCAGATCACACAAATTAATTATCTTAGCCACACACAATGAAGCAATAAAAAGAAAAATATTCCAATATACTCCTAATCAGACTTGCATAATTTCAACAGAACAAGGCAAGAGAGAAAGTCCACAAAGCTGAAGTGAAGATGAAATGCACTGTCTGGCTATGTTAGAGAGCCATCTGGAGCATTAACGCTAACCCTGCTGAGCTGCTCCTATCACACTGTTTCTTACACAGCTCTTCACACTGATTTGAACCCCACGAACAGTGCAATCAGACTTATACCAAGCTATGTGACATCAAGGTCCACAGCAATAACTCAGTGTGGTTTAGAATTTATTTATTAAAGCCATTTAAAAAAAAAAAAAAAAAAAAAGCTTTCCCCTCTAGAAGTTTAAATGAACAAGAAAAAAAAAGGAAAATTCAGATCTGTGCGGGTTCACGTATAGTAAAGATTAGATAGAGTGGGCTCACGGGAGTTCCGAAGGTATACGAAGAATCAGTTTGTACTTCACCAAGATCAACAGATAATAGGAGAAGCAAGTCTATCTTCATCCCCATGACCCCACTCTTTTCCTCCAGCACCTCAGCCATCTGTAGCTCTCCAGCTGCTCACCTGAATTGCAGGGCTCCGAGTGGGACCTACAGATGGTTCACAACAGTGGTCTGCCTAAATATATTATCATGTACACCACTGACCCACTTCACCTTGAAATCATTACCGTACTCCGATAAGAGCATGGGGGCACTGTGCGAGTGCAGGTAATTTCACCTTGACTCATGATACCCCAAGTGAGTGCTGCCCCGTGTAGCATAATGCATTATGTATAACTTTCATCTCTGCATTCAAACACAAACACATGCATAAAACTCTGAACACGCAGACGCAGACACACAGACACTGTTTTTAGTGAAAGCTTCTCTATCAGAAAGCACTCATGTTCCTACACTGTATGCTTTTACTTTCTCTCCATCTAAAAAGCAACAGAGCACTTCCATTTCAATGTCCTTTGAGGATGCTGATGTTCCTTCAGCAGAACTATTTTCAAATATCTTGCTTCTTCTACTATTGTTGTCTATGAATGTTCAGCAAAAGTGTCTTTTCACTCTGCAAAATATTATTTTTCAAAATCTTTTTTTCTTTTCAACTTGCAGAGAAAATCCATTTGTAGTAGTGGTGGTAGTTCAGGACCTCTAGATGCAAACACAAAAGAAAACATATGTAAAAGTAATTATACATTAGTCGACCTAAACCTCTCATCATACCAACATGAAGCTAAGAAAAAAAATTCTCACTCACTTTCTACTGCTGTCGGTTTTGATTAAGTGACTCACCATGCTCATGCTGAGATCTGGGGATTCAGATGCATTTCTACAATGATTAGAGGTGGTAACACAAAACAACAGTTTACTTCCATCTATTTTCCATAACTGCTTATCCCATCACTGGGGGCGGGACCCAACCCCAGTTGACTTTGGGCGAGAGGTGGGGTACACCATGGACAGGTCACCAATTCATTACAGGGCTGACACATAGAGACAAACAACCATTCACGCTCACATTCACACCTATGGGCAATTTAGAGTTAAGCTTAAATCCTATAAACCTATAAACCTGCGCGTCATTGGCTGGTGGTTTCGAACCTTGCTGTGAGGCGACAGTGCTAGCTTGCCGCCAACTAGTTAACAACCCTCCATTTTTTTGAGGTTGCTTTCAGGCGACACGGTGGATGTACATCCAATATTTTGCTCTCATTTTAGCTTTAGTTTTTTTTTTTTGGTCTCAACCAACTCCTGAAGGGAAATAGCTGACTCATTAGCTCCTATTGCTGAAAGAAAATTGAAAAAAAAAAAACCTGCCTGCAGTGGCAAGATACAAAGGTGAAACATTGATTAGAGCAGCTTCAGGCAAACGTATTATTTTAGACTTCTTTAGAGCATAATCTTTAAATCAGAAAATGCTTTTAATTCTATTAATGAAGTCTTCTGGCACAATACCAAACAAAAAGATGTTCTTTGAATCTGCATTTTCATTTTAAAGGGTAAGGGCTATCTGTGGATTACAAGATGGCCATTTTTCTTTCAGGAGAATAACTTTTGATTGACAAATTCCATTGTAACACAAATTGATGATGATCCCCTTGATGCAAAGAAAATTACTAGTAATTTGTGTTGGGGTTGAGGGAGTCGCCTGTTGAAAATTGCTTGGGCACCTGACATCTCTGAGGCAACACATAAAATTATGACCATCTTCTCCCAGAAGCTCTTTAAAACAATGCTGTGGAAACTGGAAAGTTGCTAGGAAACAGACAGCAGTCCATAGTGTGAAAACACTCCTCTGTATTACACGTTTCATCACTGGAATTCAAACTAGAAATAATGTGATATGTCTTATGAGGTGGAAAAAAAAGGACTTGTGGTTAAAATTCAGCTCAATCTGCCAGCAAGGAATTAATACAGAATTGAACAGGCTTCAGGGGTCTTATACCATAATGCTCTGACAGTGTCGCCCTGTAACAGTAAAAAAAACAACAACAAAAAAAAAACAATAAAATAAAATATAAATCATGAGCAGAAAAACTGGAGATATGCCCAAGAGGACCTTTGCTGATAACTTGAGCTACTGTGTCAAAAACAAAACCTGGGGTTGAATATATTGCTTTTAAGTGTGAAATAAACTTTCTGAAAAATATAGTTCCATATAAGCTGCCTTTCAATAAGAAATGATGTTGTCAGGTTTTCTAAAATGCCTTTACTGTACGCACAATGCACAGGGTTTATTAGCAAGTCTGACATAATTTTTTTAGCACAAGAATATTTTGGTTTTGGGAAGAAATTGAATGCTGTGGACATAACGTCATTAAAATCATCGGTTAGACTGTCAGGAGAACTAATGTAACCAATAATGGGTGTTGCAGATGTGATGATGGAGGCGTTAACATGACAGCAATAAACAACAGAGAAGACAGTTCATTTCTTGGCTGAGGGAGTGATCATTAGAAATGGACATGAATATGTGTGATGGAAGGCGTCATAATGAAATAAAATCAAATGCATCAATAAATGAGGTGAAGGCCTATTTAAATGGTGTTCTGGTGGATTATTAACATTTGACATACTTAACAAGTGGACAATTGTCAGTCAGACAAAGAAAAAAAATCATAAAATATGAACCATCATATTGTCTGAGAGGAGTTCTTACTTAAAGGGCAGGTGGTAGATGTAGATGAACTCAAGACGGAAGTCAGAGTTTATGATCAAAGCAAGACGCCCACCATAAGTAGCAGCATGCAGCATTGTGGTGGTAAGAATAATTTGAAAGAGCAGCCTCATCTTATGCAGAGGTTTCCTCAGGTTTTAGCTAAGCTCCAAGAAGCTATAAAATGAATAATTAAGTAATAAAATGATTTATTAAAAAATGCTAAAATAACCCGGAGTGATAGGTGCTCCAAGGGTTCAAATTTGTGTCAGTGACTTGACAGAGAAGAACTATGGATATCAACTTAAAAGGACAAAGATCAAACCTAACTGCTGCTAAAATAAGGATGAAAGCAGCATCACTACTGTGCAGAGGTCCAGTAATACACAAACAGATTTTTCTTTTCCTTAAAATACCTTCATACGTCATGTTAAATCACATACTGAAGACGAATTCAGGGTTCAAGGTGTCTGGGGGCCATGGCAACTAATTCCTGAGGATTAATTTCCATTATGCTGCGTAAATGAGTAATGGTGTGATAATGACCTTAGAGTAGATAATGGAGAGCTTGACACCGAGTACCTGCTCACCAAGATGTTAGTGTCATTATACCACTGTGACCAACTGGCCAATCAGTCACCAGCTTGACTTCTACCCCCTTTTGCCTTCGTCTTTTGATCTACTGTCACTCTAAGTAACACACTAAGGCTTATTACAAAGCAATGACTTTCTACAGACGGTATACATTCAATTTGTTGTTTTTTTTTTATTTTCTACCACAATGTATCACCCATTCTTATTTTTCACAACCATAGTAAGGAGCCTGAAATTTAGAGAATTTGTGAACGTCAATTAATATCCATATTTGTTTGTCCTTTGCTACAGCAATATCATAAAGATCTATATTTATAATATATCTTAACGCTATGGCTCTGGATTTGATAAAAGCTTACTAGAATCCAAGAAGTATTATTTATCAAAATATTAAAACCTAGCCAACTTTATATAACTGATGTTTACAAAATAAAGGTTACGGTCAGGGTTAGAGAATGTGAATACGGGTATAGTAAAATACAGCATATGTACATAATGTGTGTTGCACATTCTCCTTTGTACTGTTGTACTGTATTTTATTTATTTATAATAATGCACCAAAAACACTGGACAATGTAAATGCCATTAGAACTATTTCCTGTTTTCGTGTTTACTAACAGTAGATTATTCTCCGTTTTTGTTCTTAATATTGTCTGATATTAATATGGTCTGTCTCATTATCCAAGCTTTTCAGATTAAAGCTCTTCACAGTGACACTAAGAAACAACAGAAATAGCAGTACAAACAGCACATATTAGAGAAGTACATTTAGATGAGCTGGTTGGTTGACTGAATGGCACATAGCCATTTATTCCTCTACACCCTGTCCTCTCTCTCTCTCTCTCTCTCTTTCTCTCTCCTCTATCTTTTCACTGCTACATTGTGGAGAGAAAAAAAACACCTCTTATGAACAGTTAATGAGGTACTTTATCCTCCAGGAAAAAAAGCTGCTTTATTCAAATTGGAAAAGAAAGAGTTGCACTCTTTAACCACACAAATGAAATCTTTCACCTGTTACGTTTTACAGGAGATCAGTCGATAAGCTTTTGATTGTATTCCCTCTCAGTCACATGCGCTCTCTGCTTGACACTTCCTCCTCCTCACGGTAGGTGGTACAACGGCTGTTATGAAAGCAGGAGCCATTTCCAAGATGGCCAAAATAGGAGCAGATTCCCTAAGCTGGTCAAAAGAGAGAGAAGAAATACTGCTGGCCATTGTCCTAGTGACTCCATGACTCCTTTAATATAACAGTACTGAAGAGCGCCAAAATGTCTGTGTAAATTAACAAATTCCACAATCCTCTGACATGTGCCCTCAGTAATTAACATTACTTGGCCAAAAACTGATTTCTGATTTCCAACTGAGGGTCCTGTGGTGCCAGGAACACATTTTCACTTTATTTCACTCACGTAATCCAGCTCAACTTCAACAGCTATCTATAATTTCTCTATTGGTCAGATACAAAACAGCTTCCAGGCTGCAATAAAACAACATGACGAAATGTTGCAGAATCATGGCCGAATCTGTTTGCGTTAATTCTGATATTTGTGGGACAGGAAACAAATTATTTGTTTGAGAAAAACAAACAACCAAACAAAGAAAAGCCAATTAATTTCCACAATTCTGTCTCAACAGTCATGTAAACAGCAGTATTATTGGGATTGTCAGTTTATGTAATTACTGTATGTTCACAGTGTTGGCATTATAATCACGTGTAAACAGGATAATTATTTATGATTCTTGACTTTTGCAAGACTTTTTATTATTTTTCTTCTCTAGCTATGTTTATTGTTGTGCACCAACATACACGACTTGGCAATAAAGGCATTAATTAAGGATAATGCGATTAAAGGCAAACAAAACGATACATCATCTTTATAATACTGTATTTTGATGGTCGTTTTAAATTTGAGTTGAAACTGTTGTGCTTGCACAAATGACTGGATCATTGTATTTTGATATAAAAATTGTACACATTATACAGTATATGGACAACATGTTGAAAGAGTTTTAATATCTAAATAAACTTATCTGAAAAGGACAAAATCTATCTTTGGCTTTATGACTTTTACAGTTACATCATAGGAGAAACAACTCTGGACAACTTGTCACTACTTTGTATTCTGCCCAGTCCTACCAGTTTTTAAAATATGCTTCAACTTAGCTAACCATTAGCTCTAACCATGGAAATAGCAACCATTGGCTGCCTTTTGTGCAAGGTGCCACTGATTCATGCCCAAAGAGGTACACTTCTTTTAAATGTCAAAGACATTACTCCATTAACACCTCCATGTTGTATAACCCTGATGTAGCCACAACTGTGAACTAAACCCACTGCTGAAAGCCTATCCAAATATGTTAATCACTTCTGGCTCTCTCTTGATTCAGTTTACAATTCAGCTAATCATTCTCAAGCTATTCCTATTTAAACGAGCAAAGCATTAGCTTTGTTCAGTGATTTTGTTTGTAAAGGCCTACCGAATAGGATAGTAATATTTTACGAATAAAAACTTAACACCACATATTTTATCGTCACCTTGCGGCCCATAATAAGTAGCTTTGAAAATTCAATGAGGCATACAGTAGTCTCAATCTTTTCAATATGGCAATTTCTCAAACTTCAAGAAAATGCAACAATATCATGTACACAGCAGCTACCAACCGCATCCCAACTCTTCCTACACTACAACTGCAATATAACTAATATAACATAGGAGCATTGATTCAACATCAGCGTTAAAAGTTATTCAAGACAACTATCAGCTAATTAATTTGGGCAAAAACAATCTAGCTAACTCGCAGGTAGGAGAGAACCTAAATGTATGCGTTTACACATCAGATTATTGTAAACAAACGATTTGATCTCTGCAGTTACTCTCCTGGCTCTGCTTTATCTATCTATTTTCTGCCTGTCTTACCCTGTCTCAATGCATTTTCAGTACTGTTGGATAAAGTGAAAATTATTCATGAAAATAGAGTCAATAATGGCAATCTCTAACATCTTTGTTGTATTCATACACCACATCATCACTCCAGACTTTGCTGCAACAACAGGTCCAGGCTCGCATGCATCTCTTAATGGCAATAGGAGGCACAACCGGCAGGCATAATCGTCACGTGGACTGACACACTGTATGGGACTCAGATAACATGTGGAACCCAGACGTGCATACTAATAATATCACAGACATACTGTAAATTAAACTCCTCCTCAACTAACATATCTTACAAGGCTACTTTCTCATTTTTAATGAGTTCAACAAAAATAACTACATACTCAATAGGGAATTCTATTCAGGCTATTTGTTATCATTTATCATATTCACAATCCAGCCTTGTTTGCAATATTTAGTACTAATCTATTTGAGACCTGTCTAGGGATGACAACCAACAACAACAGTCCTGAGAAAGAAAATATATTTTTTTCAAATTACCCTAATATACTTGCATCCTTACATTTGATTAATTAAACAACAATGCTCTGCTTGAAGACAGGCACAGTCAAAGGACAACAGTAAGAGAAAATATATAACGTTTAGAATAGTATCAAATATGCTTAATATTTGATTAACTATAATAATTTACAACCATTATCACATGAACTTTACTCTTTTTCTTATTACATACTTGACAGTGAAACCCATCAACACTCGACTAGCTACTCTAATTGCGATGCAATTCTCCGTCTTCTGGGAGAGCATGTACGATCCAGGACCTTGATTCATTAGAATAAAAAAATATACATATCGCTCACACTAATACACCTCCGCTAACACAAACAAGCAAGGGCCCACACACTCCAACAGGTTAAAGCTAGACTTTGCAGATGAATCTACTAAAGTCTAAAAGTCAGTCAGAGTGTTGCAGTGTGAAAAACAAGGGTGGGAATCTGATGTGACAGATCTGCCTAAGAATAAAGTATGTAAGAATGTAAGTATGTTTATGATTTTGTTTGTTTCCTTTAAGGCTTTGTCGGAATGACAAATATGATAATTGCATCATATCTGCTCTACCACCAACAAGAGCATTACTTACACTCTGCAATTTGATAAATTAATGTGATACAGCTCACTGGTACGATGTAGTCACACATTTGTGTTTTCATGGCTGATGTATTGTAATAAGCGTTGGCATGGAGACAGCAAGAGGCCATGTACTGCATTACTAAATGTTTGTCCTTGGTATTATTCCCTCTAATGAATAATGAATGGTGATAAAGATTACTGAACACAAAACACCTGGTTGTACACTGTCCTTCCTTTCTTCTAGTATAGACTTGACTTGTGAGGAATAAATCTGTGATGATGTTTTCTTCCAGTTCTTCCAACATCTCACTACTGGACCAGTGCTACCTTACTGTGCTAGCAGAGATGCCAGACTTACCCTCAGGCGCGTCAGCATCACAGATCCTCGTAGTGCCAGAAGTAGCATTTCCAGATGTGAGACCTGCTGTGGGCATCTGACTCTGATAAAAAAAAACACAAAAGACATGTATATATTTTTAGCAAAGACACACCAGAAACTACCGCATGTGGTACAAACAAATTGTGGCTTGTGAAGAACCAGAAAACCATAACCCTGAAAATGACCTTCATTTTTCAAATATTTGGTTCTAGATGTGTTTTGCCATGGATAAATTCAATAAATAGGCATAATTCAGATAGCAAAAAATAATAATAATAAAATAAAATAAGCTTTCTAGTTACCAGTAAACCCAAACAACAAGTTATTGGACTGTAATTTACACTTATTTTAAGGATTAGTTTCACTTAGAAGAACTTAAAATAATACTATATGAACTAAAAAGGTATAAATTTAAGGAGTTTACTGCACACAATTTTTTAGTCGCTACATACAGGCTACTGTAGATGCTAGGCTGGTATAAATTACACAGACAGACAATGTATTCAGATGCTGTAGGTGAAAGCAGAGAGGAATAAGCCATGTTTACCCTGTGAGTCATACGGAGACGTTTTTTCTTTCATTTAAAAGGAGAATGTTTCAGCAAAAACAACACCATGATTCATTTTAATTATGTTGTTTGGGAGATTTTTGGAGACGAAGCATAGACACGGAGGGTGCATCTAAACTACATGCACACACCCACACAGAGAGCCCAAGAGAGGGAGAGGGAGCAGAGCTACATCAGATCACACAGAGGGTAGACTGTCAAACAACAGATCCACACAGTAATAACCACATAGTCTAATACAGATAGACAGAATCCCAAAAGAACAAGAGTCTAAAAGCCCTGCTGCCAGCCTGCAGAGACAAGGCTACTGCCTACACCCAGCTGGACTGAAATGGTTTGAATCCACTGACTGACCGACACCCAATCTCAGAGCTAGCTCTCACCAGCAAGACTAAAAAAACCTAGGAATGCACAGAAATGTACGCACATTTTTCCTCACCTGTACAAGATACTTCTGGCTGCCATACATGACATATTGTGGGGCTAGGCTGTAGATCATGTAGCTGGTGTGAAGGACAATCAAGAGTAGAATCATACAGAGGAAGAGAAGAGCCTGGGGGCGAGTTCTCTTAGGTCTTATTTTGTACAGCTGAAAAAAAAAAAAGAAAATGGTAATTATTGGCTCAATTAATAGTGTATTTGCAATGTTTTTAAGGTAACATAAGAAGTGGGACCTTTACTTACCCTTATCCAGAAGAACCAGATGCCCATGTTGCGAATGCCAGCCATGGATGTGACTACAAAGTACATGGTGATGACCGTGATCAGGATATAATCCAATGGAAAAACCTGTGATATAACAATGACAGAAGTCAGCCACATCCCTCATATTTAACAGTCATATATTAGCTCATTATTGCTTTCAGAGTGAAATATTTTGCCTTTCAACAATTCTTGGAGCTGTTAATGAGCAACTATTATCACTCCTACTTGTTCTAGCCCAAATAATCAAAAGCACATCTGAGTTGGTCACTGGGCAATTCCTTCAGACATTGTCAAGACCCTCATCGATTATTTACTGATATAGTCATTGACGTAAAGACATTAAACATAAAAGCACAAGACATGTAACATAAATATATATATCGATTGTGTCCTGTAACCTAAAAATGTTAAGATTTAACCTCAAACCTGATCCCTGTATAGTACTGTATCCCATTCTTGGTATGGTGCACTTAATTCCCTAAATACCAAGGTCATACTTTTAAACACTGGACTTAGACATTTAATCAATGCTAGTATCTATGAAGCAATTATTTAATGGTCTGAGCTGCCAGTCATTTTTTCTCTGAATTCTGCAGTAGAATACTAAGTTTAACAGAGGATGTTATGTTCAGTGTTCCGACCTGCGGCGATGACTTGGAGGAAAGAAGCAATAGTAGAGATTTAATAATATGTCAATCTCAATAGTTCACGTTTTAAAAATGTAAAAATAAGACTTTGGTCATTTAACCAGATTGCTAATACTTCTTTTTAGAATACGCCGGTTTATTGATGCAATGAAAATGCTAAAAAAGACATAAAATGACACACAAAGACTATGATTGTGGTTGCATTTCTGTTACTATACTGGCCTCTAGACTTCTTTAAAAAAAACTGAACAGGATTTGATTATTTCAGTGGCACTAACACAAGACAGCAAGCCTGAATTGCAAAGAAGTTCATTTTGATTCATTAACAAGCATTCACACGTTTCCAAGTTTCACCAAGGTTTTCTCGGGATTATTTTTTGGATAGCAAAATAAATTGCTGTTCTATGTAGCAAAACATTAACTAAGTCATTTAATTACATGTTGTCATTGATTTATCAATATTCCATTATCTGATTTGTTTGTGCATGATCTAGATACACAATAGTTATGGGTAATGAACAGATTATTTTGTACCTGATACTTTTACTCCTTTTATTGTCTCTATTTCCAAATGTGGTTCACAGAAAAATGTATACAATGAAAACTTGATTGAATGCATAATGTAAATGCCCCCTGAGGAGTGTACAGTGGTTTTAGATTAGTTTTTTAAAAAAAGTTTTAAAAATCAATCATACAGTAATTCTGCCTAAATCACATATTGTCTAAAAACCATCATTTACTTGGGTGTGCTCCAGAGAGCGAGAGGTGGTGTTGAGCACAGCGTATGATAATCATTTACAAATGTAGTAGATGTTGTATTAGACTGCATTGCACTGCAGAGGTTACCAGGTTTTGTTTTACTGAATAAAAACTTTGCATCATTGTACATGGTGTTGTAAATAAGTGGTTTCGGAGTTAAATAAACTTCTACATAAAACCATTTGTGCCAACTATACAATGCATATTTTTGCTTAACTCTCACAAAAGCATTTCATTTCGTAATTTTCTGTAGACTGTATCAATGTCAATTATGCTTGCCAGTTAACATCTAATGTACTCCCACATATAGCTGTGTTAACTGCGCTTGTCATGTTGCAATTTCTCCCCGCCCTGCTACCTTAGAACATTAAGTTACTGCAGAATGCAAAGTGCACTTATGAGAATGATTTCTGTGGGTATAATTTCCTGTTTTCTAATTCTGTTATCTTTTGGTAAAATATAAGTTGTGCCTATCAGACCGTATTTAAAAGTTACAAACTTTTAATTGACATTTAAAGCATTAAGTGTATGTAGCTGCTTCTGGAGTTTAGATTTCGTTCACTTGTACTATATTAAAGTATATGCACAAGTTTTTAACAGTATTACAAGTGCATTTACGGATAGCCAAGAATATAGCTTTTAAAATATGCTTCATTTAGGTTAATGATGATGGAGACAAGAAAATATGGCTTTAAGCACATCTTAATTGAGGATAATCATTTTTTCACCATGAGAGATGAGAGGATACTCACAGGTTGTAAGGCTAATAGAAGTTCATTCAGAGGATTGGTTAGGTTGGTGCCAAAGATTATGAACCCAGAGCTGATGCCAGCAGAGTGGAGAGCTTTATCCAAACTGAAACATGCAGGAATAAAATACTTAAATATAAGTATATAACTCCAGTATTACACATTATTAAATAAAGTCAGAGCAAATGATTACACTGTGCATTTTTGCCACACTGCCTTGCTTACATAACACAAATTTGTAAGCTGTATTGTGTTGAGAATTATGGTGTTACAGGACATATCAGGACTTACTTTGAAATGAACAGGGCAACAGTGAACAGCAGTGCAACCAGGATAAAGAAAATGCCCAGCAATATCTGAAAAAAAAACAAAAAAAAACAACAATAATATAATACATTACAACACCAGTGACCCACAACTAAAGGAGGGTGATGTACCCCTCATGTCTGAACACCAATAAAGGAAAATGTATGTTTTCAAAGGCTTCTATTGGGTCAGCAAATATAACCTTTCCACCATGTCGTTTGTCAAGGAGAGGGGCCATATGGCTTGGCCAGCCACAGTTTGGCACCTTTGCTTAAGGTGACAGGGGGAAGCAATGGCACAGCCCAGACAGAGCAGGGAGGTTGCAACCAGGGAGGCAAAAGGTGGGTGGCAGCCAAAAAGGAAATAAACCCTATCAACTGCTCACCTTGAAGGAGGCCTTAGCTAAGTACAGTCACAGTGAAGGAAAAAAAAATCAGTAAATATAATAGGTAATAATAATAATATAGCAGAACGAAAACCTATGATGTCCCAGCTAAGTATAGCAAACATGGCAACATTTAGCCCTTCACCACCAGTCATAATGCTAGGTGAAGGCAAAAATGTCTTCATTTTCTCACTCCAGCCTGCTAGGACGCCCGAAGTATCCATGTCAATGCCTAGATGCAAACACTACATTTCGATTACATTATAATAACACAATCATTCAAGCAAATTATCTTTGCCAAAACATCCCTTGATGTAATGTAACTGATTGTAGCAAAACATCAATTACAATCAAGAAACTGATAATCAACACACTTTTTGTATGAATGACAACTTAAAAAGTTAGGGTGCTCGTTGGAGGAAAAATACAATCATTCAAATGTTTTGATTAAACTGCCCTTATCTCCTAATCCAACCCAACAAAAAGACAAAAGAAGAGATTGCCAAATGATGCAAACAACATTATTGTATATTAAAAAGTAAAATACAATCCTAAGGATTAAAAACTGTTTTTAAAAATGACACTGCATTATACACTACTTTGCTGCTTGAAAAAACACATTTTTTAACCTTTGTTTTATGATCCCATCAAACCACAGTAATTATTTTGTGAGGTCCAAGCTCTTTTTAACTGTAGATGTTCCACATATTCAATAACTCATTTTTGCTTACCACCAGGGTTGAAATAAAAACAAGACAGCATGTGTTTGAGGAAACAGTGGCACAACTGCTCTGAAGAAATCACAATCATTTGGCTTATCACTCTACGCCAGTGCCTGAGTATATAGTAAATAAATCTCCTCACTCATTACTGTTTAAATTTGAGTCTGGGGACCGTCATTAGCGGCAACCCCCTTGGTTAAAGAAAACTGTTACAGGCACTGGTTTAAAATGTTTGTGCATGCCTGCAGTGCAGTAAAATACTGGAAAATGAATAGCAGTGGGAAAGTAAAATGTGAACTAGGAGAATGATGGTGGAAATCGTCCTGTCCTGAAAATGTCCTGAAAATGTGATGTAAAAACAGTGGGACCTATTTTGACTGTGCATCACCTACTATGTCATGTATGAATGTACAAAAAGGGCAAGAATGAATGCTAATATGTGCACTGTGCACCTAGATGTGCATGAGGGTTGGGTAAAGTGAAATGTGAATCGGAAGATGTGGAGATTATTGAAGTGAATCATTACAGTCTGTAAGAGGTAATATACAAATATATGTATGCATTTTTACATCCGTCTGGTAAACCCTTTAGGACTGAACACACGGTAACCAATATGCAGAATAACAAAATCAACAAATGAAAACCTTTTTGATTGTTTTTGGTTTAGAAAAATAACCTCTTTCCTGACCTATCACCATCACATTTAACAAGATTAATTACAGCCATGATTCTGTTATTTTAAGCCATATTAGTCATGGCAGCCTCTGGGCTTCTTCAAATTGTAATTAAGTATTTGTTGGTAATTAAAAATGCAATGCTGTTTATGCCAAACAGATTACAAAGATGCTAATGATCACAGCCGCTGCTCCCTGGTAACCGAGTGGTTTGGTTCGATAAGGATACAGTACGTAACGTTGGTGACAACCTTGAGGGATTTTGGTTCTGATGATTATTTCTTCTTAATGGAACTGTGTGAACTGGTTGTGTTCAATGAGACCCTGGTGGTTTAACCTGCACAAACTATTGCAGTAAACTGCGTGAAATGTCAGTTTATAACTGATCAGTTGATCAGTTCTATCAGAATTTAATTTGATATGGTTATTTTGTGTTAGTGCTGATTGTGTATGATTTAGTCAAAGTACTGACGTAGGGGTCATGGGTGCAGAATTGCATTGCACTGTAAAAGTCTCTCCAAAATGCTCATCATGTTTGCCTGGACTTGGCCAGTGGAAGTGTAATGATTTTCAAAGCCTTAAACAATCACCCTCCCTTCCCCAACCCCCTTGGGTAAATCTGAATATGGGAACAGCAAAATTAAAGTTGCATAGATACGGTCCAGGTATTGGTTGCCCAACCCAAAAAAGTAAAATCAAAGAGAAGTTTGTGGTTGCTTTGGTTTATCCCTGGGGAACCATGAGATCCTGCCTGAGAAATGTGAGACTCCCTGAGAGACTTCAGAGTAAATTAGGTGAAGAGACTACCCGTGGGAATCGTGTAAATATGCAGTTGTGTAAAGTAGAACTAAAAGTAAATCTAGAGCAGTCCAGATTAGAACTTGAGCACAACGAAACAGTTACGGAGGAACACACTGAAGCTGGAGAAAATGAGCAGAGGCAGGATACTTGGCCAACATGAATTTTGAAATTACACTACTAATTAAGTGAAAAAAACAGCTGTGGTATGTTGCTTAGCCCGAACCTACCTCTGCTGAGAAACCAATTAAAACAAGGCCTCGACACATAAAGCTAAAGAATGACGTTTGTTAGATGACATCCACTATTTAGACATTCACAACAGTCTTTATCTGACATTACTTCTGTGAATGGGAGCCATAATAAAGACTCACTTTGACAGGCCTGAGAGCACTGCCCACTTTAGTGCAACAGTTCCTCTCTGCAATTTCCAGGTGTCTCCCCCTGCGCTGGAGGACCTGCAGTTTGCCCTCCAGCTCCTGCAGGTTGTGTCTATCCCTTGATGAAAGGGGACGTCCATCGGTACACTGCCGAGAAGACCAACAAGAAAACAAATAAATCAATAAAAACTCATATGCATGTACTTATAGTTCAGATCTGAGATGGCTTATCAGATTATTTTAAGTAAACTGGAAGAATAATGGAAAAATGAAAGTAATGGGCGTACCCAGTGATTCCCAAAAATACCCATTAAGAAGAAAAACTTACATCCAAAAACATATTAAGCATTCTCTTCAGATATAGTTATTATGTCAGTTGGTGGATATATGAAGGATTAAAACATTGCAGCCTTAAGATTCAGGTATAATAGCTGCCAGTAAATAATTAGTACTATTACAAATTATGTAATAAAAGTTGGAATTTCTCTAGCTTCAATTTCTTTTTCTTTTTAATTTAAAGTAGACTGTTGCCATCCATCTGTTCTGTGTTACACTTTAGTTTCCTAATCTTTAATACTTGTTTTGCAGTAAATATATCCATGCAGGGGACAGAGGAGGAATGATGAACACTGGTCTTAAGTGTTCAACTTCAAGTTGTCACTGGCAACTAACATCAACCAATAGACATTCAGTTTCCCTGCTGCCTACAATCGAGAGCTTGGTTGAAAAGGAGAATGCTAACCATCCATAATTGCATGCTAAGACAGAGGAACACAGCACAAAAGATAAGGAGGAGGGACTCATCAGCTAGAGGCTATGAATGTGTACCTTTTAATGAATGCACAATTATACACTAGATTATATTAGATATTATAAGGGTAAAAAAGAAACAAATTTCAAAGATTATTATTGGTATAACTGTTGTATAACTGTGGTATAACAATGTAATGGTCTATGTCTTTTCACCTCTAGATTATTGTCCATGACTTTATTCGATGACTCACAGGTAAAATGTACTATGTTTTTATGTCACATATCGTGCCAGTGCTTAGTCATTTGTTGAGACCAACCTTGGATTTCAGCTTCTCTATCTGATGTTCAACATCATCAATGTCCTCTGTGTTCTCCAGGCGTTCATACACCACACTCCGGGTGCCTTTTATCAGATTCAAAGGCAGGACAGACATACCGTATGCCTGAAAGACAAACCAAACCAACCATTATAATCACACATTATTGTCATTGTGGGATGGCACGTGCATCCGCCCACACATACCCATGCCTGTCTGATGACAAACCTCTCCCAGTGTAGAAGATAAGATCAGTCAGATGAGGGTAAGTAAAACCACATGTACACAAACGTGTACACAAAGCAAATCGTATAGTTCCTGGCCTCCCAGGCTATGTCATTCTTGGTAGAGGAAAAAGGATTAAAATGGTGGAATCTATAATTGTGCTGAGGTTTACTGGTGAACTTGCTGCAACCATTTTGTGTGGATATCACTGCCTCATATCACTCTGAGGCAATTCACAGCTTAACAGTGCCCCCATGTGACAGCACTATCCTCTATCCAGGATATGATGGAAATTTTTTCAAGTAGAATTTTAGAAAGAAAAATCTGGGTTAGAGGAGGGGGGCATCAAGGTGGCGTCAATGTTGAATGACATGAATTTAAATGAATACACATCAACATTTCTTTTTCTTTCAGTGGTACATATAATGTAATAAACAATGATAGCCAAACATACAGAAAGACATACACAAACAGATGCACACAGTGACAGCAAAGAGAGACACACAGAGGATAAAATTCCAGAGACATTTTCAGCTATCAGTCAATCTCCTGAAGGGATTCTTGAACATTATTTAAAAACGAGGGACGTCTCTAACACCAGGAAACAGACTAATCAATACAAATGAAAACAACACAAAAAGGCCATTGCTTTCTTGCTTTCCCTGTGCCGTCTTGCTCTAACCAACTTGGAAGAGTGCTGTTTTATGGGTTCATAATAAAACAAAGGGGCTTTCTGTGCAAGGATACTTTCAGTCCTGTCAAAGATGCTGCCCTCTTTTTTTTATATTTTTCAAGTGGGGAAACGTCAGTGCCTATATTTTTCTAAAACAACTTTTACTAGTTTCTGAGTGTTAGGTAGCGTTAAGAGAGTCGCATGGGATACTAAGTCAGGCTAGACTATTATTAGTCTCTGCTGTGGATCTCTGCTACGGGCGAATGTCGCCTCCTGCAATGAATCATGGAGCTCTTAAGGCCGGAGCATGTCCCGAATATCAAACACACTCATAAAAGGAAAACCTGTCCCAGATCCCAAGAGAAACATTTCCCTTCCCCTCAAATGTGCAACTACATGGGAGAAATACAAAAGTAAAAAAAAAAAAAAAAGAAAGAAAAAAAAGAAAAAAAAACTCTGCTGAAATGCACATTTATAGTTCACACATAATCATGCATGCTCATTAAAGTTATTTTAAAACCCAGTGTGGTCAATAATAACCAGAAATAGCTTGGAGCAGGCTGGATGGGAGTGTATGCGTGTGTGTGTGTGTAAAAGACTCTGTGTGTTGGTTGAGGGGGTGTTACTGGCTGAAATCATTCAGAGAGAGTCATGTGACTGCTGAGTGGGAAGAGGGAGCACTAGGTGGACATGAGTCTCCTACACAAGCCTCTTCTTTGTTGCTTTTTCTACTTGTGATGGCGGAGCCAAAATGGAGGAAGGGAGGGGAGGTCCCTCTACATTCTCAATACCTTTTGATAAAGAGGTCAATCCAGTATAACCTAGCTAATTAGAACTACTCGGTGTACAACATGGCTTTAAGATAATTCCACTAATGTGAAATGACCGAGCTCATGCATTCAGAGATAAAAAACTTAACACATACCCTTCCCCATAAATCCTGAAAGTTTGTTAGTACTGCCACTACTATGCCGGTTTCCCTAATTCCATTTGATTAATAGGACAATTTGGCTGGTTGGAGCATTAAGCAAGACAAGCTCCACAAACCTGATGCAGAGCAGCCTTGTTAATGTGTATATGTGTCTGTACTAGAAATGAGAGGGTGATTAGAAGTCGTAAGGGTCATGAAATCACACTTTCTCCACTAGAGATTTTGTATAAACATATTACTTTTTTGTTATTTTTTTTATTTTGTTTCAGTGCCATATTTTCCTTTAATTCAACTTAAAAGGTCTCAAATTGCTAAGAGAGTTGATTTGCTGCCCTTGCCAGTTGTAAGGTCCTTTTTGTGATAGAAAATAGCCTGAGCTCTGTCCCTTCCAGCACATTTCCTGTATGTCCTGTAGGTCCATCTATACATTTGAGGAAAGGTTCTCCAAACACCAGATACCCGCACTCAGCTCTGCCTCATCACTTGTTTTACATGCTAAGGTTAAGTCACATTTTCGGATGTGGACGACCATCAAGGCTGAAAAAAAATTGATGAATGAGACATTCATGAGATTAATCCATTCTTCTTATTTAATTAGTGGTGACGTGCACTCTACAGTTTAACCCAGGGGTGTCAAACATGTGGCCTGCAGGTCAGAACCGGCCCACCCAGTGAATGACTTTGTGTGAAAACTGCTAAGTCATTCCAATTTTTCAAACAGAGACATATTGTTGAGAGTGCACTTATTTTTCTTAAGATATAGCAGGATATTCATTAACTGTTTGATGTTCATCAAATAGATGGTTCATTTATATATTTATAGATTATTTATTACACAATGGTTTTATTGGTCTAACCCACATGGATTCAAATTGGGATATATGTAGCCCACAAACTAAAATGAGTTTGAGCATAAGCCATCTCAAATTATATTGAAGACCATCCCTCTCCTTCATGGTCGAGCTCACTAAATCTTTTGGAAATGAGGCACACAGTTCTGTGAGTGCTCTACAGTCTATAATGGATCATAGGGTTCTTGCCTCACAGAGATTGGAACTTCACTCCAAGACAAGGAGCAGATGCCAAAATTGGAGAGGGTTTGGGATTACTAAGAATGTTTTGGGTCTAAGTGCAAGATTGCTTGCTTGTTAAAAAAAATCCTGTTGACAGACCTAGTGCACTGTTTGGTCCAAAGCTGAATCAACTCCTCCACAGCAGTCAGCCAAAACTTGCCAAACTTTCACCACCATCGACAGAGAAGGATGCTTAAGAGTTACAACCTAATGTTAAATCCTCCTTGATCTGTCCTCAGACATCAGCTGTTTTTTAACAATGAGTCAGGTTTGTAGCTCATTTTTTGTTTTGCTTGTTTCTTTGTGTCTTTTTAGTTTCATGTTTAGTTGAGTATTACTAGAGACATTTCATTATAGATTTTTGGTCATTCTACCACTGCATGACTATGGTCAATCATTTAATTTTGAGTGACTAAGTAAATGCACATATGTTCTTGCATTCAAGTCCCCCACCTATGTAATGAGGATCATCTGAAATTAAAATCTGACTGTATTGGGTCAGGTATTTCATCTTTCTTTACATCCAGGAGCAGAGGGGACACTTCCTTGATTATGAAAGTTCAGGAGGTCAGGACTGGTATCAAGAAACCAAACTATAATGACACAGTTGTACTAAAAATTTAGTTTGGGCAAATCACGAAATGTGTTGCAGGCACAGTGTAGGGCCTATGGCTGAGTTACACTGTCTACCTGAGCAGCTCGTGTGCATCACAGAACTTCTTGCTTTTCTTTTGGTGCCTATGTTAACAGGTTAGAGCAGTGTCGCTGCAGCAACGTTTCATCTAGAGAGTTAGTGTTTCTCCTATTTCTTCGGCGTGACCTGCACTGTTCTTGGCAAAAATATGATCTGTTCATAGTCATATCGACATTATACCATCATTGTACCTTTCACTAGAGTTTAAATGTTGATATCTGTAGTATATTTTCACATCCAATCGTGCCCTACATACATTTCTTTGTTGATTCATTGTAAACAGCCTGACTGTTTACCAATAGTTCAGGTCAAGTGCCCACAGTGGCGGTTTTAAAATCTTCTTCAGAACCACCAGACTACATTTATCTAAAAAAACAAATTTATCACTTAAAGTGACACAACAGATGTTTCCCTTAGTTTGCGTTAAAAGACTCCTAAGACTATAATCCATCACTTCACAATGAAATGTTCTCAAAATTTTAAGAAAAATACCAAAACCTTTAAACAATTAAATAAGCTACAGAGTTTATTGTCAGTGCTTAAGTTGGATACCATCTTTCCATCTCAAAGACTGAGAAATGTCTATCAAACATCAGATGTATGAATCTATAAGCCAGGCAAATATTTGTATAGTTTAGGGAAAAGCCTGTCCCAATCATTACAATTGAATTGGGTATTATAGTAAGGACATTAACAGATCATTTGAAGTTTTTTATTAATCTTCGTATAAATCTGAGTCAAGTGTGATTCTTTAATACAAAAATTCACATCAGTTGTGAGTCTTCCTCAATCATTCCAGAAATAGAAAGAAAAATATAACAAAACTACTATGCAAGAACACACTGCAGTACAATCAATGATGATAAAATATAAAGGCACTGGCAGCCTGACTTTTATAAATCTTTTCAGAGCTTTCTAACCGGCACATTATTTTCAAACCCTGTCTGTCTCTTTTGAATTAGGGTTTCTTCCTCATAGTATGGTTACTAACATGTCTGCCATACTAACACAGGGCAGCACAGCAGATGTTTTCTTGATGTACAGCTGCAAACGGAGAATAAGGCTTTTGGTTAAAGGGTTAGAACACATTCATCTGGATTATAAATTTGATAGCCCCATTCCATTAAGTGTCCCAGTAAGCCATGTTTGTCATTGAGCATGTACAATACCAGATACCAGGAACTCACTCGCCTAAATGGAATGCAGTAGTCGTTAATGTTAATGGTTTAGCTTCTCCTCACTGACAGGTAAATAAACTAGAAATAAACTAAGCCTGTGGTCAAGACTGTGAGGAGAAGAACAATGGAGGCTCACTTGGAATTAAAAGCCTGTTTTAACGGCAATGATTATGTGTTTTTGAGGGTGCAGCTACAGACCTGGATGAACTCACTAACAATATGACATATTATATCAAAAGGACATGTGTGTGCTGACTAAAACCTTCTGCACATAATACAACAAAAGGCCTTGGTTGCAGCTAAACTCAGACAGCTTCATTAGACCGAGGAGGAGGCCAGAACAAAGACAGAATCATGTACAAGCAGGCCAGAAACACGCTGACAAAGAGATCAAAGGCCCTCTTTACACCTGGCATTACCATGCGTCTTGAGTGATGCGATTACAAGTAGACAGCTCTTAAGTACTGGTGTGAATACATCCAAGATTCACTGAAACATATTGAGATATGATCGCTGCATATGGCCACATTGTTTTAGCAGTATGTACGCAAAAAAACTCAAGGCAGAAACAACAGGCTAAATGAATTATCATGGCTGGAATACACACTAAACACACTGCCTGATTTCCATTTGGGGCAAAGAGTCAGTACAATGAAAACTGCAAGATTCATATTTGCATACTGAGCGAGGAAGTGAGATCCGATCATAAGATCACAAGTGGTCACTCGAGACGCATTTTAATCCCAGGCGTAAACAGGCCAGAGTAGGAATGAGACGCTACTCTGACATGCTGAAAAACAGGTTTTTAGCCAACAACTCAGCGTCCGTGTGGAGAGGCCTGCAGGCCATTACTAGCTACAGAAAACCTGTGGAGAACCATCAAGTGCCAACGACTTGAATGTGTTTTACTGTAGATTTTGTAAACTGGTTTTCACACCCACTCTGACTCAGACATCACGTAACCAACTGCACCCCTGCATCCTATGAAGCATCTATGAAAAGGATATGTGTCGACTCTTTCAGAGACAGGAGATCAGGAAGGCACCAGGCCCAGATGGCGTGTCACCCTCCTGTCTAAAAGCCTGTACTGACCAGCTGGTCTCCATCTTCACACAAATCTTCAACAGATCACTGGAGCTGTGTGAAGTCCCCTCCTGCTTTAAACGCTCAAAAGTCATCCCCATTCGTAAGAAAACCTCTAAGGACTCAGTGACCACAGGCCTGTCGCCCTGACATCTCTGGTCATGAAATCCTTCGAGAGAATGGTATTGCCCCACCTGGAGGATAGATTAAGGATTAGATTTTGTATAGGCGTGGAGGATAACCACGCTTATCCTAAAGTTTGTCATAGATCACAATGAGTGATGAGTCTGCATATGGATTATACTATAGCTGCTGTGGAAACTTTCGGGTTTCTAGAATCTACAATCTCCCAGGACCTAAAGTCAGACATCAACACAATCATCAAAAAGGCCCAACAGAGGATGTACTTTCTGGTGCCAACTGAGTAAGTTCAACCTGCTTCAGGAGCTGTTCATCCAGTTCAACACTGCCATTATCCAGTCTGCTCTCTGTACATCCATCACTGTCTGGTTTGGATTGGCCACCAAACGGGAACAGTCAGAACTGCAGAAATGAATCAATGGGGCCAGCCTGGCCTGGCTCAGGACTTATTCCAACTTCCAACTTCTCTCCTCTGGTAGGCACTACATGGCACGGTAGGCGAAAACAACGAGACACAAAAATATTTTCTTTCCACATGCCATGAATGCATGCAAACCTTTTCTGTTAGATGACTTAACGGTAGCCACTAAAGAGAACAGCACACACTTTCAGTCCAGCACTTGCCCCTTGAGTTCAATGTTACTTTTAATGCATAATATTATTTTGAGTCTGACATGGGTCCATAGAGATCTGAATAGTGCTCTATGAAATGGGTGAAACATTTAAACTGGTCCTTTGAATGGACAGCAATTTTGCCTCAGTTTTCTACAAAAATAAATCCAACAAGCAGCCCCATTAGAAAAAAAGACTAAAAAGGACAGAAAGGCAGGTCGAGAGCACACTACTAGGCTACAACATTTTAGTTTGTTCTTATGGATTTATAAGGACATTGTTCCAATTGTATTAATTAATCTATAACATACTGTAATATACAATAATTTCAGTTCCAATGCTAATATATCGCTGACTTGTTCTGGAGGAGATGGATCAGGGAATACATCTCACTTGTGCAGGAGCGACACAAGTGGAATAACATCAAAAGGAACTTCGCTCCTGGAGATCTCATTGTCATCATTGATGACAATGCCCCAAGAAACACCTGGCTCCTAGGACGAGTGGTCAAAGCTCTTCCAGGGGCAAAGGGCCTTGTTAGAAGTGTTTTGGTGAAAACCAAAACCAACACAATCCAGAGACCGATCACCAAGCTCTGTCTGCTTCTGGAGGCAGCGGACTGAGTTTATTAATGTTTCTCTTTCAGTGACTTAGAAGAACAGAATGGACTGGTACCATGAGTGTACAGTTACATGGACATGGACTATTAATAATATGAACTTTTTGGCCGAGCCAATGTCTTGCATTATTGAAATTGCTCTATTGAATTGGTAATTGTTATGTAATAAGCAATTAGGGGCTGGTATATTAGAGCCATTTTTGCATGTTTGGTTTGATTAATATTATCATTAATATTATTGAACTGGAGCATAACTGTTTAGATGAAGTTTACGATTTCATTTGACTGTTTGATTATTCATAGCTGTGATGCCGCCTCCCAGGAAATTAGGACACAAAAGGGGAGAGTGGCACAGGTGTCTCAGATCAGACAGGGGAGAGCCATAATGTGTTTTGACCACTCTCTTTTTCTTTTTTTTTTCCTATTGATAAAGGTAACTTAAGTTGTGGACACTGCAAACCAGACGCAAATAAAACGCTGTTTGTAACTCAAGAGAGGCAGTGATTGTTTTATTCGGAGCGCGTCACGACCACAGCGAACCCCTGAACAAAGAACGGCGTCTAGAAGCCGGTTGCCGGTTAAAATGCCGTCACAGGTATATATCCAAAAACAACCTGTCCTGATAATGTTCATTTTATGTCATTCTTCCCTTTTAGTTAGTTTAGATAGTATTTTGCTTTTATTTTAGTTATAAAAACTACAGACTAAGCAGTTACACTGCAATGAATCTTACCTTGCCATGCATTATTCTTCAAAAAATATAAAGGTGGGTTTAAATATAAATTACATGCATACATACACAATGTCTGGAGAATCCTCCAGACATATTACACCCGATTCACTCAGCGAGCGTATCTTCCTAGGTCAATCTCTGGGCCTGTGATTAGATCAACAGACATTAATCTTCCCAACTTAAGTTCAGCATCAGCATCTTATGGCTGGCAATTTAAGAGGAAGAGAAAGGTAGGTTCACAGGAGACAGAGCCATGAGAGTCATAAGTCAACATGCTAGCCGAGCTTTTAAATGAAGCCAAAGAACTTCATATGATGCATGAGCTTTGAGATTGGCCGGATCACTTTTATGTCATCACTGCTGGCTGTCATCAAACAGAGTGGAAGACAATATAGAGGGAATTTGCATGTTCAAACATGCCTGGTAATGTGGAAGAAATTGACCATAATTATAGATTTGCATTAATGAATGAAATCCTCACCATTAAAAAGTGATTGCTTTAGTAAAGTGACTAAGACCATCTCAAAATTTAATGCAAAACTAGTTATCTATTTGAAATTAACTAGCTGAATTATAGAGATAGATACAGTACATATACACACAAAATATATTTCTCAGGTACTTCCACTTTCGTCCTCTATTTACTTAACTAATTAACTAATGGCTGACATTAATACATTACTAGCATGACCTCCAGTATGTTAGTAACATCTAGTAGAAAAAAAATATTTGATTTATCTGAATTTTAACTTATAATCTCATCTAAAATGGAGCTCCATTTGATACATGTTTGACACTATTTGTTCATAGAGCATGCCTCTCTTGAATATAAATTTCAGTGCACCAGAGACCGTGCCAAAAAAAAGACCCCAAAAGCAGTAAAAGCAATAACTTTCTTCACTTTGTATTAATTTTAAGTGCACTAGGCTGCAGTGTTATACACTGTTTACATCACAGAGTTGTTTGCATTAAGGGTAGATGGCGAGTTCTCCACAAAGAGTAGTGATAAATTAGCAGAGAGTCATGGACATTTCCGCTGCTTACGGAACCCGTCACTTAGATTCCATTAAGTTAATCAGGCCTAATAGTAACATACACATAGTAAAGAATGATAAATCACACAGCTCTTTGCAAATATGGGTATGTTGCCACCAAGAAAAGTTTGCCGCTTGTAGACAGAAGAGACAAGAGAAAGCAAATAAAGTAGATGAAAGGATAAAAAGTGAAATAGCTTCTGAATTTATATTATGAGAGAATAAAACAGGGAGGGGCAGTTGTTGTTGTCACCCAGAGGCCTGATTTCTTTGATTGACTTCAACAGGGAACATCAAACACAAAGACACACTGGGAGTTTTTATTTCCACAGGGCACTGAATAGCAACATGGGGTCAGTGAAAATCTGAGCACACTTCATCCTCAAAATGTACGAGGTAATTATCCACTCTTTGGAGAACTGTGAGAAGCAAAGTGAGAGAACAGTGGATAAAATTCCAGCTGAGACGGATTACATGTCCTTAAGGGAGATTGGTTCTACAATTTACTTGACTAGGTTGTGTATTATTCATTAAGAGCTCCACATTCAATTGTTGTGTAATTTGTCAAATAGGTCTCTTTGAGCTCAAAAGAAACTGGATAGATTGGGGTTGGCTGTCACTTTTCCTCTTACTCCCTGGGTTGATACCCAGGCTTTTTTTTTTTTTTTTGCATTTTCCCCCAGTAGGCACTATTCTGTGATACTCCCACCCTGACACCAGCGCCACCACCTCCAGGGAATATTCACAGTCTAGTTACCAAGATAACGGTTTTGAAAAATGGACAGCATTAACGAGTGTTACAGCACAGTCAATTTTTCTGATCCAGGAAAAAATGAAAAACTGCAGAATGCTGAGGGAATCAAAATATAGGCATATATTAATGGACATTGAGGTAGATCTATATATATAAATAGGCAGCAGATAAGTGGCTGATAAGCCAGTGAAGGGTGCACATACATCATGCAAAAGTCTTGGGTGAAAGACAGCAGCCTGAGCAATTTGAGCAATCGAATGCCAGAGCTCTAAAATCACAAGGCATTACTAATACTGAAAGGCCACTCCATCACGAGGTACATCTCAACCAAATACTTAGGAAAACTGCACTGCAGCTCAAATAATATTTTGCAAAAATGTGCATTATCAAGTCTGACATATCCAGCGAAAAATCTTGAGTAAATCTGACAAAAGGGAGACGATTCTATCTAGTCTTTCTTCAACACGTTTCCATCATGTGACATGTCTCAAACAGATTAATCTGAGCTAGATTTGGAAATCACCCAATTGGATGATGTGTCTTAATTACTGGTCAGATATAGCGTCACTGAACACATGAAACAACATTAACCACTCAACTCACCGTGTAAGTAATCACTGCCAACATGCCAATCAAGGTCAAGGAGCTGATGGAGAAAGACAGAGCAGGTAGACCATCTGTAGGTGGAAAAAAGAGGAAAGCTATAAGAGATTGGCCTTGGCCTCTGACAGAAATATCAATGGACTCTGTCACATGCGCAAACTATCAATTGACTCATTGTGTGCACTGTGATGGTATTTCAGTTGGGTCTTTATTTTTCAAACTCAATATTGACAGCTGAGATGTTTCCACATTCAAAAATCATATTGCAGCAGCTGTATAAAGTGCGGAACACTGCATATAAATTTCTTTGAATATTCTAAAGATGCTCTTAAAATAAATGTCATTGCCAGATTCCTGCAGACAATCCAATGGAAAAATCTCATAAAGACTGTTTGACGTAATGTAGTTTGCTCTAAATCACACCACTTACAGCGCATATAATTCAAAGGAACAAGAATGTTGTGTTTCTAGGTGAGACACATATTGTTTTAATGCACAGAGCCAAGACTGCTGTTACCAAACCGAAAACAGAAACTGGATAAAATATATATATATATATATATATATATATATATATATATATATATATATATATATATATATATATATATATATATATATATATGCAAGATAATGTCAGCTATTATTATTCAGTGTGCTAACATTTCGGATGAGAAACAATCATGGAACTGCAAACATGCATTTTTTAGTGTGCAATTCTAATGAAGGTGGATACTGGAAACAGTGAAAGTGTTCAACATTATATTATAAACAAGTGAAAAAAAATGTCTAGAGAAGTCTAGAAATTATCCTGAGTAACTGGGTCAGTTTATTCTTTGTGGAGTACTAAACCTGTGAAAACAGTATAACAGTATAATGTCTTCTGTAACTCTAAACAAGCTTTGTTAAGTCTAAGGAAAATAACCTTAAGGAGGTCATAGATATTATTAGGGCTATCACAACTTGGCTTTGGAGACTACACATTGTTAATTTAAAGTAGATAATAAATTTAGCAGAGATGCCTTTTGTGCATTAGGGAAAAAGTAGGACCCAGCTTTTTTTGGTACTTGAAACATATTAGGGATTCTTGGTGCTGCTTAAATTTTGGTTATTCTTTTTTTAAATTCTGTCTTTTCTGATTCTCCCAACCTTATACATTCAATGCTATTTTGGACCCTTTAAAATATATCTTAGAACCTCTGCAAAGACTGTTACGATACCACATAGCTAGATACCTTTAGTTATTTGGGTGAACTGAACCCTTCAAAGTCTTCAGTGTCATTAGGAAGCCAGTTTTTGTTCAATTGTTGAGAGAAAATGCTTCACCTCAAGCAGAGCAAGTCTAATTGAAATGAATTTTAAAATAAAAGCTAATTCTGACCGCACACCTGACAAACACACTTTTGAACTACACGGATGCATTTCTGTACTAATGTTCTTAAATAGAAAATTCGAGGAATTTGTTTTGTTGAAGGCACTTGAGAAGAATGTTCACAAGGACCATACATTGGTATTCTGATATCTGCCTTTTATCAATGCAGTGAAGAAAATCTTCCACTGAGATGACACATCTGGTCACCATTTTTTGTCATCATTGTGAATTCATACTTTGATCATGAACAGTTTTTTTTAAAAACAGCTGGATTTCTCAACGTATGTAGGTTGAGTTGATGTGTGTCACCTTTGATTGAGGCAGAAAGGGGACCACCCATCAGGCAAGGGCAACAGTAGGTGTCACACCAGCTGTCAGAGCTGAGTTTGAAGACAGAGATTGATGGAGAGACTGATTGCCTCTCTCCCCTGTCAAGATCCAACCTGTTATAGGGTTCCACGTAAAAAGCTACACAGTTGTCCCTTTATAGATATCCCACATCCTCTCAGCAGCAAATTCATGGTACCCAGCCCACCTGTCAGCTCGGGCTTAGGTGGCTCTCTGTTTGCCTTTCTCCTTGACAGTGGCATTTGATTGGGAATATTAAGTCAGTATTCAGGGCATGTATAATTTGTCCTGTTTATAACATTTATCACTTTCTTTTAGAGCAATTTCACAAGCAGCAGGACAAAGGGGTGGAAAATGGAGATAAATTACATGCCTGCTCCCTATTGTATTGTATGCAAAAAGAAAAACTTTGAAGTCTGACAGCTGGGCTAAACATTAACATTTGAATACATGTTTCCTATTCCCAAGTGTTTCATTCCTTTGTTTAGTGTTGAGCTTGGAAAAATAGACAATAGCCCCATGTTCTGCATGGAGAACATTCTGTTCATGAACTCTACACAAAGCATAGGATAGATGTTTGTTGCCACTCTTCTTGGTTTCTTGAGCAGATTTTCTGGGGATTAAACAGAGGTAACATTGTCTGTTATCGGTGGTGCTTCCACATCTGCACAGCTTCGATTCCAGCGGCAATGGAATGAGGTAGCTCTTATCTCAGCCTGTATATAGTCCTTCAGGCTTGTGTGCATGCATGAGACTTGTACAGAGAGGTGTTTATTAAGGAGCTCCTTTAGCCCCAGCACCCTACTTCTATGGAATGACAGAATCATCAAAAGCGAGTAGGAAGCATCTGTACGCTCAAGGGATGGGATATAGTATACTGTAGGCAACATTAACCACAGTGTCACACAACGGCATGTGGAGGCTTATAGCAAAGTTATCAGACACCATCATAGTTGTTTCTTCTCTTTGTGTGGGTAAAGCTGAAAATGTGATATGATCTGGGAACTGGGATTAGATGGTAGTTTGTGTTTAAGAAGATATTTTAAAGGGGCAACATGCTAATACTGATAAAATCACAAACTTTGTAATGAATTTGTCAGATGAAGCCTCAAATGCGTAAAAAAAACCAAAAACATAATAGTCTCTATTTTTTACCAATTTAGTTAGTCAAACACAAATCTGACAATGTACTCTGCATGCAAAGAAAGCATTACTAAAACAAACATTATGGTTTTATTAAATTAAAAAGAACTTTGAATGTAAAAATGATTGCATATGATGATTTTTCTTCCTTTTCAAAAACAAAAGTTTTAAAAGCATTCCAGAGTAAAAAGGGCTCCTGAGACACATTTGAAACTTGACAAATGCATAGTTCTGCAAATGTATTCATATACTGAGAGTGGTGTCTCACAGTTACAGTTCTTTACAACAAAATCTTTCAACCCCAGTTCTCCTAGCATGGATAATTGACAAGTCTAAAAGCACAAAAAAATTGATTTTGCACAAAATGCTGTCTGTCTGTTATGTACTGTTATGTAATTATGTATATCCTTATTACCATTCTATCAAGTCCCACTGCCAATACACAAAAGGTAAGAGAGAGAGAGAGCCACAAAGTGAAAATTAATCTAGAAGAACTAAATACAGTAAAGACGAAATCCTTCAGTATCCCACAACAGATCTATGGAATCCTTAGGTAGTGCCCTTTCCAGGAGCCCACTTAGAGACTCAGAGAAAGCTGGGTACTCCAAACTGCAGCACAGGAGCAACAGTCCAGTCCAGTGAACATCTCGTATATATTTTTTGATTCTCAAAATTTAATTATTGTGGCATGAAAATGCGCTGTGCTCAAAAGCACAGATTGATTTGCACTACACTTCTTTTATCCATAATGATGTAATTATATCCTACGGATGGTACGATAGTAAGTCTTATCAAGTTGATTGCCAAATTACAGTGAAATGAATGGCTGCTCTGGAGATACGCAAAAAAATTAAACACACGGTATTCTCGACGGTCAGCAGTAAGCTAAGTTACAGTAAGCTATAAGGAGTGAAGAGAGTAAAATACAATGGTAGAAATAAGTGCTATGGTTTAGATAGCTCATACACGTAACAAACACATGTGTATTTGTTCTTTTCTCACTGATAATGGGGAAAGACATAAAAGTGTTAAAAATCTTGCCCAAGTACTTTTTAAAGTTTAACTCCTACCAACCAATCATCCTTGTACTGAATGGTCTTGAATAGCAACATTAAGAGCTACTGATCTAAAGTACTGTCAATTCAGCATCATTGAAAGATTGGAACATATGTAATGTTGGAGCCATTAAAGATGCAGTGGCCTTAATGAATAGTCGTTGCAAAGCAGTCAGCAGGGTTAGGTGGCAAAAGTGCCTTTTCTTTACACAATTAACCTCCCATCTGGAGAGAGAAGAGACTGGGAATTAGAAAAGGGATGATCCTCACATTTCCTCCTCAGCAGCCGAGCAATTCCCCCCTGTGCCAAGGAAGGAAGGTTATGGAGAGCATGTAGGGGTCCACTATTGTGAATAGAGGCAGATGGTTCAACTTCCTCCTTGATCCCCAGATGGCAAAAGGCCAGAGGATTGCTAGGAGTCCACATTTGGCAACGTTCCTGCATTACCATGAGCATAAGCACCAGTAATGCTCTGTTCAACAAGTGAGGATGCCCAAGTCTTCACAGTGTTGACATCAACCATCATTCCAGATTATTTTGAAACTTATTTTGGTATTACTTATTTCACATTGATATTTAGGTTATAATGTGACTGTTTCTGAAACACTGGTGAATACAGTTCCAAAATTTGCGTGAGTGAATCATTTAGTGAGAACTTGCTGGAAAAGTGAATTAAAGTAGTGATTCCACAGTAAGTGTATCTGGGAAAATCATGTTAACAAGACAAGAAATGGTGTTAATCATGGTAACGCCGTTTCTTGTCTCAGCGTGTATGAGTGGTCATCAGATTGCCTGTCCAACTAAATCAAGAAGGATGCCTACTGAAATACATATGAATGAACATGATTAAAATATGTACTCACCAATTGCTATAATTTGGACCACATCAAACTGGGCTTCACAACTTACCAACATGAGTAAATGACGTCCATTTAAAATCACAACCCATAATCACAATCACAATCCTTCACAACTGAACTTATGAAGCTTTGCATTCGTTTTAAACATGCTAACCTCCATAACCTGGTCTTCCATAAGCACTAAAAAAGGAAGAAACTTATGCCAAAAACTTCCATACATTCTTAAGGTCATAAGGTTTTGGGATGAATGTAATTCTATCTAAACAGACCTTAAGATGTAACACTGATCAATGAGGCCAGATAATAGCCAGATATTTGAAAGAAGATAACAGAAAGCAGGAAAGTGGAATGGATGTAGCCATGGAGTTTGCTCCAGGGGAGTTAGGAATATGACTAATGAAAGGATACTGACTTAAAAAGCAAGAAAAAAAATTCTGATAGTGATGATAACAATGAGAAAAATAAGACCCAAGTTGAAAATAAATATTTAGTATGAAGTATTTTTTTTTTAAAGTGGATATACTTACGACTACTCCCAAGCTCCTCAAAGAGGTATTGTACTTTCTCCCATTGGGTGGAATTCTGACCAGGTGGGGCCTCTAGTGGAACAAAAGCTCTGAAAACAAAAACAAAATAATTTAGTAAGTAAGGGAAAATGTTGCAAAAGGTGCATTAGGTTATTTCTAGGCTTTCACTGTCCCCAGTGCACAATTTGCTTAAGTTTAGTCTTTGTACTGGCATTGATGGTTTCAGCAACTACTGTACTTTTTCTATGAGCCGCATATATAAGGAAGATAAAGAAAACATCACTGTCAATGTTTTTTTGAATTATTCCACCACAGTTGAATATGTAAAGCTACCACTGTCACTGCTGCCGCTGAAAGATGGTGAGAGAGCCAGAGAAATGGAGACAAAAAGATGGACTGCTGATAGTCCTGTTGGAAAACAGTGACAATGCGGCTTATTAAATTAAAAAGAAAAAAAAATATTTTAACAAAGGTGGTTGTTAAAAAGCTTCTAGGCAGCACATAAAAATTTATTTCATGTCTAACATCTATAACCCATGGCACAGACCTTTTATGTTGTATATAGCTTAATGCTCAGACAGAAATGGGAAAAGAAGCTTTTATCTTCTCCACTCCAGCAAAGATGTCTAAGCCCCATGACTTCTTACTTACCTGCATTTCTGTAAAACTGGGCCTCTACATCTCTAAACTGTATGTTTTTTTGTTATCTATTTTTGAATTTTCTTGCCTCACCATTATAGATATAAAAGGGTCTTGGAACCCATTTTATTGACCTTTTGCTTATCCACCTTAGATATCCCTGCACCCTTGAAAACGGGATTAATTGCTATTCTTAACACAATGGACAGTGCTCTAAACTCTGCATCCCTTTCTGTCCTTTTCAATTTGTTTCCGAAGGATCAAACAAACAAACAAAAAAAGCTGCATAAGAAATCACTTCTACCTTCCATACCATTAATGACTGTCAAGACCTGCTGGGAGACTTCAGCAGTACTTTTCACAAAGTTTTGACATCTAAGCCCCATAAGGTATAAGATCATCTTCCAATCAACCAGATGTTTTAACCTTTAAACCGGTTTCCTTAAAGAGATAGATGTTTATTGTATTAAGCTCTCTCATATCCTGGTAGCTCTACATTTAGGCTTTTGACCCTCACATAGACAGACCTATAGCATTTTCATGGTTTCCTTTTAGAAGTACTGTACATATACATATCTATGTGTTATCTAAATAAACTGAAACAGCACTTCTTAAGCCTACCAGCATATTTTTATGCAAGCTAAAGTGGGGAAAAGGTCAACAGCACTGATGCTCAATATCAGCGCAGAATCTGATTTCATTCATCGTTAATCACCGTTGACAGTAAACAGAAAAACAAGCCAGAATCCTACTTAGTATTTAGCATCAACACAATCTAATGAAATATGGTGCTCTGTGAATCTACAGGGATACTTTGAGGAAGTTTAAAAAAAAAATGGTAATCCAAAAAAATAAAAAGTTTAAAAAACCTTCACCAGGGGAGGTGAAAGACATTACATCAGCATCTCGGAGACTTCCCTTTGCATCATATGCAAAAAACAGGATTTCAGGTCTCGATAGACCTCATCTGCCCTACTATCATGTGGATATACCCAAGGGCCCACACTTGCACTTAATCTTTTTTCCTGTGCTTCCATTTGGTCATGTTATGTGTCATTTTTCATTTTAGGAAAAAAACACTGCATCAATGTGACCTTCACCCTTGTCCAACTCTTCACAGCTGTGTCTTGAATAGTGTTCATGCTTTGCTTTCCTGTTTAAGTCTATCTTTAATGGCCTGGCTTCCTTTGGTGCGACACTCGTGCTGGGCTCCACACACGTCTCCACAATAATAAACGCAATGTAAACACCACGACATAGAGTTTTTAAATACTACAGGAAGCCATATTCAGTCTTGCCTTAAATCTCAAATAAAAATGACAGTAAAAGTGATTTGGCAATTATCTTTGAGGTACTGAGACTATGAAACTTCCATCCACACTTTTTAAAAACATGAATCAATATTCTTTAGATTAACACTAAACGTTTTAAAGGCCAAATATAAGACTAAATCACTTGTTAGGATAAGTTACTCGCAGTGGCAAAAGTATTGTAGCCGTAAAAGATCAGAGGTTATTTAAGGAGTTTAACACCTTGCTAGGTTTGAAACACTGAACAAAAGCTGTAGAAAGAAGAACTACTGAGTGAACAGTCACAAGCAAATAAAGCCATTAGGTCTCCCGGCATCAGAAAAGCAGCGCAGGATAAAAGCTATCATGTTGTTGGAAATCAAAGGACCAAAGCAACAATTGCCAGAACAAAGCAGCAATAGTTCCAGCTCATGGGCTAAAAGAGGGTCTAAATTGCTTCTGTCCATAAAACTTTCAAAGTTTAAGCTGTAAGAAAGTACTGTCATGTGTCCTTTATTTTCCCAAACCAGGTAAGCTTTCCACCAATGCACCATTTAATGGTTGAGAGAGCACATAAAATTGTATAGGTTGAACTCCAGGCATGTTGCTGTCACCGCTGCAAAGGAAATCTATTATGTAGTGCAGGAGCTACTGAACACAGCCAGTATAAAACTGGTGGATAAATGGGACACGGCTGAGAATGTGCATCAGTATAGATTTGTAGATAGAATTTCTTGAAAAAGACTCAATGTTCCCTTCTCGTTTGCTTTGTACATCCAGAAAATGCAAGGAATCTAGGTTAGGATCATACAAGAATAAAACCTATATTTAGACAGACATATATAATTTTTTTGTCTTGAATGGCTTATCATGGGCAGACAAATGATACGGTAGCTGTTTGAAGCGGCCCTCCTCTCATTAACTGAACACAATGACATATCCACACACCCATCCACCTATCGTGTACTGAAGCAGAAGAAGTCATCCATGTCTCCAACTTACCCAATTAAAAGGAGCACCACACAGACAACGGCAAATCCAATTGTGTACTTCAGAGCGTTTTTCACTTGCTGTAATAAAAGAAAAAATTAAACTAGTCAATCATGGCCATGAAGAGAAATATTATTATTCATTGTTAGTGAGGGAAGGGGGTCATAGTCCATTTAGCCAAGGACTATAGTGAGTGAGAGCTATATAGAGTGAGTGTAGATCCAGGTTGACCTGGCAGAGATAACATGTCACTCCCAGTGCCATTCAAGGTGCTTTCAAAGCAACAATACAAAAGGCCACCCTGTCTGTGAGAGAAAGTGCCTCTGTCAGCTCAAAACTGACACAAAGAAGGGAGAAAAGGCACTATGCGATAGCTGGTCTTCGGTACATCACTCACTCAAAAGACTTCTGAAGATAGGGATTTGAATTTGTGTCAAATTTCAGGTGACAATGCAGGCTATAATTTATAGTATGGAAGCAGTGGTGCAAAGGTTTGACAATATGACTATTTTTACTGCCACAAATTATTGAATTGATTTTGATTTAAATAAATATTAAGCTTGTGGAATCTAATTTAGACTTTGAATGTAATCACTAAGACAGGTGTTTTTAAAGCTCTGAAGATGCATAGTCTGTATCTTAACAAGCTGACTGCTTTTCCTACCTCATAAAAACCTGTTTTTAATGTTTTGAAATCGACTTTTTTTTACAGCAATGTCAGGACATTGTCTCTGCTAACTGTCAATACGACCTCTGCAGTCAGCAGAAATGTCATGTCACCTCTGTGCTCATGGTGTGCATGCATGACCTTTTTGGCACATGTGTGCCCCGTGAGCAGATGATAACAGACAACAAGAATACAAAACGTGTCTTCAGAGCACCACAAGTGGTAAAAATGACCAGCATGCCACCTTTCCCTACCGCTACATGATTTCCAAGTGTGTACTTGAAAATGTATAATTGAATAAAAAAGTAAACCAAGTCAATAACAGGATTTGGCAGATTAGGCAAAAACACAATATATGTTTATTTCCTATCTAAACGGACAGTAAGAATATGACTTTTGATAGACAGATACAGTCAGGTGGACAAATGGCATGATACCATAGATAATTATAGGAGAAATATTACTGTATTTAATATAGTTATACAAAGTGAATATTGATTAACTAGTTACAGGTTTTAAGTTAATGTTTTTTTTTGTCACTTAAGCAGTAAAAATACAGAACTTAAATGTTTCTTAAAGGTACAGTGTGTAAGATTTGGGGCCTCTATTTTCAAAATAAGGCAAACATGGAATATAATATTCATAACTATGTTTTGATGCATGTATAATCACCTGAAAATAAGATTTTTTTTATGTGTGTTCCTTAAAAAATATCCTTTTATATCTACAGTAGGAGAGGGTCCCCTTTCATGGAGGCCGCCATCTTGAAACACCTTATTTATACAGTAGTCCAGAACAGACAAACTAAATACTGACTCTAAACAGGGTCCTTAAAGTGTTGTTTCTCCTTTACATTAGGAAGGTGAGGGTGATGTGAGGAGATTACAATGCAGTGATTGGACCACTAAATGTAACTAAATTCTACACACTGTACCTTTAAGTACAAGCACACAAAATACTTAAAACAAAGTAAAAAAAATTAAAGCTATCCAAATCAGTATCCAATAAGCTTATGGGAAAACAAGGATGCATCTAAGCAGGCCACAATACTGTGTGTAGAACAAATGTGCGTTCTTACCGAGCATTTGTTCATGTTGTCGTCATCCCTTTCTTCATAGTAGAAATAAACAAAGGGGATCCATAGGAAGACGCAGAATAGTATGATGGAGTAAAGCGCTATATGGATACAAAAGAAGAATAGAAATCAAACAATTAGTCAGAAATATCTTTTTGTGCCAAATACTGCCAAAACTGAGGCTACGGGAGCCTTATCTCCTCGGGCAGGTCGTTCCAGAGTCGAGGGGCCCTGATCGAAAAGGCCCGATCACCTCACCCGAGGACCTAAGGCTGCGAGTTGGCTCATAGGGGGTTAGCATGCCAGCAATATATTTAGGAGCCAGACCCCTGCGGGCTTTAAAAGTGATCAATAAAATCTAAAATCAAAATCGAAATATAATGACATTAAATTGTTGAAAGATTGCAGTGCAGTACATACGAAAGTACAAGTTTTTCATTCTGATTTGCAATTCAAGTTATGTTCTGTGGGCCTGAATCACAAGTCAGTACACATTATTCCTCTCATGCATGTTTGATATTACTGTAGGATGTCTGAAATGATGTTGAATTTCCTTTGACAGGCTAAAGGCAATATAAATTAAACATCAAAACAGGCTTCTGTGCAGAATATGTTTTAATTTCTCTAAACAGGTTTTACCATAGTCATTTTTCAGTCACACCATGAATTTCACACTATGCATTTCTGAATGATAATAGAAAATCAGATATATCAATGAGTTGTTATAGAAACAGGTTTTACATAGCCTTCATTACCTTTTACTGACAAGAACATGACCCCATTCCTTAAAAAATTCCAATGACAAATCTAGGGCAGGGATCGCTTATTAATCAAGAAATCAAGAAATACTGATAGCGTAGAAAAACATGAAATAACTTGCATTCAGCTACCCAAAATAAATGTTACAATGTAATGATACACCTCATATTGAAGTTCTTCTACAAACCCAAAAGTGGGCATTTTCCCTCTTTAAAAACTACAATTTATTACTATTACTTATTTGTTTCTTGACAACATGCTGCATAGCATCTATTGTTTCCAGTTTTAGATGACAATGTGGGTCTGGTTTTGGCAATTAAAACTTAAACTTACTAAAGTATCATCTCCCTTCAAACAAAAAAGATAGCAAAAAATCGCGTCCTATTGGAAAGTGTTTTGCTTTCATTTTAGCGCTCACTTTTCTGCTCAAATTCCTCTCATGCAATCGGAGTGTGGCTATCCAGACAACTCACCCTTTATGACAGTGACATATCTTGCCACAGGGTCACGAATTCGAAGAGCAATGCTCCTAATCATTTTAAACCAATAATTCCAGTTAAAAGTAGGCTTGTGGCTTTGTGAAACGTGGCAATTTGATTAAGCGCTTTAAAAAACATATATCATATACCCACGAAAGCTTGGGGGAAGCTTCTGTCAGAGGTATTTTTTTTTACAATAAAGGAAATGTACAGTAGACACTTGGGCCCAGCAGGTAGTTAGAAATGACATGTTTTGAAAAATGACGTTAGTTAATTCCCAAAGGGTCCATTAAGCAATCAAGGACCACTTTGCAGAGAATTCTGAATTTTAAAGTTACTGAATTGCTTTGTTAAGCGAAGTATCCTTTTATAAAAAGCTCTTATTTAATTGCAGAGGTAATTCATTCAAAGAAAAAAAAACCCACACACAAACACTTATACTACATGGAAATTTTAGTCGTTACGGCCATTCACTGCATTTGTGTTCTGTTAAAGTTTCTGTATAGTACTGTCTACTAGTGGTGGGCAAACCGCCATTCACACAGTTAATTCCAACACAAGCATGCAAGTGCTTGAGCACTGACACAAAAGAGACTTTTATTTCATTCACAGGTTGAATCATTCAGTTAACTTTGAAGATTTAAGATTACACGTAATATATACATAATAAGTGGACCAAAACCATACTATAAGATGATGTTCACAATTAGAAGCCACATCATTAATAGCAGTCTTTATACAGATGCTGTCTTAATTATCAATGGGGTAATAACAGGTGTTCTGTAAACTAAAAATGGTGCAATCTGTGTTCTGATTATGATCCAGAGCACGGAGCAAAGGGGGGCGTTTGTATTTAAATACATTATCAATCTGTCATGGGTGAATTTAACACTGCTTTGGGCAAAACTTACAAAGTAGGTAATCATCTGTCCTATTTTAATGTTGACCAGTGCAATAAGAAAAAGCAATCTGCACCAGAAATGATTTAATTCACTAAAGCCGATGACCTTCTCTATGAAGTGGATGAAATACACCTGTCCTTGATTAAAGAACTGGCTGTTCTCTGATCCAAGCCTTTTTTTTTGTGGGGGGGCTGTTTAGTTCTCCACGTGCAAGCAGCTTTTTTTAGAAAAAAGACCAACACTCAAATACATTAGGAATTCATAGAGTGGAGGTGAGGCAAAAACACTTAAATATAGAGATGCTATTTCAAGCTGGGGGCTTTTCTTCCAGCAGGAAATGGATGTCGGTGAAGACAGCCTAGACGGCCCCAAAATAACTGAAAGAAAAGCATGTCATAAAGATGAGCTGAGCAACACGGTTAGCATAGCTCAATCTCTCCTTGAGGTGATGATGTGAATCATTAGCAAAAGCCACATTGTGATGCTATCTAATAAAAATGTGGAGAATGACACAGCTTACCAAAAACACATTCATTTCACTTTTTTTCCCTCTGATGTGTCTGGGTTTTTTTTTTCATTTTTTTATGAGAAAAAGCCTCAATATAACATCAGGTTAAATCAAAACATGGAGTTTAAACCATTAATGGATAAGAGATTTAAGCCTACACATAAAACAACATCTAAAAACGTGCCTTAAGCAATGCCATGATAGCGTGATAAACTATACATCAAATCTAATGGAAAACATGCTTATGATAACGATTTAATCCATAACATCAGTACCTCACTTTGACTTCAATGTACAATGTGAAAACAACTGCTCTGTATCAGTCAAGACTGCATTGCCTCAAGCAAGTACAAACATGTACCCTGTGAAAAGGACTACATCTCAGAAAAAAATGCTCTCTCTGCTGCAGACAAATGAATGTCACTGTTATAGTGGCTAGCTTTTTGCCAGCTGTGATTGTGACAGGGCATTACTTTCAATAAACACATGCTCATTGCTCCACTAAGGTATCCATTTACACTCATTTACAGCCAGACAAACTGAGTTTAGGATGATGCCAGGAGCCAATAAATGCAAGCCATGCACAGTATGCAGCCACTGGCATATGCTCGTGGGTTAAGGCAATGAGTAAAATTAATCATAACACCATGAATATTAACATACTGAGAGAATAGGTCATACTGCATTACCATGTATCATCCATTACCCTCTAAGCAGATCTTCTACTGGGAAGAACGCCTGACCAGGGATAAAAGTTTAGCACATTTATCCCGCTGACAGAGAATAGAGGACTAAATAATTAAATGTCCTTCCTTAACCCTTTACAGTTTTTTTTGTGTTCACATATAGTATATTCTCCAATTTACTCATGGTGCAAGGCAAGAAAATTAAAATAAAAGAACACATTTTTTATTACTGGGAGAAGAGGCTATAAAAGCCTACAGTCCAATTCAGTGTCAGCTGGGAAAATGATGTGAGGACAATAGTTTTATATTTTATAGTTTTATATCTGTATATGTTTCAATAATTATTTGTGGCAATTTACAAGTCTAACTATTATTAACTATCAATCAGAGCAGTGCCAGAAGTTTCACTCCGAGCACCATGTCACGCTTAATGAGAAACATTAGACCCCTGTCCTCACCTTACGTTGGCCCTCCACAGGGGTATTAGCACCTGGACTCTTGTCCCTCGCAGACCGGTAAAATGTATTACATTTCATGTGAAAATTAAATGCCAGGGGAGATTTCTCACAGAAACACTGTCTCTGACAAAGGACTCCAGAGACTGATGAAAATATCTGTCTGTGCAGACACTTGCTGAAAGGTATGACACTACGAGCTTGCACTCTCATTTCCTGTAAACATCAAGGGAGGCACCATTTTTGGGGGGGGCAAACCTGTGATAAAACACTAGTGAATATTAGACTTAAATTTGACAGGAAGCATTAAGGACATACTGCCCGTGTTGCTCTGTTTCTGCTAGATGTGTGAATAAACAGATATTTGCTAACATGCAAGACAGAAGAACTTGATAAACTGATGGAGTATAAGAGCTCACTGTTGTTTGTATGGGAGTCATTCTTCATGCCACTTGATGTAGCTTTATAGGTGAAAGATCGAGTATGATAGGATGGAAAAAATAAATGTATTCAAATTTAAATTGACTCCAGAATGTTTTAGTCTTTAGATTATTAATGGCATGAAATTGCGAGTAGTAACTATACAAGTACAACCGTATACAAAGGTGAAAGTGAGGGACAGGAACAACACGTTTACTCCCCTTGTTTCCCATGCCCATGTATGAGTATGCTCACTTACATGATTCATATACTGTACATATACATATACATACACATATTATTATGGCATGTTTTGCTTTTATTTTGGACAGCCCAAGACAAACAGGAAAGCAGAGGGCGAGAGGGGTAACAACAGGTTGCTGCAGCAAGGACTCAGCCTTTTGTACATGGGGCACACGCTTTACCAGTTGAGCCACCAGGGCGTAGCATTTTTATTATACTTTTGAAGACACACAGTATGTCTTATTAAACTATACCTATATACCACCGATACCAATATCACAGTATTAATACTTCCTCTTAATACCCAGAATTAATATCTGGCAGTCTGCGCTGACTCCCATGTCTTATATTAGCAGCATGTTTGCATTGACTGACATGTTTCCAGGTGCTATCACACTCAGCTGTTTTGACAACTACTTGCTTGGCCCACCTCTCCCTAACATACATTCCACACTGTCACCCAAATTCAGATTGACTGACAAGATGGCAGTGAGCAGTAAACCAGACTCTCTGGAATAAAGGTTATGTTGCAGATGCTAATTCTGCATACAGAATCTCTAACATCTAGCTATGTTTTTTTTTTGTTTTGTTTTTTTGTTTGCCATCTCCTTGACAATAGACAAAGTGAACCAGTCTGTCACATTTTACCAATCTGTTTCACTTCAGAGTTCTACGCTAAGGCTTTTTGGTTGAAAAGAAGCCACAAATGGACTCCACAGGGCTCCTGGTCCATTGTTGTAGGAAGTAGGGGACATCAATTTCAAAGAGCAGCTTTGAGGGATATCAATCGTGAATTGGTCTGGAAAACCTTTTTCTGAGGGACGACATCTTTATGCACCACATTATTAAATGGTTGTATTTTTTATGGCTCCACTGACCACAACCACCTTCCCTAGGAGAAAAATTCACTGAGTACATGTTGTACCATGATTGTAGACACATTGCAAAATAAAATAAAAAAAACATTAATAACTAATAGCCTGAAACTAAAAGAAATATTTGGGAACTCAACTTTTACACAGAAGACATGATCTGCATAGAAATTGGCCGTCACCGTCAGTGCTCCTTTTTTTTTTTTAAGATATCATTGGGGCTGTCAGGTGAGCAGAGAGGAGACTTAATCCTGCCTTTAAAACATTTTATGTCAACACGCAAAAAGTTTTTATGACATTTTCAAGTGTTCAAAAGCAGCAGCTAGATGTTTGTTTAACTGTAATGTGAGTTTTTTAAGTAAAAAAAAAAAGAAAAAAAAAACACACATTTCTGTTAGTGAGTAGTTTGAAGAAATCAGAAAAGACTCTAGTGTGAAATTGAATGCATATTGTATAAGAACGGAAAACTGGCCGCATTCAGAGTAAGTTTTCCTGAACCTTGTCTTCTTATTGGATCCATGTGCAGTAATGGGGACATTTATCATGACGTGATGACATTTATGCATTATTTGTCAACAAGAGCATTGTAAAAGCTGGACATAGAAAAATTATTTTTAGCCTTCTGGCAGGCTGTGAAACATCCATCAACATTTATTTATTTACTGTAACGGTGGAAAAGGTGTTTCAGAACATATTATTACTGACTTTCTCTTTTGGCTCCTTTTGTAGAGTACAGCTTGAATACCAATAACAAATGTCATTACAAAACTACAGTGACAGCTTTGTAATAGGCCAGATTAGAAGAGTATTAAAGGAAAGAGCATTATTTAAGGATACCACCACAGTTTTGTTTTGTTTTAACGTAAATAATTTATTCAAGCTTGCTTAACAAAATCTGGTAGAGAAGTTACTTAGTTACTCTGTGTACTTAATAAGGTACACAGAGGTATAGGTAGTACACAACAACAATAAACATTTATGTTTATATGAATTATCACTAGGTATTAAGTAGAGTTGTTCCGATTCCGATACCAGTATCGGAAATTGCTCCGATATTGCCGAAAATGCTGGTATCGGTATCGGCGACTACTGGAGTCCAGGCACCAATCCGATACCACGTAATTTATTAAATTAGTAATCTATTTACTGGTTAGCTCCGTTAAGCTCTGGTACAGTTCTTCTTCGCCGCTCTTAAAACAGTGGCGCTGTGCTGCAACCTGCAGCCTGCTGTTTTAGAGGGGCGAGGAAGAGTTGATCATGACACAGACACAACAGACACACCTGTGTCTGAGCCGGTTGACGCGAGGCTTGGAGCTAAGCTAACTAGCAGCTAACTAGCGCTAGCATATCATGTCGGTGGTGTGGCAGTATTTCACGCTGGATGATGCTCCCACCAGTAAGACTGCGACATGCAAAAATATTGTGGCTGCACTTTAATTTTTTTAAATAATTATTCCTAGATTTATTTAGTCAAATTGCATTTGCACTACTGTTTTTTATACTGTTCTATTTAAAAATAAATTTAAAAATAAATGGCTTGAATTTGCTGTATTTATTCATGTTTTACAAAGGGTTTAACCTGAGCCAGTCCTTACCACAATGATAATCATATCACAGTCATGCAGGCGTAGTATGATATTTTTTTTTATAACATACTGGTATTGGATCGGTACTTGGTATCGGCCGATACCCACAGCACAAGTATCGGAATCGGTATCGGGAGGGAAAAAATGGTATCTCTAGTATTAAGCTGAATTCAGCAGATACTTCTTCAGCACTTCTTGAACTGATGGCAAAGCAACAATGACACAATGGACAGAAAAATTGTTATACTAATGTTAGAGCCTGACCAGTACATCAGAATGGTCAACATTATCAGCCAATGGCTTATTACAGATATATTGGTATCAGCATATTTACCTACAGTATCAGCTCTACTGTATATTGTCATAGCAGAGGCTTTTATCATTGAGAAGCAACTGCAAGCTAAAAATGTGTAAAATGATCTAAATGTCAATTAGACTAAAGGTAGCCGTGAAGAGATATGGGTTGTAGTTTTTGCACACAGTGGCAAGAAAAGTGCCTTTTGTTTCTTATGCACACTGGACAATGTTCTGCTCGGTGAAGGCCCCTCTGAATCATACAAGCTGCCCTCCAAAATAAAACTGTAATTTGTCATTGTTCTCAGAATGCTCTTAAAAGGAGCACTAGGGTACCACTTCCCAATAAAATTCAGTCAGCATATGTAGGTGGACAAGAATCACAGACAAAAAGTACTTGCAGTGTATTTAGAGAAGGATTGCATCCTGTCTTCCTTCTTTTCTACAAATGGCATTTAAAAAAGCACAGAGAAAGCTGATGATTTATTTAAAGGGCCCATGGGTATTTGCCCTGTTGCTTAAGGGTCTTATGCACCACTGCTTTGAAGTACTGAGCAGTTCAAGGGAATGTATAAATGGACAGAGGCTGGAGATTGAAAGGCAAGGCTTTCAAACTTGGGGTTCATCAAAACTCACAAAAAGCTATTTGGGCTCTAAAAGGAAGCGAGTGTTTAAGTTACTGAAAGGTTCATTCTGTTCAGACAATAAGTAACATTTCACGTTAACAGGATATTTTCATTTTCGATTTTTGCCACTGAAGCTATTAGCTCTTCATCACTGGTGTTCAGGTTTTCACCCAACCTTAAATTGTATCCTGTCACAGATAGCATGTACTACACTCATGCTCTCATAAATGCATGTTTTCATCTGTTCAAAATGTGTGCATTTACTTGACCTACTTATGGTTTTACTGTTACTGTAGCCATCATAAGAAAAAGAAGTCTGAGAAATAGTGAAATTACACACCACTGACAGTGCCAGTAGTGTTGTTCTATATCATGATTACCATACTATAATACCCCACTATAACAACACAGCAGAAAAGTGTATTCAAAACACCTGCAGAAATGTTGACACTGCTAACTATAGGGTTGATCTGACTTGTGACCAGACAAAAATGTACATGTTTCTGAACCAGCAACTGAAAGGAATTCACCAAATGACAGCTATGCAAGGCCATCAAATGCCTGAAATGATCAAGAAAATAATGTTGTTAATCACTTGACATACACATGCTTATTAACTGTGATCGCCACTGAATACACATCAATCTACTTTGGAGAAAAACATGCTCCAGTGGAGAAATATGAAATCTCTATATCAACCCTGTAATTATTCCATTTATGAAGAGAAAAAATGGACAGTACTGTCAAATATGGCCTTAAAGAGAATTCAACTTTAAAGGTTAGATTTGTAAGGAAGCTATACATACAACACACATGGAGCTTGGTCTCCACCTACTGGCAAATAAAAAAGCAATGCCCCTCAACAAAGAGAGAAAACAGTCTGTGGGTCTGCATGAACATCAACAACAGGATAGTGAAACAGACTATGCAGTCAAAATTAGACTGATCACATTTTCATATTTAGCCTATTACTGTAGCCTTCAACGACGTATGACTTTGCTCAGTCTCAGCACACAGTCCTCCCATCCTGTCATCCTCACAAACATCTATTCACTGCAGAGACAGGGGCACATATACACATCATGAATCCCATATGACTTTCAAAAATAATCAATAATAATACACAAAAACAGTAGCAAATATGTAACAATCTCACAACATAATACTATATATACTATACTCAACACCTATTGTTGTGATTAAATCTGGCATAAGAGAAAACAACTTCAAATCGTATCAGTGTAAGTGTAATGACCTGAGGAACATGTCACATATTAAATGTTGGCACCTCGAAGTGGAGTACAGTTGCAATATTTAAAATTGCTTCATCTCAAAAGTATGCTCTGATGAACTGAGTGCAATATCAATCAAAACTGGAAGGCTCTGATTTTTGTATTTTAGGTGGTTTTACAAGCCCTCAACCTTCCTTATCAACAGCCAAAGGTTACAACACTGCAACGCATCTGCAAGGAGCAGATCATCCTGCAGCACACAGCCCCAGAGCTATGATCCCATGTATACATGCCTGAGGCAAGCAGCAAAATCTTTCAAACTTCTCTCTTCCCTCTTTCCTAGCTCCTGGAGTACATATCCTTGGTATGTCTAAGATTTTTCAGCTCAATAGGAACATTTATATAAAGGAAACACTTCTGTAAAAACAGTGTATAATCAAAGCATTTATGTGGATTTAAGTCTATAAAAGGGCAGAGCATGAATGCCACAATATGAGGTGCTTCTTGACACAAGGCAATTTTAGCAACCACTCAAAACAATTATAAACTTTTAGAGTGACTTTCACTTCCTAATCAGACAGAGAAATACTTAGTAAACTAACTTCCAACTATATGAGATTTTCCTTTGATGTGTGACAAATTGAGTGTAACTGCTTCACCGTGACCATGGTTTCCAGGCAGTTTGGACATAAAATGAATTAAATTACTGACGGGACACAGCCTTGCATTCAAGCCTACAGAATTATTCATTTCTCAAGTCTCCAAACAGCAAAGTTTCCATTTAAGGAGATGTCTAATCCAAACTACAGATAGCAACATAGGAAATCAATCTTGTGTATGAAATCGTATTTGTGTGTCCAGAGGACAATATACTCGAATGCTGGATTCACGTTCAGTGCTCATGGTCTGTGAAAGCCAATTTTCTGATGTCACCATACCAGTGGAAGCTGTTTCTTTGATTAGGCTGTCTGGGCAAGGAGACAGCTTGTCTTCCTTGCATTTGGCATTTCTGAACAGACGGTACATAACAGTGTTGCTGACAGGCACTTTAAGCCAGCATCTGTTAGAAAACGTGTGATCTAGTGTCTTTGGCATGACTGAATTTCATATTGTCAAAGACAAAAAGCTCATGTTATCCCTTTAGATGGCAATCATGAAGAAAATTTCAGTGGCACTAATAGCTTCGAGTTAGGCATTTATCAGCCAAATAACCTGGATAGAGTCACCATAAACCGAAACCACAGACAAATACTAGAAATATGGAGGAATCCATGGGGACTGGACCTGCCTTATCACAGCAAGACAATCAGGCAGTATCAGTCCAAACCCACTAATGACACAACACAGTACGCCACAAGCCAAAAACAAATTGTCAGCGCCAGTGAAATGTTACAATTTTGCTGAATGCAAGCTAAATGTCACAAATATGACAAGTGAAATAAGTGAAGACTAGCTTGGTAGCGCATGGTTGTCTTGTAACACTGTGCATAGTGTTTTTGTTGTTGTTGTTGTTTTATTTTGTTTGCCATGTAGAATAGGGCAAGCCCTGAGATGACTGCAAACGCTGTAAACAAATCCTCAGTTTTGCCATACAGCACTCATTAGGAAGAGAAAATGATGACAAATAAAAGAGTAATCAACTCATAAAATGAAGCTGGATTGTTGGTACATCCCATTTGTATTTATATATCCCTTACCATGTGACAAAAGACAAAACTTTAAAACCTCAAAATACCTAAACATGTTCAATACCTACAGGTGGTGCAAGTGTCATAACTGCAGCAGTTATTTACCTGACCTGTCTGTAGACATCAACAATTTCGCATCTCAACAGCTGTTGCTGCTATGAAAACACCTTTTTCGTGGCACATTTTTTGAGTTGTCATATCAGGAAAAGGACAGGTGAAACAAATTTTGTTAAAGCAACATTGTGGAACCTTTCTCCCACGAGAAGTATGTAAACTGGATCAATTTTATGGAGAAAATGTTTTCTAGTTTTCCCTCGGATCTCCTCTGCTCAGCGGATGTTGCTCAGCTCTCTGTGATTTACAGAGCTTCCTTATGAACATTAAACTGCAGCAAACTATAGCTGCCGTTAGCTAATGTTAGCTTAGCTAGTTAGCCGAGCTGTCTGGACTGTGAGCTCAGAGCACCAGGGGAGCATTAGTGTTTGTACCACAGGCGTTTTGGACCACCGGGAAGAGGAGGTTTTCAGGGCCGGGGCGCGGGGCAATCTGACGGGGAGCAGAGCTGGTGTTGTGCCAGAACCAGAACTGGGCAAGTGGGAAATGTAACTAGACTCGACAGCCTCTTATTAACATAATGGCAGAGAGAAGAGACTGAAGGGAGCAAGTGACCGAGCAAGAGGCCATCAGACGAGTAAATTTTGTCTGTATTTATGACAGTGGTTTCTACACAGTGTTGTTTTAACAATACCTCAAGTCCATCAAATGTTCCAGTAAACCATTTTTATTGTTAGCAATTACATCTGTGCTTTTCCTGCTATGACAACTCAAAATGTCTGCTGTGAAAAGGATTTATTTTCTATCATATTTTAGTTTGGCATGTGTAAAACTGTTCTGACAATGACACTATTGTGGAGCTCCTTTTTGTGGAGATCTCACAGCCTGCATGCGTTTAACATGCCTCAAAGTCCTTGAACAGTCACACATGAGTTTTGATTTTTCAGGCTAATTTTTCTGCACAGGTTGAAGTTAGGCTGAGCTATACTGTAATCACTGTACATGAAGACAATACATTTTATGCCCCAATAAAAATGATGAAGGTGTGATGAAAACCTAATAGCAGGGTCAGACAAATATCAATCAAGCACAATCTGAACATACCTGCACAGTTCTCAGATGACGTCTACTGCAGCAAAATAAGCGAAAACACTTGTGTGGGTGAGCCACTGGTGTGAAGGAAGCTATGTGTTTCGGTGAGAAAAATATACTGTATATATTTTCTAAAGCTGTGAAGTTACCATTACTTTGAACACACTCTTGGCTTACCACAGGTTGTAGTAACATAACAAGAAGGCAAACTTACAGAGTAAATCAACCCACTGTGTTGTCAATCAATGAAACAATCAGCTCAACACCATAGTGTTACAGTCACCCACAATAAAAACACAAGAATAGTCAGAGTCAGAGTGTTTTTGTGATAGCTGTTTTCGCAGCCACTAACCGGTCTTACAAACAAAGTCATCAACTTGCTCCATAAGCACATGATTTTCCCTTCTCATCCTGATATCTTCACGTGAAGGAGAAAGAGTTTGTACCAAATCACATGCAACAGATCAATATATGCAAAGCAGCATACTTGATGCTTGATGAAACTACCGGTCCCCATGGGGAAATAAACCTATTTCTGCAACACAGCAGGGTCCAGCAAAGAAAATATATTATGAATATAAAGATAATTTAATATTATACAAATATATAAATGTAGAAAATAATAAAGTCTATGAATGCAAGTGCAAATATTGTATAGATGTAAGTAAATATATTCATCACTGCCCATCATTGCGACACAGTGGGTATTACATCAATGAGCCTCATAGTGTCCGAGGTGGAAGAAAAGGCAAAGGCTTTCTTTGGGATGATTGTAAAAAAAATCATGAGTCATATTTCCAAATTTCAGCAGCATCATTGCTATTCTGCATATAAAAGTGGTAATAAAATACTTTTAGTAAACCGCTACATTTAGCTGTTCCTGCTTATCAAGTTAGCGCTTCAAGAATGATAAATAAAAAGTCTCATTCATTTGAATGAGCCGTGCTCTTGTTTATAGCAGGTTTTATGAATAAAATCTAGATTTTAAAAAGTGATAGCCTGAATGAAACTGCTCCAAAGCAGGAAAGGTGTGGAGCCCTAGTTACTATAGAGATACACTGTGTGAAAATGAGTGGCCAAAGTCAGACTACTACACAGTTAAGATGGCTGTATGGTAGATGTTATAAGATTGAAATGGTACGACTATTGAAAGAGGAGATGGGGTGATATAATCACAAAACAACTAAACTCAATTCAAACAAATGGCTATCTAAAAATACATTACTTAATTTCTGCATTAATCCTTCCTAGTTAAGATTTTTGTACAAAACATTTTCTCTATTTTTTATGTGCATTAGCATAGACAGGTATTAAGAGAATGCACTTACTGTAATATCCATATAGCACAGTGTCTTCAATTTGGCCCCTCGTCTCATTGTTTGCTGCCCATTCCTGGATGTTACCCAAAGAAAAGTCCATGGTGAAAATTAGAATGAAGTTCAACAGTAAAAGGAATGACACAAGTAAACAAATTAATGAAAACAGGCATCAATTCGATTAAAAGCTCATTAAAAAAGCAATAACGAGTATAGAATATAGTGTGATAATTAACGACACAAAAGGGGAAATATGCTGCATTTTGGATTCTGTATTAAATTATATGGATGAAACAAAAACTGCAATACACAAATTCAAGAATGAATCCAAGATCCTGGAATGGATTAAATCATGCCAAACTAGCAAGCATGTGGTTTATATCAGCGCTCTGGCAGCTTTGTTTATCTAACTGAATTCACACATACAGAGAATGACGCAAGACTGACAGGCACGGGGGGAATAACTCAAAACTGTCAGACTTTTGTCTAAATCTTTTTTATTAATGCATGGCACAGATGTGAATTGTCCAACATATGCATACATTTCCAGCATTTTATTTTAGGAATAAATTCTCCAATTGGAAAAAGATGTAAATCTGCAAAAAGGTTCAAAGGTATTGTATTTGAAGAGCAAAAGCCTGAAAGAAAATGCTTGTGCTTTTTCTGTCAGTTTCTGCAGTGTCATGATTCTTACTACTCTGAGTCATGCTAAAATGATCTTTTCCCACCAGACTCTAGTATTCTTTCATTTTTCTGTTTACAGTTATCACACTTCAACAGAAAAGACACCACTTGCTTTCATGGCTCTCTTTCTTTCTTTTTTTTATATTTTTTATTACAAAGTGTAAACACCAAGCGCTCACAAAAAAATCATGTTTGATCGAGTAAGTGAGGGATTATGTTCCTGATGAGATAACAGCCTATGTTAGGTAGTATAAACACAAACAACAAATACCCTAAAGCAATCAAAGCAGTTCACAACCCACACATAGCAACAAATTACCTGCTATTCAAATGGAGCTATCATTACGCACTTTGCTAAGGCTTCAAATAGATGGAGAAATTAAATGTCTTGGTAAAAACTAACAAACAAATTTATGAGCCAAGAAATGCTTTCAACCTTTAGATTGGACAAAAACAATGTCCACTTTGTCTTTTACAAAGCAAAGTTAAAAGCTGCCTCAGGAATAGTCATTAACATTTCTCAGATTGATTTTACTGGCACTGTTAGAAGAACAGATACTAACCTTATAGGTACCATTGGGGTACTTCATGAATGAAACAAGGAATATATCCACTGGTAGAAGTGCAGACGTTATCAAAGCAATGGCCAGTGCACATATTGCTGTGATAGTTGAAACAACTTCACTCTCCTGACGGCTTTGAAATTTCCGAATGTAGACCCAACAGAAAGCCAAGATTACCTAAAGGAAGGGGGGGAAATATTTAATAATCATGTTAAAACATATGGAGAATAATATTACCAGGAAGAAGGGTAAAAATGAGGAACATGATTAGCAAAAAAGTATTTGGTCTTAAAAGATTTATCAAATTTACAGCCAAAAATAGTACTATTAAATCAGTACAAGAGATTGAAATGTCATTTTTGACATTGCATTTGCATGTAATCTCTGGTTTAATAAAATTCAAAAGACATAATAATGAAATAAATAAAACATGGACACACGAGTTGAATCAAAATATAATATCAAATATGAATGTGATCTGATTAAATACCCTGTGACAAAGCCTACCATTGTGTAGGTTACACTGAACAGTGTTGCACTGATTTATTTGTCGAACATCCTCATACCGAGTTAACAATATTGTGTCCTCCACCACTGCCTATTTAATAAGGATGCAGCAATTAACCGATGTTACTGACTAACTGCTATTTATAACGCCACCGTTTTATAATTGTGAGTGTTTCTGCCGCATCAATGAAGCAGCGCTGAGTTAAGAACTGGGATTTTAAAACAACATAAACCAACAGCAATAACAAAGCAGTAAAAAGGAGCACTGCACCGTTTAGAAAACAAAACAGCATGAAAATCTACTATAGGGCAAAACACCTGTATAAGATATGTTCTTAATTTCCTTGTTTTATTCTTACTAAAACTGCAAAAACAAACAAAAAATGCTCATGTGATTTCATACAAAAAAATTAATTAATGCAATATAATCGTGAAACTTGGATTTTTCCTCAGATTATAATCATGCCATAAGAATCTATAATCATTGTATCCCTTCTTGGTCAACACAGTTTAGAAACTTTAGCAACAGTGTGTGTGTGAGTGCCAAAAAGAACCAAACCAAAGTGTTTACGCAACACGTAGGGAATTATATACTGAAAATAACCTGACTGAAGGTGCTGTGGTGCAGATGATCTGATTATATCATACTCCCTCCTGTTATCCTCTTTCAGCCTAGCAGTGACTCACCAACATTGTTAGGGGCTGACAAGAAATAACACAAAGTTGACTTCTTATAACAAGTGGAATTAATGGACAATTATGTACAACCGTTTTAATCCTTTGAACTGCTTCATGAATGTGCTAATTTATTCTGTCGCTTGCTCTGTTTAACATGAAAAGGACTAAAAACAGAGGGACAGGGATTGTCATTGTAACCGGCAGGAAACTCATTAGACAAGAGGAACAAAATCGGGGCTTCAAAATGACAAGGTCATATTCCAGGCACACAAGCTGTAAGAAGTGAGGACACTGCTAAAACTAGTCCCTTTAGATCAAGGGCTGCCATTCACAGACGGGATCAATTAAAGGCCCACAAGCCTTAAGCCTCTGGCTGCTTGTTTTGCCAGGTAATGACGCGGGCTTTGCATCCAAATAAGATCCACCGAAAGGTTTGTTCATATCAAGGGGCTGCTGGAGGTGTGTAGGGAAGCGTAGCAATTTATTGGCATCCAGGCATTCTTCTGGAGGGCTACTGATTTAGCCACGTGACTCTGAGTGACAGCTGAGATAATGAGAGCTAAACTGGGCAGCAGATTACCTCGCTGAGCAACTTTAAGGCATTCGTGTAAGTCCTACTAAAGCCATATCCTGTAAATGAGTAAATAACAAATATAACAGACAGGAAAGGCTATATATATATATGTTTGTATCTGTGGTGAAAAGCAGCCTTTGCTTTTTATTTCAAACAGCATAAGTTATTCAATTTCCATATTCATTCAAGTTCCCTTTAAAACCTTGTGATGAAAGCTAACTTGTTAAACAGCACAATTGGTGGCTGTTAAAAAGAAACATCTAACCGGAGAGGTTCATTTTATTTATAATAAGGCAAGATTACCCGCCATTGTTCTCAGTACCGTGAATATAAAGGTGCACTAAACACCAGACAGAGCGCTTCTTACAAAACAGCTGCCTGTTAAGTGTGTCACGGCTAATGGTAACGTTAGCTTAAACCAATATTGACGTTACACCGTAGCCACATCGCGTCGTTTTAACACGTTAACCAAGCGACCGGTTCACCTGCAAGAACACCTGAAATTAACTATATTTCGCTCTACTACTTGGCGAAGCGATTAAACGACTTCATACGTGCTTACCAAAAGTATAAAGGTGAAAATAGACCATCCGAGCAGAGACTCGGAGAGAAACGACTGAGCCGCCATCTTCACTTCCTGCAATAACAAACCCACGTGCTCCCGCTGACGTCACCACGCCACGGCGGAGTGTGCGAGCAGCAGCCGTGACGTCACTGCAGTCCATCTGTCTGCAGAAATGTCCATATGTGTGTCTTGATAAGTCCATATGTGTGTCTTGATATGTCCATATGTGTGTATTGATATGTCCATATGTGTGTATTGATGATTACAGGAGTTTTTGGTGAACTGTAGAAATAAACAGCTTTCACTGGTTGTGGGACAGGAGGACAGAGAGGCCACATTAACACTGTTATACAGAGCAGATAAACAGATATTAACAATATTAATAGGTGCCAAAAGAACTAGATATTCAGGGTCTGTTATTCTCAAAGTTATTGTTTTAAAGAATACCATCAGGGATGGTGCTGTGTTAAAATACTAAATGACAAGTAAAAGTCCTGCATTCAAAATCCCACTTATCAGCAAAATGTTCTGTTATTATATATTATTATTATTGGATTGGTATTCCTAATGCATTAAAGGTCCAGTGTGTAAGATACAGGGGGATCTATTTACATGCAGAAATGGAATATAATATGCATTACTATGTTTTCATTAGTGTATAGGCCTAACCTGAAAATACGTGTTATTGTAACCAATCAGCCTTTTATTTCTACAGATGCCGCATCTCCTCTTCATGGATGTATTATAGAACTGGATACTGGACCCAAAAATTGCATCTTTTCAATCTAATGATAATGGTGATCTATGGGGAAAATGCTTTTTGGGCTCACAGGGCAATTTTTTTCACTAAAGTAAAGGTGAGCAGCAATGCTCGAAGTTTTTTCAAAAAAGGTTAAGTCTGGGGCAACTGGACTGTTTCACCTCTCATCCAAGAAGCTTCTTCAGTTCTGACTGACTGGTGGGGAGTCTGTGTATTTATCCTAGGAAAGCTTGTAGATCCGCTCATTGTTCCACTTAGTTCGTTAGTGCTCATTGTTGTGTGACAACTGTCGTCAGAGTCGTTGATGGTCACCTGAAGTCTGGTGTGAACGACAGTCGTTCAGGTCACCTGAGCTTGTGTGTGGCCGATGGTTTTTAGAGGCACATGAGGCTAAGTGTGAAGTGCTGTTCAGTCTCCTGGGGAGGAATGAAAGGACAGCATTGTAGGTGGGGGATAAGTGGTGTATGAGGCCTCCTCCTCTGTTGAGTGAAGGTTTCTCTACTTTTACATAGATAGCCTCCTTCACTCCTCTTTCGAACCACCTGTCTTCCCTGTCCAAGATGCGAACATCATTGTCATTAAAAGAGTGTCCCTTGTCTTTAAGATGTAAGAAAACTGCAGAGTCTAGTCCCGATGAGTTGGCCGTCCTGTGTTGAGCCATGCGCTTGTTGAGTGGTTGTTTGGTTTCCCTGATGTAAAGGTCTGTGCACTCCTCACTGCACTGGACAGCATACACCAGATTGCTTTTCTTGGTGTGAGGTGTAGGGTCTGTAGGGTTTACAAGTTTCTGTCTAAGCATATTGCTGGGTCTGAAGAACACTGGGATTCTATGTTTGTTGAAGATCCTCCTAAGTTTTTCTGATACGCCAGATACGTAGGGGATGACGATGTTGTTCCATCTATCTTTCTTCTCTTCATCACTGACAGTCTTACCCTTCCTGGATCTTGTGGTCGCTTTTCCAAAGGTCCAGTTAGGATATCCACAGACTTTAAGTGCGTCCCTCAAATGCTGGTGTTCCTTTTCTTGAGCTTGTGGTACACTTGTAGGTACGTTGACAGTACTTGTCTCATTAGTGGAAAGTGACATAATGTCTTTAGTTACTGTCCACCACTTCACACAATAACATTAGATTGACAGGCACTTATCTTTTATCTCAAATTTTCTATAAAACCACATGGCATCCACAGACTATAGAGGGCAGATGAAAACACCTCTATGTCTCATTTAGGATCAAAGTTCATTCTTGCCCTAGGGCCACACAGTGGGGAATGGTAGCCCTACCAAAGATGTACCTGGGTCAAATACACAGGAATAGGAGACATTTGGACTACCATTTAAACACATTATGTCACACATAGTCTAATCTACAAATCACAGAAGCAAACACAATAGTTTTGTTAGAGGGGTGTTGGTTATCTCAGTTGGTAGAGCATCCGCCCCATGTACAAAGGCTCAGTCCTAGCAGCCGTGGCCCAGGGTTCGAATCCGACCTGCGGCCCTTTGCTGTGTGTTGTTCCCCTTCTCTCTCTCTCTCTCTCTCTCTCTCTCTCTCTCTCTCTCTCTCTCTCCCACATTCCTGTCACTCTTCAGCTGTCTCTATCAAAAATAAAACTTGAAAAAGGCCCCAAAAATATCTTTAAAAAAAACAACAACAAAAAACAATAGTATTGTTAGAAATTTTCAAACTCTTATATAAGCCATATTCACATTCAGCATTCTTTCAGTATATCCAAAAAACTAACCTGGTTCATTATTAAGCTTTAAATTAGCTGGAAAAGTAGAAGTAGGTCACTGGAAATTAGGGTGCAATGCACCTGTAGCTGTATTCCCATGTGTAGAGCAGATCATTGGGGTAATACTTGCTATCAATTATCCACCGCAGTGGCCCACACCAGAAAACAGCCACTATCTTTGGTGCTGAAGGAAGTCCCCCAGCTGATATGATAGTGTATTTCTGGTAAAATTCATATTGCTAATGAGGCAAATGCAAAATTCCATCTTCCTGCAGCTGTCTACTGACTAGCAGCTCACTGGAGGAGTATCTGTTGTGAGGAGCATAGAGCTACTTTTTATGCATAACAAACATTTTTATTCAGTTTTCTTTTGTGGCCTTGGTCTCTTAAATGCATACATTTCTTTTGTAGTTTATATTCTCTTTTCTTTCTGTCTTCTTTTGTTAGCAAACAAAGATGTGTGACTTTAATTGCAGAGACGGGAGAGTGGAGGTTAGCTCTGACACTGTAGGCAATAATCAGTACGCCTTCTATCTTGTGATTTACATTTGTAATTTCTACTAGGGCCTCAGGAATATGTAAACTCAATATTTATTTTACTCCCTACACACATGTCATATAATTGCCTATGTTGAGTCATTTTCATATGGGTTTCACAATATAACAAAAATCAGTACTGTCAGATATCTCTGCTGCGTCTTGAGAAACTTGTTAAGGTGTTTCTTCTTTTATATTCTTCAGCTGACTGACTAGGGGGGCATGAATCCCTAAAAGCCACTGTATGTATTTATTTCAAGAATAAAAATGCATCCATAGCAATACCGCTGAAATTTTCAAAAAAGTTGACTCTTAAGAGGTATGAGTTTTCTGTTTCATTCAGTAGGGGATCCAAACTTATGCAGCAATGGGATTATATAAACTTTCCCAGACTCTATGTGAAATGTAACAATCAGCGTGGGGTTTTTTGTGCATGGAGAGGTTCCATCCATACGCCAGACACACTCAGCATTTCTTTCAGTTCTTATCCAATTTATCTTTTATGCGGACCCCATGGTATCTCAATATAAAGAATTTGCTGCCTTTTCATTCTACCAGCCTTTTCACAGTTTTGAGCACATAATGTCAGGAGAAGTGTACTCCATTTATGGAGTATATTGTCCCTTAAATTACAACAGTGTAAGCGGGTGCAGTCATGCTTCACCATGTCTGGAATTATTGAGACGAAATTAAATTATTACTTGAGTAATTACTTTAGCAAGGGGTAGACTATAACAGCCCACAGTGACATTGAGGCTCTAAAGTTTCTGAAAGTGAAAATAATACTTCTCTATATTGTATTGGGGAAATTAGTCTGTTGCTAATTGGAATGAAGAACATTCTTACCAGTTAATGAGCTGGTCACTACTGGTTTGGACACTTTCAAATTCAACTCACTAAAATCAATAGCCATATATCTAAACTTCATTTATGCCCCGACTTTAAAAATTTTAATTAAACTAATGTAGTTCGTTCACAACCCATTATTCACTTGCACAGGGGAGGTAGGTCTGCTTAATTCATGCAACCTTTCAAAACCGCAAATGCCTTTATCATGCAGCTTGGCAATGTGCCCTAATGGAAACCATGTACCTAGTCTATTAAAAGGGGCTTGCTGAGAAAAAGGTAGGAAATTGTCACAATTTTTGTCAATCAAGGAAGGATTTGGTGACTTACATTTGATTGGTGTGTTGGGTTTTTTTTATCCTTCTTTTCATTTCATAGTTATACTAGTCAGCTGCAAGGATTCATGCAGTGTGCAGATCGCAAAGCCAATGCAATAAATTCAATGTTTTCTCTACAGCATGATGTTTCTGTCGCAGCAAAATTATAAGTAATTATATTATCACATTCATCTCTCATCCGCTCTTCTGTTGTTTTTTGACAGCTGAAGTTTTGCTGCAGAAATACTTCCAAATATGTTCAATAGCTGTGGCCCTAAAGCACTTGCACCCCAATCAAATTTGTCCTTTAATTCTGAAAATTAAAATGCACTGTCACCATTTAAAGTGACCTCTTCTGATTGGGTGAGAAAATAAATGGAGCACACGTGACTAAAGCAGACAGTGATAAAGCACAGGGATTTGGTTAGATGTGGACTGGGTGTATGTTGTTGTCATTTTGATGTGTGATGTGGGCTCTGTCTCTGAGTATATACTGTATATGTACATGTGTAATTTCTAATTTAGCATGACTAAAGCTGCACTGTTACCAGCTAAATAATCTTAGTAATGTTGAGTGACCTCACCTTACTCTAACCTTGACTATCATGCAAACTTAGGGCGTGTAACACCCCTGTATTTGCAGGTAAACCCATCATAGGTAAATTTATGCAAAACATCATGTGATCATTTCATGAGAACAGGATGCTGAAGAACACCCACGATGCAATGTAGTGTGCAGTTTGTTGTACTGACTGCAGATTAACATCCACAAATGTAAAACAACCAGAGTCTTTGCAGAATATTGTATAAACAAATACTGTAGGTGCAATAATGAAAACAGAGAACAGCAATATCTCGCAGTGCCATTTTGTGCTGCAATGTTGGTCAGACTAAACAAGACATTTGCTGAGAGCGCTTTAAATTGTGATGGACATTTTTCTAAACTAATGAAATGTTGAAACTAATCAACAGATAATGATGAAAATAAGCAGTCCTAATGCAATTGCTGTAATAAACATATCAAGTAAAAAAAATACTATGTATTTACTGTGTATTCTATAGACTATAGATATGACCTCTAAAGTATATTACAAGACATAGAAATTCCATTTTAAGTTTATGTTACCTCAAATTGGCTTTGGTGAATGTGATTTAACACACTAATGAGAACAATCATGTCTACCATACTGCCTGCACTTGTGCCTCATGTTCCTAACTTGTTCCAAACCACTGAGTGTTTGAGTTGATATCAAAGAGAACCTGTTTCACACAGCTACTCCAGTGCGGTTGCCAAGAAATGATTTTCTTTCATTAACTTTCAATAGATCAGTCAATTATATGATCATATTTCCCGTAGAACTAGCTTCAGGACAAACCGACATGTTATTGTATCTTTTTTTAATTCTTTTTTTCTTTTTTCTTTTTGTCTACATACTGGATGCTTTCATGCCCAGGTGAGCGCTCAGAAATGATAAATGACACCACTTAATGGCTTTTGTGATTTCTTTATGAGAACATGAAAGGTAGACATCAATGGTTATGTCTGCATACAGATTAGTGACACACAGTATGCTGTGTTTGTCTTGTGCTTTGCCATATGTCAGTTTAGTAAGTGATCCTCTAAAACGGACAGGTGTTTTGCTTCCAAACCCCTCCAACAATAGTGACTTAACTGACCTAATGAACAATCAGAAAGCAGTCATTAGTTCGCCTGTATTCAAGGCAAATGTCTGTTTGCCAAAAACAATAGTTTGCTGAGGTTATACGCACATAGTACAAATATGACGATACATACATGCAGAAACACATAAGAGGAGAGTGCTCTGTGTTCATTATTCAGTGCACCTATACCGCATTAAGGGAAGCAAAACAAAGTTATTCAACAGAAAATTGTTGTTCTGTGTTGTTAAAGAACACATTTTCTCATCAAATGTTCACCTTGAAATAGGATTCAGATCCTTGAATCATTCAATCAAAAGAGATACTTCATCAAAGATGACATAGTGTAGGCTGAAGCATGTGATGTTGGCCACTGCACACTGAAAGCTTGTGGTTTGTATGCAGCTTCTGCTCAACATGTTATCTTAACAATAACAAGTGTTGTGACTCGGTGAACTGACCACATTATTTTCATTTTGAGTAAACATTGTGAAAACAGTAAATAATAAACGGATTATACAGTGACACACTGAAACTCTGGAAGCCGAAAGTCTGCTTTATCCTGCAGCTACTGTATCAACAAGAAGTCATTTTGTTTGGATTCCATGCCCAGACCATGAATACTGTCACTGAGAGCAGTTCCAGTCAGATCAATATACCGTAAATGTGTCTCATATATCAACCACCACCTTCATATTATCTGAAAAGCAACTCAGAATAACACCAAAATATTCTCTTAAAAAAAGTTTATGGGTTACATGTTATACATGGGCTACTGTATAAATATATGTGTGTGTATAGACATAAATTTTATCCATGACAAATGGTCATTGGAAATACAGTGAGAGGATACAGTTAAGGCAAGGCAGATGGGCAGATGTTAATGACCACCACAGACCACACAGTGTGTAATGGATGACCTCACCAAAATAGAGCGTGCTATATATATTATCCACGGGGGAATCTGACAAAATATCTACCGCACCCAAAACAGAATATTATGCAGAAAGGAGACCATACCGATCAGGTTTAGCACATAATAAGGATATGCCATACTAACAGCCACTGGAGGGCAGACAAGCTAAGAATTAATAGGTAAGTGAATTTGTGAATCAGTAACAATCAAGTGCTGTCCATCAAAAATATTTTTTGTCCACAACTTCTATCAGTTTTAGTTAAGTGAGAGTTAACAGTTAGCTCGCGTTAGCTTACTCATAACTTCTTGCTAACTTAGCTAGCTAGCTACCTGTGAAGACTAGAGGTCACACGTAGTGTTTAGACGTTCACAGGGGGATACAAAGAGTTTTTTGTCTTGAGAAGATAGTAATAAGCAATAAGTAATAAGTTTAATGTTTTTCAAATTGTGACTTATAACCAAAGATGGTCAATTAGCCCAGTGACTTCCTTTCTCATCTTGTTTAACAAATTGAAAAACTGTTAAGTGTTATAGACCTTTTTTTCACAGCAGCCATTTTGACATGGAATAGTACGGTTGACACAGGTGTTTCCAATGACACTAATGAAGATATAGTTCCATTTAATGTAGCGGAGCCTTTCCAGTGAGCTAACACGCACCACAGCAGCACTCTGACTCTGAATGACCTGAGTGGAACAAACCTTAATTAGTATCATTAGTAACACCTGTGTTTACTATTTCATGGCTGTGAAGGTTCTACTATCAGGTAAACGTATCTATGTATTTGGGGGTTATTGTCATGTTTTGACTATTTTTATTTATAACACTGGGGGGGACCTCAAATATCTTCAAAACATGGTTACGTGCTGCCAAAGGTTAAGTAAGGTATTTTGCTTTATATTTTTGAGGAAAGTAATAGCTAACCCAAAATGTATCTTATGTGTGTGCTGTGTGCAATGAATACACAGGTGACATGTTCCCATATTTACTTGACTTAATTCTAGGGTGACCATATTTTGAGTTCCAAAAAAGAGGACACTCGGCCCGGCCTCGAGACACAAATTCAGACAGGCTTCTCAGAGTTTAATGAACAAAGTACCGTAGTATTCTGTGCAAAGCGCCAGTCAATTTAAGGACACGCTTAATGGTCCCATGAAAAACAGTGAAAACAGGACATTTTTATGAATTTATTAAAAAATAAACCCGGACGCCCCGAACAGGACGTAAAAAGTGGACATGTCCAGGCAAAAGAGGATGTTTGGTCACCATACTTAACCCACAAACGAGCCACCTTAAAGTCAAACAAATCCGTGTGAAAAAACTCTCAAATGCTAAACAATTATTGAAGGCACAGACCAACAGCTAAAGATAGAAAAGCACTTTGTTTATCTGAATAAAACGTGATTTTTAATCGACTTGTAACAAATCTTTAAAAGAGCAATTTCTGACGTTATGTCTTGGAATATTTTTCAAGTCATGTCGGCGGGTGCCAGACATGTAAATGTAATGTCTTGGAGTCAGAATCAGCATGCCCATCTGTTGCTTGCCGCATCCCCTTGTCTCCCTTGTTATCTGACTTTTCACCATGAGTGAACCGTCTATAAATGCCACAAAAATAGTATTTCAAAGGGCATTTTCCCAGAGATGCTAGAAGGAACTGTATATATATATATATATATATGTGGTGTAGAAGCATACATCTTTCCTGAGAGAAAATCTATTCGTAAAACAAATTTCTGATATCTGGTTTAGTTCATATTACTGTGTTCCAGCATCCAAGAAACAAGTCAAGAATATCATATCCTTACCTATAAAAGTTGGATATTCTATTGTATTTGCAAAAATCATTTTTTATTAGAAATATAATTAATTAAAGATCGATTTCTTTTATGAAATGTGAAAGAATAATGAAATATGTCAATGAAACAGAGGTCAAAGAGACAGCCTACACTTGTTCAGCTACTGCAACAACACTTAAAACCCTAAAGTATTACATTTTTAATGATATGAAATTGGGAAGCTACTGAGAGTTTTGTCTCCTACTCGATACAGTCAAGGTCAGCTGAATAGACTTTAATTTTAGCTGTTCACACCATTAAAAAAATCAACAGCGAAGTGCCTTTTCGAAACAATGTCCTGGTTACTGTCCTGGATAATACGCAGACCTCACTGAACAGCTTTTATTGGAACTGCCAAAGAAATAACCAGAAAACTTTTGACAGCATATGATTAAGTGGGGATTTTAACGTTAGCACAAGCAGAGCACCAACACTAGATTCAAGCTAACAAATGATAGAATTTCATACAGGTTTGGCACACAACACCCACACACTCTGTCTTTGCCCAGAGAGCAGCGACCAAGCAACAGCATACCTTTTCACAACACTGTGAGTTTGCTCCAAACAAATATAATGAAGCAGAATATGTTGGACTTTTATCAAAAATGATTGCTCTTGTACTCAGAAATGAAAGTGCATCTAGCTGCGAGGTTGCAGATTGCCGCCAACTGAATACCCCTCCCCTCACTCCTCCAACCATGTAGGAGAACCTCCGGTGGCTGCCACTTCAAAAACATGCACAAATGTGAAAGTCTTCACTAGATCCAGTGTTTAATTTGTGACCCTTTTATGGTTAGGGCAAGTGTTTAATTCTGCTACTGCGGAAACATTTCGGTGCAACTTGTCGGGCTCTGTGGAGTTGAACCTGCTCACTCTGTAGATATGTAGGGCTCACTCTAAGGTAACAAAAGCGCAATTCTCATTTTCAGGTAGTTATGCAGTAATGAAAACATAGTTATGACTATTCTATTTCTGCCAATAGATCCCCCTAGTTGTACACACTGCCCCTTTAAGGGGTCCTAATGTGTGGTTAGGCCAATAATGAACTAGACTCAGAAATCCAGACGTTACCCGAATAACAACTAATGAACTCAATGAGATAAAATTAAGACTTATTTATAAATATTTACATTCCATCAACAATTTTATTTCCCTATTTTCCCCCCTATTTTTCTCAGTGATGTTCATTCTTGTGTAAATACTTTCACAGAGTATTTCTCAAACTACAATCATCTCCAGGGTATTTTAGAGGCTCCTGTCAGCTCTGGGGACCTTGGAGTTTATAAAATGTCACTCCAGTTTGGTGTGCTTGGAACACTTACCTTGATGCAGCAATTGGTGGGTCGCATTTGTCGCCTGTTTTGCACTGACACACACTCTATCAATTTAGTGACAGCAAAGGCACATACGTTCAGGTGATTTAGGTGTTTAGGGGACTAACTGTGATGTCAAGCTGTAGATGATGCAGTATCCAGAGACTCTGCTATATATGTTTTCTCTGTCAGTAGATTATATTACTGTATTAATACAAACTCGATATTGTTTGAATCCGCTAATTCAAATTTGCACCATTTGATCAAAAATAAACTGTTTTGCTTCTTGACCGATGCGTAGGTCACATCATGACAGATGAATTTTAGGGTACAATCTGTACTATCTGCACATACTGGATATGAGAAGGCAGGAATTTATCTTATGGTTAAAACATTAAAAACACATACCTTAATTTCATACTAATGTACCTCCTTTAAGGACATACAGTATGTGAAGTGGCTGTGAAATGGTAACCTACATGATGTAGCCTGCGGGTCCATCAAGGTGCCATACCTTTTTCATTATTTCACCATGGCCCCAATCTTGCCCTAACCTTACAGGGTCAATTCACCCAAATGAAAAAAAAAAAAAAAAAAACTATTTTCCTACTGAACCATTCAGACAGATTTGGAGTTACACACAGCTGAGACTTCTGCTGCCACCCCAATACAACAGAGGTGAAGAAAAATGGGGACAATGTTTCTTTTCAGAATTATCCATCCACACACCCCACAATGCACCTTTTTTATTTCACTTATTTTGAAATCGACAGCATCTTGAAAAGAAGCTGGAGTTCCCTCCCTACATGTCAGGTTAACTAAATACTTTGTTCAATGTAAAATAATCCGATTGCAGATGGAGAGCATCCTTTTTCTGTTGAATGCTGCCTCTGAATGCCTTGTTATCAACCCATTGTTGATTCAAAAAAGACATTCTTGCTGAACTGCTGGTAAAATGAGAGTGAGGGCATGAATCTATCAGACTCAGTTGATGGAGAACTGGAGCTGATACAGATACTGAGTAAAAATAAACACATCAGCATGGCAGCTGAAAAGAAAGTCGGTTTGCTGAAAATGGATGTTTGGGATGGATGGATGGATAATAGTTTGAATAAAAAACTCCCACCACATCACATCACTTTAATGCAAACTTGAAATTTCCAGTGACAAAAAAAATAAAGATAGCTCATTCGGTGTGTTAACTATTCAGCTGCTAATGATTCAAATAATTGAAACAAAGAATCAGAGAGAGAGCAAAAAATAATGCAACCACTCAAAAGTAAAAACGGTCATGTTTGCATAATTTCCAACAAAGAAATGTAGCCATCTGCTTAATTTGTTGTCTTCAGTTGTTCTTGAAAAACATTCGCTCTTTGTTTCTTTCATCACTCTGCTGAAAAGCTTGTCTGTCTTTGTGTGTGTGTGTGTGTGTGTGTGTGTGTGTCCCTGTGGTGAAGGGGAGGGTGCGCTGAAATCATCTGTCTAAACAGTTATACATGTGTGGAGCCTGAACACCTGTTTCTGTGGGGTGTCTTGAACTGTTGGTGTGCGTGTGTCGTTTCAACAAAAACTTCAGGGGGACAAAGTACCTGGACTTAAACTTTAATTTAATTTTCACCAACAGCTCCATTAATTCGAACAACGTGGTGTGGACAAACTCTGTCCAGACACATTTTCAACATGGGCAGGCGCTCAGTGGGTTTTGAATAATGGGGGAATTAACAGTCTATTGATACATTAAGACCATTAAACCTGCATTTTAAACTTACTACAAAGATTCTGGTGGATGATCAGTACAGTATTATAACATGGACTGCTGTAGCACTAGGCCTGCCTTTACAGATGAGAGCTGTCACTTCATTATGTGTGATCATTTATGCTCATAATACACTCTAATGCGAGTAATGAATACACAGGTGAGATTGTCTTTTCTTCTGCCTCGTATGAAGATGAATGATGTGTTAAGACTTTTTGCATTGTTCCCATATTTACTTGATTTAATTCTTAATAAAGAGCCACCTTAAAGGCAAACAAATCCATATGAATTAAGGCCTGTATTCAGAACAGTTTGATAAGATGAAAATACATCAAACGGTGTTTAATTCCCGCACCTGGCTCAAGTTAAAGAAGACAGTTTGTTTGAACCAACCCCCCCGCTGGACATTTATTTCCCCCTCAATGTGAAGGCTTTCAGTGTGTGTTCCTGTTGTTTGCTCAAGTCTCTGTCAGTGCATTTCAGTAATAATGACAGAGTGGGAGGGCCACTCGGAGCAACTAATAAGGACCGCGATCTAGCAGGCGATCCCACTGTGACTTTTATTTCCAAGTCCTGGAATCCGGAATCAAGACTGATCGCAATCACACATGGATTATGCTTTTTTCGCTGTTTTTAATTTCTTTTTGCCCTAACGGAAACTTTCTCAGCGACTGTAAGTACTTATACAGCTCATTCATTTCACTATAAATTTAAAAAAATCGGCTTAGTATACATAAGAGCGTGTTAATGTTTTGAATCTCCTTTATAGCGGACACCTTTGCATCCTTTGTCGCTCGGTGTTTAAGTGTTTTATTTTGTAGGCACGGTTTGATCTCTCTAAGTTGCCTGTTAAGCGGGACACATGCCTTATGAACAGGTTATTTGTGATTTATGAACGCCCTGCAGCAGTAAACATGTAGCCCACCGGATTGCATCACTTGTTAAGAGCAAAGTGCGAAATGTACCGGACACTGAGAAGAAAATCAACCCACTTCATCCCGTAATTACTACAAAATAAAACCACCCAGCCAATCAGCGGACGCGCAGAGAAACACGCTTCTTTAAAAATTTGCGAAGTGTTACAGTGAAGTTATTGCAAGTGAATGAATGATGCGCAGACAGGGCAGAGTAACTTCACCATACGGGGTTTTGGCATTCATCCTCAAACTGTGAGATGTGTGTGTGTGTGATAATAAGCTACAAACAAAAACAAATTAGGATTTAATACATGAAGGTTTACAGGAGACGGTGCAGCAGCCTTTCTGTACACCAAACTACATGAGGTAAAACAACGCGTGGTTTTAAAGTGCCTATTGAACTCCAACTCAATCCTCATTAATCAGAACCGGTCATGTACAGATGTAGAGTAACTGTGACTGCAATGTTCGGCTTTAGAGCTGCGTGTGTTGCGTGCATTTTGCAGAAATGACGGGAATAACATTACGCCTTCACACAGACTAGGAATGTGATACCTCTGTAGTGCGACTTGTCTACGGCCCATGCATGGTTGTAGTTGTAAGTGGCATGGTCACTTCATCTCCAAGCGCCATGATACCGTGGGCCTGCATGCAAAAACTTTATGATCCAGTGGGAGAAGACACAAGTGTTCATAGCATGCATGCGGATTAATCATTGGAGGGAAAATTAATTTGGATAAGACTGCTGCAGTTAAAGAAGGAGAGTATCATGAAAAATACTATTGGTCACACTTTGTGAGTGTGTGCATATAAATGAACTTAATGTGTTGTGGGTGTTCTATGGTTTGTGGAGGTCAAGTTCATTACTCAGCTCTGGCTTCAGTCGTTTCTTCCCCAGTGGAAATAGATAAATGTGCACCAGGAAGGAAGGATTATAGTCTTTGTAACGGGATTACTGCTGTGCTGTTACAAAACTACATCACAGGTACTGAAAAGAGCATGTGAGTTATGATTTGCCACTTCATCATGACCTGTGCTGTTGTTTTAAGAGAATGATCACAAAACCTGTGTGCACCAATTTGGCTAATTTGAGTGTCATCTTTGTTTTTGAAGTCCTTGAAAGTCCTTGATAAAAAAAAACCCCACTTTAGGTGCATCTTTCTTTTTGTATTCAGTCATCATCACTATTCTAACACGTAATTCAGAAGGTACTGAACATGTTTTGTTTGAGTTGGAGTAGTCTGCTAAAATACTTTACTGACTTTACTTTGGAACAGATTCTTACAATCAACGATGACTCTGTCCTAAAAAAATTCTTGCCTTCTTTGCAATGGCATGAGAGTAATGCAGAAGATTTGGTTTGGCACCACAGTCAAATGGCTTAAGAGACGTGCTTGTAACTGGAGGTTTCCAGGTTTGATCCTTGTATCTGACGTCCTTGACCAAGACACTGCTGACAGCTTGCAGATCAAAACATTTTAATAGAGTACTACTGAAACAAAGATCAAAGCTATGGTATTACGACTAAAGCCAGACCAACAGGAGCCAACAACATTGTATTGTAGATGTATTGAACCTCTCATACAATTACTCTGACACATAGTGTGAGGTTAATTTGAAATAATCTCATTTTGGAAGGAGAGTACAGTACAACTCAACACCCAGCCGGGAGATGATCACATTGCAGAGAAAGTAGAATATGATGAAGCTTCCTAACTTGTATCTTTTCTATCATGCAACATACTGCATGTAGATTGACATCAGACAGTAATATCTCTCCATTGTCTTGTCCTTAGCTTGTTGTTGATGATTGTTTTATAAACAGATTAAGTGCACTGTCACAGCTCCTGCTGCTAATTTGTGGCGATGACAAACAAACTGCCTATGGAGAACAAGATGCAGCTTTGCTTGCTAGTTAACTGAAACCCTAACATAAACATAGCTTAGGGTATATCTCCATTCTTCATCACTGTATGGCAGGTGTTCATGAAAACTAATGAATGAAGGACTTAGAAGTGCATTCCCCTGGTTGAGGGACTTTGCATAAATACACAAAGAGGCTTTGGGGACATGTGAGTGGGCATGAAAGCAGGGATGTTAATCAGATGAATCAAGATATGATTTACAGTTAAAATTGAATTTTACAATATTACAACATGTGAATAATCTAATTCAGTGGATGTTTTTAAAAATTAGATTTTTTGAAGACGATTGATAGAAAACTGTGAAATCTGACTGCAGCCTTATAACTTTTATCCATTTTAGTTTGCTTAGTGATCATGCCAGTTGATTTCATTGCTAGGCTAGCTGAATGCACGCTGCAGAATAGCAAGTTTTATGATAATAATCAACATAGTCACATTGTTTGCTTGTGTCTTCTAAATTCCATCTATTAGTTGTGCCTTTGCTAGCAAAAAATGTTTACTTAAGGTTAGCGTTCATTTCATTCATTATTTCAATTTTGCCAAATGTTACGATTGAACTGAACTGTTAAACTCTTTTGTTTGCGTGCAGGTTTTCACGTGGACTGCTTTCTAGTGTCAGCGCCATGATTTGCTTGTTAAGATGGACTGCTTTCCTTTGGACCGTAAATTCCATTCCTTGCACTTTTGGAATGGCAGTGAATGAACGTACAGGTATGTGAGTTTGTTGTCCTCATCTCATCATAAGTACCAGTTGTGCTTTTTCTTGTAAGTGATCCGTTGTCAACATAAAGCAGACAAGTTTTGTCTATAAAATTAATTATCTCTCATTATGTTGAGGTAAAGAACAGATTGACAGACAGGCAGGTAAGCATATGGCAGATAGATAGACAGGTGTTCAGTCTTTTATGTTTAAAAGGCTTTCGATAATCATGTATTAAAACTTTGAATTACATCCCAAATCCACGTTTAGAAGATAACATTTCCATACTCTTGTGAAGCTAAGAATAACTCTTTTAAAACAGGTTTATGTTTCACAAAGCATATTTTAAATGTTTACAAACCATTTATCCTCCACAATGTATTTACAATGGTAAACCATCCTTTGTGATGCTATTATTTGGGGAATCCATTTTATATGTTTGAAAAAGACTGAGCGTATGACAGATTTGAACCAAAACTATAGACTAGAAAAATATTATGGGACTATGAGTCAAAAATCATTTTTTTAAAATTCATTTTATTTTCTGTAAAGCAGATCCAGGCTTGCCTCTAAATTAGATCTTAAAGTCTTGTCTCTGAGTGCTATTTTCTAAAGTTTAAACATTTTAGTGTTTGATGAAAAAAATGAATTGATTTTCTCTTCTGATGTGGAAGATGTTTTGATTTTAAAATGAAAGGAAATGCACTGTGGAAATGATTCAATTTATCACTTGCTTTCCTACGATACTAATCAACACTGGTTAAAAATATAAATGAACATCTTTACCCAGCGCAACCAACCTCTTTGTGGCTTTTCTCTAGATGGCCCATGTCCTTCTCTGAGTGTAGAGGATCACAGGTTTTCTGATATTTTAGATCGTCCCCTGGACATCACAGGTACGTGCTGAATGGAAACAATTGCTTTGAAAATTACATTGGCCCATTTGAATCCAGTAACCCCTTTGTTATCCTGTTTACAGGATTCGATCTTACAGAAAAGTTTCTTCTCCGAAAGGGAACAATTTCAGAAGACCTGCCGTCATTTCGTTTAGGAAGCAGTCCTCTCATTAAGTCAACAAAGTGAGTAGCAACCTCATGTGTGTTTATTTTCTGCATCATTTGGGTTCAGATGTTTCACCCTGGTTCCTTATGACATTTGAGGATAACTCAGACAGACAGCCTCCATCTCAGCTGCGACCCAGTAAATAATCTCCCTATATGCTGTTTCATTTCTACCACTCTCTTGCTCTTGCTATGGAACTGTAGCACAATGCAAGCATTGCTAGACGCAGTCACTCATGTGTAGCCAAGGCTATCAACAGTATTAAACTACAGTTTTCATTTGGATTAACACCTAGGCTTTACTACTTTGCTCCCTCATGTACAGGTTCTGCATCTTGAGTTATTTCTTGCAACTCAGATATTGCAAGACCACATGAAACTGTAAAAAAAAGTAAAATATAACTGCTATTTTACATCGCTATTGTGCAGACCATGATGAGGATTTAAGCTTGCTTTCTTTCAGATCCAGTGATATTCTAAGAAAAAAGAAATGTAGCCATAACTGGATTTCACGAAAGGGCTGACTTGAGGCAACCCAGATATACCCTGCTCAGAGCAATAGTTCCATTTGCCTTGGCTAATAAGGGCATGCTGTGAGGTGAGCTGTTAGACAGGGAATAATTTGAACAGAATTAATATATATTGCGTTTATTCTAGAAATCTCCTAAGGGCAAAAAGTGGGACATAAAGGAGTGTGAAAAAAGTCTGAGCACGTATAATAAGACAGGAATATTAAAATAACTACATAAATGACACACTAAGGTGCCATTTACTGACGACCTTTATCCCCCTGGTCAACTGGTGGGACCGCTCTGCGACTTCACCTTGATGCTGATATGATGATATAGTGGGGATTTGAATTTGATATAATATTTATTAAGGCCTATTGCACTTTTACATTCATTACCATCAGCTCTATCAAGCAAGACTAGTGGCACATATGAACACGTAATGGCTGCCAAACTTAGCTTTACATGTTACATGTGATGTTTTGGATTTTTAAAAAATGTATTTTGAGACCTTCAACGCTTTGTGTCCTTAGGTTGTAACAGTGAAAGAGAACACTTTGTCATTCTTTCGGGAGGGGTGGGGATATTTTTAGCATTTTTACATGACATGGAACTGTAAACATTTACTGCCACTCTCTCCCTGGCTAGGTGAAAGAATCTTTGAGCCAGGTGATTTGTGATCTCCTTCGCTGTTCAGTCAGCCAGCTGAAAATACATTTACTTCAGTCGTTCCCTCGGTCCCGGCCCATAGTGCAAGAAGATGCTGGCTCTCAATGACACTGCTGACAGTGTCATTGGTTATAGTGGCGAGACCGCGATCCCTCTCATATCCAATTATCTAAGTACTTTGACAGGTGATACCGCATGTCAGCTGAGGAGGGAAAGCTAGGGCAATTGCACAGAGCAGGAGGCCCCTCTGCCCCTGACACAGCCACTAAAACATTGCTCACTTTACTCGCAGGATATGCAGCAATAGATGCTCGCCTCTTAAGATCTGCCTAATGTTCTTCCAGCTCCTCGGCACAATACACATTATGGTGCATAAATCGGAGCTGACACGCTCAAGGAACATTTGTGTGAAGTGACAAATTGCCTTACAAAATGCAACATGTATTCATAACATGCTTCCATGCAGTATTAAAGCACAGTTTTGCAGTCAGTGTCCATCTTTAGAGGCATATCAGTGTTTGGCCTTTCTATCTTGTATGAACTTCTGTCTCATATTTAAATCTGATATATTTATATGCACTAAATTTACATTTGGGATTCTGTGTGTTTTAACCAACCATGTTACACATTGTCTTTCTTTAGCAAAATAAGATCAATGAGTGGTTTCCTTTTCTTTACTTGCCTTTTGCAATGAAGGTAGCCGGCAGCCTCTTTGAACTAGTTTTTTGACCGATATTATAATCTTTGTTTTGCAAAACAAAACAAATATAAAGGTGGGAAGCACGTCATACCTTCATACATATTTAGACATTTCATATTTCTTGTTAGCTGTGCCTTGAGGAAATTCTCATTCGTTGTTCTTCGTTTCTGGTCTTAAAGATTAAAACAAATCAAATCCATTTTTTTGCATGTTTTCCTGAAATGGGAATGCAACATTTCCTTTGAATGTGACTGTAATGTCTCATCCTGTGGTTTGTGTGATTAGAATCTCAACTATCATCAAAGCAACTAGTAACAAGTAGATTGTAACGGGGATAAAGTTATTTTCTTATTATGTGTTGACACTGAAAATTTGAAATACAAAGGAGCCAGTGAGACTGAGCTATAGTGTATCAAATCACCAGGGTTTGGATTTGTTTATCAATCTGCAGCTTCAGTGGTTTGTGACTGTCGTGTCAGTTAATTAATCATGTGGGCTTACTGCAATCAATACTGTAGCATCATAAGCATCTAAATTATTTCTGGTAAATACAGTTAAGTGTGTGCCTGTATTATTTTTAATTTTCTGTTTGGAAAGATATTTTGTAACCATATGTTAACGTCAGTGGTCTTTTAGCCCATGGCTTTACACATGCTACCACTGTTGAAGGGCTTTAACTGAAATGTACATACTGTCAAATCCACGTTGATTGAAACTCATGATGTGTGTTAAGGGAGCAAAGAAAAGGGCCCAAATGTACACATCCAGGCAGACAGGAACAGTTCAGTGATTTTAATGGTAAAATGATGATACAAAAGGCTTACAGGCAAAGTCTAATCCAAACAGAAGTGGTGGAGAATCCACAGGTTAACAGGAACAGGGCAGGTGAAAGGTACAGGGAGACGGAGTTACAGGAACTGGTACTGGCGCAGGTTGAAGTGGCTGGAAAGCAAAGGGACAAAGCAACATTGACGATTTGCATGGACCTGGGGGAAGTGAGAAGTGGCTGGAGACAGGCGCAGAGAGGCGGACTGAGCAAACTAAACACAACGGAGGCAGCCGTTGTGACAAGTTGTTTAACAGTCATACTCTAGAAGCACTTTTGTTATGACAGTGATTTTTATACCAATGAACAATTTCATATTTTGCGAAAACAAATCCATGTTGATTGGCAGTAACAATTGACTCTAAATTAATTTCACGGCATGTAGTTGTGGTGGCAGATCACACATTTTTGAAACTGTAGTGTTATCTCTTCATTAAGTGTGGGCGCGGAGGCACACATATTTACACTGGAATGATGATAACATAGCAGTAACACATCTACAGACATGCACATTCACTTGTGTAAAATCTTTCTTCCACATCACAGGCGTGCATTAGACTTGGCTTGATCAGTGACAGTCTTCTATCACGTTGGCGAGCACAGCACTTCCGCATTTAAACAGGAAAGGGTTGCATGCTGAGAGGAAGTCATAGTCCACACTAGCATGAATGATGCATTTAGCGTATAAACCGACATGGTTGAGCCCACTTTGATCTGTTGGAGGATTGAGTGTCAGAGATAGGGATGTGAGCCAACTAGGCTAACATTTGAGGTTTGATTGTTTCAGCTACAGCAATCTGATTCCTCTGACTCATTTAAAAGAATCCTCCTGGATAGGATTTCCTACAAGACAGGACACTAAATCCGCTTCCTGGAGATTTTCTACCAGGCCGGTAGTGTTGCTGTGACATTCTGTCAAACCATTGTCCCTGATTATACAAGGGGTAGTGACAGCCAAGCAATATGCATGGTCAAAGACATTTTCCAACAGTGGTGATAGTTTCCAGAAAGCACATGGTCATTCCTTGTAAAAATGGAATTAGTTGTGATTATAACTCTGGTGGCAGCCAGGGTGGTGACCGTCTGTTCTTCTCATGATTATGGATGTGCACTATTTTTTTTTTTAATATACAGCAGGGTGCAAAATTAGCACCACAAACCAGCAAGCCAAATACTGGTAAAACATGCCAAAAAACAGTAATGGTAATATATTGAGGGGCTCAACATTCACCAGCCATTTAATCGGCAGGCAAAAAAAAAAAGTACCCTGAATGTATCCTGATATAGAGTACCCAGGCTAAAAGAACTCTTCTCTAAAAGCAATGTTATGCAAGACGATGTGTTTTTTTTTTTCTTACTGTTGTATCTATTTCAGTACTTTGGCTTGGGACCAGACCACGCTCCTTCACTCTGTAGTAAATGAACATCACATGACTGTAATAAACTATTGTCATTGAATGTAATCCAGAAGTCAGTTACGTTTCTTCCAAAACATTTTTTCCAATGCATAGTCATTAAATATAAATGGAACAGGCACAGCGTTGGCAGAATCACTTACAGTATATTGTAAAAGTTGTTTTGGTTTTGTAGCATGGGAGCAAGAAAAACAAACGCAGATCATTTTCATTCCCTCATTATCACTTACTTCAACATGCTGAGCAGCGTTTTTCCAGAGAATGAGAAAAACAAAGTTCAAACCAACCTTCACAGAGCCAGGTTTAGCCATTTAGCTACAGATGGCAGTCAACACAAGGTCAAGAACTTTAACCCCCTGGGTCCACAGAGATCAAGTGTGCCGCACTGTAGACAGACGTCTGTTTTGAAATAAGAGCAGACTTAGTTGGAGACTTTGCAAAGAAGGGTGTGAACTCTAACAGAAAGCAGCTTGGCAGTGTATTCTGAGTATTTTAGTTATATTAAACCTGCTTAAATGTATGATGTTCCCTAAGTTGCAGTGTAGTGCATCTGCTCATGGAGTTCTCGCTACATTTTTCTATTATGCTTTTCCCTGCCTCTTATAATAATGTGTAATACATTTAGTACAAGCAGTTACTGTATGCGCGGCATGGAAATATCCTGTGTTGAATTTATTTCATAAATCCTCATTTTTATAAATTGCCCTGTCACTTTTCCTATTGATTTGCAGCTGAAATAGTCCTTTAGCCCTTGGGCAACAAATGACCTTCCCAGTCCTTGGCCTCTCAAAGAAGCATTTGATTTTTTCGAGAGCTTTAACTTGGTGTATTTATCATTTTAGTCATGTACCGTTTACACCGAAATCTCAAAGAATTCAAGGGACACAATAGAAGAGGGTATGAAGCACTGAGAGAATAGGAGATGATATATTGGAGTGAAAACTAATTTCCAACCTGTCTGAAAAAACTCTCTCTCTCTCCCTCCTCCAGGCTGTGCTCTGCCTTCTCAATGACCTTATCATTGCATTATTATTATTTTTGCTGATCTTGATTTATTATGTTTATGCTCTTCCACTTTTGACTGTTAATCTGAGTCTGGAGTTAGGGCTAGGGTTAGAGCATTTTGAAGGGTACAATGTTTTTCTGTTGTTGTTTTTTTACGCAGTGTATAAAATTAGGAAAGGAGTGGGGGTTGTGGGCTGAGAGATGAGTTACTGAATAAGCTGTAATTCATATGGGTGTGGGTGTGATTTGAAATATGATGTTGTTTTTTTTTTTCCATACACCCCTATTTTCTCTGCATATTTTCTGCTGGAACACATTTTCAGCCGTGAACGCAGAATTGTTATTTGACTTTACAGAGCAGCTGAGGTCACACATAAGCCTATAGCTTCATTGCACTAGGCATCTATAACCCTCTAACTGGAGCACATGGTACCCCAGTGAGCTAAAAGATTGGCTTCTGTGACATTGGATCAATGTCTATATGTTTTCATTATGTGACTGACAGTGAAGCCAGTATAAAATTCATCAAGCTAAATGGAATCAAGTTTGTCAGGTTTATATATGTGATTGAGTCTGCAGTAAGACGATATTGAAATGTTTTATTGATCATCGAAGTTGATTGACTGGTTCATTGTCCAGCCTCTGAAAGCTTTAAAATAGTTTTCATTCAATATTGAGAAATGACACTGGACAATGTTATGTTTCTTTCTTTTTTTTATTTTTATTTTTTATAGGTGTGCTATTCATCCTGTGATAATCTGACTGTGTTATATGATGTTTTCTTTTAGACTAATATTTCCAAATGGGCTTTCAAGTGAATACTCCCTTGTCACCATCTTCCGGGTGAGAAGAACTACAAAAAAAGATCGCTGGTATCTTTGGCAGATATTTGAACAGTCAGGAGACAGTCAGGTGGGCCCCACTGTATGTTTTAATCTCATATATCAGTTACAGTATCTACCAATATGCTTGAGAGATGGACAAGAATCCTGTTTTTAAACTCTGCTTTGCTCCTCAGGTATCCGTTGTGGTTGATGGTGGCAAGAAGGCGGTGGAGTTTTCTTCCCGGGGCCTGTTAAAGAACATTCTCCGCTACACGTTTAAAAGCCGTGACCTACATGCCCTCTTTGATCGCCAGTGGCACAAGCTGAGCATTTCTGTACAGAGCAACATAGTCTCTATTTACATGGACTGCAAGCTAATAGAAAGAAGACTGACTGATGAAAAGGACAGCATTGACCCCAGTGGGCGCACTCTCATTACTACACGAGTGGAGGATGGACGGCCTGTAGATGTATGTCCCGTCCAAACTTTGTCAAAACATTTAGTTTCGTTACACATCTCAAGGTTTGATCAGTAGCGTACTCTCTCCACAGAGATATTTGAAATGCACTCCTAATGCTTTCAAAAGGCATTTAAAACATGCTTTCAGGGGCATATTTTCCTAATCTGTGTAAATCCTCTATTGTGTCATATGTGTTACATTCATTCTCAGAGATTCCCCAAAGCGCTAGAAAAACGTTAGGTCAGCTGTGCCATTTGGTCACAAAATGCTTCTGAGTAGAACTTAAGTAGCATTAACAGCTGACTTTAGTCCATGTAATTTGTAAAGGTGTTAGTCAGTAAATCCGAAAAAATGCTAGGGTTCAAATTCTGCTCTGAAGCAGCTGCAACTCATACAGAATCCTGATTTAAAATTATATTTTAGGTTTCTATGTTTTTTTAGCTGTTTTCTGGCAATAGAAATTGTCAAACTGTCTGTAAAAAGAAGAGCATGATGTGACAATGAAACTTTTGTACGATACTGGTCACTTAATGAGAACTCTCTCCCACAGATTGAAATTAAACAAATGCTGATCTACTGTGACCCTTATATGGCTGAAATGGAAACTTGCTGCGAGCTACTGGAGCCAAAGGTAAAGTCCTATGATGTTTCACTATAGTAATAATACCCAGTGTTTATTGTAAATCAAGTGTCAACAAGTAATGAGCAGGAAAAAATTCTGACAACATTTCTGTCTGTTATCATACATAATATATTTCACAACTAAATAAATAAATAAGAAGATACATTACTACATTCAACAAATACCTTTGTGTTCTGCAGTAATAGATTGTACTGGCTTATTTTAACCTATGCAGTGATCAGACAGTGACAGTGTAACAAGGTTTATGTATCATCAATGAGGTTATGTGTCTCCAGATAGAAACTTAATAACAAAGATCTTCCATCAACATAAAATCAATGACAGCTAATGTTACAGTGATTCCAAATGGAGAGATGACCTTTGACTCCTTACCATTACATGTCTCCATAAGCATGCTGTCATGTCAGTGTAAAGTTACTCCTAGGGAATTGTCACAACCTTGAGAAGGACTTATCGCGGACTGTCTGCTTAGTACTTTCTAAGTTTCACTGCACAGTATGCGTTTTAACACTTGTTATTTGCGGCATGACGTAAATCTATGCCACCTAAAACCCATGTTACCTCGAGTTAAGTGTGCTGCACTACACTGGATCTGTTTTTTTTTCCATTAACTGTGGCAAACATGACAAAGGAAGGTGTCTAAGTGGTGAAATTTCTGTATTGATCCAGTGTGAAGCCAAGAAGACATTTAATGGGACTTCCCCTCCCCTGGTTTCAACTCAACTCCCCCAGATGCTGTCTCAGCCGGCCCCACAGTCAATTGACAGATGTCACTGTCCAGCTCAAAAGGTACAATCAATTCTATCCAACACGGGTCTCTAATTGAGTAAGTGTAATGACCATTGTAACTGAACCACTACTGATTTACACTGCATGCAGTCAATCCTTTATAGGCACTACACAGTCAGTTAAGGACATTTATACCAAAAAGTATTTTCTCTGGATGTCTACCAAAGGCACTATAGCCATTATATATTAGTAAACAGGTTTAATTCTTCCAAACTATTTAAGCATGGTAAATCTGCACTCTGCTATAAATTTGTGAAAATGCAAAATGATTCTTTCAACTGCAAATATTAATTTTAGATTGAAATGCAAATTGAGACCTGAAAGCTTCAAGCCCTCTTTGAAAGGAGCAGATGGTACAGCTCCAAGGTGATGTCCAATTCTACAGCCAGCCCTTTATGATTTTTACATTTTGCCTGTAAGTTACAAACAGAATTAACTTTTTCATAGACTAACAAATCAACATTTTGGGGTCTTAGATTAGAACACAGTGTTGCTACTATACATTACAGCTCTTTCTATGAGTAGAAATAAATTTTAGATAATAAAATAGGCTTAAATAATAAGTATACACGTTTCAGAAAGGTGCATTACCTTATTGATGATAATTCTTTTAACGTTATTATAGCTGACTTCTCAGGTCAAGTACAGTTTTTGATTCAGAAATCACAAGAGTTAATTTTTTTGTGTGTGTGAATTTGTTTATAGTCTTCTGTCACTGTCACTAACATTAATACTTTAATGTTGCACTATAGTAATGTGGCTTTATTTAACACAGCCTTTAGTACATTACTGTATGTACAATGTCCATAGAGTAACAGTTTATAATACACAACAATGTGCTCTTTCTAAAAGTTCAGCGTATACAGAATCGTATGCTCATACACAATGTAGCACTATGCATTGCCATATATCACCGTGGCAACAGTAAGATCTGAAATAGATGATGAGCCTAGAGGTTTTTTCAGCTCTTCTTTTTTTATTATCAAAATTCATGCAATGCAAGGGGATAAGTGTTTTCTTGCACCTAAGAGTTGCACAAAATAAACAAAATAAAATTTCCTTCTCATTAGTTACTGGTAAAACTGTTTTGTTTTCTAACTTTAATAATACCTGAATCAAGAGTCTAGAAACATAAATAGTCTCCCTTACAGTGATTTGTTCTCTCCATTGGCAATAGGAGGCACAGTCTTAAAGCATTGAGAGTGGCTCACGCATGTCTGCTACAGTGTGGAGAATGAGCTGTCAAAATCGTAGTCAAATATCATTAATGTCCAGGGTTTATGTTGATGGCATAAATGTGTGAGATAAAGAGAGATCTAATAATTGATTACAAGAAAGTTTTTAATTCCATGAATGTATACTATGTGCACAGGGAGATGCTGGTCTTCCAGGTGTGGTTGGACTGCCAGGACAGAAGGGGGATAAAGGAGAAAGGGTATGGATAACATTTTTTATTACGTTGATATGGGCACTTATTTATTCTTGATATATATTTCAAAGGAAGCAGGGTTAAGTGACTGTTAGAGATGCAATATTTTCACTGTAGATTTAAGTGTGTGGGCAGCACCACATTCAACATCCACAATTCACTGTAAGTCATACATAATGCAGATACATTGATTTAATCATAGAGAGTGTTGTTGCTAGGCCACCTTGTTTTGTGGTTTATTATAAATAACCAAACTTTTGTTCTCAAATGATTCCTCTGTGGGCAGTACACTGGTTTTCTAGGACAGGTACAAGGTCTAAATGTCAAGACTGGGCAATTCCCTGTAGGACAAATATATACTTTGTCATAAAGTCATTGTCAAAAGAAGACTGATGCATTTCCCTCTCAGCAAGCAAATGTCTGCTGTCATGTCATGTTCAGTTTCATGTTCAGAAGTCAAGGTCCTTTTGATACGCCACCATACAATTACCTTCACAAGGTGAGTTTTTCCCCAAAATCTCCTAAGGTGTGTGAATTGGGAAATCATACATTTGTCCAATCACTAGAAAAAATAGGTTGTTCAAAAAGAGAACTCTTTCTCCATGACAGCTCAATAGACAGGTGGAAGTGGTAAATGCCCAGTCACTGAAAATTGAGGGTACATAAACGAACCACCAAATACCCAGGCAAAAAAAGTGTTCCCTAGACAAATCACAGTATGAAATCCCCCTTTAGCTGTCTGTACAAGGTTAAAAAAAGAACCAAGGGGGAATGCATTGAGCTATGAATGGAATTCATAGGGATGAACAGGTGGTGGTACTGTATGCCTGATAAGACCAGATGGCTTTTGGGGTCAGTGTCCTAATTACCATGATGTGTCTGTGGGATTAAGATATGCTGGATGACTGTTAGACTTTTGTTTCTGGAAACCACTCGTTCCTGGAAGGCACAAAAGCAACATATGTGTGTAAAATCATTATACCTGTCGAGCCCAGTACTGGAATTTGAAATTGGGGTTTTTTTTTGGCTGCCTACATCGTGAATTGTTCTTACTGTTGTGACATATAGTTTAAGGCTGTTTATCCTGTAAACAGCACCAACCAGACACTGCTGGTCTGGATACTTAAGATTGATATATTACACACTGTTTTGTCCTGAATAGTGTAACATTAATCATAAGTGACAAAGATTTCTATTTCTTATTAAGAAAGAAATTCAGGTTTTGCATTTCTTTAAAACAATCATAGAACCCATTTTCTTGTATTTTTTTAAATCAGAAACAGATTTTACTAATTAGATGTGTGTACGTGTTATAATTGGCCTGTAATGACACTTAAATGACCAAGCAGGGATCAGCTCTCAAGCTGTAATGTGCACTTTGAGTGTGTTGGTGGTGCTGGCGATTAATTACTCGCTGCTAATTGATATGACTATATTTAGTGGGTAAGGATGCATCGGGTAATTTTAAATTTCACAAAAGGCAGCATGTGTAGTATAGTAGGCACCGTGCCATGTTCTTTAGTTATATTACCCAAGTTCCTTTTTAACCAAAGCACGTCCAAAGAGACCCATTATACACACCTGTTATCTGCAAAGATTGTCTGTTTACAAAAAAAATCATGTTCAGAGTGTATTTAGTAGTAGATCACTGAGCTGTTATGTTATAATACTCAACAGTTATTTAAACACGAGGCGGAGCACAGGCCATTCCATTTTTTTCTATTAATTCTGCAGGCCATGTCCTACTATGCTATGAGTCAGTGGCTCATACTGTTAACATCTGAAATCTAATTTCAGGTCTTCAACAAATCAATACTTGGCACCATTTGTTTACTTACTGAACAACAAAATTCATAACAAATCCTTTTATACGCTCAAAGACTAAATCAATGAAGTTAAGGAAAAACTTGATCAGGAATTACAGATTCATGACTAGACCTCTAGTTTGGTGGTGGTAAACTGGCACAATGAGCTGATTAAATTCATTTTGCACAGTTTTCTTTTAATTTATGACGATATTAGACTCATTGTTCCACTTTGTATTGAACTGGTGAACTGAAACTGAACTAAAGTATAAGTAAGTAGTAGCTTTATTTAATTCTGATAGCAAAACAGGTCACCCACATAGGTCTTTATTTTTCATTTTGAACAATTTTACTGAGTCCACCGATTTAAAGCTATGTGTTTATTTTTATTTGAATGAGTAAAAATCATTAGTAATTATGGCATGTCTAACTTAAAACATTTCTGTAGTTACTGCCACATTATTTTTCCTATATCTCAAACCCCTGTCACATCGCATCAAAGTTCATCAAATAATAATTTAATTTAACCTCAATTTGAGGTTTCCTTGCTTTGTCTACAGAATTCTTTACTTAAAGGACAAAATATTCAAGTAAATATAACCAATTATATATTTTGTTCTTGACATGTATTTTATTGTAGAGACAAAGTGATTATGTTAATAATCAGAATAAAATTGACTGACCTACATCCCTCCCATGTGCTCCTCCCACTGTGGGTCTTGTGAGGTTCATCATCTTCTGCATTTCAGCCTTCTTTTCCTCCTATCTCCTTGTTCATCTCCTTCATCTCCTCATACATGCATAGTGTAATGAATTGTGGTTACAACCACAATGAGAGGTGAAGACGTACTTGTGTGAAGAAAATACCATCTTTGGTTAAATCTTGGCTTAATGAATCTCTGGCAGGGAGACGCGTCTAAATGATGAGTGAAATCAATACTTTTACTACAGGCACAGCAGCTCCAGTGCCACTCAAGCAATTAGCACACTGACAGTGGTGCTTTGAGATAATTTAATTTACACAGAAACTGCAGTCGCTGTGTTTGATAGACTGAGATTCAATAGGTTGTGGTGACACATTTATTTTAACAATAAATAACTAGAAATAAATTATCCTGGCATGGCAAGAGGTTCAGTGCAGGCAGAGCTGCATATGATATGATATGTCAAAACAGTAGATGTGCGGTACCGTTCACTGACTTTATCTTAAATTATAGTGAAGTAAGCAGCTTGAACAGAATCATCATTCTGAGTGAGAGCAGCAGATATTTGAAGTCAACAAAATGTTACTGATCATCAGGTGAAAAACTTTTGTTGGATTTACAAATGTTCATTTTTCAGCACCAGTGAGAGAAAAACAATAGAAATACAGTTTATTTTAAGCTCTCTGTACAGTATATCAGACATGTCATGCTTTGACACTATCATGTGTAGTAATTGCTTTTTTCTTAATCACTCTGACCTTGTTCCACATTAATCTGTCTGGGAAATTATGGTAGCAGTGCACTTCTGTGATGGCATGTTTAATTCATATTGATCCTTAAATTTCCAAGGGACTTCCTGTGAATATTAAATGGTGCTGCACTCTTTTAAATTTAAATCATAATATGTTAAAAGGAGATAACAAAGTCGTAGCAAATACCGTTAATAAGGTAAGCTCTTGAGACTTTCAATTACCAATATGAGAATCCTAAACTGTGTAGGATTAAAACGTAGTCAGGGTATACTCATTAGCAATTTAGCTTGACTTTGTAGAGATTAATCAAAGACATCTGGGCAATTTAGAGCATTTAAAACACCCACAATGAGAACTACAGGCCAATCATTGTGACCTACACAGAGGGTTTCTTAGAAAAGTATGTGTGGATTACTTTGGATGTGTTACTCCAACAGAAAGTAGAAAGTATCCCGCATTACAGTCAGAGTTTGATGGAGGATTCTAATGCACTGCAAAGGGATTAAACTGCTATGATTAATCCAGAATCCCTCAGGAAATTAAACAGATAAGGATTGGGTTATAAGAATGCAGCTTACTTGAAAGGAAATCCATTTTCTATGGCCTTGCACATAAACCCTGGTATTACTAGATTTACAGTGCCTGCATGTACATGCAAAATAAAGAAAAAAAAAAGAAACACAGGCATAATGACAAAATTAAAACTTCTTCCCCTTTTACAAAACCCTTAATTTGTTTTGCACCATTTACAACACTCCTGCCCTTATGGCTTGTGTTTTCAATTAGTACCCTCCAATTCAGTTTACACCCATTGTACCTCCAAAGTGAATAATTCCAGGAAGTATATTAATTTATTATTGCACTGACACTGAATTTTGATTAGCTGTCAAGACCCTCCATTGTTCCTATTATATTTGTCAATGTTACAATATTATTAGCTTTTCCAAAAAGGGTTTTGTGTGGTGATTGAATAGGATTGAATGTAGACTAAATTGAAAGCACTGTGAAATACTTGCATTCCCATATGAATTGTATAGGAAGTGTATCTGTTCTTAATTAATGATACCACCACCTGTGACTTTCTATAGTTTCATACAAATTGAATAATCATTTAAATGCCGAGTCAATGAAAAGTATTACACCTTGACATATGATTATTTTTACAGATGAAATGCTATATTTATAAAAAAGTAAACTTTGCATGTTGTCCAGAATAATGGGTAGAATAATGGGTTCATAACCCATGGAATAGAAATGGCATCTCAGTTATTAGGTTTTCTTGTTCTTTCTATACAAGCGTATTGAGTTCTAACAAACAGGCCTTGAAATGAAGATGTGACCATGAATGGGCATCGTGTTTAATTAGATTCTTAGCTTGCAGCAAGTTTTGTGTTAGCTTAATTTGCTGAATAACTATCTACCTCCATCTTCCCTGTCTTAACAATATTGTGGACAGTTTGTTCCCCTACCTTTCATTTTCTTTCTCATTCTATCTTGTCCTGTGTTGCCCTGTAAAGTTATGTCCCTGAGATAAACGTGCTTTTCTTTCTCCTTTCGTCCTCCTTAAATAATACAATTCTTAAAATAATACAATGAATCTTAACAAGGTTCAGATTTGTGCTTTCCAGTTGTTAGGAAATAGTATCCCAGTCTGCAGCTGCTGAGCCACTGTGTCAGCACGAACTTGTGGAACAGCTGTAGGAGCCAGATCGCCGACCAAATGACAAGCCTGCATAAAGCTATTCACTAATGTGTGAACGAGAGACCTTTCACTAACTGTTCTGTGTGTTGTTGTTCCGTCACAGGGGGATGCAGGGGAGACCGGGGCTCAAGGAAACCCAGGACATAAGGTAGGCCATGCACTGATGAAACCACTTAAAAAGTCTAAAAGCTCCCTATGTTGCTTTACCCCGGAAGCTGTGATTGAATCTGTGATTGACACAAACACAGTTGAAAACTTCAGTTTTTATGTTTTTAATAAATTTTGTTATAGTTTCAAATTGGTTTTTGTTTTTACTGCATGCTTTTCAGATCCAGTGAATAGCAGGTGGCACTTTTGTTTAGTGATTTATGGAATCTGTCACTGCCCCTCTCTGAGATGATTTTCTAACATCATTGGATTGAATCACTGCCTGGCTTTGTGCTGACCCCGTCACAGCAACACAGAAAACAAAGCAATCTCAAAATCAAATTAAACAGCGAGTGGTGGGGCTGGTTGGCGCAGGGTGAATGGTTCTGCTGCAGAGACATAAGTTCTGTCCCAAGCAGGGGCACTGCTAGTTTGGCCAGATGCACCATTGGACAGTTTGCAGTATTCATGGTTGGGAAGCCAGTAAGGGATCATGTCCTTGTCGCCGCTCTAGCAACTTTTACTAGATGGTCGGGCTGTCTGGACAGAGGGGGCTGAATTTCAGAGTGTGTGCCTCAGTGTCTCAGATATGTATTCTCTGTAAAGCTCTTACCGAGCTGTTGGGTGAACAACAAACGGCTTTCAAAAATTGATGCAGATTTGAGGCAATATGTGACGGCCCTCCCACAATCTCTGATAGCTGGGTTCAAGATTGACAGTCATTGCTGTGGAGTCAGACATTTAAATTGGGAGACAAATGAATATTCTTTTACTGGAAGCTTTAAGACTGGCTAAGTGCTTGTTTTGTAAGTCACTGTTGCTTTTTCAGTCCCGAAGAGCTGAGAAAATTGCCAGGTTTCTCATGCTCTCAGTAAAATTACATTTTACTAGGATCCCTATTTTGTTGCTTTCTTACTGCGTTGTATGATATTGTCATCACTAAGGATACCATAAAAGATAGGATGCCTTTGTTGAACTCGTTCAGTCGAGGAAGGTGCATCCAGTCACCAGGAACCACCAATTACTGTGACTCCAGTACGCAGGTGTTGTTTCCATGTCTTGAAATGTGCATGACCTGTAGTATTTTCATGCACTGGTGTGGGATTGTGATTCTATCCTCAGAAAAATGAGCAAAATGCATAGCAAGAAAAAAATTCATATCCATATATTGCATTCACGTGATCAATATTGTACTGTAGATTGTCATGGGAGCAGTTTATGCATCAGCTGTAAATAGGATTATTCCTGGATGTGGAAGATGGTTTAATCCTGGACCTGTATATCCACTGAAGATGTTAAGCTCACTGCGGGGTGACACTTTTGCCGATGAACCTTGATACATGGAATATGGAATAACACTTAATGGCAGTTTTCTCCACTTGTGCTTTCTTAGATGAGATTCAAGAGCCAGCTAAAGCCGTTTGGTTACACAACAGTGCACAAGAAAAGAGCAGTAGTATTGATAATGATGCTAATGCACAGTACCCTGTTTTGAAGTGTTTTATATCTAAGCTCAATTCCTTGTCAATAAAGTGTTTTCTGTTCCAGATTTATGAAACCAGTTTACTGTGCAAATCACAACGTTTGGTTGTATTATGAATGTGTGAGTATGTGTTCGTGTTGTGCTGGTCATTTTCTTTTTGCATCTATAGATGTATGGAGACATGTTCTATACTGCTGGCACAAGTCTCTTCTGTGTCCCGGACAAAACAGACCCAGACACACATTTTCAGACTCTTTTGATAGCCATATTGTGAGGACAACAATTTCATTCAACTGTTGATATCATCAATGATATGGTTGCCCTTGGACACTATAATACAACAGTTTGCTAGAGTTTTATGGGCCAGCTGAGGTCATGAAACTGTATAGGTTACACTCTAATAAGAGAGCCAACAAGTTCCAAGACATCTCACATATTTCTGGCAGAGTGTGTGGAAAGTAGGGGCTGGGTAGCTTGAAAAGAATCAGTGATCAGTAAGATATTAGTGGAAATAAGTCTCGAACAGCTTTTTCCCTGACATATAATCTTATGTATGCAATAGACTTAGCTGAAGCTTAAATGATGCAGTGAGCTCACTAAGCAAACAATATTGCTCGTATCTAGTTCCCAAGTGTGTTTCTGTACTGATGTCACTATGGTGCAAGTGTGTGGTTCCTTGTTAAGCTCAGTTTAGAGTAGCTGTGAGTGAGTTTTAGAGTTTGGGATTTAATTCGATTGCACCAATGAGCACAGTACTAAAAAGTTCTAGATGGCATAGTTTTATTAACATAGATCATTGCATTTAGACATGATTTCTTTTTACATCTTTTTTACAATAGCACATGGTAGTGCATGTGGGACACAATGTCACCCTGGTAGCATCTGTGTATTTGTCTGAGTGTAGACACATTCTTCCACAATAACTAAAGTACATGACAGAGCATAATGATTGTAAAAATATCAAATCAACACCACACAGTCCATCTGTACAGTGGAGGGATTAGATAGTGTGGTCCTGTGGTGCTTAAATTTGCATATTGATGGGGATAAAATGGTTTTCTTGAAATTACTATAACTCCTTATGCTTTAAGTAAATCTAGAATTTCAGGACACCTGGATGTAAATGCTGTAATTTTAATTATACACACATGACTATAGCACATCTCTCTGTCCTGAAAGAGAGATCCCTCCTTTGTTGCACTTCCTGAGATTTTTTACATTTTTTTCCCTTTTTATTTCAATTGTAAAGCCCATTGAGGCAAACTTGTGATTTGTGGTATTGGGCTAAAGAAATAAAATTGATCTGATTTGACTGAAGTGAATTCATATAAAGAGGAATGTGAATATTTAGAATAAGTATTTGTGGATGAATGTATTCTTAAGCTTATGTAATTAATATGTGACCATCTACAAAACACTGAAAAGAAGGTTTTCAGACTGACCATGTTCCTCTGCAATCTTGCGAGCGTCTGGATGATTCCAATAATGCTTAACAGGAACGTGGTATTAAAGAAGTGTGCTAAATTGTTTAGACCTACTGTGTGTAAAAGTGAAAAAAAGATTAAAGTGTGAACTTTTCAAGGGTCTTTTCTTTCCCTTTTAACTTTCAATCTTGTGATTGCAGGGGGAACTTGGATCAGAAGGGCAAAAGGGAATCGATGGGGAGAAGGTAAGTACTACTATCTCCAGCAGACATATATTCCATACATAGCACATCAGCCAGACCTAGTTTCGTCAGGGAATCAATTCTTATAGGCTTTTCATTTTCTGTGTGATGCCCTGGGGGTAGGAGCGACGCACAGTTTTCTGTGTGGCTGATTTCAGGTGCCTGTCATATCTGAAGTAGATCTAAGTGTGTTCTCGCCCTCAATGTCCTTCTGCATTGAAATTAATTGATATGTATGCTACCATAGGCTCGGCATACTAATGGACTAAACTAATTTTTCAAATTACTGTAAGCCCTTTCTATGTCATTTTAGGTTAAACTTTATTGCATGCTTTTAAATCTGGCTGCAGTGACTGCAGTGACTAATGTATGTAATGTAAACCACAACAAGAAGTAAAAGTAAATGATTCTTTTTCTGCAAATGCCTTATTCAAAGGGCATTTTATGTTGTATGGCATTTGTGTGCTCACAGTGGCACAGTTCCAGTAGATGGTAGCTGTGCAGATAGTCAGTTTATAGTGGTTTAATAAAGAGACTTCTTTTCATCACCATCACCCCCTTGAGTAGACAAACAGCTGCCACAGAAATCAGCGCCTCTGCTAGACCTTCACTCTGCCCTAACAGTAACTCTGAGAGAAATCAGAAAAAGAAAACCAGGAATAAAGTACATGGAGTTGAAAGAGCATCAAGCTACAGTATAAAAAAAAAAAAGTAGCTGGTATTCAAAAACTATTTAGCCAGAGTAGGAAGGTAGCTTGTTAAAAATACACTAAAAGTACAGTTACAAGATTAGATTTATAGAAGAATCTGACAGAATAGAGAAAAATAAATGTCCTTTGTTGAGTCTTGTCTTATAGATAAGGAGAAGTAAAGAATGTATAATTAAAGCTTTAATAATTCTGTTCATAATACAGTTGTCTGCAAAGCTCACATAATTTTTTGATGCTTTCAAACAATGTTGATTATATTTCTGCCTTTTGCATCAGTGTAGACAGATGTCATTCTTTTGTTTACGAAACACACACTGAATATAATAATAGATAAAACACAATAGAAGAATTTGAAGTAGTACGTCTTTGTACACAATATGCAACAAAAACAATCCTAATGTTGTGTTTATGGTGCCTTTGCAGGTTATTAGGAAAGAAAGATGGCTCACTGTTACTGTACTCTCCATTAAAGGGAATAAGAAAGGATCAGTTCAGTACAGGATAGATTGTGACATCCTATTTACTTGCCCTCTATAACCATACCCAATTACCATACCCAAGTATTTCCATGAGTTACCCTAAGAAGGTTATTGTGGGTAAGTGGAATTGGCTGTAATCCAACCATAAAAAGTCAAATTTTGGCTGAAGGAAAAAGCAATAAAAAATACAGAATTGGCAGATTATAAACTCAAGTATTAGTTGGTCTTCCCATAACAAGCAGGGCTTGCTTTGTTCTGAAGTAAGCAACTGCTGGCAGCTTGAAAAGCCAGTTGACGTCACATGTATGTTTGCATCTGAATCACATGATCAAGTTTATTTACATAGAAATTTGCAGGAGAGTGAGACCACCTAACTGGGAATTAACTCCATTCACATCAAAGACTGACTGATGTGTAGTCATAATATTACACAAACTTTAATGAAAGCATGTGAGTGTTGTTGTACATAATTCCATTGATCAGAGTTTGTGAGCACCCCTTCTTTTTCAAGCGCTCACTAGTTCACCCTGGGCTCCAGTTGACTGGACATCAGTGGTACATAAACTGTAAACAGGTGGAAGCTTGTTCGCTATGGAGAGACTGAGACTGTGATGACAACCCTTTTCCAAGAAAAGCAGCTGCTCAAAACTTTTTCACCAGTTGATGTCATTTGCATATCAGTACATTGAGTCCAGGCCTGGACTCAATGTACTGGGATGGGTCTAGCATGTATATGACAATGTTTATCTGTGCTGCTGTAGAAATCAAAATTCGCCATGCATTTGTCTGCACAACATTTTGTCCATCGTTGTGAGTACTTTCTAGATTTGTTGCTTTTTGGATATAACATCTCCAGTGGGTGTCTGAAAAGTGTAGTGAGCTGCTAAGCTGGCAGCAGTGGACCAAGACCTTTGATCAAGAGGGCGACCTGCTCCCCTCTGCTCTGTGTATGTGTGTGTGTGTGTGTATGGGAGGCATGGAATCATCATTAGCATTGCTTAATCTGAAACATCTGAAACCAGATATGAGATTCTCATTCTTACGTCAGTATTCAGTCTGTGATTTGAAATAGGGAACCCAACAACATTTTGAAATGCTTGCCATCAAGCTCACTGTCAGATGACAAGATCGATATCAATCTCGCCTCTGTGTGTCCAGTACAAGGATGAGTCTGAGACACAATTCTGTTTTCTTAGAAGTGTGGCAGGATAGCTGACTTGTTTTTGATCTTTGTGCATCCCATATGGGCAGTTGAGCTTTCTTTGGTCACGCTCACATGGCTCACCAGGCGTACCCTCCAGGGATTTATTATACTGTGCCCCACTTCCTTGAGTGATTTGAAACAAAGAAAAGTTGAGAAATGGGGACTATATTTGTGAACCACTGCTTCTAGGAGGCTTGTTTGTCCAGCATTGCGCACACACATTGTAGATAATAATGTATGGCTCTGGGATGTGTTTAGCCTATCTTAGCACAAAAACAGATGGTCTAACTAAATCAAAAGTGAAAAATATGTGCTTCAAAACATATCTCGTTAGCTAGCAAACCAGTCGCCAGTGCATCCAAGAGTCACCTGGGCTTTGTCTTTGAGCAAAGGAAGGTTAAACATTCCCTGGAACTGCCTTTGTACTGAAAGCAGAGAATATGACATTGACACCTCTTGGCTAAATGAGCTTATAGCAAACCTGCTCTGCAGTGGATGCAGTTTTAAATATAGCAAAGTACAGTACTGAAGTAAAAAAAATATTGCTTAAAAAACTTGTATTTCCATGAACTGATTTTTTGGCCACTTGGCGGCAGTAGAAACAAGCAGTAAACACATCACTTAAGTTGATATAACTAAATGTATTAGTAAACAGTTTCCTAATTATACTTTGAGTAGTTGCCTTTTTTTAAGAAAATAATCCCAACACAAGTCCCAGCCATTTATCACAAAAAATACAGTACATTACATTATATATGCACCCGTTTGGAAATTGTGTGGAAATCAAGAAAATATAAGATATAACACAGTCTCCCTACCTATAAAATTACAGCATAAATCAACCTGTGACAGGATGTTCATTATTAGTCTTCTCCGTAGTAGTGCTGTTTTCTGTGACTTATTTGATTTCTTGACCTAACCCTTGTATTTGATTTAGATTAATATGATGGCAGGACACTGAAATAAAAGATATGAGGTCACCTATCCCCATGTCTCATCAGTGAACATCGAGCTGTACACGATTAATGGATTAAAACCAGTATCCCCAGTGCCTCCGTAGCAGAGTAGATCAGGTTGAGCCTCATTAAATAAAGAGGCTGCCTGCTCTTAACCAGTTAATCACCCACAGTGATCAGCTCAGCCCTTAAAAGTCCAAAAGACATTACTTGCAGGACTTGTAATGTAGACATTGCACAGACCTTTTGGCTATTGCATGGTTCCTTTAGGTCTGAAAAATGTGGGTTAATTATAAATAATATCCATGGTGGCTAATATGAACAGCAGAAAAGGTGTATGTTACTAAAGTTACTACTTTTTAATTGTATATAAATTAAAAACTTTTGTGCTGCGCAAATAAACTTACTTAATAATTTCAGTTAACCTACTGTGACTACCACACTCTTTTACCTGATCCTTTACTGCAATTAGCTCATATTCCATTTTTAAAGCTAGTATGTTATTTAAGGCTCGAGTAGACACCTGAGAAGCCAGAATTCTACGTATGAGCATGTGATCTAGTATCGTTTTGCAGATACACGTCCTATGGGACAGGAGTGCACAACGTGTTACCTTCTGGGTAATCCAAGTTACATTTGTGGATACATGGTGTTCAGTGGAAGAGTGAAGTGTTATAGAAAAAGGAGTCAAGCGACACTGATAGAACATGATATCCTCTGCACTAGAGGATCCCTGACAGTGTACTGTACTCTGATATCCTCACACAATGCCCTTTGTTTCAGTTACCTTGGTAAACTATACTTAATCATAGAGTGCATTAGACATGCTAATAAGTTATCTTTTTTAGAAATCAATGTCAGTGTGCTTAGTCTTATACCACACTGTATGTGGCGGTGTATCGCTGAGCAAATGGAAAGTCACAAAAGGCATTTCCTGCTGTAACCTCCCTGGCATTTGTAGGCCGGCACTCAAGATATCTATGTTACTTAGAGATCCTGTTCCACAGAGCTTTAAAGGCCTGTCATTCACTATTACAACATATACCCCCCCCCCCCCCCCCGTTCTGAATACTTAATACATCTACAATTTTAATTCAGCTTCTCCCCAATAGGCCGAACCCAGTTTGTGATGATTAAATTATGCACAATAACTAAAACTTGCAATTATTCTACCTCTTGTCAGACAAGGGCACTGACCTGCAGCTGCTATGGATGGTAAAACTTATAAGTAAACGTAATTAGACTGCATTTGTACATCCCCATGCTTCCCTGGCTCTGTTTATTTGCTTGCTTTAGTTGACTTGTGCTGGGGAGTTGCCAGATTGTCTTGTGGCCCCACCGCTACAGGAGTGACGAGACACAGTGGTGTGTGTAATTAGCAGGCAAGTGTACACAGCTCCCCACAGTGTTCTGACCTCGTGCTGCAGGAATGACAGTCACACAGCCAGCATCAGCCTATTCCCAGCCCCTTCTGCCTCCTTCATCCTTCCCTGTAAATGCAACAAAGCCCACGGCTTGCAACAAAAGCTAACAATATATCCAGCCCCTCCAGCCCTTAGCTCCCTCCATGTCACTGTGTGCCTGAATTAGGCCTATGGGCACACGGCTGAGTCCATTAGACAGAAGGGCAGCATCTTAACTAGGCTATGGTGTGGAAGGTAGGATGATAAAATGGGGGGTGGGAGGGTCCCTTAAGGGGTCATTAGGTGTTTCCTACTTCAGAGATGGGACCTTCTTGACAATCATCAACATATATCATAATTGAATAATTTAGTTGGTCGGTTGAGACCATTTAAAACAGCATAATTTAGAATAATATTTATATAATATGCTTTCCTAACAAACACATTTAAACATTTAGATGAAGGATTTTTTTATTTTTGACTATTAGATCATCTTATCTCTTGGTACATAACAAATACTGTCTAGCTTTTTAAAATCAAATGAACATTTTGCATGTGTGGATCCATGGATGGTCATGGAAACACTGTAGTCTTTCTTAGGTCAGTACTATATCATTGTTTTCAGTGGCATAGTTCAAAACATGGTACGTCTTTTCTCCTTCCACTCATATTTTCTACTCCAACTGATGTAGATATTTAGTTTTACTATTAATTAACTGAGAACATATTATTTCTAACACTTAATTTCACATGAACAAGCGCATTATAATGAATTAGAAAGTCCCTGCAGGTGGAGAAACGGGATGAGGGAGTGTTCTGTCACAACTTTACACAGTGACAACCAGTGTATAAAATTGGCAGGTAACACTTGACTGCACAGTTTTGTACAGCATTTGCAGCAGTGACAACCAGTAGGTTGTAGCAAAAGAATAGTTCATTTTAGCTCAGGGCTTTGGGACAAACCTTGTCATGTATCAGTTTTAATAAACACACTTTTTGTTTATTGTTTTTCTGCTTTCCTAAAGGGGAAAGTTGATCAAATTGAAACCTCTTTCTGTTTTTGCAAAGAATAAAAATCATTTCAAGCTGCTTAACGCAGTATATTATTAAAACACAACATTTTCTTTCTCTTCCTTTCTTTGTCAAACTTGATTTCATAAAAGCTTTTTGACAAAATAAATCTATGATCTATGGTCTTTATTTTGACAATCCCTAATATTAAACACCAAAAGATGTTGTGAACCACCTCCAAATTAATTCAGAAAGCACGGTACAAGAGGAAAAAACGAAGATTAGACAATTAGACTGGATTTAATGCCAAATTTGCAAGAATGTCAAAAACATCTGCCAAAATAATGTGAGGGTTTACTTTTAATTGCGCTTGTTGCCATTATGTACTTTTCTACAGACAAGTTCAGCTGCTTTTATGAAAAAGTGTCTCTAGTACCTTATACTATATTAAATTAACGATCATAAGCACACATGGGAAAGAGAGCATCTCTCAGCATGAGTTGAAAGTGAGAGTGCATTGTTAGCATTTGGCAAACTTGATAAATTCAGAATATTTTATATAAAACTCCTTTATTTACTGTTGTAAATAAAATATTTACCAGCTGAAAACATTTTGGTGACTCAAAGATTCGCTGCAGCAAAGCTTGCTGTAAAACAGTGTGCAATTCAGTAGATGGTGAGAGAGTGAGTTTTTGATTGACTGAGCCTCTGACTGACCTGAATTTGGTTTCTGATAAGGACGTGTACCATGGGAAAAATAACTCACCATCTTGCACAATCCCAGTTGCATTATTCAGTTTGAGTTATAGCAGTTTCCTGTCAACTATTTTGTAAACATACTGTCTTGTGTCTGCAACTGTGATGTACAACATTACCTTAAACATTCATAATATTCATAGTAATAGTATTATTTAGTCATTCTAACTAGCAGCAAACAGTCCTCTGCAAAACATGTTTTTTAGGATGTACAAACTGTATGTATACAGGGCTTTATTTTATGAATGTAATGTAGAATCCACTAATTTAAGCTTAGATGTCTTCAATTACCTGTTTTTCAGGTGGATTGTAAGCATATAGACTATGATAGATAGTCCACAGAGACTATGTCATAAAGAATGCCAACATATAGATTCTGGGTTGTCATATTAGACTCCTGTGTCTTTTTGCTCAAGGTCTGCAATGTGTACATGGGATCAGAACCTCCACTGGAGTGGCCAAATGTGGGATTGACAAAACAATCCTTCTCACTCCTCAACCTAAGGCCACTGATACAACAATCGATCTGTACCTCCAGTCACTTGTACTCGTGGCTGGAGATTTGATCATATCGAAGACTCACTCATTTTTGACTGGCGATATGGCATGTCTTAAATTTACCTTTTCAGAGCCATGCCAACCACAGCTCATAAATCTTACAACAACGATTGTGTATCAAATACTGTATACATTGTTTTATACTCCAAGAATAATGCAGATTTTATGCTGAGTATGTCAGTTCTAATTATCTTAGTTCCATTTGAAACAGTAAAAATGATGGCTGCAAAGTTGCAAATCTGTAGTAAAATTCAGATTTAAACTATTTTTTGCCAAGTTGCCAGATGTTCTGTCTCATAAATATGTTGGTATATCAGTTGTTGGTACACTGATTCTTTGTAATTTGATAGATGATGCTAATGTATGCCAGTCTACAAGGCAATACGTAATAGTGTAGTTTAAGAAATGTGTTTAACTTTTCAGTAACAGTTTCTATGACCACAACTAACCTTTATGTGGGCATTCATGGTGAATTATGATGCATTCATAATGCTTTATGACTACACTGATAAACACACATAATGCTTTCTGATGCACTATGTCAACAGTCATATAACATTATATGACCATGAGGTATAATACCTATATGATGTATTCAAAGTAAGAAAAATACAAAATACACCTTGTCAAGCTTTATTTTCACTGTGGGATGAAAGTAATGAGTTGTGGTGTTTGAACAAACCATCAACGACTGTATGCAGCCACTGTTACACCCATTACAGTCACCCTTCACACACATGCATCAATATCAACTGTGCATACTGAACATAGCTTGTTTTGTCTCAGACTAGCCTGTAGCTGACCTAGTAGTGTTATTTGTAAGAGTTAAAACTTAAAAAAATAGCAAGTACTTGCGTGTCTTGTCACTTTACTTACATAACACATACAATGATAATATGACTTCATTATAAGCCACAGCTATAATATTTTATGACTGTTGATATGGTGTGTTCATGAGTGAACTCATAAAGCATGATTAATGCATTATAATTCACTACGAATGCAATGTAAATGTGGTCTTCATAGCAAGTGTTACCGATTAATCAAATACTCTTCCACAATCGACAGGACCTTGTTTACATCCTTGTTATCAGATGAGCCATATGCTCTGATGCTCCTTCGTTTCTGCAATGGCTTTGGTAATAACTGCTTCTGGTTCCCCTTGTGTCAGATTGTTCCAGTAAAGTGGTTAGGATGTCGATTTAAATAAAGAATTGGCCTCTCATGTATAGCTATGAGACAGCTGCTTGATTACTGACAGTGTGTGTGGGCTGAGGGCCCACATAAAGTGAAACAATCTGATAAAATCATGTCACAATCATGTCACTAAGTGCAACTTAGAGGCAAGCTGTATTAGCCAACACTACCATAGGGGCAATTATTTAACACCAGTGTTACCGTGGCTTCTGTTTTCTGAATGGTAGTGTTTAATACTAGGCTTGCAGGGAATAGGCAATGAATTAGTCACGTCTCTGGTGGAGCCAGACTTAATGTGATAAAGGTAATCATCTTCTGCAGATATATAATTCACTATTAATAGTCTTTCTAACTCTAAATTTAACCATGACAAATTATTGTATTTCTGAGTCATTTTACAGACCGCTCACATTCCCCATCTTTCCTGTTCCCCCTCTAACCTATTTCAAAGAGTTGCTGCTACTGGCCCAAATGTGTCACACCTAACAAGGCTTGCTGCAAATTTAGTCTGTCAATATGTGTCAAGCCTCATTCATCAGCTATCACTCTTTATCTCAGCTGTCCTTTTTCTTTCACATTTCACCGCCGTGAGGCTTGACTTTGCCCCAAGCTTGCGTAGTTCAATTCCACCCCCAGGTCCTCTGCTTCAAGGTGTAAAAGCAATGACAATCACAGTCCTTGCTAAAACTAAGTGCAGCGAGGGAAAACAGAGAAGGAGTCGGGGGTAGACACATGTGTAACCAGCTGATTGTAAATCTCTCAGCAGTTTGGTGCATGCAGTGTCTAATGATTGACATTATCTGCGCTTTCCTCATTGATTTTTTGTGACAGGCATGAAAATCTCACATCTGCATGAGATACTTGTTACTACTGAGTGTCAACATCAACTGACATACAGTAACAAGTTGTGTTCATTTTAATCCGTCATTCACACTGAAAAGAAAAATTCTTCAATGTTTTGTATATTTTTGTTCCCAGGGTCTGAAAGGTGACCCAGGGCCAGTTGGTCCAGTTGGTCCAGTTGGTCCCAAAGGAAACAAAGTGAGTGAGTTTGCCATACATACTGGCCTGGATAAAATTACATTATAATTGTTTTCATTTTTCTTTTTTTTTTTTATGAAAATAGATACTTCAGGGAATCTGTTTGACTTTCATGAGCTGTAATCCCAGTCTCAATACCAGGTTTGCCCATCTGTTTGAAGTGCTGCTATGATTGCTACTCCAAACATGGCCAGCTAAAGAATACTGTTATTGCTATCATAACGTAGCAAGACCTTATTGATGGTCATATAGAGTAGTTTTTATCCCGGCTTAGAGAAAATGTTCCACTCACTATTTGTATATTCATATGGATAGCTGTTTGTAATGGACATATCCAACAAAATCCCTTTATCTTGCCTTCTCTAAACAGTTTTTATGGGTCTAAAGCCTACAGCAAAATTGTGTTTCTTGCATACTATTGCCTTCTTGTTTGGGGACTCTTCACAGACTCTTAATTCAGAATATATTTGACATTTGGTCTCAACTATAAGAAATCCAACAGTTATGTACAGTAGGCTACGGCTGGTATCACAAGCCTAGGATTTAAGACAAGTGCTGCGGAGGAGTTTGATGCAAAATCTTGTTCTTATCTGCAGAGCCTTTATAGTCGATTCACTGACATCACTGACATGAATTAGATTAAGTCTTGTTGCAATGCAGAAAATATTGGTCTTTTTTAAAGTTCTTTTCTTTTCATCCCACAGTAGGATTATTTTCCGTGTTTGAGATGAAATGTTTTTTCCTGTAATTAGTTGCCATATCTCTCTCTCTTTTATTTTTCCTCTCGTATTGGGGCTTCTTTTTTTTTCTTTTTTTTTTTTGTTGTTGTTGTCTTTTGGAAGAACTCACCACATAATTGTAGGTGCAACGCTCTGTCTGCCAGCCTTGAAGTTATAATGAGGTCTGTGTGTTTCTGTGAAGACAACAGAGAATCACAGGGTATTTTATCCTATTTTCCGGATGGGAGGGTGGAGGTGGGGGTGGAGAGAACGTTTGTTTGTATTGAAACTGACAGAGGGAGGCAGATTTGGAAGCATAAAGTAATGAGTCCCCTGAATATCCCATAGCAGGCATATTTTAGCTGTGACATTCATTTATACAACAAAATGGATATGAACTACAAGCCTGTTTTTTCTTTCATCCTTGTCTGATAAAACCGTATTGCCAGTTGTAAAGTCCACCAATTTTCAACTCTGTGTTTTATGAAGTACTGTTGGGTTTGTGTTAAAAAAGGGGAGAGAACTGCAAAAATATTGGACAGTGATACATGAGTTTTATCTGAAAAGACAAAAAATAAGAGAGGCGGTAAAAAGCATATGAGATCATTGCTTACATTGGGTTACGCTGGTGTCAAAAGAGATCAACTTCTTTCCTTATATGACTTTTTGTGACTGCTTGTATGTCACAGTCACCAAACAATGTTATCATACCTGTCCATTGTTAATACTGCAAAGCTTTTACATGATATAGTACGGCTGTGTTTATTTTAAGTCCTGTCACATTTAATAGCACCAGCCCACCTGCCAGTTGTCTGACGGTGTGAAAGTCATCAGACAGGCTTCATTTCAAGACATACTGTAAATACCAGTTAATGGCCTTCTATAGCACATAGTGCAAATGTTGAAATATTGGTGCTATGCACAATAAATCTTATTTTGACCTTGACAAACATGATGGCTGGCCTTTAGGACTAGATGTTTAAACATCTAAAATATATTGTATTGATTTAGCCTTAGCCAAAATACTATTGACTGAAGTTTTTAGTAATTATTATCTGCTTTCACAGGGTGATGTGGGTCTGCCTGGAGCTCCAGGGCTGCCTGTAAGTTCACACTGTTTCATTTCCATCTCATTATGATTCCTTGTCTATGTAAGGACATTCAAAAGAGCTAGAAATATTGAAATGTACTCATGCGGGCGTGACCTGAAATGGCTGGACTGAGCTTTGTAAATATCACAGCCTTTCGGCTCACCAGGTGCTTTGCACACACAGTGTTAAAACATCTGGCCTACGGAGATGGAAAGTGAGGCACTCAGGTGAGCAGTCTCTGTGTCACATTACCATCGCAAGGGAATGGGTCAAACAAGAAGCAGATAGACAGGGCTCAGTGGGCATCCTCCATCCTTGGGCCAAAAAGGATAGGGATGAGCAGCCAGGCAGAGAAGAATGGGCCTCCAAGCCTCAGGGTGGGGGTGAAGGTTGACAGGTAGTCGCTGGATGTATCCTACATGGGTGAGACATGCACTTATTGGGTTGGTGGCTGTCCCTGCAGACTTCTCGCATTTACAGACACCCGGGGAAAAACTACATCTCGCTTTATGTATTTCGATCTTATAATTGGCTGTACTAGTCTTGTTTCTGTGGTCCTGCAAAATTCAGAGGACAGAGAGCATAACCCATAAATCTACTCATTCCGGTGCACACACAAATTGAAGGTACATACAGTATGTCAACAGACAGCAGATACATGTACTTGCATATGCTTGCATAGTCACCTATCAACACATATAGTGACTGTGTGGGCACAGATGCAAACACACATGCTCTCAGTACATTGTAGCCAGGGAGTTGACGGCTTCTGGAGATTAAAGGTATACTGCGGGTGGTTAGCTAATTATGTACACATCATGAGGGGATCAGCCTGCCAGTTTTAATCAACACTGAAGTGATACAAAAACTGTGTCCCACTGCTTCTGGCTTGCCCTTTTTATGTCACCAAAGTGCCAGTGATATCCACAGAACACTGCTGCCATGCATTAACTATTCCGTAATGCTAATTTTACATTTATAAGGACAAGCAAAATAACAATCATTACTTGACTAGCAAACATGGTTTCAGGAAACTTTCTCACATTGTGTCAGTAAATTGGTTGGTGAGTGTGAGCAGGAAATGGGAGGAAGCTATTAAAATAGTGCAGACTTGCTCCTAGTGGATTTGCATTGTATTGCTTGTTACCCAAGGTCAAAACTTTGTGCTCACAAGCCAACAAAAGATGTATCGTTGTACATATGAATAATTGATTTATTAGCAAAAGCACTGCAGGGAGAGTGAGGCATGTTTTATTTAGGGTGTCATAGGTCAGAGCTGTCACTATTTTATAGATACAGCTGCAAATATCCTAGGGTTGTCAGCCTCCTTGTTAAATTGTTTTTTTCTTTCTTTTGGTGTTTGTTCTTTGTGTGAGGCCCCTGACTGATGTGGAAGACATGTGTTCTGAATGTCCATTTCTGCAGCTGTTTCCAAGAAAAGTCAACAGTGTTTGACTCCTGGATGCCAATTGAAAGCGGACACCAATTATTCGGCTTGTATTTGAAAGCTGAGATGTTTTATGTGGCCCGGTGTCCGATCTTTGGCCTGGTGAATAGACGACTCTGTTTGCCCTTTCCGACAGTGGCCAGCAGGGTGTCTGGGGAGTTGTAAGAGTCATGCCCTTACTTCTCTGCAGGTCATGGCAGCCAAGGATAATTACTTCATGACCAATTGTGTGGTGCTCCTATAACTGGCAAATGTGTTGTTATACTGTATGTGAGTCATGTTTTCATGCTGGCTGACGTGTTTCTTTTTCTGATTGATTCCTAGGTTGACAAAGAATGTCTCAAAGGGGATCAGGTACTTTAATTACAATTATATTGTTTTCAGTTAAAAAATCTGAACAGTTTATATTCTTTAGAGCATGCTTATACTTTCTTGTAAACAGAAATATTTTATTTGTCATACAGGGCCCTCGAGGTGACAAAGGAGAGAAGGTAACAAATTAATCACCACATCTAAAAATAGTGTTTCATTTTCATCTGTTTTTCTTGTTGGACAAAGTCCACATAACATGTTCTCAAGCAGTCAGTCACACCTATTAGGTTCAACAAGTAATTAATGACGCATCGTAAGATTTATCCCTGCACAAGAGCTTCAAAACAAAATCAGGACTCAGCATATACCTTGATTAACTTAAGATACTGCGTAGAATAATGGAATGAAGCTCTGATCAACCGAGACTGCAAATTGCCTATTAAGGGGATCGTGTGGAAGTCACCTAGAAACTATTCACGGGTAAGAATGGAAGCTGCACATTATCCCTTCTAACTATTCATGCAATTTTAACTAAGCTAATTCTGTGTTTCCTATCACTGCAAATAAGTCCACTAGTTATCCACTGGTCTGCTGAGAACAAGTGGCACAAACTGTCTGCATTAGTTTTCACAAGAAGGAAGCCGTAACATGACATGCATATGAATGTAGCACCCAATTCACTATGATCCATGTCCTTTCCACAGGGATTGCCAGGTCAGCCAGGGGAACCAGGCAAAGAGGGCAAAAGGGTGAGTAAACAGAAACAGTCCACCAGTTGTGTGGCCTGACTAGGGGTTGTAATGACTTCAAACACCAGCTGAGTGGCTGTTGTTGTTTTGGGGGAGGTAAAGATGATCTGTGGGGCTGCAAATAGGGAAGGGCGGTTGTATGCTTGCTGTATGACAATTAATGAATGGGCCTCATGGTCAAGGGGTCACACACACTCACAGTATGACTGGCAGCACACATGGTCAAGTCCCAATGGGTGACTCAGGTGGACAGTATTCAGTTTCTTATGAGGCCAGTTTGATTTGGGACAGAGACAATGTCCATGAGTGAACTAAAATACTGCCTCTATCACCTCTGACTTAACTCTGGTAAGGAAAACATGTCAGGATTTGAAATGTCTAAATCAAAAGCATCTTTTTCATTTCAAAGCTTTGTAAATTAAAACTCTTTGTAGGAACGAATGTAACATTTCAGTTCTTCTTTTTTGTATGCTGTTCTGACATTAGTAATAAATAAACATGCTAACATGTGGGCTGAATATTTCCCAACAGCAAGAATTGTTATTATTCATTGACATCACAGCTGAAAGGCAGTGTTCAAGGACAGGTGGAGAGAGTGTCCTTTTGTGTACCACTTAATTGACTCGGTGTGAATAACTTCACCTGTGACACCGTGATCAAAAATAGGCTCTTCAGACGACCGAGTATTTCTGTTTGTCTTACAGAGAATGGTCATAAAACAGCAAGAAGACATTTGGCTCCGCTGCAGCAAAATATAAAATATATAGCAGGTTGTGCAGTACAGCACCCATAAGTAGGTCAGGCAAATGTTCTTTTCAGATCAAGCAGGATCTGAGATGATGCACAATACTCGAGACATCTGGACACAAGTATCTCAAGAATTCCACCCTTCTGTGTGTGAATACATTCAAACCTAAAACTTGTTCCAATAACATTAACAATTTATGACCTATCATCACTTGTTTTTTTCAATGGATCATTTCCCACAATGCATGAAGTAACAGAACCTATTTTCAGGGAAAGTATGTGCGGTCAACAAGACCTCAAATGCTGGTGCGGATGTTTTTTTGGAGTTTTTTTATGCTGTTGTCTCTACCTCATTAGTTACGTGTTACATTATACCTAACCTGACTTAAGTAGGAATGGAGCGTCAAAGGGACTGAGTGTCAGAGGTATCAATTATGGTGTGTGCTTTTCTTCTGGAATACAGTTTTATGATGAATCTTTCAATCATAATTGGTTTTGAGGAAATATGAAGTCTGTGTTTGATGTTGTGGCTTCTTGGTTTCCTATAGACCCATAATATTTCTTGCACTAGTTATTTCTTTGAAGATTTTTCAAGGTAGAACAGCCTTAGGGCTTTAAAATGGTCATTTCAGACTTTCTGCTGTTGTTGTTGCTGAAGACAGTTCTGATCTATTAATACTCTGTCTTTGATGACTGGCTGACTTGATGGTGACTGTTAATGTGCTAAGGTTTCTGCTTATTCTTAGCTCTAGGAGTCACATGTGGCCTCGAAGTTGTTGACCAACCTGTGTTTCTGCAGTTTGACGGCCTATTTTGGGAAGGTGGACATGTATCATTATCAGGGGGTAGCTAGTGGCCAGCTGATACAGCAAGAGACTCTCACCCAATTAGCAACTCTTGTCCATGCTTGCAACTTATTGGTTTCACTAAAAGCCATGGCTGCTGTGCAAATGATGCAGAATATCCTGACGTAGACTGACCACTCCACAACCTTCATATAATAGCCGGGAGTAGAAAGCTTTCACAAGGCCTTAGATTCAAGCCAGACCATCTTTCACACTGTCTGCTTCAATTTATTGTTGAGGAAAATACAACCACTCTAAGCTATTTAGATTTACTTCAAGGACATGTGGAGGACATTGTAGTGGGAAGAAGAGGAATGATACTATTTGCACTGATCCTTCTCTGAAGCTTAAAGCAACATATGCAAGAGAGGATATCAAGGGCAGTCACCCAACCCACTTCTGTGACCCCATGTCTAACATTCACAGAATCTTGATTTTACCTTATTACCTTGATGGATGACTAGTTCAGTTTGTCAGACTGGAGGTAAGGGCCAGTCCAACCATGTCTAGGAATTTATGGGAACGTATTGCTCCCACATTACACATTGCCATTAATAGTAATGTGAATGGCTTGGTTTTATCTATTATGGATGGCATTGACACAGAGTGGCAGGCCAAGAGTAGGACTTTGGGATTCAGTTGCACATTACAGCAGATCAAAAAAGAAGATGGGGAGCACCAGTAAAAAGGATATGTCCCCCTCGCTAACTGTGGTGTGCTAAAATTTTCATCAGGCGCCGTAATGATGTGCTACGCTCTGCGTTGTCATTGCAGAATGGCACTGTCCTACACAGGTCGAGAAGGCGAAAGACATGCATGCTGAAGGGAACAACCATGGAATTTTAGAGATTTCAAGTGTAGTCAGTTGTATGCCAAGTATTAGGTACACTCTTACAGCATGCAGTACAGAGAAGTGCCTTACCTGACCTCCACCTACAAATATGAGGGACAGAAGTGATGTGGCGTCGAGAGATTTGGTGGCCCAAAGTATTGCAAAGGTAATTTCACATGGACAAAATAGAACTAAAAACCTATGCTTGGTCCATGCATACTGCTTCCCTGAAGCCAAAATATACACTAAGACCATGGCAAGCTTGGTTTATTCATGTTTTGCCAAGTCTCCCAGCATACTCTGCTTCTGTAGTTGGCACAGGGTTCTGTGCAGACATGGGTTCATCCTTTCTATAGTAGTAGGTTCCTGTGGATTAATAAGTAATCACCTTAAGAAATCCCCCACTAGAAGGTGGGTCGTGGAGTTTTAATCCAGCACATTAAGCCTTATTAGCTGTGTAAATGTACCTGTATAGAAAAATAAGCCCTCACTAAATATAAGTCACTGACAAATACCACGGTGATTCCCTGGTTTTCTGTAGAAGCTGTGTGATAGTGTCATACATATTGAACAGGATTTTTTTCCAATTAAATGTTGTGGCCCATTACCCATAGATTTTCTCAATTAATAAACGACAACTATTTTCTTTAATGCATTTTGCAGAATGCAAAGCACTTGAAATCCCATTCAATCAGCTGAGAGCCTCTAATGCAGGGGTGGGGAACCTGTTCCACAAAGGGCCGGTGTGGCTGCAGGTTTTCTTTCCAACCAAGCAGCAGCACACCAGACTTTACTCATTTAATCAACTGATCTCAGTCTTCAGAGAGTTGACTGGTCAAACTGCGTGCTCTTGGTTTGTTGGAACAAAAACCTGCAGCCACACCGGCCCTTTGTGGAACAGGTTCCCCACCCCTGCTCTAATGTGTCAAGGATTCCTTGTGCCCCCCTTTGGAAAAAATGCACGTCTGACAGATATGCTGCACAGTGTTTGTTCTTCTTAGGCATAGCTGTGCTAGCGCAGAGATGATGAAACTCCAGCAAGCCCTAGAGGAAGCAGAACGGTGCAACTGCTCTGTCTACGGATGTGTTCTCTTCAAATGAATTATGCAGTGTGGATCCTCTTTCTGATTTATTCATTTATTTATTTAAATCTAGTTAGTTGGTTATTTATTTAGTTATTTGAGTGTGAAGTAGTTGGTGCAAATTATATGGATGATAGCTGGTGAGTTGCAGCTCAGTAGTAAGCATGCAGGTGTCTCTTACTGTGTGTGAGGTGAGGAGATTTCCGTAATCTTTAATGCTACAAAGAATTTACCATCAGGTAAAAGGTGACATTCTCATTTGACTGCCTTCACATTGTCTCTATCTCTCTCCCGTTAAATGACTTCTGCTGAAATATTCGTCTGCATACCACAGCTGGGGATGTGGGTGGATGACATTGTGCCACATGAGATGTGTGCCTCATATGTCAAAGAGATAAGAGAGGACTAAAGTCACAATAAAGGTGAAAAGGCCTGGAGCCTGTTGCTAGCCAGGCCACACAAGATGACCTCGTAGAGCGAAAAGTGATGAAGAGAGAGATTTTTAATCTTGGAGAGATCCTTTTCTGACATTTTTTTAACTAAATATTATGACGCGCCACATCAGTGCTACACTATTAACTATTTATAATGAATGAAACATTACAGAGTGGAGCTCAAATATATGGCAGAGCTTTGATTTTACTAATACTTTAATTCCTCCTATGCTGAATCAGCTCAGTCTGCAGTATACCCACCATGGTCATGTCCAACAAATCATTAATTATTTATCTCCAAGTCATTAAGTTCTCACATCTATTGTTCACTTTTAAACTATACTCCTCAGACTGTAAAACTATTCTTTATGTTAATGATTTTCACAGAGGTATGTTGATAGGTACACATGTATAAGGTTCCTCTAAAAGTGGCTTTAATGCATTTGTACCCTGTGACGGTAGACATCCAGTAAAGTCATATCAGTACGGTCATGAGACTGCTTAGACATGAGATCCTTCTGCCGGAAGTCGAATGAAACAAGAGAACAACTTTGGTGTAAACATGACGTTGACTTGTTGGTTGTTGGGTAGGAAGAGTTTCTCAGTAAATAGACTCTCCTCCAGTTATACAGGAGAGATGGCTATTTGTAAAATAATATGAGTCTGTATCTCGAAACTTCAACCGCTGTCACGTCACATTTGTCAGCTGTCATCACTTCAGATCATGTGATAGCTCAGTCTCAGACCAATGCACATCAGTAATTGTAGTGCAGACAAACTTTCAGTTCTCCACTTGTGTCAAAAAAATCTGAGACAATGTAACTTAACGTCTAGAACAGCTGCCCGGGCACTTTAAAGTGGCATGGATATAATCTGTCAAAACAGTAAAAAAGATCATCTGTCTTGTTTTTGCTTGGCAACTGGACTGCTCCACAATTCCAAAGAAGAGGGAGGTAATTGCTGTCCTTTTGGTAGTAATAGTGGTGTTTACATTTTCCATTCATGCCCTGTGCTGAATGACCGAGACAGCTGTCTATAAGTCCTGACCAACAGCACAGCCATTTTCCTCCATATTTTCCTCCCTCACTTGTGCTAACACACAACTCAAAGATTGTCTGCTAAACTAGTGGTTAAATGTTTTCTCTCAGACAAGGGAACAACTATGTAATCTAGCACTTATGTCATTTTCTCTCCAACCAAACTGCTGGTCATTTTCCCTCAGCACAAGACGTGTGCGTGTGTGCTTGACTTGACCATATTTAAATTCACATGTGAAGACAATATGGAGTGAGGAATCATTTTCAACAGTGCGCTAATATCCTACTGGTACTAGATGGCATAATGCAGGTGCAATGAGGTCAAAACATTAGTGTCAGATTAGATACAATGGCATTCATCTACTTTAAAACTAAAATGTATCCTCATTGCACAGTTAATAGCTTTTGTCATTTAATCTAATTTGGTCTGAAAAAGTATGCCGTCCTCTGAAAGCCTCTGTAACTGGAATTTAGATGCCTCTCTCCTACAGGACCAAGCAAATGTTGTTTTGAGATAATTGAGCCACCACAGTATATATAATATTCATATTCTATCTGATGGACTTGGCCCAGGCTCATCTGGATCAGTCTGTGTGTCTGCAGAGACCATAGCAGGCAGTGACAGTGATAGGGAAAGGAGTTATGGTTTGGTTTGTGGGGACTGGAACATTTGGCAGCAGTTTCCTGCTCCATAGGTGGAGGCAGACATGAACAGCGATGCAAGTGTAACAGACTGTTGACCTCTACCAGAGCACCTGCAGGGCGAGATTATTAAGTAACGAGTCCCTAGTGAGAATACCAGCCTTCCTGCCAGAAGTTCTCCATGGGAGGCTGCTGCTGATTTGGGTGATACAGTAAATGCATAAAATTACAGCAGCTATTTGATTGGAGCTTTTTGTTGTCCAGCTCAGCACAAAGCTGCAATAATATGATGAATTATTTTCTCAGCCAAGATTTTACATCTTTGTATTTGATTCACATTTATTATTGATTTTAATCTGACATGCTACTGGTCTGTTCAATATAATTGTGGTACATTTTAGAAAGCGATTTAAGAATAATAACTAACTTGAGTGAGTCCAATCCTATATGTACAGATTCACATTTACATCTGTTAAATGAGGTGTAACACAATTTAACATATACTACCATACATGCACAGCTATATTTAACCATTGAGACACAGTTGTTGATCATATTGATGGTCCGTGTCTATAAAGCAGTGTTTAAATACAGTAGCGTGATGTAGATATGTGGTTACAGTTTTGGCCCGACCCGTCGAAGCTCAATGGCAGAGTAACACGGAGAGAAGAATTTACAGGTCAGCAGGGCTCACAGCTGAGGTTTTATGGCCAGATTTACGCCCTGTGTGATTTTACAAGCAGGGAGAGGATTCGTTAACCCTTTGTTGAAGAAAATGGAAGAGGTTATTCTTCTCTTTCTCTCCCTCTCTGCCCAAATTCATATTGAGGAAATCCAGAGAGCCATGCTTTTGACACCTGTATTACACCAGGAGGTAACACGTTTGCCCAGTGCACAAGGCAATTAATCTTGTCAATGTCAAGTGCATTGGGAGGGAGGATGAAACAAAGATTTGACCTGATTGGCTATGAAAAGGTCTCACATTTGGGCCCAGTTGGGAAAGAGGAGGGTTACAGGGGGAAGCGTTTGGCACATGCAAGGACAGATGCACAGAGCTTTGATTTATCTGTCTGACTCTCGTCTTTCCCAGAGAGCCCCCAGTATGGCTACATCCATGGGTGTCCAGAATAAACACACATTAATTGGCCAATTAATTACAGGGACGAATACAGGGGGCAAGACTTTGAGAGAGCCACTTTGATTGCACATTGTTCACTGGCTTTTATGGTCACTGTGTGAGTGTGTATCTGTAAGTTGTGTGTGTGTGGATACGTGTAAAAAGCTGATGTTCAACAAGGGGTAATGTAGGTCAACACATCCTCTGAGCATTAGATAGGCTTGATATAGTTGGCCGGAGCATGGCCCTCATTCATACATCTACAACCTCACGACTTTCTCAGGAGACAGAGTTGTACTTTGCAGCAGGGACACTGCAAGCATTATACGTGTCCGTACCGCTCCAGTGTCAGAATTCATCAGGACCTGGCATCCTCTTGGCCTGTGTCTAATACCTCTCCAACATTTTCAAACCTTGTTTCAATGTCTGCCAGGTCAAAGCAACACTAATGGAGTGTCACGTGTCAGATAGGGTCAGCTGAACTGAATTCACTCGACTCGTTGAGTTATGTCACTGGACAGGAGGTGACTGGCCCCGGTGGCTGTTCTAGGTATCATGGTCCACACCATTGGCTCTAGTCATCCAAACAATGGGATTTTCTCTGGCTCCAAACAGTCTAGTAATATACAAAGACACTCTGCTGGGCATTTTAGGTTAGTTTAAAGAGAAGGCAGCATTTGAGAAACGCTGAGAATGTAAATACCCTCGAAAGGGCGTTTTTGATCCAAGATGTTTGGATTGAAGCGTGCTCCCCACCCGAGTATCTATGTCTGCCGTTTCCTCGGCCAAGGAGAGGGAGAAGGACAGAGAGAGCTCAGAGTGCAGGGGGGAAGGAGGCTGGACGGGCAGGCGATGTAGCCATGAACACTGCAGAACACAGAGGCGCGGTAGTAAAAGGCTACATCACTTACAGCACACTGTTACAGCTTGGCATCTATATTCTAATTCTTCACACTCTCATCCTGTCCGCGACCAATTTAGATACATTCATCTGTGTCTGCTTTAATGTCATGCCAGGGAGCTGCGCATTTACAGTGGCCTGATATTATACAGATGGTAGTGTGTGGGACCTTAGTGTAATCTGTTATGCGTGATGAGTGATATGAAGCATAAGACTCGCTGAGGGCTACAGTACCCGAAGTGAGTGCCCTGTGGACCTTTGCACAGTGTATTCTCTCAGACCTCAAATATTTGGTTTGTAAAATGAACCAGGGTTTATTGAAAGTAGATTTTCAGCCTCTCCTATTCACTTGTTGGATAATGCATTAATGAAACACTCTGTATCTGTAAACATAGGGTGGGAGCAATCTGCTCCGGATGGATAATACGGCCAAAAGTCCAGATGAGACTGTGAAATTTCGAAGAGCCAAGACTAATAACAGCATCCATTAGGAGATGAGAACATTCAAGAGGCAATGCCGGCCTAGCAAGGAGCCAGTGCAATAGGCGCCCAGCTTGCATCGAAACACTGCACAGACATTCAGCTGATAGGTGGGAATTGAGCTCATGGTTTAATATAGATTTATCATCTTCACCACATAAAAATGCAAATTCCGATAATATCATCAGCCCTCTTCCCTCTCCTTAGGAGTTGTTAAAGTCAATGAGCTCTTAAAACTCATCGCTGAAGACGTGGTACAGACGTGGCGATTGTAAAGAGCTGTTCTGAGGCTCCCTTGAGACTGCCTTGGCTTAGTTTCCATAGACATCTACTGTCTGCATTTCTCATGTTTGCCTTCGGCTCTAGTGTTTGCATACTGTGGAGAAGTGAGATTCTGATGTTTGGTGAAATAGCTCTGTAATGGTTATTTTACCCAATGATATGCTGCATTCTATGACTTGGTACCCTTGTAATGCCACCTGTGTCCCTTTTTGTATTGTGTGGCAGTTGAAAAGAGGTGTAATGCGGTATGAAAATTATTGTCACTCTCTCTCACTCTCATACAGCCTCTTGCTTTCGACTACTTCCTTCTTCTCTCATCGCTGTAAGCCCTCTACAGAAAAATCTCCTTTACGGTATTCAGTGCCTAATTGCCAGACTGCCTAATTAGGGATGTTACCCAACACACATCATACATTCATGCATTGAGGACATCTATCCACTCTCATAGAGAGCTTACAGTCGCCTCATTGGCTCTGTCCCCTGCCATGAGCAATATTTCTGATGAAGCTAGTTTGCCATCTAGTGGCACATGTACAAATCACTGTTTAGTCACATGGGATCTATGATTGAGTCTCTGTGAGGAAAGCCTTCATGGAAAGCTTTAGCCAAGAGACTATAGGTGCAATCTTGGCCAGCTGAGCTGTGTCTTAAGTCGGCTGCAGTGTCAGCCATCTCTTTATACGTCCCTGAATATTTAGATGGCTGGGAGTTAAAGAGAGCATTGTGTGCCAGTCAGAATGGTGAAAAATGCTAAGCTGCATTTGAGCCCCTGCCAGGCAGCTGTCGGCTTTGCCGTTCTCTTCCTGCCCCGGCCGCTCCTCTTAACCCTCAGTAAACAACTGGAACAAATCCTATTTTATTGAGGCTTTTACCAAGTGCAAGGGATCGCTGCGAGCTCCAGTGCCCAGGCATTTTCTGAGCTTGTGCGGTGTCCTAAGATGGCATCCAGCGGGGGCAGTCAGAAGTGGGGAATTTGCACTGTCTGTCTCTAATTGGATCCTTAATCAGAAGCAGGTGAGGCTGCGGTCTCTGCAGTGTGCTGTGTGACATTTTAAGCGTGCAGTATAATCAATAATTTACCTCAGACATGTTGATAGCTGAATTGACACAGTGAAAACGGGTTTGGTCAGAACTCTGTCAGCTGCAGTACATCAAGCTGTATAGTGGGTGAATTCACTGAATATTTGTTCCCTTCTCCAGCTGATACTCAGCTGATATTTTGAAGCTAACGCCCAGAAGCAGCTGGGGTGATGTAATGTGTGAAAATATTATTAATGTAGGTGAAGCTAAGAAGGTGCCTGTTAGAATATTTTCTTATAAATTCACAATGAACAACTATATAACAGATTTCTCATAATTTTCTGCTTTCTATTTGAAAAAAAAAACCCTTCACTTTTAAGAAACTGTGACATTGAAGTTTGATACTACTAGAAGAGGTTGCTGCAAAAATCTTCATTTTACGTGGTATTTTGTGCATGCTTAAATGTGAAACCAGAAAAAATGTTTGCAAGGGGAAAGTATGACATTTCAGAATTAATTACAGAATGAATTAGCTTCTGGTGGCAGTGTGAATAATTGCCTGTATCTTGTCTGAATCTGGATAGCATAAATGTTCCTTAGGGACTCTAGGTGTGACCGAAGGACTGAGGGGATCAAATGCAGCTGGTTGTAATGTCATTTTTTCCATCTTTCACAGGCCAGGAGCAGACAGCATTTTCACATGGGAATAAATATTGTGACAGGCTGTGTTGTGGCAAACTTGCTTGTGTGTGTGTGCATGTAGCATGTGCACATTAACCATCTGTGTTTGTATTTTGTTTTGTTCATACTTCTCGATGTCCATGTGTATTTCTGGACAGTCTGCGTTCATTCTTTAGTTTGTGGTGTGGAAGGATGATTTCTTTTGTCTTTGGCCCCTCACTGTACTGCTAAAGTACACTTTTCACACGGGCAACAATAACAGAAGTTTTCTGTTATTGTTGAAAACTACTCTTTGCTCCGCGAATTGTTAAATACATGACGATATTATGATTTTGTACACATTTGTTTACCAAGCAAATACAGCTGCTGCTCATAAGCCACGTAGTCAGTTCCAGTTAAACGCAGTACAGCAGATAGACAAAAGGCTCAGGTGGCCTGATGTCCCCAGAGGGAGACAGGACTCAGCTCAGGCAGAAAGAGTGGGAGTGGCATGTGAGTTTTTCAGTCAAGAAAAGGTCATGTCTCCCATGAGCTACATAACATTGTCGCAGACCAAGTTGGCTTGGTAATGTCAGATAGTTTCTCCTTTAGGATATTAAACTTCAGAACGGCAGAAGGAGAAATAACAGTACACCAAATATTTCTGGTGATAAAGCTTTGCTATCTGGGGTGTAACCAGGCTACATTTGGTTTGGTATGTGAGTAGTTAGTACAGTGTGTAAAAAGCTGGCTTCTCTAGATTTCAAGGCCAAAACCACACTAACATGGTCATATTGTGGCTTTCATGAATAAATAGTTTACGTTTTGATCAAATAAAAACAAAATGGTTTTATGAATTAGTAGAGAATGCAAGCTCAAACTGATTGACCTACTGGTATCTACCTACAAAAGGAAAAAAAAATCATCCACCACGTTGTCTCTCTACGCTGTGTCAGGTTTGAGTTGGTTCTGTGGTGTTCATTTCAGAAGGCTCCTGTAGCTTATCTGCTGACCCTTCTTGGCTGGGGCATTTGTCAGGTGGATTATGTGACTTTTTGATGGTATATCTGCTTCATTGCAAAAAATAAAGTGTCACGTTTTAGCCTCTCCGTTTTATACCACTGTGTTATCCTGGTATGTGGAGTCGTACATGGAACGTCTCAGGGAACATGTTGACATTTGGGATAAGGATTATGGAGTCATCATAAACGAGTGCCTCTGCTGTGTGTCGCTGTCACTGTTGACTTTGCTCTCACATTGGGGGCTTGTGTTGCAGGACTGAGCCGGGCCCCATGTCTGTGCTTTACTTTTACACTTTACAACTCGTAGTGGAGTCAAGCCTGGGGATCCATGTGGATTAAGTTAGAAGTTCAAAATGCGCTGTCAGTCTACCGAGGCCTTCTGCTTACCCCAGCTCCAGTGTGCCCTCACTTTAGCATTCATAGTAACATTATTGAATTAGTAGTTAACATGGAGTGCTTTTAACACTTTGTTGTGTTATATGATTTGCAGGTTTTTAGAGTTGACTAGATAAATAGCACTAGTGAATATGTGTTTGTGTTTGGTCATGCCACCCCATCTTACCTAAGCTAGTTCATCTTTTACTCTATGTGTCTCCCCATTCCTCTTCTTCACTATCTCTTCATCGTTCTCCTTCCCTCCCTCCCACCCCTCATTTCCTTACGTGCCTTCATCTATACCCCCCACCTCTAATCTACTGCAATGACCTGAAGGAGGGCTTCACACTGCAGCGCTCAAATAATAATCAAGCACTAGGATGTTGTCAAATTTATAGGACACTGAGCGTTGCATAGCAACAGAGATTGCCAGGGTGATACAACAGGAGCTGGAAGTTGGGTAAGGGAGAAACGGGGCGAGGGACAGGAGACAGGAGAAGGAAGGAGAGATGACAAGAAAAACAGGATACAGCAGAGAGGGATGAGATGAGAGTAGGAGTATGATATTATACACAAAGGGAGAGATAAATGAGAGCTGGAGGAACAGAAAAGGAAATGAGAAAGTTAAGGTTGGCTTAGCTGAAAGAAAAGATTATAGACATAGACACTGCGACTGGTCTTGATGACTTGCCATTCAAATTATCATGTTGACATATTTTACTATGGCATTTTGGCATTTTTAAAAGTGACTGGAATTTATCAGAACAAAAATATCCATTTACTTAGGGTGGTCCAAGTCAAACTGCAGGCTGCTCTTTTAGTCCCTATGTACAATACTTGTACATCGAGGAAAACTGTTTTTATGCATCCACAGCGGCGACAGCTGTGGCCAGAGACATTATGTTTTCAGTTGGTCTGGTGAATGTGATCTTTCAGGAACACCTTGAGGGATTTCAAATGTGGCACACATGTCCATTTGGACATGGAATTTGGTGGTGAAATATCAAGGTTGAGGTCACTGAGACCTCGCAAAGTATATTTTTGGCCACGACACTAATTATGACAAAATTTCACACAAATGTGGATGTCTAATGGATGAAGTAATGGCATTTTATATCCAAACGATCAAAGGTCAACTTTACTGTTACATCACTGTCACTGGGAGCACGATTTTGCAAAAACACCATAACTCACTTATGGTGTTTTGACTAGAGCTGCAATGATTAGTAAATTAATTGATTATCAACTATTATATGAAACAGCGACTATTTTGATAATTGAATTGAAATTTTCTGTCGTCAGCTTCATGAATCAGATTCATCATCAATCACATTTTCTGCTTTCTTTAGTCCTCTTTGACAGCAAACTGAATATCCTTGGGTTACAATACAAGACCTTATTTGAGGACCTTGGGCTTTGGAAAATACTGATTAACATTTTTTTTTATTATTTTCTGACATTTTATGGACCAAACAACTAACCAGTTAATCAAGAGGTGATGAACAGATTAATCACAAATGAAAATAATTGTTAGTTGCAGCCTACTTTTAACCATATTTGCTATATTGGTGACACTAATTGTTTAAAACTGTGGTAAATGCAAAGATCTTCTGTGTTGCTGGGTTGAAAATGTATGTAAAGCATCCACAATTTATCACTTCCTTATAGCTACATCCATATTTGAAGTATCGTCTGCTGTCATGGCTGCAACATTATGTCCTCAGAATCAACTTTATTGGCCAAGCATGTGAACACAACACGTACAAAGAATTTGACTTGACTCGTTGACCTGTGACCGCACTAACAGACATACAACAGAATAAAAACAACATAGCTTAACAAAGTCAAGCCAAATCCATTTCTATCCTGAGTCTCCTTAGGAAGAACAGTCTGCTTTGTCCCATCCTGAAGTGACCTTCAGTGTTGTGAGTCCAGTCCAGTTTTGTATTGATTCGGACCTCAGGGTACCACCCAATTCACTTCCTCTCCCTGAATGGTAACCTATATGGGGGTCTGCTGTTCCTCTAGTAATCCACCACAAGCTCATTGGTTTTCCTGATATTGAACTTCAGGTGCATCATGTGTTAAAGGTCTCAGTCAGTCATCTCTAAAAATAGTCTCTAAGTGACAGCATGTGTCTCATCAGAAATTATTCACTGTAATCATAAATGTCAATACAGTGATCATTTCTATTATTATTATTATTATTATTATTATTATTATTATTATTATCTAAAAAATATCCTTTATTAAATTACTTCAAAGTCTTCAATACATAAGAGTCCAAACATGGATGTAACCGGCAACCTGACACGTCTTACATTTCATTTCTTTCTTTCTTTTTTCTTTGATGTTGAAGTCCACAGTTTCAGTGTCCTGTTCATCCTTGTTGCCTAGAGACTGCTTTAGACTGCATGTCACCTCTGACATTTATCTTTCTTCTGGTATTGTGTCTATCTTCTTCACCAGAAGAAAATAGTAAAAACAACCCCCCCAAAAAAAACAATAAAACAAAACTACGATAAAACTATGTATAAAATTCAGAATTTCCTGGAATTTGTTTGGAATCTGGAAAGCTAGCAGTTTTTTTGATAATCATGTTCTTAAAGCAAAAAACAGTCACCGTCATCATAATCATCATCATCATCATCATCATCATCGTCATTTTAGCATCAAATTGCATCCTTCCTGCTCTGTGTAGAATCCATCTAGGTAAGTTTCAAAGTAACTAAAGAAGAAATCTCTAACATGGCTCAACATGATTATAAAATTACCTCAATTCAAAATGTCAGTGTAACCCTGTAGTTACACTTTTACAAGTCCAGGAGGTCAAAACATGACATTTAGAACAGAATAAATAACTGGGATTGCATTAACAACACCGAATTTAACTTAAAACCCTGAGATAATGCTCTGAAACACTTCAGATACTTCTCAAACTGTTGCTGTAATTTTTGGGTGTTCATGGGCACTGTGGTGGTCGAAGGCATCTTGATTATCTCAATATTCCAGAGCCAGTATGTCCCTTCAGAGGCAGTTATCTCGCTGTGTCACTTGCAGGTGTTTCAGTTTAGAGTCAACTGAGTGCAAACGGTGATGACAGCTGTGCTCCAGACTAATTATTTCTTGTCACTGTGCACAGATTTGTTTGGGATGGTGTGCTAAGTGTCAGTTTAACCCCAAGGTCACCTGGTGTAGTCTTTTTTTAATGGATTGGACTGCCTGAGCTGTTGGTGTTTATAAATATTTAATGAATATATTTTTAAAGAAAAAAACTCACCAAGTTTATCTACACTGAGCTACACAGTGAGACTAAATAATGAAAAAAACACCTCTTAGTATAATGCAATACAATTAAGCAACACAAATCCTTCAAAAGACCATTAAGCTGATTTAACAACTTTCTACATCAGTTTCAATAAAAATTGGACATTATTATCATCAGAGAGGTAGGATTTATAGCATGGCCGTTGTAGTACAATACATTTGGTTCAGGTAAGTGTATTTAATAAATTGACAAGTAAGTATAAATCCAGTGAAAGTCAGTGATCCAAGGTGAAAATATGTTTGTACTATTTCTTCTCTGTGAGCAGAATGTACGACAGAAAAGTAGGAAAGCATTATCAAACCATCTTATTAACAATATTTTTATAACTTGCAGGTATGCTCCAGGTCCATGTTTAATAATAATATGAAGTTAACCCCAGATCACCACCTGACTTCATTTGTTGAAAGTTAAGATCTAGATTACTGCACTTTATTTTGATAACATGCAAATGCATGGACATACAATTCACATGCACTTCGGTGTTAAAAGAGATTTAAGGGCAAACATGGAGAAATAATTTTGAAAACTGCATAATTCATGACCTGCTTGGAATAATAGCATGAAATATTCATTAACTAAATTACTATGTAATCTGCTTTTGTTGTGTAGTTCAGGGGAGAAAGGGCAGCAGCAGGAGCTAAGGCTATGACAAACAGTCTTTTTGCAACTGTAGCTGTATGATTCAGTGTCAGTCTATTCATCATCAGTGAAAGAAGAAAAATAACAACATCCACCTTCACCAAAAACTCTGTCTTTGTTTGAGAGAAATAAACCATTTATTTAACACAAAAGTGATGTGTTTTGAATCTGCACATAGCACCCATTGAATAGTCACTCACTGAATACTTTGGCTGCCACTTTGACTGCTCTTTTTGCGCCACAAACCTAACCAACCTCAATTACATTTCAAAGAGGGTATTCCCGCGTGAAATATACAGTAATGTCAGTCATTTGAAGGAAGGGATGTCAAGGTTTGAAGCAGATGTACCTGCACATCAGTGCATTTCGACATCTTCCAGCTCTTGTCGACATAGCGCTCATTCATGCTCTCATTAAAGCGCATGTATCCTCCAAGCTATGTTAACACAGATCATGAAAAGAGACTGGCCAAGGCTGTGTTGGTACATCAAACAGCAGCATACCATTCCCAGGAGTAGGCACACACTGATTTCACTGTGTCATTATTAAGGTTAATATTTACTCTACTATACTTTTTTCATAATCCTGTAAAGTGTGGACTGCAAACTGAGAAACACACATAGCATATAAGCAAGGGTGCACATGAAAACAGATGATTAAAAGCAACATCTCTCAGTTAAGTTCCTCCCTTTGTCTTTGTTGCAGGCAAACCCACATGTCAAATTCGACCCAGTTAATCAAAGTCTGCATACATGGAGTGTCAGAGGGAAGAATCGGGGGCGTTGCTTTGTGATTCTCTACTTTTCTTTCAGCAGCCACTGATCCTTTCCTCTCCACAGACATCTACTCCGCCACTAATTCGATGGAGGGAAGAAGTGTTTTTGTGTGTCACCCGTACTGACACATACAGTAGAAGAGAAATATAATCTTTCAGTATAACAATTGTGTCAGATGATGAAACTCCTATTAGAAAGAGGTAATGATATTTAGCGATAATACAGAAATCTGCATTGTCTCATGCTTCTGCTGTCGATTATGTTGCTGTACAGTGAATTGATATTGGCCAGAGTATTAACATCTTCTAATTGAGTTGATTTTAGACCCATCTTGCCAGCTAATTCCAGGCACTCCTTATAACACACAGCTAGTGATGCTCTGCCAGTTTATAGGATAGCTGTAAGCATATCCACAGAGCTTTATCCTCTTTTCTCACGAGGACATAAACCCTCTTGATGTAAATTATACCAACTTTGGTTTGGTTCAGATAGCATTACATCTCATTAAGATGTCAGCTTTTCAAGACTCGCAGATTTTCAAGCACCAAGGCCATTTGCAATTCACAAAATGTCACAAAATAGAAGAAATTTCTAAATACTCGCTTGCGTCTGACCTTGTTTTGCAATGCTGGACAGCACTGGCTGGCTTGGCCTGTTTGCTGCTGTATCTGCTCCTTGGGTTGATTAATGCACTGAGGGACTCACACAGCTGGAAAGGAGGCAGTAAACCAGAGGAGGGAACAAAGACTAGTGGGCCACACGGGGTGCAGCAATTAAGCTGTTTTCTTGTTGTTAATTAAAAGCAAATTAGAGACTGCGACAGGAGTTGCTGTCTAGCCTTAATTGCTGGCAGCATGTATACTGTGCTACACCTGTTGTTGCATCTTCACTCACTGGTCTTTTCTTTTTTTGTGCCTTCCTTAGGGACGAAGAGGAAAGACTGGGGAGCCTGGACCCAGAGGCCTGCCTGTAAGTGATACAGTAACACACACATCGCACACACATTTGTACTGACATTGTACCTATTGAATTAAGGTAAAGAGATGAACTCCATCAGCATCTGCAGTGCTACTGCTGTATATAAAAACAGTTTAGAGTGTCATGCATCCATCTCGCCATAATGAATAATGACTTGATATACATCTGCAGTGATTGCAATTGAAACCGAATAACAAACACTGACAGCTTAGCTCAAACGATACAAAACAGCAGCACCTCATTTTCTAGATTTTCTACCATTCAAAATCAATTTCAGTTCAACTTTATTTCACCCAGAATTTACAAGAGATTACGAGTGTCTTTTTCCATCAAGACCCATCTAAAATGGAACACATTGCGAAAGCTACAAAGTTATTGTAATTATAAAAGTATATTAAAGCAAACACTCACAGCAGACATGCAATACAGCTTAAAAAGAGCAATCACACAGGCTCTATTGATCTCTTTAAAATCTTCTCCCATTCCCCTATATTGCTGTAAGCATGCTACATTATTAGCACAAAACCACAAGGGCTATATTAAGGTAGCACTTTAGAATGCTCGTATTGATGAGTAGGACAAGTCTGCCTGTAAGGCCCGTTGACTCCTTGAATTATGGTCTTCTCCTCAGGGCGTCCAAACCAATCCCAGACATTGTTTGTGTGTTTGTGTAGTGACCCACACACTAAAGGGCACAAACACTGCGATGTGTTAAAGGAGACAGCTTGTCAGACTCTTAACTGCTCTGATGTCAGGACAAATAGGACTGTTTAGGCATCATGTGGCTCTGATGCTTTGGGTGTCCAATTATTTTCATGCCCTATTGCCCTGATTACATTCTTGATCAGTACATAGGGTTTGTCTTCTTTGATTTTGCCCAGAAATCCGGATCAAGTTTCTGTTCTGCTTCTGTCACTGTTCTGCTCAATAGGTTCAATTATCTTTAATATAATCGAGCCACTCACTGTTAAACCACTGCTGCATGACTCAAAGAATCCCCTGCCTCCTTAATAACTCATAAAGTTGTAGGACACAAAGTCATAGGACAAAAGAAAGACAGGCTGGAGAAGGTGTGACATTTCTAAATGGCAGTGTCCTGATGATACCCTTAGCATGTGCCAGCGTGCCTCTATCCCCTGGTATTGGCATTTATGAGTCACCTGTTTTGCTGAGGTAGATCTCAGGGGCAAAATCATCTATTCAAAACACACACCAGGGCATCACTCTCTCTTGTCCATTGGCAGCAGGACAGTGCAGTGCAGTTGTGGGGGCAGCAGATATTTTTTAAAGTCAAATTAGCATTGCACAACAACAGGAGAGTCAGTGAAAGGCACACAACAAAGACACACTCAAAGATAATCTATAGACTGCTGGGGGCCAGCCATGTTTTTTTATGAGAGCTAGCATTAGTGCAAAGGTTAGAAAATATAATACAACAGGCCTTTGTTGTAATATTATATTATAAAGGAATGTTTTTCAATTAAACTCACTGCTTTAAATGGGGGTTAGGAAAGGCTTAGCATGGTTAGAAAGTGATGATGAAAAAAAAAACATTATGTATTAGTCAACAGTGTTCATATTATTGTCTTTTTGTGACACAAAATCTTTCATCCTTTGTCTGTGTGAAAAGTCTATTTCATTGCTTGTAATTGTAGGGTCCCTCGGGAACCTCTGCAGGAGCAAGTGTCAAGGTATCATTCAAAACGTTATTCATCACAAAACAAAGTACAGGCGTTTGGCATTTAAAGTAGATTTGAGCTGTCTCCATGTTTGATAAACTGGCCCTTACCTGCTCTTCCAGCAAGGGTGAATTGTCAAGATGACTGAGCAGTGTTCACTGTTGCAGTCCTCCAGATGGACGAGGAGTTTAATCATCTGCACTGTTTTGTCTGTATAAAGATGTAGTGTGTGTAACTAGTTGTCCCAAAGAAGCCAGTCAGACACATGTGTGACAAGACCTCCTGTCCTTGAGTGACCTTTTTGTGTTTGCAGTCAGGGACTGATCTCTCTCGTCAGAAATGGCACCTTTCAGTCAATTGTAGCATATCTGCTATGCAAGTTAAATAGCTGTTTCCACCCTACACCTCCCGCAGCGCAGCACAGTGTGACTCAATGCTCACACTCCAAACAGACAGATGGCCATTACATACATTGCTTTTGCAGAAAGGTTCTGCAATCATTTTCATGAAGCCCAGGGGTGCTGTAGCTCACCAGAGGCACATGCGTTATGCAGTGTAAAGACATGGACCTCTAGCAGGCCTCCCACTGTCTCTGTTGTTACCTGCTTCCGTTACAACCACACCCCCACCCCCTCAGCACACACCCACCACCTACCAAGGCTCCAGTGGCCCACTTGTGATCACGTTGAGAGTGAAAGCTATTGTGTAGTGGACAACCTCTTGACCGCAGCTGTTCATTTGATGTATAGGTGCGTCGTTTGCTGGGGTGTCAGCTCAGGCCGCAGAATTCCTCCTGCTCCCTCTGCCCAGAGGAAGGAGAAGTGTCAGCTGGCCAACCTTGAAAAAGAAAGTTGTCTGTATGAGGACACACTTATTATACTTCAAAACAAATGGGATTGTAGGAGGTATACCATAGGCGGAGGCACAATGGATAGTGGTTTTTGTTGGGATGAAAAATGACACAGTATTACCAAACAGAGGTTACCTTGATGAAGTCTTCATGCATTTTCTGTAATTGGCTCAGTTGCAGCTTTATTATCTCACTTGAATTAGTCTCATATCATAAAATGAAGCTGTAAAACTCAAACTTTCACTTGGCAGAAAGGAAACAGCTCTGAGGTTGTTGGTCCAGCATCATTTTTGCCATTACTACTTCACTTTCAAATAAATGACTGTGCAGTTTCTGAAAACAGTGAAAAAAATAGCTGCTATAAAGGTGCTGCTAATGTAAAATTAACAGTATAATTATTGTACAGTGTATAACAGTGTGTGCAACTATCCCTTTGGGACTAGATTAAAGGTTTCATTATGATTATAGCATATGAGTAAAGCATTCATAAAACACAACAGGTGGTATAGTGTTGTGTTGCTCACACCGATCCACTTTATTTCCCATTTACGTTGGTATTCGATGTCCCAGGAACTACAAAAACAAATCAATTCAGTTCAGTTTAATTTAATTCAATTTATTATTAGTCACATATAATCATAAAAGACCAATCGTAGTGAAATGTGTTTCCCTGAGCTCCAATATAATAATGATACTACTACTAATAATAATAACAACAACAACAACAACAACAACAACGATAATAATAATAATAATAATAATAATAATAATAATAATCTAGATGGCCAATTCTGTTTCTTTCGTTGTTGTTCCAAGAAACAACATACTCAAGAACTCCTGTTGGTCCCAGAACCCCAATTTGAAAATGCTCTAACGCACTGGTTGTCCACTGGTGTTGCGCAACGTCCCTCCAATGGTACATGAAATATTTGTTTTAAATTAAATAGAATGAGCCCTCAAATCTGTGGGCAAAAAAGTTAGTAGACAAAAAATCAATTTTTCAAAAACACTTCAATTGTTGGTTCCATTCAGGATTCAACAACAGTCAACAACAAATTATCTCATTGGAATTAAAACCTGCTTCATGCGTAAACCATCCATAGCTGTATCTATGCTGCTGTATTTTAAAGTCTGTTATAATAGTGGTACAGGGAAAGCCTAATGTTTTCTGAGGTTGTTTGAGTAAAAAGTTTGAGAAACACTGCTCTAACACTTAAATTAAATGTGCATATCAATCTTGCCCATGCGATGAATCAGTCATGCCCTTACATTACGGATACATCTTTGCTTTGTCATTATAAATTCATGCCTGCTGTGGATGACAAGGGAACTCGCCTGTCGCAAAGAATGGCTTCACATTTGAATCTGCTGAAGTGAAACAAGTAAAGCCAAGAATTTGGAAGAATTTACACAATCCAACATGATAAGTGAGAGCAGCTAAACTGTCACATCTTAGATGTGAGGAATGCAAAGTAACAGTTTTCCACAAGCAGTAATAATTGAGCAGCATCAGGGATTCTCTATACTTCTCAGTGGCCGTCCTTGTGCATTTTTTAGCTTGGACAAAACAGATGCGAGTTAGACTAAACTGCAGCTTGTGTAACATCTGTGTGAGCTGAGCCTCCTCTCGCTCACTCAGCAGAGTGTGAATGTTTTAAAATGAAAAAAAGGAGGTCTGTGCGGTGAATTATGTGCTGGGAAGGCGGTGTTCTCATGAATCACGTCTCCATAACTGTATCTCCCACTGACAGTCTCAAACGGGTTCTGACAGAACACTGCAGATATTGATGGAGAGACAGAGAGGGATGCAGACAGGCTTAATTGCAGTTTGATGACTCGAGGTGCCTCAAAGTCAACATCACCCACCGACTTCCACTGGTGGACTGGTTCCCTGTCCTATACACGCTGGGCTTTCTCATTGTGTAAATACAGTGATAATCTGGATAAATACTGACCGTGTTGCAGTTAATCTCATTTGAAAGGTTTATTAACTTACATACCCCTCTGCCAAATAAATTGACTTTGAATGATCTTCCATGGAGATCTAACAATGATAACGACAGCAATATTTTGCCATGAGTCTATTCCAGAATACAATTTACATTGAATGTCAGTCATAACTCAGAAAACTGCCTTAACAATGGGAAACCAGCTTAGTATGTGGTTTACAGTTACTGTAAGACTTTACAAATACAGTACTGTAAGCAGCTTTTCTTAGGAAAAAGGCCTCTGACTGATAGCATGACAACAGTGATATAATTGGTAAGATTATGGTGGTAAAGTCATGAGATCCCATGTGGTTGATAAATCTTCACAGAATACAATTAGTATTCAAAGTCAATTTTGTCACTTGTCTGTCCTCCCCGCCTAAAAATATTAATAGGACAATCCATCTGTTCATACATGGCAGCAGTCTGCTGACTTAATAACAGCTCATAATTTGGATGGGAAAACAGTGACTATATCTTACTAAATGAATGGTATAACAGCGGCAGTCGTTAGCAAGTTGAAGGTATGGGGGAGGGGCTGGAACTGAATGGAAATTATTGTGTGCTAGAGTCCAGGTGCCGCTAAAGAGTGAGCAAATACGCCACAACCTTTCTCAGATGTCTCTCTGTCTTCTCAGATTGCTAAACAGATGCTCCATAATGTCTCAGCACAGAGTATCTGAAGCGTTCCCTACAAATCTTCACACATGTCACGCGAAACAACAATAATCTCTGATGAACAGCCACATTATTATTTTTTTGTTGTTGTTCTCTGTTATGTGTGTTACTATTTAGAGAAGAAAAACATATCGCATTGAGCTTTATTACGAGTGTCAGGAGATGTGAGATGTGGATTTCTGCTATTACAGATGCATTTGGTTAATGATTAGCCACACTTCTGCTATGTAGCTAAAATAAAAGCTTGTAGTAAGAAGTTGGGGAACACACATAGTATAATATATAGTCTCCTGTGTATATCTTTATAAAAATCTTAAGATCTCTGTCACAAATCTTTCTAATTTTTCATTCACTGTGTGAATGTGTAATTCACCAAGGTGCACATATGTTTATTTTACAATTATGTTTACTTAGAGTATTCTCCACATAACGGACAGGAAGAAATCGTATAAAAAAATACTCCAAGGACAGCTCACAAGCAGTCATAAAGTGCCATCTATTGGCAGACAGGGGAATGATTTTAACATGGAAATGTGGAAAAGTGCTGCAATGCAACAGGGGCTTCAGTTTTTCATTATCCTGCTCGACTTACAACCCCATAGCCTCATAAAGCCACAAGGTTTTTTTTAGTGTAGTGTATCTTTTCCGATAGTAATTAGTTTCATTCTCTGAGCTTTCTGTCTTTTCTGTCAATCACTGTCAGTGATCTGCTCTCTTCACATACAGGATGAGTCTGGAGTCCCAGTGGAAAAAGGGGAGAAAGGAGAGAGAGGAGACCCTGTACGTATTTTCCTGCAGTGACATTTACAATGCTGTCGTGTTACAGAGTCATTAACAAAGGCCTCCTCCCACAGGGTCAGCCAGGTGCTGAGGGGGCCAACGGGATGAAAGGACAAAAAGTAAGTCACATCAATGTCAAACATCATACATGACGATTCCCTCTGTTTATGGTCCCTGAGACTCAGCCTGTGTGTGTGTGTGTGTAGGGGGGATGTGGGGGCAGAGCTGAGGAAAGCAGAGAAAGAGGTGGTGGAGGTAAGGTAGTTCAAGCAATATAATTGGTATGATACACCAGAATTCAGAGGCTAAACCTTTTGAGTTAGTTATCCTCCTGTTTCCTCTGAAACTCCCTGCAGGAGGCACAGAGCCAATGCTAGGGTTTTCAGTTATGCCCTTATGTCTTTTATTTAATTACCTCAGTTTGTTTATCTGCCACTTAGCAGTATACAGAATACTAATCTAAAAAAATATGTATCAAGCAAAATTTTTAGGAATGTTTGATCATGTGTTAGGTTAAGAAATAATGTTTTATTGTTTATGTAGACAGTGCCACTTTGTGATCATTTATAAAGCACTTTACATTTTTTTCCAGTCAAACACATTATCCTCATTTATTTCATCCAATCCAAGGTGCACATATCAACTCTGGGCAGTCTGGTTGAAATTTGTTTTCACGGAAAAGCCATGAATTCTAGTAATTCTGTATTTTTGACAATTCATCCACAGCAAAAGACTGAAAAAAAAAGCACACAAAAGAGAGAAATTTTGGGTTTCCTTTTAAGCTTACAAGGGAAAGCTCTGTGAGGCTGTACTTGGGCATAATGGCAGTGCTTTGAGCATGCTAACATGCTAATGATGATGCATAACTTACAATGCTGATGCTAAGCAGGTATAATGATATTAAAAAGGATGATGACTCTAGATGAAAAGACACTGCATCACCAGTGTTACCAAGTGTTTACAATCAATCCTACATTGTTGTTAGAATTGTGGCACTACAGGAAAGGTTAGAGGATCACCATAGCCATTAGAATGAATCACTGGACACCATGACTGTGTGTGTACGATTGTATGCTGATCTATCTAGTAGATCTTGAGATATTTCACAGGTTAAGTGACCTTCTAGATGAAAAGTCAGGGGATCACCAAAATCAGTAGGATCCATCCTCTGGGAACCACGATTGTCTGTATAAAATGTCATGGCAATTCATCAAACAGTGATGCATCCACGTGGACTAAAGTGATGGACTGGCTGTCACTGCCATCCCTAGAAAATGCTGCTAGCATGGTTAAAAACCTTAACCTGATGATGGTATGGTAGCCAAAACTGTTCCCATAAATAACACAAGAATAAAACATGGTATATTGGAGTTGAGTAGTGTGACTTCTTTAATTAACCCCATAAGCCCTTATGTTCTCAAGATTTAGGTATTCAACATGGTTGTCTATGATCATGTGTGTTTTGATTCAGATCCAGATGGGGATTAAAAACGTCTAAATCTTAAAAATGTAGAGGATTGTTTGGTAAGGTACAGCATGCATTGTCAGAGTGCCTTTATAGTAGTAGCAGATGTTGTGCTGTGTGTTCTTGTTTTATTAAAAGCAAGAAAGTTATAGCTTGTAAATTATAAATGGGAGAATAGAGGCTCCCGAATGCAATGCATCACAATTAAGAACCTTGTATGGTTCCCTGGAGTACCCAGTATGCCCATTACAAAGGGTTACACAGGAATGTATATACTGTATATACACAGGAGATAAGTACAGCAGCACTCTGCACGATGCACATGAAATGCACACCATCGCTGTATACTTTTTTAACAAGAATTCTTTAATGTTTTCTTTCCTCTCATTTCATGGCTCTGCTCACATCACTTGCATTAGACAATATTTTCTCTGAAGTCCTGACATCGTATTGCTTCCTTTATTGTTGTTTCAAAACCTATTGATATAGCTGTTCTAGGTCACCTGTGGCAACTTGCTTTCAGAAGTAGTTTCTCAAGTGCACTTTTATGCTGTGTATTTTTTTTCCCTTTCCTTTTCTTTTCTTTCCTTACCTTACTTTTCCTTTCCTTTCCTTTCCCTCTGTCAATCTGTGGTGATTGATATTATGTTTCTGTTGTATTTTCAGGGTGACGTTGGCCCCCCGGGTCCTCCTGGTCCTGTAAGTACAATATAGCGGTGAAAGCCCACAAAATATCGTTCATGGCCAATAAGTATTAGATTTTGTCAATTTTGTTTTCACAAGGGACACCATGTTGGATGAGTAATAACAAAAGAAATTATTAAAGCATCAATGCTCTGGGAAAATGTCAAACTTTTGTGCATCAATAAGCTTTTCACATTCTTATATGAAGAAGGAGGCCCAGGAAAAGGCAACAGCAATGCAGTGTTTGCCTCACACCTCCAACATGCTGGCATGCCATCTTGTAACCAATTTCCAGTCTTTGGCAAGCCTGCAAATTTGTTATATCTTCAGATGTGTAGTAAAAAAAACACACAATTTCTGTGTATACAATGAATCAGGGTTGATAAAGGGGAAAACATGGACCGCCTTTTCTAATATGTTTATAATAGTCGCGTTGGATTTCTTAGAAAAATTGCTTCCTTGTTGTCAGGTGAAGTCACTTTACCATTATCCACAGCAGAGAAATATGCACAAAATATCTTAAAAGCTGTGATTTCCTGTGTATCCAGTATCAAATTAAGTGGCTATCACACACATTATCATGATGCCATAATTGCAAATAATAATTGGCTCTGCCTACAAAAAGAATCTTTATAGTGTGAATTAATGGGGGCCATGCAGCAGATGACCGACTTATAATGTTCATTATTGTAAATTATAGAAAAATGACGCTGGAAGACACTAGTGCTACTTTTAGTTGAGAAGCAGATAAAACAGAGAAACTGGATATCATGGTGGTTTACTGATGTACGTTGAAGGTGACACAGAGTGGGTGTTGCTGGGATGATAGAACTCATTACTGTGACATTTTAATATCAAAAATGCACTCTAACAAATCATTGATAGATCTGTAGGGAGGCAGTAAATACTCCAAAGATATGCTGCAACTAAGAGAATCATTTTTTGAAGAATAAAATAGAAATTAAAGTATAAAACGTGTCAATGAAAACATGGTGTTGGAGCATGTGTCACAAAGAGAGGGTCTGACATTTAGATGACTCTGTCCTAATGGGTTTTGTTCTAAATATCTGCAGCCTATTGAGTCTTTGAAGGCTTCAAACATGAGCTTGGAAACAAAGTTTGATGGCTTTCATTCTTACTTCTCATTGCTTATTAGCGAGTAATTCATATGGAAATTAGACAACTTAATTACATAGCGAACAAATATCACTCACTCTTCACTGGTTTTACTGGTTTCTGTCTAACCAAAAAAAAGTCTACTCCCTTAATACGGATAGATATCAGTGTAGGTGGTTTTAATTGGTGTTCAAAACACTGAGGTCTTGCTTTGCAATTATTTTTGAATAGTTGTCTGTTTTCCCTAAACTTCATTTCAACTGGGAGAGGTAGATAAAGAAACTTTCTATCAAAACTGAAATACTGAGTCGTGTTCATTGTTGTGTAGTGAGGAATGGGCCACACAGGATATAAGAGATGTATACTATAGCACACAGCAGAGGGGAAAACATTAGTCATTTGATAAATGAGGCTGTTTGAATATTTAGTACCAGTCTCTGTCTGTGCTCTCTACTTTCCCGTGGCAGATAATTTTGGCAGTTAAGCATTGATTTCCCTTACACAGCAGAAGCAAGGGTTCAGATCATTACCCTCCCTTCATAAACCTTCTTGCGCCTCTATTTATTAGTGACTGGGAGGAGCAATGCGCTTACAGGCATGCACGGCCATCACTTCCCCCACCGCCTTTAACGTGGCACAACAGTCCTTTCAGCTCTGAGACCGTCCTGTTTTTATTGCTGCCAGTATTGCTTTACAATAGAGTTTTATAACCTATTAAACTGAATCTGTTATTCCAAGTTATGTTGAGTAAAATCTGCAGCATTTCACTGCTTTTGTGAAAAATTCTGGCAAAAAATGTCTGATGTGGTCACTAACTGATGGAACTGAGACATTGTTCATCATGAGGCAAGAAAATGGACAGCAGCTGCTACGGTGAATGACTGCAGGTTGAAGGGTGACTGATTATGCAGACAGTCCACAGGGACAGTAAGGGATTCAATACCTTACTGAAGGTTACTTTGACCATGTTGCTAAAGGAGGCTCTTCATGTCAGGTTTATTTGTACTGTATAGCCCTTAATCACAGTAACACTCTCGAAGGGCTCACAGGCACATAGTCAGGAAACAAGGGCAAAAAATCAAGGGAGTAAACCAGTGGCAAAGTGCCATGGGGGCACCAAAAGTCTCCCCACCTGGATATGACTTTCAATTCCAAGATTGCTCCAGTCGTCTCTTGCTTCTTTTTTGATTATGCTAAAACCACCCTAGACTGAACTGGTTATAACTGCATACAAGGATGAAACATGTGGTTAACACAAAGGACATTAAGACGTAATGAGAATCTGATGATATTGCTTTGCTTGTTTTTTTATTCACAGGGCCTTAGACACTGGCCTCGTTTTAAAACCTTTTCTGCAGTTTACACCAACATTTTTATTGTGCATATCATATCTAGATGGCAGATGTGCCTCTGCTATTAATATACAGTATGTCATCAGCACTGAAATGTTATCATTATCTCTATCTAAGTAGTGTTTTATTCTTTTCTAATCAAACAAAGGTCCAGATTGATAACAGGAGACTTAGGTTGGGCACATACTCTTTGTTTGTAAAAATACAGTGTTATTTCTGTATAAAAACATTCAACATTCCAGCAGAGTTTTCATCTGATTTTTTATTTGCTCTAATTGTGAGATCAGTGGAGACTCTTCAGAGAACACTGTGTCTTTTTTATTGCTTCTAGGTGATGACAGCTCACGGATTAAGACAGCTCTCTGGAACTGTAAGCAGCTGTTGTATCATAGAACATGAAATGTTTATGTATGATATTTTCTGTTGGTGCCCTTCAACTTGTACAGAAGGTACACTCCAGTCCGATTTTGAAGTGCTCTGTTTTCTCTTGTGTTTGAGGATGAAATGAAGGAGAAGACCCAAAAGGGAGAAAAGGGAGATCAGGTAACTATTTCCTTCATTATTTCTCAGTAAAGATAATTCAACCAAAAGAAACTTGTATTCACATCCAACAACTGACACCACATCATGAAAATTTATTCCATTGCTTATATAACATCAACAAAAGCTGCGTTGACATTTGATTTCAGTGAGAACAATTGAACATCACCTGCTGTTCAGAGTAAGACATCTTCTTTGTGCTCTGCAGAGGTGGATCACAGAATACACTGGTGTACAATTATTGTTTGGACCTCAAAACAACAGATGTGTGAGGCAAGCAGATTACAAAGGCCACTGAAGCAGCTATTGACCAAACGTCAAACGAATGTCAGCTAAATGAAAAAGAAATTACACATACAGTGATACGAATCCACGAAAGAAAGACTTACTGAATAATGGCAGGCATCAAAAACAAACATTCAGTATATGGCCATGATAGGTTCAAGCAGCATGGAGGCAAAAAAATGTTACATATGGTATCTCAGAGGTAAAATGTTTTGAAAAGGTTTCTGCTTTGATTATATTCACATTCCCAGAACAAAGAAGCAAACTTGGCAAAGAAAAAACTCTGTTCTTAACCTTCCCACAATATGAAAGCTAACTTCATGAAGGTCCTTGAGGAAGTTTTTTAAACCTTACCCCAGTCAGCAAGAGGAATGGCTTACTTGACTGTTTTCTTTCTGCACGTCCTGAGAAATGATGGTTGTCTATCTCCTTTACTTTTTACAGGGGGAGAGAGGAGCTCAAGGACCGCAAGGCTTCAAGGTAGCTTGTAACTTAAGACTTGCACAAAAACTTGAGCAGCGATATCCACTGCCAACAAAACAGGTTCATTGGCCATTGAGTACCACCTGGTGTAACCCTGCACAGTATCTGTGCAACAACCATTTTTATTGATGAAAATAAAACAAAAAATTTCTTTGACATACAATAAGTCCTGGGCTGGACAACAGACCTGCAACTTGCTGGAGATTATTGTAGATATCCATTTTGGTGTTTTTGAGCTGTTGTAAGAGGGCCTAAAATTTCAAGCGATACACTGGAGTACTTCCTTTTCAGAAAGGACTGAAGTAGACCTTAACTCCTTTTTGTTGTCAACGGGGTGGCTGTGGCTCAGGAGGTAGAGCGGGTTGTCCACTAATCAGATGATCTGCAGTCCGATCCCCGGTTCCTCCAGTCTGCATATCAAAGTGTCCTTGAGCAAAATATTGAACCCCAAACTGTGCCATCGGTGTGTGAATCTGTATGAATGGTTAGCTCATAAAACCAATGAGCAGTTGGCACCTTCCATGGCATCAGTGTATGAATGTGTGTGCTTGGGTGAATGAAATATGTAGTGTAAAGGCGCTTTGAGTATGTATAAGTACAATACAAGTACAATATAAGTACAGTCCATTTAACTTTTATACTGTACCTCTCCTACAAACCTTTGGTGTGCAACACTGTATCTTAAACTGAAAAAGAAATCAAATACAGTAGGCTATATACTATATATAGAGGCTTTCTCTATTATGTATTCTAGAAAAAAAATCTAATTAAAAGTTTGTTCTTTTTTTTTTTTCTTCCTCTCCCCTACCTCTTACTCATCACTTTTGGGATGTTAACAGGGAAACATAGGGCCACCAGGACTAAAGGGAGATCAAGGACCAGAGGTGAGTTTTGTATCGTGTCTGCGGTACCTTTTGTAGTATTTTAAACATCTAAACACCTGCTGAATATTGATAAAATTTCTGTTCATTGACCCAGATTATACTCCCGTGAGTGAGGCAAAGGCTACTCAAGTTTACGTTATTTTTCATTAATAGAATCTCATTAACAATATTTTAGATCATATGGTGTTGTTACTTGTGGAACTTCAGCTGGTTCAGACCAACACTGAAAGACTTGTTTCCATGGCAATTCTAATGTTATCAGAACAACAGGATATTTGTTAGTGGGATATGGAGATGAATGCAATTGAATGCAATGAATTGCAAATTACACTTAAAGCTAATTCTTAGCTTACGTAGAATATGCATTCACTGTAAACAAACTCAATGAAATGACTGAAACTGAAAACTTTTATCATTGAGGAAACTAGAGTATTCTTTTGAACTATAAAGCATTCATGGTCATCTTTTTTTATCCCAGTTATGGGGAGCAGTACATAAACAGCCAGGATACTGGTGCTTGTGTACTCCTTTTCTCAGCTGTTATCATTTGACATAAGTGCAGTTTCTGTGGTAATATGTGGATTGTTGAATTCAGCCATGTATGCGAAGATAATAATGAGTCAAAAGAGGAAATGTATATGAACAGCTGACCTAGAATAACCGTATAACGATTGTATAGCAGAAGCAATTGTCATGAAATTAACTATGGTTTATTAAAAAGACAGCAGGAGCAGCTCTTAAACAACACTGTTATTTAAAATACTCTTGAAAGTCTGTGTTTACAGTAGCTGGCTGGGCTATAACATTTGAAAGCCCAGACAATTCTGTCACCAAGCAAAGGGAGAAAATAGCCTAAAGTATTGGATTTTCTTTGTGTTTTGCCAGGGGAAGCAAGGCCTGCCTGGACTCCCAGGACTCCCAGGCGAGCCAGTAAGTATATTGGCATTAGACACTAGCACTTCATGTCAAGCCTTTCTTTTCTCATTGTTTTTTTTTCTATCATCTTGCCATATCCTCTTCTATCTAATTCATTCTGCCAAAATGAAAGAGAGATATAAACAGAAAAACGTCAACAGGCAGAGACAGAGAGGAAGTAGGAAGAAAAGTCCAGAATTTTTACACAGACGATCAGTAATCAAATTTAAGAATTAATTAGTGGAAAGAGGCAAATCTAAGCGCTTTATGCCAGGAATGGAGGCATAGGCCCAATCTGTTCTCCACACCTGCTTCGGTAATGAGCATCTGTCTTTACTCAAAAGCAGGGAGGGAAAAGAGGCATTTCATAAATCCTGGCTAAGGGAAATTATGTTGGAACACGGCAGCCCGCTGAAGCAGTGAGGAGGAGGAGATAAATGTGTGTGAGGAGATGAAGGCCCGGTGATAGATGTGTCTCTTTTCACCACTATTTACAGGGTTCGCCAGGGGAGGGAGGGGTTCCAGGGAGAGATGGCCTGAAAGGAGAAAAGGTAGGTAAACTTCACATCAAGTTCTCACCTCAAAGAAAAAAATAAAGCTATGATGTTTTATCACAGGTTGAACATGCTAGACAACTTGTGAAGACACCTTTCAGATTACTCGCCCTGCATGCCATCTTCAATCATGTTGTAACTTTGTGTTCGTTCCTTTGATGCCTCTGACTACTCTGTTATTTGTACATATTTTCTTCTTGCAGTAGGACCAGCAAATACTATGTTGAAAGTAAAAAACAAAAAAGTGCGCAGTTGACATGCATATATGATAGGGTTTGTCACTTGTCAAAATAAACGAAGCTGTACTCAAGATTCCCCACCCACTGGAGTCACACTGTTACACTCCAGGGCAGAAAAATGCTTAAGCCTCCTACATCCATTCCCATTTTTAAATCTCCTTTGTCATCTTTGCTATACTGATGCAAGAGGCAGTTCTGGTTGTACATTTATGTGGCAGTGTATGAATAAATACATGTGAAAAAACAAGCAACGTCTGCATGCTAAATATGAAGCTGGAACCAGGAGACAATTAGCTCAGTTTAGAGACAGTGAGTCCAGACTAGCTCTGTGGATATATAAAATACATCTGCCTAACAGCACCTCTAAAACTCAATAACTAATTCATTCAATCTTGTTTGTTTGATTCATACAGAAACTGAAATGTTAAAAAAAAAATAAGTTGCCGTTTTATGGGGGTTTTATATGCCAGATTGCTTATGCTAAGGTCAGCAAGCTAACATACTCAGAGTGACAATGCTAATATGCTGATTTTATTAGGGAATATTTAATACCATGCCTACCATAGTTAGTTTAGTGTGTCAGCATGCTAAAAATTTGCTAATTAGCACTAAGGACAAAGTAGTTGAGGCTGATTGGAGCTTTGCATGTGTTTAGTCATTAACTAAAGTAGTGGGCTAATTTAAATTTGGTGCTTCTAGAGTACAAATCATTCTCAGAGGACAATAAATGTGTGTACATAAATTTGGCATGTCATACAATTAGCATAGTGCTACATTTGTTTTTACACATTTGCTGGGGGGTTAATCAAAATGAAGCAAATTTTGCTCTTTTACTAGAACACTGAAAACATTTCAATGATACTTTATCCCTGACGAGAGTCACCAAATATATCTGAGGCAAGAAACCAAAAGCAGAGACTGTTGTCTCTGCCTTGTGGACAGCACTTCACCTTCAACAAAAAATAATAATGTTTATACATATTGATGTGCAAAATGGTCTTGGTAAATGGTGTCTGCCCTTGCTGTACCCATACTCTTCCTTGTTCACCTCCCTGTGTATAATACAGCAGGTAATTTTCCATTGTTGAGATGACAAAGCCTGTCTGACATTTTGCATTTTTCATTTAGTATCTGAATACTGTCTGTCTTTGTGTCTGTAGGGAGACTCTGGTGGAGTGATGGGCTTACCGGGACCTCCAGGTCCTAAGGGTGAGCCTGGAGAGCCTGGAGGTGGATATATGGTGGGTACCATATTGAGTTTATACAGTTACTTTCATCTGACCTTCTTTGCTTCAGGACACAAAATAAGAAACTGTTAGTGCAGAACAGGAAAAACAACAGAGGGAAATTCAAGTTCATAAAACAGATCATCTGCAAACAGCTGTAACAGCAGCAGATATGTTAAAGGAAACTAGCTCCCCCAGCTGTGTAGATGCCATGGCATTATGGAGATGCAATGCCAATAAGTAATCCACCATTGGATAACCCCAGCACTGTGTAATCACCTATCCTCCCATTTTGGAGCTTATAGCTGTTGAAGCACTCTCTTTTATGGACATGGCTTTGCATATAGAAATCTTCATTACAGCCTCACCAAAAAGGCGGTGCATGTGCAGCCAAGGCCTCAGTCCTGGTTGAGGACACTTGCATTCCTCAATCACTGGCAAGTGCTCTACGGCTTTAAACAATCATGTTTGTTTGTGTGCGGGAAAGCTGAACTGAACATTAAGTCTGACAGCAGGCCTACTCATCAAGCAAGTGGTACTATGTTCAGTTGAGCAGAGTAATAAGGGAAAGATTGCATTCAGGCAGAAGTATTTAAACCTCTTTAATGTACTCCAGCACTGTAAACATTGGAACGTGATTGAAAAATGGGCTGTGTGTGTGTGTGTGTGTGTGTGTGTGTGTGTGTGTGTGTGTGTGTGTGTGTGTCAATGATACATGTTTACAACAGGCCAAGGACAAGTTGTTACATAGCTGAAAAGCTAAACAAAGAGAGATGTCTATTGTAGAAGACGTTTTTTTTTTTTTTTTGCATAGATCCTGATGGTCTTTTATGAACATCATTTCTGTCTGGAGGTATTGGAGGAAAATGGAATCTAAACGTTTTATGGTCTTTGTTATGTAAGACAAAGAAAAGAAAGGAAGAAAAGCAATAAACAGAACTCAGTGCCGGTCTGAGCAACTTTAATGAGTCAGCCTGCTCAAGTAGTTAATGTCACTTTATTGATTTTGCCTTTAAATGAATAATGAGCAATTTACTCTTCGTTTCTTTTGACTTTTATTATTTGCATAGATTAGCAATCTCCCTCTACTCTAAAGCACTGATTTAAAGGTTTTGTTTCAGTAGTGTGCTGATGCATAATCCCTAATGTAACTCTTTTGTTTTTCAAAAAGAACATGCAGGTATAGGATCATAAAGTTCAGTTCTTCCCAAACTTTTCTCTGTTTTATGCTTGATTGAATTGGTACATTTCACCCTAAAACTGTAGAATTGCTGTGTTAGTTTAAATACAACTTCTGCCCAGCTAATTTACATTGTGCAATGTAGGACTTGTAACACTAATACATGCTGACCACAGAAATCAATGTCTCATCTGAACTGTACAGTAAATAATGCTTACAGTAGCCTCTATTCCAATCAAGGTTTTTCTCTGTTGTATGGCATTATCAGTCTGCCTCTGCCTGTACATAGAAACTATTAAAAATGTTGTAAACAGTATTGAACATGAGCCCATAATGCAATGCTGTGTTCAGACTGTTTGCACTGTTGAGTATAGCTCGTATAGATATTCCTGTTTAAGTTCCAGCACTACATTCTAGTGCTTGAGCTGCACCTCTGGTTTCAAAATTAATTGCTGATAAATGCACGGTGAATCCCCATCCTGATGTCTTCCTGCTGTTGTTTTACAGGGCGATGGGTTGTCTCTAACCAGAGGGTCTCGTGGGCCCAAGGTAGGAAGCACTGTTGTGGTGGAGCATCACCAACACAACCATCTATGTTAACCTGCAAATAGATTTTTATTATGATATTTATGGCAGCTATGTATGTTTAACCTCAAAGACCCAGTGTGTAGGATTTAGTGGCATCTACAGTATACAGTAACAACCAACTTATACCGCTCGCCTTCCAAGTGTGTAGGAGAATGTATATTGGGTGTGAAACTCTACTTGATGCCCTATCTAGAGCCAGCGTTTGGTTTGTCCATGGTGGGCTACTGTGGAAATTATTGTTGTGCATTTAAGATGACTAAAAAAACATTTTTAAATTTTTATTTTTAGGTCATCACATAAGAATGGTTAAAAACCCCACAGACCAGTGTTGCCAAGTTGCTTGCTAGATTTAGTGATTTTTTTCCACCATCTTAGCAACTTTATTTATATAAAGCAACTAAAGTTAGATTTAGCAACTCGGGAAAAAGGTGAGAAATATTCAAATATTATATTGTAATTTATTCCCATGCTTGCTGTACAACTCTTCTGCAAACAGCGTCCAGTCTGTCCCTCTCCTTTTGCGCCATGCTCACAGGCAGCAGTAGATGTTGAGTATAGGACAGCAGGTTTGAGCAGAGACACTTTTCTCACACTCTTTCCCTTCTGATTATCTGGATTAGGATATTCCGATAGCTTGTAAATATGCGAATGGTTCGTTTGATCTTGCAAATATTTAAATAACTTGTTTGATCTTCTTCCTCCCTTTGTAGATTTAAAAAAAATGTTTTTATTCAAATATGTTCCCATATTGAATTTGTGATTATTTGGCTCAAGATTTCTCTATCTACCTTTTATATGACTTAAAGTGATCCCCTCCCTCAGTCCAAGTGACACAACTACAAAGCTTTATGCAAATGAATGCATTATGGCCTCATCAATATGGAAATCGCCATATGATGTAATCTGGTGACTTTTAGTGACTTTTGTTGCTAGCTGCTTTAATTGGAAAACAGTTGACAACACGTTCACATCCCTGTCAGATGAACTCAAGCACTCCATGAACACCACCCACAATGTGTTCATTTAAACTGATTTTTAATTGGATGTTATTTACCACAAATATATAAGAGGATATTGGATACCTACAATAATAATGTAATACAATTAGATTGTCAGTGTTTAGATGGTTTGGTGAAGTTTGCATTTGCTCTACCATAAATAGTTGTTAGAATTTAGTATTTCAACCATTTATCCATTACTTTTAGATATATATTTCAACCATACATCCATTACGTACACCTGGTTGGGAATCATAACTAGAATAAGCTCACATATGTATGCTGCTTAATTGTAAATAATGATTTCTGATGATATCGTGCTGAGTTTGGGAGCAGGTTTGTAAAATAATGCACCAAAGATGCCTCAGTTCAAAGGTGTTGTCATGGAAAGAAATAATGGCACACTGAATACACATGCATGAGTTCAAATGAGAGAGATAATGAACATGTGCATGCCATTGGCCTTGAACATAGTTGTGTTTCTTACCCTTGAAGCTACTAAAGGCGGAACATAAAGGGAAAACGAGTTCAGGCAGAGTCTGAATAATGATCATGCAGCTCTCTATGACTTCTAGATTCTAAAACACTGAGTGTTCCCTTGTCTTTTTGTCAGGGAGAGAGAGGTGTCCCAGGATTGCCAGGAGACCATGGTGAAAAAGGTGAACCTGGAGAGGGTATCATGGGCTCGCCTGTGAGTATGATGTTGTATTGATTGGTCTATATCTCCCACATTCATTATTTAGTTCAGACCGTGATACCTTCAGATTCTTGTCTTTAGGTTTTGAAAGAAATATAGAATATGAAGATCAGTGTTCATTAAGTACACTCTCAGATGAAAACCCCGGTCATTATTGTCAGGCTCTGGCGTATTGCACTCTGCCTTCATCATATATGCTCTGAACTGATAGTTTGAATCTCACAGATTTGATTGCGAGTGAGTCTGCTTTCATTTTTGAAATACAAGATTGTTGGAGACAGAGAATCAATAGAGCAAAAGGTGTCTAACACAATTCCTTTATTGGATCCTGGGTGCTAGAGGGCAGATGGTGTTAACAAGATGTGTGATGTGTTCTTAGGGCCCCATGGGACCTGCAGGAAAGCCAGGAATTGAGGTTTGTGGAAAATTCTCCACAACACACAAACAGCATGTTGAAGTTTATTTTTCACTGATTTTTAGCTTATGGATGCTGTGGCCAGCAGTATTGCAATTATTTTACAATAACAGTCTCCGGTGTTTGTCAGATGTTAGCTGGTTGTATAAGACACGATTGTCAAAATTATCAACATTATAGAGTGTCTGTGTGTTTTTCAGGGCCCTCGTGGACCCCCAGGTCTTCCTGGAGCTCAGGGAAGAGAGGTGAGTTTGAGATCAGTCTGTCCTTCCACTTATATTCACTGCCTCACACATCTGCAGATAAAAGATGGCTGGAAGCATGAAATAATGTCAGCTACCTACTGTGGATGAACAAGTACGATGTATCACAGCTCCTGGACACAAATCCCCACCAACAGAGTTGGGTGTGAAAGCGGAAGGAGTTACATCCTTGCATGTCTGCTTGCTGTCATAGCCAGGAGGATTTTTAACTCTTTTCTTTGTATCAATTAAAGGGCTCCCCTGGTAGACCAGGCCTCCCAGGTCCTGCTGGACCCCCAGGTGAACCAGTGAGTAAGAAGCAATGAAAACTACTGAGTGCACCTCAATTTCAAAGTCACTATTCAGAGTGTAGCTCCAGTTTTTGGATAATTAGCAGTTCGTCCTGCTGTTCACTAACCAACATCACTTTCAAGCAAATGTTGTCGTTTACGACAAATTGGCAGCACCCTGTTGTCAGAACATGTTTTCATGTCTTTCTTGTCTTTGCATGTGTTTCAAGTAACCAACGTTTACAATAGTTCTGATAGCTGTAGGACAGTGCGAGTGCTGCTGCTGCTGCAGCTGCTGCTGCATCAAAGTAAAAGATTTTAGCATTTAAAGTTACATATATTCATGTGTTGTAAAGACTCAGGAAACACATCTATTGTCCACTTTATGTTAAATACATGGGCTGCAATTCAAATTGTTTTCTCCAAACTCCAGAGAACGACGATATTTTGAAGATGTGAGCATTCTGTTTTTGAGCTACAAAGTTATTAAACCATTTCTTCAAGCGTTGCAGATAAAAACTGAAAATGAAACACTGAATTGAAATTTGTTAAAAAATGTTTGGGGTGAAACCACACTCCTTAAAGGCATATAAGATGGTCTTCTAAATTTATGTTTTGAGCAATTTACAAGATGCAGTTGCAGCAAATAAACAATGGCAGAACATTTCCACAATATGAAAGATTTGTTAGACTGTGGCAGTGTTTCATGGATTTTCTTTCTTCTGTTTTTTGACAGACTGCCCTGCCAATTGTTGGAGACATGGGTGCTTTACTTAAGGTATTATACCTTCAAAGTTACTGTTTATTGTAGTTTTTCCACAAACAATAACATGCAAAGGGGTGTCTAGGTTATGTTTAAAAATGATCAAAATCTGTTCCTTTAAAAGTGTACTATAGTATCAATATATGGAAGCTATCAGTTTAGAGAGATAGTAAAAGCCCTCGAGTGCCTCCATCAGGATGACTGGAAGAAGTATCTGTTGAAAAGACATTCAAATAGTCTCATGAGAAACACAGGCTTACTCATTCACCACAGGTGCACAGTTAAGCCGCACTGTATGACTATATGTTTAGCAAAGCGTTTAGGGGAAGATAATGAAACATAGAAATATCACATCAGTGCTATGTAAATATTCAGTGCAACACTTTAATAGAGAGATTACAGTATCAGAAACTAATCATTAAACTCTTTGAATAATATCATATTAGTTTATTTCACAGCAGTCATGAGGCACACGTGAAATGGCTTTCAGGTTTTGGCAATTGTAAATTGTTGTGAATAACATTTTGTTTCCCTTTGCTGATGCACACAAACATACATTGTTTAGGAGATGACTTTCCTAATTTATATGTAATACTGCACAAATCAGTTGTAATGCGGCAGCAAAATGTATAAAATGCTAAATAATCTGTGTCCTGTTATAAAACTGACCGTAACACCATAACTGCCCCCATCTGTCAGTCCAAACCTGAAAAAAACCTGAATAAGAAAAGCCTTTGAGAATAGCTCTCACTTGTTTTAGCTCTAAAATGGTTTAATTTAATCTCTTCTGGTAGATTTCCCTTGTCACAGAAAGCTTCATCCCCTTCATTATCAAACGTTAAACCATTTGGTAAGAATGCTAAAACACTCTTACCAAAGATTTCACAAGGCTCGTCCCAAAACACGAAACATGTGTCTTTATTTTCTCAAACTGGGTTCTACCTTGTTCATCTTAAAGTTTTCGCCCCTAATTTTTCCATCAGTTGGTACAAACAGCAATCAAGGTCAATTTCTGATGTGAAACACTTCAGCTTTCACGCTTTATTACCTGAGATTACAGTGTAAAAAGTGAGGTTGTAGTAGTTGAAGCAGATTAGTCACCTTTCTTAATGATAATACCTGCAGGACAGCACAATCTTTTATACTTAATGCATGTAAACTCTGACATAAATATAATGCCTCCACATGACAAATCATTGATAGATAAAACCAGTTGCCTGCAGTCTTATGATTTTCTGTCACCCCTTTCTTTCATGTCAACTTACTTTATCCATTAAGTGCTCTATTAGATTCATCTACAGTTTACAGCCTTCATCAGAGTTGCTTAGTGGCACCTAATTAGTACTTTCAACATCTTAATGGCACCTACAAAAAAGGACCGAACATTTTCATCAGTTTTTTGTTGTTTCCATTCATAAACTCTCCAACAATTACACGTCCTTCTTATAGTGTTTTATCAATAGCATTTCCTTGGACTGTTGAAAGATAATTAGATAACAATGATCTACTTTTTGTATTTCAGGTTCAAATTTATTACTGCATTTGCAGCATATGCCTGTTTCTACTGCCTCCCTCCAACTTAGAGCTCCTATTTATTTCCTGGAAGGTGCAGTGCCGATATCTAGACTGGATCAGGGACAATGATATTTAAGATTCACACCTAAATGTCACAGTCAATGAGTTTGACAAAGTTCACCACTCACCTAGATGAGAGACAGTCTTGGAGACACTCTTGGTGGGTTCACATTATTTCTGGACTGCAGACATTTAGAGAACACTTTGTGTCAGTTGGGGTCTTGTCCTCCACCCAGGGGATGTGACATAATAAAGGGCGAAAATCCAGTGTTTCAGCTCAGCTTGATGAAATCTTATCTGTGCCACCACTTTTGCTTCCTGACTTGCCTTTGCTGGCAGAATGCCTGCAGTGTGTGCCAGACGAGAGTCCCTGGGCTTCCTGGGCAGAAGGGAGAGAAGGGGTCCCCCGGAGCGCAAGGAGTAGAAGGCTTGGTGGGAGAAAAGGTAAAAGTAACTCATCATCATGGCGGGCAATTTAGCATAGACACTGTAAACGTGTTTTTCTGACCATGATATTTTGCATTACATGACACTTGTTAGGTTTGTTTATTAAATACGTTGAGTGAATGTGTACTTACACCCATATTCATTGTGTACCTCGATCCTAAACAGGGAGATCCAGGTGTAAGAGGTCCTACGGGTAATCCTGGGAAAGAAGGCCCAAAGGTAAGCAAGGAAATATCAGACATAAATATACTCAATAAATAATAATGTAATTGTTTGTGTGGATCTAAATTAATTATTCAGCTCCTCAGCATGACAAAAGAATCTGTAAAACTAATTGCCTCTTCCAAATCTGTGTTTAATCTAGTACATAGAGATTTACATTGACAAATGCTTTTCATAAATTGCCTTTTGGATTATCTCTGGAAGCCTAACCAGCTGTTACACAACCAATATTATTCTGTACTCTCACACTGTATGTGCTCACTGCGGATGTGGTTGCTATGGATACAGTGTTGTACCACAGTGAAACGGGCTAGGCGATTTCAAGTCGTGTGCTGTAAGAGGGGAAGAGACATTTTGAAGTTTACATCAGCCTTTAGTTTCAGGCCTTTTCATGTTCGATGAAAAACATTCACTTTTCTCTCCGCCATTGGTTCTGCCTTCCTGCAGGGAGTGAAAGGAGAGAGAGGGTTCCCAGGCCCCTCAGGAGATAAAGGCGATGAGGTGAGTGAAAAAAGTTTAATATAAACAAATGAATCCAGTAGTCTTAACATCTGGAAGTCACTGTGACATTGAGAGGGAGGCTTTTCAAAAGAATGTAAATATATTGTAATGTCTGCCTCATCTTACAGTCTACTCTGAAAGTCTGTTTTCAAAAGAAGCTATCAAAAGCTATCCACAGCGCTGCATGTGCACTATGCCCTATCTTTTGCACTCTGAAGAGCTACTGTATAAATAAGGTAGCTGGCCTGCATGTTTGTGTGTGCTAATTAAAAAACAAGGCAGGAGCTGAGAAGCATTTCATAGGGCAACTTTCAGCACTGAACTGCAGTGGAAGAAGAGTTTTGCTAATAGGCACTCTTGTTTCTAGGTTTTATAGGCTCAGTAAAAAACATGTTTTATAGCCCTGTTTTTTTTTTTTTTTTCATTTTAGTGATAAAAGAAATAATTGAGGGAATCACATTCAATGCCATCGCATCAGTGGTACAGATATGCCTTACCTAAACAAGTTAATAAAGGTGCATGTAGAAATGTTCCACAGCTTCTACGTATTCAAAGGTGCTATGAAGACAAAAAATATGAATATAATCCCACTATTCATTGCATCAATAAAAAGGTTTCTACAATATAGTTACAAACTCTATGTGTTGTATTAGTTCATGTTCATTGTTGTTACTAATGAATTCCTGGAAAGCCCTGGAAAGGCAATAAGGAAACCAGTTTGAAAACATTTGGATCAATACATTTCGGTTATGATCACCTTGACCACATCACCTATTTCTGTCATTGCCGTAGATGATAGCACTAGAAATGGACTGACTGTAATTAATTTTTTTAAATTTATTTTTTTTAAATATGGTGATTCACTTTGTCTCCTCCAGGGATCTGCAGGAGTACCAGGACTTCCCGGTGTCACCGGTCGCACAGGCGCCGCGGTAAGAAGCCTGCAGCCAGCCACATAAAACTGTGCAACTGTAAACTGTAAAGCTGTACATACGCATGGTTCTGTGTTATAAATCTCACTAATTGTGGTAACAGGAACATGTGCACAAGCTTAATTTTCTTTCCATAAATGGATGTAGAAACGCCCTTAATCGAAATCGAAACTGAGCCACTCATTACACCTGTCAATTAGAAGAACGGCAAAGAAGAGAAAGTGCAATTTAATCAATTACGTTTCATCAGCAAGTTTCTCCAACTGCATCTGTCATTACATGCAGCCATTTCACGTGTTGCGGCTATTTATAGCACCCATACCACTAATTCATCACATGTACCTTTAAACCATCATCACAGTGATATCTCCATCGTCATTATTAAAGGTCAGAGAGATGATCAATGATTTATTTATAGAGCTCAGCTCATATTGATTCAGTTCAATTCAATTCAGTTTTATTTATATAGCGCCATAACAAAAGTTATCTCATGGCTTATTGAAACAGACAAAGCGCTTTGCAATTCCGGATCAAATAGAAAAATCATTAACAGGGAATTTATGGTTCCAATGTAAATAAAATAATAATGATTAAGACGTGCCTCTGAGTGACATTTTATAGAACTCTATGGTCCCCCATGGTCAAAAACAGTGAAATTGGCAAACAACTTAAACAAACAATGTTTTACTTTGGATTGGACTGGATTACATCTCTCACCTATTAAACATCATTTCGCCCGCAGCTATCTCTTGAAAACCGTGTGAAAAGGCGTACACATGGGTTTTGTCCGTACACATCATTTATACATCTGGCCCCCGGTCTGATACTTTACAGAATCTCTTTCATTATTTCATAATACAAAGTACCTTTTTATGGTTAGATGTCAGTTTTATAATGACTTGTGCAAGGCTTTTTTTTCTGAGGGTTAATGTTCAAAGCAGATTTAATTTCAAGAATGCTGCTCTGTTTGCAGGGGCCTATGGGTAGACCTGGGCCAATGGGCCAGACAGGAGGAAAAGGAGAAAAAGTAAGGTGTTTTTACCTCTTTTCAGTTTTCTACATAATGTAGGTAGTGTGCATGCCTTCCTTGGTTTTATATACAGTATACAGTAGATAAATGTACACACTATATGACTCAAAACTCTATGTTTGCTAATTTAGATATATGTAGGCTGCAGATTCAGATATGTTTAGTCTGTAATAAATAAATGGGTTTAATTGGCAGTATCAATATCTTTTACACTTTTTTCCCCAAATAAATCTAGTTTTATCATGCATTGAAGATAAATGGGTAAAATAAAAAAGTAACAAAATGACTCAAGTTCCTACAATATAAATGCTAAAAAATAAAGTGCATCAAACTGTTTTTCTCAGTTTTGGCAAATGAAGTTCCGTATCATTGGACTGCATTAGCATTGGACTGTGCTGTGCTGGTAAACAGTTACATTTTTACAGACATTTTTAAGAATTCCCCTGGTTTGTGTTTGGCAGGGAAATGAAGGGCCACAGGGCAGACAAGGCCTTCCAGGACCTCCGGTAAGTTTCTCATGCCACAACAAGAGCTAGATGGTGATAACAAGCAGCGGAACCTCCACTAGGGTGACATGTATGCTTAAATATGTTTGTATTGACTCACACTGCACGCACTGACTTCTTTATTCTGTTAGAAAAAAATCACAAGGTTACAGATTTCCACAATCTATTCAAGCACAGTGGAAACATTAAACCATAACTTTTTCTTGCTTTTATCAGCACTATCCATGATGAAGTAAAGGTTAGATGGAAAACCTTGCCTCTGCAGCTCTTCCTACACAAATGACCATCAGTGCACTTACATTTTGCTCAGTCTAACAGTATTTAGCGTAACAAGAAAAACATAACTGACAAACAAGTACAAATATGATAAAATTGCGGCGACCTGCTCACTGGCACTGAATCATGTCCTCTCCTTTTAAAAGGCCAGTGAGTAAGCACTTCCAAAGGCAAATCTATAATTCATCAGCCATCCCCTTGAACCTGCCGTGCCCCCACCCTTCTCCTCCCCCCCTCACACCCTGGTCTCATAAACTGCAGTCTAGGAGGACAGGGGATGGCTCAGTGGCCTGAAAAGGGCACAAGTGTCCGCTTGCTTCTAAATGAGAACCTTGACTCCTTCTACATTTACAATAGCTGCCCTCTACCATCTATCATGATAAAAACATTCTTTTATGTTCTAATACTACCCAAGAAGTCTAGATTACCTAGTTCTCATACCTTCAATCTCTTTTAATCAGTGTGTTCTTTTGTATTTCTGAGATACTCTCGTTTTTTGAATTACTGCTGGCTAAAGGATTATTAAGTCTACTGTTCGCTGTTTTTCCTGTTCTTTTCACTTCTCATTCTATTACACTCTTTTCCTCTCTCTTTGTGTAATCACCAAATGAGCTATTGATCTATCTTATGTAGCTTTTAAGGGCTTAACAGTGTATAACTGCTCCAGACCTACTGTAAAGACTCTTGGTGCCTAAAACTCACAGAACAGTGATTTACTGCTGATTGTATTTTAGGGTGTACCCTATGTGGAGGGCAACGGGATGAGCAGTCTATACAAGCTGCAGGTAAAGACTTTTTAAATGACTTTAACTCAGCGATAATGTCATTGTGATCCGTTGAATGTACCATACAGTGCCTTCAGTCATATTGGCTGCAAAGAATCTATGCTTGTGGTTAAAATGTGTTTGATCCATAATGTCATAACATTTAAAAAAAAAATCTTTTCAGAGTGGTGGAGCTCTCTTAGGCCCCCCTGGAGCTCCTGGTGCGCCGGTAAGCATAATCATTATTATGCCTGAAGTAAATCCTTTACACTATACTGTGGAGAAACACTAGCACACGGGCATGTTGATACTGTATGAGCCTCAGAACCTGTGAGAGACAAATAGCAAATAACCTGAACAGCCCTCCAGTGTTATCACGGCTTCTGAGGCCCCATCACGGTCAGTCAAGTTCATTCAGAGCTGGTGGGTGGTGAAGGCCAAGAGGCTTCCTGACTCTGAAACAGGTGTCTCTGACCTGCCTCAGGACACACAGCATCATTGATATGCAAAATGAACTTGGAGGTCCACTTGCTCTGCACAGTGCCAAGCAGAAATGACCTGATTTGCTTATCAGCTGCCCCTGCTCCACCTTATCAGACAGTTTGTAATCTGGTCCAGTCCTGGGAGACATTCACTCACAGACCTCTCAGGGATCCATCCACCACAACAAACACTAAAACACTGTTATAAAATAGACACTCCAATATCACCAGTGCACAACGCACATGAACCACAGTTAAATCTTGAGGATGCCCCTCCCTGTACTGCATCTATCAGAGCCTAACAGCTCCTCTAGAGCAATCAATGAGAGAGCATCTTCATCACTGCTAAGAGGAACGAGGAGCCTAATTTATCAATTATTCCTTGCTTATTTAGTGTGGAAAAATGCTGAAATACTTCACTGAAAATTTAAACATGCATGGTCAGTGTTTGTAAAAGCACATGTGGTAACAAGACAGGATTATATGATAATTTTTAATCTGTTTGAAAGACTACAGTTAGATATAACACAATGTGAGCATGATTTACAGACAGAAATTGCCAGAAAAGAGGAGCAATAATGAATGCTATTTATTTTAATGACAGTAACAGGCAGTAGCCACATGTCATGTTAGACTATATTTATGATTTGTATGGTAGCGGTTGTCACGTTCACATGAGTGATCTGTCCTTTTTTCTCTCTTTTAAGGGTCCCAAAGGAGATGAAGGACCCCCAGTGAGTTGAAGCTTTTTATTCTGGAACATATTTTATTAAAATATTTGTCTGTTTTCCATGCTGCCCAAGAAATAGAGTCAGAGTTGCTAGTTGCTTTCCATCATTGTCTCTGGTTCTCCACAACATAAGTCAATACACCCTCAAGCCTGAGCACTTAACCACTCTTGGTAGAACTCCAACACACAGCAAAAAAAATGATCATGTCTCCTGCAAATATGAAACCGTTGTACCATATTGTCTTGCCAGTGGGAACCTATGATCTCTTTCTGCCCCCCCCCCCCCCCCCCCCCCCCCCAGACTGACGTGCTTGAAAACAATCCACACAGACGTGGAAACAATTCCACACTTCTGCCATCAACGTGAATTCTTTATTCTCACGGGGCCAATTGCATTTTTTATTGTTTTGTTGCACAGTGATTTTTCACCAGGATGTTAATTTGACATTTTAATAAATTGTGTGAGCAGCTCCAGTGCTGTGGTGGAATTGCCCCAATCCGTCTCACAGCTGATCCTCTGGCTGGCCCACTCTCCCCTTAGCCGCACTCGCTTATTCATGACAATCTACATGTGTGACAATTACCTGCACAATCCGTCTATGTCAGCACTGGTTGCCCCTCTGTTCTGTGTAATGGCATTTCTCCATGGCAGCTTGAGCAAGATGAGGTAGATAGAGGCCATCACTTGCTCCAACACTGGGAATTGTTGTCTATTTTTAGGGCAGAAAGCAAGTCTGATTGTGATTGTCAAATGGGCCTCTTTTTCTATCCCATCTAAAGCCTACAAGGTGTGACAGCATGTGCCATAGATCATATAATATTATAGGCTCAGGTTGATGTATTGTCCTCTTAGGATTATCTTCATATTGACACATGAAGGCTTGTACTAATATCTGACTGAGAATATCAAAAGGAGAAATGGGAATGTGTGAAATCTTGGCTCCTGCAGAATTTAATTTACTTGCCATCATGTAGCTTTGATCTATATTTGCTTATTTATGTGTAATGTTTACTGACATTCTTATTATGACACCGTATACCTTCTGGTAGCTCATTATAAAACTCACCCTTCTATTGAGGACTGCGAGACAAGAATAGCACAATTTTTTTGCTGCAAAAAGGGTGAACTAACAACCTGCAGTCTACATCAGGAGAGACTTTTTTGTCTTGACACAGCAGGTGTTTTTCTCTCACAGGGGGAACCAGGGGCCATGGGATTACCCGGGCTTGAAGGGCTACCTGGTGCCAAGGTAAGCAACAGTATCAGCGCAGAGAAGCATTTCATCTGCCATGACCTAACCTGATTACAAAGTGAGGCAAAGTGCTTTATCTGTACTTCATTCTCATTACAGAACATTTAAAGAGATCATTCCTGAAATGAGATATCTAGCTTATAACCCGAAAAATAAGGCTTGCCAATGTGAAAGTGAAACACATTATTTGTTCCTGTTCAAGTTATGAGTAAACTTAAGGAAAACTAATTATGTTTAGGAGAATTCAATCACTTGAAATATTATAGGAATTTCAGGTTGAAATCTCTGTACTGGATACGCAGTAACACCACAGCAATTATTTTGGAGCCAAAGTCTTCAACCATCTGCACAATGAGTGGCTGCTATTGGACACATTTTACTTAATGGAACAAAAAATAGCTTTTTATAACTTTCTACATCTAAATCTGTATGAAAAAGTTGCCACTGATTGGCTGTGTGTGTCTGTGTGTGTTTGTGTATGTGTGTTGAGGGGTGGAACATTTCAGTTTCTGTGACATCCAGAGTAATTTATCCTTTAGGGGAATACTGTCAAAGGTGTGACATATGCAAAGTGTTGGCTGTTGAAATATGAAGAAGACTTAAGTTCATAAGAAGGTTGTTTATCATTTGTGATTTTTCTGAGTGTTTTTAAGTGCTTTTTAGCATTTCATTTGTTCAAACTGTGAGGATCCCAGGGGCATTCATAATACCCAAATTTAGGCAGATTCTGATATTAGTATAGTATAGTGTGTCTGCTTGACATGACAGTGATTTATGTGTAATCTTTATGTAAAGTGTATGTCATCTATCTGACATGTATGTAATGTTTCCTTCAGGGTGATATTGGTTTGACTGGTCCTCAGGGGATACAAGGTCCTCCGGTAAGTGAGATTATTTTTTTATTAATTTATTTTTTCGATTAATTTAGTCAGACTCATACTCCTCCTTAATCAATCATCTGTGTTGTTTTAGTCTGCTGCTGGCAACAAGTCGATGATGTTTCATAAAGTACACAGAATAGCAGCTGTCATAACAGAGTCCCATAACACAGTGATGCTTTGTTTAAGAGCTGGAATATGAACCTTTTGTCTGTTCTGTGGATTTTCTGTGCAGCTATAGGCTGATTGGTATATTATAAATAGGAGGCTGGAGAGGTGCTGTAGATACGACACCATTGAGGGCCTGTCAAACACGAGCTCTTCTCTTCCTATGTTTTTGATTGACAGGGGAAGCCCGGCACTCGTGGAGAGCCAGGGATCCCAGGAGAGCCGGTGAGCTGCAGCCTCTAACTCTCTTTGAGCTGTCAATCCACATGTCATTCCTTTGTCACTGCCGACTGACACATCAGCTGTCTCTGTTTTCTGACAGGGTGAGAGGGGGCCGATCGGAGAGACAGGATTCCCAGGGCCTGAGGGACCCCAAGGTGTTGCTGTAAGGATGCTACATGAATTCTGTTGCTCTTCCATAATAATAATCACTGCAAGATGTTGCCGAAGCACCTTACAGTAATGTAAGGCTGGAATCAGGGACTTGAATAACACCCTGCTCCATTGCATTAGAACGTTTATCCATGGTTGTTTTACTATAAGCCTATATGAGAAAAATAACATGATTCAAGGACAATATGGACAAAATATGTATGTTAGCGATCAATTGTCCTGTAGATGATTACATTCCTCTATGTAATTACCATCAGAGATGGTTTCTGTAATTTTCACTGTAAGCGCACAATGGAACAGTGTTCGCACAGCAATCAGGATCATTATCCCTTGGTTGAGATATCTCATTAACCGTGGAGATTACTAAGAGTGCAACAGTGCTGATCCAATCGAAGGTGGGAGCTGATACAAAATGTCTTTGTTTGTGTTGCACTCCTTGAGCAGGGGAGACCTGGAAAAGATGGAACTCCTGGATACAAGGTGAGTTGTGCGAACATGTTGCAAATCCCCTTATAGAAAGTGCTTTACATCAGCCGAGCTACAGAAAGATGGCACAGCAGATTTTTATCCCCCCCTCAAGCTACAGCATCCTGAGTGCATTAAAGCCATTTGCATATTTGAGATTTTAATGATAAAAACTAAATGAAATCCTGCAGATTTAAGGCTTTGTTGACTTTTTGTCTTTTTACCGAAATTATACAGTTAATGGTTTCAGGCAGTGATAAAATGTTTGTAATAGAGGGCAGTAGACGCTTAGATTAAATATTCATTTTCCTGCCTGATGAACCTGGCTGAAATTGAAACAAATACTGCAGCAAACTCTGCTTTTAGGTGACTGATCAAATATATTATACACTATTTACTACATAATCACACAAAATAGGCTAACAGCACGCAGAACAGATCTGCTATGAATACTCATGCTTAACAAACTATATGGTCTAATACCAAACTGGTTTGACTATGAATAATACTGTTTTGCTTTCTGAGTTACACGATTTTTATCAGCTTATACCTTAATGACAGCCCCAGCGGTTTATTGTTTTCATATTATTATTAGTTAATATGCGTCCACCAAAATCTCAACATTGCATGCATCCCTTTTGCTGTTTTATACTCATGTCTTTCTGACATAGTGCCTGCATTTTTGGTGGGGCAACAGTGCCATCTAGCAGGTGGCTTTGCTCCTCTAGCCAGGTTCCTTGCACACTGCTTTGAGGTTTAATGTAATGCTCAGGGAAGCACATTTCAGTGGGCAAGATGATAGATTTAAGCCTCCCATCAGGCATTGGGGAATACAGAGTACCGCAGATTAAAGTAGGCAGAGGAGAACAGCATCACAAAGAGATGCCCATTTTAAAACCACATCATGCCAGATTGTCTTTTGCATGGCTCCTGTAATCCACCAGGAAATTGATACAAAAGATGTTCCCAGAGGTATTGCTGTGAGCACAGTAAAGGGAAGCAATGAGGAGTGACAGGGAGGGATTGGAAGACACAAGACGTTGTGACATGAAGTCAGAGACAGGTATTTTTGTTCCCAGCGCCTCCATACAGTAGAGATAGCTAGTGGGAAAGCATCTCAAATGAAAACATGAGTGATGCAGAGAAGCTGTGACATTGTAGAAGGTGAAACACTATACAGGGAGATATTATACAAGCAATACACCTGAGCTGAGTAAGAAGCAATCAATGCACAGTCATCTGAAAAGTGTACATTTCTCAAAGTCAAGTTATTAAGGAAAAGCTCACATTTCTGTTTTTTCCCTTCAGGCAACAGCACAGAAACTTTGGAAAATATCAGAGTAGATATGAGCAATATGTCAATATGGTGGGCTTAAATAATAGAAATCTCTGCTTCATGTGTATAGATTAGAATAATGGAGTATTGTGCGTGCCCCTGCATGCTACAGAACATCAATACTTTGTGTGTAATGGGTGAAAAGCTTCAAGGTCAGCATGATTTCTTTTTCCAATTATCCATGTGTTTCTATGACAGCAAAGCCTTGAAAAATATTTTATGCTTTTTGTTTTAAGGGAACTACAGGTAGACCAGGGGATAGAGGATCCAAAGGAGAACGTGTAAGTAGCATCATTCCTGTTTCTTTAAAAAGAAGCTGTTTTTATGACTCAGACTATAATGCACATAAAAAACGGTTTTGATGAATAGTAATGAAAGTCTTCACTTCAGCACAAATAGGACTAATCCCCACAAGCACATAAGCACTAGATAAAGGCATTTAACGCTCAGTGCAGTTTCCTATTGTATTTGCAAGGCAAAATTAAAGCGCTCTGTCACACTTCCGCTGTAATATATTGCAAATAGAGGATGCAAAATTAGGCTTTTAGCTTTATAGTTGGCAGCAGAACCTCAGGACAGGTGACTGACCGGACACATTAGGAGAAAAAGGCCAGTGCACAGCATGTTAAGTAATACATCTGGGTATGAGTTAGTGAAAATATGCACTTGTGCCAGCCAGGAAATGTAGCTTTAGTTGTTGTACTGTAGACACAGAGCTAACAGTTTGGTCAGTGCTGCACCTGAGACATGTCTGGGCTTCTTTACTGCAGGGTGATCCGGGGATTCCTGGAGCGAGAGGTGTTCAAGGCGAGAGGGGTCGCATAGGAGATCCTGGCCCAATTGGACCGATCGGACCAGTTGGACAAAAAGGCGACCCTGGCCCTCCAGGACAGTTGGAGAGTGCAAGTGTCTTGGTAAGATGCAAATTCCAAACAAACAAAGACTATCCTCCAAGATGATTAAAACCTGATTCTTCATATTTCCTTCCTGAGCTTGTGTAACTGGTTCAGTTCTTGTTCCCCGTATGGAAAATGGTGCAGCTACAGATTTCTGCATGAGACATCAAATGATGCTGTGCAAGGGAGGTTTGCTGTTCTCTTTCTGCTCAACGCTTCCCACTCCTCATCTAGGCACCACAGAAGGTCAGAGCGGGAGAGAGATGGAGACAGAGAGAAAGACAGAGATATGTGGGCGTGCCAAGAGCTCTGCAGAGCAGTGAAAACACCTCCGTGTGTCACAGACATTTTACACATACTGTACGCAGTCACAGCAGTTATATAACATTCCCCTCAAAGATGAAAAACTGTTTTGAATGCAATGATTCAAGGTCCAAGGCTTCTCTCGTTTGCCATTGTTACTGGTGCAGCCCTGAAAAGCTCTAACAATGTTTGTGAGAAAGGTTGACATGACTGACATAAAGTGTACTGCCTTCTTTTGACCATGTTATTTTGGGTTTCTGAATCTGTTATGGAGCAGAGCATATATTGTTATATTTGCCTCCATAATGCATACATTTAGAGGCATATAGAGACTTTTCCTCTTAAGCATAGAGTGCATTACTACAGAATTGGAAATTAACTAACAAGAAGTCTTTAGGTATAGAGTCACAATATCAAATTTCCTCACTGAATCCATTTAATTTCTAGCTGGGTGCTGAGTGCAGATGTTCTTTTAGAAAGAGATTTTTCTGAATAGTTCTTGTTTTCAGCGTAGATGGATTCAACGAACTCTACATGTTAGGCATGTTTTTTTCATGCCTAATAACTGCTGTATTACTATGAATGAAAGAGGACTTACTGTTTTGATTCAAAATGTCTCTGAAGTTTCTGTTCTTCTCTACCAAACACACAGGGTGATGCCAGCTTCCTGAATGAACTCCAAACCTTTATCAGAAAAGAAGTTTTGAAGGTCTTCGAAGGTACAAATCATTCCAAATTTATTTTACATATTTCCTCCCCATATTTACTCTCTTGATGTTTTTCTGCATTCTGATTTCTTTTTCTTACCCTGTAGAGAGGCTATCGAGCTCTGCCATGCTACAAAAGACACCTGCAGGCCTCTTAGCTTCACAATTCCAAGGGCCTCCAGGACCTCCTGGCAAGGACGGATTACCTGGCCCACCAGGAGAGCCCGGGCCTCCTGGTTCTCAAGGTAAGCACTCTGGCTGCCAGACTGAACTGCTGGACATTAACACCACCTCAGGAAAATAACCACCTCTGCTGAAATCTAAATTTTAAATAACACTCTTAACCTTTGGTTGCTCAAAACTAGTGGTGAAACTTAATGAACTCCTTGTTGCCCGATGTAATTACAATCTATGTATGTAGCCATTCCATTAGTTCCTAAATATACTAATTAGTCCAACTACCATATGCTGTACCATGCATGTATATTTAAAGGAAGCAGCAGAGTGAAGTGCAACAGCCTTCAGTTAAAGATTGTTTTCTGAATACAACGAGTTGGGATGAAACAAATTGAAATTGGCTAGACTGAGGTGGGGGCACCAATGTAGGTTTTATTTTGTAGGGATTCATGGGTATTTTTCTCTTGCTTACACCCATATATCAATGCAGACTGAGGGGCGGGAAGCAGAGGAAAGGCCAGGAGTGTGGTGCACAGCGGCTCTCTGGGAAATATGAAGACAAACGGAAGAATTGGCTGTGAATAAGAGAAAGTATTATCAATGTGGACAGGAAAGAGCCCCAGTATTGATACCTCACTCCAGGAAAGAAAGCCTCTAAAGTACAAAAGGAGCATAGTCAGGAAAGAGGGTGGACGTTCTTTATCAAACTGAATCAACTTCCTGACTGCTCATACAACACTAATGGTTTGCTGGTCAGGCTTTATTCCTCAGACTTGCTTAGATTTGTATTGTGTCTGCAGCAAAACTATGGTATCTCAACTTTTTGAGAGGAGGAGTGTGTTACGTGTTGGTGCAGATCAAAGCACCACTGCCTTGGCCTCTCTCTTTGAGCTTTGTATCTACCTCACATTATTCAAGACCATTTACACTTTAACCCACTGCTATAATATAAAATGCTGCTTTCATTCATAATTAATGTAGTTAAAGTAGGCAACTACTCGCCTATAAATATTTGTGCTGTGTTAATGCCACTTGCATTACACATGTCTTGGACTTTGTGTAGCCTGTATTTTTTTATGCTAAAAGAGTGTTTTATAGGTGATTCTTAATGCAGCTTTGCAATAAATATTTATTGAAAATAAAGAGGAAAGTTATTTCCCTTGACAAATCAAAAATTCAACAACTTCTTAATTTTTTCTTTGTTGACTCGTGCTTCCACTCAGCTGGGGAGAGAGTTTGGGGTAATATTTCCTCATTATTTCTCGTCATCCTCTGCTGGAGACTGTGCTCCTCTGGAATATCCAATTTGACTTCTTCTCCAATATGCCAAAATGAATTGTTTATGGAGAAAAATAACCCCTCTGTTGAATTTGCAGTCTTTTTTTCCTCATGGTTTGATTTCACATGGGTGAAAGTCTCAAGCTGTTAGAGAAGACCCATAAGGACGCATGCTGAAGAGCATCATTTCTTCTTTCTTTCTTTTGTTTTTCCCTTCTTTGTTGTAATTGAGTGCTCATTTATCATTCTATTCATACTTTACTTTTGAGATCGTAATGACTCACTGATGTAAGTCATGATGTTTAAGTACATATTTCATAAATTCTACATTTTGTTGTTTTGACGTTCATTTATAATTTTGTATTTGAGTGCATTCTGTGTATGTATTAATACTGTCTGAACAAAGTGTCTTTTATTATATCAGGTTGTAAACTCTGTGTTTCAGAGCTGTTCTGCTTTGTGCTGTACAATATGAAAATATCAGTAAATATCTCACAGTAATTGGTCTTTGATGGAGCACCTGCTCAAAGAAGGGTGTTTTTCTTTTATAAGGCATAGCATGAATGAATAGATGTTAATACTGTGTACAACCGTGTACAACAGGTGCAGGGCTGCAATCCTATCAATCAAGCATGAAATCCACTCTGTGGCAATGTTATTTTTTTATCTTCAACTTATTTTGTCCATTAGTGCCCCTAGAAACAATTTACACAGACTCACTATGGCATTTTCGATTTATCAGAGTACACCAATCCAGCATGCCACCCAAGCTTATTGCCCTGTGTGCTATTCAGTATTTTTTTGCTTAAGGTACAGTGCTCTTTTCTCCATGGAACGTCTCCTCCCTGAATGAATGCCCCAGGCTCTGTGAGTGTTGAAAGAAGTCTCATTATTGCAGAAATGTGTGGATAGCCCCTCTCTCTCTTTGAGACTCAGTTTTAGAGCATTCTTAAGCCTTTTTTTCTGAGATTTTCTCTGACATGTAAGCGTTGAAGCGTTTCCCCTTTGGGCCAGGCGGTGCAATGCTTGATACTCCTGTCAATGTTTCTGATGCACTCCATGCAACCGTTGGTCCTGAGACTCCATTACTTTAAGTGCCTCATGGGGAAATATTTTTACAGCGCCTCAGATTCTTACTTGGTATGCTGCTGTTTTAAACTGTAAAGACTTACCAGCTCTGCATGGAGTGAGGAAGCCTTTTGTGTGCATGTTTTTCTAAGCAACACACTTGCTGGCCTGACTTGAAGATAATGCAAATGCTTTCATGTTTTTTGTTTTGTTTTTTACAGATTAAGCATGTCCTTGTGTCATCATTGCTTGTTTTTTTCATCTTAGAGGTAGTCACCATCATAGAAAACACTGGACATAATTTTAACATGAGATGATCTAGTTTTCTTTCTGTGGACAAAACAGAAAAAAGCTGTGTTTTTATGAGCTTTTGTTTCATGTTATGATGTTTATGTTCTCCCAGTGAATTACATCTCTGAGTGTAGCTGTCATGAATAGCCACGTTGTTTTCTGCATCTGTTGCATTTGTTTGTTTTCTATTGAATGAGTCCACCTTTAATTGGGTCTATCTTTTCATTCTATGCGTTTAGAGACCCACATATATGACCTCCAATTGAAAAAAAAGCCTCTTTGTTCTGTTTTGAGATCTTCAAAGATGTGCTTGTGGCCCTGTTGTCGACAGAAAGCTGTACAAGCCCACAATGCCTCCTTCTTCGAACACTAACACACAGATGGCTTGTTTGATGATTTCTATTTTGACAGGATGTCAGTACATACTTTTATTATTAATGGGTTTGGGGTTGAATCTGAGAATCCAGAGAAGCTTGTCTCTAGATTGACTATCAAAGCTGCTTTTATCAAAATTAGTGCAGACCTGACGCCTGACATTACGGTCGTATTGATGATGTTTGTCATCAAGAAGCTAATCTGTATGGGTACCTGGACAGATATAGGTTGCAAAGGTGCATCCTCATGTTATGGCATTTGTACTAATCTTACTAATACTCCGTTCTCCATGAACATGGCACCACATAGTATTTCATTTTGGCAGTATTTGCACTCAGCCAGTGTTGTGTCTGTCTTTAGGATACAGGGGTCAGAAAGGAGAACGAGGGCAGCTTGGTCTGGGGTTACCAGGAGATCCAGGACACATGGGGCCACCAGGTAAGAACAGCACATTGCATGATGTTTATAAAACAATAAAAGTATCAATATTTGTATAATAATAATGGGTCGAATGAGTGTGTGCAAAGAGAAAAGCATCATTCATAAAGATGATGAACCCAAAGAGACTTATCATCCAACTCTGCAGTTCCCTTCAGCTCTATGGCGTGTTTTACCATCTTTAAGCTTATTGTTTTGGTTTCACTCTCACCACTTCTATCAACGTCTTTTCAGGCCAATCATTTTAGCATAAAGGTTTTGATAAACCCATTATACGCTACCTACCCAGCATCAAGCAGCAAACAGAGTCAGTGACCACAGTGAAGCATTATGCCACTAAAGAGACATATATTTCCCTCCGGGTGGAAAGCAGAACAGAGCTAAAATAAGGCGGAAACACAATTTGAAAAGAATGCCACAGACCAGTAAAAAATGTGTTTGTCCCTATGTATAAGGGTACCTCAGGCAGTTGAGCCGCCCATGCTTCAATTATACCACATTTTTCACATAATGACCAGGCTGTGCTCTGCCTCCTCCACATATACAACTGTTTATCAGGTTTTCTTAACACTGAAAGGAGGGAAGTGTAGCGTGTCTTACTATGATATCAGATACTTGGCATTCTCAAACCTTAAATTCTATTTCAGCCTTCATTATGTTTGCTAAAACACAGCCGACTGCTGTGACACAAATGGGACCCCAATAGAGGACAAAATGTTGCAGTGACGGAGCAATGACGTCTGTTCTGCAAAGTAAAAAACACAGCTTGGTGTTGTCCTGAACAAAAGTTTCACTATGCACAACCCAAGATGTCAGCTTGTCCCTTGCTCCTGTGAACTAAAAAATAACTCCCCATGCACTGATGGAGCGATGAGAAGTGGGATTACCTCACTGACTTCCAGACTGTGACAGTAGGAGTTTATCACTGAACCTGAAGTCACTCATCTTATCTATGTGCATAATGCATGTGTCAGGCAAAGGAAACGTGGTTTCTTTGGAGAGAACAAATCACGGCGGTTGAAAGACATCATTTCTGTGGGCGCACAGTGATAGAAAGCTCCTTCGCCACAACTGCTAGAGTTAGACTTCAGCTGTTTTCACATCTTGGAAAGAGTTATGAATGTTCTGGGCCACTGAATTGGTTTTCCCTGTGTGCTTATTGTAGATTTACAAGTCCCTGTACAACGAAAGATTATTTCTACCAACCAAAATCCCTGTTACCTGGCAATCATTATGAGGGACAGCTCGTACCACTTGAATTACACATTGGGCAGGTTCCCTCTGGACCACCTACAGGTTCATAAAGAGGGGGGAATATGAGTCATATACAGAAGATTCTCACAACTGAAATGTATCAGTTTTGCCATTAGGCAGGCCAGAACTTCTGTGTTCTTGCAGTCTTTGCCCTCACAGTTTTGCACCCTGATGGACTTTGATGGCAATTATGCCTAATGGTGCTGCTTTTAAGTCATACCCACCTGTAGAGCATTAGCGCAGTAGCTAATTAGCAGGGTTACGCTACAGGTTGTCAGTAACCACCTATATTTGCCCCTTAAAACACAGATTAAAAAAATTCAGGGGGAAAAAAACAATATTTTGATAATGATTGCTACTTTGTGCACCTTTGCTCTGACAGTACAAAGCACCACAGTACTGTGAAAGGTTTGTGTGTGAGCAGTTAAGCAGGAGATGAATGTGGCAGTGATGAAAAGGGCAAGTAGTGTTTTCAGAGGGAGGAAAAGGACAAGGCAGTACCTGTGATTCCTTTTGTATGAACTGTAGAGGAGGCAGGGCTCCCTTGAGCTGTGACTGGTCTGACTGATGTTATGAACTCCTGTTGTTGGACTGCAGTGTTCTTTCTAGGCTTATACTTTGGAAAGAAAGTGTTGTCAGTGGTTGTTGTTTGTGTGTTATATAGACAGTTTAAGAGAGACAAGGAGGCAATGTGGATTGCTTTGCCACTTCAGCAAGCTGTTTTGAAGTAATGGGAGATACTAATGCCTCACCTGCCATGATGACCTCATATATATTAATATATAGTTATGAAAGCTGAAGACCAACAGTCTAGTATTATTTTCTTAATATAAATACATAACATAAACAAACAATCTTGATAAAGATCTCTTAGATTTGTTGGGGAGAGGAGGGGGTTGCTTGTTTTGTTTTTTAAATGTATTATTAAAACAGAAATTGACATAGAAGACATGCATACACACAATAGCATAAAGAAAAATAATGAGGCATGTGATAATATGATAATAGTACGGGAGTAGAGATCAGATTAAGATTAAGTAGTGTGTAATCCATGTGTTGTTTTGAGGTTTTGTGTGAGAGGCAGTGGTGTGTATCTGTGTTTAGTGTTCCTGGGTTGGTGTGTGGAGTAAAGAAGCATGGGTGGCTGACACTTGTGTTAATAATATAATGAATATATATGATGCAAGCAATAGCATTATAATGATACTATAATTATATAATGATATGATGATATAATGACCAAGACACTGAATGGTACATTTTTACAGTGCAAGAGTCACTGCTGACATTGTTTTTTAAATGACCTTCAGCACTAACACTAACACGTCAGTGCTACAGTTTCTTGTTACTTGCTGGCCAACATATAATGGCAATCACAAAATGAGTTCATTTCTGTCAATATGTGATCCTGATTTATTTGTCTGGCTCTAATAGAAATATCTGTGGTGGATATAAAGTATACTGTAGCCTCACTTTATACTTCCATACTGTAGCTTCCACAACAGCTTTTCATAAGTTCCATTTCTAACTCTCAATAGCAAACTAGCATAGACAGTGTATGGCTATGTTCACGTGTGCCACACAGCTTTAAGTTTTATCACTAATGGAAAGCTCTACTGAATGATGATAAATGACAGCCTGGCATAGGAATTAATAATGTCTAATTCTCTGTCAAGGCCCTCCTGGAATCGCTTCTCGGGGCCCTCCTGGCTCTCCGGGGCCCCGCGGACCTCCTGGGACATGTGACCCCAGTGACTGTCTTCTTCCAACCCTATAAACCCAGCACAGCGGTTTAGGCCAGCTCGAGGACAGACATCCAGCTCCTACTTCAGAGCAGGAGAAGGGACATCCTCGCTGTATCTGACAGCTTCCTCAGCTCTGGTTTATCGGACAGACTCACAACAGACCTCTTTTGTTAACTTTACAATAGCATTTGGATGCAGTCAGGATTTTATTTTTTTGTTGATGTTGTCAATTTTGTTTTTGAATTCAATTCAAAGCCTTTTTTTTTTTGCAATGGTGTACTTTTAAGTTATTTCTTGTTTTTACATCCCCTACTGTGATGTAATGCATTCCTTGTCAACTTTCATTATGTCTTTCAAGACCATGAAATGACTTTGTTTCATCACGTTTAGTCCTGTCTGATAACATAATCTTAATTATTTGTTTGCCTCCTTAATGGGCATGCCTGTTCACTCTTCTGTTCTTATTCAGATAAGCCAATGTGCTGGCAGAAGGTACATCTCATGTGTGTGTGTGTGTGTGTGCGTATGTGTGTGCGTATGTGTGTGTGTGTGTGCGAGAAAGAGATTAGTTGAATGAATTTATGTGTAGGTGTGAAAAAATAACAGATTTTTGAAACTCCTTATGCAACCAAAGTGCAGATATGGAAATTATTTATTTTTAAGCGTGCTCTTCAAGAATGTATTTTAAAGATGGTACTAATAATTGTAGTAAATGTAGCATGGATATTCAGTAATACTATTACTAGAAGTTGGATGAATCCATTTCTGGATTACTGAGAGCTTTGTTTTATGAAATCAGCACTCATGACACATTTTTATTGTGCATGATCTTTTTGCAGTATAATCATTGATAAAGATGTCTTCCCATCTTCTGTAGGTTATGCATCAGTACTGAGCACTCATCAGTGAGATTCGCCATATATTTTGTAATACAAAAACCTACAACTCATTCTGTTTGTCTAAGACACATACATCAAGAGCAGATTTTTTCCACATGAAAAGAATGTACTTTTAATGTTGTTTATGTTCATCGAGTGTGATGTGACCTCACATTCACCTTTACTGTTGGTTTAATCTGTAAATAGGTTGAACGAGTGATGTGTGTGTGTTTTCTTTTTTCCTGTCTAATGGGGCTTGTGATGGGACCTGACAATATAATTACATAAGCAACTTGTCATCGTAATGACGCATTAAGGTTCTCACTTTTGTTATCAATCATACATCGCTGCAAATGTTGAAGATTTGTATGAGTGCCTGAGATGATAATCATTGGCATTTATTGTTTACATAGTGTTGTGTATGATGATTCCTCTGGTTTTATTTGTATATCTTTGATTTTCAGCCACACAAAGGAAATCGGACTACTACACTACAACTTCAGACTTTTTGTTTTGTACTCATACTCATGAATGTACTTGAACTTTCTTGTTGTGTGTTTTAACAGCATCATGGTCTACATCCTGGTTTTTCACTCACTGACCAGCACTGTGTCTGTGTCACTATGTACTGTCTGGTTTTGGGCTGTCTTAAGACTGGAGTTTTGATTTATTTATTTGCTATAACAGGTTTCAGACTCGTTTTAATGTTCCCAACTAATTTCAGAAGGTTTTGGGTCAACTTTGCCTAAACAGGCCTGTGATATATCTTATACAGAAACTCACATTTGGAAGGATGAGTACAATTACTCTTTTTAAGGAAATGTACTATTTGTTCATCTAAAAAGTAACCTAAACATTATTATCACCTTATAAGTTAAGATTTATTGTATCAGAAAAACATAATTGGCCTGTTATGTATATTACTTTCCTCAAGCTTTCATTTGGAGCGCTGTTTAATGAGAGTTTGACTCAAAGGCTTTAATTCTACTTTTAAGTGTCCTGCTGTGATAAATGTTTGAAAAGTTCTGTGGGTGTATATGAAATTTTGTGACATTAAGGATTCTGCCCTATCTGCATTTTCATCTTTTAAGATCTGTTTGACACTTTCCCTTTTACTTCATGTCTCACATCACCATGCTTCTTTTACACATGTGAATTATAACTCACATCTGACTTTGAAGATGCACAGCATTTTTTTTTTTTTTTTTAATATTTCTCTCAGATTGCAGGCTTGGTTTTATCTCTGCTAAATTTTATCAGTGTGAGTGGGTCTAATTTTAGATGGGTATTACCTCAAATGTGTGCAACTGACTTCATTTGTGAGTTGAAAGAGCCCCCTGCTGGACATGTATTCATTTTCTCATGGCCTGTAATGTGAATGGAAAACAATCTTTCTTTGGGTTATAGGCTACATAAAATCCCCTCCCTGTGTTGGCTTCTGTCCTTTCATCGCACTAATTTTCATATTCAGTTTAATGGGTTCCCCTCAGAGACAATAACACCGACCTTGACCAAATTCAAATGAGACAGCATCGGCAAACTAATGTGATCTGAACTTTTTGTTATAGTGATGAGAGCAACTCTCTGCGTATATTGAATTTAGCTTGAACTGATATTAATGTGCACTCATTTGTGACTTCAATTTAGCTAAACAGTATGATAACTAGGAAGGACACAAAATGGCTGCTGATGTCACAGCCCACTTCACGAGCAATTAGCTGCAAGCCATTTTACATCACTCCAAGATAAAATCCATTTATTCTGAGTGAAAAATGATAGATGAAAGCAAACTCAATGGATGGAAGTGTTGTAGGTTGAAGCATCCTTGAAATTAAATGTTGTTAAAGACGGCCAAAATTCACTTAAAACAATAACATCACTTTTATGCATCTACATATTTCTTTTTCCTTTTTTTGCAGTAATGTAAGTTGATCCTGTTGCCACATATAATCTAATCTTGTAAATAAGCTTGTAATGAGGGGGAATATGGATCAGCCTCTCAGCATGGTCCCTTGGATTAAAAATGTCTGCCTGCTGCTCTCACTGTAACTCCTCTGTGCTCCTTCCTCAAGTCGTGCTGAGTGACTTTAATGTGTGTTTTTGAAAGTCTTTGTTTCGTTGAATATCTACCTCAATCTTGGTTTACCACGTCTACATGATTAGCTATTTTGCAAAAAAAAAAATCCAAACACTGACTGTTGCCTTTCACTGAAAAAAGCAATTGAAACCTCTACGTGTAGAACAGATATATTGCAGTCGCAGATGTTGACATCAGTGTCATCTTTGAGAAAGAATTGAAGCGGTGATGTTCCTGTTATGGAGGACGATCCAGTGTGTGTGTGGTTACCAGGTATCAGAGGTTATATTTTACACTTTTCTTTGCAGCATCTTTTATTTACACTGATTAATGGCACCTGCCTTACACGTGTGCAATAAATGTTATTCAGTGCTTTATTTCCTGTGTACTTGTGTTGTATTTTTGAGCGCTAACACAGCCTGGGTCTTTATTTTATGATAGGTTACTGTGAGGTCAATGGCAGTTATAATAACTCCTTTAAGAAGTTATACTACATGTTGTGAAAAATTTACAAACAAGGTTTCTTTGTCTAATTAGTGGAACAAATGGAACAAAGTTAATTCATAGAAATGCAAAGATATGTATAAAGGAAGTCAAATTTGTATGTAATGTAGCACCTTTCACAGAGTGAGGTCACAAAGCGCTTCACAGGAGAAAAATAGTTAAAATAATATCATAAAAACAAAACAATAAAACATAACCAACAACAAAATAAAAAAAAAAAAAACTGTTTTGAATTAAACATATGAAACAGCTGTGATATTTTTGAGTTTAACGACCTTGGAACAGCTTCGGCCAATAACAGCCTCACCACGAGGTCCATTTAGCAGCTGTTAGGGGCTTTCGATCACACCACATGATCTTCATCAGCAGATGGAGTTTGCTCAGTTGTCATGGAAATGTGGATGGAAAAATGTAGATGAGAAAATCCTTAAATTGCTCAGAAAAGATGGAAATGTGAAAATCTAGATTTACATGACAACTGAGCAAACTCCATCTGCTGTTGAAGTTTTTGCGATATGATCGAAAGGTGCGGAACGGCTACTACATGGACTTTGAGGTGCGACTGTGATTTTGTTTTTATTTGAGGTGAACAGTTTGTTGATGAAGCAGTTGGTTGATTTTGCATGTCCTCATTTGTCACAAAATATTAGATCATCTGAGAATGATTCCAGCATACAGAATAAATTAAACACGGCATGTGTTGTTTTCTTTATTTGTAACATTAATGAGGGCCTCCCTCATCCCTAAAATATATTTCCATAAATGCACGACTGCACTCTGTTGTCATTCTGTACAATGAGACAAAATCTCACATCAGGTTGTTTTGTAGGAAATATAATTAACCACAATTCAAACATTTTTTTTACAGATTTACAACATAAACTGAAGTCAGTGTGACTTGATGACATGTTTATCCTCTCTCCTTTTTATTTTGAACAGATGATCAGACATGTAGAAATGTATGTTAAAAAAGGGCTTTCAGCAGGTTTATCTTTGGTACATTAGCACATACAGATGAAAATAATTAAAAAACACATTTGAACCAAAAGAATTCCTGATTTGCTTCGGGTGATCATTTGAAATGTACTAAGAGAGAGCGGAGAAGCTTTTATTTCGGGAAAAAACAGTGTAAATGGAGAAAATGAGGAGGAAAATACAGGCAGAGGGGTACAAGGAGAGTGGGATAAACAAACATTTCCGGTCATTTCATATCGTCTCAGAAATGTGAGCACACCTTCATGAAAATCAAAACATCTCTCAGGTAGAAAAACACACCAGAACAAGCTAGATTTTTTGCGGCACATAAAAAATGTTTTGTGTTTCTTTACGACTTGAAGAGGCTGGCTCCTTCTGACGGAGATGTGGCTGGCACAAAACATGCTCACAAGACTAGAGGTTAATGGATGGAAAGCACCGCACCAACCACAGCCCCTTGGAAGACAGTGTGAAAAATGTTGTGTGCTCAGGGGAACAGTCTTTCTGTCTCTGCCAGAATTGCTCTTAGTTCCCTGCTGGTCCCTTCACATCCAGAGACTGGTGGGCGGCCCCTGCCTGGAGATTGCAGGCTGATGGGTCGCAGTAACCATTAGGACCGGCTGAACCGGGAGGCCCAGGTACACCGGGCTGTCCGGGAACGCCAGGAGGTCCCCTCTGCCCGTCCCGGCCATCCTGACCGTAGCCAGGTTTGCCTGGCTCACCTGTGATCACAAAGCTCATTTTAGGATGCTAGTTGCTACATTGAAGGACAGGTTCACATTTTTTCAAGTCTATAATAGTCACTTCCACTTATACACATGAAAAGATATTTTGCTTATTGCAGTCATTCCTCCTGTCCATACTGGTCTTCAAAAGAGGCAACACTTTATGTACTTATGAGAATGTGAGTACTGTGCAGCTATCCTTTAAGATAGAAGAGCAGATCTGAAAGGCAAAATTGACTCACCAGGAAGTCCAGGAGGTCCTGGCTGACCTTTAGGTCCTCGCACAGTGGGCCCTCTAGCGCCTCTGTCTCCCATTTCACCTATAACGCATATTATGTAATGAACATATCTGTGTATGATGAACAAAGACAAACACGATCGTTTTATTTGATGCATAATTTTCTCACATCAGCCTTAACATCGACACGTGTCAACACATTCATTTACCCTTGGGTCCTTTCTTTCCCATAACTCCTGGTGGCCCTTTGAGTCCTGGAAGGCCCCTTGATCCAGCCTGCCCAGGAAAGCCATTGTCTCCCGGATTCCCAGGAGGCCCTGGAAGTCCAGGTTTCCCAGGTAAACCAACTGCGCCAGACTCTGGCCTCCTTAAACTAGCAGCTAACTGGGCCAGCTGTTCTGTTGGAGCACAACAGAAAGACAATGATGAACCTGATGAACCTTTGCAAAACAGCTCTTGTATTTAAGTTCAGCAGAGCGAGGTGAAACTGTGGTCACCATATCCCTTAAGCTTCTCCTGTTTTTCAACATTTTTCCATAGAACCACAATAAATTGAGCAGATAGGAGACAATACTCTTTATTTCAAGCAACCAGTGACAGAAAATGTATGTTCATGGTGCAAAGAATCTCATATTAATCTCCTGTGGTTCCTTGCTGCATGGTGTTTTACACTTAAGATTCCAGTTTTCTGGCTCCTGATGAAAATTCATGCAGCTGCTGCTTGACTGCTCTTTTTTTTTTTTTTTTTTTATAAGATTTCCTTCCCAGGCAGACTCTTTGCTTGGAGCCAAGGAGTGCAGGTCTGCTGGAGGTGAAATTAATTTTTCAGCACATCGCATATAAAAAAATCATGAGTGTAGGAGATGAGTTGTGAAGACGTAAGAGCAAGAGAATGAAGAGAACAGAGGTTGTGACTTCAGTGAGACATTTCTAAAGCTCGGAGAAAGAATCTTTCATCCATCAAATAAACAAAGACTGAAGCTGATTTCATGTTTGGGCTATGAGGCCTTCCCTTTTTTAAACTTCAGAGTATTCAGCAACCGCCCAGATCAATGAGACCACGGAGGGGTGGCTCTGTATGTGGGTGTGTAATGAGGCATTCTGGGAAAAGATTAAAGTCATGAAATGAGGCACAAGGAAATGATAAATGGTGTCAAAGGCATATCAGTTCTTACCTTGCATGACTCGCATGCAAACTTGTTTGATGTGCTGATCACTTGGCTCTTTACCCTGGAAGAAAAAAAGATGAGTTAATAGATGACATGACAGTCTTGAAAACATTTATGTCAAGGCTAATAATTTACTGACTTGCTTTCAAAATTTTACTTGGCTCTCTTTGGGTGGAGAGAATTCAACTATTCTTGGCCTATAAAACTTGTTTAATAAACTCAAAGTGCATTGGGGTGAAGCTAAAAATGGAGGCTTCCTTTCTCTTCCCCTGAAAGGTTGACTTCGGAGGTACAGGGGTCTCTCCTTACATCAACACAGGTATTGAATTTGAGTTGGGATTTTTACCAATCTAAATGAGGAAGCGTTCTTTTTGCTTGCCTCCTCCACAGGGATGTCAGAGTGCAGGCAAGCTTTTGGTGGCTGCAAACATATTAAATTCCCAGCAAAACAATATTTTCACAGCATCTTGCTTATGTAGTTTGATGTATTCCCTGCTGCTGCACAATATTTGGGTTTAGCGTTTTAGAGTTTATTTGCACAAGATGAATTTATAAGGATATCAGCATAACAAAGATAAAAGTAGCAGGGAGAACTATTCAGCCCAAAGGGACTTATTAATGGCCTCTACCTAAGTCATTGCTTAAATATGTTCTGTAGACTTTAAGGAAGAAACACTTTATAATTAGTACGCTTATATCATCTTAAGAGTTGACCCAAACCAGTCAGAGATTTTGTAAAATGAAGTATATCATGACAGCGTGGTTGATTAGGAGCAGAGCTGTGAATTAGTCTGAAAGTAAAACACGAAGAGATGTTTCTGTACATGACACAGAGAGGCAGAAGTGAGATATCGGCAAAGAAGGTTCAAAACTCTGAGTATACGCAGGTATATGCGATACACCAACTTATTCTCCAGTCGGTATTAAGAATATTGGGCAGATTCCCAATTTTCATGAGTGGATTAAGTAAAGAATAAAGAATATGTCACTTAAAATGCAGATTTATGTAGTTGTCTCACCCATTTGTGGGCCAGTATTAATTACAAAATGTGGACCTCTTCTGTGGCTCATGTTAATTTCACAATAATCCTTACTCCCTGAACTCAAGCCGCAGAAGTTAAGCGACAACGTGCAAATATTACTGGCCCATTTTTGGGTGAGCTAAATATGCAAGAGTAGTCTTACATGTCCCTGTTTGTAACACAGGATGTTTATCCTTTGCTCGAGGGGCTGCTTTAAAATAAAATTTGGGGCATAAATTAAGAGTATACCAACCACTACACCACTGCTGCTACCATTGAATTTAAAGCATTAAAAGTGAGGATTTTGATGTAGAGATACAATAAAATCTAAGTTGTGCAAAGTGCTGGATTTGTTGATTTGTTGTCAACTATACATCAGAACATTTTGCTGACAAAAGCAAATAGTAGTTTTCCATTTGTGACTTTAAGCATAAACAAAACCAATGACATATTGCTGCAACCAGACTGTCTGGTATCCACTACACCAAGAGTGGAGGAAATATTGACACTATATCAGAACGTACTATGTAGACGGAGTTGATCACAACTGAAAAATGTGAATATTTTTTTTTTTGCCTACATCCAACATGTCTGAGTGCTAAATCAAAACTTTTATGCCTCTTTGGTTGATTGTATGTGGCTTCTTTTCCACTCTGTCATACTGCTTTGCAGGTATCCTCGCACACTTTCTCTAAACGTTTTCCCTTGGACCTACCGCAGGACCCTGAGACCCTCTGACTCCAGGTGAACCCCTGTTCCCCTGCATGCCCCTTGGTCCAGGTGTCCCAGGCGGGCCCTCAATGCCAGGCTGGCCTCGACTTCCCTCAGGACCTCTGTTGCCAGGCTCACCAGGGTTACCGACCTTGAAAAAAAAATTAAGTTTCAGACCAGAGAAATGTTACAACACTGCAGTACTTTCAATACTACAGGAAGGCACTGAGATACCACATTACGAAATCTGTTCGAACTCACCTCTCCTTTAGCTCCAGATTCTCCAGGCTCACCCTATGACACCATTTAAAATAACAAGCATAATTGTACTCCGGTGAAATTGTGAATGGAAATTTAATAGTGTAAATTAATAATGTTAGTGTTGGTGTCACAACTTACAACATCCCCTTTGTCTCCAGGGTTTCCCTCATCACCTTGTTCTCCCTATGAAAACACAATCAATGTAAATGATTTATGCAAAGCATTTGTCACAGAGAATGAATATTTAGCATCAGGATTTCATACCTGCTCTCCTTTGGGTCCTGCTTCTCCACGTTCTCCCTGTAATGAACGAAACAAATGTGTTAGCTCACTAAACCATCATTGCAAAACGCTGTATCTTGCACAGTTCAGTAGTTCAAGAATGTTCCATTTGTTCACACTAGAGGGAGCTGATCAGCTGTTTGTAGTTGCGCATTAAGACTGTTTAAGACAATAGTCTTGAATCTGTAAAGGTCTCTAAATGGGACTGCAGTGTTTCCTTACCCTCTCTCCTTTCACCCCGGGCAGGCCAGGAGGACCAGGGAGACCAGGAAGGCCAGGGTCACCTTTGGGTCCCTATAACAAATAAACATGCACATCTGTTGATTGGAAGTATGGTGACGTCTACAGCAGCCTTTAAAAACAAAATAATGCACTTTACTCTATATTTTAAAACTATGTGAACACCTATGTTTTGTGTGTACGGCACACATTGTGCTCACAATGATCTTTTAACACAGCCCAGCATTGCCTCTTATTCTTCCAGGCATGTTTGTGTGTGCCATTCCCCCTTTGATCGCAGACCAACTGTCTGAGGAATGCCAGGAGAACAGAGGGCTCATTCAGCCTGCTGCTTACAGGTCTCCCCTTACTGTGAAAATAGACCTCATGTGAGATCCAGCCTCAGTCTATTCTCTGAGACATTCCAGTGAAACAACAGCCAGGACTATACACTTAGAGACATCCCTCTTTTTCAGCTTCTCTCATTCAAAGTATGAAAAATGGTAGAGGTTATGTATTGTTTCTGTGCTGTTTCTCCTTGTATATGCATTCTCTAGTTTTCTTTTATGATATCAATATTAATTGTTGGATGTGCACTGTCTGTAAGGCCCTTATTTTCAAAATAAAGGCATGCATACACTAAATCTATTTCTTTAATTAAAACCAGCCCGTGAAAATCACAATTTATTTTATTTGTACTCTACAACTTGTGTTTAAATCTTACCCTGGCACCTGGCTTGCCAGCTGGACCTGCAGGGCCTTGCACTCCAATATCTCCCTGTAGGGAAGAAGAAGAGAACATGATACGAATGTAAAAAAGGCTTGAGTTTAACATTAACATTTGAACAGACAATAGAAATTCAAGCGGGCAAAACACTCACAGGTTCACCAATAGGTCCGATAGGTCCCACCTCTCCCTGGTCTCCACGCTCACCCTGTGGTGTGACAATAAGATGACACGGTGAGACATCAGAGGTGACAAAAAAATCATGACGGCATTTCAAAACATGTGCTGCTTATTCTTACTGTTTTCCCAGCAGGTCCCATTGTTCCAGGAAGGCCTGACTGACCAGCATCTCCCTGCGCAGAAAACAATCAAATTTGCTTTCAGATTTTAGAAACAAATGCAAGAAACAACTGATAATATTTAATAAATAATAAATAATTGAGTTATAATTGAAGAAAACAACCTTAGAGCCACTCAAGCCTTTCGGTCCAGGTGAACCAGGCAAACCCTAAAAAACAGAGAACACGTCTTGAAGAGATAACAACAATAACGATTTCAAAATAAAACTCACTGCAAGAAACACTAGAACATAAAGACAGAAAGCTTAGAGGGAAAAATATATTTGTTTGAGCTTTTGACCCAAATAAGCTTGAGGTGATAAAAGTGCTCTGGATATTTAAATCAGGTAGGGACTTTTACGCCTACAAAATCTTTTTTAGTGCTGCCACAGGCAGGCTGATCATGTTTGCCAACTGATTCTCATTAGTGCCTTTATTAGACTGATCACAAATTAGACAGCTGGAAAATTTTTGCTCTCAATTTGCAATTCGCTGGGGAAACCAGTGTTTACTGTCTCACAGAGGGATGTTCTATAGTATTTGCTTGAAAATAGGTCAACTTTGTTATATATTATAAAGCACAAAATGCAATAACATACTTCTGACTTCTGTTTGTAACTCCAGTACAGATGTGGAGATACTGTACTGCAGCGTGTACGGTGCTTTAACCTGCTCCTGTTAGGTTCGCTCAGGTGCATCCAATCAGAGTCAGTCTTGACAGTTTGGGTTAAAGGTCATACTCACAGGAAGCCCCTGAAGTCCGACCTCTCCTGGAACGCCTGCCTTCCCAATGGATCCCTGCAGGGAAACAGACAGTGAAAAATATGAAGCTAATACTGATCCTAACAGCAAAAAAGCTAGTGCATTTTAATGTTACAAACTGTAACATTAAAATGCACTTGTTTCATAAATAAAGTAGTAGAAATGAAGCTCTTACTTTTGCTCCTGGCATCCCAGGAATACCCTCGCGGCCATCCACACCTGGTAAGCCCTGGTGATAAAAAACTAAAGTGAGTTTTTTGCAGACATTATATCTAAATATTTAAGCTTTATTTATCATTGATCAGACACTCACAGCCCCTCCCTTTGGACCTGGAAGACCTGTGATTCCTCTTTGCCCTTGCACACCCTGAACATCAAAGCAACATTACATTTAGTCCATTTGTTTGTTTTGTGAATATTATTATATTCAAATGTCTGTGTTGTTGAAGTGTCTACTAACCGTTTCACCTTTAGGCCCAGGCTCACCCATCACGCCTCTCTGCCCTCGATCCCCCTGAAATAATTTATCAAATCATATGTTAGTCAAACATAACAAATTTGCTACAAAAATAAAAGATTTGGTACTGTGGCACAAACTCACAACTGCCCCCGCAACACCCTGGGGACCTGGATCTCCGTCAAGACCTCGAAATCCCTGCCAGAAAATAAATTAAGTGTTGGTGTTATAATCTGTTTAATGAATAAACATTTCAAGAGACAACTATTCACTCTGAAATCCCAAGTAATTCAGGAATTATCTGACATACATGAAAGTTATCATGGGCTTAAAAATCACTTACCATCTCTCCCTTGGGGCCCATCATTCCTGTGGCTCCGCGAATTCCCTGAGGACCCTGAAATGAAAAACATACCAAACAGGTGAGTCTGTGAGCAAAAAAATGAGAACCTGACACAGAAAACAACAAACTGTAACCTGAAAGACTCTAATCATCTGTAGTATCTTACCGTTGGTCCTTGGGATCCGACCTCCCCTGGGCTTCCCTGGTCTCCCTCCTCACCCTGAGTGAATGAAAGCGAAACCGCATGCAGTCAATCAGATGAAACACTGAAGAGCAAATTTAACTCCATTATAAGAGGACAAACAGAGGCTGCTCCTATCAACTGTGTGTTTATTTGAAAATGAGGCAGCCACGCTGAAATGTGGTTAATACTCACTTTTTAATGGATTGCAAAGGGGGCAAACACAGATGATTTAACTCCAAATTACCATTCTCCTGCTTTGCAAATTACAAATAATTTATATGCTGACCTGAGGAGACATATCCATTATGATAGATAGTGTTTTGGGTCTGAGGCTGCCCATATTTTCTGCTGTAAAAAGCCAATTTCTTCTTTTAATTTCCTGTATTAGAATTGGCTATTAAGACATGTAAACAATGCATTGCTGATAATGAAATATTACACAACAAACAGAAATGAACACAGTAAAATGGGTCAGCATTTATTTACACCGCAGAGAGAAATGAGAACATATTCTTAATTCAGTTTGATTGTCTGATACTAAAAAATTCATGTTTTTGTTCTCCAAAAAGAGGAAGATGAGTCAACCAGATTGTTAAATCATTGAAGGAAATGTCTTCAGTTTCTGGAAGTTTGATTTAAAAAAGTCTTCCCGTCTTTGTTTGTTGTCAAAGATTCTTACGATATTATGCAATATGTAATTACTGGAACATATTGCTTTTATCATTTCACATAAAAAGCTCTGCATATTTTTGTATAAAACTGGTTCAGACAGTTTTATTTTTTTATTTTACAACCATGTGCCATGATGCCATCTTTCAAATACAGACTTATTTTATTTTCATTATTTCAAAATTCTTCTTCAATATTGTGAAATCATTCACCTTCACCACCAGCAAAAATCTGATTATTTTATCATAACTTTAGTTCAAATCTATTTTATTTATGAATTTGTGAGTGGAAAACAGGCAAAAAGGCCCCTCAAATGAAACTTCCAGTGAAGGAGAAAATCATTCTCAGGGACGGAGCGCAGACTGACAGTAAATCATATCCTGGCATGGGGTGATAAAGGGAGATAGGCCCAGACTCATTTCCATTTATATAGTGCATAGACACATTACAGGGAGAGGGTAGTTGTGCTTGAACATCATTTCAAATAAATCATCCTCCGTGCATTACAAGGAGTCAGAGACATTACACACAGACTTGTATCACATCCTCTTGAAATAGAGAAGCACAGATAATACTTGTCTCAAAGGCACTGGAATTCCTTTTTCACGTTTCGGTTATGCATAATTGTTTTCTGATGTGGAACATTGTGCCATGTGGAGAAAAAAAATATGTTTTTAAGTGCTATTTATGCTATTTTATGAGTAAAACATTTCACACAGCTAGAAATACTTGGCTTTGTGTTTACAGACAAGGATGTTTCCCTAACATTTAACATATTTTACCTTGTGCCCTTGTTTCCCAGGTTCTCCAGCTTCACCTTTGACACCTTTGTGGCCCTATAAACATGCAGAGAATAATCCATTAAACACATTATATCTTGGGACACTAACATGATTTTAGTGCCACGCAAAACACCTCAACTCTGCTACTCACTTTCATACCAGGAAGGCCAGGATGTCCAGGAGTCCCAGGTGGACACGAGTTTGGACACTAAAGAACAAAATAAAAGTCAGAAAATATTTCTCACATTTTATGCAAAATAAATAAAAATCATTCATAATCTCAAGAAAACAAAGCTTTACCAGGTCAGCACTGCCTAGCATTCCAGCTGCCCCCTGAAATTGAATTGAGAGAAAATACAATTTATCAACGTCATAATGGATCTAAGGAGCTTGTAAATCACTAGGAGGACAACAGTGGTGGCATCACTAAAAAGGTCAAATTAATTTAATGGCTGCATCATGCTCCTTCCCTTGTGAAACATCAACTCAAACTCCAAATCATGTGAGGTGTCAAATGAAGCTGTGTCACTTACTCTGGGCCCTGTTGGTCCACGAGGTCCCTGTGGCCCTCTCACACCCATAGCCCCCTGTGGAAAGACAAAGACAGATGAAGTGTGTCAAAAACAACACAAAGAGAATAAATGCTCTAGGCTCTACATTACTGCTGAGTACCAAAGATTTCTATCAGCAAGAAAGATGACGGTAGGCGTCCTGGTATAGAAGAATAGGTATAGAAAATACTTTTATGTGAATTATACAGTCTGCTACAGTACATCTAAGTTTATTTCTTCTTACATTGACACCCTTTACTACAAAAACTGAAGGCCAAGTGGAAACTTTTAATGCAGCTTTTTTTTAATCTTTTTTTTTATCAGCTTTGACATTTCATTAGTAATTGGTGTTTCCCAAAATAAAACACTGTTTTGGATCAGTGGTGAAACACATTCATTATTAAGAAACATCCATAAACAGGCATCAGATTCTTTTGGATGCTTTTTCCTGAACAAAATTATTTTAGTCTGCTAAGTTTTAAGTTACTATTTTAACCTTAAATACCCCGATGTTTTCATGTAAAGTAAGAGGTGATGCCACTTTAAATGTACTCTGACACACTGAGAGCTAAACCCAGATATCCAAGATCACCGCTTTGAAATTCAGTGTAAGATGATGTTGACAACTATAGCCGAAGGGTAAAATTCAAGTTGAAATAAATCAAAAATAAGTCTTACCTTTAAAGTAAAGATCAAATCTAAGTTATTAAGTACCAATAAAAAAAAGACCCAGAGGCAATTTAGTCAGATGAAGGCCTTAATATTTGATATTTCTGGCCATAAATCCACTTCTATGTCTTGCTAACTCCATCTATCTTCAACTTTCATTTGAGGAAATGTTTAAACATCAGGTTGGTTAAATACAGTATATCTGATTGATTAATCAGTATGGTGCACAGAGTATGTATGCGTGTGTTAATATGTTCTTATGTGTGTGTGTTAATTGGGCAGCAACTCTCAGTTTAAATCCTGTCGAAAGGTTTCTGTGATGCCAATGATGTAGCCAGTGGAAGTGGCTTCACCTACATACAGTATGTTTCATTGAGCTTGGGTTCATCATGTCTGTTCTGTCATTGACCAATGACAGCATACCACCACCTCAGTCCTCATATTCATAACATTTAAAGCTTCAGTGTATTTTCTAGCCTGTAATTGTAATTTAACATAACAACAGTCAATTGCTTTGTTTCTACTTACAGGCGGTCCAACTTTTCCCACTTCACCCAGAAGTCCTCCAGGCCCGGGTGGTCCCTGTTCAAAGTCACATTTAAGGTATTCAATATCAGCACAGTTTTTGATGAAGAGTAACAAAATCTGATATAAACATGTAAACACATATAAGCATAAACAAATTACTTACGGGGGGTCCATCTGGCCCAACACCCTAAAGAGACAAATATAAAGTATGACTCAGTGTGATATATAGAATTTGATGAACACAGGACAAGGAAGACTGTCATAGACTGACAGGTTTGGAGAGGAAATGATACTCACAGTTGCTCCACGAGGTCCAGATTTTCCAGGTTCGCCCTAAAGGATGAAGATAAATACATTAGATACATAGATCAGCTTTGAAACAAATAATGAAACACTGCCTTCAGGTAAAATTGAGCTGCGTGAGCCTGCAGACGGTCTGAGTTAACATTCCTCCAGCTCATCACATGACTGCGCTGGGCACACTTGACCCAGCAATGTTTAGCCTAATGAGGACCGATGTTAGGCCTTCATTCCCCACGGAGATTACACAGAAGACTTGCAGGATTAAGTCTCATTTGTCATGAGGAATTGGTTTATGCACTACGGCTTTCGCTGGCAAGCCAAAAGACTGGACAGCCGCTTGGCACCATTTCACTGACAGTCTGAAGCAGAAAAACCAAAGGCTCATTAGTCACTCACTTTCTGTCCGAGGGGACCGTCGGGCCCAGGATCTCCAATAGGGCCGGTCAAACCCTGCAGAGAAAAGACATCATTCTTAACTAACACATCATAACAAACCTTGGAGCACTTCAATGTCTATATATTTCCACCTTAAATTGGTAGTTAAATGTACCTGCTACCTTAGCAAGCAATTCTTCTTTTCCACTCTGTCAATATTTCTAAATTCAGCATCAGATCTCCATAGTAACATCATCATAACACAATCATACTCCAGTGGGAGGAGTCCTGGCATTAGCTCTACTATAACCCCCCACCTCTAAAGTGTTTCGATATAATCTGCACTAAAGCTCTGTTTCTGGACACATCATGACGTCTGTGAGAGCGTGTTCGACTTAACAGACACACAGAAAAAGTCAGCGCCAGGGCAGAGGGCAAAAGTGTCAGACTGCAAACCAAGCAGAGAGCAACATTCCTCTGGCTCATTTCAAACAAGCGCACTGAAAGAAATCATTCCACACTGTTTTGAGGATTCTCAACAGGAGACACCAACAGAGGCCAGCCAACAAAGCTGCTATTGTCTTCAGAATCCTGGTGGATATATCGAGGTATAACACAGGTTCATAATGACATAGAATTTTATACTAGTTTAAAACCCATTGTGAATGTTGAAATAAGGTGAGCTAAATCCACTACAGCCTCTCTTTGTCAGTCCATCAGCAGCAGAAGTATTAAGTTTGGATGTTTTCCTAACCCTTATTTCAACTCTGTGGGCAGCAAAGTTAATTACACTCTGCTCCTGGTTTACCCTGTTACAAAGGAAATTTGAATTTGTTCATCCTGTTTAATGAATTCCTCACATTTTTGGCCCCAGTTCCCCAAGATCCCCTGCTAAATCTGAAACTTCACTGGTCACTCCACAAGACTGATAAACGTGGACATAACCAATATGGTGGGAGGATCACACTTTGTAGTTCCACCCCCCTTGCAAGCTTGTGGGTTGTGTGTTGACTTAATGTGGCAAACACCACATATATAAAATATTAAACAGAGTACTCACATCATTTCCAGGAAGTCCAGGTAATCCTGAAGAGCCAGGTTTACCTGCATCTCCATCAGGGCCCTAATGACAAAGATTCCACATACACACACACACTTCAGTGAAAAGTCCTACAATGAAAAACAATGCAACAAATTATGTGATTTTTTTATCAAATGTTATAGTTACAGGTCGACCATCCTCGCCATCTTCTCCTCTTTCCCCCTGAAACAAGACATTCAGTGCTTTTAGGCGAGCAAATAGTGAACAATTTGCAAAGTTTTTGGTATATTATGTGAACAATGTTAGAGAACTGAGAACACTTACAGCAACACCATCAATTCCCGGGACACCTGCAGGTCCAGGAGGGCCAGCAGGTCCATCACTCCTCTGAGTAAAATAATAAAATGATCAGAAAATATCAGCTTAAATTTCAGAAGGTGACCTTACCAGTGTTACATTACATTAAGATAATGCTACTCAGAAAATAGAGGGAAAAAATGAGAACAGGTGCACTGACTTATTGTATGTTGCTAGAATACATTGATATATACAATGAAACAGCTTACAGCCTAAAGAGCTGATTTCTAATCCCATACTTTATCAATATTAGACAAGACTTTGCAAAATGAAAAGTTTAAAAAGGAGACTTCAGACAAAAGAAGTCCAATAAATTTACTATAAGATACAATCTCAGCATATTGCCACATTCACATAGGTAAAATGGATTTTGTTGTTCACCAAAAGCATCAGAAGAACACTCACCTGCACCTCTGTCACATCAGACTATAGAAACAAACAGAAAGAGCAGAAGGAGACAAACATAATTAGTCTTACCTGAGCGGAGCAGATAAGGACAAGCTTCAGAAGCAGAACCAGAAATGGCCCTCTAACGCTGGGGGCCCGAGCCATGATCACCCCGTAAGCAGGAAAGGTAAAAAGTTGTAAGTCCTTTCTCTGGGATTTGTTGGGTTGAGGGATCCCCCCGACAAAACAACCCAACTGAATCCGTTTCGGCTATCTAGACTGTCCGAGGTCCCATAGACATCAGGGGCTCATGTATATTCATACAATGTTTGGTTACAGGAAGGGATTGGAGGGTTTGCATTGGGGGGGCAACTCGGGGAGGGGCCACGGCGCAGACACCACCAATAGGCAGGGTTAGCGGGTTATTTAACCTCTGCTATGGCAACAACATCATTTAATTCAAACTTTATTTCAGGTTGTTTTGGTCAAAAAATTGTGCTTTTACGCGCACTATAACTTCAATAACACTTCAAACTACACACTACTGTTCGTGATGTTACTTTCATTTTTCTTACCGATGTCCTGGCTGGGAGGTCATAACAAGTCTCTGCCCGGGCTCGCGTCACGTCGCAGTGAATCAGCATTGACTGGAGTTCAAACTTGATTTAAAAAAAGAGAAAGAAATAATGAATAAGATTAACAGAGTATCACCACAACATAGGCACTGTGTCGTGCCCTAATCCTGGAACAAGTTTTATGTTAAAGGTCCACAGCTTTGTCCCAATCAAGAGGCGGTTTCCATTAACAATTAAGCCCCAGGTGTGTGTTTTCTGCAGCATGCAACAAAAAGCAAAGAGCTTATATAGGATTAGTCAAAGCTGGTAAATATGAATTCATATTAGTGTGTGCTTTCGTGCGTAACAGACCTTTTTCACAGAACGGAACCTTAATTAGTATCATTGGTAACACCTGTGTCTACTCGACTATTTCATGTCAAAATGGCTGCTGTGAAAAAAAAGTCTACTGTGCACAACAAATGCGCCTGAATCTTTGGAAGCCAGCCACCACCTGGGCTACATGGTGTGTGGTACAACAGGATGGTTTAACCCTGCGTGTGCACAGCTCGTGTTCTTCACCAGAACCTGCAACAAATTCCGCATATTTGTCAGTAAAGTCTAAATGAAGAGAGAGCAGACTTAAAGTGCCGAGCATTGTCACAGACAACCCAAACAGGAGGGTGAGAAAACACAAGGCTTCCCAAACGTTTGCATGTCGAGTAACCTCCCGAAGAAAACAGACACCGCTCTGTTTACAGGACATGTACGGTCGAGCGAAAATCTCCAATTATACGAGATAGTACGACATTTCACAGTTGATAATATTTTCTTTTTACTCCCTTATTTGTCCAGAACACTCTGCACTACTTATGTATTTTGTTTTTCTTGTGTTCTTGTGTTCCTTCCGTTTTTCTGAACGAAGACTTGTATATGCCATATATATATTTCACACTGATGCTACAACCCGTAAGCATTTCAATTCTGTAACGTCAGCACCGGAGGTATCATATATGTAAATTTGCTTAACTATGGTATTGAATTCTACTGTATTAGCGTGATTAAAGAATATATTGAATTCCCTTATTATTATGTAAAAATATTTGTGAAATTAAAATAAAGCATTTGTACAACCAAAAGATTAACCATTCTGTTTTTATTCCTTTAAAGATTTTTTTTTTTTTTTTTTGTAATTACCTTTTTTTTCTCAGGTTTATTGAAAGAATTGGCATCATTTAATTAATGGAAACTACTTGCTTAATGCAGAACAGGAAGTTCATGATATGCCTGAGGTGATGTATCAGTGTTCAGTTGTCTGTTTAAGCTCACAGAAGAACACAGAGGAACCTGCCTCAATGCTTTTGCTTCGCCCACAGCTTGAAAGTCATTTAATTCAGTAAGAGTCAAGTCTATAGTTAAGGTTAAGAGTAACCAGCTTTATAATAATAATAAAAAATAATAATACTAATAATAATAATACTAATAATAATAACAATAATTGTGTAATACCGTGAAACCAATATTATTAAATATGTTATATTTTTTGAGAAGGTTATCATACCATAATAATAATCTGATATACTTTAATTTGAAAGGACAGACAAACACAATGTTTTCTTTCATATCAAAATGTATGTGGATGATCAATAATGATAAATAATGACTTATTATATGTCTAAGAAAAGACAACATTATACTTGCCTGGATGTTTACAGACCATCTGTGTGTTATGAAAGTGGCTGAACTTTGTTTGCTTTAGTTGTAAACTCTACATTAAACGTACCGGAATTGCCATCACTGGGTTATCCTTGAGTTTTCCTATCAATGTGAAGCCATCCAGACTGACTTTTTGTCGGGGTGGTATAGTCTGAGAACCGACCATGACACAGTCCACGATCAGGGTAACGGAGCGCCTGCCAACATCAAGCAGGACTTTGTGCCACTGTTCATTGAAAAGAAAATCCAGGGGGCTGAAAACTACAGTCTGGCTCCCGGCGTCCAGCGCAGTGAAGGTAAACTCCAGAGACTTAGACTCCCCGTTGAGTCTTACAGCCAGCTGCTCGTTGCCATTCACATCCTGCATCTGCCAGATATTCCAGTTTTTATTGATGGTGCTGCCACTCATGCGTAGCATGGCCACAAATGCGAACTCCTCCGGCAGTCCAAGGGGATAAGCTGACCTGTAACATATAGGATGGACAAATAATAAAGCAGTTGATTGTATCATCCTATGTTCTATATAAAATGTCATGTTTGTGTAGTAAAGTTGTATTATGATGCAGATAAGGCCAGTCTTTGATGTTCAGGACCATGGACAGGGTAAATAGTGTTATACCAGCTCAACCACTAGGTGTCATTGTTCACTCATACAACTCAATTTTAATGCCCTGCAGCTTACCTCGTGTTGATTCTGAAGTTGAAGGCCGGACCTATTTGATAAGCCACATGCTGAGGAGATGATCCAGTAACTGTTTTAACAGTGCCCCTTCTTGCCAGCTCAGCAATGTGGAACTGGGACATAATATAAAAGCCTACGGGCACAGGGACAAAAGAGTGGTTAAATGCAAAATCATCTTAGAGGTCGTGTAAGAGGTTATCCAACACCATGGTCAAGAATTTATAAGTGTTGCTATGATGACTCTTTGGAGACAAGTGTCAAACGATAGATTATATCATTTTCTGCTTTTTCCAACTATGCTGTTATGAGATGATCTTTTATAATTTCACAAACACACGTGCATGTTACTAATATTAAATACTAACATTAAATATTACTAAAATGATGTTGTTATTTTCTCATATCGGGTAGGGTAAATTTCAAGCAAATAAAAGTGCTTAAATTTGTGAATCAACCTGGGAAGTAATCCTCTCCAACGTTGATCTGAGGGCACATGGATTGCTGCTCCATATGAATACCAACTTGAGATGAAAATCTCACAGCTGCAAGATGGAAACAGAGAGCAGCCCGTTAGTAGTCACAGGGTGTGTGTGTGTGTGTGTGTGTGTTGTGGAGAGGGAATAAAAGCTCAGTGTTTGGAAAGCTGCACCACTGCCTTGAATAAATATTAGGCTATCTCTCACTGTTTGTGGTTTCCTCTTTAACACTTAAGCTCTAGATTTTCCTGTTTTTACACATCTGGGCAGGAAGTTAAAGGTCTTTATCAAGTTTGAATAAATGGTTCATATACAACAAACCCTTCCTTAATCCATGTCCTTTCTCCATCCATTGTGTTAAACATCTGACACTGTTCAAGTGTATGACAATGGGTAGATACTGCAACATTTTGATGCTTTGTCACTATTGTATTTACCAGTGCATTCTATTTAATGTACAGTTGAATCTGTCTACACGCACAAAGCTGGACTCCCTAAGCCAGCAATGAGTGCTGCTGCACTGACCCACACAGGATGCATGTCATAAAATATAGATAAGCGCAGCAGAGTGTTTGGAGAGAAGGCGAAATAATGCAAACGCCTCTTGGAAAAGAAATAATGTCAAAGTCATAAAATAAGTGCATTCTATTACGAATAAAAGAGGTCTGCAATAATAATTGCATGAAGAAATTATTCAATATGCCACTAACCAAATAGTAACTGGCATGCAAGTGGACATTACTCCATTTTGCAGTATTGCACTGCACTGTTTTGTTTTGTTTTTTACTTCAGTGTTCAAGTGTTTTTTCCTATTAAATAGTCACACCAAGTGCACCTTGCAGTGCAGAAGAATACTTACTCTGAGAATGAAGTCCTGTGCAAAGATACTGTGGGACCACATAACAGCAGCACAATGAGTACAGAAAGATATTTCTGAAATGCAATCAGAAAAAAAAACAAACAAAAAAAACATTAATTTCATTATGTCTGTCCTATGACTTACAAGGTCAGTATTAAGTAAATGATTTACCTCTTGACGCCACCCATTTCAAAACACCTGCTGCTGGATGTTTCTATAGATGGGCTTCCCAGAAAGAACAGGACCCTGGATATCTGCTTCCTCAGCAGGAGTGGAAAAACTCCAGGTCACAGTGAGGGGTCTCTTATAGGCTTGGCTGTTGTCATTTATTTGGGGGAGTGAGTCAACAGTCTCCACAGTGTCAACTTTGCATTCCATTGGAGTTCTCCTGCACCCACCTTAGGTTTAATGTTAATGTTTTTTCAAGCACACAATCACAGTACTGCATCCCCCCTTTTTCATGATTATGTATCATAAATAATACCAAGCAAATTAGCCTTGATTAAAAATGTCATCCTGCACTGGCCTTATTTACCCAGCACTCTTGGCTTCCACATTCTCTGTGCGCTCTATGGTTGCACGGTATTCAGACAGCATTGTTTCCAGTGCAGGCCAAACTGAATCAAGAGACGCTGACTAAGAAGCAATTCAAGCTGTGTTTGCTCTGGCAGACCGAGAGACAGCAAAAAATATCTTTAGCTTTTTTGAGGAGGCAGTTCATGAAATAAGGTCTAAAACGTGTATTTCTCTTTGTAGTGACAACATACAGACTGAATGTGAATGCACTGTGTTCATTACCAGGAAGCCCGGCTTTCATCATGTTTTACAGGGAATTTGATTTAAGAACCTGTAAATGTCATTGCAGAGAAATAAGAAATGAAACTGCTGATTGTACATCTAATGTCCCTCCCACATTTTGTCATATCCTGTCTATTGTCTATTTTTCAACTTGATTGCAGTTCAGTTGGACTGATAACAACCAGAACTCACTGCACATACTGTAGAGAAGAGCACTGAAGGCCTCTTTTGTTGGCAGGTTGCCTTAAGCCAAGTCTGCAAACACAAAATACAGAAAAGCATGTTAAATGCATCCACCTACACAGCCTTTTCCATCCTACTCAACTCAAACCTTAGAGTAGTAGTCATTCTTAAGCACTTTTCTGACCTACTCATAATAAATGCCATGCATAATTTACAAGATGCATTTAGGTTTAAATAAATAAAACATATTATTATTATTATTATTATTATTGTTATTATTAATATTACTATTATTACTATATTTAGAATTGTATTATTGCACACTGTATTCAAATCTTCAATGTTACATTTACATGTAGCAAATTTGCATGTAGCGTCAACTGCGCCTCTGGTATGTGCAGTAACGCGCAGTTAAGTGTTCGTAAGCGTGCAGCTGGAGAGCAGCTACTCAGATTGAGCCACAGTTAGCTCGAAGGCTAGCAACCAGGAGTGTTGAGAGAGATACATGGCCAGTCTTAGTCCGTGAATCATTGTGAGGGCGTTTCTCCGGTAACGTTAGTCAGACTAGGAAGTGAAACAGTCAGCACAGCGGTGTTTTCTGTCAGAGGCTCACGGTGAAAGGACGGCGAGCGGACTGAAACTGGAGCTAACGTTGGTTAGCTGGCTAATGTTAGCTTGCCAACGCAATGGTGAGTAGCGTTTGTTCGCCTGTGCGGCTAATGTTAGACCCGGTGACAACGTTACGCTAACTGTTGACCATTTAGACTTTTTTTTTCGTCGTCGTTTTCTTCGGGTATTTTCTGTTATATATCTTTGTCGAGTCGTTCCCGATCTTTTGTGGGGCCCTTAGCAAAAATGTTGTTGTTTTTGTAGCTTCCCACCTGTAACCCTTCAGGATACAATCGCCGAGATTCTGCCCACCAGCTGGGACCTTTACCACCTCAGTCACTCTGGTAATGGCATCAAAACCGTGTAGCTGCCTTATAACTTCAACAGCTTTCTAAACTGGTCTGTAGCTGTTTTGGATTTTAGCGGTAGACATGACGGTTCCCCTTTTTTTAAAGAAAAAACCACCAGCCGATGTCTGTTAAGGCCTTTGCATATTTGAGATATTTTAATACGACTATTGCTACATGTTTTAGTTTACTTTCTCCGAGGTGGCTTGTTGACTTGCGTTGTCAAAAGTGTCTTAATTTCCTTATCAGCAGCTGCCGGAGGTAGGTTTGGAAAATTATTATTAGTATTACAATGATGTACTTATTGTAAGGTTATCATTAGACGTTTGAAACGCAGCCAGGTCGTGTGAAGGGTTAGTTTGTTCATTGACCGCAACATTTAAACATTCAAATCAGTCATCGCCTGACTTGACCTTTTTGTATTTTCTGCATTATGTGTGCCATCTTTAGGCAATGCTCTTGCGTTAAGACTAAACCTGATAAACCAGCCGCTCAGATGACTCTTATCTCAGCATCAAACCTTCACACGATCAAAAATCTGCAATGGTAATCCTAAATGTAAATGTGCTCCTTTGGATTACTTCATAGCAGAGTTGTTTGTGTACATCTCTGCGTTAGCAACTGTCTGTCTGTTGCACAGGTCATACTTTAACAATGACTCTGCTGACTGTCAAAATAATAAGTTGTATTATTTTTGGTAAAACAGTCACAAAATGGCTTAGTGTGATGAATTAACACCTTAGTTAAAAAATACATGGGTTAGGGACAGCCAGTTATTTAATTTAGATAGATAGATAGATAGATAGATAGATAGATAGATAGATAGATAGATACTTTATTGATCCAGAGGGAAATTCAAGAAAAAATTAGCCACTGGTGTCCTTGTATGTCCTCTTTGTCTGCCCAGTGTAATTTGTTTTTAACTTAAAGCTTTCAGAGATCACCTCTTCCCGGAAGGGAGACACATTTGGACATTAACATAACCTGGCTCTATTTGCTCTGCTTCAGGCATCCGTGTCAACCAGGTCAAATTCATGGTGGCCGTTTGTGTCTCATATTGGTTTTCACTGGCATGAACACAATGACGTGTTGTCTCCCAGTGGATGATTTATTCATTTCATACATGACTAATTTAGGGAGCGTCTGTATGATTGTTTTTGCCAGTTATATTTCTCCCCTACTCCATCCAAAAATAACTTCATAGCCTTTTCTTTAATTAGAGCTAAATAAATAGCGTGCCAAAAATGTTTGCATTAAATGTCTGTGTTTATTTCTACTACTACCAGTTGGTGACATTATATTTCAGTCACACTGTTATTCATAGTATTTTCCCTTATCCTCATACTACTGCTATAATTGTATGTGCCAGCTATGCCCAGAGGACAGGATGCCTCTTATGCCAAATGTAGACCTCAAGCCCTACAAATAATTCTCCTAAAAAGCTTACCATCACTAAGTCGTATGTATTCTTAAACCTGCTCTTTTGACTGTGTGAGTATTGCTGATGTTTGATTTTAATTATTAGCCTCTGATTTTTGAAGGTAATACAGCTCGGTGTCACCTTCATTTGACTTGGGGGATTGTTTTAGCGTACATTTTAGTCTGGTACTAGTAGGCTGTGTCTCTAGTGGAAATACTGTATTTAACAAGTGGAGAGAAAATGGAACCTGTTTGCTTCAGTCCATTTTTTTAAGAAATAGTCCTGTAGCTGAAATGACTAATTTGATTACTTTTGCCTGTAGGCCAACAGGTGTATCCCAGATGATGTAAGGCACCTCTGCCTGTAGAGACCAAGATGACTGAAGTCCAGGCCACAGTGGAGTTCTCTGTGGAGCTCCACAAGTTCTACAATGTGGACCTGTTCCAACGAGGGTAAGTATTGTCTCTATATACCAAATACTGTGCGCTTTTTTTTTGACGATAAATAACGTTTGGGTTAGCACTGAGATGGGCTAATGTGGCTTATTCAGAACTATTGGTTTTCGAACAGTACAACAAAGGTTTGGTATGAAAAGCTGAGTTTATATTTCTGTTTGTTTTAGCTAAACCATCCATGTGACTCTCACTGTTGAAACCGCACAGCTCTATTTTATTCTATTTATTCTCTATTTTCTATTTTTTTTTTTTTAACAGCAGTGTAATGATACTTCACTTTGCTGAGATACAACTCCTGCTCTATAATCCTGGCTCATCAGTGCTTTAAGAGCTCAGGTTTACCACATGAGTGACTGCAAAAGAAAGTGCTCATTATTCATTTATGAAAGGTGTAGTGTCATTTTACAAGTAGAGCCACTTGTAGCTAACCTGTGTGGTTTGTTCCTTTTTCACAAAGCCTCTCAATGACGCTCCAGGCCAAGCTAATGGTGCCAATTGTTTATGTCAACGTTCACTTGGAAAAAAACATATGTCTGCATTTTCAGCTTCTATCAGATTCGTGCCACTCTGAAGGTGCCACCACGGGTCCCGCACAAAGTTGAGACCAGTCTTCTTCAACTGGGAGGTAAATACATTTTTGAAGATCTGTCTACACACACACATAACACACACAACATTACATCTTTCTGTACTTTGGAAGGATTCAGGTACCCTCTGTGGTTTCAGTTGATCATCCCCAAGTCCTGCCCATCAATTATGCATTAAAGTCATCTTTTAGTAACCTGCAGTATGCATAAAGTAACTACACTATTACCTTTCTTAGCAGGGGTCTAGTTGTTTCCCTGTAAACACACAGGACACTAATTAAGTCAAACTAATACTTCAGGTAGATTTGTTGACTGAAATTCATTTCAGCTCCCTGATACTACAGCTGTTTCAGAGAAAGTACTTGTTGTTATTGCAGATTTGGTTTAGTTGTTGTTGTGTTGGCAGGCAGCTCACATGCCACTTCTTGTTTTCAGTATCCCCCCCCCCGCCGCTGCCGCCGCGGCCGCCACCACTTAGAGACCTGCAGTGCCCCGTTAACAGGAATTGTGTAATTCCAGTGCTTACATGTTTTATTGACTTTATGAACCTTGCTCAATAAAGATTACATTGTGAAACAGCTACACTTTCATCTCCAATACAGACCTAGTAAGACCGTGTCAGATAATTCCTGGTACAGGTTATAAGAATATCATTACCTGTGGGTTGGCTTTATTCTAATCTTATTTATATTTGGATCTGAAAATGTCTTTGAACCATGTGTAACAACACCTGCCACACCAGTGCCGGACCAGCACCAGATCACTTAATTGTTATTTTTCATAAACGCACTGTTAATCATAGTGTTATTTCTGTCTAGGCTCTGATCTGGCCTTTCCTGCTTCAGTCCAGGATGATGTCATCTGCAGCAAAACTTTCCAGATCCTGTACAAGAATGAAGAGGTTGTTGTCAACGATGTCCTCCTCTTCAAAGTGATGATGCTGCTGGATGAGAAGAGGGTAAGCTTATGAAAGAGAAGTGGCGCTTTTACTAGAGATTTGTTTTTACCCCTGCCATCAGTCTAAAATATGTATTATAGTATATTTGCTTTGTATAAAATCAATAGAAAAAGAAGTTGGTGTGGAACCTTTTGTGACAGGAACATTTGGATAATTCTTCTTGCAGCCACGTGAACACAATTTGGAAGTTCAAAAGCTTCCTTCAACCAAGCATATTAGAATCAGAATGCACCTGCAAAATGTAACTGAACTGAACAAAGTGTTTTTTTTTTTCATTATATGAACTCAAAGCAACCCAGCTGTCATGATGAATATCCTCATGGAAATTGCTTCTACTTGCCGCTCCGTAGTTTACTCGCTTGAGAAGCGAATGAGTGTGGAGGTTCATCTGTTCTAACAGGGCGAATTGAAGTGTTTTTGACAGCTTGTGCGTCCTCAGGGCAACAGATTACAACAACCAAAGATTTCCAAATGTATCAGGCTTATTAGAACTGATACCATCAAATAAAAAAAAACATCTTGATTGGTGTAATACATATCTTGCTGATGGACTTGGCACATCACTTTTACAAACAGGCTCCAAATTTGACGGTGTCTGTTTTTCAATATCATCAGGTTGAAGAGTCGCTGAATGACATGGATTTCCAGCTCTTCTTGGATTTATATTTCACAGATGGTGATTACACGTAGGTGTTGCAACGTTTTTATTGCATGTTGTGTTTTTGAAATTTATTTATTTGCAACTCTTAGAGCGAACAAGGCAATGATCTCGTTTCTTCCTCATTTCATGTCCACAGGCCAGATGACCCAAGCGCTCTACAGAATATCAGTGGCCGCACACTCCGTTTGCACTTTAGCCTTCAGCGAGGCATCCATCAACATGTCAATGTCATGTTTGACTACTTCCACCTGTCTGTCATTTCCGTAGCCATCCATGCCTCCCTAGTGGCACTACATCAGCCCCTCATCAGGTCAGACTGCTACTTAACCCAACTTGATATTTATCTACAACAGTGAATGAGAAGTAGAGGGAACCTGATAAGAATTAGATTCTTTTGGTGATTAGAGTTTGATTTTACTCCGTGTGTTTACCTAGTTTGCCTCGACCAGTGAAGACCACATGGCTTAACCGCAATGCTCCAGCGCAGAGCAAAGACTCGGTCATCCCCCCCCTGGAGAGTGTGGTATTCGGCAGCAGTTACGTCAAGCAAGTATCACCAGATGTAAGTGAACCCTCTTTATAGCAAGAGCAATGTCTTTTGGAAAGCTAATTTTCCTCTGATTTGTAGTTGCTACTAAACCCTTTGAGCTGTTAAAAGTCTGAAAAATGCCACCATCATATCATTTTGCAAGTTTTGCTGTATTGCAATAGGCTAAGCACTTGATAAAAAGTAAATGACTGTCATAAACCTAATAAAAACTCAATATATGCTGTGGAACTCAACTTTTATGAGGAGGAAATAAAGCTGAAAGGATAGAAAGAGCTTGGTATGTATTGTTTCAGGAAGGCTGCCTGCCAGTAACACCGGCTTTGATTATTACACCGACATGGCTGTGGACTGTGGATTTGACAGTTCCATACCTCGGGGTAGAATGGTGTGTTACAGTCATTGCATTTGAAACATGGGGAGATGCATCAGGCAGTTGGCAGGTAGGGCAGAAGAAGAGGAAACTATCAGACCACTGTCACATTTGGCCAGGAGTAATTGGCCTCTCCTGACAGAGAAAGGTGGCCGGCTAAAGCTGTCAATGTACCACAGTCATCCAGGCAGAGCAGAGGCAATGCCTCTCATCACTCCTCGGGTGCATCACTAATGGGCAGTTTGGGAATAACAACCCATCGACCACTGTTGAGTTCACTACAGAAATCTGTGCAGAAGCTTCTATGAAGCATGGCCGTGTACACACTGCATGCAAAATAAATGGAGCTGTAGTAGTCACTTTAATACAAGAGTAATGAGGCACACTGTGCAGTGGCATACATTTTTTTAACCATTTTTCTTCTTTTTATGTACCTAATGTCATCCACTAGAAAAACAGTTTTCCACCTGAACTTAAATTGACAAAACATTACAGATTGTGTTGCTATATTTCCCATGGCAGTGGCTGTGAACCAAGTGTTTACAACTGGTTAGAAAGTTTAGAACAGCAGAAATATTGTTTACTGAATTGAATCATCTAATGCCTTTTCTCTGTGTCTCTCGTGATCCTCAGGGCAGGACATTCCTGGTGTCTGACCACTGTCTGCAGCATGCCTTCAGTCTACACCATAGCCTTTGCTCTAATCTCCTCCTAGCCTACCAGGGCCTGTTTGGCTACTTCACCTCTATTACTAAGGACCTGCCCTCCTCCCATCGTATGGAACTAGGTATACTCCGCTGTGTCTTCAATTCATGAGTGTGGGTTATTATGGCTTTGCACACATTTTTTAAACTCACATGTACTGAGAAAGAAGCAAATATAAGTTAAAAATTTCCTGATTCATTTTTTGCTTTGGATGGATTTTCATTGTTTTGTCTTTTCAGCGTTGGTGTTTTGTTGCATTTTGCAAGTTTGTTGTGTTCTCATTTCATTTCACCTGATCCCTAAGACTACTACTACTACTACAGACAACTACAGACTACACAACTAGCAACCCATTAGGTTAATTTAGGGATCTAGCTGTAGTTAACTTATCACTGTTCTTACAAAATCATACTTGCATTCAGTAGATACATCTGTTAACCAGTAACCTAAAGCAAATTGTAACAGCTCCTAAACACAACTCATCGTTGTAACTATGGCTCACCAAACTAAATCCGCACAAGTGGACAGATATTAACCCATCCCAGAGGATCAAATAATAAAAAGGTTAAATATGCCTATCAATCTTACTAGCCAAGCCCAGCATGCAAGTCCTATATGAGAGAGTACTCAGAAGACCCTATCCCCGAAGTCAAAGGCACGTCTACATAGGTATGTCCCGACCCTTACACCACCGCAAATCAGCCTGCCTTCTCTCCCTTTTTCTCTTCACTTCAGTTTCTTTCTCACAGAAGACATCATGTCCTCTGTGTCCCTCTTTCCAGTGACAGTATACCTGCTGCTGTCATGATATCTTTTCACTACTGTATACTCACTCTTTCTTTCCATCTTAATAACTCAGCCTTGGTCAAGGACTCTCATAACATGATGGTTCTGTAGTATTTGTAGGCTGTTTCTGCCTGGTCATGTCATATACAAAGTACTTTCTCACACCACTTTCTGATTCAGCCTGTATTGCGGGTTTTTCTAAAAACATTCTGTAAAATTAAAAAGATTAATTATAAAAGTGAATCTTAGTAATACTGTTCCTCTGCCTCCTCAGAACAACTCGACTTAGAGGCCCGTCTAGCTGAATTATGTGAACAAGTCAAGGTAAGTTGAGTGCCATTTTCTGTCATTTTCCTTCAATAGGCAATAATTTATAGGACGAAGGAACAAACATGGCACATCATCAAATTGGTGCTTAGTTTATGGGGCAGGAGGGGTTAAGTGGAAAGATGGCAGAGTGCCATATAGAAGTTGTTGAAAAAGTGAAAAAAAAAAATCTTTTATTGGACGAATGTGTCTCTACAACTGGAGGGCATGGGTGTGAAGTCCCGATTTACTGGAAGTGTGCAATCATGTTGTCAAGAAGAAGTGTGATTAGCCAGGATGTGTGTGGGCCTATCAGTCATTTTTTATGCTATTTGTTCAGTTTGTTTTTGTAAGCAATGCTGAACTTCGGGTGGAAGCAAATGATACCATACATCCAAACGGGGTCTTTTGCTGCATATAAGAGGAGCGAAAACATTATCAGGCTGTTGCTGTTTGTATTGCATCAAGGGATGTAGTATTGGTAGATGTTGAAGCTGAAGTATGATGATTACCAACTGATACTGAATTGCACAGAAAGCTTAACAGTCCCAGCAATGAGAATCCTTTATTTTAGTCAGGGGACTCGAGGTGTGTCAGCAGATTATGGTGAAGACATGGCATTGAATTTGTGACCAGACTGGCAAGATATTGCTTCACAGTTGTTAGAATAGTGTTTAAAACTAGTCTCTGAAAACATTTCATAATAGCGTAGGTGAGATAACCAGTGTTTAGCGGTTGGGTCCTCAAGTCCTGATTGGTTGGCCATCTTTAGATTAGGAGAAATAAAGAATGTTTAGCCGAGCTGTGGAATGATAGGAATTTATGCAGGTGATAGTGGCACGTTATGTGGGTCAAGTGCCTACACTTGCACTCTGTTTCCAATGGCACTATGTTAGACAGATACAGTGATGGAAATAGATTAACTTTGGACACTTTGTGGAATTCAAGATGCTTTATATGATTATAACAAGCAGGTTTTAATGTTTGAACTTACTTGAAAACCCTTTATGGGCTTATCATATTTCCTGAACAACAGGGTTTTTAAAAAATATTGTGGAAATAAGTGATAAATATACCTTTGCACTTTTGGAGATTATGACTCAAGTAAGAATTCCAGGTGGAAAATGATAAATGCCAAAATTGCCCAAATAATCTGTGCCAAATGAATCAGTCGACAATCTGGTATCATTAGAATCTCTCTATGGTATTTTAATTACTACAAAGCAAAATCTTCTCATATAGAACTGCGTGTCTTTGCTGTTCATGCTAATGTTTGCTTGAGCCCTCTGGTGGGTGACTTGTGTCTTTATACTTTTAGCATAAAGCAGAGTCTCCTGACGAGTTGGCAGAACTGGTAAATATGAACCTGGCCCAGCTCTGCTCTCTGCTCATGGCACTCTGGGGACAATTCCTAGAGGTAGTGTCCCTGCAGGAGCATGTCGCTGCCCTACTAGCTATGGAGCACCATACACTAAGAGTGAGTCCCAACTTCTTAAATCATCTACAAATTTAAATATGTGACTAGTTATCTTTGACAATAATCCTTTCTTGTTCTGGTAACTGATCTAAAACTGCATCTAAACCTCTGAATCTTGACAGTATACTCTGTAATGTGGTGTTATTTAAGGTACGGCGGTTTGCTGAGGCTTTCTATTGTCTTGAACATCCAAGACAATCTGCGCTGGCCTATCAGGAACTACAGTAAGTTGCAGTGACATGTTTGTTTTGGTTGTGAAATACAGTGTTGCTCTTTGCAAGCCTGTACGCACTTGTCTGAAATACGATAACCCAAGGATGGAAAACTCTGACTTTTTTCTCCGTCTTATCAGTGCTCACAGTCATCAGCAGATGACGAATGCTATTAAAAGCTCCAGCTACTTCCTGTCTTTGCCACCACTTCCGGTGGAATGTGCAGACCTGGATGGTGATGTTAGCTCCCTGCCGATCATCTTTGAGGATAGATACCTGGATTCCATCACTGAAGGTCAGTAACACAATATCACAGCTCAACTGGACATACATTGAATTGACCGACTTGTTTTTAAACTAAATATGTTTTTGTTTGTTCACCCTGGTTTAATTCTGAAGATCGTGATGGACCCTGGTTGGGCATGCACAACACAAGGACTGGCTCAGTGTCCAATAAAACAGACAAGCCCAACTCCAAGGACTGCAGTGCAGCAGCAAGCCCCTTGCCTGAGTCTCGTTGTGCCCCTATGGATAACACATGGTCAGACAGCTATGATCCACCTCCTAAGTCCAAAGGCAAGTCAGTCAAACTGAAGAAAAATTCAAAGACTGAGAACTCCAAGAAGCTGATTAGACAGGGCTCCAAGGACTCTGTAGTTTTGGTTGGTTATAAGAACCTCAAAGCTCCTTATGGTGACACCAGCACAAAGTACAAGGAAGGGGAAGCTCGCCTAAACCAAGAAGAGGAACGAGACACCTTGCAGGGGGGCTCAAGTAGTTATTTAAGGACTAATGCCAATTCTGTTTTTGACTGTGGTGCCACATCAGCACATTCTGGAAACAGTGCTGGCGATTCTGTTGCAGATGACAATATAAATACTGCTGCTTGTCAAAAAGGTTTTTTCAAAGCTCCTACAAACTTGGACTCATCGAATAATCCTCAGGCAGGTACTGGGGATATTGCTACATGCAGCCAACCACTTCACCAAGATAAACAAGTTGACCACAGCAGTCAAAAGCTGCCACAGTGGTCTGCTGGGCTGACGCAAATTGAGGTGAAACCAAATAACAAGGATCCATACCAAGGGGACAAAGTAACAGTTCTTCTACCATGTCGGACTGATGGAACTCTAAGCAGCAATATTCCCGAGATCACCCAGACAGATCTCTGTGACTCAAAACAGCCTGTGGTGGACTCTGTGTTTGAAAGGCCAAGTAAAGAGGCAGCGCAGCGTAGCCAGTTGTGTCTGGTCGCGGTAAAGAGTGATTGTATCAGGCTCCCAGATGGAGGAGCCCCCAGTGCCTCGTCTCGCCTCTCAGACTCGGGCATTGAGAGTGAGCCCAGCTCCTTTGCCACTCAGCTTGTTCCAGGATTGCAGACTTTTGCGGGGCTTGGCGCCCCTGAATCAGGAGTTGCTGCACCCCAGCCTGAGAGGCCTCTCCTGAGTCCTGCACTACGGCCTGTTCAGCAAAGCTCAGTGCAAAAGCCCAGTGGGGCAGCAGAGATTCTTTGCCCCGAAAATACCAGTGTTGTCAGTGGAGTTCAATCCTCTCTCACTTCCATCAACTCCTTGCCTTCAGATGATGAAGGCGAAGGTTCCAGTGGAGTCGAAGTCCGCGGCAGGAAGTCCAGTGTCTTGGTGCAGGAGCAGAGTGTTGTCTTCTCTGGGGATGTCACCAATAGACCTGCCATCGACGTGACCTGCACACCTGACGCTGCTGCGGGTGATTCCCAACTCATAAAATTTGACTTGGAAGCAGACCCCAAAGTAATAGGTTTATCCGAACTTGGACAAGAGGGAGCAAGTGGTTCTGGGACCATTAAAGAATCCCGTAGTGAACCCCATACTGCCTGCCCCTCCAGTAACTCTGCCACCAGTAGCACTGACCTGGTAAAACGTGGGATGGTAGAGAACTATTTTGGTTCATGCTCTAGCACAGATGCGTCCGAGATCAGCCCTGTAGAAACATCTGCTATCACACTGGGAATTCAGACAGGACCACAGGTTGAGGAGGATGAGGACGAGACGGAACATGAGATGATTGAGAACGGTTACTACGAGGAAGGTGATGGCTATGCTTTTGTGAACGGCGTTGCTGATGAGGAGCAAAGTGGGGCTGGGGATGCGGCAGCTCAAGAAACAAGTCTTCTGTTCGAACAACTTAGCATCGGCTACCTCCATGAAACAAAGGATTTATCAAAAGCTCCCATCTGCTCTAGCCTAGTCTCCAGCAGTGTCGGGCATAGCTTTGGAAGACCTCCCTGTCCTTCCGCCTCCCTTTCCTCTAGCCTGCAGTGGTATGAATGTGCACCCACACCACAGATGAAAGCGTGAGTCATCTTGCACAATTTGTCTCACTCTTAATGTTATGCTTTATGCAGATATTTGTCTTGTCTCGCACATTACAAATGAATGTTCATCGACTATTTAATTATAATTATGCAGGTTCATTAAGGCCAAGGAAGAAATGAAACAACTAAGGCTGCCTGGCTTCTTGTACAGTGAGGTACCCGAGCTGGCATCAACTGTGCCCTACTTCAGCTTGGAGGAAGATGAAAGCTGTGAAGAAGGCATTCATCTCATAGTCTGTGTCCACGGCCTAGATGGTAGGAAACCTTATCTTCCAGAGTAAATTAGCTCCTTTTAGAGGCTTTTTTTAAAATTCATAAACACAATGATGTCTTTTATGTTCCCTTTATTACTCCAGGTAACAGTGCAGACCTGAGACTGGTGAAGACTTACCTGGAGCTTGGACTGCCTGGTGCTCGTATAGACTTCCTGATGTCTGAGAGGAACCAGGTGAGTGCATAAGTACACGGACACTACGGTCATGTCACCTATTAATTACTTACTCTAAATTATTTCTTTAAGAAAAAATGTCAAATTTTCTGATTTCAGCTTCTTAAATGTGAATATATTCTGGTTTCTTCAATCTTTAATTAACAGCTTAATCAATAATGAACCAAGATAATTAAATGTATCCCTAAACATCCTATCTCTTCATTTCATCCACAGAATGACACTTTTGCTGACTTTGAGTCAATGACAGACCGGTTGCTGGATGAAATAGTCCAGTACATCCAGATATACAACCTCACAGTGTCGAAGATAAGGTAAAATGTTCTCTTCTACCAAGTAATATCACAATATTAAAAGAAAATGTGATTCACCAAGTAGCTGCATGATGCAGTAGCAGTCAGATCTTCACTGCAGTATAATGTGTTCTCAAAGGTATAGTAGATAAATATGTAAAAAGTCTTAAAAAAAAAACACTTGTTACCATAGCAACGACTTCTGTTTTACCATGTTTTAAATCCTACTTCGTCCATCACTCAGATGATAAAGGCAAAACATCCTGTTTATTTAAATTTTATTTTGCACAATATGATTTGTATAATAAATAAATTTGATGTCTTTATGGTCTGTATGTATTTTGATTTGCAGCTTTGTAGGGCATTCCTTGGGGAACCTCATAGTTCGCTCAGTGCTAACTCGGCCTAGATTTAAATGTTACCTGAGCAGGCTGCACACCTTCCTTTCTCTCTCTGGACCTCACCTGGGCACATTGTACAACAGCTCTGCTCTGGTCAACACAGGTAAGTTTCAAAACATTTAACTGATGGTTAAAAAAAATTACACATCTTATCACGCTATCTTCAGTCAGCAAATATCTAGTTGGTTGTATTTTCTCTCTGTCTACTGTCATTGCGGTGAAGGCTGTTGAGTAACTGATTTGTGTTTGTTAATAGGCCTTTGGTTCATGCAGAAGTGGAAAAAGTCAGGATCACTCCTGCAGCTGACATGCCGTGATCACTCTGATCCTCGGCAAACTTTCCTCTACAAGCTCAGCAAGAAATCTGGTTAGCGTTGCTGTTTTCTTTTTCACTGAAGACATTTTAGGCTATATACGTGGCATATGAGATTGTGGAGATAACTTTAATATTGATTTGCTTTTGAAGGTCTGCAATATTTCAAGAATGTGGTGCTGGTCGGGTCACTGCAAGATCGCTATGTCCCCTATCACTCTGCTCGAATAGAAATGTGCAAAACTGCATTAAAGGACAAACAAACAGGTGAGCTGGAGCAAGAAGGGCATAGTGCTGTAACAACCTGCCAGGACAAGATGTTTTGGTAAATGCAGGTCTTCTAAATTTGCAAAAAGGGAAACTTTGCCTTATTGAGCCTGTTTCACTCTTGTCTATACCAGGTCCAGTGTATGCTGAGATGATTGAGAACCTGCTGCTGCCAGTACTTCAGAACAAAGACTGTAATCTAGTGCGATATGATGTCATTCATGCCCTGCCCAACACAGCCAACTCCCTTATCGGCCGGGCTGCCCACATTGCCGTCCTTGATTCTGAGATCTTCCTGGAGAAGTTCTTCCTTGTTGCAGGCCTCAAGTTCTTTCAATAGAGCTGTGGCAGAATCAAGAACATGGCCGGACAAGAGGAATGTGGAGCTAATACCTCACTGCATCTAAATCTTATTATGGTATCTGGATTATCTCTTGGTTTTTAAATCCCTACATGTATACTCATTTTTCAAAGACATACGAGCAAAATCAACATTTCTTTCATTATATGTTCCTGTTGGAATCACGGTGGATATGGAGTTCACCATTTTTATTTTTCTACTGCCATTTTTAAAGCATTATTTTGTTGGGGGTTTTTTTGTGTTTGGGGAACTGTTCCCCCATCATATGCTATATTTTCAGTGTTATTTATGTCTTATGATTTTATTTTTTAATCATTTTTCAAGTTAGTCATTAATTCATTTTAGATGCTGAACTGGAAATGTAGCTGCTACAAAAATAAAATGGCTGTTTTGGTGAGCTGGCCCAAGTCAAGTCCGCACATACTGTCCTCACCATTGCTAATGTTTTTCCACCAATTTTAAGAGACATTGCATTGATTTGCACCACAACTACATTTTACAAGCTTTTGTACGGAAAACTGTCATTTGTACAAGTTACTTTTTTATCAACAATTTTCCATCATTTTTAAAGGCAAAGAATGCATTTGAAATAGGATTGTTGCTCAGACTTCGCAGCCTTGGCTTTGGTCTTAATACTTTACGCTGTTCCTTGCCATTGGAGCATTCTGCACAACATTAACCCAACCTGGTGTTGGGAGAATAAAGCTTTGCCTACAACATAACATTTTATTACAGGGGATTTAAGCAATGATCATGATTCAGCAAAAGCACATGTTGGTAATATGAACTTGTTTTATTGAAAGTATTTGGTTGGCATCATTTGGTGATTATTTATGTGTTTAAACTGGAAAGTATTGGTTGGAATCAAAAAATGTTTCTTGGAAAACTGTTTATATATCATCATACTCTACCATTAAATATGCATATTATGAAGTTTATTATGACTGTTCTTTTTTTCTTGAGTTCATTCAGGATCTCGATAGTCAGTCCTGATCTCAGACTTACAGTACAACAGTAAAGTGATTTCTTAGTTGACAAATATTATATCAAAGTTAAGTCTGCAGTATCATTTTAATTAGCTAAATAATTTTAATAACCATTTGAAGATTTTATTAAGTCTACTTTTGTTCTACATTGATGTAAAGCTCTTCACGTGTTTGGTTGTTGGATTGGGCTCACTGTGTTTGAACGTGGCATGTTAGTCAATACAATCCGAAGTTTCTTCAGTACTTTGTTTTCAAAGTTTGTGTTGTGAGTGTGGTGCCACTTCTTTCAATGATTATTCTGGCATTTGTATGCATTGCATCAGATAGCCCAGCAGATGGCAGTGTACTCACAGTGAGGAGAGGCCTAGAGTAAATGTGGGAATTTGTATGCAGTGTTTGTTTAGAATCTGGTAAAGTTAGATGTGATACTGTTTCAATTTGAAGCACCATAATTATAAATGATGCGTAAAATACTGAAAGTACTAGAATCATTTAGTATTATCATACATCATTGCTGTAAGGTAGATACAACTGGCCATTGCACACTAGTTAATAGCGCTGCAGTACACCTGCATAGGCGCACCATTAGGCGTATATATATTTGACCAACAATGTGTTGGAACACACAGACTTGACATTAGACAGCTGCATATTTGTATATGACAAAAATAATAAACAAAATAAGAAATGAATGAATTGAGCAGTTTTTTTTTATAGTTATGTAGAATAAGCGTACACCATGGTAGAGATGGCTTTGCTTTTTCCAGAGCATATATATAGCCCCATTTTTTGACAGGCTATTTTTAAGGTGACAATCGGAATCACTTGCAAGGGCCCATTAAGGTATTGTAGATTTTATCATCCTTGCATAAAGGGAGTTTGAAATCTTTTACCTCATCATAGTGTTTTTTGGAGTGTGTTTAATTTTGGAAAGGGGAATCATTTCACTGATAGATGAAGAGAGATGGAGGCTAGAAGGTAATGATGGCAAAGACAATTAGGTAGTAAATGGGGACACATGATTTCCACATGATATTGGAAGGTAAACCACTTTCCCCAATTGATAACAAACAAACGTAATTTGTTATTAAAATTAGTAAGCCCACTGAGCTTAGTCATACATATTTAAATTAAAAAAAAAAAACAGTAAGTCCAGGAGAAAGCAAGTTTTTCTTAGTCTTATATTAGTTTGGTCACGATACAAGACACACTAATTAAACACTAACTAATTAAAGGGAAGTTCTGATGGTATTCAACGATAACAGCAAGAGTCCCAAACGGTCTACACACTTTGTGTTTGGACCTCTAATTAGTACGAGATCGCTACACCAACACAAAAGGCAGGGGGGGAGGGTGTCTGTTTTGAACTGTTTTGAAATGTAATTATGTTTATATTCCTATATGTGTAACGAAATAAGTTGAGTCACCTGCAGTAAAACTCAAATACATCTCGAATAGAATGTAAAAATAGTAGGAACATACACAACAGGCAATAAATCACAACAGAGCACCCCCACAAGTGTTCAGGATGGTATGGTCTCGATCGTTTGGGCTTCACGGTGGTTGAAGAAGTTTCAACACGCAATGGAGAGAGGGACAAACGGGTGTCCTCTTTACTTCTGTCATGATTTTTATTTGGATAAAAAGAAGATTGTGTGTCTGAACAAGCTTTGGAAAAAAACCCACAACCTGTGACTGAAATTTGAACTCCTTCAACTCGTGCAATGTGATGGTAAGTTCCTACTATATAGCTAAATGAGTAGCAGTAGAGAGTTGGTGATGCACTTGTTGCGTGAGGTTGTAATGTTAACCATCCCATCCGACCTAACACACTTTTACCTTAGGAAATTGTTAACGTTACTACAGCTGGGAGTAAAATAAGCGCTGTTAACGTTGAAATACCTCTTTCAATGTGATAGTAACTCTTGCTTTGTTTCTTATTTGAGGTCTGTCACTCATAAATATGCGTAAATGAGCTTACACAGCCTGTCGGTTTTCTATACTCCATTACCAACCTTATATTCTTAAAATGAGTCATTGAGCCCTGATAGAAATGTGCCTGTCCTAATAAATGCACTGCTGCTCCCCCAAAAACTGAAGAGCTGGCTCACCCTATTGTTTCCAAGTGGGACAAGAGTTAATTGTTTGCCCCTGTTTATTCAGAAACCCCCTCTTATCTTACTCCTTGATGGGTTTTAGCGGGCAGTGAGGATCCATGACATTTCAGAGGACTTGCCCAGTGCAGAGGAGATGTTTTCCCAACAGCCAGCAGTGTGCTCAGAAGTAGGGATTATGACAGTCTTGGAGGGGAATTAAGACATACAGATGGCTGCTCTCATGTGATGCACGGTTTCACCCTGGTCAGCAACAAGAGGGATGTCTGAATACGCCAGCCAACACAGTTTGGGCTGATGGTAAACTTGTTTTGGAGGTGGGATGCAGTGAAGACCAGTGTAACTTACATACTGTTTGTACTGTGGATTTGTGGCTGAGTAAAATTATTAGTTACTCAGAACTTCATCATCTGTTTGTCTTTGAAGTAATAGGACTACTACTGCTTATTCAAGTGAATGTGTGTTTGGTCTGTGTAATTGATAGCAGATTATTTGTATCTGTTGGCAATGGTATGTTGTTTTCCAACTGAGTTGTTACATGAAAACAGCAGATGATACAAAAGGGGAATAAAGATTAGTCAAGCATTGCATTGCAAGTATAATTTTAGGGCGTCAGGGTAGATGCAAAAATACCCACAAGACCATCCAAACTCCTCTACAAAGCATTTTTTCTCCTTAGAAACGTGTCTCTATTTTTCAGTTTCATTGCTTCACACATGAACTTATTATAAATTGCTTACATATGTCTGAAACCTCTCTCAAAAATCCAGTATAGTGTGCTATCACACATTGCCTCAGTGTGTGGTTTTTTACTATTGAATAAGAAATACATCTGTCATTGAAGGGTCTGTCATATAGGTATTTTAAGCAGTATGGCTCACATTACAGTATATTGACCAACCAGAGTATAGACTAGAGCTACTAACACTCTCATAAATTATATTTAAGAAGAACTTAAAGAAACAAAAATAATTTTAATTAAAAAATGGTTTATTTATTGTCAGTGTAAGAATATACTTCTGTCTTGTTTTTGTACCATACAACTACAGTGTCAGTCTAAATGTACAGTATAATTTGACTTTGTCATAAACAAGTCAGATGATCAAGCTACAGGAATTTCAGGTTTTTTGCACTGACTGTTTGCCCTGACACACAGATGTGAGTTAGGCTCTGTTTGAACATGTCCATAAATCATATTTGGTAAGACAAATGTTTTTCCCTGTGAGCCAAGTACATTCACTTTTGTAGTTCCCACAAGTTGTTTTGTATTCTTGCAACACCTTTTTATAGTGTTTTCTTTTCTCATGATTTATCTCAACAGAGAGGCCTGTTGCATTTGGTGCTTTTAAACATACGTAAACGTCCGTTTGTCCGTATGCTAAGTTCCTGAAGAATTAAGTGTAAAAAGACACAGCAGTTTATTTGCTCAAGGATCGCTTACCATGCTGGTGTGTTTTCTCAGTCAAAAACAAATTATATTCTCTACATTTTTGGCATAAAACCAAGCTGCTTCAGTAAGGGATCAAATGTTTTTTTGTCCCTGGTATTTTTTTTTCTTTCCTTTTTTCTTTTTTTTTCTACTGGTTGTTTTCTAGAGCAGGATTTAAGGGGATCAGAGTCGGCGTGCGGCAGTAATTAACCTGATTAATTGATTCTGAGACGTTAATCAGATGAGCCTCGTACCAGTTGGGGCTCGGGGTCAGCATGGTGGGGCAAGCTTCAGGTGATCCTAGGTGGCAAATAAACTGCCCCTGTCCACCTCCTTCTTTAAATTAAATAAGGCAACAATAAAATATAGAATGATAAAAAATAAGTAGAAAACGCACACTGCATATGACCCATACACATTTACACACCGCATTTTAATAGAAATAATAAAAAGAGCTAAGAAGAATACATTTAAAAGTTAAAAAGGACAACATCTCATAACAGCAAGTCTATAAAAATGTGTTTTAAGAAGTGATTTAAAAGAATCCACTGATTCTGCGAGCCTTATGTCCTCAGGCAGGGCGTTCCAAAGTCGAGGGCCGGCTCATAAGGTGTTAACATGTCTGCTATGTAACATGGAGCCAGACCCAGGCGTGCTTTAAAGGTGATCAGTAAAATCTTAAACTCAATTTTAAGATGGATTTTTACTGAAGTCATGTTGCTGTTATAGCTGGAATAGAAAAGGTATGCACAGGGATTATATGATTGTTAGTTAATGACTATTATTAGGATTAGTGTGATAAGCTCATTGAATTTGCCCAATGATTTTCCTTTTTAAATTACACACTATAGTAGTGTTTGCTGACCATTTAAGTTAAGATGACCAAGTTATATCATTTATTTCAGTCGTGTCAGTCATTTTTTAAGATGGTAGTGGTAAAACATTTGGCTTCTCACCTCTCAGAGGGGACAAGCCGTGTTCAGTTAATCTTGGTCGCAGGATAATGGTGACATCCGTGTACTTATGTCTGAGTATGGGATTGTTTTTGCTTTGACTGATTAGCGGTGTGCTAATATCGACAGCAGAACTTAGAATGTTTAGTTAAGTTGGTCTTGTTGAATTTCTTGCAGTTTGGTATCTGACCTTACACATGAGCTGATAACCTGTTTTAAATTCCATTCTGCCGTCTTCATCATTCACATTGAACTGTTGTTGGATGATGTTTTTGTAATTTCTTTGCTTATCTCTCTCTGATGTCATCTGTCTTTTTAGATGCAATATGGACGGACTTCCTTGGAACAGATAAAAAGTGAATGATAGAGGAAGCAAGAGAAGACTGAAGCAGTTTAACAAAGCACTTATCGCACGCATACACAAGACACATCATGTCCTCCTCGATAAAGCAGGAGAGAACTATTTGTGTTCTCCTCCCCAACAAAGACCAGCTGGACATCACTGTCGGGGTGCGTGTTGATTGTTGTCTCTAGCTGTCCTCTTGACTAACACCAATAAGTCTTTATAGATAGTCAAAGTTCTGTTTATCACTACGTTGTGAATGCATATTGAACACAGACTTCTTTGTCTTTTCACCTGCTCCAGCCAAAGTCCACAGGGCAGGATGTTTTTAATCGTGTAGCAGAGCTGCTTGGCATCAAAGAGCTACACTTCTTTGGCCTCACAGTGGTGAAGGGTAAGTTCACTCCTTATTAACCCCCAACCTCTCAACCTGAAGGGACTATTCACACTAGAGTACACGACAGTATTGTCAGAAGACTGAAATATATGATCAGGATGTTTTGTTGATTAGTTCATGCACATATAGTACCTGTAACCAATTTCAGTTGTCAGGCAATTAGTATGTAAACAAGAGCATCATGTTTGGGTTATTTTGGTGGCACGTTTTATGTGATGTGGAAAATGTTGCCAAATGGCAGTAAAATCACATGAAGTCATTCTGCGTAACTGAATGGTGCAGTCCATTTTAGCCACTGAGCAAAGTTCTTAACCTTTCTCTTGAGTTCCTGTTCTCCTCTGTACAAATACATTGAAATGCCTCTGAATCTTGTGTGGCTCACCACTTAAACAAGCAGCCTTTTGTTTTTGTGGTGTTGGTTCAGCGATCACTTAGGCCTGGATTCCTGCAATATTAACTTCATTAAGCCTGGAATGCACCCTTGCATTCCACCTCTTTACCAAGGGGAGGGATGGATTGATGATGGGAAGAAGAGAGTGGGTGGGAGTGGAAGGAAAAAGAGGTAGGGGGAGTTACTGTGATGACATAGACCGCCTTGCTCAACTTACTTAATGAAGGATGAGCGCTGAAGGAGTCGGAATGAGTCAGAATGGGAATGAGACAGGCTGAATGGAAGGAGATGGATCGTTAAAGGAACGAGTTGTGAAACAGCCCAGCAAGCATGATGTGGCTACACAAAGTTGAACAAAAGAGATAAAGTGGTTCAAATAGAAAATGCCCATGTCATGACTCATAGAACCAGCCTGGGAGTGAGACAACATTCTCATTCTCAGCATTGGTTAAAAACCACTTTTTAGCCCTTCTACTGAAAAAGACTTTTTTGTTTTTGATTAAATAACATCTACTCATCTCTTTACGTTTACAGAATGTTTGTTCAGTGCTGCTGTGCTACCACTGGAATTAGAAAATGGATACATGAACATTAGCATTGTTGTCATTACCTTCCTTGTAGCCTCATTCACAAACGGAAGAACAGAAGAACAAGGGCTTTTTTCTTTAACCCTAATGAATTCCATTGTTGGGCAAATTTTACGCTTGGTCGCATTATTGTTTTGTTTGCTTGCTAACTGTCTGCTTGTTTCCTGATTGTCTTTCTCCACCCCAGACAATGAGCACACATTTTTAGACATGGAGGAGAAACTCATTAAGTACTTTCCTAAGGAATGGAAACAAGATTCAGGGAAGGTAAGGTAGCCTGTTGCTTAGGGGAGCAAATTTTGATGAAATGCATTAGAGCATTTTGCTGTGACCCAATCCAGATTACAGCAGAGTATGTACCGGTTAATTGGGAGGCACAGTTTAGTGGCCTACATGTCACAACTTTTCATTTAGCATGACAAAAAGATGCTGACACACAGGCCTCTAACATGTCTCTGTCTTCATACAGGGATTACAGAAGAGATCATTGCCTCTAGTGCTCTTCCTCAGAGTGCAGTACTACATAGAAAATGGTAGACTCATTTGGTATGTCCTTCCATATGAATTTTCTTCACTACTGGACAAGATTACACCCGTCTTTGTCCTCCTTTCTGACATGTTTTTGTGTCCCTCCCTATGGTACCAGTGAACGAAAGGCACGGCATCTCTACTATTCGGATTTGCGCGAGCGGGTGCTTCGGTCTGAATGTCGTCAGCAGGAGGAGGTGTACTTCCAGCTGGCAGGTTACGCCTTGCAGGCTGACCTCGGTGACCACTTGTTGCCCAGGGAGGGTATGGAGACCACTCCTTACTTTGAACCCAAGCAGTACTTTCCCCCCTGGGTAGGTGTAACTGTCTGGCAGCAGCAGTTTAATGCATTTGATTTTAATGTTTTAATTTTTCCAATTATGTTGTGCTCTAATATACATTTGTCCCATCTTCTTTCTGTAGATTTTAGCTAAGCGTGGAGTAAATTATCTCCTCTGCCATGGGCCCAAGGTGCATCAGGAGCTGTGGGGCTTGTCTACTCGTGATGCCATACTGCTCTTCATCAGGGAGTCGTGTCGACTGGAGGATGTACCCGTCACGTTTTACAGGCTACAAAAGGTCATAAGCAATTCAGTATTTTAGTGTCATACAAAAGGATGTGTTCATTTTCATGGCTGATTTATAATAAAATAAGATATGATGATTATTTAGGCTGTTAGGTCATGGAATTTTTAATCTGCCTGATATGCCGTCTTTCCCAGCACAAATGTGGTTCGCTTGGCCTTTTGATCTTGGCTGGACAAATGACTATGTGGCAATTATGTAACTCATTCATCATTTCCAGTTTATTGTCCTCCCCATTTCAAAATCACTCATCTACTGAGTGATATTTTCAAAGCTGGCCCATCCATTGCATAATATGCCCTCACGTTTAATTTGTTGTTAGTAGCACAGCCCAGTGTTTCCTAGTGAACTAAGAGAGGGGCTCTGCTGCGGAATAGCTATCTTATCTGAACCACTCAGATGCCTCTCTGACAACTCATCATTCATGTGTCCAGGACAAAAAGGCAGAGAGCGGAACGGCAATGCTCGGTCTGACCCTGCGAGGAATGCAAGTTTATCAGGTGCGTGCATGTGTGAGTCTGTTATTAATGCAAGATATATACGTCAGCATATACGTACATAAGACTAAATCTGCGTTTGCTCAAAGATTCAGTCTTTGTATCTGTGGCCCTATAAAACCTCTGACTATACGTGTGAGGAATGTGTGGGATTGACACCAACAGCAGTGCACCAGGAGATAGGAGCTGTCTGCCATGCCCGTCATTTCTTTGATCTGTCTGTCAGGGGCCATCTGGGGGGGATTAGGGCTCCAGGCCTGGCTGATTAAAGAGCCAACAGACCGTGAGATACCTCAAGAAGCCCGTGGCCAGATGGCTCCTTCCAACAGAAAGACAATTGATTATTGATCACTAATTTAAATATATCTAAGTAGATTATATCTTAAAACACAAAAGCTCACACTATACTGAGCTATTTCTTTTAGTTATGTGTGTGTGCTTTGTATTCATAGGAGGTGAGCAACGTGCGACAGCTGCTGTACGACTTCCCCTGGTCAAATGTGGGGCGTCTCACCTTCCTGGTATGCACACTGCTCATTTCCATTCTCATGTTAAGATTAGGTGGAATCATTGTAATTATTTATTGGGCATTCGCTGCGTTCACTACATATAATATGTTGTCCCATTCAGGGTAAGAAATTTGAGATCCAGCCAGATGGCCTGCCATCAGCCAGGAAGCTGGTTTACTACACTGGGTCGTCGTTCCGCTCACGCCACCTCCTCCTGCACCTGAGCAGCAGCCACCGCGTGTACCGCAGCCTCCAGCCTGCCCTCAAACACCTACGCCAGCTGGAAGAGAGCGAAGGTAGGGGAGGGAGAAGTGAATACAAGGACAAGATTAGTATCAGTGATAATCACAGTTTGGCTGTGGGCCACTTGTACTCAGCAGAACACCTCAGTAGAAGAGAAAGTTAAATGCATAACCTAGGAAAAAGTTCTGTTCCTGCTCAATGATCTGTAGCACAGTTGCTATTTATATATGGAAAAAGTGTGAACTATGGGAGACGCTTAATGAAATGCATCTGACAGTGTCCAGTTTACTAGTATTCTTGGTATACCTTCAGTATCAACTTCTTAACAAACACAGCTGACCTCAGTTTCTTCAGATGGTTTATGCTCATTGTTCCCTGTTCTATTACTCAATATAACAATGATTTCTCGGACCACAACGTACTATTGAAGGTTTATTGACGGCAGCATAACGTACCACACATGGCTACCCTGACAACAACAATAAAACGAAGGTTACCCATCAGGCACCGGGTGCCAGTCAACTACAGGTCCTATTACAACCCAAAATACACAACACTCATTTCTTTATTTTTAGAGAAAAAGCGTTACAGAGAGTCATACATCAGTGATGACCTGGACTTGGACCCTCAAGGCAGTGAGAGCAGCCCCGGTCTGTCCCGACACTCCACCAGCAGCTCCGGAATCGAAGCCGACGCCCGCCAACACAGCATCTCCACCGAGATGGCCTCCATGGAGGAGGAAGGTCGACGGCGAGCAGAGAAGTGTTTCAGCTCAGGAGTCAGCCATGGCAGCTCCTGTACCTCCGGGTTTGACGCAGGCAGTAAGGCTCGGATAGAAGACGAGAGATGGCAAGAGGAAGGTGAGCAGACTTTTATACTGAAACATTTTTTATTCGTCCCTCTGCTTATTTTTTTGGATTCATCTGTTGTAACCTGGTCTGGTGTATAAAACTTTTTTATTTTCAGAGATCAAGACCAATGTTGGGAGTCCAAAGGAGGTTCTTGTGGATGACCCTGATGAAATGTTCCAGCTTGCTGATCTTCTTGAAGGAGTGTCAGTGGATTGTTCAACTCTTTCCACGGAGACTCACTCACCAGGTATGAATGATCTGATTATTATGTAAACAATATTTTAATTTATTCTCATCCCACCAGAAAACAAAGTTGTTTGTTTTTTTGGCTCTACAGAAAGCACAGTGTGCCCCCCAGATACTGATGAAGATCTAGGTAAATTGCGTAACAAGGATATGTTAGAACAGGTCAGTCATCTATTTTCTTTTTCTTTTTCTCCTTTGGGTAGCCCTGTTTCATTTTCTTACCTTTTTATTGTTACCTCCTGTCTTTATTCTAGATTCTGAAATCTAGGGCACAAGTTTGTGTAGACCGGCACAGCCACAGTCTAGATGACGTACGTCTGTTCCCACCTCCAGCACCCCTGGGGACAACACTGCCACCTGATTCTTCCCACAGCTACACATTTGGGCTTCCAGATGTATCAGCAAACACAAAGACCCCTGTTGATGACAGTCATTACCCTCTTTTGCACTGCCAAGCCAAACCTTCCTTCTATGGCCGCAGGTCTACCAACTGCCTCTCCCTGGATATGTTAAGTGATGAACAGTTTTTGGAGTTCATACTTTGAGCATGTCACACTGATGTCCACAACAATGCCGGTTCTCTTCCTTCATTTACAGTGCAACTTTAAATTGCAGAGACATTATTGAAAATGATGGGACCCCTCATTCCTCTGAGAAAAGCTGTGGATTAGATAACAGATCTAATTCTGCACCATTTCAATTGGTAAACGGAGCATATTTATTAATGTTGTATATTATGTACATGCTACTTGCACTATTTTATTACATTTCGACTTCTTTGATCAAAAACATTTCTAATCATTTTTATTTTCTTTGTAAAGATCAAATTTTCTGAAACGTCAATATGTTTTTCAAAGTAATGGATATTTTGAAATTTTAAGGCTATGCGTCATGTGCGTTGGACATTCATTCAATTCAAGATGGGACTTACTTTCCTTTCCATTAGTCTATTTGCTAATGTAAACACTTAAATTTCCTTGTTTTATTCAGGAGAATCTCCAGAAGCCATGGTACTAATGTTTGTTCTCCTGTATTCCTTTGTCTTCTTTTTTTAAAATCATATTTTATTAGATACTCTATTTTTGTATAGTGTGCTCTGTCAAGCCTTTCCTATTAGTCCGCCACAGCAATGTGGCTGCCGAGGTGGAAAATTGAACCGCTTTACAGATGGTAATGCATTCATCCAAAGCTTCCCCATTCTATACTCTTCAAGCTGTCGTAATTGCAACTGAAAAGTATTATTTGTAAAGCACTATTTCTGTAACCAGTGTATAATGAATCTGCAGTATTTTTGTATTATGTAACCCCCAAACAAAGAGCCTTTCTGTTGGGTTTTCTCAGACATTATTTTCACTGTTTTGTAAGTGATAATTGATGTGCAAAAGAACTGATGTCTTTAGCCAATATGAACTCACTTGGAGCCATTAAACACAGATCTTTTACAAAATGAAAATAATGTATGGACAACCATCAGTGTCCTGAACAATTCTTTTTTTTATCTAAAGCAATGTTTTTTTTTTTGGTTTTTTTTATCATAGTGAAAATAAATTCTTAATGCAACTAACTGAAACCAGGTGTTCTTACTTTTTTTTTTTGTACTGTTGTGGTATTCAAATGTTAAATAAGTATTGCCAAATTTAGTGATTAATGATTGTAATTAAGTTAAATTACTACAAATCCAAAGTGTTTCATGATTATAATCGGAGATGGCATCTACAAGTTCCGATATGGCAAGTTTTCTGAAATGAATGAAGTGCATTCTAAATTTATTAAATGGTCTGTTTCCCCAAAGGTCAAAGAAACTCATTTTAAATTTATACATGAGGTTTACCACATTGCAGAACTTCTAAAAAAGTGGACTATTGTACCTTTTTATAATAAATCAGATGAAACTAGAACATGTTTTTTGTTTCTTGCCCAGTGTCCAAAAGATTTTGGTTGAATTAAAAAAATGGATATCACTTGAGGTAAATGACATTCTGACTTTTTACACTTTTTTTCTATACAGATATATATTTATATATATATCTATAATTTAAATTAATCTATTTTGATATGACTGATATGATCATTCTTATGGCTAAATGTCATATCCATTGTAACAAACGGAGAAATAGTAAATCCAGCTGGTTTATAAGTGATTTCAAATTATTTTTCTGAAAAAAAAAAAAAAATGTACTAGACCAAAAAAGCAAGAAAGATTTTTAAGGATATATCTAGTTTCTTGTTGTTTTGATTTATACTCATTTTTAGTCCTTGCTCTTTTTTTATGTTTCTTATATATGCCTAGTAACTGTGTCTATTAACTGTGTTTATTATCCCCTTATCCCTCTACTCTTATTTATTTTTTGAAGTAGTACTCATTGGTAGTATGAAGAACTATTAGGTACAACTCTATTACTCTACTGCACTGACACTCACAACTCTCGCGAGAGTTTGTGATTACGTTTGCGGAAGTTTACATTCCGTTTAGAAAAACGTGTTGTTCATGGCAGCCGTGAGTAACGCAGGCTGCAGGTTATCTTTAGCTTGTTTATTCCCGTAACTGTAGCAGCTCTCTAAAATGTATTCCGTTTTAATTAACGCGGTTTTGTCCAGCTCTCCTGACTACGGCCTTTTGTTTGCGTCTCTGTCATGGCAGAGTGACTCTCGCCCGGGGACGGAGCGAGTGGAGGCGCTGACAGCTTTCATTGAAGGACTCGGTCCACTCATGACCGACTCGGACACGACTCCGTTGACAGCTGCGAATAAAATAGCTATTAAAGGTAAAATTGAGTCGGTGATCTGGACCCAGTGTCTACCTCTTCTCTCCAGAATATCAGCAGAAGCCGGTGAAGGCATGCGGAGCAGGGAGAGTACCGCTGCTGCCTGCCGACTTGTGAGTGTCTGTGTCCCGCTGTGTGACGAGGCTGTACCGGGACGGGTAGCTCTGTCCGTCCTGCCGTCGCTCCAGCTGTCGGAGGAGGAGGTGCCCGGTGCGGGACGACTCAATGTGGAGGTTGCTAGTGAAGTCATGGCTGCTCTCATACCTTCTCTGTCAGTGGATGATCAGCTCACACTCACCATCCTGACATCCGCCTTGTCCTGCATCAAAACACTCCCTGATGCACTGGTGTCCAAAATCACAGTCCGGCTTCTCTTAACCCTCCTGAACTGCTGCAGCGGTGTGAGGTTAGAAAGCAGCCTCAAGTTGATCCTGGATGATCTTTGCAGTTGGCACTCCACTGACCGCACACCTGTGGTGACAGAGCGGGCACTGCTGTGTTTGACCGCCCTGTCAGACCACCTGCTGAAACCTCACAGTCTTCCCTCTTCATCCTCCTGTGAGCCTCGTCTGTCCCACCAGTTCTGGACGATGGTTCAGGATGGACTCACGCACAGAGACAGCGTGTCACGTAAGAGGGCGTTGTACCTGCTGAAAAAGTGCGTGGCCTTGTCAGAGGAGGAAGGGGTGGACTGTCCTCTCTCTCCATCAGGGGAAGGTAAAAATGCTCACCTTTTCTGACTCTGTTCACTGGTGTTGCATACTCTCTTTTCTCACTGTTCATGACATTGTTGCAGATGAGGTCTTGTTCAGATGGGCCGCTAACAGGAGCAAGTTGCTTAGAGAGTTCTGGGAGGATTACGCGCTGGTGATGGAGACCCTGGAGGAAAACCAGGTAGAAAATCCCACATTACTGTTGGTTCAGACGTGGGAATCATTATTTACAGCTTTGTAATGTTGCTTGTCTCTTTTTCCTCTGCAGGTTCATGTTGTCCGGCCAGTTTTAAACAGAATAGACACGCTGATCCGAACAACAGTGAATGATAGTCAAGGTAACACTACAATTTGGCAAAATGAGTAATTTTTGTGTTTTTCAGATGTGTCTGGCTTTGTTTTGGTGTAGCTTGGATCTAGTGATGCTGCTGTTTAAGCTTTAAACTTTCTGACAGTTGGATGAAGTCCACCTCATTAGTTTTCCATGAATGAAAAGGGCTGTACTCATCATATTGTCACACATTTGTTGGACTTATTGCAACCACTTTTAAGAAGTTTTCAATTAAATGAAGTAATAAAAATGTGATAAAAGTAACTCGGCATAAAATACATTATATGAAGTGTCATTCTGGAAGTTTGTGCATGTTCTCTTTGTCAGTTCTCTGTCTGTGTTGCAGCTTCAGGTCAAGGCCTCTTCCACCCCTCGTGGCTGCTATGTGTGTACCAGCGGATGTTCCACAGTGAAAACAAATCCTTAATGAGAGAGGGAGTGTGTCATCTGCTCGAGCTGCAGGTGCTGCAGCAGCCAGACTTTGCTGTGGCCTTTTCTCAGGTACAGGCTCAGACACTGGCAGACACATGTTGGAAACAATGCAGCAGAAGTGCCCTGTGGATGCCCCTATAGTAGATAAAACATGATAAAGTGCCCTCTTGAGTGCCTTTCCAGTTAAATAGTTAATAGTTAGTGTGTTTTACGAGGTGCTGTAGTTATACTCACATAATAAAACAATTAAAATCTCATCCCGGGTTTATAACTGTTTCACCATAAATGCATCACAACTTTCTTTGCGCTGATGCCCCATCACAACGATGGTGCCCTTTTTATTTTTTTCACCCCTGTCCCTCAAACAAGATAGTCCACCACTGGGCTCAGATGCCTGTTTTTTGTGTATTCAATGTGATTTTGCCATATTATTACATAATTTATGCATGAAACTTTCCTCTTCTGTTGTTTTGCTCCTCAGTTCATCGTTGGCCCTTTCATGGATGTTCTGTCTGAAACTTCGCTCTTCCAGAGGTGGGGCTTTAAAATCCACACACCAAGCAAATAAATAAAATACATCAGGGATTACTGTGTTATTAAATGTTTGTTTTTTTTACACTGGTCCTCATTAACCAACCTTCTGTCCACGTGTAGGTCAGTTGGACAGAGTGTAGGAGATTGTCCTGAGCTCGGGGTTAAACTCCAAGTCTTCATGGCCACCTTCTTCAGCAGCCTGCCATCAGAGCATAGAGGTACAGAAGCCACAGAACATACATGTCAATAACGGTCTGATGGACTTCTCATGGCCAAGTCCCTGTCTTTCTTTGACTGACATGTTCGCTCTGTAGGCCATATGTTGCTGCAGATGATTCAGCAGCTGTGCTCCAAGCACTGGTGTGCGGTACCCCTCCTGTTCCTCTCCCAAGCTCTATCCAAACTCCCATCGAGTCCACTGCTGGGGATCGACGGGCTCACTGCTCTCAGGTACTTCGTCATGTCTACAGTTTACAGTCGTGTTTTCAGACTGTGTCACAGCTCGTTATGCTTGATAAGGAAGCTCATTTTAATTTGTTATGTTTCCCAGGGAGGTGCTGCGCTGCACCATGATCACTCATCAAGTCCTGCTGAGAGGTGCCGCTCAGTGCTTCCTGCTGAATAGCGCCCTCTGTCTCACGGATGTGGTAAGACACAAATGGTGTACATACTGTACAATAACACCTTACAATATAATATGACAGGAACCTTAATAATTATCATTGGTAACAGCGCGTTTATCGTTCTATTTCATGTCAAAATGGCTGCTGTGAAAAAGGTCTATTAGTGTCTTACCTACAGTAGACAGCGATCAGCGTGCTCCCAGTTTGGAGAAAGGCAGTAGAGCAAAGCACTGCTGTTGACAGGGTCAGCAGAAAAATGAATTTTTACACTATAGGGAGCATTCTCACTGCTTTATCTTGCTGTCAGACAGCCCCACATGTTTGGTCAGGCTCTATGTTTCAGAGCAAACTTTTGCAGTAGCACAACAATGGCTATGCAAGTCAAGACAATATCTCTAGCTGATAAAGAACATTTCCAAAGAAGGGCCGGACATGTGTTTATTATATAGGTATGCTGCAGAATGGGAAGAAGTTTGACTTTGCATTGTCAGGTGTTTCTGTTTGCAGTGTCAGGTGTTTGTTATTTTATTGCCCCCTGTGAACCCCTGTGCTTTCATGCAGAGCTTTAAGGTTAGCAAACTGTGTAATTGAAATATCTCATTTCAGAGTGCAGTGACCCTGGATGATGTTTTTAGTTTCCTGATGGATTTTCGTGCAGACGAGTCGCTGTGTAGAGGCACACAGATCTGGAACCAGGTACGCTGTATTAAAGACGTAACACATGTTTAGATGACACATTAGGGAAGATGTATGACCCCACGTATTTGTGACATTGCTGCAGGTGTGTGCCTGGCTATTGGACCATGAAGGCAGTTTCAAGCCCAAGATTCTGGATGAAGATTGTACTGGTGCTGCCACAAAGAAAGAAACTGTAAGAGGTTATGTTGAAAGCGAGATATACACGTATCTCCGAGTCCCAGCTAGCACAGGTAAGTCTATAACAAGACCAGTCATATAAATCTGTAGACACTTGTTGGAGTTGGTTTACGTTATACTCCCTGCTCCTCAGGTCACACTGAGAGGTTACCTGACCCTAAAGATGCTGATAAGTTGGCCCGGGCTATTCTGTTGTGCGTGGACATGGAGAGAGATCAACTCGGGGCAGAGAAGAGCAACACTCTGGAGTCATTACTTTCTCCGCTGCTGGACACTCTAAGCAGAGTCAGCACCAATATCTACCTGCCTCTGCGTAAGAGTGACAAGAGCCTTCAGCTCGTCCTCCGACTGTTCCAGCTTGGAGGAATACCAAGCTGTCAGCATACTGGAGGGGAGCAAGGTTTGTAAGGATAACCCTGATTCATTGTTAGAGCTGTCAGGTCCACACTCATGCATTTGCAGCAAGTACAGTAGGTGGACAGATTTAGTAACTCATGCGATCTCAGGAGTGTGTGACATTGAACTCTTTTCACTCTGCTTTTCACAGTGGATAATGTAACGGTGGCCATGGAGAGGCTCATTTTTAAACTTGTCGATCCAATCCAGGAGTTTATCCTGAGGCGACTGTTTGGGGAGCTGCAGGAGGTAAACAGCAAGCCAAGCAAGCCGCAATCACTGCAATTAGCATCGATTCCCCTAGTGGCTAGCTCTGACGTGTGCATGTTTTGGTTTTTTTTTTTTTTTTTGAACAGCTGTTTGATGTGGAGCGGGCTGAGCTGTATCTGTGTGTCCTGCGGCAGCTGGTGGTCATGTACAGTTCTGCACCACAGCACCGCAATAAAATTCAGCAAACCTATTTCCCTAAACTCATCAAGCACAGCCTCAAGGTCCTGCAAGAACCAAGTCAGCAGGTACAAAGTGAAATATTTAAGCCCCAGACATCAGACAGGAATTTCATGAATCAGTTTAGTTGTTTGATTACTGAACAATGATTGTTTTTTCCTTTGCCAGATCCACTCTGTGGCAAACCAGGTGGCAAGAGCCGTTGCTATGGCTTCCCTGGCTACAGTATGTAGTCTTGTGGAGCAGGGTGTGATTGACATGCAATCAGAGACCATTTCTGTCCTGAAATCACTGAATGACTACTTCTACAGTCCAGTGCCATCTGCCTCCCAAAGTCCATCCTCTGTGGGAAACTTCAATAAACGCCTGCAAAGACCACAGACAGGAGACAGTTTAAGGTCAGTGTCTATAATCTATTTAGAGTAAGTCTTTAACTAACTGCCTTGATTTTTAGATGATTTGAGATTAATGGAGAAAACCTTTCAGAATAAAATCCTGATACGGTACAATATATTTTTTTTTCCGTAGTGATGTAGGAGTGCAGGGTCGTCTGCTGAAGGACTGGGGACGCATCGCTGCCAATTTTATGCGGGACCAGTGGATTTGTCTGAGCTTCCTGATTAAGTCTCTTGGGGTTCCCGAGTCTGTAGAGATTTCCAGAGTGTCTGAGACTCTCAAGGCTGCTTTGAGCTGCAGTGTAGAGGCTCTGTCTCTGCTGCCCAGTGACCTGGTGCTGCCTGTGCTCACCTTTATTGAGACGGTGCTGCCAGAAGTGAGTCTCCATCAATTTAGGTCAAATAAGGTGTTGAAGTATAACAAGTTATTCGCAGTTTTGAAGAATTTCTTACAAAACTAAATATGTTATCTGAAAAAGCATGTTTCTGATCAAGTTTGGTGGTGTTTTGGTCTCAGTTACTACTTTCTGAGGAGGTGCTCTGTGTGGAGGCTGTGACTCTGAGCTGGGAGCTGGTGCAGGGGCTGACCACTAATGCCCATGACTTCTGGCTGGCCCTGAAAGGCTTCATCTCCATGGCCTTCCACCATAAACTGCTCGAGCTGACAGATTCTCAGGCTCCAACACTTGTCGCCACCTTGAAGCAGGTGATTCGGATTGGGCTAGCTAACTTGGAAAGAATTTCCAAGACAATTAGTGTGGTGATTTACACTTTTACACCTTCTATAATATATGCATTTATATATGTGGTGGTGGTGGTGTTTTGTGTCTGTTTTTAGATTGCCACTGAGCTGATGGAGCTGTCTCAGTCAAAGAGTGGAGTATTTGGTGTGCTGCTTCAACACTGCTGTGAGATGTGGCTGCCTACAGACAGAGGCGGTGGCGACAGAGCAGACACCATGTTTTCTAGTGTTTTCAGCCACGTCAACATACTCACTGAAGCTTGTGTCTATGGACCAGTGTTCAGGAGAGATCAACGGTAACTCTCAACAGAATTTCACAGACTTATTTAAGAGTTTTCCAGGGCTATTGTAACGGTTTTATCTTGTCCTTTCAAAGGCTCATTCAGGATGTCCAAACATATGTGGAGCAACTCGGCGAAGAGTGTGCCGCCAACGTTGCAGTTACAAGGTGAGCTGCAGTTCTCTTAGTTGGTAACTCTCTCCTTCATAGCTGTGATTTAAAATGATGCCACTAGATGTCTGTCTTGCTGTGCAGATGCTTCCACAGTCGAACTACTGCTTTATTTTCCAGTGATAACAGGGATGATCAGTTGCCTCGCACATGTGTGCTGGCTTTCCTCAGCCGCCTGGATTCCTCTAATCTGCAGCATCAAAGACTGATAGAGGAACTGGTTATGGATCTGTTGAAAAAGGTAGGCTGTTGATTAGTTTGGCTCAGGTTGTCAAAAGTTTAGATTCTTACTTTTTCAGTACCACGCATTTAAACAATATTATCATTTGATAGTATCGAAAATACTAAAATGTATAAATATAAATGAAAATGAAATATAGTATAATATGGCAAATGCAGAATCATATGTATATATAATGTCATTCATTTCCAACTCAAAAAAAAATCTAAAATTATAAACAGTTCTTTAAATTTTGTTCAGTTTGCTTGACATCATTCATTTGAACATGAATATGATCAAATTATTATGATACGATTTGACTGAAAGTCAGTAAACAAGAAAACTTAGTTGTTGCCCAAGACCTAAGATGAATTTTAAAGATTTTTGTCTCATGTATCTTAATTTTTGTTTTCATCTGAGAATAGTCTACAGATATTCTGATTGTGACATTTCATATTGCAACTTAACTTAACTCCTGTCCTTCAATGTTCTGTTTCCTGGCTTAAAATAGAGGTAACAATGAGTCAGGCTGATTTGTAATTTGTTTTTACTTTGTTTATGTGTGGCAACAAATACTTGTTTTGCTTTATAATATTCTGAATTGATCTTAGCATATGTGGCATTTTTTCATAAAGACAATAAGTTACAGCTAAATTAACAACCATTTTCCATTATCTCCTTCCACCACCCTCATCCCATCTCGCCAGGATACTGACATATCAAAGTCAAAAGTGCGTTACTATAGCAACTCCCTGCAACATCGTATCAAAAACAGAGTATGGCAGACACTGCTACTGTTGCTGCCCAGACTCAGAGAGGTAAGACAATTACAGTTGCACCTACAATCACAGAGGAAATAATCACTCAGACAGTGACAGTATGTGTGTGCGATTATGCAGGAGTTTGTCGCCACTTTGGTGAACCGTGTGTTTGAGGCCGGATTCTGCAGTAACCAGGCCTCAGTCAAGTACCTCATCGAGTGGATGATGATTCTGATCCTTGTCCAGTATCCGCAACACACGGACAGCTTTTGGACCTGCTTCAGCATGGTGAGCTCCCATTCTGGACACATATACATTAGAAAATACTTGAAGTAATAGTTGAATTGTTGGCTAATGTCTTTGTTTTGTGTACAGGATCACGAGAAGACCAAGACAAGCAGCTGCACCTTCCTGTCAGTCCTGGTACATTTCAATGTCATCATTCCTAATCTTAAGGATGAGGTAAAACCTTCTTTTCTCCACTAAAACACCACCCTTCTTGCGTCACATCTCAGTATCTACAAGATCTCTCTCTCCCTGTGTGTTTTTAAGGCAGTGCAGTTGAGAAAGGCGCTGGACATCATCCTGCAGTGGTGCTTCAACCATAACTTCAGCGTGCGCCTATATGCCTTACTGGCCCTGAAGAGGGTGTGGAGCTTGGCTGAAGTCCGTGCAGAGGAAGGCGCTGATGGTTTTGGAGGACTGTCCACTGTGATCAAGGCCTGTCTGAACCAGGCTGAGGCCATGCAGAGCACTGGGTGAGAGCAGAACAGCTACAACATTTGCAAAAAGTTTGTTGTAGTATGTGAAATGTATTCATTTGAGTTTGTATTTGCTGTCTCACCATTTAGAAATGCCAACAAGAACTGGATCAGGATTCAGGAGCACTTCTTCTTTGGTGCCTTTCATCCTATCCGGGATTACAGCGTTGAGGTGTGCTATTATGTTTCTGCTGAACACTTGAAGCCAGCTAAAATACAGCAACACCATATAATAACACATATGATTATTTTCTCTCCTAGACCATATTCTATACTTTCCCCAGTCTGTCAGAGTTGGCTGATGATGAGTGGATTCCACCCTGGAAGTTTGAGAAACTGTCGTGTTTCTCTGAGAGTCCATCTTTCCCTTTAAGAAATCCTGCTCCCGACCTGAACCAGCTCCAGCCTGGAGACTGGATCCAGCAAGACAAAGGTACATTAGCACCTCTCACAAGAACTGGTACCACTTGATACAACACACGATAATCTTACCTCATCTCTGACTAATTGCACATGGTGTCATATCTCCCAGGTGAGCAGAGTAAGGAGGACCGCTGGGCTGAGGTGCAGAAGAAGATCACTCCCTGGAGGCTGGGGATCAACGAACAGGAGCCCGAACTTCAGCTGGTTCCACAACAGAGGGCCGCTCGACTGGGCAAACTGCATGGCGCCCTGCTGGTGGTAGCCTCACTTATCGACAAGCCCACCAATTTAGGAGGTGGGGAACCGCATGCCAAATTACATTACTTCACATTTTTATGGCACTTTGTAGTTAGGAGATGTGAGATGTCAGTGAGTTTCTCCTTGATTTATGTAACTAACATTACAAGCTTCTCTTTGGTTTCATAATGATGATCTGGGCAAAGAGGTCAAATACAGCTGGCGCTAAAACCATTCGCTTCAACACTCTTATCAGAATTTAGACAGGGAATGTTCAGCTTTCACCATAGACACTTCTATGTTATGTTCTGTGCAAGTGTACTCCAATGCTTTTGTCTCGGATGATAAGAGGCTGAATCAATCAGAATTTGTTTATAGAGGAAAAGACCCATTTTCAAAACCAATATTGATACTGGATGATGTAAGCAAGAACATTAGCTGCTCTGTAAATGTTTTACTTGAAATCACGCTCTCGATTGCCATTACAGATGTAGCTCTTTATATCTGTCTGGTCTGCTCGGACTGGTAGCCATTTTATGCTGTGTCATGACAGCCATGTATTATCTAAAAAATAAAAAAGGTGTCATTTAGGTGTCATGGAGCATTTTTTTTAACAAGATGATGTCATGGCAATTCAAAATCATATCTAGATAGATGTCAAGTTTAAGGTTTTGTCCATGTTTGTTTCTTTGTTGTTGTTCCAGGTCTGTGCAGGACCTGTGAAATCTTTGGGGCCAGCGCTCTGGTTCTGGACAGCCTTCGCCATGTCAGCGACAAAAGTTTTCAGTCCCTGAGCGTCTCATCTGAGCTGTGGCTTCCTCTATTAGAGGTAAAAATTTTAAAAAAAGACTCCGTCTTATAGAAAGTGTTTCCCAGTGGGCTAGTAACCTGAGAAATGAAGAGCCAGAACGGTTAGATGCCAAAGCAAATACAGCAGTAAGCTGTAGTCCTGGCTGTGGTTAATGGTTTTCTGTTCTCCTGTGACAAAGAGAACTGTCAACATAAGTTCATTCGTTTATTGTGAAGTGTGCCTTGGTGGTGATTTAGAACATCTAGTTCATTATAAAGAACACTTATTGGGAACATTTTAGGGAGCAGTCTCCCCTGTCCTCGAACCTGTTGATACCCCAGTGTCACTCCAAGTCTGGAGTGTCTTTTCATCCACCATGTGGAGCAGAAATGTGACCACAGAAATGTTGTTCATTTACATCATTTCTGAGATTATAAACTGTCCCTCAGGTGAAGCCAATGGAGCTCACCGACTTCCTGCAGGTAAAGAAGAGTGAGGGGTACTGCATCGTTGGAGTGGAGCAAACAGCCAACAGTCAGAGCCTCCAGGACTACAAGTTCCCTGAGAAGACCCTGCTCCTTCTGGGGTATGACAGCATTAAAAACTCTATCTTACAGTCATGTTAAGTCAAAGCACAAAAATGCATTTATTTCCATCAACTTATTAACCTACACGCAACCAGTTTGCATGAATGCAAGCTTCTGTCTTCCCTTGTGACTCTCACATAGATAAAGGCGTGAGCTGACAAAGCTATTCAATGTTATCTCACCGGTTTAGTGGCTTACCCTGCGGGGCCTGCGCCTCTCCTCTCCATGGTGTACCTGTTGGGGCTTGCTGGCCTATAATTGGCTCTCCCTGAGGAGGAGCGCACAGGAAATAAATCACTCAAACCAATGCATAGTATGTTGACAGCAGCAGAAAAAACATAACCTTTGTCTAGTGTAGTTTGAGACATGATGCTGCCCTGTAGCTTCCATCAGTTGGATCAACGGGGCACAAAGAAATCATGTTATTAAACAATTTGTAGCTACTCAGCTACTTACTCTGTAATTATAAGCATATGCAGTTTGAGACAGTAGTTGTATGAGTCACCTTCCTCATCAAACTGCAGTTGTGCAGCCGGCCTGGCAGAGAGGGGGATATTAATATTTACCATGTCCATGTAGGTGTCCTGTTTTGTTTTACCCTGCTCAGTCGCAGAGGTGTGAGCAGCGCCGTTAGCTTAAGTCCCCCGCGTGTGAGCTGATTCTCGAGTGCTTTCACAGCTGCAGCCTCCCCAAGCACAGCACGGCACGGCTCTAATCTCTCATCAGGTCGCTATTATCTCACCCAGTTGCACTCACGATAAGTGTAACTCATCAAATCACGCTTTCTCACTGTGTGGCACCCTCTGTAGACTCATTGAATGCCAAACTCATTACCTCTTTATGTTTGCTTTGCATGGCCCGTGTTGCTGGATCTCAGGATATACTCAGTTGATTACATTTTGAATTGCTCTTGGACTTGAGCGCATGAGTCATCTGTGCGAAAACGCCTTTTCCTCATAATTGTAAGGACTTGAGAAAAGTACGATTAACTTTGCAGCTCATCGTAAGGGTTCTTAAATTAAATCATCTGGATCGCATCATTAAGCCGGCTAAAAGCTGAAATTATGCACACCCATGTCCCTGTGCATTCTTCTTTACTCAGGTTTGATGAACACTGAATTCTTTCGAAGTAGACATTAAAATGGTCATATAAGCGGCCCTAAAAAATTTTGCTTTTTCCTGCTTGATTATAGCAGGATGAAAATGCCATGTCTGTATGGTAAATATGTATCTAATGCAGCTGGTTATCTCATTTTAGCACAAAGAATGATAATATGGGAGAAGGCTAGCTCAGTCCCAATCTTGGAACTCACCGGCTATCATCTGATGACAGTTCTGTTTGTACATTAGCTCTGTCCAAAGTACGCCTACCAGCACATGTAAAGCTCTAAAATTAATACATTATATCTTGTTTATTTAATCCGTACAAACAGCAAAGTGTAAAAACAAGGGTTTTATTGCAAAGCTAAGCCAAGTTAACCAGCTGCTGGCTCTAGCTCTTGAATATCAGTCCCAAATAACAATAAGTGGCTTTATCACATTACATGAAAAACCTTAAAAAAAAAAAAAAAATCCTGTTTTCCAGACATGACTGTATACCTGATGTGATTTGTCCTACTATACAGTTTATTCTCTTTTTTTTCTTGTTTCCTTTTTATAGCAATGAACGAGAAGGTATCCCCGCCAATTTGCTCCAAATGTTTGATGTATGTGTGGAAATCCCCCAACAGGGGGTCATCCGTTCACTCAACGTTCACGTGAGCGCTGCCCTGCTGATTTGGGAATATACACGGCAACACCTCAGCTCTGGCTCATCTGAAGTCAACTCAAAATGCAGCTGAAGAACAAACCAGCTGAGCAGCAAAGTGGACATCACATGTCCGTTTATCCTATGAGTTTTTAATGTGGCCATCAGTCATCAGCACTGTCCTTATGCCTTAATGAGGGCATGCTGTTAGGTTTATGGAGACAATCTGTGTTGGCAGAGCAGAAGCATACATGGAAATCTTCCCTTTTTGAGGAGGAAGTGTCTGGACAGGACTAAACTATAATATCCATATGCTACTATGTATTAAAATGCTGCTTTTTGCTGTTCTGCTTTGTTTTTATTGCTTATTTTAAATTGTAAACTTTTTTGATATGGTTGAAAGAATAAATAAAACTTTGACATTCTTATCTATTTTATGTCCATGCTGTTAAATATATATATATATATATATATTGTGGTTAGAGATTGCATCAACACAGGGAGCACTGAAGGGGTTAAATAAGGTACAGTAGCATCCTCCTCCCTCCCCTTTTATAGAATAAAGGAATTGGTTCACCTGGAGACGGGGAGCAGATGGAGTTCGTTTGAACACACTCATTTCTTTTTCCATCAAGTCACGCTTGGACGTGTCTCATCATGTGAGGACAGCGGTTGCTTGTGCGGGACATGGATGACCTGGGTGGCTCCTGGTCGTCGTCGTCTCTGCAGGCGGCAGCAGCGGTCAGAGCGAACTGGACGGAGGGCGGAGGGCCCGCTGTGTCCGGGCGGGCCCAGCTGCTCCTGGAGATACTCATGGTGCTGATGTGTTTGGGCGCTGTGACAGGTACAAAATGACCTGTTTGATTCATTTTTAAAGCATCGACAAAACTTTGAACTCGTTCTAATTCTAATTACTCTTCACTGCTAAATTAAATGTTAAATATTTTCTAAATTTATAATCAAAAGCACATCAATTCTGGATTATATGTTCCTCGTTCCAGCACCTCAGTGACATGACACGATTAGTAACGTCCATTTTAACGGTTGCACAAAAAAAAAAAAAAATTGGCCTAATAAGACATCCTTTATAAAAGTATTTTGTAAGTAAAGCCTTTATTAGTGGTTAATAAATCATTTACTGATATCATGTACATCAGTCAGAATCTTGTTGAGATTTAATAAGAACAATCGTTGGGTTGCCATGTCGCTTTGGCTGGTGTTTATCCTCCTCCTATTTGACACTTGCAGTGTCTGTTGTAGCTCTTTACTCCAGCAAAAAGACAATTTGACCGCTGGCCTTCTGGAAAAGAGCTGTAGAGCATCTGGAATCAAATCTATGAACAACCTGATAATAAATATATTACTGCAAACTTGATGAAATGTTCTAAAATCTTTTTTTCTTGTTTTGTTTTGTTTTGTAATACTTCATTTTACAGTTTTATCATTTGTAAGATGAAATACAACATGTATAATGGTCTAAAATCCATGCCATGGTCTAAAATCCAGCCAGTCTGACCTCTGTGTCATTGTGTGTATTTTTGTGTAGGTAATATTCTTGTCATTGTTATTGTGGCTGCCAACAAGACTTTCCACTCGGTGACATCAGTGCTGATCATGAACCTGGCCATCAGTGACCTCCTGGTGGGCGTTGGAGTGATGCCTTTTGTTGCTTTGTCAATCCTGAACCGTGGATGGGTGGATTGTACTGTACGTCACCTTTGTCGAGTACTATAAAATGCTACAGTCATTTAACATCACAGCATGAGTGTCTGACATGACCTAAAGCTGACCTCTTATTCTCTTAAACTTTGATCCACTGTGTTTACATGTGATGATGTCTCTCTCCTGTCTGACAGGACCTGTGTTCATACGTGGGTTACACCTCCTCTGTGTACTGTACAGCTTCTGTGTTGACATTAGCTGCTATTGCCCTCGACCGCTACCACTCCATCATGGACTGCCTGCGCTACAGCTCCCGCTGCACCCTGTGGAGGACCTGTGCTGTGGTCCTGTGGATCTGGCTGCAGGCTTTGGCGACCAGTTGCCCTCCCCTGCTAGGCTGGGGCAATGTCAACTATGTGGTTCCCATGTACAGCTGTGCAGTCAACTGGGCCAGCAGTCCCAGCTACACAGCTTTCATGGCTGCCCTCTCCTACCTCATACCAGCAGTCGTCATCCTCTTCTGCTACGTGAACATCGTCAAGGTAGCCCGAAGCCATGCCAGGAGGATCCATACATTGGAAGACTCTGTCCAGCGCAGCAGGAATCCAAACTCTCAAGCTTTTTCTCCTGGTGATTCATCTCACCAGCACTGTGGGAGTCTCCACGGCCCCTCAAGACTGATCTATCATGTAAGTGGACAGTTTGTGTCTGAGGGGAGTTATATCGGCCCTGCTCTCCCTGATTCTACTACAGAGCAGAATAACCCTACATCCAGACGTTTGTTCTCCTTCCTGGCTCAGAGTGCCTCCCAGCCACAGCTGCAAAACACCCAGCAGCACCATAACCACCATGGAGTGGTACGTCTCTTCTTGGTCATCTCTGCCTTCTTCCTCTGCTGGACACCTTACATAGGTGTGGCCTTAGTTCAGGCCACAGAAACTGCAATCTCAGGCCAATCCAGCCTTGTCCCACCCTCTGCTGTTACCTTTTCGTACTGGCTGGTGTTGCTGAACTCTGACATCAATCCGCTACTGTACGCTCTGCTTAGCAAGCGTTTCCAGGGTGCTCTTCAGGGACTGAGACAAAAAATAAGAGCACGCCTGGGGAGTGTGGTGGGCAGGAGAGAGGAGGTCAGAACAGAGGGAGAGGACGGCAGGAGCAGCGACCCATGCACTCTGACCACCACCCATCCTGGCCCACCTTCCATCTCTGAGACTACAACCTGTGATGACGCCAAGTATTCCTCCTCCATTTTCACTGTTAGCACTGACTTCAAACATAATTCAGAGGAGCATCTATGCAAAGTGTGTCACCGTGAAAATACCTCCCCGTCCTGCTCTGTGTGGCAAGAAACTGCTGGTGCGGATAGGAGGGTGGACTGCCTGCGTGTCCCCTCTCGACCACAAGAGGGCAGCAGACTACCTTCTTCTGCTCTCACCAAGGATCGTCAGGCCACTTTCTTCTATGGCCAGATAACAGTGACAGTAGAGCATGATGTTTGTTAGTCTGATTTCTGCGCATGCTGTGACATTCAGACTTGTCAATTCATCTCCAGGTCAATTTTCTCAGTTAATTGATTAATCATTTGGTCCATAAAATGTCAGAAAATAGTACAAACAAAGTCCATCACAATTTCCCAAAGCTCAAGATGGCATATTCATTGTGTTTGTTCTATCCAACCAACAGTCCAAAATGATATATTTGCTTCAATATCACTGTGACCGGAACAATGACAAGCAAATATTCACATTTCAGAAGCTGGAATCAGTGAAATTTTGCATATGCATTTTTTGGTGCATACATTTTTACTAATAAAAATGACTTCAATGATTGACCAATTATGAAAATAGTTGCTGATTAATGTTCAATGTTCAACTGATCAACTAATGGATTAATCAGTTATTGCAGCTGCAAAAATAACATGGCATATTCAAATGTCTTGTGTTGTCCAACCAGCAATCCCAGCAAAAATATTCTATCCACTATCGTATCAGCCAAAGAAAAGCTGGAAATCATCATGAGAAATGAGCATTTTGCAGACAATAAAATAAAACATGAATGTGAGAAGCTGAAACCAGTAAATATTTGCATTTTTCCTAAATTCTGACTGAAATGATTTAAAGATGATCAAAGTAGCAGTAGTTTAATTTCATAACGATTGATTAATCAGCTCTAACTGAGAGCACTACTTTGTTTGTTTTTTTAACTTGTCATGTTGCCTGTGTCCGTTTCCAGTTATAAGTAGTGATGAAGCACACCACTACAACACTGAGAGAAAAAAACAAACCTGGACAAAGAAGTGTATTGAAAAGAAATCTTTTATATAGTACATGTGATTACACTTGAAGACACCCAACTGTAGATTTAATAAACCCATCGTTTATTTACGCTCTCAATATTTCTTTCTTTCAAATGTGATAATCATATGTTGCATCTCAGTGTAAAAATCATCATTCCTTACAAAGGTTTACATTTATGTCTAGCAATAATTCCAGAGGAATACAATATTATTATTTATTGTCATAGAGAATGACAATGGGAAACAGTGCTATTGTACTCTATTGCAAAACAAAGAAAAGGCAGTGGACTTGTCAGCTGTATCTGCTCATACAGTATGTGCATGCTCGTCCTGCAAAAGTCACCCACTGTCCCTTCTATGTTAGTAAGCAACAAAATGCAAAAATATTAAAAAAGTGTATGATGTGTCAAGAGTTTGTTCCAAAAAAATGCAACTTCAGGTCAGATGAGTACAAGAAGGATAGTATTAAAGAGTGTCTCTGCAGCAGTCTGTGGTGGCACTGTAAAAAAAAAAAACAGCGAATAGCGAGCATGTGTGGTCGAGTGATGTTCATACATTCACAACAAGGCAGAGTTACCACCAGTCGCTTTACAAGGCGTGCGCCTCAAATGCTCTCAGGTTTGTCTCGGTTGTTAACTTGCCTCAGAAATGGGATTCGTGATAACAGATGCGGGTTTTGTTTTGTTTTTTGACAAAGAGCAGAGGCGGACGAATGTGAGCCATTCTCATGTGTCAACACACCTCTCCCCTCAAGCCACAGTGAGACAGTTTTCATTTACTGTCTGTTATTTTCTTCGGGAAAAACAAACAATTTAATTAACTGATAATTGCTGCAGAACAGTTTTTGTGTGCATGAGTCTAGAAAGTTAAATGTGATGGGAATTCAAAGGGAGGCTCAGTGATAGCTATGGTTGATGTTCAAAGTTATTAAAGGGGTAGTTCCAAGTTTTCATTAAGCCTGTCTTCTTATAAACTGTCAGTGCTTTTAGCCCATCCAAAGATTGGGGTACCTGAAGCATTGGTTGTGAAAGTGGGAAAAAGTCTATCATCTAATATTATTTAAATAACAATGCATGTAAATACATGTATTACCTGTATTGCTTGGTTAATAAAATGTTAATACTGCTTGCTGCCATAATCTTGGCAACAGAAAATATGAGGCAAGTGCTTTATGGATGGACTGAAAGCACTCACACTTTGTGACAAACAAATCTCAACCATCTCATGCAACAGAGATAGTGGTTTTAGATTTCTCGTGATTAAACAGCGGGCCTGAGCAGTGAGTTTCAGCATCAACCCCCAGGAAAGCACAAAACCACAGGGGGCCAATCAGTGTGGTCGAAAAGGACCTGACCTCTTTTCTCAAGATGAACAGAGTGAGGCGTTGTGAAAGCTTCTTCAGCTCAGCTTGATCCTCAGATGTCCAGACAGGTCCCGTCACACCAGATGAGCCCATTGGATCCACAGCTCCAGGACATCCAAGGTGTGAAAACACAGCTATGTACAGTGCATGAGAGGCAGGTATTTGTTTACACCTGAGGGACACCACTGTGGGCCTCCCTTTTGTTTTCAGGCATTCAGCATTTTAGGCATTCTTCTTTGGATCTTAAAGGTATGTAAATGTGTACATGTTAAAGACAGCAAGTCCAGAAGGTGTCTGGCCTGCCTCCAATAAATGTCTGTCTCGTTTATCAGAGCTAAAATATATGAGGCAAGTTGGCAAGTCTTCCCAGGTGTAAGGATGTCGTGAATGGAATGATTTAGAGGTACAGCAAAGAGTAATACATGACTCAATCAGTTAGACCTGATCATTTTTTGGGGTAAGAAGTATTACAACCGACACATGTCCATGCACCACCTCGGATAACATCTGAGTGGAATGGACGTCAAATGAATGATACACAGTCTGTTCCTCCTGAATCTCCCCTCTTGGTTGAAATGTCACTGGTCAGAGAGCAGTCTGAAATCCTTTTTTTTCACTCAGGGAGCTGCGTGAAAGAGAGGGCAGGTCACCAGGCGGATCACATGTCCTAAAATCGACACTAAGGTGTGTCTCCCTCCCTCTGTCTGTGTGTGATGTGTTTGCATGGTGTCATGGTGTTTCATGGAGTCAATGTGCAAATGTTGACATGGAGGTCCTGGCTCTCCCTCTCCAGTTGAGCCCTGTGGCAGCACCCGCCTCTGCGCTGCCCTCCGCTGGCTCGTCACGTTTGCGCAGCTTTGTGCTGAGCTGGATGATGCACTGGTCCCAGTCCTCGGGTAACAGCAGCATGAGGAAACCCAGGCAGATGATGAAAACAGCGATGAGGCGCACTGTGTTGAAATGAATTTCACATGTGTAGAGGTCCACCACTGTAAAAAATGTGACAGTATAAGTATAGTGAATCACCATGAATAATACATTTATGTTTGTCACATAAAATAACAAGTTATACAATGAGAAGAGAACCAATTTCATTTCTATTCTCATCAAATATAGAAGATAACTTTTGGAGCAATTTCACTGCCATCAAATATTAAATGGTGACCAGATCTAAAAAGTTATGTCTGGGAGGAGAGCCAAGAAACTTACTGGCATTAACAGGAACACTTAGGACGATGCCAAGAGAGATTAATGTTGGGTATGTTATCGCAATGCCAAAGTTCACCAGGATATTGAAAGCTGTGGGAAGGAACAAAATTAGAGCAGCAGCAGCAGACTACACAATGAGGGTGTCAAAACACAAAACCCTACAAAATTATTCATGCAGGTATTGTCTCATATGTCATCTTTCCATACCAAAAAGCAGGCCTGCCACCCCACAGACGTAGGCCCAGGGGATGTCTGCAGGTGAGCCAATGTACTCCACATGTGTAAAATACAGGATGACCGGCACGAAGCTGATGAAAACAAAGTTGGCGCTTCCAACGATGCTCAGAAAGAGTGCAGCCTCTCCAAATTTGGCACTTCCCAGGACCATCTTGAAGAGCACCTGAGGAGAAGGAGAGAGCAGGGTCGTGAATGCACAAAATCTGCCTCCTTAAGGAGAAGAGGGATATTGCAGAGGGCGCACCTGCCATGCACCTGTCATGTCTTTGGCACAAGGCCGCTGCTGTGTGTTTATCACATTAGGCAGCACAGACAGCAGGGCAGTGGAGACCAGAGCCCTGTCAAAATATGGCTATGTGTCCCGTAAACTCCTTGATCGGCACATCACAGTCCAGGGCCAGCAAATAAATGCTCACATATCACTCGCCTGTCAGCTGAGATTTTCATAATCTCCTCCTGTCTTCTGCTACCTGGTTACATAATTAGAAGGGAGCCAGTCCAGGATTTCTTATATAAGACAAGACTATGTCATGTTTTGCTGTTTTTAAATTTCTTGGTCTGCTGCAAATGCAGGTGTCACTACAGGGGAGGTTTATTGAAGTAATAATGCACCATTGATCAAATGCAAACAAAATACCTTGTAGAGCGCTGACATCGAAGCAGAGGCGACCACAAAAGTAATGCCGATGACTGAGTGGCTGTGGAATCCATCAGCGTAGGTCATCATTACAATGCCTGCTATGGCCAAGATTGCAGCCACTATCTGTAGAGAGATACAAGGAGGAACATAAGTGAGTGACGGATGGACGACATGCCGCTCGCAGTGTGGTGACAAAAGCCGCCGGAGCCGTGACTGCTGTGCAGGGACACAGCAGGCACACATGGCCTCTACTTGATTATTCACTGCAGAGATGACAAGCCTCACAGGACAAGGCTTGTAATGGTATAATTAATATGTGGGTTTTATTTTATTATCAGCAGACTGCTCATTTGGTATCCACATATCCTCACATGCACGTATGTACACTCACAAATCTGTTCTCAGATTAACAGTGTAAGTGCTTCCAGCACAGGACAGGCAGCTTCTTCGGTGTTGGCTTGATTGTCTGACATTGATTTTCGTTACACTGCCTTCATGTTTACAAACCAAACACCCCACCCCACCCCCTCGATCCACTACCCCCACAACCTCTCACACCCACTCCCACCCAATGCCTCTGCGATTATCACAGCTTCAAAGACGGCACCGAGCCATCTGCTTCATCCCGCTCGCAAAGCCCTCAAAAATCAGAACGTAAAGCTGTCATCTATGCTTTGTTACATTTACATGACTTGTCTTTGCTATATGTCTGAGAGCATGTGGTCCTAACTGTGCGTACGAGTGCTTTGGGCTGAAGAGTAGCAATAGGGACAGGGTGCAGTCCAGCTGAGTGGATAAGCTCTGCATTAAGGAGGTGTCAGGAAGATAAATGAGCCGTGTGTTTTTGCTTGGCCATAGCCCTTGGGCACCTTTTGCAAAATGGCTCTTTCTGCACTGCAGGCTGCCTGTCAGTCACAGATACACCTTTCATTTCTTGTGACAGACTGTTCGCTTACAAGGTCAGCGACCCTGCATGTGTTGGTGTTTTAGTTTCTTGAGATGTTTCAGCACAATTTGAGGGTCAGAGCAGGGAAAGGATCACGACACCTACGCGTGGAGTAGCTTATGTGATTACAGTGTTATCACCGCAGTACGTGGATGTGGATTAAGCTGCATCTAACTCCCTTGACAACTAATAAATCCAAGCACACATCAACCCAAAGGCTCTTCAAATTCAGTTTATAAGATTCTAACCCTGTGTGGCCCATTGTGCCCAAACTGTGCCAATAAAGCAGAGCCAGCTTTTTATGTACATAATATCACATAAACAACCCACGTTTAACAAGGATGATTTACCATCCTCCATCTCTCTCTCTCTCTCTCTCTCTCTGTCTCTCTCTCTCTCCCTTCGTTCACTTTCATGACAAACTCGTCTGAGATCCCCTGCATTGCTGCAGACATCCAAACACTGCAATCCCCACCATCAAGCACGAGAGAGAGAGAGAGAGAGAGAGAGAGGTGGGGGGGAGACAGGCAGGATTATTACAGTATTTGTCTCTTACCAAGGCCTTTCATCACAGATAATGGGGGTGGGGAGCAGGGGCATGCACAAGGGATAGACAGGCTGCTTGTGAATGTGTGTGAAAAAAAAAAAAAAGGGGGGAAATCCATTCTGCAGAGCCCAGGACAGCTGCAGATATGAAAACATCTGAGGAGGTGCAGTGGGAGGAGAGCAAGGAGATACCTCAATCCACAAAGCTAAACCCCTTACTCCTCTGTTTGTATCTCCTCATCCGGACCAAATCATGCAAGCACACATGCAGACACACACCGGGAGCCACATTTAAATGACATGGTGAACGCTGGTGGGAAATCATGCTGTCACACAGGTTAACATGCTCGCTATTCAACCGCGCTATGTGTGTAGGTCACACGTTCAACTGTAAATTCAGTCACAGCAACCCCACACATACTATTTGCAGACCTTAGGGAGCATATACGCTGACTTTTGTCATCATGAGTGAACTCCTGCACAATGGAGGTGATAGATACACACAGTCCAGATCACTTAGAGAAAATAATGGACTTCTTCCGCCAAAGCAAAGCGAGACACAATAAAAAGCCTAAGGGTGAATGAAGGTCATATCTCCCTGTTAGCAAGCCTTTGCAGCAGCACCATGTTTTATGTATAGAATGACATATTGGTGAGTCAATATTATTAGATGATATTGATTTATCACAGATTTAATACAAATAGAAATAGGAGGACAGATACACATAACAGAGACAAACATATTCAGCATATCAATACAACATAATAATAATAAAACATTTTCTTTGTTTGTATGAATGGTTCCCAACTCATGGGGTCACAAGATAACCCTGTGTTGTTGTGAGATGATTTGCGGGAAAAACACAAAGTTTTCTCTAATATTGACTTGGTTCCTGTGAAAAATTGGATGCTTTCACCTTTTTAGGAAAATGATCAAACTGAATCAATGTGAGAAGGAAAAATCACTCTTTGGTGGAAGTACTGATGAATCAGATAAATGAAAATGTGACAAGAATTTTCTTGTTGAACTGGCCTCAAAAGTATTGGTTGAACCCTAATCTTAACTGAATGTAGATAATCTGAGACTGTACTGTTCAAGATAAAGGAAGTAATCAAATATTCAATTAAAAGATAAAATCACCTCATAGTGTAGTTTCCAAAAACCAAAAGTTTCACTGATAATATTTAATACAAGTAGATGTAATAGCACATGGGACATTTGTGGAAATAACATTAGTCAAGTACTGTACTTAAGTAGAACTTTGAGGTACTTTACTTGAGTATTTTCATTTGTTACCTTAAACCTCTACCCCACTACATCCCACAGTAAATGTAACAATTTTTGAGTTTGTTTCTGTGTTTCCTGTTTTATTTTGTAGTTCCACCTTGTCTGTCTTGTCTTATTCTACTTCCTGTCTTGTTTCCTGCATTTTTTGATTTTGCACCTGCCCCTGATTTGTTTCACCTGACCCTGATTAGTCCTGCATGTCTATTTAGTTCCTGTGTTTCCTTTGTTTCCTTGTCTGTGTGTTTTTGTGTCTGTGTGTTTTCTACCTTGTTTCTCAGTGTGTCCGAGTCCCTCATGTTTCATGGTTCCTGGTATTTGTATCTTTTCTGTTTTTGACCTTGCCCTTTGCTTTTGCCCTTTTGGATTAGTTGCCTGTTTCTTTGAGTCTTTTGTTTGTGTTTTTTGCCTGGTTTTCCCAGCCGTTTTTGGTTAGTCTGTATTTTGTGTCCTTTGTTTTTTTGTCTCCTGTGTTTCTTTGTGTGTTATCCCTCACCGTTTTGTTTTGTCATTAAAGTTAGTGCTTGTGTAAATGCCTGCATTTGGGTCCTTTCCTCCCTCCCCACTCCCACGTGACAGTAAAATGTCATACTTTTTACTCCACTACACTTATCTGACAGTTTTAGTTACTAGTTAGGTTTCAGGTGAAGATTTTACATTAAGTATGAATTGAATTAAATATAATTGGGGCCCCTTGTCACATTTCGTTTACATTGGAGTGGCCTGACTAACTAATTGTATATAAAGCAGGTAAATTTAGGTCTACCTCGACCAGCTTCAATAGTAAAATGCTGTTTAGACACTGATACTGATTATAATCAGTATTAATATTATCATATTTTCTATTGCCTAATACATACAGGATTTTTGAGGAAGATACTTATATTGATATGAGCAACCATTTTTACTTGTACTTTTGACACTTTTAGTAAATTTTGCTGATTGTACTTTTACTTTAATAAGGACTTTTGCTTGTAATGGAGTATTTTCATAGTTTGGTATTAGCACTTTTACTGAAGCAAAAGGTCTGAATACTGAGACATGGACACAATATTGCAAAGATTCATGGGAGTTTAGATATTTTATTGCATTATGCAAATTGACATTCTTTTACAGTTGCTTGTTTTGTTTGTTATTATTGTTCATTACAGCTGAAAGTTGCCACAGGTGTGTAGCCCAGATAGTAAATCAATAGTTTATTATCCACATTGCTTTTTGTGGCCTGTGCAGCAGCAACATTTTCTCTGTGTAAACTGTAGACAAGAAAACTCAAACAGACACACGCACTCACACACAGGCAGATGGACTCACCCTGACCCCCATGAAGCGGTCTCTGAGTACAATCCAAGACAGCAGGAAGACAAAGGCCTTGTTACAACAGAAGAGTGCTGACGCGTCTGTTGTGTTGATCTTCCTGAGGGCCTGCAGGTACAGGTAGTTGGTGAGGATCCACAGCAGGCCAAAGGGAGCTACCTTGATGAAAAACACCTTGGGTGTCAGCCCGTCATCCCCGAAAAACCTACAGCACTCCCTGTGCAAACACACAATGCAGAGATCAGTGTTAGTATTTTGAAAAATGTGGTATTACTAATTAGGGGTTGATAAATATTATGTCTGCGAGTTCAACATAAACAGCTTTTAACAAATGATACCAGGGAGACCAGACACAGCAGAATGTTTCAAGTAATTCCCATATTAACTGTTAACATCTGAATAAACATTGTATCGCAGGGCATGTGGGACCAACTGTACTCTAATGGATAACTAAGTATTCACAAATACAACTGGATCTATTGCAAGACATTAAATATTTCTGAGCTTAAGTTAAACTGTCTCCATTAATGAAAATCAACTATATATCTACATGTATCTGTTTCTCAAACTTTCTACACTGCATACCCTCTCTATCATGCCACTATTATGACCATTATGTACTATTAAGCGACAGACAGAGGCAGGTTTAATTCCAATAAGAAGGTTATTTATTGTTGATTGCTGTTGAATCCTGAACGAAACCTGTTCAAGAACCAGAAATAATTTGACGCAAAGGGCATACTGCTTCCTAATATTTCCTGTTTGGAGCCACAATTGCTACCTCAACGTCACATTTTTGCACATAACTAATGATCGATGTATGCGTGCACTACGTGTATGAACGTGTGGCACACCAACCATAGTTTGCAAACCTGTGCTCTAGAGTTTAAGTATAAAACAGGGCAATATCTTTGCAGATACAAGGTAGAGTCAATTAAATTGAAAATAAAATACTTCAAGTATTATTTATTGTAACAAGGGGCATAAGTTTAAATCGACTGAAAATACCTACCTTCTCAATGTTACTTGAAACTCTCCAACATGTCAAATAACTGATTCTGGTAATTGTGCATAGGTTGAATATCACTGGCAAGGTTGTGATGACTCAGTATAAAATGAATTATGGCAGCTCAGTCTTACTGGGCAAACTTTGGAGGCAAAATATTCTGACATTTTGTTAAGTGATTCAACTCCAGGGGCTGTATTTCTGGCCAAGTTTGAAGCTTTGTCATATATTATGGATGTTATTCACCTTCACTAAATTCAAGCTTAAGCCTGGCCTTGATCCCTGTCTAGAAGATTTTTTTTACTGCACACAAGAAGCTGTGGGTTTTCAAATATTTGAAATGGATGAAAATGCCCTTAAACAAACATTGGCCTGACAGTCAATGTGTGACACTCTATGAAATGTGAGAGAGAAACCAAACCGTGACATTGTGTATCAGTATCAAAATATTTGATTGTGATCCTGTCCACACTGCTGAAATGTTCTCCTAAATAAGACATGATGCACAACTCTGCTGTGCCAAGAAAAATATGTATTCTACCCCCATCTACATGACTCAACCCTTTTGACTGCTACTGTTTACATTGTTCTTAAATTACAGAGTTTATCCGAAAAGCATCAGGCCTGTGAAAGCGATGAAGCAGCAATAAACGAGGAGTGGCAGGTAGCACATTTGTCCTGCCGGATAGTGAAGAGCAGCATTGTTCTGAATCAGCTCCAAAGAGCTGAGTGTGCACTAAAAACACGCACTGCTCACTCCCCCTTTATTCACACAAAACCAATTCACTGACAATCACATTAAAGTCCATCATCATTTCATTACAGACCCTGGATCACCTTCAAATCCAACTCAATAACAGTTTGTGATTTGTTTCTGCTTTGCTGTTGCACCTGCGAGATCTGTAATCTGCACTGCAGTTTTAGAAAGACCTCCAGCTCTGCAGTTTTTAAAGCATCTAGCAACTCATCAATTCAACACTTGAGGGGACTGCATTTCAATTCAAACGATTTTAGATTTGATTTAATTGGTATAATAATCAAAACCAACATTAGAAGATTTTTATTTACATAGAAGATTAAAAGACATGTAACTGTATCTTGATGACCGTTTTGTGATGTATTGTATCCTATATGTTAATCTATAACAATCATTAAGGTTTGACAGAAGAATCATCTTTACTCATGAGCTTCTGACCACATCTGGTGGTTTTTCTCCGCGGTTTTGCTCAGTTAAGCAAATCAAATGAAAGATAAAAAAAAAAAAAGATCAGGGAGAAAAAGCTTATAAGTGGACGAGCTGAGTTAATGTTTCTTATGATAAACAACTATTTTCAAGGCCAAGAATGAAAATAAATACTAAAAGGAAAAAGCATACTTGTTTTTACCCTGGTGACTGTGACAAAATAACAGTCAAACCTTCTGAAACTACAGTAATGAGAAGTGTTTTGACTTCTATTGAAGTGAACAGGTATCGACTTAATCTCAGTACAGCAGGAAAGATACAGTGTAATGAAGAGCATCTGCCTCCTACAGTGGAAAATCATCTTCACTCATATCTATGAGAAGAGACACCAGCTATTACAAATGTCAGATCCTTTACCTCTCCTTTGCCCAGCGCTTTATATAAAGAGACAGGACGGCTATTACAAATATCAACTCTTGGTCTCCATTTCTCTGCATTGTCTGAGATTCACCAGCAGGTACAATTTGAATAAACACAAAGGAAACGGGGTGCTTGATATTCGGAACACATCAGCTGCGAGCCGAGGAGTGGGAGCCCCAGATACGTGTGTAAGTCCTTAAAAAGGAAGAATTACATCACAAAGGTGCAGCAGAAATACAGAGTCGATCTCCCCCTTCAGCTAACCCATCCACCCCACCTTCCACTCCACCACCCTCTTTGTCTCTCTGTGCTAAAGTAGCACAGCAGGTAACAGAGATAAGACTTTTGTATAAAGACCATGATTTATGCACTGTTTCAACTGTGAAAGCTCTTCTAAGACTTTGGTTTAAGTTCTTTCTGTTTGCTGCAGCCATATAATTAAATATGGGAACCTGATATTCCAAGTTAAGCAAGTGGGCTATCTTGGAAATCAAATATAAACAGAGAGTGACTGTGCATAACTCAGCAGCAAACCTAGAGGGTGAATAACCCCTTCAGTGAGATTATCAACAGGCCTAAATTAGTGCTGCTATTCTAATTGTAAATGTCAACCAGATTAAACATGAGGTGTGTGTTTCCTTGTGTGGTTCAATGGTACACTGGTAAGCTTCTAAGTATTATACATCTTTGATGTTTAACATTGATCCAAGCTCATTTTGTCAGTGTTTGTGACCACTTCAATCAAACAGTGAATTCATCTTTATCTTATTTCTGGAGGTCTGAAGAGGTAAAGATTATCCAATAATTGACTTATTCTCCCCTGTTTATCATCTGATGATCCCTCGGGATTGTCTTGTGATCCTTTTAAGGGGTTAACCCCTAAAAGTTTGGGAACCATTATATTCATATATTTGCCACAAGCCTTTTTCAATAATCTTCACAGAATGTGCCTGAGTATTTCAGCTGTGGGTTATATCAGTATAAAGAAGAATAGTGAGACTATTTGTTATCTGTTGAGAAAACAACTCTCCACAAAACGATTTCTAATGACTGCAGTGCATTCTGGCCTTCTGAGGCTGCTGCTGATGGGAAAATTGCTTTTTTTTTTTTTTCACTGATGTGAAATTGTACGATTGTTCAAGTCTGTGTATCATCTGTGAGTTCAGGAAAAAACTCGACATTTACTGTTGATATTTTTCTCTTCTGTCATTTCTGTTGGAGCTGCAGAAGAAATATTTTGACTTCACATCACAGTGTGTGTACTTGGCTTGTTAACCATTAAAAAAACAGATTTTAGCAATTAAATAAACCAAGAAACTAAAGCGACATTACTGATAAGACTATTTTCAATAGTGTTTAGACGTTTTAGGATGGACCGAGTGCACTGGCCAACTCTATACACTGAAATTCATGTTACTCTCATTATGCCAGTTTTAGCTTCTCTTCGCCGGGCCCCCTGTGAGTTAGAGGACTGATTTTGAAACTTTTGTAATACAGGGGATAACATGGACAGGCACCTTTGTATTTGAAGGAATTGTTGTATCATCTAAGCACTGGCAGGATCCTTTGCTGATGGTTTTCAGAGCAGAGACTGCTGACTGTTCCAAGGTCATTTTTTTTGGTGCACTTTGTAGATTATACACTTATCTTTTATAAAGTAGTGTGTTCTCTGTTTATTCACCCTCTTCCCTTTTCTTCTACTTGTCTCACTCTCCAGCTTCTCTTTTATAAGTGCTATGTAAGTATAGTTTACTTGCTTGGCTTGCATTACTGTGTATGCAGTGACAGTCTTCTCACCTGAATCTCTGTCTGGGTGTCTGCCTCTCTGGACTCTTGCACAGGTGGCCGATGTAATAGAGGGGGAAGAAGAGGCAGTTCCAGGTGGTGGCAAACCAGGTGAGGGTGAAGGGGGCGTCAAACTGCTTAAAGGTCAGTTTGGCCAGCTGGGTGGACCCTGCCCAGGACGAGCACACGCACATAACCATGGCGACACCCCACAGGGCCTTGCGCACCTGTACGGTTGTTACTCTGATGCAGCAGTGAAGTCTCCGTCTGTTGGAGCCGGACTCTGCTCCTGTCGTACCACCAGCTGACTGTGTGTCTGTGGTGCCCACCACATTCTCCCTGGTGCGGTCTTCTCCTGTAGATGAAGACACACACGTTAGATTGACAGCTAAACACACACTCTCTTTTAAAATACTTTATACTACTATATAAAAACAAAAATATATAATTTATCTATGTGCTTATTGTATTTCTACAAGTACTGCAGTTGTTTAGAAAATATAGTTTAACATCTTACATGTACACACAGCATATAAATGATTTGATTCTCTATCTGACCTGAGCGGGTATAAAGGGAACTCTTTTATCTGTGTGAGTGACTTCAGGTCAGCCACATCTTGACATTCTTTTCCGGATAAAAATAGCTGCTTTCACAGTTTAATTGAACTTGAAGGTAATCAATCAGACATCTGAGTTAAAAATGTGGTGATCAAGTGTGACAGGCTGCAGCCTAACAGAGGACAAAAGAGGGCAGATCTGATATCCAATCCAAGACGACCTCTTCTCGCAAGTTACAATGACATGTGTGTGTGTGTCTATGTGTGTGTCCATTTGCCTAAACACACAAAGGCACACACAGCAACACTTCACTTTCTATTGCTCCTGTCAAAACCTGATAGCCACCATACTTCTTCAATAATGTGTGAATTGAAACAAAGTGTTGACGTGCTGCTTTCTGCCCCACTCTACGCCCACTCTGCACTTCAAAACTGATTCACTTACCAAGGTTATTTTGTTCCCTTGAGTCATTAAACTTACTTATGGTTACAGTCTATTGTCTACTTGAAACAAGTCAGTTATAGCTGAATAATCGCGTGTGACAATATAAAAGTTAATAAGCTTAAAAGCAACATTCAGAAGATTCTTCCAATTGTTCAGGTCCTCTACATGGACAGTTATTCTGCAGATAACAATAAATACATTATTCATTAGACAGATTCCCTGCCTCCCTTTATCTCTCAGTGACATTGTGTATTGACGATACATTTACATGAACACTATCATCGGTAAAACCCTAATAAATCAGACCGTCTTTGAGCCAAACAGCGCCAGTAGCTACTGTACGCTTTCACCTCGGAGAACAAAAACCCATCTCTGTCTCATAATGGTTGTGTAATATGCAACATGCATCTTCTGTATCTTTCTGCCTTCCAACAAGTTAAAAATGAGGGATCACCCTAATGGTGTCTCCAGAGGTAATGATGTGCCACAGGGAGCCTTTTGCCGATTCATCCGCACTGTACACTGCTGCCTGGAATACAGAAAACACTTCAAAAAGGCCTGAGTGAGACAAGACTAAATCTTAAATTACCAGTGAAAACGATCATTATACACCATCAACAAGACACTGAACTCATTAGAGTATATTATTTCAGTTGTCCTGTGACTGTTTATCGCCATATACTCGACACTGATGACACCATCTGTCTTCATGTCAATGTGATCTATGTTAAGAAAGGATCACCTATCGATGGAAGCAGCTTGCTACGTATTTTACAAAAGAGCAGTGTAAAAGGGCATCCATCATGTCCGATGAGGCGACTCATTCTTCCAGGGAGAGCTGCATCTGACCTTGCCAGGTGGTCTCATCATATCACAGATTAACTTCCCTGATGACTATCGCCTCTCATGCTAATGCCCCCGGCTTCCCTGGGCTCTCCTGTGAATGCACAAGAGATTCTTATTTCTGTTTATCTACTGAATGCGTGATGCAATTAGGATGAAATTATGCAGCATTATTTGGACATCCTGAACAATGTACAGGCACTCAACAGCCCCAAGAGCCCAGAGGCAAATATGGCAGCAATGAAAGATGATTCAAGATCATTGTCTGTTATCGCAATGAAATGATGAATCAGCAATGATCAGAAAAAGAGACAAGTCGGTGTCTGTCAAAGTCTTGTGCACAAGGGTGAGAATTAAGTTTCTCTATTCTGAGCACCAAGCCTGTTTGCCTTGTTCTGAAGGTCATCTCTTGTTTACGCTGCTCAGTTTTTTGTCCTTCCTCTGCCACCGTCCCGCATCCCCTGGCCCTGGCCACTGCTTCATACTGCAGCACAGTTTAATCTTCCAAATGCAGTGATGGGCCAAGCCAATCAGCCCCCAGAGAGGCACTGGGACCCAGCTAAGCATTTCCAGCTCTGGCACATGTGAGCACACTTAGTGAAGTGTCATGACAACATTAAGCAAAGTGTTATTCCTGCGAGACAGCCTGCACTGTCGGTTACTAGACACAGAATATATTATATCTCGTATTCAACACATTTGCATAAATTATTAATTAATGCTTCTATGATTAAATGCTGAGACATTAACATGTATTCAACCAGTGAAGCACCTCATTGACTAAAGTAACAGACTTTTTCTTTTTTTACATTCAGCCTGACGGTGACTAATGATATTGTATCAACCTTGACTGCCGGCCGGTGATGAACAATATGGAGCACCGCTGAACTCATCAGTGTGAGAGAGCTGGGTTAGTTGAGTGGCTGAGTGGAGTAGAAAGGCTCCTCTGCTTTCGGCATTTGAAGCCATTGTAATCATGACGCAAACACCAAAGAAAGAGTCTACTTCTGTAACTGCTAAATGATTAACTGGAAGCTCTTAATCTTATCAGTTCATAATCAAATGTCAACTGTCAAGGTCAGCCCGTGACGCCAAGATGACTGCAATAAAAATGCAATGCAATTTTTGGTTTGATTTAGTGCATTTTTATAATATTCATAATTAATCTCTACAAAACAGGTGTAGCTGCAGATTATTTGCAGCAAATCAGATGGTTAATTTTAACTCTGCATGAAAATATCTCCACTCATCCAACACATGTTATGTCTAAATGTATTTATATGAACCAAACAGGCATCTGTGAAATCATGGCGACAGGAAGAAAATGTTTGGCATCCTTGTAGAACGAGCTTTGGATCAACAGCTGACAGCCGTATATGACTTGAAATGTATTCATCCCAACCTCTAAGCTGAATTAAGGCCCACTAACACTATGGAGTTCAATGTGTACAGGTAAAGGTGGTCTCAAGAGTAGAGAAAAAAAAGTGTTAAAGATGATTTTTCTATAATGCTTAAAGCATTTATAGACTGAAAGGACTATTTTAGTCCTACTGAGTCTTTATCGCAGTGAATCATTGCATGCTTTCCTCATTTAGGACGAAAATCCACCTGTTTTGGGCAGCACCTCTCCTCCTGTGTGAAAATCTATAAATGAATCAATCTTTTTACCACTAAAGGCACAGTAAATCAATCATTACCTTATATGCTCATTTGTCTGCCTCTAGTGTTTTAGTGCACCTTATAGGCTTGACATTGAATATACATCCTACTCCCAGTAGGGTCGAAACACCACGATTGGTGTTGAGATTTATCTGGCCATTACCGAGCCAGTTTTCCAGCTTTTTCTCCTACTCGGGCCATGCTTCCCTGCTTTCCAACCAGCCTCATTCCCACTCCCACTCTCCTCCCTCCCCCTGCAGACTCTGCAGTGCAGATCTCTCCTGCTGATAGCTGCAAATCCCAAACGTGCCAGCAGAGCCCTGCCTGACTGCCTGCTCTTACAATTCACAGAACCTGGCCATGACGGGCCGAGAAAGCCATGCTATGTCCCTCTGTAGCTCCCAGAACAGGATCTCTCTGCCGCCCTGCCACTTCCAAGGAGCAAGAACAAAGATACTAGCAGGCAGCGATGTTAAAATCAGACTAGGGTTGGTTTCCCAGTCTGGCCAAACAACTGTCAGGAGTGTTTCGCTGGGACCTTGACTCAGTCTGAGACACTGAGGTAAGAGTGGTTTGGCTGTTTAGCGACACCTTCGTGGGAGTGAGAGTGTACTGCAATGCTCTGCCTCAGTGATTCAAGAGGGTAAACAGATCAATCACCGATATACACTTCAGAGGAACTCTTCTCCTTGTCATACTGTCTGCTGGGTTTCTACTTGCTGATGAATATGAATTCACTGATGCAACTTACTCATTCAGTCAAGCTCATAATCAAACATTATAGAGTGTTAACAAGTGTCAAAGTCCTTATTTGACTAAAAGGTGCCAAACCAAATAGCTTCTTCGCACAAATAAAGGTAAAACACTTGTTCGTCTTTAAAATCTTTGGCTGTCACACGACATCAATCATTGCATCAGTACTCTTTATAAAAATAGATCCTTCAATCCTATGTTGACTTATGTGATTTGTCATTTCTGACATGTAAGTCTGAGCCTTACAGTCTGTACTGGTTTTAAAAGAAAGAGACTTTAGAGGAATGCTGTGAATTGTTTTTTTTTTCTATTGCTATGAACTACAAACTACAAATGTCACATTATGGAGGTATAGTAGTTTAATCATGGCAGACAGACGGTCAGTCAGACAGACAAGCAGCACACAGACAGGAAGCAGTCACTGTCTTTGTAATCTCTTCCTTTGACAGACAGTAGGAGTCTGTGATACTTGGCTGTGACAGCATGGTAAGGCCAAGCTGTCAGTCAGAAGCCTTTCAACACACCAGAGCCGGCTCATCTGACAAGCCTGTCTTGCTCAATAACACAACAGAGAGACAGGCGGAAAACACACCCTGCTGCGTCAACCAGCTGATAGGCGTGACCGCATGGGGTGAGGGACAAAGGCCCAGGAGGGCAGACAAGGGCAGGGCGACTGTTACTGATCCCGCTCTCCTTATTTCCCGACCAGTTTCTCCTTCAACCTAAAAGGACAACGGAGCGTCTTCCTCGACGAGTAGCAAACTTGTTGTTTATCACAACCCTGACCTGCCCAGCTGGTTCAGCAGATGCTCACGACACAGGTCAATGCTGCGGCCCTCTGATACCTCATTGGTAAGTGACACAACAAAACACTGGTGCAAACCGGCCAGAGTGTATTTGTGTGTGTCCGTGTACTGTCTGTTACAGTAGAGCAATAGCAATTACTCATATTTGACACCGGGCACACTGCCCGATAGTATATCCCCCCACTCTTGATGCACCATCCCTCTCTCTTGCAGTCACTCACAAGAGTGAATATAGCGTCATGGACTTAGAGTTTAACAGACTGGCAACATTCCCAGTACTTTCCGTGACAAATCAATATTTAAAAGCTTGGCCACAGCGTCCCTGTTGAAGTAATAGATAGGCAACCACCGCAGGTGTACACTCTTAGTGTTCGCCCAAACAGCGGTTTAACTCCCTCCCTGTGCCCCCAAGGCCACTGATAATGAAGGAACTCTATCAGACTTACATAAACCTAAATTATGACTTCGCTATTTTTCGAAACATCTTAACCTTTCTGTTACGTCAGAAAGAAAATGGAAAGTTAAACAAGGTTTAGATGGAGCAAACTGCCAACTAAGTAATTTTCACACATGAAATGCAACGAAGCAAACAGCATGGATTTTTGCTGACAATACTCCCAGGCTGGTCACAGCTACTACAACTGCTGTAGGAATGTTGGAAATATTTTGTCATTTCAGCTCTGTAATAATTATCCTTCTAGGCACATCACAACTGTATGTGTCTGTTCTACTGGCTGCTTTAGACATTTGGAGAGGATAGGAAGCCTTCCTGCACCCTGAAGGAAGCTTTCGGATCAACCACACTCAATTTGGGATTAGAGCCTAAAGCCTTCTCTTTACAAGTTTTTGCAGGATTTTGCTCAAAGATGAAACACTACTACACTGTTACAGAAGGCATTTTCTTATATGAAATACAAGTGAGATATGCAGTGAGGAAGTCATGGCAGCAAACATCTAATGAATGAATCAAATTAGTGCGTAACAGCCGCCTATTAAAATCTCATTTATTATAATAAAATTGATACTGCCTCTTACTAAAATAAAGTCCTGTCATTGTGCATTCATTGCACACATCAAGTGAGAAAGTACTGTAGGAGGAGGAGTCTCGCTTTGCCTTCAAAGTCAATAACAGTCAAAGGATGAAAGCAAGATGTAACATTTTAAAAGGAGCTTGTAAATGTCATAGTCTGTTTCTCAGTCCCTCCTCCTTAGCCACTTTCCCAGTTCCCCTGGGGCCCTTTGATTGCCATTTTCCATCCGTCCACCAGATGCCCTCAAACTTTCCCTCTTTTTGACATCACCTGACTGCTCCACCCATTAACCACACCTGTTCCCACTCGCCTCATCTACTCTGCACTTGCCTGGTCATCCCCACACCACCTCCTTACCTGCATCTAGTGTCCTCATCAGCCCTGCAGGTACTTAAACCAGCCCATTCTGCTCTACTTTCTCTGTTTGTCACATGGTAGTGTTAGTTTTGTGCCTTGTGTGTTTTGCTTTTTGGATTCTGTAACCTGAACTTTATCCTAGATCTACCTGTAAGCATTCAGAATCAAGAAATCACTGAACTCATCTTGTCTGCCCCTGCACTCTCCCTCATCATTGTGATTTTAAACAAAACCCACCAAAATTAATGTCATTACCATACAGGATGCAGATGAAACATTGGAACATATGTTTAACCTTGCTATTGCATACTGACATTGTTGCTATTCACACAGGCCTTAATTTACATTTACAGTGCAGTACTTACAGATACAAGTAAGACACATGCAAATGTGCAAAAGATGCTAGACTGTACTTATATGATTTCCTACTGCTCTTTGTCATGTTGTTTTGTGTTTAACATTGATGACAACTCAAATTTTTGTGTCATTCATCTTGACTTGATGGATTATTAATGTTTTAAGTTATTATTTCATTACTATGGCTTCCTTACTCAGTGGTAAATGCCTAGTTTATTATTATGATGAGGACGACACAAAGAGCAGGGCAAACCAAATCAACCATCTTTCATCATTTCATCACGTCAAACTTTATCCACACAAAAGTCTAATACTTGCCTTTGCTGCAGTTTTAAACAAATCTCTGAAATCGAGTGAAAGCTGTCCACAATGAAATCATGAATCTTTCTGATTATCCACCCAAGTGATAAACAATTTCACTCAAGTACAATACTATGTTTAATCATCTGTACATTTTGACCTACACCTCAACTTCTGTGCGTGAACAGTTATAATTTGCCATTATTGGATTGATATGCAGCTATCTGTGGTCAAAGTGCATGGAGTCCTGGGGAAAGGTTCAGTGTGCTCATAATAGCAGCTGGTGAAGTATGACTGGCTTCCTGGGGGACATACGTGCACTGAATCATTTTTTTTTTTAAACATGCCTGTTCTGTTTCAAAGTGCAATGAAATTACAGAGATTAAAGGGACTTTCATGAAGTTCTTCTACCCCTGACAACACAGACATTCCCCAAAGACATCATTACTAAAAAGACATTTGAAGAGAAATCAATAATTATCATCCATGGGCTGCTGGTTGGGTGAATTTGTCAAAAGAACACAGAGTAAAAACTAAATGCTCTAGATGAAGACAGTGAATCAAACTTGTGGCTGTAGGCAGTAAATACCCAGAAATTGTCTTTTGTTACAAAACTAAATCAAGCAACATTGAAGGAACATAGGATGATTCTGGTATGTGCTGCCTGATGAGAGATTGTTGTGTTACTAGCCTGAAGGTGTTGCTTGAATAGCTAAGTCTGGTGTCAGAATTGATTGGTGGCAGTTTTACCTCAAAGCACATAAAAGTCTGCATCTGATTTGATAGTTCCTAAAGAAATGTTGGAGATTTAGTGACAGTACCAACCTAGGAAAACTACAATCTTACATTCAAATCCGAAAACAGTAAATTAGACTTTTGAATTTGGTTTCACAAAGCAGGACACATAAGACAAAGAAAAAACACCACTGAAGATCCCAAACTGTAAAAAAAAAGATGTCTTTGACAGTCGTGCACAGGTTGTTAGTGAGGAGAACAGAGGTTTTAGAGCTGGTGTTACATAAGCAGCAGAGTCTCTGAAAAGCTGTGTGTTGATCTGCTGTGGACCCCTGTGATTCCATCCTCCTTCAAAGCAGCTGCTGAAATGGGGAGCTGAACATCATAAACTCTACAGCTGTGACTCCCTTCAGCACAATACTGGATCGCACCCAAACACACCACACACACATACAATCCTTTCTCTGTTCAGGGCCTCCAGTCACAGCGTAGCTTTTGTTAATTCTGCATATAGAAGCTTGTCAAATAGCAGCCCGCCATCTCAGTTATTCTAAAAATAAAATATTTTTAGCTGACATTCACACTAATAAGCTTACAATATTTGGTAATTCCGCATCCGTGCTTTTTCTGAGGTTATTCAGAACGTCTTATGGTGTCTTAATATATGCAACACAGTTTAAACAGCTTAATTTCATCATTTTCTGCAGTGTCCATGTGAAACTGCATGAAATTCCCTCATTCATATTCAAGCAGCTGGTCTAGTCATTAATTATGAATAATTAAGTATATAAGTATTTTCATATAATATCAGATCATTACTCCAGACTGTTGTGATCTCCCTTACAACAGCAGCATAGATAGAGTTAAGCTTCACTGACAAGTCTTAGTCAGCAAACTCTGCAGCTCAAGTTTTGACTCCCAAAACTACTGTACTGTGAGAATGAGAAGTAAACAGTTTCACAAGTTATTGTTTTTGTAATTAACTTTTGTATTAAACACATCTCCAGCTCCACTGACATTGATGCAAATGATTTGCAAATTAGCTCACAGGTTTATCGTCGCCCTCAGTGTTCATTTAAGCTACTTTACCGCACTGCACAAAGCACAGCCACCAGCAACCTTCAGACATAAGCTGATCGAACAGTAATTTTACCTGTGAGTCATTATAACTTCTTTGGACTATTTTCATGTGAATTGTCTGTTTTAATGTGTATGATAAGGATGCAAACTTGTACACACAAATCATTTATTTCATCAATTTCGTCCTTATTTCTTATTTAGGTTGCCTAAAAGATGCAACTGTGAGAGGGATTACTTCAGATGCAAGGTGAAATCAGCAGCCAATTCGGTGTTTTCCCTACTCTCATCCCTGCACTGAAGGGTGGATTAAAAAATGCATAACATCGGCTCCTTTGCACAAGCACAAGGATGAGGAGAACATTGGAGGAGGAGAACAGTACAGTCAGGAGGAGAGCTATGAGACTATACTTGGTCAGGACTTCAGGACAGATGCGTTGGGTTTGATGCAACACACACACTCACACTCACAAGGAGTCAGGGAGGAGCTGTCAGAAATGTCAGTTTCTTAATTGTGTTCCTGCAGATCAGACAAAGCAAGGGGATCCAACATTAGGACTGATCCGTCACAAAGCCACTAGTCTGGCAGAGCATTTACAGGGACCACTAACATGTTTAGTACTGCTGAGGTTCATGTCTCAGCTGTCCTGACATGATGCTCTGGTATTTTAGCTGTGACTCTTGCAGTCAGTGATGGGTAGGGGGTGGAGAGTGAGAGGGGAATCCCTGCTGCAATAACAACTTAGGATCCTCCCTATGGACCAGTAAATTTTGCATGGTGTTCATTGGACAGCATGAGTCACACTTACTCCAAAAGAAATAAAAGAGATAGAGAAACCAATGCGTCAATCATAGTAATTTGGATAATACAGGTCTATCCCAGGCTTCATTTTATTTCACGATGAAACAAAATATAGATAATGCGATTAAATTACGAGTGCATTTGGAGGCACCTAGATGCAGAAAATTGATCAGGATGCTTCTGTCTGATGTCAAACTGTTTGCAGAAATATTGCATCGTAGATTTAACGGTAAGTTGCGCGCTTGGCTGATTCCTGTGTTGTTTTATCTTGCTCACAGGGTAAGATTTTTTTTTTTTTTAAAGTTGATCCACGTCTTGAATGAGATACGTGAGTATCCTCTAGAGAAATATCATTTCAGATTAATAGAGGGATGCCTCTAATTTTAGGAGCATTCTGTGTAAAATGGATAAGATTCAGCCCCAGTTCACGGGGCTGCAGGCGGACTAAATGGATATGAACTCCCCCTACCTTCCACTTTGGTGAGGGTGAGTACCGGACTGTTGCAGGCGGACAGCGGGGCAACCCTTGCGGAGTGTTTCTTCATGATGATGAGCTCGGATGGGCTGAGCTCTAAACCGCTTCGACTACATCCCTGAAGCTGATTTGGTGCAGACACCAGACCTCTTGATGGGACCCTTGATATTTCTAGAGCCGCTCTGCTGCTCTCTGTCCCCGCGCATCCATCCAACTCCCTGTTGATGCCTCCCTTTTCTACCTCTAGTCTGTCGTATCCCCCCACCCCCTTCCTCCACTTGCCTTGCCTCCTCAAATCTGCTGTATCCAGTGCGCCCTGGCTGGTCTTTCTTCACGTACAGTTTGGAAATTGCTGCAATTCGCCAACGTCACACGTCCATCAGTTTCACCCCCCTCCCTTACCCCCTACCACAGCATCACAGCCACCTTCCACCACCCACTGTCCCTAAGCAGGCGTGTCCGGCTGTCCTCCCTGAACCCCCGTGGCCGTGGTCCCTCCGGGGCAAAGGACGCTCTGCGTGGAACTGACTGGACGAATGCACTGACCTGTCAGCATGCAGGCAAACTCTGCGCTATAACTGCACAGATACGATGGGACCAGCGCAGTGTGTGTGTGTGTGTGTGTGTGTGTGAATCACTAGAAGCAATCTAATTAGAGTTGTTTCTAGTGATTACAGTTATAATGAAACCATTTTGTTATTCAACCAATTCACTGGATTTTTAAGCATTTTTTTTCTGTTAATGGCATCAACGAATATTTAATCTATTTAGAACAGAAATTGTGAAGAGCAATCAAAATGTTGGTTATGAAATTGAAGACCAAGACTGAAGATCAACATGTTAAAGACTAATTTATTCTACTACATACTTTCTCTGTGTGTTTAGTCTAAGGGTTTGAAATTTAGTGCACATTGTGCTGAACTGACACAGAAAGATTAAGGATGTACACACCCTGCTTTTTCTGTCTTGATACACTACCTTGACTCAGGGTGCTGATCCAATACCAAATTTAAAATCAGCACTGTGTGGGACTCATTAGAAACATATCTGTGGAGGGTAACATGAGGTCAGGGATTGCTGACTAATGCCCACCATGACTGAATTGATGCAAATCAGAATTGTGACACTGTATCTATCGTGGATTGGTTGGATGTCATGGCTGATCGCTGATCTGTTTAATAAGGTTAATTTCAGCACTGATAATGATCTCGCATATCAGATCAGTGCATCCCTAAGAAAAATTCTGCACAGTCTTATGATGTCTGGGCAAATCTATCTTCAAATATTGTTGTTTGATTTTCTGTAAGACAAATGGCTACAATCTATTGCCATGAACACACTCTACGTTAGTACCTTAACTGTTCAGAGTATCAGTTGACCGACTGATGTCTACAGTCATTGACTTTGCCAAAGTCATCTCAGTTCAGATTGCATTGGTAGAAGCACTCAAGTGGGTAACATTTTCAGACTTATCCATGAGGTGAGAGAGAGGTGATGAAAACATTGCAGTGTTTTGTGACTCTTGTCTGTTAAGTCATTCTACCAACAGCAGAAATGGGTTTTGAAACCTGAAGTGACAACTGTGAGCTTCACACATAAACTCACTCTGTGGTAGCAGCTGGTCGGCTGAAATTGTGCATGACATATATCTTTATCATGTACATGTCACCTGTGTTTCCTGAGAGGCAATTATACATAAAGAGATAATACATCAGGGGGAAGCAGATTGCTGCTCAGTATTGATCTGAGAATGCAGCTACTGTCCCTGTGACCCTGCCTTAATGTCTTTACAGATATACATATATGTGTGTGTAAGAAATGGCTCTGCACATGTGTGTGTGTGCGTGTGTAAGCCACTGACTGTGAGCATGCCTAAAGGAAGCTGCACTGAATAATTCACTGCTTATACTCCACCTCACACTCAACTAAGAATCCCCTGCCCTGCCTAACTAGGACAGAGCTCTAAAACACTCTGCCCAGACCCATTCTGTCGTCCCTCAGCAACTAAATTCACTGGATCTTTTAGTATTTTCCATTGCTTCCCACTCCTGTGTTTGGGTTTTGAGAATGGGAAACGTCAGCAACAGTGGATGAGAGCTAATGGATGAAGTGAAAGAGCTCATGGTGAACAAACTAAAAGAGCAGCACAGGATGTCTGATGGATAAACATTATAAACATGTCAGCTATGAATTATATTGTTGTGTATGACAGTGAAAGATTCCACATCACTTCTCTTTGAGTCCCATTTGGGCTCTGCAGCTGCCAGCTGTCTTTTGGAACTAATATTTTCAGTAGCTGGTAAGAGCATGAAGATTCATAGCAGCACATGCTATTATTGATAAAAAAAAAAAAAAAAAGGAAGAGGAAGAAAAAAAAGGCAGGGAGGTGGAATAGGTGGTGCGGGCGAGATCATTAAAGAATCCCAGTCAGTGACTCATTCACTTTAATCTCAAACACGGAGGAGGATCAAACCAGTCCATGCTCTGAGACGCCACATGACAACTCTGTCTCTCTCTATCTAGCACACATTCACAGACTGAATATGAATAGGAATAAGTGTGTATGAGCAACAAAATAGTGTAAAAGGGTTTCCACATCAGCACAGCCTTTTTAAATCCCTATTACTATCCAGAGACTGATAAAAGCAGATCTGGGACGAGAGGCGATTATTCTTCCATGTACAGTGCACTCCAAAGAGATGCTTGTACTTTTCTTAAATGTTTATTCATCCTGAATAATGAGGGAAGATGCAGTAGCCATTTTCCAGGCCATCTTTAACTGTACCTATCAGTGCTGCTATAATCTTCCTATTGATGGTAAAATCAACCAAACATGGAAATGCGTCCTATAAAGTTTTCTTGAACAAAATAAATGCAACTATTAAATACATTATTCCCTATAAGTTGGCTGTACAAGACAGACACAGTTACCTGACTAAAAGTTTCCCTGTTGCCAGCAAAAAAAGCTAGAAAAGGAAATTACTGTGAAGCTGATCCTCCAGGGAAAGAGTAATGGCTAGATATTGCTCAGGAAATGTATTTAATGGAAAAGTTGACCTTTCTTTTGAGAGTTTTAGGAAATATTTTTGATAGAAATTTGGAAAATGGATCATTTAGCAAAATGAATGTAAGAGTTTAAATATTGAATAATAGTGAATGAGAATTGCTACATTTACTCACACTTTATCCAATAGTGCATGAGATATTTCAAAACCACAAGTCTCAATCTAATGGTGGCACTTGAAGAAAAGTCAGAGGATCACCAAAGTCATTACGATTCTTCTTTTGGGGACCATGAAGGTCTGTACAAAATTTCATGGCAATCCATCCAATATTGATTTACCAACTGACAGACTAACAGAAAAACAACATAACAACAACACAACAACAACATAAGTTGGTGAACAGAAAACATTTGACAGTGGCTAACCACAAACTAAATATGTTTTCAGATCATTATGTTGGACAATGTTCAATGACTAACCATATTTAAAAAAATACAGACTGAGCTTTAGAGTAAGAATTTGCACCATGCATCATTCAAAAAAAGTTCAAATAATTAGATATAACACAGGCTGTATTTATATATATTCACCGCTTTCACAATTACAGATCAGCTGTTTATTGTAATCCTACACTGCAGGATGGGAAAGAGAAAAATGAGGTGGTCTGAAATCTATTTTATTGATTTTGCATAAAAGTGCTTCAGCTGCAAATCAGACAGCACAGAGCGCTTGATAGTGGAAGATGATTGAGTTGGAGTGCTGAAAGGTGTGTGTAAGAGTAAATGATTTCTTGCTGTCCTATCTAAATTAACCAATTGTGCAAATGTGTGTAAATGTGCCCGTCTTAATTTGTGTACAGAAGCTGTTTGGTACACACTGTGCTGTTGTAGTTGCTTCTTTGCCAAACATTAACAGACTTGTTATTGGCATTTCTTATCCAGTTACACAGCTGATCCTGATTTAAGATTAAATCAATTCCTTGTCTAACAGCAATAACAACTACTTAATGTGAGGCAGCTGAAATTAAGAAAGCATCAAGACACTCCTGGACACAGTGTAATGAGAGCAGAGCATGTCTGACCATAATCCAGGTAATGTAATTCATGGTGTAATTTCTCTGTAATTTGTGTTGAATATCAGTAGAAACAAGATTTATCTCAAAAGCACAGGTTAACATTAGGACATTACTCTCTGGATAATCCAACCACAAAGGAAACAAAAGTGAGATTAATGAAAATTAGCTGAATTATAAATATAATACACTATAATAAAACATTTTAGCAGTTACATATGTCAGAAAATGCTGTCATTTTTTGGTCTAAACATAAATATCTCAATTACTATTGGATGGATCAAAATAGGTACAAGACATTTAGAGCATAAAATCTACCGATGCAGATCCACAGACTTTTCCTCTTGTGCCACCATCATGTTTTCAGTTTTTAATGTAATTTCTTTATAACTAAAGGACAGCATGCCATGAAATTTGGTCCAGATATACTTTGTCTCCACAGGATAATGCCTTTGGAGATCTTCTGACTTTTCCTTTTCGTGCCATTAGCTGGATCAAAAATGTTGTTTATCTGGTGAAATATCTCAGCATCTACCCATGAATTGGCGCAAATTTTTGCACCAACATTCGTGGTTTCCAGATGACGTAAAATAGTAGTAGTTGTAGAAGTAGTAGTAGTAGTCAGCATGCTAAAGTTAGCATTCAGCTCAAAGCACATCTCACAGAGATGCTAGAATCAGACTCTGGACTCTATCTTGTTGTACAATGGCACCTTCAATAATGAACTACCTTGATTTTCTAGGTTACTTTTTGCAGCTTTCCCAGCTCTAAAATGATCAGACATAATCAAGTTTTGCAGAACGGGCAAAGCAGATGATTATGTACACAAAAATAAAATAGGTCAATTCATTTTAATTTTACTATGAATATTAATGGTGCAGTGGTTAATATTAATATCAAATATTGTTGCATGTGTTTTCTTTTAAGTAAAGAAAGAAAGGATTTCAGTGTTTTGCCCTCTGTGGAAGAATTGAGTGAACTTTTTATCTTCTTTGAACCATCTCTGTCCTCACTATTCCAGTCGAGGTCACTTCTGGCTCCTGCTTAGCATGGAAAACAGGTAGCTGATCTGTAAACATGAGAGCTGAGGGTTCATTACAAGACTGAAGAGGGGTCTGTCTCACTGCCCTCACACTTAATAACAACTCCCAGGGCGTGAGAAAAGAAGGGGCTTTTGGCATGGTGTCCTAAATAACAGCTTGTTTTTACTACCAGAAAGGTCAAGTCAAATTAACTTTCCCTCTTCTTGGGTACAATACATCTTCAGAGCAGATACAGTTCATCTGTGGAGGCAAGCGACTGTCAAGGTACTGCAACCAGCAGCAGTTTATTGGATTAATAGTCTCAGCAGGTTCCCCTGGGGTGTAGGATGGAGTAAACAGTTGCCAAAACACTTTCCCCATTTTAGTTACAGTACAGAGCTGCGTGATGGCCAACAAATGCATTGACCTTTTATACTATATAGTCTATATATAGACTACGTCTATCATTTAAAAATGCTGTGTCATACTGTTGGCTGATGTTTCTGTAAGAGAAACTCCACATAAAATATACCTCACGTTGTCTAGGGGTAAATTAATAACTCTGTGCATTATTGTAATTGTATTGGCAGTATATAGTCAGCCCTCCAAAAATCAGACTGACATCGACAGTGAATTTAAATGTTTTTCACACAATTTGTCTGCAGTCTGAAAATATGCTAAAAACAACATTAGCCTTCCACAAGCCTCAGCCCTAAATTGTTAGCTCTTCAGATGGATACATGGTGTAACTAGAGTACAGATTCAAATGATGTTCACACTGTATATCCTTATATATCCTATATGATGTTCACACTGTATATCCTTATATATCCTATATGATGTTCTGTGAAATATCAGAAACCAACTGCCCAAATCCCACATATATTCAGTTTAACAACAGCGCGATACTCACATTTGAGGGGCTGGTAATGATAAAAAAAATTTTGTCATTGCCATTAATTTAGTTGGTTGATGAATTGATTAATTGTTTTGAGCTAGATTAAATATATATCCCTTCCACATATAGAGGCAAACACAAACACAAATAAACAGTCTGTCATGAAACTTACTTGAGAGAAGAGTACATGGGTCAGTGACCTTATAACCTCCCACTCAAAACACAGAGCTGTCTAAGAGAAAACAAAAAGAGCTAGACTGGCTGCTACTTCACCGTGAGCGCTAAGTGGGACTTCCTCTTAATTAAAGCCACAGCTAATAAAGTCTAGCAGTATCTATTAAATGCCATCAAGTTGTAATACCTAGCGATGGCCCTTATAATCACACTCCACCCTGGTGGCCCACACTTAATCAGGAAGAGTGAGTCTCCATTAAATTTACATCCCACTAGAGGAATCAGCTCCAGACAGTCATTTCTACTTTCCAATTAAGGTTGTTTCAGAGCCACCACATGTGATGTGTGCAGGCAGGTCCAGAGGCTGTGGTCCAGTATAGGGCTCCGTACACTGGACAACATGTGGGCAGAGACGTTTCGACTGATGATTCTGACCAGTACCTGATGCAATGATGCCAAACAAGAGGGTTGTAAAATTGGACTTGACATCTAGGGAGGCAAATTGGGGACAGCTGGTGAGCCTTATCTGTAGGAAATGTCCTCCTTAAAAGGAAACAGATCACCTCCTATTTACATATAGATCGCAATGAATGTAATAGATAATAATACAGCCAAAATGAACATGTACTCCTTTTGTATTTATGTGACTTTCTCAGGGAAACTCTTTTTCCTTTTATGGCAGCTAAGCCACGCAGATTTTGTCTGAGCTGAGATCAAGGGAAGGTTGGAGAACAAACACATGCCAACTGCTGTTGCAGTCATCTCATCATAGTGACGCACACCTTCTGTGATTACTACATCTTTAGATACAAGTATATCTATATATTTTAGATTTTATTTGTTCATGGAAACTTTTGTAGGAGTCAGGCTCTCTTTTGAAGAAACACTAATAAAGTGGTGGTTCCATCTTCATTATCACTGTACTAATCCTTCAGGAGGCTACTTAAATCCTACTCACTCCAAGAACAAAGAAAACTGAAGACGTTTTCTCTCTAATAAATGGTGCTGGCTCCCTCTGTTGTCAAGCTACAGTATGACTAGTTCATCTTTTTTGCTGGCCAGTCAATATATATAAATAACATACTGCATGATAAATTCATTTTTCATTTTGCACCTGTCCAGTGTTTAATTTACCATTTAATGCATTTTAAATGAAACAGAAAAAAACTATCTCACTGTGTTTAACATTATTCAAATTGCTCTCAATTGCTGTAATTATAGGGCACCATTTTCAAAAGCTTCTCTCTTCCATTTGCATTTATATCAAATGATTACCTGAGCCTGAGAAGGGTTAGTGTGAAGTTCAAACAAATTATCGTTTCACATCATTTTTTCCAGTCTACTATAAAACAATTTTTATGAAAAGAAAATACAAGCGCTTATGTCAGAACAAGTAATTTTTTTACATGCAGCCCCAAAACACGCAACAAATATAACTTTTTATATATTGTGTTGCTGTGTTTTGACAGTAGTGTATGATCCAAATGCAAACTGAAATGTGAGGAAGTCATACATGTCATGCATGTCATACAAGCTGTCTTGGCTTTACACCAATTACTGAAAAACCTGTAGTGACAATATCCTGACACTGCAGAGCCTACATTGTGCCTGTAGGGGGCACTGTGACCACATGTACCCATGATAAAAAAATAAATAAAAAATTCACATAAAGACACTGGCTCAGCGTTTGGATGAAAAATGACCAAGAAATCAAACTGCTGCTCAGCAGTGGAACAAAAAAAGTGGAACAGCAGTAATGAAGGATGTTGATGTGACCCACATACACACCTGCACAAAATGCAGGCCAAGACATTTAGAAGCACACAACCATAGTGAGAGATTTTAGATGAACACAGCACTACAGTACACACATACACACACCTACACTAGAGGTAGCGAACAGCACAGTGTGATCACTTCTCACTTTCCACTCTCTTTCCTGTCCTTAAGGACATTGTTAGAGCTTTGTCACACAGTGAGGCACTCAGTCCCATTTCTGATTTGATTTCTTTCTTTTTTCAAGGGACATCCTATTGAGATGAAAAAAGATGACAGCGGGTCCAAAGTGACCTGAAAAACCACTGACAACTCTACCAACAGCCATGTATATTTGGTTCCCCAAAAAGGAAACATATCATGGAAAATAAGTTCAGTTAAAGCAACACTCCGACAAAGGTGGGTCAATTAGTAGGGGTACCATGGCTAGCCCTTTAGGTTTTGCTAAAAATGTATGTATTTAATTTTTTGAGAAAGGCAAAAAAAACAACAACAACAAAAAAAAACAGCGAAGCTCTGTAGTTTTTATCAAATGTTACACAAACAGGAGTAAATAGTGCATTTGTTCAGGACTATTTCAGTGCACATTGCACATTACTCTGGTGAGTATTTACAGCAGCAGAACAACAAAGGTGGATTTTCCTGAAAATAACTAAAATGCCCATGTTCATCATCATGGACATGTCTTTTTGGACAACAGTGGAGGTCTATATCAGGCTTTGGCTACACAAACATTACTTCTTAAAAATGGAATTCATTGTTGGTTTTGGTCTTTTTATAGAGTAGTTTGTTGTTAGAAAAATATGTACAATATTTTAAGCCTTATTGTTAACTTTGTAAATGGGAATAATCTCAAAAATGATCATGTCAAATCCAAAGCTCATCTGAACTCAAATATTCATTATATTCATTATAATATATATAATCAGTATATAAACCCTCTTTGTGTCATAGATATACAGAGGGATATGTCTGAATATATCACAGTATGATGCAGCTTTAATGTTTCGGTGCATTGCATGTTATTTTACATCCAGACAATTAGGAAAGGCTAATTAACACTAATAACAATCTGCAACATGTATTTTAACAAGGCACCAGAAATTCTTCGTCCCTAAATGTTTTAGATAATTGACGACTTGACCCTAAAACACTGAAATGCTAAGTTATTTATGCTGCTGAAGGATGCTTCAGCACATACAGCGTCACGGGATCAAACCTCTAACACCCAGTTTGGAGACCTAGACTATCCCAGCTCTGCACTAAATCATCTAAACAGCAAATGAAAAAAACAAACAAACAAAAAAACCATTATCTGAGCCTGAGCTCAGTATCCTGCTGTAAATGTTAGACATGGAGGACCTGTTGCCACCATTCATTGCTCCCCCTCCTGCAGAAACAGCCTAACTCTCTCCCTGCCAGTGACATAGGACCTTAAATGAGGGATTGAGCTAATCTCCATCTTTGTTACAGATGGTGCCATGGAGACTGCTGACAGAACTGTGAACATCCTGTGCACAAATAAGAATAAAATATTTCACCTGAGATGTTACAACTCAGTTATACAGAGATTTGATGATGCGAATCAATTTGCTTGAATATAATTGAGACTGGCAGACTGACAAAAATTGGGCACAGGATTCTGCCTTTTGTGGTGAATAATTCAAAGCTAGGGAACAAGTTCAAACACCAGGAAAGAAAGAAATGCGGCTGCCAGTTCGAGCACTAACAATATGAATATATTTCTCACGAGGGAGGAATGGTATGTATTGATTGCCTAGTGGAAAGAAGAGGTTAATTCTGCCTGTATAATCAAATTATCTTCAAGCTTCAGATCTGTTGGTTTTGTCTTTGAAGTACTGCGATTGGATGCTGAGTCCAGCCAGGTTGCTTTCAACACTGATCAAACTGGTTTCAGATCACTTGTGAACCTATCTTCCCATCCACAACAGCAGCAGCAGGTGTTTGGAGGCCCTTCAAAAGGCCAGGAGCAGGTGTGTGTGTGCTGTCAGTAGTGTAAAATTCACACTCTTAATCTCCTGCATCTCCACTTCTCCGTCCAACCTCAGTGAGAGCAAACAGGCAGATAGTGAGCTGTCAGTGTTGGACAGAAATAGAACTTGATGCCCTTGTGGTCCCAAAGCTGTAAATGCACAGCTTTGTGTGCTTGTTATCAGATTTATGGAAGAGCTGTTTTCTTTATCAGCTAGTGATGGAATAACCAAAAATGAGGCAATTCATCATTCCAATAAGACTGGTTCTCATTAGAGAGAGGAAGTCTCCTCATTATGTGTGGTGTAAGCAACATAGGAGACAAATGTCACCTGAAATCATGCTCCATTCTCCACACAGTAATTACCCTGAATTTACACTGAGGAAAAGGAGAGCAGTGCTCTACATCTGAAGGTTGTATTGTCTGTGTTTCAGACCATTTGCGCTTTATATAAAATTAGCCTTTTAAAGCTGTGAAGAAACAATATAATCATCTCAATGACCTGTTATAAACACAACACTCTTCTCTAATTAATTATACCAATATTTAATGTAATATTGTAGGTGGTATTGGGAGGGGGGGCTGGTCTTCAAGAGGGGCAGGGACCAAGAACTGGTGAGAGTTTAGATTTATTCTCAGTCTAAAGAAAGTATAAGCACTTTAAAAACTGCATATTTTTGGCATCCACAAGGGAGATAAAACAGTAATCAAAGGTTTCAAAAGCTTAAACAGTCATAAACAGTCAGAGTACTGTCCTTAAAGCGTGGAGTGATTGTGCATAGTAAGTACTTAAGCAAATAGAGGCCCGTGCATTGGCTCAATTTGAATAAGCATTGTGATTAAGTGGTTGCTCTGTACATGTAGTGGGCTGAGGGATGTGGACCAGTCAGCTCCCTGAGGGGTAGAGGAGGTTCAAGCCTTCCTGGCTCCTTCTGCACTCCCCCATTGGCTGTCTGCTCTCATCCATGTCCACAGCTCCCATAATTGCCTGATTTCCTGACCCCACGTTGGATTCTTTGTACGCTGGGGGCTGGGGGGGTTATAATAATGACTTATAGTGACATGCATGCGGAGTCGTTCCCTTGGCTATCACTGCAGTCACCAACTGACTGTAGCCCCATCACAGACCTCCTGATTTAATACCGATTAAGAGCGTTCCTCAAAGAAATTATGACACCAAAACTTTCAGATGAGACCAATGCAAAATGAAGAGGGCCCTTGCCTAAAAATAAACCTATCAGACATGTTGTGCAGGAACAGAGAGGTATGGATAGAACCATTACCCATGATTACTATGATTAATAGTTTAAGTGCTGAAATAATAGTCTATTTAGTCTCTTAGACCATTTTTAAATTAAGTAATTTAGAGCCAAAACACTTGTCAAGTAATTCATTAGTCAATCAACAGAAAATTAATCAGCAATGATTTTGATAACTAATGCTAGCAGCATATAGGGGTGGCAATTTAAGTCAGTTGGTCAGTCCTGCACTTTGGTACAGACTGAAACATCTTGACAACCAATAGATGAATGGCTTTGAAATTTTGTACACACATCAGTGGTCTCCAGATGGTGAATCCTAATGACTTTGGTGACCACTGACTTTTCTTCTAGCAACACAATGAGTTGAGTTTTTAGTTCTTTATTCAAATATCTCAACAACTAAGTTTTCAACAACTGTTTTCTGTGAAAATGTGGTGCACACATTCATCGTCCCCAGTGGGTGAATTGAAAAAACATTAATCTCCTGACTTTTCAGGTATTTTTGTCCAATACTTTGGTAATGATAAAGACTTAGAGTCTAGTTTGTTTTGGGTTTTTCTCTACATAGACTACAGAATTTATCTGTTAATACAGAAAATAATGCTAGTTCTAGCTTCTCAAATGTGACGTGATTTTATTTTCTTAATTGTGATGGAGTTTTGGACTGATTGGACTAGATTGGACTTTTAGTCGGAGTAATTTGTGGACGTCACCTTGGTCCATTTTTTCTGTATATCAATGGCTTATTACCAACTTTGAAAAATGAATTGTAATACCATTAGATTATGATTTAATACTGGATTATACCGTGATATTATAAAACTCTTCTCAGCTCTTCTTCAAAGTAGAATCTATAAAACCATAAGAACCTTGAATGCACTTTTACTTTTGTGTTGAGGTTCCTAAAGGCAAAGTAAGGGACATCTTGCTCAAAAATTCATTCCTGACAGTTGCTGAGCTTTAAAAGAATACATTAATGGGGGGAACATGAAATGTCTTTTAAGTTATATCTGCTCATCATGTTGAATACTTTGTAATATACTGCATTAAGACTTTAAAGCACTTTATGACGGTCAGGACACATGAAAACTTGTTATCTGGGGAGTTCTCCGTGATGTGCTATTGTTCGCTATTTATGAAATCTCCATGCAGTGAGGGACTAGAGAGATGACCGGATGCGTTTGCTCATGGCTTTTGCATTTCAAAGGAAATCAACTGCTTACACTCACACAGTCATTGCTGGTACTCCTACAAGCACACCAATAATCTATGAGATGGAATGAGACATTGAGAAACTTTTTACGATTACGATTTGAACTAGTGACACTTCACATCCAGTGGTGGAGTGTAGCTAAGTCCTCCATCTTTCAGATGAGACATTAAACCAAGGTCCACTCACTGTGGTCATTAAAGATCCCATGGCACTTATCGCGAAGAGTTGGGGGTTCCCCAGTGTCCCGGCAAAATTCCCAACCTGGCTCTTTCCATCTGGTTACCTAATCATCCCCCAGTAATTGGCTCTATGTTTTCCTCCCTCTTCAACTCAAGCCGACGTGGTGAAAATGGCTGCAGTGCATCTCTCAGGTGGGTGCTACACATTCATAGTGGTGAGATGAGCTTCCCCCTTTCACTGTCAACGGTTTGAGAATCTAAAATAAAGTGTTATATAAACGTAATCCATTAAGTAGATTTACTCAGCAGGCCTACAGTAATTTACTTCAGTACGCATTTGAGGCACTCATACTTTACTTGACTATTTCCATTTTATGCAATTATAAATGCAATTATGATATATGGTTTGGGTCCCCAGGTCAACAGCACTACAAACATATGCTGATTTTACAGAATATGATGCATTGCTGTAGATGAAACAACCTTAACAGTATATTAAGTAGCTAAAATTAGCTCAACCATAAACATCTACAGCAGTAAACATACACATTAATGAGCAGTATTAGTAGAATAAGTAGTTTTACTTTTGATACTTGTACATATAGGTACATTTAGCTGATAATAATTACATTGCACATACTTTGGTTAAGTAAGGTTTTGATTGCAAGATTTTTACTTGTAGTATTTTCACAGTGTGGTATTGCTAGTTTTACTTAAGGATCTAATTACTTCAACCAACTAATAGAAACAAAAGATAACTCACCCCTCCAGTGTCCCCATGTTTGAAGAAATGCAGTAACTGTGCCCTAATAGCTGCCCCAGGGAGGAATAAAACATGATAATGCCCTCTCATTCATCATTCGTCACAGCACATCACAACTTTCTGCACGCTGGTGCACCACTGCATACAGCGTTCTTCAGTGAAGATTATTACCCTTTGAATAATTTCAGATAAAAGGGATCAGCTGTTAAACATTCAATGATGATCATTTTTCTAATGCAGAGACACCAAGTAGCTGGCTTATCACAGCCCATACACACTACAGAGGTGGTATGGGGTCTCTATCATCTATAAATAGATTCATAGTGGGTCTCCATCTCTAAACCAAGATAAGAAAGCGTGACTGCTTCTATATAATTGCCAAAATGTTTCTCCCAAGCACTATATAAAACAATGGGCTGAAAATAAGCTACCTTTCAAATTTACATAATTAATTATTGATACTGACAAACACTGGACCAAAGTAGTCTATATAAAACTATTCTTCACACATCATTTATGGCTGATCCTGCTGTTTCTCACTTGCATTAGACAACAGAAACCATCTCTAAATTAATCTTAAGCATCATATGCTGAGCTCAACTTGATTTTTTCTGCAGTAGTTGCAGAAATGGCTACAACTTGTCTCACTCCTCTGTGTCCTTACCTGCTTTTACCTTGAAAAGAAAAGAGACTACCGTAAGGCAAGACCCAGACACACACCTGAAAAGTCCACAAGTCAGCAAGAGTGGTGAAGTCCAGACATTAAGATTCAGCCAAAGTGAGATAAGTAAGGGTAATCAAGGACAAAGGAGATGAGGTTGAAGAATTGGGGGATTGTGAAGTTTCAGGAGCAAATGGGGTCATCGATGGGATTGCAGCTCTCATTCTGTTGCAAACATTCAGTCACACAAACATTATATAAGACGTGGCAGAATGACAGACAAATAAGGTGGCATGAGCAGGTGTTGCTGCTGACTGTGCAGAAAAGAGGATAATAACAGTGCATCATCAAAAAGGATCTGAGGAGAGAATCAAACTACACTTATTTTTCATTTTTTATTTTCTATATATTTTTTCTTTATATGACAGATCTGTGTAAAATCATGCACACAGGACACCTGAAAAAAGTCAACAGTTGTAGACAAAGGAGAGCTGCTGAAGGGTACAATATGTGTGACTGTGGCTTTGTGCATCTTTGCTCCCAGCAAAGTCTTGCATCTGGACCGTATGTAATCCTGGCATTTACTGTAATGCCCTCTGGTACAGTAAAGTGATGCTATGTGTGCAGTCAATGTCAGAGGGTCAATAGTTGGATTTTGTGTTATTTTGAAGCACTATTTAAAACAGCTACAGTATAAAAAACACATCTACTGTATGTTTGATGGACAAATTAAGAAATAACTGCAAATAAGGCCATTAAATATCTCTGAACCATCACATGTACAGCTTATATCCAATAGAATTGTGTATTCCATATATGCATGGAAGAGAAATCATATTTGCATTCTTGCAATTTGCTGCATATTGCTTAGCTTTGTCATAAAGATTGAATAAGGATTTGCCTTTTTCACACTGATGCAAGTACCTTATCTGACTACTGTAGTAATCCATATTATGGGAAGAACCGCTCAACTAAGCAAAAAAAAAACAAAACATCATTACCTTAAGACATGAAGGTCAGTCAACTGAAAAAGAAAAACTTTGAATGTGTCTTCACAGAAATCATCAAACACTATGATGAAACTGACTTTCATGAGGACCGCCCAAGGAAAGAAAGATCAAGAGTTATATCTGCTGTAGAGGTTCATTAGAGTTACTAGCCTAAAATTCGCCTGTTAACAGCACGTCAGATTGGAGTCCACATAAATGCTTCACAGAGTTCAAGTAGCAGACACACCTCTACATTGACTGTTTGGATTAGACTGTGTGAATCAGGCTCATAGTTGAATTGCTGCAAAGAAACCAGTATTCAGGGAAACCAATAAGAAGAAGAGAGTTGCTTGGGCCAAGAAACACTAGGAATAGACATTAGACCAGTGGAAATCTGTCCTTTGGTCTGATGAGTCCAGATTTGAGATTTTTGGTCCTGCCTGTCATGTCTTTGTGGGTTGCAGAGAAGGTGAACAGATGGTATCTTCATGTGTTGTTCCCACTGTGAAGCATGGAAGAGGAGGTATGATGGAGTGTGGGTGGTTTGCCGGTGACACTATTGGCAATTTATTCAAAATTTAAGGCACACTTAAGCAGTATGACTACCATAGTATTCTGCAATGACCATGGCATCCCATCTGGTTTTCACTACAGCAATGACCTAAAATACTCCTCCAGACTATGTAAAGGCAAAGCAAGGAGAGTGATGGAGTGCTGCATCAGGTGCATCCACATATATGGGACCTCCTTTTATCATTCCAGGTTACTACCTCATGAAGCTGACTGAGACAATTATAAGAGTGTGCAAACCTGTCTTCAAAGCAAAAGGTGGCTACTTTGAAGAATCTAAAATATAAAGCATATTTTGGTTTTACTTTTTTGTTTAACACATAATTCAGTGTGTTATTTCATAGTTTTGATGTATTCAGTGTTAATCTACCACTGAATGAGAAGGAGTGTAAAAAAAAAAAAAAAAAAGGTATACAAATTGAACATAATTTGTTTCTCAGCATACATTATCCAGGACAAAGTATCAGGTTTCAAACAAACATCATTTAACACTTGAAGGATTAGTCATCATCTCTTCACTGTTAACCTCTGGACAACATGAGTCACTACTGCTGATGAGAAGTGAGTGACTCTGGAGAAATGAACAACACGGTTTACAATATGATGATTTGTTGGTGGAAATCTGATTCATTTTAGTTATTAGTAAATTAATATTTTACCTTTTTGCTAGGGTCTGTGTGAATACTAAATTGAACTGGCTGCAGGTTGTCCTTTAATTCCTGATAAAAGACACCTACTAAGTAGTTCCAGTTCACTAAACAAATCCCTACTGCTACTACGGCTGCTGACAGCAGTGATTCACTCACCCTGTAATTTGTGAAAGTGGAAATCTTAATATTGATTTGGGGACAGTGATGTGATGGGATAGCTAACTATCTTGTTGTTAAACATACTGTCAGATTCTATTTACTGTTTGTCAACTATATACAATGTTATCAGCTTTCAATCTTGCTAGCATAACGTTAACTTTCTGTCTCATATCAAGTTGAGCCAAAGTACCTCCTGTTGCAAAGTTGTATCTAAGGGTTGTCTTAGTGAACATTTCTATTCCAAAAGAGCCAAAAATAGAGTTATGGCTTGTGAAAAACTTGTGATTGTGATGGATAATTTATGTAAAAAATATTGATTGGCACAGCTTTACCAGGTCACTAATGTTATAAAGTTTTTGTAGTGTTTATAAATCAGTTACAACTGTACTCTGACTCCAAATTATGCAGTTAAAACAACACTGACATATTTTTCAACTTGTGTGTCTTTCCACAGTCCAATGTTTTTTGCTGCTGCTGCTACACTTCCCTAATTAGAACGATTCTTAATCAGCTGACAAGGAAGCAGTGTGACTAACAGCTGTGAGTTAGTGTTAGAAAGCTCAGGCCTTGATACACTGAGAAGGTCAGCTGTGTGCTCAGCACCAGGGCTGCGTATTACTCTGTGATATGAAAGGCAAAGTCAATACAGGAGCTTAATGTGGTGTTGATGGGATATGCAAAAGATGGGGAAAGAAAGAAAGGTTATATTTAATATGATTGAAAAATTTAAATGGAGAGGGCTAAGATTTGCTTTAATAAATAGGCAAAGAGACAAAGGGATATGACAGCAGTTCCCAAATTTTTATAACTGGGTGAGCTGATACAACACTTTTTTCCAAGCCAATGCTAAACCTACAGGACTGAGATATAGATAGGGATGACTTTTGTTTCTTTTTTTACTCTTCCACACTTTTACTCTTGACACTTGGCACAGATGCAAGTGTCAAGAATGCAGTATTATCTCTTTTTGGAACATTTTCTTCTGTTATATTAACAATATCTGCACTCACTGTTCTAACCGCCATAAGATGAGCAAGTGGACTCAAAATTATGTTCAAAGCCTCACACTTAAAAAGATTTAAACTTGAATGCTTGTGTTTGTGCACATCAGTGCCACAACCCGCAATAAATACTCATCCTCTCCTATCAAGATGCCCATACAAGACTCCTAATTAGCACACCCATTTACACGTTTTACTCTGTGTTACTGAGCACTGCTCTTCTGTGACCAACAATGACAATGATGTGTTGTGTTTGGCCACAGCAGACCCTGGATTAATTACGCAGAGGTAGGAGTCATCGCTTCACAACTTCTAATTACCGGCAGATACAAGGAGCATAAATGGACACAAGCAGGACAAGATTTGGCTTTAAACTGGCAGGATTTTCATTACAAGGAAGAGTGAGCACTGGGAACGACACATTACAGCTCTAATTCAGTTAACGCTATTGTCTTCAGGATTAATTCTGAGACACACAAGCACTAACAATACTGACCTGAGGCAACCAGTATTGCAGAAAATAGACAGAAGTTCATCCATGCAAAAATATTTATGCTTTCCATCAAGCAAAGTGTCCTTGTGCAAGAAATACCAAAGCGATCTTCTAAGAAACATCCAGCTCTGAACTAAGACTGAATCCTTTCCACAATACTCTTTCAAGCCCACTGAACTGGTGGTCTCATTTGGTCCTGTGCATCTGCTCTTCTCTCTATGATAATCTCCACCACTTTGGATGACACTGAGAGCAAAGATGAACAGCTGACAGAGACAAGACTGGAGGTTTTCTTCTTCAAAGTGTTATAGCTGCTCCTCCAGTCCACTGGGCACAAGCGAGACTTCAAGAGCAGGTGTGTAATGATCTATGCATCCTTCTCAATTATAAATGTGATGTTACGCAACAGAAGCTGCTTCTACTGTGCTGGAGATGATAGAAAAAAAGACTAAAATAAACTTGCTCAGAGAAGCCTTGCTTGCACAACTTGACAAAACATGAAACTAGAATTGTTCAGCTCTTTTTTAAATACAGAAGGGAACTTGTTTAAGGACTTGTTAAAGCAAGAAAGTCCAATGGTTTGGGTGCTAATAGATACAGTATTTTATAATATTTATAACAGAGCATTTCTGACAGAGCAACACTTAAACCATATAAAGCTTTAACATGGCTCTGGAAAATATAAATGATTCTATTTCATCTTCAAACATACTGAAGCAAAATAAATATTTTCCTGTTGAATTCCTACTGGGCCAACATGCTTGGTATTTCATTGGATCTTTATTTACTTTGTTAGACCCAAAAGGTACCATTAGAAATGTCTCTTGCACTGAATTGTGTGCTTCTTTCTTACATTGCTGATTTCCCAGTCCCTTTGGTCGACGGAGACTGAGAGCTGAAGCAGGATAATTTGCTGTTCAGTACTCTGTACTGCAGAGACGATGCCTCAGTTCCTCTGGTGATGGGAAAGACTCCACAGTCATTGATACATAAATACCCACAAGGGGAAAAAAGACTGTATGTATGAATAGTCCCCTTCAGACAACGTGGAGCACCATATGGATTTCGTATATACCGAAAACTCATAAATATGTCTCCTGCTGTCTTATAAATCCATTTACATAAAATATTAAATAGATCATGATGATCAAGTCCGCTGGGTATATGATTTTTTTTTAGTATGTTGAATGTTGTGCATATCACTAAAACATGTAGCAATGTTTTAAAAATGCATGCATAAAGAAAGAACATCGAGATGAAACTCTGCAGGGTACTGAATTGTTTACCTAAAGGCTGTTGTCATCTCCATTTCTTTCATCTCTATTTGCTCCACCTCTTTGCAGATGATTGTTCACGTGAGCATGTGCAAATTTGAGTGTAACGGTGACTTTTACATACGTAGATGATCTTGCCCCTTGACTGAACATCAGCCAGCTTGTGCTTGGTCTGTGCGTGCAGTCGTATGGCTTGAATAAGGACTACAGATGTGGAGGAAGTGGATCAAGGTTGGAGAGATTTTATTTCCAGTCTAATACACACAATAGTACCACATTACACAGACAATAAAAGGATAAAACAAATGTTTGCTACCCACTGAATAAATGAACCATACAGGGTAATAGTTCACCCACTGACACTGTTATAGATCATCAGTCTGGGAATTGTTTTGAGGACACTCACTCGCCTCAATCTCCCTGATCTACTTCTATTTGAGCTTGTGATTGACTACATTTCCCAGGATGCCTTTGCCAACACTCAGATAATATGTTCATGCTTGTCACACTCAGATGTGGATTATACTTGAAATGTGAGAAGAAGTGTGAGCTGTACCCTTTCAACATTTTTTATTTTAGTCAAAGAAGAGTGTTTTCCTTGAATCTCCAGGAGATTCAAGGAAAACACTCTTCTTTTTGTAGAGTTTGTAGTCTGTGTGCAGGCTAGATTAATCCATATAAAGACCAGAGCAGACAAGAGTGTATATCTACATAACTATTTCTGTCTTTCTCCTCAGCTCAAGCTGAGTTGTCATTCTTGTCAGTCACAGTCGGCCTATACCTTGCCCGCCCCTTCCAGCTGTCCTGTTACCGCCAGGAGTGAATGTGTATATAGGCTCTTTACAACCCACTCCACTGTTACATCTCACCATATCCAAACCCTGGGCTCAAAATAGAATCCAACCTCATTTCATGCCTTGTGAAGCTCTAAATTTGCACTAGAGGGGATAGTACATTTGTGATAGATAGTGAGAGTAAATTAGGAAAAGAACAAAATCTGTTTGTATGATAAATGTTAAACTTCTCAGTGGAACCTAAAGGGACAATTTCACAGGCAAAGGACAGGCCTAAGAGTGCCACTTCTTACTAGGAGGTAAAGCAAACTTTTCAGCCGGCAGCTCTCCTTTTAGTGTTATGTTATCTTTAAAAGGACCTGCTATAATCTTCATATAAAAACATAAAAAGAAACACAGTAAAACTGTTTCGGGTTTTACCCTACGCTGCATGACTAGTATGTTTTTTCCAGGTTGTTACCATGAGAGAGAAACCTCTACTTTATTTAATGAATGCAAAAGACCAACAGAAGCAAACAAAAACATTGACCAGTAAGGTAACTGGGGGAAAACAAACTAAAATAACAAGATCAAGTAAATGCCCCCAAACATTAAATTTAAGATTTTAAGTGGTAGCATTTAACTAAAAGGCTTTTTGTGTCCTCTGTGTCCTGAGGACTCCTCGGGCAAAGTGGAAAGTGATGACATTCCATTTAAAAAAGTGTTTTTTACTTTCCATTTTTCCTGCAAGTGGAAATAGTTCCCTTGTACCATTAAGACTTAACCTGCAGCAGTGATATCAAATTCGGGTAAAATTCTAACAGGTCTGTGAAAAGGACATCTATTCATGTTCACTCATGTGGCTCTGCCGCGTTATGTCAAAGCTGATCACTGAATAGCTGAGGGTCTTTGGTCTAACTTGCCAATCAACTTTATCTTTGATTGAATATAGAAAGTACCATGCATCTATGCAGAAAGAAGAGAAATAGCAGAATGCTAAATCTTAAAGAAAAGATGAGTGAAAAGTGTTTTTTTTAATGATATGTAGCTATTATAGCTCAATATATTCTCTCCAGTAAACCTTTCTCCAGTAGCCAGTGACCTTTACTTTGATACAGACATCAATCCCTTCATCTACAGCCATTTTCAAAGTGGAGTAAGAGTGTTATTTTTTCTTTGACATTTTGGCTATATTTTTTGTGTTTATCAATCTATTGCAGTGATAAAGAGAGAGAAGAGCAATGTCACACGAGTGAAGAATCAAACAGTAGACATTGCAGGTACATCAGGTATAGCTGAACACATACTGTACATAGCTGGGTCCAAACATACTAAACACAGTCTGAATGCAGAGCTGTGGCATCCTGGGATAAAAGGGACAAACATGCAGTGTACTCTTCTATCTGCTACATCAAAAGCAAAACTTGCTTTCTCTGCTTTGAGATTGCATTTGCACCACTCAGTTTTTTTCACAAGGTTTATATTGTGTCTGGCTCTGTTACACATGCAGACAGTTATGCTCAGGGGGATATTACAGCATCCTGCATGTTTGTGATGTCTCATATTCAGGATATTTTGATGATCACAGAAAAGCTGAGTCACACAGCCACCTTTCATCCTCAGCCTGAGTCATGGCTTACTATCAGCTCTACTCGCCCTCTCACTCGGCTTACTCCTCCAGTTTGTTCCAGTTTGGAAAGGTTGTTGGTAAATTAAACAAACAGGCATCTCTTTGCACTCTAGTGAGAAGTACCCAACCTCCCACCTCTCCTGAAAATTGGCTGCCTTCAGCATCAGCCCTCCACTCTCCAGCCATTAGCCATTGGTTTCTAGTTGCCAATAGGTCCTGAGTAGTCAGGTTGTGAGTGCTGGGGGAAGCTGTGGACTGATTCTACTCAACGCATGGCATGCAATTGTGTGCAATGTGTGACAAGAACGACCTCTGTCCCCACGAAGCACAGCTGAATCTAATGTAGGTGGTCCAGAAGGAAGTGAAAGCTTTGTGGAACACGGCATATTTTAATTATACCATAGGTTTGGTTTGTTAGAAACAGAAGTGAACAAAACGTCATTTACTGAAAGGCAAAATGCAATATCAATTAATTTAAGTGACATTTCCAGTGATGCACACAGAAGAATGACTGATGCAACATTGCAAGTCATCATGAAATATTTTATTTGCAATATGACTGCAGTCCACATAGCCCTATTTTAGGAGACAGACGACGATATATGACTCAACTGGTGTTTTTTGCTTATTTTCTCAACATGGACATTGTGTTTTAGAATTAAACTCACCATTTATCTCATTCAACGTGAAATATTTGTGGGCTTTTGGGAAAATTGACAATTGTGTCATAACTCCCAATCAGTTCAATGAAAAACACAACCACTCTAATTAAAAACACTTCCATAACAGCTATTATAATTATTTTCCAATTACATGGAAAATGAACTGTTATAGATAATGAGTTGCTTGAATCAGTTTGACGTGCAGTTCTTAAATGAAGTGCATAATTTACCTGCATATGAAAAGATGATTTCAGACTGGGGTGTAAGCAAATTAAACACACTAACTCCATTTATGCATTTATACATCTATAAATATTAGCAATATTTGTTGTTCCATTTGGTATTTTTGCAATAATTATGACCAACATCTAACCAGATGCCCATTGTAGATGTTCAGTGTCTAAAAAATGAACTATAATAGTGTAAATATACATAACTGTAGTAGCTTTGACAGTCAGGAGTCCCCCACAAATGACAACATAAAGTACTGTGTATTTTTCAGCAGCTCTCTTCTTGTGACAAAAATATCTGTACTATATTTCAGTCAGGCATCGTGGTCAACCCCCTATTCATATAGTTATAATAGAATATTCCTCCTTACTTCACCATCCCTTCTCTTGTCACAGCACCAGTAGTAACACGAAAAGAAGCAAAGACAAATTCAGTTCTGAACAGCGGATGTCTTGTGAAGTCTGCAGTGTGCTCATGTTACGTATAGGCCTATGAATTTTGAAGTAGCCTTGCAGCTGTTTAATATTGCAGTCTCATATGAAATTTACAAAAGTTTCCCACCAGCTACCAGCTAAAGGCCATCAGCCAGCACATTCCTACTGAATGTATCCGCACCAGAGCAGCTATACACAAACAAGTGAACAAAAGACTGACAGCTATTAAGACTGGTTTGTCATGACACCAACACAGCAAGAGAGAGCTCATAGACAAAACAACACTGTAATCCATCATCCAGCCAGGATCAACAGCAGTTACAGCTCGGGCTTTTAAAACTGTGCAAATGTACTGAAGTTATAGAGAGAAAGAAAATGAAAGCGGGAAATAAAAGCTGCGCTGACAACTCTTTTTCTTCAAAGAATCAACTGCTCCGAGCACTGTCTGACTCAAGGCTCAACAAGCTCCAGTGAAGCAAACATTAGCTCCACTGCCTGCTGCAACCAACAGCAACACTGATGCTTCAACTACTAATTCTCAGTATGATGGGGAATGCAAATTTAGATTCAGTGAAAATAATGATGAAGATGAGTGACACCATTAGCCAAGCTCTCTCTGTCTCTCTCTCTCTCTCTCTCTCTCTCTCTCTATATATATATATATATATATATATATATATATATATATATATATGGATAAATTTAAGACTTTACCTGTGGTGAAATCCACAGGCTTTCCCATGCATCTGCATAATTTTATTTTTTAAGTATATTTTGATGCTGATACTTTTATACTTTTACTTAACATTTTTTAATGTACGACCTTTACTTGTAGGAGTTTTTCCTACAATCTGTGCTGACTACTTCTACCACCACTGCCCACAGGCTTCAAATTAATACACACTATGCATGTAGTTATTTAACTTTCCTGTCCTCCAGCTCCAACTCCATCCACCCACATAAAGCATCTAACTATGTCCATCAAGCTGCAGCTCCAACTCACTATTATAGCTTGCACTCCAGGGCTGATATCCATAATAGCCGGTGATTCTCAATATTCGCTCCTCTATGGACGCGCTGTTGATGTCCTCAACTGAGCGGGAAGACTTGAGGTCCTCTTTGATGGCCTCGTCCACCACCAGGTACTTGAGCTGTCTGAGCTGAGGGCTGATGTCCGAAAGCCTTCTGGGGCTCACGTCGGGCGACTTGCGCATCCCGCTGGGAAGAAAGGACAAGGGTTGGCGGTGTTAGAAGACAAAGTGAGACCGCTTTGCAAAGAATAAGGGGGAGCTTGTAAACCTTATATGAGTCGATAAGAGAAGAGTCCTTTTTTTGGTAAAGCAGGAAAGTCAGGATTCTATGTTCCACAGAGACCGGCGTTCAGGGCCCCTGCAGCGCCTCTCTTGTACAGTACATAAATCATCATCCTTCACTGGCCCTGCATCCGCACAACAACAGTGTAAAAGACATTAAACGAAAGTGACTGGTCCTGCAAATGTTGTATACTATGCACTGTGCAACTTCTATTATAGGCTTATAGGAATTTGAAACTAATGAATCGATCATGTGTGATTTGCAGAGACGGAGGAGGAACACTTGTGACAGCTTCATGTACAGGCAGTGGAGCACAAAACTGCGCACAGCTTACCACAGAGTAGCCTATCAAATATGATTTTATCATGCAGAGGAGACAAATACTTTCCCAGCAGGTGAGATAAGATGAAAAATATACAATTTACTACTGCGGCATTAAAGCTCTGTACTATATTGTACCTGACAAAGCTGAAATCATCAACATGTGAAAATAAAATATGATTTATTGACCCACTCGGTGCGTAAAATCTCTCCAGGCGCTGCCATCCTAATCATAGCCTGTATAATGTCTGTAGAATTGCAATCTGACTCACAACAATTATTATTAGCCAATAACCCTCAATTAAACTGAAAACACAGAGAATAACGCTTGGACTCCACAACTTTAGAGATTTTTTAAAAAACATTTCTGCTCAATAAAATCAATTTACTTTATCAAAGCACCTGTTAAATCAAGTGCGCAACAGGTGTGACCTGACTTCTGCCGTTCGGCTGCACCAGATTTGTAAAAGTTTAAATGTCTTACATCGGCATCAAAGTAGTTGGAGGTCCAAGGTAGCACATACAGTCCCGGTGGGGCCGTCCGACCCGGTCCCACACGGTGCCCTCTCCATCACCGTACATCCTCAAGGCCACTGAGCAGGGCAGCTAGGCTACTGCAAATCTAAATCCTCATCAAGGCTGACAGGAAGATAAGTGCCATCGTCCTGCTCCTTCTCACACCCACAAACATATGCTACTCCAGCACACACTGTTTCAACGTTGAAAGGGTGCGCTCTGCTCTGGATGTTGCAGGGTCCTGGAGGCACTGCAACAGCTCCACCTACCGGATCCCACTGGAATTATTATTATTTGTAAATCTGAAATACAGAGGACGAATTATACCAGCTGCTCTCCTTAACCTGGGGTGCTTGAACCCACGAGAACAGTCATGTATCCAAGGGCTCCAGCAATCGTTATGCTGGTTAAGGTTGTATAAAAATAAGCACTTTGCAATAGTCATTCTCTCTTCTTTGGTAAAATACATGATAGAACTGGATTTGTTGCCCTCTTAGGGGAAACACACAGACCACTTGTGGTCCCTGAATCTCAATCTGCACACACTGACTTAGCTCTCTTCCTTAAGCCGAAGCTGAACTGGTGGGAAACTCAAAAAAGTAACCTGTAAAGCACATACCATTCAGTATAAATCAGCACTCATACCTTACAAATGAGCACTTTCTAATCCCTTTCTCTCAAACTGTCACATTCAGACAGGAGCAGAAAGTCTCCCTGGCTCAAGTCAAGATGAAAAAAAAACAACCCAACATAACCGTAATCTAAAGTGTGATTTAAGTCTTTTTCATTTTATTTCTGGCCCAGAACAGTATCGAGTATTCTGGCTGGTATTAAAAAAACTATCAAGCAAAAACACAGGATGAGAATGTGAGGCAGATTGTCTTGATAAAACTGTTTATGTCTGCATCCATCATAATAGCTGTCTTCTTGGTAATTCTATTGTTGTTGTAACTTTTTGCTTATGGTATTTGTGCTGTGTGGGTGTGAAAGAATTTATTTCCCCCCTGTATCATGCATATATAACAGAAATATTCACTGCACAACTCCAGGCTGTTGTAGATGTTTTTCGGCATAGGTGTGAGAGATAAAGATAACCTTTTGCAGCAGCTATCACTATAGATTTTTTCAACAATTTGCAGGCCACTGTGGTCTCTTTTGGTTTATTATTATTATTATTATTATTATAGTGCACGCATTATAAGATGATGGCAGGGCCTGTATTGCAAATGTCTGGCTGAACAGAGGTAGAAATAAAACAGTAGAAATTGTTGTTTCTGTTCAGCACCACAGAATCAAAGACAATTACAGGGATTGATTACATCCAATCACAGCTCTGCTTCCAGTAATGGAGTAATTATGTTCACTGGCAGTGATTATATCTACATGGAAATTAAAATCAAGCAACTATCTTTGTCTCTTCTGTTCTGATGTGTGAAATGTGCAACTATAAAAGTACAAGTAGTAGGTTTTACATGCTCCCTCATGCTTTTAAAAAAAGTATCCTGACTTTTAACAAAGTATTCAAATGATTGTGAAGTTAGAGGTAACCTACGTTTCATGCTGATTTTGTATACATTTTGGCAAAGTTTAGATAAAATGTTTGTCTTCTGCCCCTATAGATAAACTTAAGCAGTACATGCACTACCAACAATGAGGATGAGTGGAGTTCTACCTTGTATGAATGGGGTAGTGTTGCCCATAGGTCCCAGGTCTGTGGTCCACCCGCTGCATTGCGTCGGCATTCTCTGAGCTCCTGCAGAGAGCAGCACAAGTACACCCTCATGTTTTTTGAAGTCAGGTTTTGTATCGATCAATGACCAGCCACAGCTCACACAGTGGGGGGGGGCTGTGCTTACTCAAGCAAAAAAGTGGAGTCTAGTCATCAATAAGAGGGTCAACAACCCCCATCGACAGTCTTGGGGAGGAGAGGATCAGGTTCATCTTGCATAATGCACCTCTCAACTTCACAGCTCAGCCAAAGACAAATCAATTTGCACTATTCGACCTTCTGCTTTGCCAAAACTAACATAATGTGAACACCTTCCCTGTGAGACACAGCCAGCCCATAAATATCAAAACAGATTAAAGGGGTGCTGATATATTCATTCACTGCCATCCAGTATAACATCTTCCACTTCAGCAGTCCTCCAGTAGCGAATTAATTGGTGCCCCAATCTACAGGGCGCTGCACTCCTTTCTAAATATGGATCAGAGATGGGGAGATGTGAGCCCAAGCCCAAGGCCAAGAAACATAAAATGAACACAGTGGTAGAGATCCAACTTTTGCTTCACACACCAGACACAAGAAACTAATGAAGATAATAACTCATTGGCCAGTTATTAAAGTCAGTTAATTTCCATAAAACCAGTTTTAATGGAGCCTTTTACAGAACAGGCATTTTGACTTTAAGTAACATGAAAAGCGCAGGTGTAACTAATGTAGTTAACAATGACTCAGCCTCATTGAATGTCTTAGTCATTCCAATTAGCCAGCATGCACCATAGATGGGTCCTGGAACTGACTCGCCCAAAGAGAATGCAATCATTATTAACATAATTAGTTACACCTGTGCTTTTATTAAAACTATTTTTATTAAGAACAATCTTTAGACTTTTCTCACAGCAGATGTGTTGTCCTCACTGGCATAGATAACACCTAAATAATGTCAAAATGTCTCCTCATATTACTTATATATTGCTATTACTGTACTAACTCTACAATTTAGTTAAAAGAACATGCTAATCTTCTGTATATCAGTTTTAGAAGAATTTCACTATATGTGTATGTTTGGATATTTATTGTGATCTTTTTTATTCTTATAAGTTAGAAGATATCTAAAATAAAATATATTTTTTGTTTTATTATATGGAGGAATTGCATTATTTTCTTTCTTTCATTCTCTTTGAGAAGAATTAACATATCTAGATGCTAAAGGGCATGGAAATGCTCTTTGAAACTGCACAGCGGTTATTGAATTTAATAGGCCTTTTTTTACAGCAGACATTTTCACTTGTCATAGTAGGAAAAGTCTTACTAATTAACGAAGGTCCTGTGCTAATCAAGTGTCCCAATAAGCCTTGACTGTGTGACAGTTAGCCAGCATAAACCACCTACTAACACCCTGAAACCAGCCATTGTTTGTTTTAAAATGTATACCTGTGCGTTGAGATGTCTTTTGTTAAAAAGCTTGTTACACATTTCTCAAGGGAGCATTATTTGCAAAATTTCTACAGTTTTTTCCTGATTATATAATATGGCCAATATACCACTAGAAACAGGGGGAATTTAAAGTGAGAGGCCACCAGGTTACTTGTGGTCAAAGTGACACTGTGTGTAGTCAAAGAGAAGAGAGAGAGATTTCATTATTCTTCACCATAACCTACCCTCTAGCTCTTCTCTGTAGCCTAAAAGCTTGTACACTTCAGTGCTTAGTCAGAAACAAACGCCAGCATGTTATAACCCATGATCTAATTTCTCAGTCATTTCCATTCCATCCTCCTGTGTTCAGTTTCATGCAATTTAAAAAAGCATGATGTAAATCCTCTCGCTTCTCACCATCAATATTTAATGCACCTCTCAGCCTGGAAACAGTGTGACAGACCACTGCTCATTGGCCAATGCAGAAAGACAAGTGAAACTCTGAGCCAGTAAAAAAGGTCATATTCATTACTGTGTATTTAAGTACTTAGAGATTTTGTAAACATTTAACAATTTATTGTTATAATCCAGAAAGACAGAACTATTCCTCTGTTGATGAACAAGACGTTATCTGTTTAAATGTTATTTCAGCCAGGAGGAAACATAACCTTTATGGAATCGGCACCCTGTAGTCCCAAAGGCCTCTGTGATTTCTTTAGGGTATATTTGCTATTCTGCTGCCATTATTGGTAAGGTTGACACACAGCTGGAGAGTGGCCAGAATCTCTGTGGATGAGAGGACCTGCTGATGCTATTATGTGTCAACATCGTGAACAAGTTAGCTGCAGAGGCAAGCAGCTCCGGTGGGGAGAAAAGATTGGCATCTTCTGTTTTCTTCTCTGGCCTGCCCTCATTTCCATTCTTAGATGATCCCTTTTTAGTGTTTCTGACAAATGAAAACCAGACATAAAATATATGATTAAAGTACTGGAAGTGTCCATGCATAGTTCCTTCTCTGTTGTGCTGCCATTAATAAGAAAATACGCCTCTGATATACCAGCAAAATGGCACTTCAGAGGTGCTTTTAAACTGATGTCTTCAGGTCTCTTCAGTTCTGAAAAATGTTTTTCCACAAGCACATAGATAGGAAATTCTGCTCTGCTCAGAGCTCAGTTGAAATAGAACATGTTTTTAGCCATTATTGTCCAGCTCTTTACTTCTTCCCCACATACATATTTACATGCCATATTAAAGCATTATTCCTTTATTAGACTGAAAATGCACTCTTATTCTTTACATGTAATTCTTCCTGCTTTTTGCGCCCTAGACAATGTGCACCTCCATTGGCAGAAATGTCTGTTTTGCATTTTAGTTGCCCATTTTGCCAAAAGGGATTTGGATTAGTCACCCCATGTTGGCAAGGGAAAAATGTCCGAGTCCTGGAGGTTGTCTGACATTCGCCACTTGAGCCAGGTAATTGCTTCTTTTTAATATTTATAACCAATTATTTTTGTTTTGTTGCCGGTGGGAGGACAAAATCTTGAAAATCACAATTGTTTTTGTGTCAGCCATTTGTTATTATAAAGACACTGAAAGAATTAGATAACTGATATTAAAAATTAAACCTGCAGTATTGCTATTTCATGTGCTTCTGATTTGATACAAACTGTGGGTCAAAGGCACATCTATTTTTCATTTGTCAGTAAATCAGTGGTAGTTTTCTCAGTATCTTTACATGCTTGCTCTCCTGGTTATCTTACTCTTGCGAAAACAAAAGCAAAATGTAGTTTTTGTTATAGACAGTGAATAAATGTGCATGTGCCTTTCTGTGTGAAACATGTGAACTGTGTGTCTTGATGTTCTCGTAACATTACACACACTGTAGAGACGGAGGTTTTACTGCAGAACAGTTGCGAGTGAGAGAATGCCCATGGCTGCAACATCCATCCACCCCTCCTTCTTTTCTCTCCTCCCTTCTTCTGGTCCTGTCAGTTTGTCTCACCTCTTATACATACAAGACAGGGGTAACTAGGGCAGTGTGTATGTCCTGCTAAGTGCTTACTATGTGCATGTCCGTACATACAGTATATACAGTGTATGTGTTTTTTTTAAGGCAAGAATATAAGACTGCTTTGCACAACCAAAACCTTAAATGCACACTTTACTGTCTTCACAAAAAGAAAGCATTGTGTTTGCAGTAGCAAATGAGCACTGTTAGAGAGTTAGCAGTGGGTAATGTTTGTGCTTGAGGCCTCCTGCATTCCCATAGTCCCAGTGTGTGAGTTGGGATATAAATAGAGCTGCTACGCCACCAGAAAGCGGTGCTATAGGGTAGATGCTAGTTGTTGTCTCAGTACAGCCCAACCCAACCCCTGTCCTGGATGACCCCTGAGTCCCTGGACCACTGGTGGATGAGAAGCCAAAGTTGCAACAATTGACTCGTTATAAAATCTGACGGATGAAATGTGAAGCATTGCACAATTCTCAATTCTGCAGTGTGTGTTACTCTTGGGATTTGCTGGAATGAGTGTCTTGCATTATTTGTACACTAATGCCACATCCGGATTCCTTAAAGAAAATCTTTAGATTTGGTATAGTCATGCATTTCTCACTTGCAGCACTGTTGCAGTATTAAAAATAAGGCTGTTTTTTATCTTCACAGCTCTGGCTCAGGTAGTCTCCTGTGTGCATATGCATGAAGTAAAAAGATCAAATAGCAATATTAATGACATGAAGCAGTGAGTACATTTCAGTCCATTGTGTAAAAATGGGCCTTTAGGGTATAGTCCTGTTCTGCCCTGATACACTGCTGACTGACAGCCTGGCTGCATCTACTGACAAATGTATACATGTCCGTGTATGTGTGTGGGTAGAAATTAAAATTAAATAAAGCAGAGAAAGCATGGGCCATTGCAGGATGTCCCAAAGAGTAGGTGTGCTTTAGCTGACCACGTGCCAAGTCTCAGGAGTCAGCAAATACAATTTAATTCAGCTGTAAGTGCACATCTTGCTTGTGCATGCAGAACATTTCATTTCTGACAAAAGGATGCTCTCTCTTATTTTTATCTGTACATGTGAACAGGCATTTAACGCTCTCACAAATCCAAAAACTCACAAACTCATTCATTCACACTTAGCAGGCTGCAGATTTGCCACAAGGGAGCACTTTCAGACTCTGGTTCTACACATGCCAACCTGCAAAGCGGCAGCAGATTACACATGCAAATGTAAAAATGTCAAAGTGACCTCCTACAGGGAAATAAAGTGCTTACTGTTATAATTTCATGCTGCCACCTGCAGGCAATGGATGATATAGTAGCATATTTTTATATCTACTGCTACACATTGTGATTTTTGAAAATAAATGTTATAATTTGCACAGAGGCTGGGAACCACTGCTATGAATAAATCATAAGACTGTGAATGGCTGATAAGTGTGTAAGTGTGCTGACTACTCTCTTCAATACAGTTAATGTACTTTATTTTTCTGTTCCATGATTTTGTTACTTTTCTCATTACTTCTTGGTCATGTGATATGTTATGCATTGGCTGTAAATATGATTGTGGTTGTCTAATGGCTGTCTAAGGCTAATGATGGACTTTACTTTGTGTGTTTTGTTTTGTACAGAAGCCAGGCTGTGATAAGTGATTTTCTTTTTCTTTTTTCTTTTTTTGCGCAAATAAGCAGTTTTATGGTGACCACTGACTACTGTAGCATGTCAGTGTTTCTAATGTTACTGCTTAAATATACTTTAAGCAGGGCTCCACTGATTTAAAGGGTCTGTTTATAGAAGTCAAATGAGGCCAGGAAGTAAATTGCATGTGGCTCTCAGTTGTTGTGTTGTTGTCTGCTCTGAGTCTGCTCTGTAATCTTTTTTTTAAGTGTAACTTCTATAAATGTACAGCATACAACATACATTTAATAGATTACATATTTTAAAGCAGAAATTCTGATCTGATTACAGTGATTTGTCATTATGTAAATGAACAGACACAATTGCTGTTCAGTGCTCATTGTGAATATGGAGGATTTGTACTGTATGAAACTGGCTGACACCCTCAGCAGTTATTTTCAATTACTGTGCGCCCACAGGTAATTGTGTTCACACAATGTGCATCCAATAAATACGTTGCCAGGAGCTGCCTTCCCCTCATCTTTATTCAGGCAATTAAACTTGATAACATGGATGTTGGCTCAGAGGCTCTGTAGTGAGAGGTGACTGCATGTCAGAGGTAATTACACTTCTGTTCAATAAGAAATACAGCTGTTGAATAAAACAAAAGTGTTGCATTTCTTTCAGCAAGTTAAACATATCTAATTGAATTCACTCTCTACAGAGACACACATGCAGCATGTAGCCATAAAATGCAACATATTCTAATCTATAATACTGGAATGAATTCTGAGGTTGAAAGGAAACACATTTTATATAGATTTTATAGATTTATTTGTGCTGTATATTGTAGTAAAACCAAAGTCAGTGATATATACTGCACATTTTAGATCTTTGACAGTCTATGCAGGTTCTCATCATGAATCAGTGTCTTTCAAGAGCCAACAATGTCCTCTCTTTTATGAAGTGCCACATATAATGAGTCTGATGTGCAAATCATTGCTTCTTATGCTCAAATAAGAAAGCATTTCCTGTTAATCACTGGCTGAGATATCCGTGACACTCTTGTTGACCTCCAACTTCAATTACTGCTCTTCTGTGATGGAGACAAAGATGTGCTAAACACAGTCCACATCCCCCATTTCATATTCAAAGATGAAACCAATGACTAAAATAGTGCATTCAAGTAGCAACAATTTGAGTCTTTCTTTAAAAATGCTACCCGAGACCCGGCAGATAATCACATTCATTTCCATTTGTTCTTTTTTCCAATTGCTCAAGTGGTTTTGTGTGTTCAAAAGCCTGGCAATTGTCCAAAACTCTCAACCTCTTTTAAAGTACACTTTTTATGGTAAATACATGTTATATAACACATGTATTGCCGCAGGGAGACAGCTGAAACTGCTGTCAGAACACAATACCCACAACCTACTACTGGATCAGCCAGTTACAATACTCTGATAAAATAATTAACAAAAGAGTCAGATTAAGTAATAATAAACCAACACTTTATTTAAGACACACTGATATTTTACAGTTCATGGATTAACTTTTGATGCTGAAATGACTTTTACATAAAACCTTGGTGCTCCATGGCAATCTTGTATTACAATATCAATATCGTAAGACTAAAATACTCCACAGTGTATATGAATCTACAGTATGTACCACAACAACTGAATTGATATGTACAGAATCCAATGATTTCAAATGTTCCAGACATGTTCAGCATAAATAAATATTGTCAGTATGCTTCAGTTTGTAATCCTTGACACAATGTTTACTCCCTGAACAGAACTAGAACTACTTTACTTGACAGCTCACATCTTCAAGACAAGCTGTATGTGCATGACAAACACTGCCGAAAACAGTAACGCTGAAGGGTCGAAGCCATGACATCAATCTATTTACTGTAATTACGAAACAGTGAAACAGCTTACAGTAAAAGAGAAATCCCTTTTTCTCAGCAGACAATATGAACAGTATCAATGCTTCACAGTTTACATGAAGGCCTAAACTGGTGAACAAAAACATGAAATACAATCCCACTGATCTATAAAATACAATATTAAAGATCAGTGAGTAAACTCAGATGATGACACTGTCAAAGCTAATGTTACAAGCAGTCATGACACTTTGCCACAGCTCACCTGTACACACTTTTTTCAAACAGACTTGTCACTCCTAAACTAACAGAGCCAGCAGAGCAGCAAGGAATAATGTTGCACTCTGGTCAGGCCTTGAATCTCCCTGTAGCAAACAGCATAAAAAACATTACATTCAAGACTTCATAAAAGGCTGCAACTGTGTCTTGATGGGGTGATGCGACAGAGAAAGATGAGGTCAGAACTTCGGCTCAATACAGACTGAGACGCTGTTAGAATTCAAAACAAATGGACGTCTTCCTATTAAATGTGCGAAAAGGTTTATATGACTTATAATCTGCATTAAAGCAGTATGATTTTGTGCCAAACAGAATATTAAAAGGACAGATAATGGCATGGAATTATTAAATCTGCCATAACATTTTCCGCCAAATACAATTACTTTTAAAAATACGCATAGGAGTGCTACGTCATACAAACTTGCAAGTGTATATGCACTGGTTTAAATTCCAAATATGGAAAGTTATCCTTAGTTGATGAACAGATTAAAAATTGATGATAATCAGAACTGGGATGTTTTAATTGCACTCCTGCTGCTTTTAAAGTTTTCCTTATTGTACCGTTTCAGGTACAGAATTAATTTAAATAATTACTCAAAAAATTGTGTAAACCTTCCTCATGTCATATTCAAAAATATACATTTCGAAAATTGAATTATGTAAATACAGTAAAGTAGTTACTCCTCAACTCCTCAAGTACCAAGCCTTTGCAGATCATCCACAATAAAAGCAAAGTATTATTTTTCCATTAAAAATATCTCCCATTTTTACAGAGGAAATCTTTGGAACCATGACCCTTATCTTTCTGTACTGCTGCCTGGCTCCAGGACATGTGCAAACTTATTTGACAGTAAAATGCTACGGGCCGGCTGTGGTTCCCTTTTCAAGCTAGACTAACTGCACTTCCTTTTTCACTCAGTCCAGCACACATTAATCCATTCAGATAAATCAATAGGTTATAGTGCATATCATTACACATGGACAATACCACTGCAACAGGTTGAGAAAATACACACATCTGCAGACAAATATTTTCCCTCACAATGAAATGTGACAATGTGGAGTGCAACCACAGTTAACACCTTTGTAAAGATGAGCCAAAAATGCTACAAAACATAGACTCCAACTGTGTTTTTACATGCAGGTTCTTTTGGAAACTTTCATAGTCAAATATGTCCCACTTTCAGGTTATCTTCCTCTGAGGTCAGCCTACTCATTGTTCATGAGACATCTATTCTTTCACATGCTTTGTTCAGGATCAACTGAAACCTGCCTTTCAGTCAGCCATGTGACCATGTGACATTATGCAATGGAAAAACAGGCCCCCTGAAACTTTCAATACCTTTTCAAAAACATCAATAGCAGCCAGTCCAATTGAAAAGAATCCAATAAAGCATTTCAGATCTTACCAAGCAACAAACCTTGATCAGTTTGCAACAAGCAAAGCCAGAAAACATGTCATGGAACATTTCCTTTCAGTTGCTTATTACTTAGTTGTTTTTTATGTTTTAGACTACACTTTGGCTCATCTTTAACACGTGTTAATTCTAGATGGCATTATACTGTACATCTTAAAACATTTACCTGATTATGTACATTCCACGTACCTGTCAAGCATCTCTATTTATAAGTTACATACATATTAATGTACTACTTTGTGACAGACTACAGAGAATTGTCTTACATTTCTGCTAGATTTAAGAGACCAATTACTTTCTAAAATGTTCCTAAGTATGCAATAAATAATCCAGCTCATAAAGGAGCTTCGCTCCTGTGAGTCATAAATACAGCAGAAGGCTTTTGTTTTTACCACTGAGTTTGTCTTCAGGATTGCTGTTAAAATATTAATGTTCTCCCTTATTAATGCGCATAAATTTAATCTCTGCTGCATAGCACTATATCATCAGTACTGTGGTTTTGTAATGGATATTGATCTGAATAGTCTCGACTAGTTTTACTAATAATTTTGCAGGGTTGAGCTTTGCAGAAGGCCTACAGCCGAGATGTATGATGTACTCATTCAATCTACTTATTGTCTTGCCTGCCCTACTTTCACATTTTCATCCTTCAGTAGATGTTTAGTTTTACTGGATCATGGGATCGTCGTTGGGAGAGACCAGAGTTGAGACACTAACAAATGGATGGGTCTTGTCCTCGTTGTGGGCTGTGGCTCTTTTGGACATAGTAGTGAAGGACAGGTGGTCGTGCTCCAAAATGGCGAGGCGGTCCTGCGGCTTCTCCTTCTTCAGGTAGAACATCTTTCTCAGCTGCTTCAGTTGCTGCAGCTCGCAGAAGGTCTCCAGCACCACCAGCATGACTATCAGACCCAGGATCAGGTAGACTGATGACACAAACACAATAGGCAGGATGAGTGATTAGCTGCAGTAAGTAGTATTGTCAAACGTCACCATATCAATAACAAAGCTTGCTTATGCTTCTTTAATCTGGAAGAAATCACTGTAACATTCATCTAGATTCAAGTCTGTTTTTAGAACAGTGAGTATTTTTTACAAAGACTTAACACAATTTATACTATTTCATCTTTTATTGAATTACTGTAGAATTTTACATTACGATTTTTCACTATGGCAGCTGCTGATGAAATTTTGCTTTTACGTTTTTGCAAGACTAAAAAATAACAAGCAATGCTTTTCTTCACTATTGTCCCACCACTTGTTGTTTATATGAACTGACACAAGAGGGCAGTAGAGTACATGCTTTGTCAAACAGTGAACTAGGAAGAAAACCACAGAAACAATTTCAGTTAATGATGGAAACCCCCCCAATAAATGTTCATTGATCAGTGCCAGCAGTAAAAACGTTCACCGACTGGCTTTCTCTTCCACTTTTTTTCTCCATCTTTGGCTACATCCAACGTAAAAAAAAAAAAAAAAAAAAAACCCCGTAAAAACCCCTAGAAGCCAATGGTGCATCTAGACAGGTGTCTGGACTATATAAACCACAAACCAACTACTGGATTTGCACTATTACTGTATATACTAACAATAGTAGGGGTATTACAGCACTACTGAATTAGGAAAATATATTTGAAATCCCCTTTTCCAAGAAAAATATTTAAGTATTGTCTAGCATTTCCAGGAAGTGACATGTTTTCCTGTACATTTGTATTTAAGCAACATTCTTTTTGATGCACTCAGTTGAGAAAGCAGAACATACACAGATAGTGCGATACTCTGTAGTGCGAATGACAAAAGCAATGATTACTTAGGATTACTTATCTGTGGTGATCTGTGTGGTTATCTGTTTTACTGCTCCAAATGTTACACAGATAGTACTGATGTCACATCCGATACATACGTGTAATTTTTTAGAGGAAAGCTGTACAAATGTGTCTGTTATTCATGCAAACAAACACTCTGTCACAGCCCTGCTTCCTCCTACAGACTGACACATTGTGTCGACTGAATGACGTCTCTTTAGCTGGTGTACCACACATCCACACCCACACGCAGGTGACAGCTCAGTGGAGTAACATTTGGTATTCATGCATGCCCAGAGCTTGAATTTGACTTCTTTTTAACAATTCTAGTCAATATTAGCCCGGGCAATGCTGCTGACAGCAAGCTGCACAATCATCTAGAAAGTGCTTTGCTGCTCTCCATTTGGCTGTGGGTCATTTTTTATCTTGCACTACACTGTTGTCTTAGATTAATAGGACTTCAAAACATTTAGGGAAAAAGCACAAAGGATGTCAAAAAATGTGGCTTTGTCAGCAGCTTAAAAATAGCCAGTGTGTAAAAGCTACTCAAAATAGCTATTGCAACTGCTTCCTTTTTAATGTTTACAAGTTTGCAGTGAAAATGTTTCTGTCAGAATATTGTGAATAGCATCATTGATCATTTTTTGGTGTAACTCTTGTAATAGTGGCCCTTTTTTAAAAATCAATAGCATTGATCCATCAATCTATGACAATATAACATGGTATATCCGAATCCTACATGTGCATTTGGAGCTTTGAATAATGTACACAAGTTTACACAAGTTTTTATTTGACAGGTCAGAAAATAGAAACAGCTTAATGCCACACCTCGTAAGGTCAAAGTTCTCCATCACAAACGCTGCTATATGTGACATTCCCACACCAGTAAATCATTCATTCTTAGACATAGGGACTATTAAACAAAACTGTTTGTTTAACCACACTACATGTTACATTGTGTGGTGCAGTGTAACATATACGGTTTTTATAGTTTTACTGCTTTATAGCTCAAATAACAAAGAGGGTAGTGTCCTTCCAATAAAAACAAAGAAAACAGTCACATCCTCTTTGTAACAGGAAGTTTGAACTGTATCATTATTTTATAGTTTATGAGAAATGTGGTCCTGATTTAGAGAAAGGCACTAACAATTACACTGTTGTGTGCTAAAGCTGCACTGATTAGCCCATTAATCATCTAGCTATGGACTATTACATTGATCACCAACTATTTTGATAATCGATTAATCGCTTTGAGCCCTTTTTTGAAAAAGAAAAGTCCAAATGTTTTTATTTTATCTTCTAAAATGAGGATATGTTTTGCTTTCTTTGAACCTCTATGACAGTAGAAGTTAATATGTTTGGGTTGTGGACTTTTGAGGATGCCGTTGTGGGCTTTCTGATAATTTAGGGACCAAACAACTAATCAATCATCAAGAAACTGATCAAAATATAAACTGAGAGTGAAAATAATAATTAGGTGCAGCCCTACTGTGTTATGATATATGCTTGTTACAGTGCTTCACATTGTACCATAACAAACAATAAGGATGAAAAAGGAAAGCCAAATTAATTTGAGACCTTACAGCTACCAACACCTTGCCAAGGAAATAGCTTTAAGCATGAGCAATAATAAGCACTCACCAGTGATGCCCACTTTGTAGAGCTCCCTGAACTTCTGATTCACGGCCTCCCCAGGTACGTAATCTCCCAAGCCAATGGTGCTGAGGGAAATGAAGCAGAAGTAGAAGGACTCCAGGAAGTTCCAGTTCTCCTCCAGTGCTGAGAAGATGGCAGCAGGGATGAGGAAGAAGCAAGAGACGGCCAACGAGGCGAGCAGAGTTGCATGAACGATGGCCACCAGTGGCTTGGACAGGCCCCAGTGTGTGTGGATGTACATGATTGGCCTCCGTGTGCTAAACACCATGATCCTTTGCACCACAGCCGTGAGGAAGAGGAGGGTGAAGGGGATGCCAATCACCGAGTAGATGATGCAAAAGGCCTTACCACCATCGGAGAGCGGTGCTGTGTGACCATAACCTGCAGGACAAACAGGAGAGAACATGTTTCAATTACAATTCAGAAAGGTGCTGCTGGAACAGGTTTCCATGTTTCAACCATCTCACACAGCAGATCATATATATAACTCTACAAACACACCCAATGACACAGCATAACTAATGGAAACAAAAAGTACTTTGTAAGGGGAAGAGAATATTTTTCTAGCAATATTAAATTGTGACTTACTATTTCTGCACGTATTACTTTGATACAGAACTGTTTAAATCAGTGCATTCCATTTTCAAGATTGGAAACCTTCCTCAGTGTGGTACACTCTATATCAAACATTATGAGGGGTTAACGTGGAACTTGGCAGGTGGAGAAACCATAAGATCTGGTCAGCGGTTAAAGTGTCCTCCACATCTGTTTCCTGCTTCTCAAAATGTGTCTTCAAAGGGTTTCATATTATCTTAAATGCAAAGTTTTAGGGGTTTTACACTGTTGGAGATGTCTATAATAGTGTTATTGCAGCTCTTTTGGGACACATTTCTGGCTTATTTAAACTTTTACAGAGGGGGGTTGGCTGAGTATATATGCTCTGTTAAAACAAAACTCTGTGTGAACTTTCACTGAGAAATGAAACAACAGGGACAGACAGAATCATTAATTAAATATAACACTCATTAAACAGACAAACAGACAATAAATAAGGTCTACACTCAGTTAAAGCAGATACAGGTGAAGCAGGTAGAGAATGATTGCTGCGAAAAATCTCTGGTGATGTGAAGGAGGCACTGCTGTTAAACCTCACACTCTCTTGTCAAGTGGACCTAATGAGAGTGCTAAAAATACCATGACTTGCAAACATGCGTGTGCAAATGAGTAAATGTGCTGTTAAAATTCTCAAGCAATTCACTCAACTATATATAATCAACTATTACTGTTAAGAATGAGATCAATGTATAGCTCAATGTAAGTTTCAGATTTAAAAAGTGTCAGCTCTCTATCTGATCTACGTAGATGTCTGTCAGTTCTTTGTTTAGCCAGCAACAGAATTTTGTTGAGACTTAAACAAGAATAGTTTTTTGCAGACAGGTAGCCACTGATGTAGCCATATCTGCACAAATCGCATATGTATGTTGAAACCCTACAGATAACACGTGCCATGTGGCTGGACAAAAGTTCTCCACGTATCTTCGCTGACAAGCATCTGCAAGATATGCTATTTGTGCAATGCTAGATAACAGAAACTATGCACAGTGTCATACAAAACCGTCGAAATGCCTGAAAATAACTATTCATTTAAATCCTTTGCCTCATTTAAAAATATGTGATAGCCTCGGGGTGGGGTGGGGGGGCCATGATGTTGACATAGACTTAGGTTTGTGTACTTCTGATCCTGAAACACCAGCTTCTGCCTGGAAAACAAAAAATATACTGTAAACTTTGCTACACGGTAGGGAGTGTCCACTGTGTCAACATAACTGCATGAGAAAATAACATGCAGCTTTATAATCTAAATAACCAGACATAAGGTTAAGGGTAAATGCACATTTTTAGAGCTACAAACAGCTTTATTGAAATACTGGAATAGCCTAATGAGCCTAATATGTCAAGTGATGAAGGAAGGCACCCCACATTTTTAGTTTCCACCACCGGCCTAGTTACATTCAGTAGGCCATAGATTGCTGTGACCTAGTACTGGCTCGGGCATCCCGTTAAGTCAAACAAAATAATGTTTTTGTTTTTCAGAAAAAGGCCCAAACAGGCCCACTTAAGGCTAATGCTGGTCGAAAAAATATAAGCTATATATATATATTCTATATTTAGCTGCGCACCTGGTGGCTGCAGCATCCTGCACTTCCACTGACCAGTCAGCCTGACCAACACTTACCTGTGGTGGACAGCACGGTGCTGGCGAAAAACAGCGCAGATGTGAAGTCCCAGTTCCAGTTAGCCGAGGCGTTATTGAGGATGGAAACCCCATAATTACTGGCTTCCAGGGCTTTCTTTAGAAACCGCTCCAGACGCTCCTCGGACAGACATTCATTTTCCTGGAGGAACTGTTTCTTAATGGTCCTCAGCTCCTGACGCAGGAGGTCTTCATAAGGCAGCTCGACCGACGAAAACACAACAGCGCCGAATATAAGATAAAGGATGTACCCCAACACTAGAGATGCAAAATACCACGTCGATTTGTGACTCTGTATCAACCGCACACACGAATTACTGGCTAGAGACTGGAGCATTTTCAAGAGGTATCACCTCGGTGTTACGTTACGGGTTTAAATAAATAAAATATCAAACGGACGCTATTAAATTTAACCGCCTCACGTGTTGTATTGTCGAGATATATGCTAAAGAAAGGGATGTTGTTAAAGACAAGGCTCGTATGAGAACTCTTCTTCCCCCTTCGCGAAACCTGCTGTGGCTGTTGAGGCTTTCAGGTGCAGTCGGAAATGTTAAGGTTGTACGATGAGAAGGACAATAGGGAAGTTCACACCTTACACGTGATAGGCTGTCTGCGAGGTTGTGGTAAAAAAATAAATAAAAAAATAAAAAAGTTAAATAGGTCAGACAAGACGATTGAAAAAAATCCCTTTAAAATCCGCGATGCTCTACATGGTCTTTTATATTTTCCACTCCTCGATTGCCACAAAAAGCTCACCGTAGCCTGGTTTCTAAAAATAATACAATTACTCAGCTTCTTATATTCTTCCTTCTTCTTTTTGATTTTATTGCAAGGAAAAAAAAAACACCAAGTTATATCTTCCTGAATCTGTAGTTTTCGTATTTCCGAGCTCCAAGTAATGCTTGAAGGCAGCAGGTGATGTGGCGGCGACAAAGGCCGTGTGACGTAAGAATGTCTCGCCTCCCAGGTAGTCCGGTTTTTGTTCTGACGTCTTTCAGTTTCAGTTCAAGGCTATCGAAAACATCGGACAGACTATCGTCACTGTCGTTGTCATTGGTATTTAACTTAAATATCAATGACAAAGACAGAGGGATGATGAAGGGCCCTGATAAGGGCTGTGTGAAGCATGTTGGGTTCAGAGAAATTTGGGGCGTGGAAGGACAGGTGGCCTCAGGAGGAACTAACCTGTCAGGCTGCAAATGAAAGACGCCTTATTATAAACGTTTAAAACAATTAGCCTAATGAAACAGGCCTACTCCCTCGGGGATTGTTAGTGTGTTATGCAGGATCAAATGTGTAGCATCTGACTGCAGCTTTGGAGAATTTTATTATGATATCACTGTTTCCTCCTGGCAAAGCTGCTTGAAAAAGAATATGTATGTTGATATAATTGTTGTCTTTAAAAGATGTGTGCAATTATAACTTAAGGTGATGAACTTCAGCACTCTCTACAACAGGGATTCATTGTGTTATTTCTCATTTTTCTCTCACAAGCATATACAGTTTTATCAGTATAGCCGAGTGTCTCTGATGATATTCATAACATCACTGCATTTTGCAGAAAAACATCTCTCATAATCACAAGTTGGCTGACTGTACTGGTGTCTTCGTATCATCCACGCATTGCATTTTGTTATTTTTGGTGCTGCGTTTAAAACTGAATCAGGACAATGGCCTCAAAGGTCATTGTTCTGATCTCACTGTACTTCATAATCCCAAAGAGAGGACACAGTTCTCTGCTTATCTACAATTAATGCTAAAAGCTTGACCTATGGAATTTTCCAGCTGTTTTCGTGTGACATTGCCTGAATATGTCATGGTACTATACACAATGAAGACTAGAACAAACCAAACAAGGCCCACTACACACATTATCAGCATAACATAAGCTCCCATTATTCCAGGATGTGTGTGATAATGAATCTGTTACTGCTAGACATATTTTTTGTGTGGGAAGACACCTGATGTGTATATTGTCTAGACCTGGATCCATTTGATTCAAACCATAGATTCAAATGGCCACATTTTGTGGGTGATGCAGCATCATAAATCAATCGTTGAGGCGGGTTAATATTGGGGCAGCTGGACTTGGTTGTGGATCTAAAACAAAATCCAGTTGGCCCCATCTCAAAGAAAGATGGCCTGGATGGCTGAAAGCATTCACAGACACCATAAATCAAGCTCATACTCAAGTCATGAGTAAGTCATTTTTTTTGTGAGATCACATGCAATTTAATGTGCATTATTCCAGTGTCACTACATAAAATTTGTCTATGGAAATGTAAAAGCTGGGCTACTGTCCCAAGACCTAAGACCACCAGGGGCCCCCAGTGCCCCACAGTATGAACTGACCTCTCGAGGCCCCTTCTGGAACAGTTGCCCTGTGTCAAACTAGGTTTAAAGAGCATTATTTCAGCTCACACTATGCACAGACTGTGTACATTCCTAAATTAATTTGATTAGTGTAAACCTGCACTCCTAATGTCACAGCATAGGGATACTGCATACAGTTCAGAGAAGAATAGAAACTTGGGTTAGCAATCAGAATCAGGTTTATTGCCAAGTAGGTTTTCACATGCAAGGAGTTTGTCTTGTATTTGGTGCAGAACAAACGTGAAGTAAAGTATATAAGAAAATAAGGAAGATAAAAATCAAGTACTGAAAGATATCTTTTAGTAATTGATTTTTATCTTCCTTATATATGTTTGTACAAAGTGCTGTACTAATTGTGCAGGAATGTGCAAAGTATTCACCCGGTAGTGTGCAAAAGTGCAAAAGAATATTTTAAATGTGCAAAATATTTATGAAAACATAGTAGTCCAAAAGATGTTATTAAAAGGTGTGTGTAATGTAAGAGTCAGTAGATCCTACGTTAATGTAACCAAAGGGGCACAGCAGCTCATTTTTAGCCCCAGGTCACCCCTATCAGGTTCATCTGGCAGTGGCCTACTGGTTGCATTCACTCTTTAAAAAAAATCCTCATTCATCATACAATAGACAAGGCGTTGCAGGGCCCCTGACATCATGTCACATTGGCCCCCCAGTACTGTAGAGCTGTTTGCACTTAGTACTCTCTCTCTGATGGTGAAGGGCCATCTGAAATTAGTCCCTCTATTCTCCAGCTGACAACTAGGTTGTCAGTAAATAATTAACTGAAATGATCCCAAGTAGTCATTTGGAGCAGATAAAACTTTCCACTGCACTTTTAAGTATGACAATTCGTCATGTCAGTCAAGATGCGACCATATGATAACTGATTCACTGTGACTGTACTGTGAGGTTAAAAACAAGGACTGGAGTCATGCACAGTTAGAGACACAGTTATGACCGCACATGACCCATCCGGGTTGCCGTAGTAATGCAAGAGTGTGGCACTCCTCCTCAATGAACGTTGGAAAGATGGCGACGGCATACGCACCAGCGAGAGTCAACTGTGCCGGCGGATAGAAAGTGCTCTAAAGAGACACAAATCCGTCTCTCTTGCAGATATTTACCGGTGCAAAGTCTGTCTGATATCGCTTAGTCATGGTTTAGTCCATGCACGGGTAGGATCAAGAAGCCACTGCTTTGCTATGGAGCCACCGGATCGTAACAAGCCCAGCAGGTATGCGAATTTGTTGAACAGACACTACACCATCAGGACCTCGTACTTGCCAAATAGGGAGCTGAACGTGACACTGCAGTCGGTTGTGTGGAAGCGCTTGCGCATCCCTTAGAAATCGACTTCCTGTCAAATAGTGGTACGCGTGCAGTTACTGCATTTGCAACACTGGAGTTGCAAACTTTTTGGAGCAACATTTTCAGGCGTACCTCGCTGCAGATATTAGCTTCTCGTGTGATTCTCGGTTGCTAGAGAGAGAGAGCGGAAAAAAATGCTCGCCAAATGATAAGGTAACATTTACGAAACACTTCTCCACCGCTGTAACAGTGCAACATGTCAGGGAACAAGCTAGCTAACATCTACTGTTAGCTGTCGCTTGTCACTTTTATTGTTCACCCGCAAGTCCACCAGCAGAAACCACCCGAGCTGAAGCTAGATGAGTTTTGCAATGTGGTCTCATGATGTGGACTTGAAAGTGTGTTGTTTGTTATTTGATATCGCCGGGCCACCATGCATTTCAGCACAACACCCGAAGCACAAACTTCGCTGGCTTCAGCTAGCATGTTGCTCCACTGTTATTGTTAATCCTCCAGCTAGACTTGGCGCTCGTGTTGTTGTCTCGCTCTCCACTGCTGAATCATGATATGGGCTCGTTGATTGTGAATGTTTTGCACTTTATGCATTTTTTTTCCCCAGATCATTAATTCACCTTCGTTCAACTTTAGTTGACAATCTGTTGCAAATGTATGTGCAGCAAGCAATGTTTCATCATCCTGCGTGAGATGGCAGTGCTCAGATGCCAAGGTTACTAAACGATATAATTCTGCAATCTCGCGGGGGAATGCATGTTTTTGTCATACGTGCGCATCTCCTAATCGAAATTCCGCAGTGTTTGCCCCTGACCGCCGGCAGACAGCCCCTCAGGAATCTGCTGTTATGTCTTCCCCTCTCCTCCCTTCTCCTCCTCGCATGCAGCTGTGTCTGCAGAGCATTTATCACGTTTGGATCAGCTCTGTCATCTGCAATAATCCTGCTTTATAGCGAGTGGCTTGTTGTTTTTTTTTTGTTAGTAATGACTGAGTACCATCCAGTTGTTATTCTCTTGTGGCCACTTAGTCCGAAGTGGACACAAAAACAGTTCGCATGATTGTGCAATACTGACTGGCCCTCTTACTGTAATTGCTGTCAGGCATTGTTGCATGAATTAAAAAAAAAAGGGAGCCATTAACAATGCTATTTCTGGAAGTATGTCAGTGTCACACAAGTTGACTTGATGACAGGAGAGTCTTTTTTTTCTCCAGTTTTATATCCGTGTTTAATGTGCATGGAAAGTTTGGTCTGAAATGTAAAGCATGACCTAGAGTGCCTTCCTAAGTCTAAATTTGGCTCTGCTGGAGAATTTCTACTATAATAAGTACTGAAATTACAACATACAAAACCTGTAAACAATAAAGGTCAATGGCCAAAGCTGCATAGTTTTCAGTACACCCTCTGTTCTGTGATTTTATCCAAACAATCCTGACTGAAACAGGCCTCATAACATGCAAAAATGAGTTGTCTTTGTCGCAGACAGAGCCTTCTATCCACCTCGATGAGTGAATATACTTTAACACCAAATGTGAGGTTAGATCATGCTGCTGACTATTCTGAGAAAGACGAGTTATGCGCTTGCTTGGTAATCAAGGGCCCTTGCTATCATTGCAAGTACAGAGGTCCTTTTGTCAATAATCGTTCTCAAAGTCGGTGTGAAGACATTGTGGCTCACAAGCATTCCAGAGATTTCAGGATGTGGTGTACTGTGCGCAGTGGATGGCTGCCTGGAGCCCCGGAGACACGATGGGCAGAACTCATTAATGCCTGCGTTTGCCAGGAGCACAGGCTGTAGAATACAGATGGACCGTCCTGTAACATTTCCTGTCCGCATCCTGTCTCTGCCCACACCTGCTTCAGAGAAAATGGTTCTGCCGTCACATTCTGTCACTTTCATCTGTCACTTCCTTTTAAACAATAGGATCTTTGTAAACTACTAAAACCATCGATGATACTGATACTGGTGCAAGAGTAAGATTGTGTAAGGTGATACATAACAGAGACAGGAAAAGAAAGATAGTTAAGTTCTGTGGAATAATGCGCTCGTCTGTTTGATGTGACACTTAAGATGTGCACAACTGCATGAAATTAAAATGCAAGTTGAAACTGACAGAGGTGTTGCTTATGACTCTGTACAGTTTCAGATTAAATATCCGAGGTGGAGCAGACTGCTGCGTGCACTGCATTTATGATGCAAGTGGCATAAGGTGAAAAACATGTCATTACACCATTTGCCTCATGCTGCAGCCCACAGTCTGAAGTCGGTGTCTACATTTAGATACATTTAGATCACATGACTTGTTGTGATTGATTGCATGAGCTTCCACTGCTACAGTACGGTCTATGTCTTTTCTTAGACTGAGGATGTTTCTTGGTGAGGCCAGATAATAAGCAGCAGCAGCAGCAGCAGTGTTTCAGAGATGCACTGTCGTCCTTATGAATTCAAGTGGTTGTTTGCATATAGTGTCACGTCTTGCAGGAACAAACTCCTCTCCTCCATCCTCCTTCACTCCTGCTGTGCATGTGTATTATGCTTTGCACACAGTTAGGAGAGACTGGGAGGTCCAATCTTGGCAATGTCACATTGTCACTGTTCCAGAGACGGGTGGGGTCAAGTACGTCGTGTTCATTGTGATTTCTGTTAAGGCTACAGCACAAATTCTGATCGCTGCATCAGCTCTGCCTGTTTATCAGGGATTGCCAGCAGGCCAGAGATGTATACTGTCGTATACATGAGCTACACGTCTGTGGAGAATTGGGCACATGCACAGTTATCACCTTAACAATTAACCCGGGGGTGAAATTAGTAGCCAGCAGACACATCCTTTTTTACAGTGGGGGGGCCAGGAGGGTAATCAAAATCTGGATTTAGCCCACCGAGCATCAGTTATGCCAGCAGGACCTAATTGGCGGAGAGTGTGCTCTTACAAAACCCGGACCACCTTCTCCTTTTCCTCTTGATTTAAAAAAAAAAAAAAAAAAAAAAAAACTCCCTTTAGTTTGGGCATTGTGAGCAAGTGTGCTCACTTACCAGCTGTGCGCTATTCAGCTGTGGGCCTCACGGGCCACGTGTCACAACCATACAATAGAGTGCCCCTTCCTGGTACAATAGTGTGGATGGTTGGTGTCAAAGGTCAGGCCCCCCTGACTCTGGCAGCCCTTGGTATCGCTGCTTCAGTCGCTCTACAGAAAAGGCTCTCGGTTTTGTGCTGTTTATTATGCACTCAGTGTTTCTGCCTAGGGGCTCTAGCATTCCACTGGCCTTTATTGGAGCCCCAATGAGCCATCAGATGAGCCATTGAGACCAGCCAGACACCATCTGCAGTGATAATTCACTCGTTGCAGTCAGGCAGGGACAGCTTGAAGACCATAGTGTGGCCATGGTTAACTGCAGGGCTTGCAGGCCAGAAACTTTGTCTGAGTGCCCTGCGCGTAGGTTTAGGAAAAAAGCAAAGAATTCAGATGAGGAATTTGCGCAGTCTTTACTGCAGAAGCACAATCTGTGCTTGAAGTGTCTCATGGCAACCAAACAAATACCCGGCAGTGATGGCGTCATTGGTTCCGCTGTCATTCCTGAGTGATTCAGTCATGCTGTTCTGCGTAGACGAGTGTCTTTTTAAAACTTTGTCTCATTCCCTCTTACATGCATGTACTATTTCTGTCCTCAGACACCACACACCCCGTGCACGCTTTGGAATGTTTACAAATGTATGCACGATCTGATCTTCCTTGGAATTGACGCAGTAGGAGCATTTACTGGACGTCTATCTGCGTTCTTTATGCAGTTTCCTGATACTTTTTTTTTTTTGTTGCATCGCAAGAACATAGCGTGCTAAATGCGTTATTGTGCCTTCTTGTGCCTGCATACTGAAAAGATCACTGTTGTGTCCTGCTCCTGCAGAACAAGCCCCTTCACAATTTCCCTTACAATACACTCATAAAGGCACCAGTGTTCTTTCATGCAAGAGTTATTCTGTAATTTCGAGACTGTAGTGGTTAAGATGGTTTTGCTGCTGACGTTATTCTTGCAGTATGTTTCATTCATGAAGTCCTGATGCATCTGTGATCTTATAAAGCTGCAGAAGGGGCACACACTCCCCCAGTGAGTGTGTGCCCCTTTCAGCTCCATCTGCACAGACCCTAACAGGCACGTGTTGGGGAATGCCTTTCAGTCAGATGATCGATGGAGGGACACATGGTGACGAGCATATAGAACGCCCGTTTCGTGCCCCTCCTCTTCTTTCTCTTTTTGTTTTTGTTGGCGGGGTCAGACCTTCCAACCTTTCACTCTAATCCTATTAAAAAACCCTCAGGAAGGCATTAGGGAATAAAGCTCTGACATTATAATCTGGAAAGGCGTGCGCCTGCACTCTCTGTTTTCTTTTTTTTTTTCCCTAGAGGGAAGTGTTTCAAGTGATTATAGTGTTTCCTTTCTTCAGAACTAGATGCAACATACTGTCCTATGACTGTCCATTACAGGAAACTTGCAGTCAGAATTTAACCGTGATGTTCCCTCATTTATTGTTGCTCAATAGTTACCACAATCACATGAATGTGACATTCTGTTTTGCATTAGCAATGTGCTTGCATATGGTCTAATAACTTCTACACCCTCTGAGTGAGTAAGCCTCTGTGTTCCATGAAATCTCAACTTGTGCAGTACGGTTGATGACTTAGCAGAGAGATTTAATGAGGGTTACTATTTCTCCCTCTCTGGTTGAGCCATTATGTTTACCTAGACCAAGAGAGGGTGCCAGTAGAGAACCCACAGCTTATTATCCTGCGTCTGGAGGGCTGCGGTCATGCACAGAGCATTGCTGCTGCACATTTGGGAGGCAGCCAGTTAGGCTCCAAAGGACAGACAACTCGTCAGTCTGCTGTAGGTAGTAGCAGACATTCAGTCTAGTTGCAGTTTAGCAACCTGTTTGCCATGGCATTAGGGGAGATTTGCTGCACAGCCTGTTGTGGGTACAAACAACCCTGCACTGTTTGACCTTACACATGCATTTCTCTGGTGTGCTTGTGATATGACTGAAATTAGTTTCAAAATGCCAAAGCATTGGCTTGCTATCAGTGTTAACATCACTTCCTGGTAACTGTGCTTGTTGTTTAGTTTATAATAGTTTATCTTGTCTGTTCTTGCCACAATATCATTAACTGTCCACAGGCAGGCCAAGCCAGTGGAAGATGCATCCCAACAGAACTCTGCGGCGGGTGAATCCTGGGACTCTCCCAGCGAGGAAGAGGAAGCTCTGTATGGCACTTCACCTCCTTATAACCCCCGTCAGATGAAACGCATGTCTGGCAAACATCAAAGGAGCCAGGCCAGGAGTGCTGGTCGGTCTCCTAACAAGGGTAAGTTAATAAATCAATTTGAAGAAAAACTGAAATATCTATTTTTTATAAGCTTTAAATACATTGTGTATTTTCTGTGTTTAATGTAGCAGACCTTAGCCCATCTGGTCTGAGAGAGAGTCCCAGGCCAGCGGAGAACCCTGAGGAGCACAGCTACAAGCAGGGCAAGAAGCAGAGGGCCACACTGCGCTCCACGGAGAGAGACCACAAGAAGACCTTTGAGGGCTCCTTCATGCTGGACCCACTCTCAAAGTCGAGTCATTTCGGTTCCCTCAATATGGATCCCAGGAAGCATTACTTGAGCTTGGGTTGCAGCAGTTGCAAACTTCCTGTGTCTATGCCCCATATTGCCCGGACCCACCGCCAGACCTCCAGGACAGACTGTCCTGCTGACCGCCTCAAGTTCTTTGAAACTCTGCGGCTGCTCCTCAAGCTCACATCTATGTCCTCCAAGAGGAAGGAGAAGGAGCAGAGAGGCCTGGAGAACATGGCCTTCATGGGTCACAACAACGAGGTCATTTGGTTGGAGCTGCAGGCTTGGCATGCACGACGCTCCACCGGCGACCAAGACCTTTTTCTTTTCACTGCCCGCCAAGCCATCCCTGACATCATCAATGAGGTGCTGCACTTTAAGGTCAACTATGCCACCCTGAGAGGGGCCCAGTGTTCAGTCGAGGGGGAATATCAGAGTGTCCCAGATCTAGTCTGTGGAGAGGAGAGAGAGCCTGCTGTAGCAGAGACCAACCACTGTGGAGTAGATCCCTGGGGCTTTAGCGCCTTCCCCTCATCAGCAATGAATGCAGCAGAGCCTCTGGGCTCTGGCGCTGATTGCAGGGAGCATCTTCAGCGCCAGCGGCTGGCATTTGAGCAGGTCAAACATGTTATAGAGCTGCTGGAGTCGGTGGAGGCTTTGTACCCCTCTTTGCAGGCCCTGCAGAAGGACTATGAAAAGTATGCAGCACGAGATTTCCAGGGCAGGGTGCAGGCGCTCTGTCTGTGGCTCAATATCACCCAGGACCTCAACCAGAAGCTGCGTGTTATGGCAACTGTGCTGGGCCTCCATGATCTATCTCGTATCGGGTGGCCTGTCTTTGAAATCCCCTCACCTCGCTGTTCCCGTGGCAATGAAGAAGAGGACAATGAGGAAGACGAGGAGAATGACTCAACAGCCACTTTTACAGCTGAAAGCGATGGAGAGTACAGGGATGCTGAGGAGGAGGAGGAGGAGGAGGTAGTATTGGGACACATAGCAGAGGGAGAGTTGTCTCCCTCCCTGACTCCTAAATTTGCCCGATTGTTGTCAGAGAACGAGTTTCTCCCAACTGCTAATGCAGTAAGTGCAGAAGTGATTGCGGGAGGGGGAGTATTCTGCCCCACAGCCATCTACAGACCGTTTGTGGATAAAGCTCTGAAGCAGATGGGGCTGCGTAAACTGATCCTCAGACTGCACAAACTGATGGACCGCTCTCTTCAGAGGTCCAGAGCAGCACTGCTCCGTCACACTCCTGCACTGGAGGTAAGGCTGTCATTTCTTTTTAGCTGCACACATAATGATCTCCACATCATTTATCTGAAATAATCTTCAACTTAAACAGAGGTATAATGATCTTAATAAGATTCAGGTGTGATCCCTCTAAATTGTGCTACTATTTCTGTGTTACATAAGCTCAATTACAAACAAGTAACTGACAGTAACAGTAATATGAGACAGCAAAGAACATATTTGCAAATGAAATTAATATGAATATATAACAGAAATACACAATATATCAAACTACTAAGAAATCATCACAAATCAACATCAACATACAGCCTGTTAAATAGTGCCAGAATAACTGATAAACTAATTGGTTAATCAGCTTTACTGACAGAAAAACATTGACAACCATTTTGATCTTTGGATTGAAGCAGTCTATGCACAGGATGTATGGGACTTGAGAATAGCAATTTTCATGTTTTATGACTAAATAATGAAAAACAAATTCAACAGATCAACCAAAAATGGGGATATTTGCTGGTTAAAGCCATACTTACAGCTTTGTCTCACATTTTTTTTACATATGATGAGACATGTATGCCTGTTTCATTAGAAGTTAATTCGTCGGTATGGGCGATTAGTTGGTTAATTGGAGGAAATTGGCTCTGATTATGGCTGAGCAGCCTCCACCACTCACATATAGACGTACTGTAGTGACTGGTGCCTATAAGCACACACACACACACACACACACACACACACGCACGCGTTTACTGAGGGAATATCTGTGTTTTTCTGTTTTTAAACCAAAAAGGGCACATCTGCTCAGCAGTGGAGGCCAAATTCATCCAGTGAGTGATGGTCCTTATCTTGTCAGACCCTTAGAACAAGCTTAAAAAGTCTGTAATTCATAGGTCACCCATTCTACAGAATTATTCTCCAACTCCATCCTCTAACTTAATTACTCTTCGGGGCCACTATGAAACCGCCTGGCTCCCAGGCTGGCCATTCCCTGGAGCCGACATCACCACTCTGGCCCGTCTACAGTAGGTAACTCGAGTTGTTGGAAAATCACTAAGCTTGACTATTAGACTGAAGAGAAGTCACTTTGATTTCCCGTCAATCGGCCAATTTATCAGCTGTCGTTATCGTGTCAGTCTTTAAAAATCCACTATTGATCGATCATGTACTGTTTATGCTGTAGGTGACCACAAGTGGTTTTGTACAAAATAACTGTTGGATCATTTAGGTTGATAATAATAAGGCTTACTCAAAGATGTCAAAGGTGTTGTATGTCAAGCAATATTCATATTGTAAATAGTAAAATGTCATACAGTAGTATTATGTGTAGTGAAACACAATGTCATGCTCCTGTCTTTGTGGTTAATTATGTAAAAACATATTTGCCATTAAGTGTCATATTTCAGTTACATTGGTACTATGGTGCACTGTTTCAAAGCAATTATGTCAGCTGTCTCAAAGTGCTGTAAAAAGGAGAGCAAAAGCAGTCAAACAGCTAATTGTCATGTTCACAGTGCAAATGGCAGTAATTCAATTAAGGAAGCAGCATTTGGAACTGACAAGAAGTCTGAACACTATAAACAAGAGAACGTGTTGACACGTTGAGAAAGCGAGCAAAAGGAGTAAAGAAGAGAAGGTTGTTACCGAGTTTATTGCAATGGATAATCAGCACATCTACGTGTTGGAAATGGTGAGCTGTGACCAAAACATTCGGCTTTTTAGGGAGGTTTCGTGTTGACCCTGTTATTATAACAGCATATTAGAGCACTGGTAAGCCATGGTGCTTGTTGAATTAACTTCACTGGACCTATCTTTCACCTGCAGTTTGCAGACTTCCCTGACCCCATGCTGTACAGTGATTACCTGCCAGAGCTATCGCGCCATGAGTCCTGCAGTGGTCCGGCACATCCAGAGCTTGGGGCTGACCAGGTTTCCTGGGAGGATTTGCTGGACATGGACCTCCCGTCCTTTCGGCCAGCGTTCCTTGTGCTGTGCAGAGTCCTTCTAAACGTCATTCACGAATGCCTTAAACTGCGACTTGAACAGAGGCCTGCGGGGGAGCCTTCACTGCTCAGCATCAAACAGGCAAGTAACACATGAAACACTCACTTTAGCATCAGAATTGAATGACTACTCTCCACATGCTGCACCCTTCACACTGAATGATTGAATGCTTTTCACACCTAGCCAGTGTAACTTCTCTAATTGTTTCTCTGTTCTCTTGTAGTTCATGGTTATTTTTCTCAGACAAACAAGAGACCATATGGTGTGATGTGGAAAGTGAAAGTGAGACTTAAGTTCAGCTAGAAGTGTCAAAGTATTTTCACATCATTATGAAACTGTGGTGGAACAGATTAGACTATGCTGGGCCGCCACAGTCTAGGTAAATAATTGAAAGTACTATCTACACATGTTCTCTCTATATAGATACACATTGGCTGTTTAGTTGCCGCTCGCCCAGCTCTTGTATAAAGCTGTGTAATTCATATGCTGGTCAGCACTATTCTTGAAGACAGTGCAAGCGTGTCATAATAGTGCTAATCTCTTGTGTTTTTTTCGCGTATTGTTTTGCTCTGCAGTTGGTGCGTGAGTGTAAGGAGGTTCTTAAAGGTGGTCTTCTGATGAAGCAGTATTATCAGTTCATGCTGCGAGGCGTGGTGACTGATGCTCAGGGCTTGCAGACAAATGCCAATATTGATGAGTTTGAAGAGGATCTTCACAAGATGCTGGTGGTAAGACTCCCAACCTTTCTCCTTCCTCTACTTTAAGTCACAGAGTTTAAATTAGATTTATTTTGGATGTATATTTATTACAGAGAAAGGCTTGTAAATTTATACATTGTTGAAGTTGTGCATCAAAGATCCTGTGGTTATCTCGACATCTATCACTCTTTTCGCAGGTCTACTTTGATTACATGCACAGTTGGATCCAGATGTTGCAGCAGCTGCCTCAGGCCTCTCACAGCTTAAAGAATCTGTTAGAGGAGGAGTGGAACTTCACCAAGGTCATCACTCCTTACATTCGAGGAGGGGAGGCCCAGTCCGGGAAGCTTTTTTGGTCAGTCACTTACTTGCAAAGCATAAGTCACCATAAGCAAAGTCATGTTGTGTCAAGTGTTTGTGAGTGAGGAGTGTGGATTTTGTCCCCCATCATTTACATCCAGATTGATTTGGGAACAGATCTCTTAAAGGCCTGTGTGAGCATGAGGAGTTATTACAGCAAGCAGAACAATCGATACTCCCAAAAATTTAACCTATTCTTTAAGAGTGTTTCTGATCATTTGCATGAAACTGTGGATTAATCTGCTCTCTGCAGTGACATCGCTGGGATGCTGCTTAAATCCACTGGAGAGTTCCTTGATGCCGGCCTGCAAAAGAGCGGTAATGAATTCTGGGAAACTGCAGATGACAGCACCGCCTCAGATGAGATCAGGTAAGGGGATAACATGAATATTAGATTTCTGTTTCAGTCAGTCATATTTTTTTTTTTGTCCGAGTGGAGGTGCTTTAAACTTTGATCATTTTTGATTCTTGGAGGCGGTCAGTTATCGAGACTAGTCGGTCGCTCAAAGAGCTGTTCCACGAGGCCAGGGAACGAGCGTCCAAGGCTCTCGGCTTTGCCAAGATGCTTCGCAAGGTGAGAGACAGCAGTGAAGAACGGCCACTACCTTGAAACAGAAAGCCATAACAGTACTGACGTTGCAGTTTATCTGTGACCCTGTTTTCTCTGCACACCAAAGAACTGGGACTGTGTGTCCTGACACACAATTTGTTTGCTTCCCTCTCTGCAGGACTTGGAAGTTGCTGCAGATTTCAGCATCACCAATGGGGTGACTTGTCTCCTGGAGGCACTGAAGAAGAGAAACTATGTCAAGGTGTGTTTGCTTTTCTGTTAATTTTGCACGTTTCTGATATTTCTTTTTTGTCCTTAACACATTTATGTATCCCTTTTTTTTATACCCAGGTTCAGATTCCAGGTTTGGAGGAGCTGCAGGTTTTTGTCCCTTGTGGCTTGATGGGTCAGCGGCCTCTCATCCTGCAGCTTCTCAATGCTGCTGCTGGCAAAGACTGCTCCAAGGAGCCTGATGAAATTGCAGAGGACGAGGCCTACCTGCTTATGAGTAAACACGGAGCTGGGGATTCCGCTACTGACTCTGACTGGGCTCAGTGGGAAGGAGAGCTGCTCAAACTGGTTCCCCAGATGGAAACTGTTGACACTTTAAGGGCCATGAAGGTATGTGACTTTTTTTTTTTACTTCAATCTGCCTGTGTGTAGTCAGTGTTTTCAAGTCTCTCACTGGTCCAATTTGCTTTCAGGTAGGGAATGTGCTCTTGATCGTGATGCAGTCTGCTCACCTGGTGGCGCAGCGAAAGGCCTTTCAGCAGTCCATGGAAGATGTGCTCACTCTTAGCCGGGAACAAACATCTAGTCAGCCACTCATTGCGAGTGCGCTGGAGGAACTCAAGGTACTTGCATAATCACACACTGATGATTTGTAACCTGTGGAAAAATATGTGTCTATTTGTGTTGTTGAAGAGACAGGTGCGTGATGGTGTCCTACTTTCAAATCTGTTTTCCACCACAACTGCTTTTAGTTACCCAGAATTTCTGCTCTATTGACGTGCTTCTATCATGCCAGATTTAAGTTAGTCTTAAAAGGGAAGTCACTTAACTTTCGTATCTGTTACTTTCAGAGTCACAATAGCGCATGTTATCAGTTTTCCGGTTTCACCGATAACTCTGAATCTGAGGTTTTCTGCAGAACCATATTATTACATTATTAATAATAATAAAACAAACACCTCTTTCTCTTACGTCTTCCCATCCTTCTTTCTCCTACCACAGGATGAGGCACTACAGCTATGCATTAAGATCAGCACTGCCATTGACCGAGTGGAGTTCATGTTCACCACAGAGTTTGAGGCAGAGGTGGAGGAGTCTGAGTCAGCCACTCTGCATCAGTACTACAGGGAGGCAATGATACAGGGCTACAATTTTGCCTTCGAGGTAACTGTAACACAGTCTATTTTCTTAAAGACACATCTGATATAATCCTCTGTCTACTCAGATTTTTGTTGGTCAGAGCTTGTGACATAACAGTTACATAATCACTTCTCTATCTCTAATGCGTGTGTAGTTATGGGTTGTGTTTTTCAAAGGGACAATAAAGGTACATGAGGGATGAATTAATTGTCATCAGTCATCAGATGAGGGGAAGTTTAATCCTAAATATCCTTTTTGGTTTTTTTGTCATTCACAGTACCACAAGGAGGTGGTGCGGCTAATGTCAGGGGAGTTCAGGCAAAGGATCGGGGAGCGCTACATTGCTTTTGCCCGCAAATGGATGACCTATGTCCTGACCAAATGTGAGAGTGGCAGGGGCACCAAGCCCAGGTAAGCCTTACTTACCGTTACAGTTTAGCACTCATATACATTTAATTAAGTCATTCATTTATGTCTTTTTGTTTGCCCTTTTGTTTAGGTGCAGGGTGTTCTAGCTAGTGTGGTGTTGCTGAGGCAACATTTAAGTGTTTGAGTGTGTTGCTCGGGGATGCTTTGTGGAGTATTGCTGCAAAGAAAGTTAAAGCCAGGCTGACTGGTGTGGCATTAAATTAATTTATTAATTTCAAATAAATAAATTGACACATCAGCGTAAACAAACTGCAGACTTGTACCAAAAAAGTTGTTATCGGTCCGGTTCATAGTAGTTCACTGGATTTTGTTTGTATGATGAATTCCTCATTTGCCCTTCTCTTAGTTATTTTTAGAACTATTATTAATTGTAGAACCAGATATATTTCTATTCTGGGTATTTCAGAGCTTTGAAATACATTTCTATTAGCCCCCTTTGTCAAGAGCTTCCATTTCGAGCCATAAAAAGCTACCATGGCAACATTGTTAGTCTGATAATAGAGTGAAGCCTTTAGGTAATTTCATGGAATGCAGCTGCAAAAGTAGCATGACATTTTCAAGACATGACAGAAGCCGTTTTTGGAAATATTCAAACGAAACAATATACAAACGAAAATGGGCACACTTAACAGTGAAGTTTAGTCGGTTGTCCCATTTGTATTTGTTAAAACTGTGCTCTTCCTACAGAGTACAACTACAATCTACTCCATAATTAATAGCAACTATTAGTTGTGTGCTCAGTAAAAGTGATACGCTTCTCAGAAAAACATAAATAAATCGCAAAATCAAGAGATATATTCATAAACCTTCCTAGTACAAAGAGTTGCTCCTAGTGACGGAAATCTTGATTAGGACATTTTTATGAGAATTTCCCCAGTAAGGGGAAAGATTAGCTCTTTGTTAAGGATAAAAGTTATTCACAAAGCATCTTAGTCGCCAAGAGGGCACCTAAGGTGAAAAACAGTTAGAAGTGAGGAGAAGGACTTTTAAAACTTTCCTAAGCCGAGGAGAAAGGCACAAACTCTCCAGATTAGATTGTGTGGAGATCATGTTTGTGGTTGATCTCATTAGAGACACACTCACATTTCCCACCTAATGCTATAACAGCAGAAATGAAAGTGATTACAACACTCGGATATTTGGCAAGTCGAAAATGCAACAGTGATATAGGCTATTTTAAATGGCTTACCATTTCCTCAGCAGAGACGTTCATTTCATAAAGTAGTTTTTATAATTGCACCATGTTTTAATAGACAATTCTGTGATTAGGCAGCTGCATTGATTTCCATTCAATTGCCATTATCAGGAAGCATTTATTTTTTCATTTGAAAACAATGCATCCTACAGAGCTACAGGGTCAAGTACACCTCTTCACTCAAGTAAACATTTTAGCCTCTTCCTTGCTCAGAGTTGCTCTGAGAGTAATCCACCCTAAGCTAGGACTATGCTGAGAGCTTTCTGGAAATAATTTTCTTAAATAAACCCGCACATTTCATTCTGTTTAAACACACATAGGAGGGAACGAAATGAGCAGTAGCAGAAAGTTTTGGAACACACTAATTGACTGCCACGTTTCACCTACAGGTGGGCGACTCAGGGGTTTGACTTTCTTCAGGCTATCGAACCTGGCTTTATATCAGCATTGCCAGAGGATGACTTCCTGGTAAAATTGCCTGTTTTCTTCTTCTCTTTGTCCTTGTCTACAAATTGCACAACAAGTATGCTTGGAATATAAAGTATGTATAATCATTTGACTTGTCTTTCTCCAGAATTTGCAAGCTTTGATGAATGAATGTATTGGACATGTGATTGGAAAACCTCATAGCCCAGTCACCGGCCTGTACATAGGTAAGACGTTGCTATGAACTCTTGGTGACTTCCACGTCTGGAGTTCAGGATTTAATTCGGTGTTTACGCTCTGTGGCAAGTTTATAAGCCGGGTGTCATGCAGACACAAAGCAGGCACGTTGGCAGCGAAATCAGTTTTCTGTAAAATATCAGAGAAGATGTAGATGACCTGACGTTTGTTAGTTTGTGTAACCCCCCCTGGTTACTCAGCCTCTTGTGAGCAACTCTATGCTGCTGCTCAGTGGTCAATAACAGAAAGCTGTGCTTGCCCCAGGCGTGTGACAGTGAAGCAGGGTGTTGCTGAAAAAGAGCATATTTGCTCTGCAAACGTTTCCTGATTAAATGAAGACAGAAAACAACAAAAAGAAAAGAAAAAAAACGGGCCAACTGTCGAATGTTACAGCCTTGTTTCTGCCTTTTAAAGTAGCACAAAGTAGTTTACTTGTATATATCCAAATAATCTGTATTTGACTTGTATGGAGTAAAGTAACACAATGCACTGTTTTTCATGTGGTCACATAATAACCATTGGATGTATTTGTTTGAGCACTTTGCCCCCCCCTGGAGGAGCAGAATTGACGTCACTTCTGTGATGTTGCTTTATAGATTTCTTTCATAACCACAAAAAAGGTGTTTGTAGGTGGCTTGACTAAATCAAGCCTTTTCTTTTCAGCTCCCAGGAACAGTCCTCGACCTGTAAAGGTGCCTCGCTGCCATAGTGACCCACCAAACCCCAACCTGTTCATCCCTAATGCTGAAGGTTTCAGGTAGGTGATCACTGTTCAAGTTTTGACAATAATCTGTGTGCCTAATGCCTAATTTGATGTCCTGCATGGCTCATTACTTTTTTTTTTTGCCTTGTGATGTCTTTGCTCTGCAGTTGTTCAGCTTATGTGTGATGTGAGCTTCTGTGTGTGTGCTGCGAGTATGAGTGGTTATTTTATTATTTGTATAGTGTCTGTTGAGCGAGAATGCCAGAGTAAGCGTGTGCATCCGTCCCTCAACCAGCCACCCAATCACACCCCTGAACATCTATTCACATCCCATGCAAAGCCACCTTACCTCCCAAGGCAGAGCTCCTCAGATTGTTTTTTCACCACACAGCTCTCGAAGTCTCCCCTGCGACCTCCGGAACCAGCTGTTCCCCAACGGCCCTCGCCCCGTCCCTCAGGGCCCAGGGGAACAAAGCAACACCAAAGTACCCAGCAGCAGCCCCAATGACGTCAGGTAGCCATGCCCCCAAGTCACCTGATTGCTATCAAAAGTCAGCCTCAGATGCAAAAACAAAAGCCATCACCATATGATAGCACTCTTATAGAGGGATATATTTTTATGTTAGACTTGTTTTTGTAGCTTTGATTCTTGTTTTAGTAGATCACAGCATCAAGTTGAATGTAGCCCTCTGTTTGCATCTAAACAAACATTATGAATTTGGACAGATATTAGATTGACTTCCATTTTTTGTAAATTGAGCATTTCCAGGCTCTGCTTCACAGATTCAAGCAAAACATAAACCTTTTGTATTTTTAGCTTATGTTCATACATTCAGTATAAATCTGTGGACAACAGGAACCTTTTTTAATGCATTGTTGCTGTGTTTACCACATGGTTGTTCAGATTTGATCATTTGAAATAATACTGACTTGCTGCAGCTTCAATGACGTTCTAGTGGATGCAGCAAAAAATATGCATGGCATCGATTGATTTCTAAAAAAAGTGTCCTGTCTCCTATCTCCTAATAGAATCTGTTCAGCCTTAAAAGAGTCAAGCCTGCAAAAGCCCTGCAAAAATTCATTTTCGAATTTTCAATATAACATTTTCAAATAAGAACAAATGGTCTTACACAAGTCTGGCCAAGGGAAGAGACTGTGATTGTTGTGCATGGTGTGTAAGTGGAAAATAACACACTACCTCAATGACAGAGTGGGCTATGATATTCCGCTTTAGTGCTATTAACATCAGTTCTGCTTTGATGCCGGTGATTCACCACCTTTTTAGATTTTTGGCTTATTTGTGTGTGCTTTTGAAGTCAGAATATGTACTCAGGAGATCTGACCTTCAAGTGTGTTTGAGCTGAATAATGACTGATGCATGCTGAACTGGTAATGGGTTTCAAAAGCCATATTGAGAATGTCAGGTGGTGTTATATTATCTTCCAGCACATAATTGTGTATATTTTATAAGTTGGATTATTTATATACTTTGCAGTATTTATTTTATTTTAAGCACAAGAACATTTTGCCCAATAGCACTGAGGGTGAAGATGATATCTGTCCTTTTGTGAGTCAGTGGCTCTTATATGATTAAGATGCTTCTATGAAAGAGCATCCTGTACTGTCCAATCTTTTTGTGCGTATAATTTTATCAGGAGCATACAAAACCCCAGACTGAAACACGCTGTCTGAATTCAGTAGTTTTTGATTGAACCACAGTGTTGCATGTCCTTGCAGGGGATCCAGTTTCCATGAGAATGACCGCCTGTCGTCGGTTGCAGCAGAGTTGCATTTTAAATCTTTGAGCCGCCACACCAGCCCCACAGAGGACAGAGAAGGTGGGTGCAAGGAGTGATCTGCATAGTTTGATCTACATTGTGTATATAAATTGTCCTGATTGGCTGAATTTTCTTTGGTCCTTTCTTTCTCCAGAACCCTCCTATCCTAAGGGGGATCCTAACAGCACTGCACGCCGAAGCTGGGAGCTTCGCAACTTTATCAGCCAGTCCAAGGGTGAGATTGTCAAGTTATGACGCATGTTGGATTGAATAAAACATACTATCAGGACTGTTTTTTATTAGAATAAGTTTCCTGTCTCCTGTCTTAGACACAGCAGCAAGGCAAAGCCCCATGGAGGCTGTCCGTCGCTCCATTCGCAAGTTCGAGGACAAACGCTATGCTGTGATGAAGCAGCGCAACATCATCGGCCAAGTGTGTCACACACCCAAATCCTATGACAATGTCATGCATGTCGGGCTCAGGAAGGTGACCTTTAAGTGGCAGAGAGGCAACAAGATAGGTACGATTAGCTACTGACTCCTTTTCTTATGATGTGGCCTATTAACGCACACACAGGCAGTGACTTTTTATTTTATTTTTTTTGTATGATAACAGGTGAGGGCCAGTATGGGAAAGTGTACACCTGCATCAATGTTGACACTGGAGAACTAATGGCCATGAAGGAGGTATGTACCCCAGCAAGATCAGTTCAGTAGTTTTCAAAATAATCATAAGACCTGCATGTAGTGATAACACACTTCTTTTTTTTTTTTTATTTGTGTTTTTCATCCAGATCCGATTCCAGCCGAATGATCACAAAACAATCAAGGAGACTGCAGATGAGCTGAAAATATTTGAAGGCATTAAACACCCAAACCTGGTGCGATACTTTGGAGTGGAGCTCCATCGGGTAAGAGACATACGTTTTATGTCAGTTCAGGCATCACGTTTCGCATACCGGAGCAGTTTGGTATAAACTTCCATGTGCTCCGCTGTAGGAGGAGATGTACATCTTCATGGAGTACTGTGACGAGGGCACTCTGGAGGAGGTGTCCAGACTGGGGCTGCAGGAACACGTCATCAGGCTCTACAGTAAACAGATCACTACAGCCATCAATGTCCTCCATGAGCATGGCATTGTCCACCGCGATATCAAGGGTCAGTGTCACATGGCTCTCTCACTCTTATATTACATATTTTGTTGTTATCAGATATGCAGAAAGCTCTAAATGAACGTAGCATCCATTTTTTTTCCTTTTTTAAACATCAGGAGCCAACATCTTTTTGACATCGTCTGGCCTGATTAAGCTGGGTGACTTTGGCTGTTCAGTGAAATTGAGGAACAACACACACACCATGCCAGGGGAGGTGAACAGCACACTGGGAACAGCAGGTAAGAATTTATATCTCGTGTCTCTGTTTTGCATGCCACCACCAGAGGTCACTGTGGTTTGATAGTTTTGATGCTTTGAATCATCAGACATGTGTGTTCTTGTGTAGTCATGGTGATGAATATGAGACGCAGATGTTAGATACTTAATGTGTGCGGTTATTCGGAATCTATGTTTCTGTAACTGCTGTATCGATACAACAGTCTTCATTTGCATATCAAACATCATCACAGGGATTGTGCTGCATTATGTCAGATTATTATTGTATTACTGCTTAATAAATTCTATTGCTGTAACTATTTTCTGTCTTCATCAGCATACATGGCACCTGAAGTCATCACCAGAGCAAAAGGGGAAGGTCACGGACGAGCAGCGGACATCTGGAGTTTGGGCTGTGTTCTCATTGAGATGGTGACTGGAAAGGTAAAGAGGGATGCAAAATATATTTTGTCACGCTCAGCGCATTACGTGTTTTTTTGCTTTAATCACGAATTATTAAAAGCTTTTTAAAAGTGCGACAAAAGCTCACATCTTATTCAAGAATTTTTCTATGCTGCAAGTATTCTGTTGGTTTCCAGTTACAGAGGCAACTAGAGACCCTTTGTAGATCACCTGTTGTTTCCAGATACAAATATTATGTTTCAGTCCTGTTTAAAAAAAAAAAAAAAAAAAAGGTTCCTTCAGTTAAAACAAGCAGGTTTAAATTATAAAAGTCTGGCTGAAACATTGTTTGTTTATTATTGATAAATAAATTAAATGTATTTACCTGATAGCTCTTTAGCAAAACTTCTGCTTCTACAGTTGTGAAATGTTAATGGGTATTTTGGTTATTTAAAAATGCTACATCAAAGTTACAAAGCCTACTGATGCTTAAACCTGTCGAAGGCAAATTTTTCACACATCTTTGCGGTCGTAATTTTATTTCCCCCTTTCTTACCACTTCAAAAAAGTCACTACACCAAAAACAGAAGTAAAAACCACGTGGAAATGATGTTATGTTCTTACTTTTATCTCAACTGCAGAGGCCCTGGCACGAGTATGAGCACAACTTCCAGATCATGTACAAAGTGGGAATGGGCCATAAACCCCCCATCCCAGAGAAACTGAGCACAGAGGGGAAGGACTTCCTTGGTCACTGTCTGGAGAGTGAACCCAAACGCCGCTGGACAGCTAGCATGCTGCTAGACCACCCGTTTGTCAAGGTGAGAAACTGCCTTGGCTAACCCCACTGGAATCACATGGACGCTTTTTCTAACAGATGGTTAAACTGGTCATCCAACATGTTTCCCATTACAGCTGCTGTCTCTTGTCTGTTTTAGGTTTGTACGGATGAAGAGTGAATGGAACCTCCTCTGCGGCTTTTAAGTTTACAAATTAAAGCACTACTGTACATGCTGATGGCAAAAAGAAAAAAGGAACTGTGGACGTTGAGAAAAGGAGACGTTACGGCTGAAGGCACATGGAGTTAAACTGAGGAACTAATACAAAATCATTTTGGAGGACAACTGGACCTATTGAGTATAGGGTTGTTGTGTCTTTATGTACCCATGGACTGGGCCGGGGTGGGACTGTACATACTGTAAGAATAGGATTGGCTTTAATTCTTGTATAAACAATATTGTAAAGTTAAATAACTATTGCCACATGTGTTCTCACTGGTGAAAAGACCTCTGAAAAGGCATTGAGGAATACTTTTTTTTTTTTAAATAAATGGGAGGGGTTGGGTGGGGGGACAAAATCTATGGCACTTTTAAACTGTTAACCCAAGGGGCAGTTGAGTAGAGGGATGAATCTTATTTCAGTCGTCCTGAAAGGCTGAGGCTAAAAAAAGGGTGTGGTAAGCCTCACAGAATGGACGGAGACCGCTGGTTTACCTTTATGAAATGAACACCATCCAAATATTCAGATAATTTATCACTTGTCGTTTGGCAAGCGTGGGCACTAGGAAGGATTTTTTTATGTATTTTTCTCTGCCTTTGCTGAGGAGTAAATGTCAAGTTGGAGCAATGTTCAAGTCTACTGGTCGCCGTTGAAAAGCTGTTCATGTGACTGGAGCGTAGCCAACTGAGAGGAGAAACGGGGCCTGCTCTCCCTCCCTGCTGCTGATCACAAAAAAACATCCACACAACCAAACACAGACACTGACACACACCACAACTTCTGGTCCTCTGCTGCTCTTACAGTGTTTGCTATGTACAAACAATATTAATAAACCAATCGTTTTTTTAATTAAACGTGTATTTTCTTCCACTTTTCTTGACACTTTGAGCTCCTGAAGTGTGTCGGTAAGACTCAAAATGTAGGTGTCGAGAATGGTTCCATCATCAGGTACCATTTCTGGGGCGATGTATAAAAGTCTTGTGAGAAGGGGTAGTTTGACTGCCTTTGTGAAGTGCTTGTGTGCTTTTGAATCCATCAGCAAAACATCACCCCCCTAAAGTATCATCTATGTGACAGAGTAAGAACAGTACTCAGCTACTGACGTAGTAGCCTCATCTGATGCTGACCCAGCTTTTTACCAGCTCTGCCCAGCCACAGAGGTGGCAGAAGTACAGAGCTGCAGATGATAAGGTGACACAAAAACTGTGATTTCAGCGGCTGCAGAGGCCCGCTGTACAAGTCGCACAATTTAAAGCATTAAAACACAGCCACCTAGTCGTGCCACACACCTTGCACACAAGATACTGTATCACTCAGCTCTGTCAAACAGAAATATCAGCTGCAGTGTTGTCTTAGGGTGTGACCTTGCAGCCTGGTCTTACATAAAGATTAACTTTGAAGTCAAAACTGCAACAACACTATAGTATAAAGGAGAACTCTGTCAGTTTTTATAGCACATTAAGTGCAATTTTTTTAAGTATGCCACCCTATGGGTACATTTTGGGTATATACATTATATATACAAACTTGAGCCTTGAAATATGGATGGATAAAATATGGTCTTTTGTCCATTATTGGGTGCCCCTTTGGCCCATGTGATTGGTTGCCTTCTTATTTAAATATTCTTTGTAGTGTGTTTTATGATTACCCTGATTGAGGCCATAAGCCACAACACATTAATCTGACAACTGCATTGTTCCTCACAGAGTGGCTTGCGAGTTTTGACTGGATTTTCTCATTTTATCTCCTGAATGGGGCCTTTAAGTTTGAGTTTAAATAAACCAACATGACCTTTCAAGGATCAGGAATATGGCCCCTGCATCACCAACTATTCATAGCCTAACCCATAACTATGCTGTGATTTTGTGAGAGCACTCCCTAGAAGTTGAGGCAACTCAACTAAAAGTTTACATACACGTGTTAAAGCATGAAAATGGAAAACCACAATACCTTATTAAAAAAGAAGAAACTAGAATATTCTGCTATTTAGTGTGCTTCTGTTTTTTCTGCTGGTGATTCAAACTGTGATTAGATTTTTGCTGTATTTGTGTGTGCTTTTAAAATTAGTACATGCACTCTCGGCAGTAACCCTCAAATGGGTTTGAACTGTAAAATGATCCTGAGTCATGCTGAGCTGTTAATGGGTTTCACTGGGCACACTGGGAATTAAGCTAAATCTTTTGTGCCTTGAAATATCAGATGGTTTATCCATTTTCTAAATACTGATACCCTCTTTTCTGCATTGAAATATGTGATATTTGATTATTAACAGTTAACTTACAGGTCTGAATCCATTTGCCCAAAATAAGGTTCACATACAGTATGTACATTTGAATGAGTGGTCACTACAATTGTTCCTGTCAGTGTCACAATGTTCCTCATAACTCTGATTAACTCATCTCTCACACATAATTTTGAAATAATTCAGTTTTTAGGATGTTTTCTTTTGTTGTTGTAGCCAACAACATTCTGATATCACCACTAGGGGTCACTGTAGCTTTTTTTCTAGCATGTCCTTGTGAGGGTTGTGTGTAGTATGTGAAATATTTAACTATTTAATGTTTCAGGTATTACTACATAATGAATCCTACTAGCGGGATTGTTGGGAGTGTTGGATATCTTGTGTTTCACAGCGTTCAATACATAACCTACATGTGTTGGTCATATAGTACCAGAATAAGGATTTTTATTCATTTATTTTTTTTAACATTATTTTTTTTGGTATTTTGAAGCTTTATTTGATAGAGACAGCTGTAAAGCGACAGGAACGTGGGGAGAGAGACGGGGAACGACATGCAGCAGAGGGCTACAGGCTGGACTCGAACCATGGGCCGCCGCAGCAAGGACCGAGCCCCCGCACATGGGGCGGACGCCCCACCAACCGAGCCAACTGACACCCCAGGATTTTTCTTTTTTGAAGCTGAAAGCATGATTTGAGTCTCCAACAGATGACTGAGGGAGGAGACTGACTGAAATACTTGCTTACTGTCCAAGTCATTGTTTTGTCTTGTGTCATGAACAGATGCATTGTTGATCAGCTGTTCATGAGAAATGCCGCTACTCTCCCTCCCTGCTGCTGAACACAAAACATCCACACAACCAAACACAGACACTGACACACACCACAACTTCCAGTCCTCTGCTGTTCTTACAGCTATGTATAAATAATATAAATACACCAATCTGTTTTTTCAAAAAAGTGAAATCTTTATTTTCTTTAAAGAGGTAGTCCATTTTTCACTTCGTTGAATTTGAGTTAACCAGTGAAAATGTTGTCTCCACTGTATTCAAATATTTACACTTTGATTTAAGGAGAAAGTACTAAAGCCATATTTCATCTTGCCTCCTTTAGTCCTTATCGTAAGGTTACCAAAGGAAGCTGCCCACCACAGTCCAGTTTCATGATCTTAACATCCTGAGCTTCTGCGGCGTACCACTAAGCCAACGCTACACTGTCAGAATTAATCTTTAAGGCAGGTTTGCGCTTGTTAGACCAGACCAGTGGATCCTGTCAGACTGGTGTCTACACTTTCTGCATCTAGCAATCTTGCAAATATTTAGCTGTCCAACTGGCTTTTATTAGGTGACAGGTTGTTAGTTGTTGTTTAAAGGAGCCTCCTTATTCCCGTAGCTTGAGCCTCTGTCAATCTCAGTCTGGCCAATCATCCAGCGAACTCCCAGTGAAGCTGTAAGGAAACATTCAGAAAGGGTATGTTTAGTATATTATTTGAGCAAGTCACATAAAAAAGTGGTGCCAAAAGTGGTGAGATCCTGTACAAGACAGGGTTATTTCCACATTAAGTTTTCTTTTTAATTTCCCCTCAAAGCAGTGAAGTGGTTCAATTTGTCACTTTGAAACTGGAAGCTAAGAGTTATGTCTGTCACCAACCAATGTCTGAAGAAAATCGAAATATTTAGTTCACATTTAACTGACACTTTTTAATAAATGCTTTACACTGAGCTGGTCTCCTTCAACAGAACAGAGTTTGTTTTTAACCACAAACATGGGCACTTGTTTATTGTGGAAACTATGACATGCCGTTAGAGAAATCATTTCTCCATTTAAAATGTCAGTAAAACTATTCAGATGGGTAAGCACATGCCTGAATGCTGTAAGGGACATGCTCCCGAGACCGATGAATCATATTTTCCAAAAAAGCGGGACTTACATTTGAGTTGTCAAATCTGCTGCTTTACGGAACGTTTAGACAAAAACAATGGTTAAATTGAAGGAAGGACTGTTACACCCAGTACAGGGTGACTTCGCCTTTGGCGTGAATGCATGAAACCAACCTGCAGTGCAGAGAGCCACAGAAGCTAAGATGGTCAGCATTGACCCAGAGCTGATCAGCTGAGCAAAAAGCAGGCCTAGTGGGTAGAGGAGCAGGCAGGCCCAGAACAGCCAGTTGATCAAGGCCCAGGGACGGCGTGGAGGACTCACTATGGGACCAGGGAAACGCCCTGTCTGTGTGTAGTGCTCCTGAAAACTATCCTGTTGACACATTAAACAAAACTCAGTATCAAAATCCCTAATGGAACACAATGTCTATGTTTATTCTCAGACATGCTACTGGTGGTAGGAACCAAAATGTAACTACCTTGTAGAATATTTAACGTACCTAATTCAAATGTGTTATTTACAGGCCATGAAGTGTGAACAGTCACAGATTTGAGCCAAATCTACCAAAAAGACCTTATAATCCAGGGTCTCCTGCAGTGTTTTATAGTGGGAAGCTTGAAAGAAACCTCACCTCACTAAAATCCTACCAACTCTTATGAAATAAATCATGAACCTTGAGGGAAAAGTAGCTGAAGCACACAGTAAAAGCTACATATTTAGCAGCTAGAGTATGTCTACTGTTTAAGCCATCAGTATCTGGGGAGGTATCTGCCTTAAACGGTCCCCTGTGGGAAACTCTATATACAACAGAAACCTTCAACACACTCTAACCTTTTCCTGGTAGAGTTTGTGGAGCCAGGCAGCACACTCTGCTTCATCTTCTGGGATCAAATCTAGAGGGATTCTCCTGCAAATAAAAGGGGAAGTCAGATCTCTCAGATAAACAGAGGTTACACCAGTAAACGGGAAATGAACTGTTGCAATCCTCCCTGCAAAACATTTCTTTGTACCTCACATACAAGTCGGCGTGATATTTCTTCCCATTAAGAATTCCAAGCAGTGTTGGTGTTTCATTGTTTCTGAAGTTCAGTGTGGAATCATAAACAGCTGCAGCTGCAGAAGACAAAGCAAACAACAGCAGGTAACTGTTAACTGTATAACTCATTTGATTTGCAAATGTCTCTAGCCTCTCCCTCGAACAGACATCCAGCTTACAGCATCTAACATCTACTGGGGGCCATATATGAACACTTCATCATTGATGTACACTCACCATTTCCTCTGAGGTTTTGAACAGTTACCCAGAATCCTTTGGTCCTGGGAAGAAGATGATACTTCAGTTTGGGTAAACCTTTGCTTTCAGCCACCTGCATGCTGATCTGGTGTTTCTTTGGTGTCAAACGTGTACCTTCGCAGTAAAGCAAGAACTAGGCCAGGGAAAAGCACATTGTTTGTTGAAAGGGTTCTTCAAAATGCAAATCCTTTCAGTCATATTTGATTTTCTAATGAGCTGAAACATACCCAAAAGTTTTCTGGGTAATCCTGCAGGTTCTGAAGACTCTGAGCCACCGTCCTACGGTCCTCCTCCCACTTCCTCTTGCAGAAAACTATCTCCAGGAAGTACCACATCCAGCCAATAATAGGTACATAACTTAACTCTTTTTTGGCCAATACTTTTGAGCTCTGGAAAAAAAGATTCAAATTGAAAGCATGTCAATCAGATGAGTGGGAGCACTGTAAGGTCAGAAAAGGGGGAAATTCTGGGGTACTTTCTCTTACCCCAAGAACTCCAAATCTTTCACAGAAGGTCCATCCACACAGGAAGTCTATCTCAAAACTGTGGTTGAGAACCACAATAGCATTCTCATTTCCATACAGTGGGTAACTCTTTGGGTCTGTGTAGAGCGTGCATTCTGTCCCAGACCACCACTCCAAGGCAGCTACCATCTCTGAGGATCACCCGGACAAAATCGTGTAGAAATGTTTACAAGAAAGTCGACAGATTTCTTCCTTCCAGCAGCAACACAATACTAACAGATTTCAGTGTTATCAAGAGAATAAGAGCAGTACTCACGGCTGCTTATGCAGTATCCCAGTCTGATGTTGATCCTGCGGGCCAGCTGCTTACTGAATAGCCACAAAGGTAAAGTACAGAGCTGCAACAGGTTGACGATGAGGCCACTGACCAGGAACACATAGCAGATGACCAGATGGCACAGAAACTGGGATTTCAGGAGCTGCAGGAGGCCCATTGTTCTGTAAAAGTTTCACAACTTAGAGCATTAAATAACAACCATCTCCTCCTAACACTCACACCCACCTTGAGCCCTCATATTTCATAATTCAACTATGTCAAACAGAGATATCAGATAGTATCGCTCTGGGTTGTAATAGCAAATGTTGACTGTTACTCAGCCCACTTGGACATAAAGGTTTTCTTTGACTAGACTAATCTCATCTGCTGAATGGAGCCTTTGAGCTGAAATGTGCACTAACAGCCAAGTTTTCTCCTGACAGTACACATGACTTGGTCAGGGATAAGGAATTGTAAACATCAACTATTCATATCCCAACCTATAACTATGTTGTAGTTTAGTAAATTTATATGCATGATCTGTGCTATTTTATCAATGTGTTTTGAAAGGTCGGGGCAATCATACTGTAGTTTAACAGTTATGAGAGGGTTACATTCCCCATTTCCAGCACTTTCCTTATTATTTACTCTGTTTCTGATGGTAAAACACAGATCTGCAAGTGTGCAAAGTGAGCGGCAACAAACAAACATAATAACATTTAATATCCTAGAGCAGTATTTACGTGAAGGTGATTAAATGTTAACTGTTACTCAGCCCAGTTTACTTAAAAAAAAAGAAGAAACAACATACTGCAAACAGTATTTTTTTCAATTGTTTATATTTAGAGAATGTTTGTTATTCACCAGCGACACCAGAACAAATTCCTTGTATGTGTAAAATCGTACTTGGCAATAAATCTTTTTCTGATTCTGATTCTGAAATGAGATGTAAATAAAGCTGATCAAATAATCAAAATGTGACACAGGCAAAGGTCAAGTTACAGATACACACCTTAGAGTAATCTGAAACACGTGACATTTACCTTGATCCAAGAGTGCTGTCCTGTCCCAGACAACCTTAAAAAAAAAAAAAAAATCAAAAGATGGCAAATAATAAAAATCATAAAATAATAAAAAACAGTCTCCGCTATATGTCCATGCCACTTGGTGTTACAGTTGTCCTTTTTCAGATTTTAACCGTGATTCATTCAACATGATGCACGACATGCAGTCGACTCGCCGTAGAGAGCAAACTTCCCCCAGTGGTAAGGACCCACACCCATCTGAAAGCCACGCCTGGACCCGCTGATGGAGACGTGCGTGCGCCCGCTTCCTTCTAGAAGCTCCAGAGCGAGCTACACAGCTGGCAAAGATCGTATATTTAAGAGAAATCAACATATTTAGCGGGGGCCCGTACACGACATACATATTCGACACAACCGCCATAACGGCTCTTGTTACCATGGTGATCGATATAATATATATTAAGTCGTACATTTCAACGATATAGCCACAAAAAAAGTTGATTTAAGTTAATTTCATTAATGTGTAGTTTGTACGTGATCTGGACTATATACTATATACTATATTTATAGTTTAACATGTCCTGCTGCTGCTGTAAATAACACTCTGTAATAAAAATAAAGCAAACTGCGGATGAGTGAGACCTCTCTCCGTACTTCCTACTCTCTGTGTTGACTTTATTTGGTAACAGGAAAGGCACGAGGATGTCAAACTGGGAGTGGGACTCATGCGCAGTGGTCTTTTCTACCGAAATGTGACCAATTACCCGCGAGGAAGCCGATAAAGGTGACAGCATTTATGTGTTTCGCAACAAAGTATCTTCCTTGTTTTATTTTGACTGCGTAGTTACCACGGTTACAGAGCAGCTTCCGCAGTCAACACATTGGTTACTATGAAGTCAGGGGCTTTACAGGAAACTGGTAAACGGTGCTGCTTCTTTAGTGGACAGCACCCCCTTCTGGTAATGCGTCATATGTGCACGGTTTTAGGGGAGACACGAAAAGTTTGGAAAATGATGCCATCGTGAAACTTCACCAGTTGTGGACTTAGGCAAGACAGTTATTTTTTGTATTACAAGTTTTCTGAAATTTCATGTTCAAATATGCAAAGGAGGTATTTTCTCATTAAACTGCTACATCTCCAGAATAGAAATATAGATGGAGCTAGTTTCAAAGGTTTTTACAAAGGGAATATAATAATGTTCTATAAATCAGGCTATTACAGGCAAATCCCTCTTTAAAGATCTAGTAAGGATATAATAATACTACTTATAAGGATATAAGCAGTATGAGAGAAAAAAACTCTTTATTTAGAAGAATACATTTTTGCAAAACACTACAGGTGAGTGAGGAAAACAAAATCAACTAATATATATCACTTCCCAAATGGGTTACTTACATTAAGACATTTATTTTTTTGTACCTCAGCTTTTCTGAAGTGTTATGTTTAAATATGAAAATGAGGTATTATCTGATGCTAGCTTTTGGGTAAATATACAGATGCAAATACATAAAATTTGAATGTGTATTTTGGGAGTTTTCTTACCACTAGTCTGAAATAAGACATGTTTTGGAAGCAAAATAACCCAAAATATTCAAATTGATCATGCAGTACATGACAAACAATGTGTGTGGCTTTAGTTTGACGCCTTAAAGGAGCAGTTAATGAATAGAGTAAAACACATCTCCACAACAGTCACGTCACTACTAGTCTCAATAATCTGCTAATAGTTCCTTTAAATGTCCTCTCATAAACTTATTTACTTACTCATACATTTTTCTTCAAAATGCCATGCTTTTAATCACAAATTGAAATGAAAATATTTCAGATGTCTTCTGCATTATTTATTGCATATTTCCTTCGACTTTAGGCTGTCAGTGACTCGTAAAAACTTTTGAATTAGCTCAGAAAGGTTTCCCTCTTGTTAAATTATGATATAAAACTCATTTTCCAGATATAAAACTCCTTTGCCGGATACAAAGTCAAGTTTGACAAAAACAGGATCAATCAAATGACACTGCAACATAAACAACTTTAACAGGCTATGTAATCCAATTCCGAAAATTAAAGGCTCCCCAAGAGGCATAACAAAAGTCACATTTACGTGAGTCAAGCACTCGGGCATCGATCAGGTTTTTCACAGTTCATAATTACATCTGTGTGAGTTGGCTCATGCAAACACTGAGTTAGATAGACTTTCTCCATTCCTCAGCTGAGAGTGAGACAGAGCTGAAGTGGAAACAGCTACACTCATTACTTTTCTGACCGATGTTAAACTCAAGACATTCATTTTTAACACTCACTGCAATCTGACCAAAAAGATTATCTCAGACAATTTCCTCTTGCCAACCCCAGAGGGGAGTAGAGATGCACTGAACACCGCACCGTTAGATGAGAAAAAAACCCCTCAACAGAATGCTGTTGCACAGCACATACCATAGATAAAAAATATATATATATTTTTTTAACTTTACTTTTCATTGTGTGCACATATATTTTCTGTTTTGTGGGCCAAAAAGTTATGATATGTTATCTTTCTGGAAGCTCCATGCCAAGTCGAACAGTATTTGATTCTTTTTTTGAGACCCCTAAAAGGAGGTCAACTGGGTACCATGAGTTGATTAGCACATCAAGAGCGTGCAGCAAAGCTAAAATCTTGTCTTTTTTGGTTCACTATTGGTGTAGAAACTCTAATCCAGACTTTTATTTGATCCAAAGTTGACAACTGTAACGTTTTGTTTTCAGGCCTGCCATGTGCTAGTACTAAAAACCTTCAAATGGTTCTGAATACTGCAGCTAGATTTTAAACTAAGCAGGCTCCTTATTTTCATTGAAGCTTGCTACTAATGCCTTACAAATTGTACACTAATAAAAAGTAGAGGACTTAAGTGCCACCTGCTGGTCAATAAACAAACCTCAATCAAACACCATAATTATGTTCTGCATCAAGTGGATTAAATCCCTATAGACCAGTAGTGGAAAAAGTATTCAAATCCTTTACTCAAGAAGTACTTAAAAGTAGCAACATCAAACTTAAGTAAAAGTAGATAAGTATTATCAAAAGAAATGTACTTAAAGTATCAAAAGTATTCATTCTGCAGAAGAATGATCCCTGTTAGTGTTTTACAATAATATTTTATGTTTATGAATTAATATTAGTTAGTAAAATTAGTTATATTTTACAGGGGTTTAGAAGTTTAAAGCTGTGCTTGAGTTAATTTTAACTACTGTAATATTGTTGGGTAGTATAATCGACAGCAATGCATTATATAATATAAGATCATCATATGTATGTTGCCGCTGTGTTTTAAGAACTTTTCATGAGCTCTGAAAAACAACCCTGTTTTCATCTTTGTGGTGATGCCTTTTCCAGCTAATCAAAGAGGGTTTTATATAGTTTATTTATTTAGAAGAAGGAGAATGTTCTCAACCCATAAGGAACCACTTAATCCTTCACAGCTAAAATCACCAGCTCTAGTAACCAAAGCTGTCAAAAGTAGTGGAGTAAAATACCTCAAACATGTACTACAAAAGGCTACAGTACTTGAGTACATTCCACCACCACTATGCACTAAAGAATAAACATAATTTTTTATAATAAGAAATAATAGCAAAAAAAAATGTAAATACAGTATGATGTACACCACATAAAATTATAACTTGAAATAGGTTTAAATAATACATTAGTGTCATAATATTAATACAATACTTAATAAGAATGAAATCTCATTTGCACTGAAAACTCTCAGTATGTAGGCCTATCACTGTGTTCAACAAGGAATAAGATGCTGTTCAGCTTCAGATATATCTCAATATCACACTGAAATTGAATTCTCAGGATAATGCAGGGCCCACTAGTGGTCTCATAACTTCAGTGAAAGTGGTCCTTTCGGGGTCAGGAGTCCTGTGGAGCAGCCTGCTTTGCCTGGTTGGCAGTTCAGCCTTGAAAGTTCCCATTAAAGCATTTCAACTATAAAAGTGACGGCAGTTACTGACCTAAGAAACCACTTATCAGACACTGATTTATAGTTTTGGTATAACCTCAAATCGCCTGACGTCTAGAAACATCCATTACTTAATTTGAAGTTAATGTTTTGGACCGTTCCACCTTGGGGGTTGCCGAGAAGTGTTTCCAAGCTCAATTTTTACAGGTCCCATAATGCTTCAGCCCTCCTGTCCTTTTACGAACGAATAACCTTGAAGAGAAGGCATGCCTGTCTGAAGAGGACCAAACATACAATAAAGTAGCTCAGGAAGTCCTTTATGTTCAAATACCAAAGACAGTGAGCAGGGGCTCAGGGGAATAATTTTCAGTAAGTATGTGAAGTATATGTCTACAGGAATGATGAAGCGCAGCAGGTTTCACACTGTCAGCTGAACTGAGGAAGAATCATTCAGAGTTTAAATACATGTGTTAGCTATTTTAAATCCCATAGCCCCTTTACAAAGAAACCAAAGACAACATTTATATACACAAAACTCACTTTCAGGCAACCATTTGATGGATATCTCATCAGACTGATGAGAATATAAATCAGTAATCAGTAACAGTAATCATTTTATTTAGTCAGGCTCAATACTAATAGCACATTTACAGGGTTGTTTGATATTTGATTTCATGGAACATAGTGGCAGTTTAAAGAAGTAACACAATACGATTAGGTACAATGCAGTCTACTGTGAGAAATATGTTGCGACACATAAAGGAAATCAGTTCCATTTGTTTATTTAAGCAGGTTACATTCTTTGATTCATCTTAATGTTGCAGACTCCTTTTAAAAAGAGAATGCCACTAGTACTCAAGTAGGATGACAGAAAGTGCATAGATGGTGAATGCGTACATTTAAAAGTAACTGTAAAAGTTTATTGTTTGTTATGTGGAGTAAAGCTCTCACTGTCCTTAGAGTTAGAGGATAATTCTAAGTAGCTCACATGCTAAGTAAGGTACTTAAGATTCCCTCAAGACATGTTTTAAGAAAACTTACTTTAAACTACTACTAAATTATTAAAATCACCTAGTCCTAGTCCTTTTTTCCTAATTTAAAAACCCAAATCTATTAATATACAAATAAACATACTTTCAAAATGTAACTACTAGATGCAAATGTTTCTTTCTTCATTAAACAGTTCAACATTGGGCTGGAGGTTTAAAGTTCCCACATCACATTTGTGTAAGTTGTAATACCAATCACGACTGATTTCCAAACAGTTTGTGATGTTGCACAGTCCTGTCCATGTGAACACATGTTGAAGTCAGATTTAAGGTGAGTAAAGAGAAACTTTCCTCCTTCAACAGAAGGATGTGAAAACAGCCTTCTAGTGTGAAACTCTACACATAAATCATTCTGCACAGTGAAGGTCAAACGCCCCAAGTGAAGTAAAAATAAGCGAAACACATGGGAAGGGGACTTTAAAACCTTTGTTTTTAAGGAGACATGTTATTGTGCAATCATAAAGAAACTGTCTTATAGATGTACTCAAAGAACTGTTCATGCTGCAGCACTGAAACATATAGCCAAAGCCTGACTATGCAAGAGGCAAGTACATGAGAACTGAGACTGTTGAATGGAAAACGTAAATCACAGTGAAAACATACGTCTTGAAATTGGTTGTTAAACTGAAAAGACTAACCATCAGGGTGCCTCCTACTCAAAGTGGGTAGCCAGGAGGGAGAGTGTCTCATTCACATTTTACTGATTGTTTAGTGGAAAAGTGCAGTTGATATGAGGTTCCTAGATTTAAGATGTGTTGGGAGGGGGGCACCTCACCACAAGAAATGACCCTGTTCCAAGAAATGTCAGCTTTCATTAAATGAGTTATGTGTTACTGTTTAAGTTGCCCTTCTAGGGCCCTCCTTTGGTACTGCAGGCCATTGGATACCATATAAGTGTAATGTTGTGAGTTTGAGTGCAGCTCTTGACATTTTTTGCATGACATCCCCCTACTCTTATTTATTGTACCCTGTTAAATCAAGCAGAGAGGCTATAAAAATAATTTAAAAAAGCTTCCTTGCTAGATCAAACTAAAGACCAGATGTAATGAAGCTGGATGACATGCTTCTTTGACATGCCGGAAAAGCTGGCCAACTCAGCACCAAAACATCCGCTTTAATCTTGAAAATCTCTCTGTTGTCACCCTATTAGGAGTGCAGAATGATTTTTTAATAGCTGATGCTTGTTCTTTTATATATTTATTTATAGCAATTAATTAGTTACCCTTATAAAAATCAGTGGCTGCAGCTGACATTTTTCAGTCAAGACTAAATCAGGTTGAAGCAGCAGGCCAAAGCCAACAGCTTTCAGCCAGGAAGAACTATACTTTTGGCTCAGCAACACAGGGGTGATTTGGATGAGCATGCTGTATAAAGAATGCACCGAGGATTAAGTGAAATCACTGCATAAGTGTGATTTATGAGCCATTCTGTATCAATAGACTGTGACCTGCTTTCAGTCCTATTACCCGAAACAAATTAACACTCCTTCAACCCCTCTGCATAACTCTTTGAGGTAATAGGTCGGTGGACGTTCACTTAGAGGTTTTGGGTCTCGCTGTGCAAAAGCTCACATGGATATTCCTCATAAGTCAGTGGATTTATTTATTATAGTACAATGTGTGGCCCAGTAACAGATATCCAGGTCATAGTACAAACTGCTCTGAAAGTGTGAGGAAAAGAGAATAGCCATGAAGCTGTGCAACAAGTCTGATGCAAATGATTTGACCAGACAGCACTGTCAGCTACATTAGCTGGTATTCTGACTGGAAAACTGTGACTGACTACATTTGTGCAAATGGTCTGAATAAATCAGGAAGAACTCTGACCTGGAAAAAGCTGCATTCATTTAGGTTTTGCGCAGGCTCTAGTAAACAAGGCGCTAAATCTGATTAAGTTATTTTGGATGACTGCGTGTTGGAATCTCATGAAAGGAGATAATGTGCTCAGATTTTCTGAATGCATGCATTAGGCTCTTGGGCATACAGGAAAAAAGTACAAATCAGAAAAAGTGACAACATAGCCTGAGGCCTAAACTTTATATGGCAGTGTATATATGCAGTAAGCCAGTAATGAGATCCTGATGTATGCAGTGTCTGTTTCTCCCGGGATTCAGCTTTGCAGCCTCGTCCATCAGACAAAGTAACTGTGGGCCCCAACGACACATCCGACTGTCACTGAAGCACTGGGAGGTTTGCTGGAGACACCTGCTCTGCTGCTCTCCGGGGCCCACACATGAGACCTGACTAAAGTGCCAAAAAGTACTGGCCTGAGTGAAGTTATTTGATGTAATGCCATTGCCAAGGTGAAGAAGATTAAAATACTGCATGGTTATGCAATTACATGTCCTCTTTTTCAACTTTCACTCCTGCCTCCTCTGACAGATTTCAGAATTGGGATTTGAATGCTCAGGAATGAGAGAGTGATTCAACATGAGGTCACATCTGCAGAACTCTGGATGCCGGTCACAGCACATGTGTGAGAGCAACAGTTTGCACTGTTAGTTCAATGTATCAAATGGGAATAGCATGATATATCTAATGTTTCACTGACATTGTTTCTGTGCAGAATTTGATAGCTGCAGCAGTTCAGGCATTAAAGAAGCAGGAGAGGTTTCGGCGTGTTGAAGTGATGATTGTAATATTTTACAAAGACAACACTGTACAGAAAACTACACTCAAGCCAAGCCAGGCAGAGACTATTGTGTTGATAATAACTGAAGATATGTGATTGTTGAATGATTTACGGGATGTTTCTGTATTTTCCAGTCTGGAAATTCACATTGCTTTAAACTGGTTTGCTCCAGTTATTCTCAGTGGCAAGAGAGCTGTAAAGCACACATTGTTTTTTATCTTGCTTTTTACACATTAATGCAACAGAATTATAATTGACTATTTTCATTTTTACATTTGATACTTTTTTTTACAGAATTATTATCATCCACCACCACATTTTAGCATCTTTCAGCTCATCGTTGAGGTTTTACAGCCCACAGCTTTACTGTTTTTGTTCAGTTTAAGTGCTATCAACAGCATGGTTGTCTGCAAAAAATGCACTGATAAACTTGCTGTACTCTATGCCAGAAATATGATATTTACCTTAAAGGTCCAGTGTATAAGATCCAGGGGGCTCTATTTCCAGAGTATGGCAGCAATGGTGTATAATGACATGAAAATAAGAATCTTTATGATTTTGTTACCATAGAATGAGCCTTTTATGTCTACAGATACAGCGGGTCCTCTTCCACGGAGTCCATCATGTTGAAACACCATGTTTCTACAGTAGCCCAGAATGGACAAACTAAACTCTTGACAACTCATGACTCACAGAGAGAGTGAGGCAATGGGGTTGCAATCACCAACTACACTGCTATATAGCACTAAATCCTACACACTGGTCCTTTAATAGTTGTTAAAGACCAAAACAGAGCTCAAAAGGTAGTGAATAACAAGCTTAGATTCAAAGTTGCAGTTTATATTAAACATTACAAAAATGACATAAAACATAAGAGATGCAACAAAGCCAAACCTATATTAAAGCCACCAACCCAAAAATAAATTTAAAGTACTTTATTGCACTAGTTTATGAGTTAAAGATTTACATAAAAATAAAATTCAGTAACCACCTCCTTGCAAGCAATATCCGCCAGATACAGTGAGTTAACCACTGTAGGTCTGTGTCAGCATTTTGACAAATGACTGAAGTTACAGTATCGGGGCTGTTTTTCCTGCTCCAACACAAGTAAAAAAAAAAAAAAAAAGGCCATCAAGTTATGAAAACTTCTCCAACTGTTTGGTAGAGATTTTTTGATGTTGCTTTGTTTTAGACAATGCCAACAGTTGTGCTTCTGAACATGTGTGTGCAGCCAACAACTTGCTCACAGAAGTCAGAAGAACTGTTAACATAAAAAAAAAACATGACTTTACAACCAGCCAGACTATATATATCCAGCTATATCATTAGTTGTGGAGACTTGTGCACTGCTGGCACACCAACAATTGCAGTCAAAGACTTCACCACATATTCTTTGAGGTTAATTATTTATGTTGAAAGCAGCTACAATTTCTCATTTTCTCACGTTTGAGATAAGCCAACTTCAAACAATCAACACACATGGACCGAAGTGTTGGCACTGAGGAGAACAGTCTATGTAGGACACATGGAAAATGTTAACAGTCAGTTTAAGTGCTGTCTAGGTTCTTATCACTTAAAGGGGAAACTGATGAAATCTGCAGAGGTTTTTGTGCATTTCCTTTTCAGTTATAAGATTAATGTCACCCACAATGAAATCGGAATTTGCAGGAGCAACTTTTCTGTCCTCCAACACATAACTATTAGAGGAGTGTTGCCTAATTTCCTCAGAGATATAATCGAAACTTTCCTTTTCCTTTTTCTTATATGGTAAATATGAACATTTGTCTATTGTACGTTGCAATCAAATTAATTGTAAGTTAAAGAAAATTATGGAATGTGTAAGAATATTGCATACCTTCAAATATTATTAAAAGAAACTTTGGCATGAAGAGTGGAAAACTCTAACAGATTTTCCAGCAGTGTTGTAATGGGAAAATGACAAAAAAAAAAAAAAAAAAAAAAAGGAAAGAGAGGAGTGAATGGCTGATATCTTCAAACAGCTTGCCATGTGTATTTTCATGAGTGGATGTTCCATTACAGCAGAGCGCAACATGGCTGAAAAACCCATCAGAGATGTAAGAGGATATGGTGTGATCACTTGTTTCCACTGGTGAAAAAGGGAGGGGAGCTTGTAGCATTGTAGTCCCGCTCATAAAGAGCAGACACGGGACTGCCTTCGTCTCCTGTCGATCCGTCAGGCCTGTAAATATATATACAACTTGTATATGAATACAACTTGTAGCTGTAATCAAATATAAGGACATTTTAAATGTTATTCATGTATTTATTTATTTTGCAATGTATGACAGCCTATTCAACCACATAACAAGTATTTTTTAAAATATTTATGTACAGTTGAGGATTGGAGGAGTCATTCAGATTAAACTCACTGGATAAGTATAATGCTATTTGGTCGCTCTGTTTAGCATCCATATCCTGAAGACTGAGAGGCATCATATATCACATTGTTTGATATAAATATCTGTGCATGTATGTTTTTTTTTTTTTTTTTTTTGGCCCTTTATTTTTTAAAAGAGACAGCTGAAGAGTGACAGGAATGTGGGGAGAGCGAGAGATGGGGAACAACATGCAGCAAAGGGCCGCAGGTCAGATTCGAACCTCTGCTGAGCCTTCGTCTTGAATATCAAATATGAAGTACAGTATTATAGTATAGTACTATGTAAAAATACATTAAGTTATGTTCACTCTTCATGACAACAATGGAACAAATGCTGGAAGAAGGTCTGGAAGAAATCTAGTAAGTTGACCTTAAGTTCTTTTCCTGGCATCTTGTGATGTAGTTGCTGATTGCAACCACCTCACCTCACCCTCTCCATCTTAGTGTGAAGGAGAAACTACGGTGACCATGAAACTCTCTCTCTAGAACCAATGCTTGGTTTGTCCATTCTGGACTACTGTAGAAACATAAAGGTTCAACATGGCCGACTCCGTGGAAGAGGACCCGCACTGTCTGTAGATAGAAATGGTTAACTCAAGATAACAAAAACATTTTTTTACTTTTATTTTCAGATTATACATTAATGAAAACATATTTATGCAGATTTTATTCTGTCACATTCTGTAAATAGAGCACCCTAAATCTGACACATCGGACCATAAACACACTTATTTGTGCATATTAATGAATACTTTATAACATAACATGCTTAACATGTAGATAATTAGAATTGTTGACAAATACATTAAAAAACACTTGAACAACTACATTACAATTTATTATGAGCTGTTTATTAAGTGTTTATTCACTGATTAGAAAAAGTGCACCAGTTAATTCACTGATTCACTGATTGATTTTTTGTAGGCATACAGCTTCAGGCGCGGCCTTGTGACAACTCAGCAACATGCAGATTTGGCTTCCCTGTTATTTCAGGTGCAGGTGGAGTGTAACGTGATGTCTGGACTGTGTAAAAGTATTTATGTGAGCCAAAGCTTTGACAGTCCTCCACATGCCTCCTGTGGACAGCACACTCTGCAGCACCCATCACTGAGCGTGGCAGAGTACATGTCTGGTTTCCAGCTGGAACTTATGAGCCTGTCACAACCTCTCACATTTCAACTCTCATTCCGACGTAATGTTTAGCTGTACATTCAGCAAACTGAATGATCTCTGGATTTGCAGCATGATGTTGATGGCTCATTCGGGAATGGTTGATTTTCATTTTGACCTTTGTGTGACCTGCACAGTTGACCACTTCAGTAGAGTGGGGCTCTGTCTTGCTCAACAGCACTGTTACAGACTGACTCACTGTTTTGAGGTTTTTAGCAACTCTTGGATTATTTTAAGATGTTAAAAGCTTCTATGGTGACACACGACCTGTTTATTGGCTCCAGTGCCACAATGCACATCCAACACAGCTTTCCAAACATTAAACAATTTCATGGATGTTTGCATTCTTGCATAAAAGCATTAAAAACAAGAAAGGTGATTTATCTCAAAGCAAGGGGTAGTAAGGGATATCTTGATGGTCTCTGCTTTCTAAAAGATATGAAGCCTGCATTAGATCTGAGTTTATTTTTATAAGTCAGATAAATCAGACTTTTGAGGGCCTGCAGCTATCTGCACTGTCTGGCTTTGTTTTGTGCAAGGTTACTGCCAGGCCAAGACTTCACAACCTGATTTAATGAGACCCAATGCAGCTGTTCCCAGTTTTACACCGGTGCCATCAAGATCTAAGTGGAAACAAGCCTTGCCCTGACACCCTGGACGTCTTTTGAGGATCATGCTTGCATACTATCTGTGCAAAATGCAGTTCCATTTATTTTTTTCTTGAATATACATCTGTAAAGATGAGTGCCTTTTTCAGCTTGGATTTGAGCTAACGTCCAAACATATAATTACTGCTGCATGGGAAAACTTTCTCTTTTCCTTCTTTTCCACTTGGAAATTCCCTCTACAAGTTCTTGCTACCACTCTCTGATGTCAGTCATTTAAAGCATCTGAAGTGAAGCATCTCAAACCAATAAGTAATATCAAAGAGCTGGGTTCATGCAGACAGCTTGGAGCCCTACTGCTGTAGGACTTCAGCTTGCAGCCCAACACTTCTGGCACCTCTGTTTTCTGGGAGCAATGAGTGTGCGCCCCCAAGGTTGGCAGAGAGAAGGACCATGGATATTTTCCCAATGACTAGAGTAGCTTGTGCCCTGAAATAAATGACTTACTTTATTTCGAATGACAGACTCACTTCTTTCCTAGCACACTTGCCTTTGGCAGCCCCTGAGTCACTTTGTTCAGCAACAACATAGGTTCACTCATTAAAGAAGCCAGAGGGAACATTAAATGTTGATTTCACTTGGGTTCCAGGAAGCAGAAAGAAATGCATGCTTCCCAAGAGTCAAAGCTACTCTTGCTGTTTGATCAAATTCATGTTTCCATTGATGCACTGAACTGGGTGGCCGGGGCTGAGCTATAGAGGTGCTGGTAATCAGGTTTCGTTACTTTTAGACAAGCCAGGCTGGCTGTTTCCAGTCTTTGTGCTAAGCTAAGCTACCAGGCTACTGGCTGTAGCTTAATTGTCTCAACTAATATATGTATTTCCCAGAGTATTAAATATTTGTAGAAAATGACAAAAGATTAAAAAAAATAAGAAGAAGAAAATAAGGTCAATCAGCCCAATAGCTTTAAAAAAAATGTGGATTTCCACTGGAAACTGGTGAAATTAGCTCTCAGCTACTGGCTGTCTTCTTCATGTTCTTAGAAAAATAAGACTTCTGGACCAGATGAAACACTTTTAGATGGATTTTTGGCTGTCTATCAGCAGTGAATTTTATAGATGAGCTCCCATATTTTCTAATAGACCATAAATTGATTCAGACATGTTTGTGTACGGATTTCTTAAAATATCTCTGAGTTCTGAGTTTATCTTTCATCCCTTTTTCCGGGATAATTTGTATCTGTTAGCCTCCCTAGAATATTCCATTCTCGTTCAGTTGCATTACCAGATGATATGAAAAATGGGCAGAGAGGAAAGAATGAGGAGGAACTTAGTTTAGAGTGCAGAAAGTCAGCGAGTAGAATATTGTCTGTAGTGGTCCAAAATTGGACAAACCGGTATTTCACACCACTGTGACTGAGTGGGAACATCGGTCAGAGAGCGGTTCTCCTTTTAAACTTGTATTTGAATAAGAGGCTATCCGCCCTCAGCTTCCTGTGTGTCTCTCTGTGCTGTTAAAACTGACAATCTGGTGCCGAGCTCCACATCTGCACCTCCAAGATAAATACATATCAACACCAAACTATCTGAGTTTCAACTTGTTCAGCAATGATGCTCTAATCCTTAGAGCCAATCCAAACAACTCACCTTGTGACTCTTTCTTAAAACTCACTGTGAAAGTGAACATTTCTTGATGTTCTTTCAGTTAATTGCAACCAGTATGCTTGAAGTTATTCATTCTTTTAAAATGCTTGCTGGTTGCTAAATACTCACCTCAGCAGAAAATGCTGGTTTACTGTGTCACACATTGACATCCTCTGGCAAAGCTGTATGAACCACCCTGGAACGTGCTCTGGGCTCGAAACCAGCTATCAATGCCAGACCCATATAGCCAGTCTTTGGTGTGTGCCACGTGGACTATTCCAAGAGACTCAACCGAAATATCTCTGCCACAGAGCTACGAGAGCAAGGTTTTGACTTCTCCATTTTCCCTAATAGCGCATTTTTTTCCTGGCTTCACTGTGATTTACTTAACCCTTTCAGTCCCTGGTTTCTGTACTGTGAGACAGATGGTCTGATGCAAGACAAAACCTTTTTTATCTCTGCACAGCATCAAGCAAGATTTTGCAAACTCAGTTGTAGATTAACACAAATACCTCTGCTGAGGTAATGCAGATTTTCTAATTTTATTTTACTACAAAGGACATTTTAGGAATTGGACCCATAGCTGTGGGAGGCTGGCTTCATTTTAAGCTGGAAAAAAGGGGAGGCTTTTAAAGGAAATTGACTGTTCATATTATGTAATCTATTGTTGCATGCTCAAGTTCTACATCGAGTCCATCCCAGTCATGGATCAACCTTTCAAAAAGACTTTTTTTTTTTGTAATGAAATATAAATGACTTACATAGTTAAATACATAGTATGTTTGAGCACAACCTGTCTTTAAATTGAAGTTACATTTCAAGCATTGCTTTGATGTGATAAAATAGAATAAATTATGCAACGAAGAAGCATTTTTATTGTACATGCATGTTTGCCAGCTATGCAGCTAACAGCAGATCACCAATAGATTATGTTAGATGTTCTCACAAATATTTTATTTTTGAGATCTTCCTTACAGCTAAGTGAATTTTAATTTAAGTGTCTCTATAATAGTCATGGCAACAAAATTAGATTTAGATTAAGATTTTGACAGTAAAGTTGCAAAATGATTTTTTTTGGACAAAGCCAAATTTCGAAAATTGACATTTTTGCTTGATGATTGTTTGGAATCAGACTTAAAGGACAAATCTGGTGATATTTTTTATTTTTCTTCAACAATGAATTGATATTGCTAACTGATATAGATTATTCCACTGTGCCACAGAGCTCCATTGTTGTTTAGAAACTATCAAAAACACATCAATCAGCCACACTGTTGCAGTGGTTAAAATTATTCTTACTTTTCATGAACCTAGACACTGAAGTTTATTTTGACAAATACTGTCCTGCCGCTGTAAATCACTAGCGCACCAAATGTGTATTAGTCTGCCACAAAAAAATAGTCCCCAATGAATATACAATTTGCTTCTGTTTTAGTAACATTTGATAAAAAGTACAGTGGCCTGCAGCGGTTTACATAAATTATTACGTGTTTTATTTTTTTGTTTTTTAAATGAAACTACACTTTTGAGGCAGGTATTTAAAGACTTACATCTTCAGTTAGAATGAGAATCTTAGATTTGGTCTTTTCATGGGATTTGTTGTCAATAGCAAAAATATAAATGAGAACTAACCTTATCCTATAAAATGCATTTTTGCTAGTATTTCATGGCGCATGAGTATTCTTGGTTAACAGCATTATTTTAATAGAATGACAGTAATTATAATGGGATGCCTGTCAATCCTCATGTATATAATCAACAAAATGGTGTACAAGTGATTTATTTATGAAACAGAACAATCTTACACTAATGTTTGTAGAAAATGTATATCTAACAACACAAGTATACAAAAAATTTACATTTTGTGCATTGCAAACTCAACAAAATGAACAAGATGGAAACCAAACATGGATGAACACGAATGCTATACAGACTAACGACAACAAGGTTGTACACTAACACGTCCTTGATCCACACCATACAGTCACACAGTCACACTTTGTTTTTAAAGACCTTCATCTGGATTCCCTTTCAACCAACACTGTAAAGTTTCACAACATCCATAGGTGACGCTTATGACTAACATATGAATGAAAAATAATTTGTATAAAATGTTTTCACTGTATTTTAGTTGTTGATCCTCAGACTCTCAGCTGCTGTCTCTTGGTGTGGTATACAACTTTAGATTCAGTAGGAGTCTAGCACTTAAACTGTTTATTTCACAACCTTTTAAACTGATATTTTTACATTGATCTAATTTATTTCTTTTGTGTTACAGATATTCTTTCAATATATATAATAAAATGGTGCTTGCTGCAGTGCCAGTACCCAAATTTGCAGCCAGTTTTGGTGATGGACCATTTATAAGCTCCTTTAGACGAAGAGTATAAGCACTGAAAAATGTTCCACATGTACGAAAGTGATATATCACTTTGAGGACAATGAGGCACTGTCTGGACAGCTAAGAAAATAAACACAGTGGCTTTTTTTAACTTACACATACTACCAGAATTAACTTTCTTTGGCAGCCACTATCACATACATAAACACACGCTGTGTTTATGTATGCAATTACTTGAAGCAGTTGATGTTTATCCTCTCCAAAGCTTTATGTTACAGTTTATCTGGAAGATTTGAAAAACTAACAAGTAAAGGAAGTGCATGACAACACTAAAAATCTTGCAATAGTATAATGTGTTATCTTGACGTTTGTGATATTTAATTATGCGTTTTGTCAGTGTAAACAAATAAATAATTATTTACAAACTCTAGCAAAAAAAAATGCAAACAAACAAAACAAGCAGAGCATAAATAATTTACAAAAGGAATTATAATACAGACTTAGTATAAACATCTTTGGCACTTACTACAATGGCTTATTTAAATCATTCACTCAAGTTCTCCGTAAAAAAGACAAAAACACATTCAGGATGAAAAGAATGAGGAGAAATAGTAATGGACTTGAGACAGCTAAATGATTATGCTTTGGTTACAGTTTATGTTTGTCAGGCACTTTATGATCAGTTGTTCGGTAAAACAGAAGCCATGAATGAGCCTAAAGATAGAGAACAACCGAGTCACTTACAAGTTGTAGAAAGTAAGAAACTGTAGGAAAGCACATACAGCATGTAAGTGGTTGTACAATGAATCCTTTAAAATGTAGACATAGGTACACTAGTTATAATTCGATAATCTGCTGAGGCTTTTTTAAAACACATCCACTCTCGTCAGTTTGTCTTTCCCAGCTTAGGAAATGTATCAACAGGAAAACTGAAATCAGCCATGGTTTCCTCGCCAGTGGATGGATCAAGGCAAAACATGGAAAAGTATGGAAAGTCTCATTTACGTTGAAATGCATTTAGGCATGACGTGATGTTTACTTTGAGAGATTCTTGTCTTTTGCCTTCTGATGTTTTTCTATCAGGCTTGATTCAGTTATCTGTGGAAAGATTGAGAAAATAGCTTCCATTACCGCCACATTTATAATCAAAACTAGGACACTCAATGAGATTCACACAGTCAAAGTGCCAGAGTGCAGCAACAACATGTGCACTGTGTGCGTCAAAAAGCGTGTCTTCAGTTAACGTGGCTGTGATTGTGAAAAGGCTGCAGGCTCATTTTCCACTCTTTAGCACTCAACAAAATATCAGAAGTCCTTGAACCAACGCACAAGGGCTGTCACAATGCATCTTGGGCATTGTACACGGGCAAGCTGACAAGCAACAACATAGCGTGACTTTTTCTTGCTTCAGCCGACAAACAACACATAACCCCTGTCATTGTTACCTTGTGAACACTGTTGGAAACTCCGGCTTATCTGAGGTTTGAAAAAAATGGTGAAGGTTTAAAGATTTTACCCATAATATTCAAACAAGGAGAAGGTTTCCTCCATGGTCTGATCTTTGTACTGTATACATATTGACACGTGTGGACCATATATGTGTCTGCATTACGTACGCATTTACTTTACATGCACATAGGTACAGTATACACACACATGAACATGCTTACTGCAGTGAGCTTGGACCAAGAGGATTCTACAAAACCTTAAATACCCATCAATCAATCCCAAGACTAAGCACCCAACATCTGTACAGTTGCTTACATATACATTCTGATATAAAGAAAAGGTTGCATTCATGTAATGAAATTAAGGCTGCGTCATATGTACACCTTAATGTTTTTATTTCATTCAAGCACTTGATACATTAGACATTCTTTCTATTTAAGAATTAAACAATTCAAATGTATGTCTATGATTGTTAGAAAAGTAGCCAATCTGCCTAGGTGGCTGAAGGTTTTCATCTAGCTTACCAACCCCATAAGATTATTTATTGTGTCTTTATTTATAATTTAACTGAAGATTCTAAGAAGTAGTTAAGCCATAAATAGCTCTCCCAATGCTATTAACTGCAAATAATTTGGGGTATCTGACAGCTGACAGAAAAAAAAATTATGGTTAGAAATTTAAAATGAATGAAAGCGTTTGTACTAACCTCTGCACTCATACTTGAGGTCGGAGAAGAACACCAGCTCTTGCGAAAAGACAAACAAGCCTAACCTTCCTCCGGCAAACGTCTTGTCATAAACTGGACCTGAGTCAGCCATGATCTGTTTACCTTCATAGACCACAACCCTGCAAAACACAAGACAAACATGAACTTCTTAATGTGAGGAGATTATTAGGTTTACTAATGTACAGTATATTTCTTTCTTGTGGTCTTACGTTTCTATCTGTTCTGATATCACATCTTTCCAATCAAATCAATGTGGCAGAAAAACTCCTGTAGAGAGGCTCTTTGGAGTCCTGCACTCAAAGTTCATCATTGAGACTGTTCTTATCTTTATTTCCTACCTTATGAAACCAGTCTTTGGTCTATGGATGAGATGCCACCTGTAAGCTGTGTAATCCTTCCAACCAATGTTTTTGGGGTCATGCCACAGAGTACGCACCTATGGAAAAGAGTTAACAATAGTTAATACTGCTACAGCCTTTAAAACAGACCAAATAGCACTGAGACTGCTGCCCACCTGTCCGGGAGTGTTGCCTGTGTGCCACAATGCATTCCTGAGGTTTTCTCCAGTGCCAGTGGTTGAATTGACAACTTTGAGCGAAACGCCAGAAATGCCAAAGGCCTTGGAGGGCTTCTCCTCCCAGTAAGTCTGTGTGATCTGCTTCCACATCACTACATAAAAGCGCCCACTTGACTGGTAGCCGAACACAAAGCCTGCATAGTCATCATCTCTGTCTGTGTTCACGTACATCGTCCCACTGAAGTCCACAGCATTGAACTCATCAAAACCTGTGGGTGTGAAAGAAAAGTGATGTTAAATCTCAGGGCTCAGTTCAGCCAGATTGAGCCTCACATGTTTTAAGAGAAGTAAATTAACATCAAATGGTTGTTAAGAAGAAACATGTGCTGCTCACCTACTGCAATGCCTGGGTCAGAATTGGCAGTCTGAACCAACTCTTTGCCCTGATGTCTGACCACCCAGTTGGGATCAATTTGAGTAGTTCCCTTGGGATCCAAGTGGACCATCTGGAATTTCCTGAAGTCTGTGGCACTGATGGCGTTGTTCTCCGGGCACACATCAAGAATATCTGGGATACTGTCGTTGTCAAAGTCGTCTTTGCAGGCATCCCCTCTTCCATCGCCTGTTAAATGAATAGGTTTGACCCAATTTATTTTTGATAGGAACTAAATTTTTTCCTATTTTTCCATATGTTGGAAAAATCACTATGGCGGCTAATGCAAGTGTCATAATACTTGCACTGCAGTGAGCTGCTCCAAGCTAATATGAAAAATGAATGGGGAAAATAGCAATTCCTCCCAGGAAACTGGCTTTAATACCTTTGCCAAGTCTACTAAGGAAAATCAGTCATCTTTTCATGCTGTGACAACTTCCACTGATACTTGTAACTATCTGAAGCCTGAAGTCTATTAGAGCCAGACTGCAGGCCAGGAGCTCACAGTGGAAAGGACGCCAGTGGCTAATGAAGGCCACTGCGTGGAAGTAGCTAGCTGCTTTCTGTCATCATCTTTGTTATTTCACAAGGGGCTAAAACGATTCTATCACATAAACACTATCTGACGAGCTGTGAAGAAAGTGAACATGTCAGTGTCCACGGCCTCCCTCCTTCGCGGTCTGTTTTCAGTTACAGACAGCTGTACAAACTCCAGGTAACCCTGCTTAAATTGGGCACTGTGGATTAATCACAAGCGAAGCCTAAAGGAAATAAAAACTTCACAGCCTGGCGTGTGCCCTCCTGGGCGGCTCGCTGAAGTCATACAGAATGACATCACCCATGCCAACCCAGTCGTTGACTCTTTCCACAGCCACCATATTTCACACCTGCTGCAGTGAAGCTAATTGCTAACTGCGAAAACATCTGGGAGAACGCAAACTAAAGCAAAATGTGAACATTACAGAGTAATGAGCGCAAAGTCTGAGTACATGGAATCCATGGGAGAGAGAGAGTATTCAAGCAAACAGATGGACAAATACTGGCCCATTATACAAGCTATAAATCTAGCTATAATAATCAGTTTCCAGACTGACAAGTACAGCTACAGTCTCAATCAGTCTCTTGCATCAAGCTAAATTACATTTAACTTAATGTGCGTTGGCAAGTGTCATGAACTGGTCATGTGAGATTAATAGTTGTAATTAGCTAATGGCATTAAATGGCAATTAACTCATTAACGGTGAGTTTTTTTGTCAACTGCTGTTCCCAAGCTCCTTTCAGTGCTCATAAATATTCAGTTCCATGACAGCTGGGCAACTCCTTCTGGTGATGAAGCTCATGATACGACTGAAAGCTCCAACAGCTGCTGAGTGGACCTTTTGTTGAGATTATTTTGTTCAAGGGCAACTTCTATTATCTCAACACTGTCATACTGTATCTTTGTAAACGTAGTATGACTTACTATACAATATTTGCATGAAACCAAGAATAATGTTTACTCATTATTTTCTAGTTTTGTTTACTAGCTGTTTATATTTTAACTGATACCCTCACTTCATATTACACTTAAACTTACAAAGTACAAAATTATTTGGTTTTCCATAAACACTAACTGCTCAATAAAAATTATAGCTGCATCAAACCTTTTTAAGCCTGCAGCTAATTCCACCATAATGACAACAAACCGTATTGGATAGGATTCCTAATCTTTTATTCAACCTAAGCCTAAAAGTACACCATCTAGATTCATTGGTTTGTTGTTAGTTTTCTTGTTGCTGGCTAGCTTGCTAATCTCGTGAGATCATGCATTAAAATGATACTACTCCAACTTAAAACCTAAAATTTCAGGACCCTTTGTACTGCCACTGGGCAAATGTGCAAAACAACAGTTGAATATCGCAGGTTCACTGTGGCACACAGACCACAGTGCAACCTGTAAATGATTTAAATGCTACATTCTCACCATCGGAGTCCAGCTGGTCTGCATTGGGTGTCAGTCTGCAGTTGTCCTTGTCGTCAGGTATACCATCATCATCATCATCGTAGTCACATGCGTCTCCTTTGCCATCCTTGTCATGGTCAGCCTGGTTGGCATTGGCCACGTAGGGACAGTTGTCCAGGTTGTTCTGATGACCATCTTCATCAATGTCTTGGTTATTATCACAATGATCTCCAACCAGGTCATTGTCTACATCAGTCTGTTGGATAAATAGAGATGTTAACAGTATTAACACTTCCTGCCCCTACTGTTGTACTGGAACATGTCATTATATACAGTGTAGTTCAATACCTGGTCAGGGTTGTGTAGCAAAGGACAGTTGTCACACTGGTCACCAACTCCATCCATGTCAGTGTCCTTCTGGTCAGTGTTGTACACATAGGGGCAGTTGTCATTCTCATTCAGGATTTCTGAGAAAAAAAGGGCAGTTGATGACATATTCTTGAGAATTTAAGGTACAAACAGAATAATTAGCAGTCATAGAAGGACTGATTATAGTATTTTATCTGCGTAGACTTGGCTGTTTTACCATCTCCATCAATGTCCACTGCACAGGCGTCCCCTTCTCCATTGTGGTCAGTGTCTATTTGAGCAGGGTTGTGCTCATAGGGACAGTTGTCACAGCGATCGCCAACTTCATCCTTGTCAAAGTCAAACTGGCGAGGATTGTAAAGGAGGGGACAGTTGTCCTGTGGCATAAAGTATATGATTGTTAGGGAATTCTTCAATCATCATGAATTTGATCAAAGAATAAAATGTTTCCATATTTTAAAAACTCTCGTACCCTCTCATCTAGAATTCCATCGTTGTCGTCATCCTTGTCACAAGCATCTCCTTGTCCATCTCTGTCAAAGTCTTCTTGTCCAGAGTTGGGAAGGCTAGGGCAGTTATCCTGAAAAAGGAGTGGAAAGTTCAGAAGTTTTACAGATACAATAGTTTAGAATCACTACAGGATAGGCTACATCAAATAAGATGACGCAGTTCAATGAAATACCTTCTTGCAGTGGTAAGTGGCATTGGCACCACACACAAGGTTCTGATTGGGCCAGCCATCCAAGTCTGAGTCTTCTCCACAAATGAAGCCATCTCCTGCATAACCCGTCCTACACTCACACTTGTACATAGGGTCACTGAAGTGGCTGATGTAGATGCATTCGGCATATTTGTGACAGTTGTGGGTCTTGTCCTTGCATGGGTTCTCTGGCTCGCACACCTAAAGAAAAAACAGGGAAGGTGGAACTCTATTATAAGATTTGCCACCACATTCAACATGAAGGGAACTGTGATCTGTCTGAAAAAGAAGGAAGACGGCCTTTTATGTGCATTTTGTTGTGAACTTCTGATGACATGTCCAAGTCAAGCGTACGTATTTTACTACTCCTTGTGGCTTTTTTTTAATTAATTTTTTTTTTTTTTTATGGAAGGCCACTCAAAATTTAGGACTACTACAAACTGAAGTGAAAGGTTATGGGAGAGATTTTGGACCAAGCAGTGTGGGGCACTTTTGGGCACAGTTGATTTTATGAAATCCCACTTAATGCATCATACATCCCACTACGACCCACTGTTGCCCCCTTTAATGCAGCACAAGGTATCCACAGCTGCCACTCATTACCAGAGGATGAACATAACTCCAATTTGGATGCCACTCCATGAGCTCATAGAGCAGAAAGTGACAGCAAGAACAAGCCTTTGATCAAAACAGTGAAATGGAGCCCCTTAATGCCAACAATGACACAATTCCCTTTTCCCAAATCAATTAGTGAAATTGGAGCATCATATCAAAGACAAGCAGCTGCAGAGGCCACAGAGTGACAAGGGATGTTGTGCAAGTGCCAATCAGAGTGGCATGGCAAGTTTTTCAGCTCTCTAGGTCTCTGTGAATTTAGTGCAGAAGTGTGTTCCAATCAAGTAATTAATATGACATATATAGAAATTACCTGTAGCTGCTATGGCAGAAGTTGAAAGTGGAAATACTGAGCTGTTTTCAAGATCTAGTGGGCAGAGCCAAAGTCAAGAAAGAGCTCCACATCGTAAAAGCATTGATCCATTCAACATCTACAGTAAAAATATACAGTATAAAGAACTGTTTCAATCTGCCTGATCTCTACAATAAAACTACCAGAGATGTTTAACACATGTTTGTTGTTAAGAGTTACCCAACTCTTCTCCCTCTCCTTCTGCTTGCTGATACCGGGTCAAGGTGAGTCAAATTCATATATGGTGGCCCAGGGGCTCCCCTCCAACACTGTATAAACACTCTCACTGCAAGAATGAGGCTTATAAATCACCTAAGCTGCTGCTTCCATCATTCATAAATTTGGATCTGACATACAAAAATCCACACAACTGCTTTTGAAAATCTGCCTGGAGCTAAAGGCCCAGATTGTAGCTTTTCCTTTACCACATTTTGTTCTCACTTTTCCAAAAGCCACCACTCTGAAAAGCATCCAATCAGTAGTCTGTTATTGCCATTCAATGAGAGTAACTTCAACTCACCTGTTTGTTCTTCTTGGCAGCCTCCACACCCATACCAAAAGGCTGGGTGCCCTTGTAGCGCTTTGGACAGGGCAGACAGTGGAAACCTGGATCTGTGTTGATGCAGCGCTGAGTTCCACTCACTTTGTAGCAAACATCAGACACCATGTCACACTGGACGTGGGAAAGAAAAACATCAGTAAAATGCAAATAATTACATGAATGAAGTCTTAAATACACATCTGGTTTATGCACGTAAGAAAAACAGGAACCTTTACCTCATTAATGTCTTCACAGTGGGTACCATTTCCACGGAAACCAGCAGGGCACGGACCACACTCCCAGGATCCATCTGGAGAGCTGTTGCAATCCACTCCCCCAAAGCATGGATTAGACAGACAGCCATCTGCAAAGGATTTAGATGTCAAGAATGGATATAAACAAGGGATATTGATTTAAATATCACTGGACATATCTGTATAGTGTGTCTCCAGATGACTAAACTTTTAATTTGTGTTTTTTATCTCAAGATAAAGCCCATAGGGACATACTCTTCACCCAAATGATAAAAAAGAAGGTCTTTTCTCTAGATATGCAGTCATACAGAAAGTTTTGGTTTCATTTGCTTAGGTTTGGGATTTTTACCACCACCCAGATACAATAGAAACAAATGGAATATGATATTGGTTTCAGTTCGTGGTACTCATAGCATAAAGCATAGCTTTAAAGCCTGCGTTCACTCAAAAATATGTAATAATCATAAAGTTCAAAACTTAAAGTAACAAGACTAAGAGTCTATAGCCATGCTAGCTATGATACTTAGGCACAGCATGCTAACATGCTAATGAGAATGTCATTGGTTTTACCAATATTTGATAGGTGATTTTAATTCCAAACTAAAAATGACAAACTCAGGGTGACACTAGAGGAAAATTCATCACCAAAGTCAGATTCACCCTCTGAGGAGCATGAATGTCTGTACAAAGTTCATTGTAATCCTTCAAGTAGTTGGTGAGATATTGCAGGCTGTACCAAAGAGGTGGACCAACTGACTGACTGACTCACTGACTGACTCACTGACTGACTGACCACTCCCAGAGTCTGTCATTTACATGGCTAAAAACATCATGTAGCGTCACTGGTGCTCACCAATAGGACAGTCTTCTTTGTTACAGCTGTCACTGTCGTTGGCCTCCCCGATACACTTCTTGCCACCATGCTGAGGATGAGGGCTATTGCACTCACGCATCCGACTTTTGACACCCCCTCCACATGTTGCTGAACAGGTTGCCCATGGGGACCAAGGACCCCAACCTCCATCAACTAAAAAGATACAGAGATAGATGTTCAGTAGTTATTCTTGGAAAACAAATGTATAAATTCTTTGTTTCTAAATAAAAATATGTCAAAATTTAAAGTCTGATATAAAAAAAGCAGCCAGAGAGTCAGCAGCCTGGAACTTAACAGTACATGAGAAAACATATTGAGCTGATTTGAGTCAACATTTCCTGAAAGACAGACAGAAGGCCTGTCCAAAACACATGGGGAATGTTGCCTCAGGGGAGACATGAGGGAGTCTGGTTGTTCAGCACAGACGCTGCTGAAATGAAGATGCTGCTTTTGAGTGTTCCCCTCATAGGCTGAAATACTCACTGGGACAAGGCTGGGCAGTGCAACGCTGAGTCTCTCTCCCACTTCCCTCACAGTCTTTGCCCCCTAGTTGTGGCACTGGAGCATTACAGTGTCGTATTCTGGTGATCTGTCCTTCTCCGCAGGTCACTGAGCAGGAAGACCATGGTGACCACAAACTCCACCCTCCATCCTGGCGAACTGGGTATCAGACACCAAACATATCAGGCAGAGATCACCAGAACACACATCATATATTATCCTTTCCACTCAAATGGTTACAGACGTGTATAATTTGCAAAAGTAAAAGAAATGGCCACCACATTTTCAACAAGTAAACATCTTGTGATTCTGGCGACAATGGCTCACTTTTAAAGATGTTCTAAGACGCTTGCGCCAGTACTTATGTCATTGTGGGTAAACTATCCTCCAGTGGTTAGAATGATTTAGTCACTTACACAGATGCAGTGTAATGTTAGCTGCAACCAATAACACAAGCTAATCCTGCAATTTATCAAACACCCAATTCATCAGTTTCAAATCAAGTTAAATCTCTTGACACTCCACCTCATATATAGCACATCTTATGATCAAATTCATTAATAGTTTATATATTTGCATGGTAGGAGGCGGTGAGTCATTGCCCTGTGGAACACCCTCCCAGTGATTTATTTGGAATTAAGTTGACTGGGCACACCCTGCAACTCATGCAACCATGCGATCCAGCTTTTCACTGGGATTCAGCGGCACTTAAATGGATCCATTTTCAAGAGATTTATGGAGGTGTGAACTTGGTCTTTTTGCAGTCTGGAGGATCTCATCTCATATTTAACTCAGTGCTGAGTTTTTCCACAGTTCCATCATGTGCCTCCCTCTCATATGTCATGCTGTTGTTTGCTTTAGATTATCGTGTAGTTGTGGCAATTGCAGAAGCATACTTTAGATAAAAAAGATGACGGTAACTACTGGATGCCATATATTTAAATGAAAAATGAGGAATGGGAAACTATTTCAAAAAACATAGCCTCACCACGGCTATCGCATTTGCCCAGACTGCACTTCCGTGTCTGGATAGAAGGTCCGGTGCATGGGTTACTGGTTGCATCACATGACCGACCCCTTTGTTGGGTTCCTGTCCCGCAGGTGACTGTACACTCTGTCCACTCTGACCAGGGGGACCAGCCATCCTCACGGTCTTTAGCTGGGAGAAGTAAAAGAAAACATTTTGAGAAACACTCTCATATCACCTCAATGTTAAAGCAGAATAATAAAAGTACTAGCACAAGCTCACAACTGCACTGTTTTTATTCTTTATGTCCGTTTATCACATGACCTCATCTGAAAAACCCACAGTAGCCATTCTGAGTGTCTTATATTTTGACCAATAAATATGTGGTTCACTCACAAAGACAAACTGTCTGCAACAGTAATATTATAGGTATTAAAATTTAATATGTGTGGAATATTGTTTTTATGGCATATGAGCCATTAATTTAAAATAGCATGCATGCATAAAACTGTGTGTGTTTATAATTGTGTTTATATGCTGGAAGCAGCGTCTATTAAGAGGTTCCGACTACTTACATAAACACACGGGGCAGCACTCGCCGTCAAAAAATGAGGGGCTGGCACAGGCCACTGGGGGGCATGTAATTTGGTGACACACAATCTTGGACTCCTGTCATCAGGTAATATGACATCTATTAGGGTCATTGACATCCACAGTAAATCTGTTCATATTTTCACATGATTTGGCACTACCTGGCAGGTACATTTGGTGCAGCTGTCCACAACCCAGTCTTCCTTATCGTCAAACAGGCGGCCATCCTGCCAGCACATGTTTTTCTCTTTAGAGTTCTTCATCCTCCCAAGGGCCTCCTTCATGACTGTGTTCTCCTCTGTCTGAACATACAATAACGGACAGATTTGCAGTCAGAAAGGAGATCAGTCAGAAATGATTAGGACGCACTCATGAGAAAGGTAGACTGCATTCCATTAAGCATATGAAGGTATACACCTGCTGACAAGCCGATTCTTTTAAGAGAGCACATGTGAAGTTACTTTTCACCAGGTGGAAAGAGGAACCAGCAGGAGAACTCACTTAAATATTATTCACACTAAAGTAACTTTACGTGTTGAAAACCAGTAAAGTCAAGGTACATTACTGTCTAACACAACCACCACTATACAAATCATAATAATTAAGCGCTAACTGTAGCATCATGTCACCCTTTCAATGAACCTATCCTACCAACATATATTCCTCTCCACCTTAGTGATGCATCATATCATTTTGAGTCATCTTTCTTTCACATGAGGGAAAAGAAGCTCAGAGAAAACTTTAATGGACCAGAAAGAAGAATGGCTCATTTTAAATGAAGTCAAAAAAGTACACCTACACAAAAAAGCTACTCCATTGCATTAACAAAAAATACTTTTTCTTAAATGTGCTTCTCATTAGTGCAAATTGCAAACAGTAAATTTCTTTATCATTAATGCTTCTAGGAAAACAGCCCATTAAAAAGTGCTGCTTAGTTATGCACTTTGTAACCTCCAACCCAATTGGAGATCATGGGATCTCTGGCTGGACTCCTGAACACTTGGGAACTGTCAGTCGATAAATTACTGCCAAAGGTTTGTGTGTATGTATGTTCGTGCCTGTGTGCTTTTGTGTATATGTGTGTGTGTGTTTGTGTGTGTGTGTGTGTGTGTGTGTGTGTGTGTGTGTGTGTGTGTGTGTGTGTGCATCCTCCCATTTGGAAAAGGGAGGCAACAGTTTGCAGCACTAAAATCTAAGACACCACTTGGTCTGGAAGAGCCTCAGGGACCCTTCTCATCCCAGCCGTTTTTTTTTTCTCCCAAGGTTCATGCCCAGACTCTCTTATTGCTGGGAGGCTCCCAGAGGAAACACATGGGCTGTTTAAACACAGCCAGACATTAGACTGGACCCCATCGCTGCCAGGGGAACACTTCCTATATCCACATGTAACATGTCATAAAATCTGTCTGACTCACGCTGCCACAGATAGCAGGAGTCAAACGGGTTCAGCCATCACAGTCCTGACTCTATAAACAGTCCTGCGGCTACTTACTGTTTGCTTTCAAACCAATGTAGGTTACCTAGTAACCTAATTCAAACCTATTACCTACTGGCTGCCACGCTAAGAATGGTATAATTTATTTTCCTCAAATGTCAATTTTCTCTAAAATGTTGATTTTGTTCCCTTACACAAAGACCGATTTTAGTGCTTTGACATTCATCACTGAAATTGGTCTATAAAGCATGGCGAAACAGGCAGTAGCTTGTCTAAAACAAACACAAGTCGAGATTACGTTGATTTACTCTATGTCACTTCTACTACTTACCACTTTTTGCAAGCCATCAATAAGGTTACTGACAACAACACGAAGGCCGTTGAGCTCCTGGAACATGGTGCTGAGCTCCTCGCAGGAACGTTCGCACATATCCGCGCCCGCCTCGTCCGTCTTCTGACCTATAATGTTTGTAGTGATGGAGGGACTCACATCCACAGTTTCTGTGCTCTCGCTCACGATATTAGCGTCATCTGTAGGGAGCAAAAAAAGAGACATTGGGGTGAATACGCAAGCAAGCAAATGAACGAGCAACACAGACTTGTGATGAAAAACATACTTTAGAGATATGATGATTGAAACACAAGAAGTCTGATTTCTTGTTTTTCTGTAGGCGGCCAAAAGATCACAACAATGCAGTGATTACGATGTTTATTGTGTTCCCCAAAACAGATGTTCATTTAGCGGTGCTTGATTTGAAAAATGTATCTCTTTGAAATGGTGACGGTAAATTTTTCCACCGGAGATGACAGCAGGGTTGGCTATGGGAGGACGGGAGGAGATGGCATTGTGGAGTTCAAAAAGCAGAAATCTGGGTGTTCCTCATGTGAAACAACACAATTGTCATAAATCTCCATGACCTTTTAGATAAGTGGACACTTCTAGTATGAACTTAACAGACCGGAGTGACCACACAGATGGATTTACAAGGAGCCTGTGAGGCTCATGGTCTTGTCTTTACAGCTGATCAGTAGCACAGACACAAGAGATATCTTTGTCAACACAGCAGAAGTGTGTGAAAATCCCTCGAGTTGCAGCATTTATCATTCATTACTATCACTTAGGGTTTTACACAAGGAACTCCTCCAGCACATGATGTGAAAAGGAATGCAATCCTAAACCACATGGTTGTCTGAATGGCATAATGAGGCTAAATGTTGAGTCTTTGTACAATCTGCAAATCTGGAACAGGAAGTCCAGCCCAAAGTAAAGCGTCTGCCAGCTGTGATCTTTGTGCAACACAGACAGGATAAAATACAATGCAGTGAGCAGGAGATGGCATCTTTTGTGGTATAGAGTTTGCATTAAACCATATGAAATTCTGAGACTCTATCCTTTACGTTCCCTCAATTTATTCTCCTAATCTGTATCTCAAAACACTAAACTTCAGTCATACACTGATGAACTTTTATGAATGTGTGATACACAAAAACAAACACACAAGACACATATCAAATCTCAATGCAATGCCTGTCATAAAGCCAATGCACAGCGCATATCTGCAACTGGTTTGGATCTTGCTATGTAAATTGGTGAAGATTAATAGCAGGCTAGGGACTCTAAATCAAGAAGTCGTCCAAATTGCCCAATGAAGTCCCACTGTAGCCAGTGCTATGTTTTCTTTCCTTTTCAGTCTGCTGGATTCATTCAAATCTCAGGAGGGCTTCACACTGTGCGTGCGTGTGAACGCGTGCTAGCTTGTCTGTGAAAGCATTTACACATTCTTCTCCCCCTGATAGACAGTCTCTTTTTTTCCTCTCAAAGGAGATAGAGGAAAGAATTTTTAAAAAGAGCAAAAAGCTTGGGTACTTTTAATACTGCTCATTAATGTCCAACATGACAGTTTTTATGAGCATGGGTTGTGTGGGTTTATGAGTGACTTTTGGCATTAAGATTGCTACCAATGCAAAACCTTGACTAGTACCAGCCAGTGTGCAGAAAACTTCCAGACCTTAGTGACATTTGTTAAACAAATAAACTCATTCAGCTGGAATTCAACACTGCTTGTGGCAAAAGAAATGCAACAACCTCTCTAACATGCACAAATACACGCACGGCATATGGATTTGCTTTGTCACAGTGAATCAAAGACTATGTTTCTAGATCTGGTGACCCTTAAGCTTTTGAGGTAACGGATGATTATCGACATATTTTCTCAGATATCTGTATCTTTTTAGTTGCAGCCGCTCTTTGTGTGAGCCCCGCTGAGGATCACGAGGTACTGTTCCTCATGTGAGCAAAGCCTCAGCTGAGAAAAGCAACCCAATCAGCCAATTCATGACTTCATTGTGTGTGTGTGTCGGTGTGTGTTTGTGTGTGCAGCTGGACGTGGAAGCTCCCCACTCTGCAGTATAGCATTCACATTCTATTTTCTATTTTCTTTCCCAGGGCATTATCCCGAGTCCACTGCCAATGGAAATAAATGTAAGCATCTGTATCTCCTTTTGTTCACCACGCACACTCTCGACCTCAAGCCACTGCGTCGACACTGCTGTTTCCGTAAACATGAAGTAATGGTGGGAGATCTTGCCACATATCAAATCTGCATGCTTTCTGACTGACTTTTTAAAAAAAATGACCAAAAGAGTTAAATTCATACAGAGGGAGTTAACTGAGAATGCTAAACTGCTTGTCTGGAAAGTTACTGTGGTTGATACTTAACAAAACACAGATACCATGCATGGGAGGATTGCATGTGAAACAGTTTCCCAATCACATCTGCAAGGTATCGGTCTTGCAAATATAATTATTTTGACTCATCATTTGGTTGATGAAAATCACACAAATAGAAATGTTTCCCACTGATCGTAGGAACTTTACAGTGATTGCTGGTTTAAACACCTTTAAACACACAAAAGAAATTCACTCTTACCTTGTTTAGTTACCTCGCAGTCTCTGCTCAGCAGGATGTCTTCCACTGTAGTGTCAAAGATGAAACGCACATTCTGCAGAAGGCCCTGTTTGGTAAGAAAAGATTTCCCTTGATTACTGTGGTTACACATTTTGGCTACGTTGGCGTATTTCATATGACATAGCGTGCATTTACTGCCTTTCAAGAATACGTTGTCTTACAGACAAACACATTCACTTTCGAGCATTGACGTTCACTCTTGACATTGTCATACACATCCACACACATTTCTACACACAAGGGGCAATTTAGAGACTAAATATAGAGTCCTTTCCACACAGAGAGACCAGGGTAACACTGAGCGTCTCTGCCACACTTTGAAGAGGAAGTATGTTAGTCTCTACTCCTGGAAACTCAGTTAAGACCACAATTTTGTTTCTTGTTTCTTATGAAGGGTGACACAATATTGGAGGACAGCTGGAAAAGTCTCAAAGAGACTGAAGTAGAAAGGCAACTTAAGCTCCTAAATCTAGGGAAATCCTAGTCTATCTACCAAAGAGACATAGTCTCTGTCTTACCCTGAAGTGGTTCTCCCTGATGGATCCCTTTGCAACATACATGCGGCTTCCCTCAGCCTGCAGGTGCTCATAGAAAGGCTCATCCAGGATGAAGCTGTCTATCAGGCTGCAGCCCACAAACAGGTTTGCATTTTCCCCATGAACATGAAGTGTGATATTCTTCCACTGTGAGTCAGACAGGTCCACATCCTCGAATGAAACCACGTTCTGTGAGCCGTCCACCCAGTATGTCAGGTCCAGAGAGTTGGCCCGTCCGTTGGACACAATCTCAAATTGGCGCCGGCCATCAGGACCCTCCAAACCAATCAGGGTGCCCCGTGAGGCGCGGTCCTGGCGTATGCTGGCCACAAACACAAAGCCCTCATTGTTTTGGATCTGACGTAGTATTTGTTTTAGTATGGGGGGGCTCACTGGGGGCAGGTGGTCGAAGCGGATGAAGCGGTAAGCAGGGGCATCTGAGTTTTGGCCCCGGAACTGTTTGGCCCCCAGAGTCTTGCGTGTGATGTGGCTGATTTCAAACAAGTCAAATGACGTCTCATCCTCCTGCTCACCTTCTACAAATCAGAGAAGAAGAAATGAAAAAGGACTGTTAGCTACTTTTAATACAATAAAAGGAGGACATGTGGCAAAATGTTTAGAGGTTTAGAGCTTTCACCTTTTCACTTTCAAAATAACTTCACTGGAGTAAATGAACACTTCAAGTAGCACTTGGTTTCAATATTAATAACTATAATTATTAACATTCAGCATTAAAGTCATTTTAAAGTTTTCCACTTACCTTCAGTTATTGCATGGAGGAAGTTAAATGATAAAAGCAGCAAGAAGAGACTTCTGAGTATCATATCTCCTTCAAAACAACAGAAATGCTTTTTATTAGTTTTTATGTCGCCCTTTTTCTTTGGATCCATCCAATTGCATTTGAGCCTCTCAGTGAATAATTCGAAAAAAGTGGAATATAGAAAAAAACTGAGATAGTAATGCTACAATAGAAGATTAAACAATTTCGACTAAACAGCTATAATAAACACTTTAAATAATCAAATTAACCCATTTTCTGGTTTATCTTTTAGCGCTGTCAGTCAACAGGTCATTACTTTGTCTAGTTCAATGACAAACAAGCCGCTCTGCCGCTCAAGTAACTTACCTGATGAATGCAGGTCTTATCTTTAAAATTCAGTCAGATGTCCGACAACAAGAAAATAAAAAAATGAAATCGAGGGGATGGGAAAGACTTAATATGATGATTATAGCCGATGATTATATGAATGAGAAGTGGTATCTCCTGTAAACCTCGTGCGTAAAAACCGTAAAGTCCACTTTGGTTCACTACATCCACAGCCCGGAGGACTTGAGGCGCAACTGTGACTGAGGCATCCACCTCCCTCCTCCTTATATAGAGGCTCGCAGATAGCCTGTCAATCAAAAATCTTTTGGGTATGAACAGTTTGAGGTCGGTTGTTAAGAGACAGAGTTACATAATTATCTTCCGATGGCGTAATCTTTCTTATCCGTGCTCATACACAGAGGCTGGTATGTGGGATTCGTGACCCCTCCTCTCCTCTCTCTCTCTCTCTCTCTCTCTCTCTCACCGTGATGCCCACCATCCCCTCCCTATCAAACCCACCTTCCAACTGTGTCTGGAGCTAATTCACTTTCACTCGGGGGTGGAGAGGATGGAGGCTATTTTACTCTAGAGGGGCAACGTTATGGTGATAAAGACAAAAAACCATGTTCATAAATGAATGTATTCTAATGAATTCAAGGATTTGACACCCACTTTCCCGAATAGCATGTGTGACTCTTAAAAACATAAGGAACACAAACATAAACATAAAGCAAATATTTTAAATATGAGGCTAACTGTATTTTGACTAAAACGTGATTTTGACTAAAATGTTATAATTCAAAAGATGAAAAATATCAATAACTCAAAGTGAGAATCCCAGCTATGTCTGCAATGTGAGACAAAAAAAAAAAAAAAAAAAAAAAAAAAAAACATAAAAATGACCTCTACTACAATAGATACTTTGGATGCTTCCACTTTGCTGGCAGGCAGTGTCTTGCGTCTGGAGATCGTCAGGTTTATGCCAAGTCTTCCCTCTGCGGTGTCAGGGAAAGAAAAGCTGATACAACGTCTCCTTCTTGGAGCCCTGTAGATGGATCGTAGGGCTGGATGTGGGTAGGCTTTTGTGTACCAATAGGATACATCTCAGGGATGGTTTGCGTCAATTGGAAATGTGCATTCCATTTAGAGGAAAAAAAGAAGAGGGGGGTGAGGAACAGACAGTTTCTTACCAAATGGGGTGATTGCTTTTCAACAACATGGATACACTAACCTGACAGAAATTAGAAACAGTAGTGAACAGTTAGTCAGACACACAAGAATATGACAATGCTCTGCAATGATAAAAGCATTCTGCAGTATCCAGAGAACATCAGATTAAAACTGTCAGGGGTGGAAAAAGTTTAAATGCTCTACAGACTTGCACTCATTAAATGTGGTAGTGCAACTGTCAGTAGTAGTTTCTCAAGATGAGTTTTAATCAGTTTGAATAATGTTCCTTTTATATCATTAATCATTAAAGTTATAATGTCAGTTATGGAAGAAAAAAGTCTTTAATAGCTGGTTTAATATAAAGTTGGATGTGACTGCAGCCTCAAATTATAAATTAGACTAGACTATTTAATAGTAGGCTTTTTTATACAGCAACCATTATTCTAAGAATGTAATTACTGTCACCAAGGTGCCTCCACTAATACCTTTCATTTCTAAAATATGCATTTACCCATTTCTGCCTGTACAACAAAGAGCAGTACAGAGTAATGAGGATCTACCAGAGGAGTGGAAAACAGTTCAGATAAAAAGGAAACTTTGGCATCCTCTACATCACTTTTAAAGAGCACAGAGCTACTGCAGTGCAAATGTAGGCAGTGGAAGTGAAACAGTAATGAGGTTTGATATGTGCAAAGTCATTTAGAAATGAGAAGAGAAGAATAAAAGGTAGCAACAAATCCATGTTACACCAAAGTGTGCCATAAAGACTGTTTAAGACTGTTTAGTTTCTGTTACTTATAAGATAATTGTGAAAACTTTCTGGGTCATTTGGATCATACCACGATCCAAATCCAAATGAAAGCTTACCTAGTATGCAACACAAATCCACATGCGTGGACTCCAATAATGCTACAAACACCAGAGATCTGGAGGAGCCACAAAATAAAGGTGATGGATGTCAGTTAGGTTGATAAACAACTATAGTTTCCAGTTCTCTTCTCCAAGCTGTGACTTCACCGTGAAGGTTTATGTGTTTTTAACAAAAAAAAAAAAAAAAAAGGTTCAGTGTGACTCAGAAGCACAATCCGAAAAGGAAATCTGGCACCTGAAATGTTTAAAGTACTGAGAACTGGAGAGAGTGACACATGTAACATGTAAATCTCACATCATCTGTAAAATACAATAGTTTTGGGAATGATGAAAATAAAGAGGTCAGGTAGAAATGGTCTTTTTAGTTAAGATTCACTTCAAATAGCCCTTTTGAGTTGATCACGCCAACAGTTGAGTAATACCAATGAAACAAATCTGGCCAGAATGGCTGGCATTGTAAAATATCCTTGCATAATCTCCCCCATGGAATTACGACTCTGATTGCATGACAGTTGCACTATAATGTACAGTAAGTATTTAAATATCTGGAAAGAAGCACCATTTTCTTGGGATGTTACTGTCCTCACTACTTATTTACAGTGCCATTTGCTTAATACAATAGATACTGGTGATAATTTGTTTGTGGTTATGGCATCAAATTAATCTTTATTGCTCCAAAGGCAGAGTGGCTGTTCCCCTCCCCATTTAACTATTCTCTGGACTTAAGCATTATGATTAGTAGCTTTCAGTTTGTTATTGTTTCTTTCAAAATGTTACAGGCAATCTTGTCAAAACAAATCAAACTTTACTGATAATGAATTTGAGTGACATTTTATGTTTATGTGCGTTTATTAAGGGGATTAGTTCTCCCAGCCAACTCAGATTCTTTGAGAGATCCCTCAAACAGTACAGTCTTTTCCTCCAAATATATAATCATTTTGTATAAATGTTCGGAAATCTCTGAAGTTCAAATAATAATTCACCTTTTTGCTATGGTAGCAGTGGTAGTGCTAGCCATGCTAGCTGTGTGGCTTGGAACAAAACTAACTTCTGACGGCTTGTGTTGGTTGGTTGGTCCATGAAATTTGGTTAATTTAGTATCAGGTCAAAATTTGATTTGTCCAATATGATCAAATACCTGTAAAAACTAAGTGTACTTTGAGTTTAGTGCTAATTAGCGAACACTAGTATGCTAACATGGTAAACTGAGATGGTGAACATTGGCAATGTGGATTTGATAGTATGTTGACATTAGTATTTAGCTAAAAGCACCACAGTACTATAAGTACAACCACACAGAGCTGCAGACAATTGTTCAGTGATGCTACCTAAAAGAAAAAGAAGATTCGAGTTTCAGATGTTTTCCTCTCACAATAGTAATTTGCACTGTCAAAATATTATAGCGTTTCCCTCGCCAAACACAGGTCATATAACTTTCACCGTCGCTGACATAATTTGTTTTTGTCTCTTCCCTCACTTTAAACACATGTGTGCTCTAGCTTATTTTCCTTTAGCAAACTTTAGACAAAATGTAGCTTCCTTCCATGCATGTTCATTTGACCTGATGACACAGTTTACTATTTATAGCTGATGTATGGAGCCACATCAGAGCAACCACCAATTAGCCTCTGGGCTCCAGAAAGCTATAGAAAACTGATGTTGCTCTGAAATAGACCTTCACTAGCAAAATGATACCAGCGTATTTGTGTTAATTTTTTTTTTTTTTACCAAATTCATGGCAAAAACACTAAAGTGTGCATACACTGGCTCATGCAATATCATTTCTAAACACTTCCGTCTCTGACGTTCTTGATTTATTGATCAAATGGCATCATGATCTCTCAGTCCCTCAGAAGTTTCACCAGAAGGGCCTGCCTAAAATCCTGTCAAAAAGTCCTAATTTTCTGTCTAATACAAGACATACAGATCATTTCCTCTCATACTGAGATAGATTACCGGTAGTAATTTACAACAAAATTGGAGTTACTGGACAGGACTCTTTTTACAGAATAGAACTCGATGAGTTGTGCTCATAGGTTTTGTGAGGCAATTGAGAAGTCAACAGGGGAGCAAGAAAACTGTGGAAAACATTCAAGCTGATCTGTACCCACTATTAATCATTAAATTGCAACACTGCAAGACTTCTAGTTGACTTTCTGGCTTCGAAGGAACTTCTAACTGTGTATTGACACACTAATGCTGCCCACAAGTCATTGCACACTTTCAACAAACTAGGGCAGATATGACGAAAGGGTAACTTTTGCTGTCATCAATGAATTTTACAGGGATTTGGAGCACCGACATAAACAAATTGAGTACCTATGTCATATTACTGGACATAACACATTATCTAGAATTGAGTACGTAACAAACAAAAAGAAGAACTTGCAAAAATTTTCCAGGACACCACATGTTTGCTTTCAGAGCATCTAATTCCAGTTTTCATATAAAAATGGCTCACATACTTTGGCTTGGACCAGGCATTACATCAAAGTGAGATAACCAATGTTTGACTTGTACTCCTCTCAGAGGTTTATATGTGACCTCTGTGGGTGGAATTTGTTGATACATGATTTGTAAATTCAACACAACTGAATATTTCCTGGGTGATATTATCCCTGGGATCATAACAGCATCATGGGAACACCTCGATGTTATTGTCACAAAATCAGATGCTGCTGCTCAAAATGTAGACATGCCAAACCTTTGTTTGTGTTCTTAGCCAATATCCTAAGCGGAAGGATGAACAGAGGGAAAACTTGTTTACTTCCTTTATTGCCTGCAGGATTGTCGGAGGATGGCAGGCTTTGAGAACCCCATTAATTTCCTGCTGGTTGCTCATGTTTAGCGAGAGTCAAACATTGCAAGCTTTATGCAACTTTGCTTGTCATTGTGATGTAATCAGGCCTCAGTCAATCCAGTGGGCTAAAACTTATTCCCAGATGTCTAGTTGAACTGTTGGATTTTAACACAAGCAAAATGCCCCAAAATTGCAGGTCTGAAATACAAGCTGAGTTCCGAACGTAAAATGAATGAAAGAAAGTACCATTAATATTAAGTGTTTCCCTAAATTTACTCTGACTCATACTTACCTACATTTAGGTTAATGGGTGGGGAATTGCATAAGAACAATCACCATTTAGCTTTCACTCTCTTTCCTCACAATTTCATTTTCATTTCTGAGATGCAATCATTTGGTAATAACTTCCAGATTCCCATTTTCCTCCTTGTGCTGATGGGATGTGTAGAGCTATGGCAGAGCAGTACGATATACTAAGCTAATTTATTTGAGCTTAAGAACCGGGAGAACTCTGGGCTTACTTCACAGTAAACGTATGCTAAGAAACCTAGAGGAAACAACAACGGGGCTGAGAAAAAGATTGATGTGTATGGACAGTGAAAGCAAGCACCGTGAACAGTGTTGTGTGTGAGAGAGAACAAAGTGAGACTGAGATCTCTTCAGTGTAGCGGAGAGGAGGAGGAGGAGCTCTGGCCTTGGGTCCCTGGGCACAGAAGGTGCTGCAGCATAGCTGAAGCTCTGCTGCTTATACAAGCTCATCCTGCATTGTTGTCGCTCTTGGAGGTGAACTAAACAAGTTTATGCTCAAGTTAATAATTATATAAAAAGTACCACATCTTTTTCACACCAAAGCTCCCTACACCAGTGGTAGAAAGTACTACTTTATACTTGCACTTCCCTACATCTCAGAGGTAAATATTCTGCATTTTATTCCACTATATTTATTTGACAGTTATAGTTTCAAAGTTACAAGTTATGTAAATTGTACCCAAGTACCCAGAAAGCTATAGAAAACTGATGCTGTTCTGAAATAGACCTTTACTAGCAAAATGATACCAGCCTACCAGCATATGGCTTTCAATAACTGCTATTAAAATAATCTTCAACCAGTGACACTTAAATCCTGCTTACACATCAGTAAATAATCATATGATAAGATATAATAATATAAGGCCAAAGGGTCATTCTGTCAGTACTTACACTTTTGATACACAGTGCATTCTGTTGTTAAATGTACAGTACTTTCACTTAAAGCAGTAATTAATGCTTTTTTTTAAAAAAAAAAAATTAAATTAAACAATGGCTCAAACCACTGTGTAATGTAAAACGGGTAATAATGACAAAACCAGAGACTCTACTTGGAGGTCCTATTAGTGTTGCAGAGCATTTTAGTATCTTTCAGCTCATTGTTTCAGTTTTTATGACTCACAACAGTTCTTATAAACACACTGTACCAGTTTTAGCTGGCCAGCACCAAAAGGCAAAGACAAAGTTAATGCCTAGCTGGTGAACATATCAACCAGATAGTGTGATTTGGACTGACTTTCCTCATGGAAGAAGAAAAGTCTAAATAAAAATCTGTTCAGCTTTCAATGAACACTTTTCTGCAGCTGGCCATTTATTTGGCACTACAGGGACCCCATCTCCACATAGCAACCATACACACATAGCCACATCCAGTTCTTCTTCTTCAGACTATCAGTGCACATGCTGCTCATAAGGCCTTACAGAAACAAGATCTTAGGAAGTCATGGATGAGGACAACTTGGGTCCTTTCTCTCTTTAACTGTCTACACTAGTCATTGCATATGCTTAACCCCAGTCCCCCACATCTGGACATTGTGATCCCCCAGCATAAAGAGATAGAAATGAACTTAATAACTATCGTCCAAATTTCAGATGCCCGGCCAATAAGAAATCCTCAAAGCTCCAGTTTCACATCTCTTCTGTTCAACATCTACATATTCCCACTAGCTCAGATTATGGATAGAACAAAGTAGTCTTTCCAGTTATGTAGACGACAGATATATCACCATCACCAGGTGACTATGGTCACAAAAAATCAATCAATAAGACTTTATTTGTATAGCACTTTTCGTACAAATAGAACGTAACATAAAAGCTGAGTAGGTTGAAAGAAATCAGTGATTTGATGTATGAAAACGTCTTCTGTTAAACAAAGACAGAAACTAACGCTGAAGAAACTAAGCCAGAAATCTTAATCATGGACTCAGACCTACATTTTAATAGCCACATGAAGACAATCATAGAATCAGCCTACTATCACCTTAAGAATATGAGCTAGAGGACTTGTATCTCAGCAGACTCGACTCATGTAATGCTGTCTTTCTAAAAAGTTGATCAGACAGCTGCAGATCAGGAGATGCTGCTTCATTATAAACAATTCAGATATCTCAGATCGTCTGACACAGGTCTGCTTACTGTCCACAGAGTCAAAATTAACACAGAAAAGCAGTTTTCAGTTTTTTCCACCTGTGTATAGTGCATGTGGAACAAACTTCAAGAAAACTTGAGATCTGCTCTAACTGTCACTTCTTTCAAATCAAGGCCTGAGACTTTTCTGCGTGCCACTATCTCACCTTATTTTTATATTGCTTTTATAATGCCCTTTATCTCTTATGTAAAGCATTGATTTGCCTCACTGTCGTAATGTGTGATACAAATAACTTTCTTTAAAGTTTGACTTGTCTTATACTGTGTTGCTGATTCTATCCAACTCCCCTTTGATGCACTGCAGGATGCCCTTATAAGTCTTAACTTAGTTCTCTAAGTTCATGCTGGTTCCAGATCCAAATATAAGAATCAATAATAATTTTGTATCTCCAATCTGACAGTTTTCAACAAGAAAGATCACAGAATACGAATATTTTGGCATCTGGCTCAAAAGGAATGTTGAATATCACATAGAAATGTTTGTTTAAGCTTGGCTTTTTGTACATAAACAAATACAGTTTCCCGAATTGGAGAAGATGATTGCTGAAGCAGTTCTCCTTTCAGTTCTGGATTGATCCATATTGTATTTACCATTCTGCCCTCACATTCGTTACTGAACATAATTTACAACACTCACTACATTCTAAATGATGAAGTTGGTTAGCCGCTCACTTATTTATCTACAAAGCCCTCATTGGAAAATTGCCACCCTATCTCTCATCTTTGTTGCTCTGGCACGACAGCCCATACCTAACACGCTCCAGTGATTGGTCTCTAGGAACTCAGTGCCAGCACTGATTTAGGAAAAACTTTGCTCTCAGTGCAGCAGTCTCATGAAATAGTCTGCAATGTCAACTAAAAATTAGAACATTTGTATCTCTGTATAACTTCAAGAACATTCTCATTAACAGTTCTCTACTTGGCTTTCACTGAGCCTGCGCGTTGTATTTTGTTTGATTTTAAACATGTGGCTGTCAATCTTTATTACTTTGTTTATGAATTTCATTTAACTGTTAACAGGGCACACATGCTCTACCAACCTACTCTTTACATAACCACAGTGCCCTTGTTCATCATGACAGAACATGTCAACCAATGCAATGGCCTGACTGATTGATATGTTTTTTAATGGAGGTCTACGGCACAGAGAAATAAGATACAGTATACCATGCTCTGGCTACACAGAATACTTGTTAGTAGGATCAATTCCTGACTTTGTCTTTTCATGGGATTTGTTGACAATAAGAGTACCTAATTATCCTTGAGAACAATGGCATATTTATATAGTTTTAATGACAAAATGTGATAATACTTTGTTGCTGACATGGCTATTAAACGAAGCACCTGAGTTTAACGTTTTGCCAAGTTAAGAAGAGAATGTACGGCATTTTGATACAAGAGCACACTCATTGAAAACACACTGAGGATAGGTGCAGTTAGCAGGAATGATGTGTTGAGGAATACCAAATGTTCCAGGGGAGAATTTCCTGCTCATTATTGACTCCAGGTTTTGTAGCTGGCATCCTGCTTCTGTCGGTACACCAAAAGTTTTAGCATTCAGGGTAAATGAGTGTGATGCAGCCATGGTGAAGGAACAACATTTGTCTACTTCCCTGTAACAGTGCCGGAGCAAACTTGACTTTGAGTCATTTTCCTTGCTGTTGAAATGTAGTTCATTTGAGGGTATGAAAACTTGGCGTGCTATGAAACAGAGTAATGCCACAACCTGAAGTTATTCCTTAAATTTAAGTTAGTCAGACAGGTGATAACCATGGTTGGTTGGCAACCACACAACCTGAAAACTAAGCTCAAGTAGAGAATGACAGATGATATATTTGGGCTTTTATAATGCTCACTTTGATGCGTTTTCAAACGCTGTCGGCACGCTGAAATCTGAGCACTAACTCTGATCACATCATTCTTTTTGGAGCTTTTTTTGTTTGCTCATTTCATGGCAAAAGTAAAATATTAAGAAACAAAGCTTAGTTTTATGTAACAACAGTAATATCACAAATTACTAGCAGAAAGATTAACAAGCTATACAGGCTGACATGCGTACCAATAACATCCATACACTGAAGTGGAGCCCAACACATGTGCTGTTAATTCTGCAGCATAGTTAAACACGATTAGAGAGGAAAACATAAAATTGCCTCTTTGAGGAAATAAATTCAGCCATAAAAACAAAGGAATTTGCTAATGGTAGAGGTTGATGTTGAAATGCTAACTTTGTGTCAGTGAAAGGTTGGAGTTTAGGTTGATGGGGCGAGTTAATGAACCTGAGATATGTGCAGAGACTTGATGGTTTATACTCGGATGCCAAACTATCATCTCATCTCACCCTTGCACCTTGGCTTAATGGACCTGACGAAGTATTTCAACTTCATGGAGAACCTTGAGAAAAGACTGGTTCTTTGACTCTGATGATAGCCTTTTCTGCAGCAATAATCCCATTATAAAGAGACCTTGTTTGGACTCGAATATGGCTTTGATTGGTATTTGCCAAAGAGGACTAAAAGTGAGTCAGGAATTAATTTTATTTTATTTTTCAGTTTTTAAAGATCAAGAAAAAGTTTCTATTTGAAAGAATTTCAAAAGCTCTACAGGGTTCCCAAGTATCCCCAGTCTCATTCAGTGATCTGGCATTTTGTGTTACGTGCTCCTGTTTTCCCCATTTTTCCCGCTAACTCCATGAGGGTCTTGTGTTGATTTATCTGAGTGTTAAGCACCCGAATGTTTATGCCTTGTACCCTGGATGACACCATCTGCTACTAATCGGTATTTCCGTCGTTGTCTGCACAGAAGAGCCTGGAACATCTCGGGACAGAGTCAATCAAGTACAAAGACACTGATTTCCCTGTCTGGATCTTCCCATGTGGCTCCATCTGGATATTTCACCGGTATTTGCTAGTCACTCTACAGTTTACCATTCATGTTCATCCTTTACAGTTATCTTGTATACGGTAGTCAGAAAGATTGCTGTAAGAGTTACTGGGACATGTGCTGCATCATTCAAGCCAAAAATATGACTCTGTAATTTGTAGACCACATAAGGAGAAACACAGGCTGGATAACACTTTAAAGAAAAAAACATGAAATGCATGTGAATAGAAACATGAACATGTATGGAAAATGTTGCACATGCAGACAGTGAGTGTGTTTATTGTATTCAGTGGTTCAGTTTATCTCCCTGTTACCAATGCAAGTTGTTGTACAGTGATAAGACTAAGAAATCAGTTGCTGTGCTGTTTTCGCAAAGCTCTTTTCAAATATTTATTTTGGGTGCTACAGTGTCAGGCCACAACAGCATTTTCTTTTGAGTTTCTGTTGACGTAGTTTGACATTCCGCAGATTGAATAGTTTTCTTTGTTTAGCTTTAGTGACTATTGCTGGTCATGCTAAGTGCCCAAACTACTGCTGCTGTTGGAGCTGTAAAATCAGTGTACATAAGTAAAAGTACATACAGTCTTTAATCAGCAAAAAGCACTTCAAGTATCAAAAGTAAAAGTACTCTTTATGCTCACAGACAATCGTTCTGTCTAATTAATCCTTGAATCTGATAAAAGCTTGTCATCTTTCACGACTCCTGTGACATAGGTGATCAGAGAGGAGGTGCCACGCATCATCTTTACTGTTCCACCTGACAGCACTAACAACATTATACCTCTTTTGCTTCACCTTGTTTACAGTTATGGGTGCATTGTCAAACTTGGAGAGAGAAGGCATTGCTCAATGTTGTTGTTTTGCTCCTCGACTTTCATGCCAGGACATCGGGCTGTTATCATGTAGTTTGATCCCGGCATTAGTTTACACCAGGTATAACAGCATTTGAAAGCTCTCAAGGAGGTCATCTATAAGCTGAATCACTGTTATGTTCTAACAGTCGGCAATAAAAACAACGCGTGACTCATCTTGTCAAAGATATTCATCACCCTGGCTACTTCTCTTAATTGAGCATTATATAATATTCGGAAAAAAATTGCGTAGGACTTGCATGAGTCACAGCTATATGACAGAAGTTTTTGACATGTGCACAAATATTCCCCTCCCTTGACTTTGGGTTTCACTGAGTTTATGAAAACAAAAGAGCAGAGATCCTCGGACGTCTATAGGGGTTCATTAAACTGCAAGTGCCTGATGATGTATATGTTGGTTTTCTTTATATAAAGTACTCATGAGGGAAGGCCTGCACTCAGAGTTCAGGCCACAGAACAGGGAAGGACCAAAGCACTTTACAGACAGTGTCGCAGGCATGCACAGACTATATTTGATGCTGCGATTGGAAAATGAACATCTTGATCTAGTGAGTTCTGCACTGTCTCTTTCTCAAGTGTGACACTCTGCTCTGTTCAGTGCTGTCACACAACTCTGCAAAGCTGGAAGCAGACTGAGTTCTTCTCTCTGTCAAATTGAATGACAAAGGATTGTGCGAGATCAAACTTTGGATCAGATTACATTATGATGTGCGGGTGTGGCCATCCTTGAAATCCTTTTATTTGCAAGTAAAAACATGTCATTCTTTAGTGGTTAGATCAATGCAGGGAGTGCACCCAAAACGACCTCACACAGACCAGGAATGCGTGTGTACACCAATATATCACTTTGTTTTGTGAACGTGTGCTTGTGTGCAGGTTAATTCATTCAAGAGGAGATACTAACTCCTAAACACACACAAGCACAGACACAGACACACACACACATTCCAGCACATTAAAATGGAGAAAGAACATGGCTTCATAAATTTACTCCATAGACAATTTATTATGTTTTGTTCCAGTAGAAAGTCTCTGGTGTTTGCAGGAACACTAAAGCTCACCGTGACAGGGCAGACTCATCCTTGCCAGTACATACCTATCTTTGTGGCATAAAAAACACGCACACACATACATACATAATGTGGTGTAAAGAATAGGTACCACCCCATAAATCCTATGCAGCCTCAGCTCTGCTTTCTTTAATGTATAACATCAGTTTTTGTGATAGGAAACCTGGCAGCTGATATTGTGGAACTTCAAAGCTATATTTCATCTAAACTAGCTGAGGCTGGTGGTGCACACAGAACAATCTTCACAGGCAGTCTGCCTCGGTATCAATTAGAGCGCACAGTCCAAAAAGACAAAGTAAATCAAACGCAGAATATTGGACATGGGACAAGGCAGAGACGAGCAGTCTTCTGAAAATTCACCTCCGTCTGAGGGAGTTAAGACAAGACAGCCTATCAGTGGATTTCTCATTCTATCATCAGCGTCAGATAATGCGTCAAATACAATATCTTTTCCTAACGGACGTGGGATGAGTGACGCTTGAAATTTTCATTCCATAGCAGATAGGTAGAGTTTTCCTCCTTTAGCCTCTCTTAAGACAGCTGTGGGTTAGAACGTGTCGCCAGTGATAATGGCAGCATAGTAGGAAATTAATAGTAGGAAGAGTTTTTCTGGGCAAGAAAAAGTGAAAATCGTGGTTTAAACGTCAAAGAAAATATAGCGGTTGCCAGTGAAATATCCTTGGGATATTTTAATTAGTTATTAACTGTGGGATTAAGTTTATGAAATTAATCTGAAACCTAAACACATAAATGATGTATTCTCCAGTAGTTACTTTGGTATGGCATATAAACATTTTGGATGTTGATGTGATCCCAAACAAAACAACGAGCAAGTGTCAATTTATTGTACTTAATTATTCAAAATGATCATATTTAGCACTTTATAATAGAGATGCATTATCTTGTTTTCAAGGGGGTCCCAAAACACACACTCTCAAGAACAAACAAAACAAAATAATACCAAACAACAACACAAAACATTAAAAATAAATTGAAAAAATCTCAACTAAGCAAAATAGACTTGAAAATCTACAGGGACAAAACATTCTTTAAAAAAAAAAAAATCCCAATTAATTAAGCAAATATGTAGAGGTAAATTATTCTGACTGTTGATTCTTGATGGTTGATATATGGATAGTTAAAATTAATGCATTTGAAAAAAATTTTGATACCAATGATATTATTGCCTTGTACAAGAGAGAGCCATTGGAGCATTGTAAAAAAAGAGTTCATCCTTCTAAAATGAAATCTATTATAGACAACATGAAGAGGAGGAAGATTGGCTTTAAAAGAACTTTGTTCAACAGTGTCATTGTAGTCCAAAATCAGTTGTAAAGTTGTCAAGCAAGTCTCTCTCTGACATTTAATTCAAACCAATTTCTGGAACGATACTGCACCAATTAACGTTTGTTGTAATACAGTCAGTGTGTGGTTAAAGGTCCAGAGTCAATCCATAAACCCAGTTATTTAATTTCATCAAATTTCTGGAGAGTACCACCATTACAAACTAAAACCAGAAAGTTGGATTTGTAGTTGGGGCTCTGCACAACAACAGAGACCATTGTGTAAGACTTTGTTTTATTGAGTTTGTTAGCTGACAGCTAACTTTGTAGAATGTTAGAGTTAGATTGAACATTTTTTTTATATTATGTGGTAAATAAACTTCTGATGTATATATCTGATGTATAGTATATAGTACGGGATATCCAGGACCATATTGCTGCATTTGTCATGTTTAGTTCAAGAAGTGAACTCAAATGCAGAAGGTAGGGTGAACAAAAGAAGCCTTAATAACTTACTTAGAGGCAAGTAAACACAAAATGACAAAAAGGTGGAGAAGGAGAAGTCCAGGCAAAAACAAACTAAACCCATAAATCCAAGAAAAGGCCAATGAACAGATGTCCAAAGGAACAAAAATCCAGAACTTAGAAAAACTAGGAGCAGGAACATGGGGAGAAGCACCAAGATGGAACAAAGGACTGAGGAAGGGACACAGGAAGAAAAGATACAGATGGCCTGACACTGACAGCAGGGAACACAGGGACTAAATACACAAGTGAAGACAGGACAACAAAACAAAAGAAGAAGAAGGAGAGGTCCTAAAGTAGAACCTTGAGGTACACCTCGCATACCTCTAATACAAACAAACATGTAGTAACACAGCTGCATACATACCATGTAGAAAACAGACAAATACTTTGGAAATACTTGCAGTTGAGTGTAGCTGACATTTCGTTGTGACCAAAGAGTAAATGTACAGTTAAAACAATGCGGACGGGTGTGTCAGTGTGAACAGTAGTAGCATCTGTGTGTTTGGCAGCCAAAGAGGTTGCACCCAGTTGATGTCATAGTATACTGATCTGTTAAGTAGTGGTCCCAGTCAGTGATATAGAAGCACATCTGTTCCACATACTGAACAAACAAAATCTAATACTTGACCATCCAGAATGTTAATGAAAGGATGGGAATAACTGTCAATAAAATTGTTTTTGGCAAGTTTAGCTGTAATTATCTGAAACTGAATAAATATTGCAACACAATAATGTGGTTAAATGAAAACATATTCAATCAAACTTCTGATATCTAATGATGTACATACTGGAAGCTGAACAAAGATTAGTGAGTTGAAATGGGTGGCTCCTTTTGACAATTTGAAAAGAACTCAAAAAGCACATATAACCAGAAAAACAAAAACTCTCTAAACGTGTATCTATTTTTGATCTTTATTTAACCACCAACTAAAAACAAAACCCTTACGTTCTTCTTCCCCAGTTAAATCCTTGCCAGGGGGTTGGAACTGCTTTAATGAAACCTGCATGGCCTTTGCAGCAGCCTGCTGCAATTACGCAGTCATGTTGGGGACGCTATGCACAGCAGCACTGGTTTCATGAGACAGATGGGCCCCACTGCTGGACTGAAACAGTCTCAGCTTCCCATCCAGGGTCCCAGTCAGCAGCTAGGAGAGAGAAAAAAAAGATGACATCACGTTCAGCTTGCAGATGATATTTCCCAGGAACTGTGTCACACATCACTCTCCCTTTTACGACTCTCTATTTAGAGGACCAAGTTGCATAACAGAGCACCTGCTGTCTTAAAGAAGACTAGCATTACCAAGGTCAAGATCCATACTGTTTCTTATAGAAATCCTTGATTTTCCATACCTGCTATTTATCACAAAAAAACATGAAGCCACTTGACCTGAACTTTGTTATATAACTTTGTTTAATCAGAAGTGGGGCTTGAGGTTCCTGCCAGCACTAGTAATGGTGAGTCAACTGTTTACAGAATAATAATGCGCCCACACATTAAAAAGCTAACATCAACCCACAAGCTGCACACCCATTCAATATCCATGTGTGCAGTCCCACACTCTAATCAAAGTGTGGATGTGGCGCTGAGACAAGCACATTTTCACTATATTTCTTAAGAAGGGAGGATTATCTCATTTGTTTATCAGCCAGTAGAGCAGATGAGGATGAGGGAGCATTACCTCAACACTCTGACAGTCAATCAGAAGCAATAGCAACAGAAAACCAACAGAATGAGGTTCATGATACACTTTCATATCTGCAGCTGCTCAAGGTATAATGAGTATTTGATATGATGGAACAGTCATAATTCAAGACAGGTGTTCACAAACGACTCATTTTATTTTCATATTTTCATACGTGATATGTAAGACCGGAGTGAGTAACAAACCATTTTAAATCCATGTCATACTACTTCCAGCCATGGTTGTTTTTCTACTATCCTTAATCCCACTTGAGGTTATAAGGACTTCCCAAATCCTACAATGATGAAAAATAAGTGAAAACAACCCAACAAATTGCAAACTAAACGTGAATGCTTGAGTGAACGTCCAGATTTGCTGTGGAGCATCAGTGTCATTTACAGTGATTTTTAGGTGGCTGTAAAGACAGAGTATCTTTTCAAAGTATACTAACACTGGTAATCTTGGAAAACAAAGATCTGCCAAGCGGTGATAAAAAACACATTTGGTACAACAATAGTCCAACATTTTTTCCCATGTACTAAAGTTGTTTTATGCAGGAGAAATCATCTTTTACCAGCAAGCAGATGCCTGTGCTGGGAAAGGGAGTCACAATAGCTGAGGTCTGACGATGACTCAAACACGCAAAGGCTAGACTGGGGTGAATTTAATGTTTGTTTAATGGGTGATCGTCACAGTCTTTCGCATGTAGACACAGAGGGATTCCAGGTGTGTGTGGACCCCAAAGACAAGAGGATTTCTCCAAAGACTCATCCAAGTAAGAGCACAAACACATTACACCTACATATGCAAGTTTTACTTGTCTTTTACTTGTCTTTTTCGGTGCATAACAATGTTTGAGACTCTGCCAAGAAACAAACAGTTTGACAGCTCATTTCACTGGCTCGTCTATTTTCAAGGAGTGTTCTTTCACTGTGACCTCCTGCTCAATGACCTTAATCAACAATAGTCAAGTTGTCTGGGTCCTGCCCCTGAACGGCTAAAAAAACTACTTAAAACTTAAGAGGGTCAGAGAGCAGCTTCATTTGTAACCACAGCTCTGTTCATCAACTCCCATCCAAAATCATTAGACTGTGTAATCGCCTAGGCATGACACCCCTCCCTGCAAACATAAAGTCTAGAGTTAAAACAAACAATCATTTGCCAAAAATGTAATAACGACATTAACTGAATTACTACATTATATGCTTGCAGGAAATGTCTATAATCCATTACATTCCATCTGTGCAACCTTCAACCTCTGTTCACTAAGGCTAAAGCAAGCTAAAACCGGTGAGGACTGAAGGCTTTGGGTGACCTTCAGGGTCAGAAGTCTGAACTTGTTTTGAGCTGTTTCACTGTAGACCCAGCATGGGGTCACGCTGGGCCATCACAAGTGAGGTATTTGGCATTCTTCAACATCCCACTTCTTAGAAACACAGTTTCGTAGATTTAAAGATTTATTTGCTATGTCAGCTGTCTTAATACAACCCTGTCACCACTGAAATAAGTTTTCCAGTTATCCACAAGCATATGTTTGTCAAAAAACAAACAAAAAAAACAAACATTTGACCTTCAATAAGCTCAATAAAAACATGGGTCATGCGTGAGACACAATATTAAAAATTTGGGCTGCATCTTCTTTTATGACCTTTTTATTTATTTGTTTTGTTTATTGAAGTCTCATTCAAAACTTTTGAGGAACTCCGGGATCATAAATCAGATAAAGAATCTGCATCCATCTGGTGTGTCACGCGTGTTACATAATCTAAGTTATAGTCAGACGCACTGGCTCAATACCACGGAAAAAAGACCACAAATCAATAGTTCAAAGCAAGAATAAAAATGATGATTAAGAATGCAATGTGGGTTAGATTTTTTTGGGCTTTCTGGACAACAGAAAGTGTCCATCTGCACAAGCTGGTATGGACAAAAACTGAGGCTTTGAAGATATGAGGAGTGATGTGTTTTCCCTCCCAAAGGATATCATTTGTCAGCACAGACTTGACAAATGCCAACATACCATGATGTTCTGTACTGTACATGCTGGGAGGGAAAGGAAGATCTACATGAGAGATAGAAGCAAGATCAGACGGTCACAAGGGTCACCCATTTTACAAGCTTACAAGTACATGAACTGTCTGAAGCCAGTGGTGATAGTATTTGTAGAAATGTATGTATATGATCCCATGGAGATCTCTTTAAGCTCTTATTCATCTTAATGCATTCATAATATTGTTATACTATATAACTTCCTTGAGTTTTATTTCTGTTCAATTAACAATTAGGAAACTGATAGTGACGTAGGCAAAATTAGTAACTTACAAGGGCAATGATTGATGCTCATTGTCGCTCCAGAAGTTGTTTATGGAATTTCTTTCTTACAGGGAACACCCCAAAATAAAAAGAATGGTTAATGTTTATTAAGTCTGACACAATCACAGAGCACATTATTATTTCAACGTGACAGTGTTGGAGCGCTAACCCTGTCAGTATCCCAGCCATTTTAAAAACAAGTGTAATGCCATCACTAAAATAACTGTATGATGAATGGGGAAATCTGCATGTCATTTACCCAGTCTTTTTTAAAAGCTTATTCAGAAAAAAAAAAAAAAAAAATCACATTTTAGGAAATATGTTTGTTTGCTTTCTTGCCAAGGGTTACATGAAGAGGTCGATACCACTCTCTACCATTCTATACGATAAGTATGTAGCTGGCCAGGAGCAGATTATCTTAGCTTAGCATAAAGACTAGAAACAGGGGGAAACAGCTAGCAATAAGAGGATATCAACATGCATTCAAAATGCAAAATATGGATATGTAAGATACTTTAATGCATTACAGTTGCACAGACTAGAGAAGACACTGTATGTCATTCCAATTTACTCTACAGTGTCCTTTATATTTTGAGTATACAGGCAAAGAAAGGAAAACACTATTAACTAACACCAAGGCCAACTGAGAAAATACTGTCTGCTACATGTGAAAGGTCTTGATACTTAAAAATGTCTCTTGTGACTTTGCAACTGGACCCAAACTCTTTATTTTCTTGCTTCTTGCTCATTGCCATTTCCAGCTGTGCTGAACACAGGCCAGTTGATTCCAGGGAGGCTGTCTCAGCTCAGTCTGTGTCTCACTCTAATGTGACATTCTGGACCAGACAGCAGAGTCCAGCTCTGTATTTGCTGTCTGGCCACTACAGAGCGTTTTGCTCTCTGGGGTCGGGCAAAGAGGAAACGAAGAGAGATAAAATTTTAAAAAAGGACGGAGGAGTGCAAATAGTTTTTCAAAAGCCAAATGGCCACAAATGAAAAGATACAGTAAAAAGGTCTGGTGGGACACCAGCTGCATTTTTTTGCCTGCCTGCAAAGAGCAAAGATGATACATGCTGACATATGGAGACAAGAGTGCACCGAGCTTGAAAGCCAATGAGATGATTCACTCATTGTTCATCTTCCTAGTTGGGACGATGGAGCATGTTAACTTTTCAAGACAGCTGCCTGTGTCATTAAGCGGTCACAGTCCTGCACTAACTCCAAGGCATGAAGTGCAAATGAGGTCTAAAGTACTTGAGAGAAAGAGTTCTGAAACTTCTCACTTAATCAAAAGACTGAAACAGAAAAAAAGCATTTCATTCTGATTCTATCGCTGAATTTAAAAGAGTATGTCTTTTCCTCTTCCCGCACACATGCATGCATTTAAAAACCAAACAGATATGTCAGAGTAAAGCGGTGTTTCTGGAACGGGGGTATAGCGGTTTAGTGTTTTGCTCAAGGATGCTTTCACTGAAACAAACACACTTGTTAAACAACAGGAGACCTTTCTCACTATGATTTAAGTTTCCGTCCTTTCAAACAAAAACTTTTTCACTGGACATTTTTATATCAGATTACAAAACGTTCTTTTGTTTGATAGTTTCGCAGCCTATTTTTTGTCTTTTCTCTTGCTCTTTTAAAATCTTCATCAAGAAGATAATAATCAATAATCAAATAATTTTAAAACAACAAAATAAAAAGAGCCCTTTTTTGCATTTTCATCTTTGATCTAAAAGATGATGATATCTTGACCATTAGCTGATTTAGTTAACACTGAAACTCGGTGTAAGAATGTTTAAAAGCCCCAAACAAGAAAACCTAGTTTAAGACTATTCAAAGCAAAACCCCCATTTTCATTTACTCTGGCTTGTAGATGTCTTTCTACTGCATCATCCTGTGAAAATTACAACTTTTACAAATTTTCCAATTCCTATAGAATGAGTCGTGTCTAAACGAAACTTACTTTAGCACCAATGTAAAGATTTTGTCTTCACTTTACATTACAAAAAGTGGATCTTTGTCGTTCTTCATTGATATTCACTTGTTTTAACGTTCAAATTGCAGAGATTCCTTATGGTCTACTGCTTTTTATTTACTGTAACATTTGCGTAACCAGAAAATGGTCATTAAAATTGAAAAGCTCTTCTTACACAACCAAAGTAGTAGAAACTCAAGTGTCAGCTGCTGTAAAAAATAAAGGGGAAAGAGAGGGCACTCAGCTGTCTAATATTTGGCAAGTACCACAAAGGCGTTTCCACTTCTGATGTGGAACAATGTAATTGGAGCTATCGACAGCTTGGGGTGAATCAGTACAGAAATTTGAGTAACCCAAATAGAGCACAGCCCCATGAAGTATATTTCTCTAGTCTGACCTAGTAACCCGTTTCTCTGAAGTCACTGTTGATTTGCCTCTGGCCAGAGCACTTCCTATTGCCTTTACTTATGATCCTAAAGCTTGGAAATCCCCAAAATCATTGGACAAAGTCACCTCAGCACTACAGTATCACCACTGCCTTGTTTTCAGGCACTAATCAAACTGGACAGAGCTTAATTTACCTCACAAAATTTGTGTGTTGAGCCAGAAGAGACAAAATCCTTCATTAAAAGTGTGAAAATAATACTTTAAGCCAACTTTTATGGTAGCACATTTATGTGATCCCACAAGATTTTACAAGACAACAAAGTGAAGTGACAGTAAAAGCTGGGGTCTCTCATTACAGACTCAAGTACAGGAATAAACCAGAAGGAAGGAACCCCGCAGGTAGATCTGCCTGCTTGATGGTCTTGTCAGTATTAGGGTGGAAAACATGACTGGAAAATGAGTGGAAAAAATCCTTTGTATTATCTGTTCTCAGAGCAGTAAATATGGTGAACATCTGGCCCTCAAATGTGGCTAAAAAGCGAGGTGAGCACAAGTTGGGGACACTTTTTGAAGACATAGGCTCAGGATATACGGCAATGTTATCATAACATCACATAGACTGTGGGTCGGATCAGCCATTTCCCAGTACTTCATGAACTTCTAATCATTTTTCATTTAGACATCTCTGTTTTGGCCACAAACAAAAGAAAAATAAAGACAGACGTGTAGGCATCCATTCCAGTCAGACATAAGAACAACTGGATCCACGTTACTTAGAAGGTGCCTCCAAAAGCACAGCGAAACACTCAATCTATCAATAGATCAACTGTCTGAGGAATAGGAAAGACACTCCTCAGTAACTCTCTGTGTATATCTATCAGCAATTTTACACTTAGTAATATTAGGAGCTAAGTAAGTGCTCATAAAAATATTGAGATCAATGAGATTCTGGACTCTGTAGAGCTCAACTTCTCAGCATCTTGAAATACTTAGATACTGTACAAAGATTTTCTCTGACACAAACAAACTATTGTTTCCCACAACCAAAACCACGTCATGAGGTTGAAATGTTGAGTTAAAATATTTCAAGCCATCAGTGAGCTTCATGTGAGAGCTGTATAACAAGACCCAACCATATTTAGCAGCAGCATAAATCCACAGCAATGTGGGATGCATCAGCAACATTTCACTAATTCTTTACAAGTGTATTATTCCCATCGTTGAAATGTGGAGTTGTAAGGCCACAGTATACTCTTTCATTTTCCATCAGTTCATTTCAGGTGAGCTCAGGCCTAATTACTAACACAGTCTTTCACAAAGTGGTGAACCTCGCCCCAGCTATGTAAATGCAATGTGACTATGATTATTATTCAGAATGAATCCAAATGTCAATGATACGTGTTTAGATTTCAGTATAGATATGATGGGTGAGAAGGAGACATTTCTATCTTAAAACAATCCATCTGCATGAACAGCTAGTGCTAAAAATCTAAAAGCTAAAAAAGTGTTCGTAATCCCAACTCGACCCTAAGTTGGGATTGCTTTGTCAAATTACCATTTCCAAGATACAGAATGAGCTGAACGTCTGTTCTAAACTTTAAGCGAACAGACAAAAAATCATAAATCAGAACATTTAGTGAGCTCACATATCAACAGATCCATCTCCACGACAACTGAGTAAACTCCCTTCACTAATGAAGACTGTGTGATACGGTTGAAAGCTTGTAAGTAGACCTCAGGTTGGGATTGTTTAGTTAAACCACAATTAAATTTATTTTGGCAAACTTGTGTCTAAAAATACAATTTCAGAGGATGTGAATGTCATATCTCAATTCCTTAAGAATTCAAGAGATCGTCTTTGCTCTAAGAGGTCCTGAGAAAGATTAAATAGGCCACAGTAAATGAATTGCATTCAGACAATTGCTTGACAATAACTAGAGCAGACAGTTTGCAGAATACAATATACAACAGGCCTATACAGAATGGTATGTGTAATAAGCAGCTGTAATTTTAATAAACAACACTATTACTGGTTATTGGTTAGTATGACAAGGCAAGTTTATTTCATGAGCAAATATTTTTGTACATACTTATTTAGTATGTGTCAGTGTAACATAAATCGTAAATCAGGATGTGTTCATGTTGAAATCCTGATTTTTAGGGTGGGAAGATTTGTCAAGGCTCTTTATTTAGCTGCAGACCCTCTGGAGCCCTCCACATTTTTCATACATTTGTAAGTTTTACGACTTCAATCTGGTCAAGTCTTAGCAGGTTCTTGTAGTATGAGATGGTCAGTGACACAAATCTGAGAATAGAAACAAGTGATGTCCAATAGAAGATAAAAAAAGTGAAATTACACTGAAGAGAAAATAGTTTTGATTATTTGCACAAATTTGAACATTTTAAAGAAATATCGCCAGATTTCCATGTGGAAATAATTTGTCAGTTACAGAAACTATTCATATTTGCGCCCTAATTTATCAAAGACATTTTCAGTTTAATAAAGATTGAAGCAATATTCTGCATGTCCTATCAAACAAAACAAAATGTGCAGAAGTAGAAATGGGGAGTGAGCATGCTCTGACTGATGAAGTGTGTCTTCAAACTCTGCAGATTACTGTAATTCAGCCAGTAAATGGCCATGGATCAAACTTTCCACTTTCAAACTTGGAAATCTGAATGTATCATTGTGCAAAGTTTAAATGAATGGAGTTACAGAGATGGACATGCAGATTTAAAACATGTGCCTGAAGTCCAAAATGCAGTCAACAAGAAGTCTCATGAGACGTCCAGCAGAGGATGTGATATTATATTTTAAAAGCTTTCTTTTTCAATTCGACTTACTTTGAACAGTTCCAAAGAAAAATCATTAACTGGACAATAAAACATTTTCAAAAGGAATTGTTTCTTTGTAAGAAATGCTCTGGAGATTTTGTTGGAGACATTTCGAGGATACTGGAAGTGATGTAAACTTTGATATCTTATTTTCCTGTAATGGCAATTCAAGATAGATAAAGGTCTCTGTCCTGTGTCAAGCTTCAGTTTATGTTTTTCTTTTCCAAGACTCCCTAAAGCCCTATACGTTTCTATCATAAATCTTCTACATAAATCTCTCAGTTTAGATTTATATCAGGCCATGCAAAGAACAGATTGAAATTCATTATGGAGACAACCTGAAATACAGAAATCACACATACAACACTCTCATTGAATCAATACTGATTTAGTCTCTGTTGCATCCCTTTAGACAGAGTGCAACAAAGTGGCATAACATTAAACAAGAGGGGCGCCAGTAAAAAATGCTACACAATCAACAGGAAAGTTGGAAAACAGCTCCTGGACTGAACAAGCACAACCTTGTATACATCTTTTGTCGACTGTGGTACTATGCAGCCAATCACAGGCTGGAACAACCCTGCAGGCAGCCAGTCATAAAAGTGGATGAGCACAGTGCACAAAGCGAGTCAATAGATTCCACAGGGTTATGGAACGGAAGAGCGGTAGTCATTATCTGATTGGACTACAAACCGGCCACCACTAGTTAAACCCACAGAGTGATTTGGGGGGATATTCATATTTAATGAAAATGGTATTGGTCCAGGAGAACACTAAAAAAGGTTTGTTGTCTTAGTAATGTTTGTAGATGGTAGCAACCTTTTTGTTTGGGATTAATTCTAGAGCAAGAGGAATTTATTTTCTTAGTATACTTTCAATATACTGTGCAGTGTGTACAGGCAAAAACACACATACACATACAAGCACACACTTCTATATATATGAAATGCTACAAAGAGTTGAGCTTATTGTTTTTAGCTCAATAGTTATATTAAATTCTTTCACTTTCCAAAAAAAAAAATCCACCTATCCTGAACTCTGGGATGGATCTCAATAAGCCCTGCTATGCGACCTCAGTCTGAGGATATCAATCCTTCTTGTGCGACCAACTGACTATGAAATATTTGTATCAAATAAAATAAAACTGACCATGCAATTTGATTTTTTTTTATGTGTCACGTGAAGATAAGACAAAAACAATAAACCAGTATTTCCGTTTGTTATCACAAAGTGCACTACATGTTTGATCCTGATATTCACTTTATAAATTTGTATTTTACAGCATTTCCAAAGTGAAATTCTTTGTTAAAACTCCACAAATAACACAAAGATACAAAGACGTAAATCAATTTTTTTGGATTGAAGATGACATGACCTCTGACTGACAATACTTGCTTCAAAACATGCTTCTTTCATACCTCTGAGAGATGTTCAAGATGCTTGAGTTAAAGAACAATATTCTGGTCAGTAGCTTACTGGGTTGCCAAGATAGACTTATGTTTTATTTGAGATGATGAGTTTCTGTGTGATGGGGTTTTTAATAATTGGTAGAGGAGTAACAAGAGAAAGGAAATATGAGAACACACCACCACAAAAACAAATGTTAAAGAAAGATTCTTACCTCTGGTGTGGCAGGGTTGAAAGTCACACTGAGCACCGTATCCGAGTGTTTATGAAGTTTGTGGAGGTAGCTGCTGCTTCGGATATCATACACGTAGGCCTGGAATTAATGAGATGGACTACATGAACAAAAGCAGGAATGAACTGTAACCATGCAGTGATGTAGGACACCTATATAAAACAAGTGAACTTGTTTTACATACAACAAGCAGCACATAAATGTGGTGCACTTTTATACAAAGTCAATGGAAAGATACAAGCTGATGTGCTTTAGAAACTGTTTCAACTTTGAGGGAAAACTTCATTGTTATTTTATTATCACACTGGATGAAATTTTCTTAATGATCAAAAGGCTTTTGCAACTCTGTTCAGATATTGGCTAGACAGTGAGACTTGGCTCTTGATGTTATCAGTAATCAGTCACATAAAATGATGCAATACTGTGGCAGAATCAGTTAACCTAATTGCCGGACTAAATCCAAATGACCCTGGAGATTTCAACCGTGTATTAAGAAAATGTCTGGGCCGGGAATCAAACTTAATTACTTTTTGAGTCATAATCAAAACATGTATCAGAAACTGTTTTATCAAACGTTGTCATCAAATACTTGCCAGTATCATTTTTTTTTTTTTTTCATTTTTTGTTGCGGACAGAAAACTGTCTAAAATTAGCAATGTTTCCAGATCAAAGTGCTTGTACAACTAAAGGTCCATTGTGTAAGATTTGGGGGACTCCAATTACAGAATACGGTAAAAATGGAATATAATATGCATAACTATGATTTCAAATAAGAATTATTATGGTTTTGCTGCCTTGGAATGAGCCTTCTAATCTCCAGATGCCATGGGTCCTCTTCCACTGAGTCCACTATTTCGAACCACTATGTTTGCACAATAGCCCAGAACCGACAAATTAAACACTACCTCTAGATAAGGTTTTTCATGGCCACTGTAGTTCACTGGACCTTTAAGGCCACATTAAACACTGATGCACGAAGCAGTTTCAGTAAATTGATTCCAGACTGCACTCTCTGGTTGAACGTTTTGAAATGAGTTGTTTCCAGCACCCAGCATCACTGATGGGTGTGGTCAGAAGTTTGCTCTGTTACATCTGTAACCGCGCCCGACAGTGATGCCATAATGTAATACTGACGGTCATTCTGGCAAAATAAAAACTCTAGGCTATTAAAGCTCGCCACACACTCATAGCACTCAAACACTGAGCACTTCATTGGCCATTGAGACCAATTAACAATCCTGAAGAACCCTTATGGATATATTGTATTATTTTCTGCTTTGATACAGTGAAAGTCGTGCTAGTCATCCATTTATGTGTGGGTGTAAACTAAGTGTGGATTTTATACTGTTTTGTGTGTATATAGTATGTGTTTGCATACCACTTGTGTAGACATTGTAGAATGGACACTTAAATTTGACATTTTAGGATAGATGTGAAATGAGTTAACAGCTTGTTAGCACAGTTTCTAAAAACAATCAGTGTATTTTAAAATGGTTTGCTTCAGTGTCATGAGCATAGATAAAAACAGATGTGGGGATGTTTGTTACCAGATGACAACTCATCAGATTCCTGCAGCTGTTTTGTATTATGTTTCCCTGCAAAATGCTTCAAGTGAGCTCTGTCAAACGGTCCGTGGGTAGAGTGTCTCCTGTCTAAGACACATGACGTGTGTGGTGCCTAACAGGGCATTAGACACTTTGAAGAAAAAAGTTTTTCAGGAATAAATATCACATGGATCCCCAGATATATCAGCTTATATCAGTAACAGCAGTAACTGAAGCAGAAAGCACGGGTGATCTTGATCTGGAGTCTTGATATGTCTTGATTAAAAATCTAAAAAAGAAAACTGCTATCTATAAGATCAATTTCATGTCAGCTGATAAGAGGGGTAGTCTGGTGAAAATAATATATATTTCAAATTAATATACAAGTTAATATCAACTATACTGAAATCTTACTCCACTTAGATGGTTTCTGGCTTTATATTCTTTGGAAAATGTGTAATATGATCTAGGGAGTCTTTATTCAGGAGTATTCAGGTTCTATTTTTCCATGATTGCTTTTTGATATATTAGGACAAGTACAAATGTGTCTGGCTTATGGAGGTCTCAGGGCAGCTACAAATAAATGGTGTAGCTCACTACCATACACTCTCCGGATTTCCCCGAAACGTTGGAATTGTCCGATCTCAACAGAGATGCTCTCAAATGTCCACGCTGAGCTGAGTCCCCGTAATTAATAATAACCAGCAGCATGCATATATTACTTCACTGCTTTCCACAAGCACATACACCAGAAGAAAAGAGAGATGGATAAGGAAAAGGGAGGCAGTCTTCTGAAAACGTCCTGAAAGAGAGTAAAAGGCACAGTCTGGAAAAGCAATTAAACAGTTCTGCTTCAACATGAATGTTGAATTTGACTTCTATGGAAAAAGGCTCAAGTCCAAATAAAAATCTCTGAGTCAAGCACAAACAGTCCTCACCTTAAATGGAGGTGAAACTGATAAAGATATGCTGCTGTTTTCCTGTTGTGATTCCCCTTTAGAAGGTCAAGTAAGATCCAAATAATATAAATTATATATAAAGTAATTTGCTGTAGTAGGTGAGAATACTTTATTCTGAGTTCATTCAGTCAATCACTGTTGATACTGTAAGTGGCTTCAATGGACTTGCTTTGTCACCCCATTCAATTTGACATAAATGAAAAAAAAATATTATGACAAATGTCAAATTACGCTTAGAGACAACTTGACTGTCTGAGATAATGCACAACTAGAGATGTGTATACAGCACAGGAGTTTTACAACTTACACAGTTGTCTTCAGAGCCTGAGGCAATGAACCGACCACATGGTGAGATGGCTGACGAGCATGGATGGCAGCGATTTAGATGGTTCTCGTAACGACGTACGCACCTGAGGAAGAGATGCACGTAGTGGTGAGATATTAATGAGGTTTATATTTGACCCTGAACTCTATGTGAAGTTGAACTCTACAACATAATCTAATAAAGGCATCTTTCACACGAGTGCAGCCATTGTTTTGTTGAAGTCATCTGTCATCCGGCGAAAATTCAAAGTCTATTAGTGTACAAAAGTCACGTTTTATAAATATCTGAATCAGCTAAGGACGTTGAGTTGAGCATGACTCAAGCAAAACACAGGAAATAGAAGCTAGTAGATGACGAATGGCCCCCTCATGCAACTTCTGCGCTGTTTGTTTTGGTTTGCAAAAGCATGTAATGTCTTTACAATGCCACTCACAGCTAGCTGGATTTGGGGCTCTATATGCACTGGCATGTTGGCAGGAAAGGGCCTGCGGACAGGATCTGGTGAGAGCATGTCTTTGACATTCACATGCTAATGTCATTATGCTGGACTAAAAGTAGGTCATATTCACTGTTGACCATAAAGAAATTTGATACACCCAGTACCAGTGGGCAAGTTAATACAACCGCTAAGCAATAAATACAAACTTTATGGACCTTATGATGTTGAATTGATGTTAAGACTGTGTCAGAGAGGTTTGCAATGTTGCATTCACTGGCATTACTGTATTTTGTAAGGCGTTCCAGTTGACGAGGCTATCTGTCCATTCAGCCTTTAACAGAGTAAGCCTCGCTGGCTGCACTGGATGTAACTGAACACCTCATTAGACCAAGTTGGTTCAGCCAAAAACCTAGAGTGCCTTGACAATGCTGCAAAAAATGGCCACCTGACTGAAAAAAAGGGTTTGGACGGGAGAGAAGGCAGCTACAGTCAAATTAAATCATTCAGCCACACATGCTGGCAAGAGTTTGTGCACATATATTTTTTAAGAGAGAAAACTGGGGCTGACGCATAAAAATAGGGCATGACTGACAGCTAGTGCAGCCAATCAAATGGGAAAAAAGAGAGGGGGCTCAGCCTTGACAGTTGAGATTATGGATTTTTTTGTTTTTGTTTATTGTTTGAAAGAATCAAATTTTTCTTCTAAATGTGTTCAGGTTAGGCTTGAATTTACATCTTATTTTCTGTGTAAAAGCTACTCATGACCTCTTATCATTTCGATGCTCAGCAAGATAGATGAAAAGTATCTGTTTCTAAATCCCTACTAGCACATTTGGACATGCACGAGCAGAGCTGACACAACCTGTCACTATCACACGGATAAGAAGTAGTTTAACAAGTTAGAGTAAACACTCATCTGGTTTTCTAGGTCAGAATGTGGATCTAATGTTTTGACGGAGAGGAGAGGAGATGCTGGGTTGAATCCCCCATACACACACATATTCTCCGTGTTGTGTGAGTGATGACTATCCAGCATTTGCCTGATGACTAACACAGACTGCACCGGAGGGTCTGATCCTCTTGAGTGGGAGCCTATGCGGTTACTGAATCCACCTGGGTATTCAGTGTCACTCATCAAGCTAATCAGCAGGCTAATCATAGCTCATTATTTGCAGCCAACATATTTCACTTAATTTAACCGTGTCAGTGCAAATCAGGTGAAAGTTTGCTTTTTCTTGCACAGCTCAATATTCTTTAATATAAATACATGAAGTATATAATGTATTAGTCTGCATTCTTGTATAAGATGAAGGAAATTCCTCCGGATTTAAGGGGAATACATCACAAAACTAAAGAGAAACAGACCACCATCTGCTCTCTCTATCTTTAGAATCAGTATCTGAGTGGGTCTGATTTATGCTAAATGCTGGAGTGTGGACTTCTAAACTGGAACGTTGTACACTTAAACACATGATTTGGAAATACAATGGTGAGTGAAGGAAGGAGGATTGAAAAATAAATTGTAAAAAAGCCAGTGGTTTACATTGCGAGTGTGGCAAACATTCAAAAAAACATTACTTACTGTTTGAGTAAGGAAAAGGGCAAGAGGTGCTGGGGATTCTCAGGTAACACAGCAAAATAAAATTAAGATTGAGTTTCAGAAGTTTCCACTGAGTGAAATGTACATTTCCCATTGTGGTTTTTCTGGAACTTCTCTAGTTTGATCAAAGACAGAATAGAGGATTAACCCAACTTGGTCCCAACTTAGAGCTTCTGTCCATGCAGTTCTGTGTCTAATAAGAACAATTTTCTATTAATTATTCTGTATAATAGCCAATAACTTTGGCTTTTACCAATATAGTCATTCATAAGAGTTTATAGTAAGGCACAATAAAGTCATAAAATAACTCTGTTAATGAAAACAACTGCAAAACAATTTATTACAATTTTCTTGATAAAATGGCAATGACCTGACAAAATTGCTAAAAAAATAACTGAACGTGACTGACTTAATCCGTTAGGTTTGTTGAGAGTGCCTGGTCTCATTGGTGTCCTGAGCGAGTTAATGTTACTCTCTGCCTGCCAGGCAGTGTTATTTATTCCTGGTTGGATTAACATAATTACAACAGCTAAGGTTAGTATCTCAATATATTTTCTGGAAGTTCATGTGACAGCTTATAAGGTCAATTTAGTACAATCAGAAAAACACATCTCTCTTGCGCCTGAGTATATCGAGCTCTTCAAATAGTTTTGGTTTTATGTGCTGAGTTTTTTCTTGAGATGGAATTTTCTTTGCAACGCTCAAATCATCCAAAAAATATATATTTAAAAAAAGAAAAAAAAACTTCTGCTAAGAATTTGCTGTTAACAGATTTCACTGAAATGATAAAAAAAAGTTCTGATACATTTTCTTTTATTAATGTCTTCTTTTAATCTGTATCATGCCACCAAGATTTGTTTTTTACAACTCCTAAAAGTTTCTTCATGCTCCTGTTGTCTCTCAAAGTCAGAAAAAGTTACACTGAATCAAATAATCTGATTATCATGACGAGCAGTCACATGACTGTTTTATGTAAGCTTTACTCATGCCACGCATTATCCAAGAATTTTTATATAGCTGTATTATACCAGGAGGAGATTCTGATGAACATAAAATCTAGCACTGACTTAACTACTCCCATTAACTGAAAGCCTCACATAAAAAGAAATACATGGAAACGTTAATTTAGGGGAGCTCTAACTCTTTTTGTGGTTAGTACTGGCTGCAGAAACAGACACAAAGGGTTTATCAAAGAGGGAAATAAAATTAACAAGGCAGAAAAAATGAAAAAAAGTCATTCTACATATTGTTTTCAGACCTCCATATGCTTCACCTCAGAGGAACTGCATTTGCTGAGGGATGCTTGATGACAGCTCTCATAACCAGAAGTTGACCTGGAAACCAGGCACAAATATTTATCAGATAGCAATAAGGTTTTGATAGAGTCTGGGATGAGGAGTTAAAACATGGGAGCAGTCTCAGACATGAAAGAATGAGATACTCAATAATGCCTTCTAGCAGGCCAAAAAGAACATTTTGAAATCCAAGAGAGCCTACTTGAATTATCCGCCTTATATGGATATCTGCTACCAAGGGCCAATGAAAAATATTCTAAGCTACGTACTTTGGAAACTGAACAATTGCCGATTCACTCATCAACTGAGGAATGTTTGTATAAGAAGAAATGTTGATGTAATTTGAATATAAGGTAATTTTCACTTCCAGGAATAGCAGAGGACTAAAAAACAATAATGTTTTTTTCCCTTAATGTGCTCAAACATTTATTGCTCTTAGGTAATTTTGACTGATTTGAGGAAGCAATGTTCTAGCCATAGTATAGGGATTAAGACAGTAAAGTGAGAACGTAACTAATGGGGTACAAATTACAAACAGTTTCATTAAAGGAACTTATCACAGCAAATGTAAAAGGTTTGTTTGAAAAATAGATAATACAAAAATAAAAATTACATAAATACCATGTTATACTAACCTGTTATTGAGGATGAATTCAGGTGTTACAAATGCCTATCTGAATTCTCTATTATATACTGTATCTTTATTATTTTATAAGGAGGAAGTTATTTCAGTATGGTATTGTTCAGAATAGCACTATAAGCATCCAAAATGCCATGAAAAAAGTAAATATATAACGTATTAGTCTTTTTTGTTTTGCATAAGTTGCCATACAGTACTGTACTGCCATCAATGTTGTGCTCAGGGATTCTGAACATATTTTTCCTTCTGAAAAGCATTTTTAGTAAATGTGTAGATATATATCTTTAAATCACATTTTTCTGGTCTGATTTTCACATTAAAGGTGCATTGATTACAAATCCAACAATAGACCATAATTATAGTACCTGAGTGTGCGGAGGTCCCAAATCTTCACACCATCTGTGACTGCACTGGTAAGGAAGAGGTTGTATGAATCCTGTGGTTGTGTGCTGAACATAGAGCCCTGTGAAATATGCACAAAAAAATAAAAGTGACTAGTCAGCACATGCTTGACTGAAATAGATTGTAAATCAGCTTTTCTTATTGTCCAGTACTGGAACATTTTGTTGCTGTATATCCTGTTTTGGCAAATGTTATCATTATTATTATTATTCCAGGTAGCAGTAAAAGTAGGAGGTGATATTAAAGACAATCTAAGCCCACTGGGACTGGAAAGAAAACTGGAATGGAAGTAAAATTGTTGTTAATTTGTCTTTGTGTGTCATTTTCCATATTTTATGTACCACACTGAAATAGGCTTCAGCTAGTTTCCACTGCACATCTATGCATAAATTCCATACATGACTTTCACACCAAGCGAGAAAGAGAGAAGAGAGAAGAGAGAGGGAGAAAAGGAGAGAGTGAGAGAGAGAGAGAGAGAGAGAGAGAGAGAGAGAGAGAGAGTGCAGCGGTGAGGGTGTTTTTTGTTTAGATTTCCATTAAGAGTGTGAGAACGGGAGTCTGAGAGGGCATTTCCAGTTCCATTTTCCGAGAAGTCCTCTGCTCTGATGAGTTCCAGGTGAATTTTGCAGAGGAGGCGATGGAAATTTGAAGTGGGAAAAGCTGCTTCACATGCTGCAGTTCCTGCTGTTTGGTCCGCATCGGGACGAAAAAGCAAGGCGGGAGGGAAGACTGATGTTATGTGTGCAGTCTCCAGGCAGGGGCAATCCCTCTGATCCACAGGTATTAACCCTACGGGCATCCAAAGGCCTTTGGGCAGCCAAGCAGAGGACCCCACATTGACGCAATAGTCAAGCTGAAACAACACACTGCAGGCTTTCCACAATGTATGCCACACAATAGCTGGCGTGACAAAGAACAGGCACCTACGTGTTGAAGGAGTCAGCTGTGTGTAAGCATGCATCGCAGTTGAGTGGGTTAATGCCTTTAATCCATGCCACTAGCTGCAGTGTGTCCAGCTAATCCAGGCTCGCCTGAGTGTCAAGCATGCACAGGTCAACATGCAGAAGTCAAACAGGGTCACTGTGTTGAAGCCTCTCTCTTGCCAAATATGCACTTTTTTGTATTCCAATAAGTTATGTAATTGTCTGTTAGATAGTTCAACATTTCCATAATTGTTATGATTAAAATGAATGCCTTTGTTTCTCTTACAAAGCTGGAGGACAATCATATGACTATATATGGAGCGAAACCAGGACTTTCGCTTCTGTATTAAAGTAACAGATAGCTTATACAGAAATGTAAAGAATATGCAGAAAGCCCAGACGTGAGCACATTAATTCATCACTGATATTTATAGTTTAATTTTAAGTGAGGCAGTATTACATTCTTCATAGCACGATAATGGATGTGGATACAGGCCTAAGCTGTCTACTTGTTAGACACCAGCAAATTGGGCCCACATTGGTCCAAGACAGTGATGTGGGAGTAAGGCCACATAAACCCAAACTGCATCATGGAACACCATTACTCCAAGGCCATCATCCAGCATGGAATCTCCTCCTGCCATCTCCTATGGCAGGCTTAATCCTGATGCACCAGGGATTTACATTCAAACACTCAGCAAGATGAATGATACTGATGATGGCATGTCTGTCATGGAAACTTTTGGGTAACCATTACATTTTTTTTTAACCACGACCTTCTTCATTCACACCACAAACTAACACTTTTATTCCCTCTTATGTAACACTATAACATCTGCCAAATAATAGTAGACCCTTCAAAAGCAAAGTGGAAGATGGGGCTCACGCTAGAAATTGGTGCCAAGTCAAGCAAATTCTTTGCTGTGTGGGTGAGGTCTAAACGTCACTCAGCCTGTCTGTGAAGTGACGAGATGTCTTCGCCTCTATCCGAAAGTTTTAGTAAGTTAGTCAAACTACAAATGTAGAAAAAGTCTGTGAGTGGATTTGACAAAAAGTCAGAAGCATAAGAAACGTATGTGTAACATTTTGAAAACAATGAACGTTTGCCTTTGAAAGAAAAGTGCTGTTTCTAGGATACCAATATGCAGGCTTTAAGCCAAACTTTCTAAGATTAGAAAAAGGACACAATGGAAGAAATGTTGTAATCCAGTAAGTATGAAATAATTGTGCATTTTAAGAATCGCTCTCACTGAAACTGCTGTCTTAATAATGCAAGAAGATTGAGTTTAAGCTGCAGACTGCAAGATAAAAACAATGTTGATATTTTAAATATAATATAACTTTCACAATAGAGGGAAAGCCAGCTTAATGATTTCCAAATTTCCTAAAAAATGCTTGATCTGGTTACTTAGCCATAGGAGCCATCTATAGCTATTTCTCAATATCCACTATTTTTAAATCTCTAGAAAGGCTTGAGTTAAGAAATAATTAGAAATATCAAATCCTGCTTCATGTAGTATTTTTATCTCTGAAGAATCCAAGCATAGAGACTACTTATCGAACAAATTTCTTGTACTGTATGTCACATATGCTGTAATTGTTGACTTTACAGCTTATTATGTGTACAAGAAAGATAATTTTACATATAATACATGGAACTTTTAAATTTCAGTTTGGACAGTCTGTTTTTTTCACAGGAAGGCCTCACCTTGTTCTGTGTAACACAGTGGATGGCTCTGCTGTGGGCATCAGGCAGCTCTGCAGCAACTGTACCCTTGTTCATGTCAAATACTTGAATGGAGCGATCTGAGCCACACACCAGAACAATGTCTGAGGCAGCTTTAAGGAAAAGTTCTTATATTTATTTTTTTCCAAACCGTACGCCTTATGTAAAAAACGTTAACTTTCCCTCATTTTTCATGGCCAGCGGTAACTTTGAGTGCTGAGTTCAGCAAATAGCTGAGTACATCAGTTTGTTTTCTTGAAGACAGCTTCTATCACTCCATGCTGTGATGCAAAAGTATAACGCTTTTAGATGTCAGCAGTTGTCTGCAAGTTTGCAGACTGCTGTATTTTGCATTTCAAATAGTCCGTGTGTTCATGACACAGTGTGTGCTTCTATTCTATTTATTTTAACCAACACAATTCATTTTTAAAGATGTCTCTTATGTTTATTGAGTTTAAACAAATGTGGATTCTAGCATATTTATGCAAGTGAGAGAGAAGTTCTTTTTGCATGCAAAGTAACTCCTGACAGGATCTCACTCATCCCAACGCAGCTCAGTTCAGTGGATTTAATGAAAAGTAAATGCTCTGTAAACCCTAATAAGGGGTTGGAATGCAGACATTCCTGAAAAATTAAAGACACCTAAATGATTTACAGGTAAAATCAGCAGTGAAAGCCCCAAGGCAACATATGAAGACTTCATGAAGCACAGGCTGATTGCTGTGGTTGACATGGAAGTGGTCCAACGAGATGCTCCAAAGAAAACTACCTAAGTGATGGGTTCACTCTTTTCTCAAAGTGGCATCGGTGCAGTTTAAACTATAACACTTTGGCTGCTCATGAACAATAATAGTAAGAAAAAGGATACAAGAGAAGAAGTCACTGATTGCAGACATGGCAGTGATGTCTGTTTCTGATGTTGTTGTAAAGCATCTCGCCAGTTTGACGATGCTCCGTTGCTCATATCTAAGAAGAAAAAAAAGAAGCTGCATCATTCTCTAAATAAATAATCGTGACTATATGATCAACATGTTAACATCATCACTCTGCACACTTATCATTCTTATTTCTGTCTGAGCTGTAGGAGAGAATCCATTAAGAGGCACTACCCTTAAAAACTGATTTATGATTTGGTTTTTACTGACACAAATATCTACCTAAAGAGGACAAGGATGAACATGCACTACTGAAATAGGAGGCCTTTTATTGTAATTTCCCTGGACTCCAGAATAAGCCCCGACAGCTTACAGCACACAGTCAAGCAGTTTGGGTGGTAATGAGTGTGGTAGCAGTTAAATAAAGCCAGGCCCCCAGTCAAATTAGTAACAAAGCTTGTTTAAGTAACAAAGCTTGTTTCCTTCACAAGACTTCAAAAAGATTCCTCCTTTTTTACCTGCAATGCAAAGTTGTTGCAATAGACGTATTTGCATCGACAAAAAAAGCCCTTTCTATCCTGCAAGTATTGTTAATGTTCTCTTGAGCAAAGCATGCAACCTCTGATGTGTCTGAGTTACTGTACAGAGAGGCCAGCAAGCCTGTGGTCCTACTGTGCAGTTTTGAGGTTTGAATGTATGCCATTGTGATTGTGTAACACATTTTTTTATGTTCTGATGTCTAAATAGAGAATGTGTAGCTGTCTGGACACAAACACAATCTGTGAGTACAGTACCATGACCTATATTTCTTTCAGCTGTATTCTACCAATGACTTCCAGGGAAGACAAGTTGACAAATATTAGAATACCAGGAGCACAAACAGGAAATGCAGTATATTCAAACAGAGATAGAATATTTTGAATTGTATCTCTTATTTCTTGTGCACAAAGTTTGTACAAACCAAGAGTACATTCAGAGATCATATAGAACAATGAAACAACTAAGATGTTAACACTGTTGGTTGACTTGTTTTGTCAGCAAAGGTTATAGGTAAAAACTGACTCAGCTTTGCACTAATTTCTTGCACTTTAGAATCACTTATAATTACCTTTTGATGTCATCACGTGTAGTGTCCACATTATACAGGTACAAGTACAGAGACGGTCCAGATGCCAGAAGCAGAAATTTATCAAGGTAATAAAACTGAGCACTTCTGATGGGTTTGGAGAACATGCTGTCGCCCTAAAGGAAGAAAGAAGACAAAAGTCAAGATTATCTCTTGAAATTATGGAGACAATAAAATAAAAACATAACCTAATTAAATTTATTACCAACATTAACTAATAAGAATACATTTTATCAATGTTTCTTGTTGTTTAATGTTGTCCTTTTTCTTTAGTTATTGGGAATTTTTATATTATAACAAATAAAAACTCCTAAATGTCTAGCTCTGTACTCCATATTGCCTGAAGGTGATGCAAAGTACAGTTGAAGCTCAGTCAGAAAGCAATACAAAACTGTAATAGTAGGTACTGTTTACCTCTATAGCTTTTTAATTGCATAGAATGATACATGCAACACCCTCAACTGTGAAGGGATAATCTGCACATACTGTAGTGTCTGTTATCCCACTAAACATGTTGCCATTAATGGAAGAACATATAAATCTTATATGTTTGCTCTAACAACAAACGTCTCCTTATTTTTGTCTCAGTCGCAGTTCATAAAGAAGTTTTTCATATCATGTGGAAAAGGAGAAATTTGTTACCCAAAAGGAAGGAGTGAACTGAAGAATAAACACTCTTATCAGAAATGTTGTGGATCAGCCATTTACATCATCGTCCTTAACCCCCAAACTGCATAGTTCGAGTCAATCAGGTTAAAAGAAGCCAACAGTCCTGCCAGATCTAGTATCTGACATCTAAACACTTCCAACGACAAAAATATTGTAAGAATACTACAATTACACAATGGTCATTTGAGGTTACTTCTTTCTAGAGTTTTCAAGTATAACTGTGCAAAACTATGTGTAATTCTGGCTCACCCCGACAGAGCTCCTGTCACTGAAAAGACTTGCATTTGTTGCCAAGTTGTTTCACAAGAACACCAAGCAGTCAAAGGCTGCAGACCCGGCCAAGCTCAAAACAATCTCAAAAAGTGGAACAAAGCAGGGATGGTTAGCTTCAACTACGGGGAGACCCAAGAGTTTTCACTTGGCATGGGGAAGTAGTAGACTTCTGACTGTCCCATTAAATGTGATACCCAATGAAGTAAGTAGGCTCTGCAAATGATCAGAGTTTTGGATGTCCAGCAGATGCTTTGAATGTCAAAGTCAGTATCTAAGAGCCAAGAAACACACTATTTCATCATCCCAATTAATTTGGCTTTCTCTGTTTTAATTCCATTAGGCTATTCTTATTAGAGAAGGAAATTAAGCAAGTTTTATATCAATATGTCAAAGACACACATTACACTGAAATTCCCTTGCAGAAGGTGTGCCGTGACTCAGAGTTACAGACAAAACAAATTAGATCATTTTCATCACAGAATCTCTAATTAGACTACTCTATTTAATAATATGGTGCACCCTTTCCATCACCGCAATACACTACACACATCTCTCAATATAGTACCCAAAACCTGAGACATTACACTTTGAAAGCATGTTCTTGAGAACAAATGAAAGCATGAGGCAAAACATTGTGGATACAGTAGCAACCACTGTTTCACTGTCATTCGAGTATGGCAACATTGCCTCATTTACAACACTGCAATTAGGGACAAAATCCTTCCAGCCATCACAGTCGTCCTGGTAGACAGGAGTGAGAGTGAAAAATGTGCATGGCATGTGTCTGTAGTTATTTGGTTTTATTTCTAAACCAATTTGAGTTTTCAGATCTTCAGAGTGAGGACATTTTTGCAATATGAGGTCACTCTGACTGGTCCTCATTTCACTGTTTTTTATGGTTAGGCTTGGATTAATGAGTGAGTGAAGGTTTGATTAAGGCCTAAGGCATGTAGGCATGTTGTGGTGATGGTTAAGATTACGATGACAGGGGCTGAATGAAATCCATAAAAGAAAATCAGAAAATACATGTTAGAGAATGAATGGGGCATTTACCATGATAATGGCAGGCTCTGGGCTGCCATGGGTCCAGATTCGGAGTGACTGGTCTTCTGACGCACTCAGCCACCGCTGTCTATTGAGGCTCCAGCTCACACTGCTCACTGGCTTGTCATGCCCTGCATATAAAGAGAGGTTTGAAACCAAACTGGAAATACAGTGTGTGGCTGCAACATTTACTTTTATGGTCCTGTTCAGAGAGTCAGGCAGAGGGAAGAGAAGAGGCTCTCGGTGACCCGCTGGTCACCTCAACTTCTAGCCTCTTATCTTTGCTGCCCCCTTGTGGAGACAGTGTTCTCGCTGCACTCAGGCCATTGAGTGCAAAACAGAGGCTTGACATGCAGGGGTATCCTTTCTTTGCCTGTGACTGCTTACTTTACTTTACTCAGGTCACTCTCAGTAATACTTAAATCTTAAATAATGTGTAGAAGAATGAGAAATTATATTCACTCAAACCTATTTGGACTCAAAAGACAATGTGCCATTTTCATATTCCTTTCTTTGCCATCACCTTGGTTTTACTGTCTAATAAAGACAGCATGTACCGAGTCTTCCTTTGGAATATCACCAAACCCTGATTTTCTGGTAAAAATCTTCGGTTTTGACAGTGATGGGTCAGTAAGTGAATATCTGGATTTTCCTGGAGTCTTTCATCTTAAGCCATGGATCTATTTCCAAGTATGTTAATAGGAATAGCCCATATAAATCAGACCTAAATCCAAGCTGAGGATAAAGTTCTTAGTATTAATGTCCTCCTTATCTATTGAAAACATTTGAAGAAAGATCTTAACCTTGAATTACTCAAGCATAATTTCTGAGGAGGTAATTAATAAAGCCCGACTATAAAAAACATATCAGGTTTATAAAATATAATGAATAATTGTTTCTGTGAAATAAGCACCAACATTCAAATGCACTGCTGACAAAAGGCCCACTGACTGAGATACTGAAATACTGCATAACCCGGAGGTTTTTAAGGTATGGATACTCATGTCTTCTTTATGCACCTGTGTAGACAGTTGGATTGCCAGTAAGGGAGGACCTGTACAATAATACTGAGCTGTCGCCAAGACCACACAGGATTTGTTTTCCGTCACCTGGGAGAGACAAGCAGACACAGAATCCTTTTATTAGGATTTGTCAGTCAACAGCTGATTTATTATGATAAAATATGAAAGGGGTTTTTAAACAGTGGGGAGGTGAAATTTTTTATCTGCAACATTAATACTACAGTGCAATATAACAACAACAATGAACTGCTCTTAATATATTACCAGTCATAATTTAGAAATTACTGTTTTATGTTAATTCATCCTTCCAGTGGAGGATGAACAAAGCTGAATGTGGTGTATAACTCTTTTTTTTTAAATTTACTAAGCAATACGTCAACCTGTTACTGCTGATAAAGTATTACGAATTCAGGCTCTGCAATTCAAATAAATGGAAAATACCTATAACATCATGGAGGACTATCCCATGCTCCTGTTGAGCAGTTCAGATTTTCATAGACATAATCGGAATCTACTGTTTTAGGACAAGATCTATTGCTAGTACCTGAATAATGCAGCTGCAATGACACTGAATCCAGCCAAAGCGTTCATCAGGACATCTCTATTAGTGAATGTATGTATGGCTGCCATTTCTCACTGTAAAACCTCTGATCCTCACACTTTTTTCCATGTCTACTCACTCTTCTTTTAACTCCTTCACTCCTTTGCCTGAGAGTTATCCCAATGCATTATAATTTTAGAATTTCAATAACATTACTGACTGACCTCTCATTTAAATATATGATTATATTATGTTTTACATATTACAGTCAGTGTTGCAACATCAAAACTATCTCACCTGAATACTGAAGGCAGTAGACTGGTTTGTTGCCAGTGCTCAGATGACAGTGTGGAGTAGTAGGTGGTGCACCGTCTGCTGGATAATCCCTGAGGAGTAAGCCTCTAAATGAAGAAATTTAGTATTCATATCAACATTAACATTTTAAAACTTTCTCAACATTGTATTTTAAATAATAAGACTGCTTACGTATTTTTGGTAGCCGTTTTAGAGGAAGGATTCTTCTGAATATTTGTTTTAGGTGAAAACATAATTCTTCTGAAAAGCAAAAACAAAACAAAAAAAATGAACAAGATGTTTCATGTGTGTGTGATTTCATATTGTACTTTTTGGATTGTGGCATTAAGAAACAAGAGACAAGCCTGGAGGTTTTGTTAGGAATGCCTAGTGGAGAACTCTGACGGCAAACAGTGTAACCACCATTTTTTAAGTGGCTCCTGGCGGAGGTTAAAAACTCTGTTCAAAAACTCTGTCGTTGAAATAGCTGCAAAGCACTGTTGGCTGAAAGTAGTTCATGTTCAACATGTTAAAAACCTTAGACCCTGTGCTGAAAACTGGCAATGAAGTAGATGAATGTGTGGCAACCAGTTAAATCCAGGAGGATCCCAGAGTCCCATTACTGCTAGTTCACACTGAGGGGGTTATCCAGGCACCTGGTTGCCTTCCTAAAGTTACATTAAGGATGACCAATTGGGATCCTGAGAGGATCCTGGGATACACCAGGAACAAGTTGCAGGAAGTACATCTACTGGCTAAGTTTTGTATTATCTGAAAATCCCCAGAAGGTTGCCACCATTAACTTGACCTGAATAAGTGTAACTGTAAGTGCTCTAAATCAAGTGTTATGACTTGTATAGAGCAGAGAATACTGTGGATATGTTTAATCTAGTGTTTTATAGTTATATGTGTGATACATTGTAATATGGGAAGTCCTGGGAGACAATGAAACATCACATCAGTTCAATGCTGAACCTAGTGAAGAATGAAAATAAAGAAATCCAAGAAAAAGAAAAAAGAAAGTTCCATTCCTCACCTCACTTGAATTCACTTTACAAAGGTGCTCTTTAGCCTTATTCATTTTTTTTGGCAGAAAACTGTAATTTTATTTTCTATTAGACCAATAGTTTCTCTGTGAACCTACCTTGGGGCACTGGTATATCCAGATGACTTCACTTTTGAGTGGAAAACCAGGGGCTGCTCTTTTATTCCTCCTTTGTAAAATAGATTAGAGGACACAGACGGACAAACACAATTCTTAATGGTCAACAGAATGTATGCACAAAGCATAGATAGAAGATACTAAAAAGAAAGAGTACCATTCACAGATGAGTAGATGTTACAATAGTCAAAGGTCCAGGAAAAAAAAATCTGCCCATTACTTTCCATAGTTAGGATAGAACTATTTGTTATACTGTGTTGGGTTTTTAAGAATTATACTAGGAAAGGAGGACACAATATTATTGGATGACCACTTTGTGCTGTGAGCATTAAGTGCATCAGCCACAAACTGTGGGATGGTTCATTCTGCTCCCTGTTTGCTGTCAGTGCCTTTACTATATTACAATGAGCTCACTTTTTCCACAACCATTAAAATGTGTGAGGCTCTCCAAAAACGGTTCTCCTGTCAAATACAGGCAAAGTAAGAAGAAGTCACATAATCTCTGAGCAGCAACTTAGGACTTAAGTTGCATCAGAAAAAAATATACGGATTTGGTTTACAGCCTTGACTCCAATTCAGCCTAAGCCTAATAGATTAAACTGTAAAAATGTAATTTCCCAGGACTTATCCAACATTAATTCATCAAAGGATTTAGTTGACTAACAATGCAACAAACTGCAAGCAAGCGTGGCCAAGTCAACTGTGTGTCTGAGTTTCTTGCCGTGCAATCATATATATTACACAGCTATTGTTTTTTCAGTAATTCATTTTGTAAAGCATTGCAGTTTAGTGGCAGTTTGTTATTGAACACGATTCTGAAAAACACAGACTGAATGGTGCTGTGGTCCGATCCAGTCACACTGATGTGTTTACAGCGGCAGCTTATTTTCTATATGTCACAATGACAGATGGCATTTGAGCTATTCTTCGAAGCTTTTTGAAAAAGAAACCCGATAACAGAACCCCTTACAGCCAAGCAGACCTATGGTTAATAACTTTATATGAAGAAAAAACAGGTGTTATAAAGTTAGCAGTAGGAATACCACATGCCAGAAGTTTCAATTTAATAATATACCATTAAACTTACAAAACCTGAACAGCTAACCAGCATCACCTGACTGTGATGTACCTCGTGTCTGAGTGCCAGATACCATCAGTTTTTCTGCTTAGGCTCTCATACAAGTCAATGCAGGCACGGTCCCAACACAATAAATTCAATCCAAGTGAAACCAACCAGTTAAAATAAAAAAGAAGCACATCTGGATCTTTTTTTCCAATCCTTTCTTATCTGGGAGTGCTTTTCATCTTTGATCATCAGTGCCAGTGTTTGCTCCAGTTTTGACTTGAAGGGTATTTTCCTGTAAAGTACACTTGACAACCTAAGAACAATTACTCTGTTCCCTTTTTCTTGGATTTTAAATTGAAATTTAAGTTGTTTCAATGTACAAGTTGTTTCTTTCTTTGTTCAGCCACAAAGGACATTACTGCTGATACTATTCATCCAATCTTACTTCTGTAAAAGCAAGTCTTATTTCTATCCTTGCTGCAACTTTGTAACAGCTTTCGTTAACTTGATGTTTAGCTCAGGTCAAGTATCAGTCAGTAAAGACTTAAATAACAACATTTTTTTTTAGTTTGAGAACAAAAGATCTTGTAACACTGCTTGCTCACATGTAGCACCTTCACCCATTCCTCCACTGTGCTGTGTGTGAGGTGATGTACTGGAAGTAGCTTTTGATCCATAACAGATTATATACAGGAAACTAAGCATTTTAGGCCAGAAATCTAATTACCTGGCGACACAATCACTTGGTAATGCTCAGCAACCCCATTGACCCCCTGCTGATATATAATGGTCATTTAGTTTTATGGGGCAGTAAAAATCTCATAATTTACGCTGACTTGAGACTAGACGCTATTTGAAGCAAAGTGAGAGTTTCAGACAAATTTCCAAGTCGAGTCACATCTGCGTAAAATCACAGCGGTGCATCTTTTACAGCTCTCATCTCATTATATCAGATTTAGCCTAAGCTGTCTTAACCATTGCAGTAAAAAGGTTTCATAATATTGAAATTCTTCAATGTAGCTCAAAACATTAGGATGTTTAGCTTCTGATGCAACAACTAAAAGAGCAAAGAAAGTGATAATTATGATTATGATTTTGTCTGCAGTCACACAGTTCAAGAGGTCAACTATCTGCTGTGTTTAGATCTGCACCTGCAGACTAAGCAACTATAAGTGGTTGTTAGGATGGATGTTAGGATTAAGAACATTCAAAATGTTCATCACTTTTTAAGTTTCTGTGCTTTTAAGAAGTGACAAGGCTCAGGCGAGCCCCAGAGTTTATTCTAAAATAAACCACTAACCCTTGTTCTCAGTCAGAGAGATGGCAAAACTCAGACCTCCCTCTGAGCTAGTTGTTGAATGTGGCCCAAGAACAAGACTAAATAATTCAAACTTCTAAAAATGTATAAACCATAGCAGGTACATATGTCTCTAACATATTATTTTGACTGTAACCAGACTCTCTGGTATGAGTTATTGCCTTACTGACCTGTGAAAAGTGGGGCACGCACAGTAGGAGAAAGGAGCGAAAGTAGGACTAAAATCAGAAGCACAGTAACTGAAGACTGGCAGGAATTACAAATATGGAGCCAAACTAAGGGTCTGACAGCCATAGAAATCATGTTGCACCTGAAGAATGTTTGGAACGTATGTGTAGCATACTGGGCGGAAATGTACAAAAAGGGCAAAGAATGTATGACTACATATGAATCAAACACTTACCACAAAATCAAACTTTAATAGAGAGTTAATTGTGAATAAGATTCACTAAACAATAAAGTACTCAGTACTGTATGGAACAATAGTTAGGAGCATGAGACACTGGATTAGTCAAGGCCACACAGTTAAGACTGACACTGATGTTTAAACCTGTTATGTAATAGTCGATGTCGATGTCTTGTAGTAGTCATTCAGATAATACTGTAGATGAGCATCCAGTATTTTTACATAAATCTGAACCTGTTTTTTCTTTTGAAATCATATCTTTTTTTAGACATCTGTGGCAATTAAGGACAAATGAAGACACCGATCTTTCAATAAACCTACACAGTATTGACAAAGAAAAACATTAATGTCATCTGCATTTTTATGTTTGCTGTTATTACTGATTTGATCACTTTCTATATAAAACAATTCAAAGTGAGTTCCGAACATGCAATCAATGCTATTCAACTGCTGCTTTAGTATTCCCTTGATATCCAAACTATAAAACAACTTCCAGGTAACTAATCTTCAGAATAAATAAATAAATAAACCAGTGACATCATGTAAAAAGTAATGGCAGATAATTAGCTTCATCTCAAAAAGCCAACAGTCCTGGTTTACTTCATGATTATGTTACATGGCAGTTTGACGTGACAACAGCTATATCTAATCTGCACTCACAGTTCTTTTTAAAAAAGCTTGTCGGACTTGTGCCAGACTTAGAATTTTCCTTTCCAGGAGTCTCAGAGGTTTATGGTGTATTTTGTATACAATTCTGCAGATATCGTTAAGAATACAGAGATGCATGGGGAGCAGCATGGTGAGTTTCACTGGTCCGTAAATGTCTGTGGTTTTTGGTCTGACATTGCAGTCACGCAGCACCTCTAAACTCCCCTGAAGATCTCCTACATAGTTTGGCACAGGCAGCTCCCTTCACTGCAGCTGTGGGGAGTCTGCCTAATACTGGCTTTCCTAGCGCTAACTCTCTGTAAAAGCAAAATGTGAACCACAGTATACTGTACTGTAGGTCTCCAACAGAATATTTTGATGCTGCCAGATCCTAATGATACGCCAAAGACCCACAAATCAGCTCACTTTACCTCAGAATCCACTACTGCAAGAAGCAACCGCACAACAAACCAGGCTAATAAGTGAGAATTCATCAATCTAATAGGGTTGTACGCTTACTGCTGCATAACTTGAAGTACCTGCCTATGTGGCAAATAAAAACTGAAGGGAATTTTATTATGAACGCCACATCAACACCCCCCACAATGCAAAGGATGGAATCTTTTCCATGCTCTATATTTACAGATAATGAGGAGGTTCTCAGTAGCTCTCGTAATAGCCAAACAGACTTCTATAAACCTACAATAACTACAATTTAAGAGAATCATCTGTGTCCAAGCCAAACAGACAACGAGCCAGACGTGGAGTGAACTATAAAATGGGTCATACTTTTAAAACCTAGAGTCATCAAACAGCAGTAGCTCCCTTTATTATTTTATGTGCATGAACGTAAGTGAGAGGTGAGTGAGTGTTCAGACGTCGACAGGGATGCTGACCTTTCTTTTTAGGATGGTTGGGTTCCTTCTTCTTGAATTCAGCATTCAGAGGAGAGTCAGGCAGTGGAGGAGAACTGAAAACAAGGGAGGGGTGAAATGGGGGGAAAAGAGTTACTGGAAATGAAGGAGCACAGCATTTTCCACCGTTGTGGATTATTAGTCTTCTAATTCTCAGTACCATGATATTGTTGACTCATGAAAAACCAGATGGCAAGAGTGGTTATAATAGTTCAAGTTAATATGGAAATGTCAGAGTCAGAAGGAGTTACAGGCAGGAGGCCAACTGAAAAACAGGCCCGATGTCCTACTGCTGGTGAGGTCAGGTGACCAATGTCTCAGAGAAAGCAACACGTCTACAGCTGCAGTATTTTTGCACATTTTAACAAGCTGACATGATTATACTTTGGCTCATAAACTACAAATTTGTTAAAGCAGAAAAACACATAACATTTATTATTATTTAAATTATCACTCTTTATTGGTGCTGCTGGATTCTGCTAAATAATCATTTATGGAGGTACAGGTAATACCTGAATGGATTTCATTTCTTCCCCAGAGGACAATTCTAAATTTCTGGCGTTTCTAAAGCGGTTCTCTTGTGAGAGTAATAAGCATTATTTTCTGGATTAAAGAGTACATCCAGTACGGACAGCTTTATTAAAACTTGTGTAGATTTAAAAGCTCAGACATAAAAAATTTCACAGAGTTACAGAGTAATTCACTGGGCAGAGAAAATTCAGGCTGGAATCAAATGATTACGTGAGCATGATTCATGGACTGTTTCATAACACAGAATGCACTATTGCTATTAACTAACAAATAACAGAATAACATATTATTTATAATACAATCAGCTGAGATATATACTACAGTGTTTAGCAGGCAGTCCATAACAAACAAAGATTCCAGCCCTTGTTTAAGCAAAAAAGACCATTTGTCCTCTGGGGGGGTCAACATACTGTACCATCACCTTGTATTGGCCTCTAACTCCAGGTTTACCTTGGGAACACTGAAAAACCTTCACCACAAGCCCAGATCCTTTCTAGGTCACACAGACAAAACTCCAACAGGACCACGCATGGAGTAAACAAAGAGCTGACTAAAAACACCATCTGTGTGACAATGGATTCAAGAACAAAAACAACTGGATTAGTCTGCAATTCTTTTTAACAGAGAAATGAAAAATATGCCTTTATGAATAATGTTCAGGAAAATAGAGACAACAGTATGTTGTTGTTTTTTTTGCTGCGCTATAACACATAATTGCTTCTGTTTCCCAAGTGATACTGTGGAAAACCACAATCAAATCTTGTAAATAATAATTTTGTATGGTTATAAAAATAATACAGGAGCACCTTAACTCATAAAAACCTACAAAGATCTAGTAACTTCACAGGGATTCATTTCAGTGTTTCATATTAGGGGAAAAGGACATTTATATAAATTCAGCAGTTAAACTTTTATTGTTATAAACTAGACACTGACTGAAGAGATGAAGCAAAAGCTTCAGCAAGGTCTGACTCAAAGGATCACTTGAAACACGAGAAAAATCTGACAAGGGATTGATTATGATTCGTAGTCCATACTATATCATTGGCCAACTAAATTATAGCGGTCCAATTGAAAGGACAGTTCACCGCAATGTCTCATGCTGGTTTGTCAAGTTATTATTGGAATTACTCACAGAATTATCCCACCCTGGAGAGATTGACCATGACCCAGCCATTGTGATGCTCAGGTTGGGGTAATCTAGAAGAATGAAAATCAGTCATGGGTTTGAATGCACTCAATTCCCATCTCATATGTATCATTACATTAAACAAAGAAATTTAAAATGTAAAATAATTTGGAAAATCAATGTAAGCAAACAAATCCTATCATTATCATTAGAGGATATAAATATATAAACGTCCTATCTTAGCTATCCTAGCTACTTAGAGAACTAAGGCTACATAAGTGACCTTTGACTGTGCTGCCTTTTGCAGAAGGTCACGTCATTCTCCTGAAAGACAATTCACTATCCAAAAACTGTGTCAATGCTAAAAACATATGGAGAAAAAGTAGTACATTTCCTTTAAAATAAATAACAGTGTTTCCTAAAAAGAAATATAATCTTATGATAACATGTTAAATATTGAAACATTAGAGTCACTCCACTAGTAGCCTACCTCTGAAATAAAGTACTGTTAGGAGTTCTGAGGTAGCTAGATCCACCACATACAGGCCATCAGAGCTTCCAATACATAACCAGCTGTTGTCCCTGCAGGGGCCCACACAGAAATGCATGGAAAAAGTGTTACAGGATTTCCCTTAAAAGCATTTTTTCAGATCATTTGGGGAAAGACGGTGTAACCACATACTAAAGAAAAACATACTGATGTGATGGAGTGGCAAGACACGCAACACCATAGGACTATAGGTTTTTATTCAGGTTTCCTTTGACTTCATGTAGTCTAAACTATGCACACCCAGTGAGATGGAAACTACTGCCACACAGAGTAGAAAGAAGTAGTTGAGTCTGATCGTTCCTTTTTATCCACTCCCAGCACTGAACTACATGCTGGGAGTATGTTATTGTTAGACACATTTGATATTTTAGTGCATCATTATTTTCATGCTGGGCATGTGCTTTTGTGCAGGATGGTGACAATTAAAGGTATTATGTGGGGAATTTTTATGTGATTATGGCATCATTCCAATTGTTCTGAAGGTGTAAGTTTATGTTTGCATGAATGTTTGCAGAAAAATGAGCAGTGTTCATTATTGCATACCACAGTGTCTTTTTTATTTTACCACTGGGGGCGCAAATGTCTACATTTTAAATTGTACACACGGTGGCTAGATAGACAGACAGACAGACAGACAGACAGACATAGATAGATAGATAGATAGATAGATAGATAGATACTTTATTGATCCTGAGAGATATTTTGATGAAGGTGCTATAAATATTTAGATGACACAAAACTAGATATTAAAAAAGCCATAGTATGTGATGGCCAAGCGTACTTTTATTCGACAACGAAGTTTTAAAAAAAGTTTTGAAGAAGAAGAACAACAACAATGACTAATTTGAGTCATCAGAACCATGTTTAGTCCTTTGGCATATCTAAACTATCATGCTTCGATCAAGGCTTGCAACTAACAATTATTTTCATTATCGATTAATCCGCTGATCATCTTCTTGATTAGTTGTTTGGCCCATAAAATATCAGAAAACTGTCCTGGTCTTGAGGCCACTTTTTGAAGGTCTTAGTCTCATCTTGGAATCAATCACATTTTTACTCTGTCTTGTCTGACTTGGGATTTTATTTCAAGACCAAAACTAAAATCACTAAACCACCTGTGCATTGTCTGATTTATTTGTTAACATCATTACTGTGATTGGATGTGAAACTTCTTGCTTCAAATGCAACCAATAACTTGACTGATTTGAATTTTTTGCTACTAATAACATCTGTCACCTCCCTGCACGCCTTCACATGCACTCCAAGAATGAACTAGATTTTACTCCAAAGCGTCTGTTTGGGTCAAGAGTTAAAATGATGTAGCTCTGAGATCATGTGCTTTGTCAGAGCAATGAGGAATCAACGTCCATTTCATTCCACTGGTCTACAAAATACACACAGAGTTACGTCTGTGCTTTTTTAAGTGCCTGCTTCCTGTCATAACATCAAATGTTTTAACAGCCTGAAACAGTTTATGCTACGAGCCTGCAAAGTTTCCTGTGATGTGTGAAGTTTCCTGTGACTGCGTGGACACGTGCAGCAATTAGCCCATAAAGATGTGGCGTTTTTTTCCAGGCTTTTGTGACAGTGTGACATCTATATAGTGTTAATGGCAGAAATGTGCAGCTATTTGTTGATTTTTTTCATGATAACTGCATTTGAATTGCTTTTGTAAGATTTTCCTGGACCATGTACAATTTTTACCTTGTGGAAAGAAGAACTAAATGGAGCCCTTGAGAATAGCCACAGTGTTGACAGTATCATGTCCTGTTTCAACATTAAGATTCCTTGTGACAAATGAAGTAAAACAGTTCTTCCTCATGGTGAAGTCACATGATAAGTCCATTAATCCATTTTGAGCACTTGAGAGTGAGACTGGTTTCTATGCTGACACTGTGAAGTCAACCTGTGACGGATGAATGAAGTAAACAGTTCTTAAACATAATAAGATCCACCCCTGTACAGTATATATCCATCCATTCATCTTGAAACTTATCCAGGTCTGCCAATTCAAAGTAAACTCTCCTGGGAGTCAGACAGCATTAAAAAGATATGGCCTTCAGCATCAAGTTATCACTAACCCCAGCTAAAGAGGGCCTATTTGGTGTGCCATTAGCTCAGCGCTGAGTTCTTGGGTGGACAAAATGGTGCCACACATCCTATACCTACTATAAGCTATTTCACATTGTTTATAAATGCTATGGAGATTATTCACTCACTTCTTATGCTCATTACTGGCGTCTGTGAATGAGCTACATAAAGCCATTTTGAGGACAGGTTTTGAAGTCTCCACTTTATCTGCAGCTGATTGTTCTGGGACCCCTGGAAGAAAATATCAAAAGAGGAGTGCAAAAATAATAAATTCTAATCAGTTTTCTCTTTTAGTCATGCAGCTTAAAAGAATTATATGATTTAGGAAAAGGCACAAAATCATTACTAAACCTATATTAGATATTATATGTCACAGATTACTGACCATCATCGCCTGTTTGATGGCTCACAGTGCCCTGGTGCATCTGATGCCTGTTTTCCATCTTCTGAAGGTCCATTTTGGTCACTAGGTGACATCTATGGTCCTCAGCAAGAGAAAAGCACCACACCTAAACCAAACAGATAGAAGACAACTTGCTGAATTTCAATCTCTGATAGTGATTTTGACCTTATAAGGGCCGTTTGCCTCAGTCACTAACCTGTCCATCAGTCGAGCCTGTGATAAGGTGCCTGTTCTCCTCCAAGAAGAACACACTAAGAAGTGGAGAGGCTAAAGAATTAAAGAATTGGATTTCAGTAAGCTGGCAGAGAGTATGATATTTTAAATCATTTTGCAGATCTCCTCTACAGCAGCCACTATACAAAACATGACGTCTTACTCACTAGTGCTTAAAGATAAGCCTTGACACCTTCTATATATTTGAATACTTGCGTAATACGTAACTAATTTACAGTATATACACTAACAGATTCTGATTTCAAATCAGATCACAATAATATTTGTGTTTTTACTATCTCTGCTGCACAAATCTAATGGCCTTTACATGCCATGCTAAAATGATTGACTGTTAAAAGAGTGATACCATACCTGAAAGCACAAAAGACTGGTAGCAAATAGCTTCAGTTTTTAAATCCCATACCTTAAAAGAGATCAGACTTACAGTTATTACAGTGTGTGTAATATTTGGCATTTCATCATTATCCCTAAATTAAAAATGTGATCATTTTTATGTTATTTGTAAATCTTAAGTCAGGACCTTAAAAGTTCGGTCCTCTGACGCGGTGACAATAATGTCTTTATTCCAGGGACAGAACTCTGCTGATGTTAAAGGACCACGATGGCTGGTCAGGGTAGAGATCACTTCATGTCTCTGATATGGAAAAAAATAGTGAAATTTGGATAAGATCGATAACCTTTGATAGATACTACGATACTAAACCATTGCAAAGAAACAATATTACACATCTTTCAATAAAGTACAGTATTTGTGAACCATATGAGCAAAAGAAAGCAGCATATTGACCCAAACCACAAGCCTAAATATTCAGCAAGTATGCATCAACATTGTACCTTTGAGCTAAGAACATATAAAGTTGCTCCTGAGCATGCAGCCACTCGCTCATCAGAGAAACAGAATGATAGGTGGACGATTTCACCAAGTAAAGTTCCGATAACTGTTCCAGCTGCGACTTTACCTGCAAACAAATCAATGAGTCTGTTTATATTCAGAGCAAGGGTAAGTTCATGAGCATGGCAGACATGAGTGACTGATCTGGTAATATTTCACTAGGTGGCAGGCTGGTAAAGAAAATGATCATACTCAGAATGCAACATGCGGCATGTGTGCAATGGTGTCCTCTGCCGTTTCATTTGAGTAATAGGGGAGCAACTTTTTACTGCAGTGCATTGCATGCAGAGCTATTTTCTTACCCTCCTGTGTTCTCCTCTGGCACAGCTCAAGATCCCAGACAATGATATAATCAGCAGAGGCGGAGCAGAGGAGAACAGGTCTACTTCCTTTCCCAAAAGTCATGGCACTGATCTCACCATGGTGGCCAGTGAGCTGCAGGGGCTGTGGACAAACAGTTAAATATGCAAGACGTTATAATAAATGCATTGTGTCTGCTCCTGTAAGAGTGTCAAAAATGATCAACAAAGAAATCTCACTGAATTTTCACCGGCTAGACAGCTAATTGAGGAAATTCTTCATAAAATAACATTTGGGAGGTGTTCTCTGCATACTGCTAACAAGACTCTGTTAACAAACCTTCAGCTCGGTGTCCACATTACTGTAAATCAGTATGTCCTTGCCATGCAATGGTAGGCCACAATAGGAGTGACAGCATGCGAGCTGCCGGTGTGACAGGAGTCTATCACAAGTGAAACTGAGCTTCTCAATCATCTTTGCTCAGGCCAAACCGTCTGTGAGGTGTATTTTCGCCGTAAAATAAAACGCAAATTAATCATTCCAATGTAATTAATTCCAGCTAAACATGGCTGGCTGTACTTTTTGTTTCAAAAACAGTTTAAAGTTAAAACTGGGGTGTGTTCGGCTAATGTTAAGAGGAGAGGGAGCTCCTTCGACGAAGAAGTTTCAGGTGAACTATTGCTGCGGGTTGCTAGGACACCGACACACCACATCATCAATTTCCGTTAGAACAGATAGTCTCTGATAAAGCGACGCTTCACACACACACACACACACACACACACACACACACAGGTAAAAAACGTGGTCGGTAAATATGTGCTGGCCTCTCAAATAGTTTCTTTCAAGAAAAAACTAGGCGTCAGTAATGTCTACATTCTGTGGGATACCCCTGAACAACACACGTTTCTGAAAGTAGCCGGTACATTTATTATATATTATATTATTTATAATATAATTTGTTTTTGTAGGCTATTTAACCGCGGTGGTACTCGGAAATGCGGTCAGAGTGGGACTTCTTTCTCTCTGGGTGCTTCTTCTTCTTCTGTGTTTAACCGCAAGATGTCGCTCACTGTTTACCTCTTCTACACAGCATGGACATGACACCCTTACATGTCTACGATTACGATGTAAGACTAGTCTACTAGTCTAATTATTAATTGTTTATTAATAATTGATTAATAAAACAGTGAAATCTGTAAAACGCGTCTTATTTGATCATGCTATGATGGACTGATAATTATTATTTTTATAATTAAGTTATGATAAATACCTTTTTATAATGATGTACTTATATACGTATTTATAATAATTTATTGGCCCTTTTTAGTGACTTAGTAGGTCACGAATAATTAATCTACCAGAACATGCATGGTAAAATATTTTTTCCAAAATAATAAATAATTGTTGAGTAATTATTTTTCAGCAAAATAACAGCAGCAGAAAAGACACCCGAGGACACGAGCTCTTAAGTGGATTTAAAGTCATCCTGTTGGAGTGGCTGAAGGCTAAGCGTTTATAAAAAGCATGAATGGAGAGCGGAATTCTGGGAAGTAGAGTTCTCTTAGCAGCGAGCGGATGTGACGGCGGTGTTGAGTAGGTTGTAGCTGGGTGTCGTCTGCCGTCTGCTGTGCCGTAGTTGGATGAATCAGTCGACGTTGACAGTCCTTGGGACATGACTGTGCTTTTGTAGTAGAGAGAGAGCTAACTTTAGCTAGACCGTTAGCTGGTTGTCAGGTTTTTTAGGACAACATTAGCCGAAGGAGCGGTGTCCGAGTGCCAACGCGTTGTCTGGACAAACTCGTGTTTTTTCGTTAGCCTTAATATTTTTATACAATGGCGTTGATCATGTTTTCTGGGAAAAGAATTTCACTTAACTTTAGCTAGATGGCTAGCTAGCTTGTCATCAACTTGTGAATCTCATAACTTGGTCACCGTGTGGGCCATAACAACCTCACAGTTTACCAGCTAGCTGAGGGAATTGCTAGCCGTTATATTAGCCTGGTAGCATAACAACGTGCACCGGGAGCCCGATCGGTACAGCCAGCAGTAAAAAAAAAAATTGCTAGCATATTGAAGCTAGCCAGTTAGAAATTGTAATATGAAAAAAGCTCAGTCTGACACATTGGGTTTTGTTCCTCAGAAAGACATCGTATACAACAAACTTCTGCCGTACGCGGACAGGTTAGATGATGAATCAAATGATCTTTTGAGTAAAATCAAAGGGAACTTGTGCCGAGCTGTTCAGCTCAGAGAAATATGGCCCGGGGTTTTGTTTTGGACGAGGAAACTTTCCACGTAAGTAACACTAATCTTTGGTATCCCGACGTAACATTAACAGGTGTTGCTCACCTCGAGTCTCTTGAAGTCAGTAAACTTTTGAATATTATTATAACGCACTGTACAACATTTCGCTGTGTATGTTAGGTGTTTGACTGGAGGGCAACGTTGAGTACAGTTTCTGTTTGCTAAGCTAACAGTTTGTTCTTGTTACATATGTACATACACCGGCCAATGGCTGCCTCAGAAACTCTCTAGCTTCTCTTTAGGTTGGTGTATTGCTTAATAGCCTGAGGTTTGTATGGGTTATTATATGTTAGCTAACCTAATTGGTTCTGCCTGGAAACTGCAAGCTGCCAAGTGTATCTGATATTAATACTGTGTTGGTTTCATAATCGGCGCAATAGTGACCAGGCTGTGCAGCACAACATGTCATTGACATTACGGTTTGCTTTTTGAACCTGCAAGTCAGGTGATAACTCACCAGATAAGTCCCATAGAAATGACCAGTTTTATGGACTTGTGAGTTTCCTGCGTCGCTGCTTCAAGGGAATCTTATTTGCATGTAGATAAAATAATATTTCTTGTACTTCACTTGGTTTTAATATGAGGTACCTGTTGAAGGTCAAGTCATACTACCACTTCATTGAAGCTTCACCAAAGCTAATAAATTGCAACATCATATTTGACGCCCTTATATTTATCTGCCGTGAATCACACCGTGCCAGCTCAAATATTGTCAATATGAGCATGGATTATTTAGAGTGTTGTTTCATTTTGTTGTACTTGGTTGCTGGGCTGTCTTTAATCCGTTTCAGTCCCCAATGCTGGCGCATTGCTCAGTCCAACAGTGAGTCACTGCCGGCTCAGAGAGATGGAAAGTTTACTGTGGGGATGACCCAGATTCTGTTCACTGGTATTTTTGGCATTTTAACAATGATACAGACGCTTTGTAGTTGTCGATTTCAAAGGTCTCAACAAGGATTGTTGTTTGTTATATTATTTTAAAAAAACAACAACAAAAAAACAGTTTGCTTTTAATTTTGTTTTTACATGAGTGGACATGAGCGTATGTTTGTGTTGTTCATGCTGCTCACAGGGCCACTGACAACTCACGAATGTTGAAGCTGAAGCATTAACCCCCTAAATCTGTACTTTTTTATTTAGGTACATGAGACTGTATGGGCGGAAGTTCAGCAAAGAAGACCATGTGCTGTTCATCAAACTGCTCTATGAGCTAGTGACGATCCCCAGACTGGAGATCAGCATGATGCAGGGCCTTGCTCGGCTCCTTATCAATCTCCTCAAGTAAGAATCGGCCCCAGCTGTTTGACTCAACAACTTGTTAAGCTGTTGTTTACGTGACATTACATGTTCAGTACACTTACGCTTTACACTTTCATTTTCACAGATAAATATTATTTTGAGTGTTTTATCCAGGGGTTGATTAGATGATAAAAATGCTGCAAACTCATACATTGTGTGATCTTAAAGATTTTTTTCCATAGTGTAAGGCTCTATGATGAGCTAGGATGTCTGTGTTTATTCTCATCTATCTGTTTGTGGGACTCACTCAACAGGAAAAGGGAACTACTGTCAAGGGAGGACCTTGAGCTGAGCTGGAGACCACTGTACGAGCTGCATGACAGGATTCTTTTCTCCAAGACCGAGCATCTGGGTCTCAACTGGTTTCCCAAGTATGCCTCTGTTCCTCGCTGTTGCTGTTACTGGTTGTGGTACATCAGATGATGTTTAGTAGACATACACGGAAATGAAAGTGTCATTTTTATTTACTTCAATTACACCCTCAGTAGATCTTCAGCAGAACTTATGGAGTATATTCACATCAAATATTCTTTTTTTGTCTCTGATTTTAAGAATGTTAAAAGTAATTACTGAGGAAAAATACTGTAGAAAACAGCATTTTGACATGTTTGTACTTTCCTACAGAGAAAACAGATTTCCTGTTACTGGAAAAGCTAATGTCCTATTGAGTAAGACTGAAACTGAAATGTGTGAAATGTATTTACCTTCGACCTGAACATACCCAGCGATTTCTGTCTTGTTGGGATAGACTGTTTTTCCCTAATTCCAACATTTCCTCACTGTCAGGATTGCTTTTTTACACATGGCACACAAAGGCCCTCCTGTTCTAACGTGAATTAGCTGCCGTAGTAGCTAAGTAATCTTCCACTAATGACTTAAAACTTTTAACTGAATAGTTACTTGAATCATTTTCAAGACTAAACATTGTTAAAAGGCAAGGCTGTATATTGTTCACTTAGTTCATTTTGTGCTTTCACAGCTTTATTGAATAGATGGATAGATGTACAGTAGTTTATGGGTTTGAATATGATCTAATTGTGCTTGCGTAATTGGGCCATATGTTGGAGAACAAGAGGAACATTTTTGTACGCCACATACCTGTCATAACTACTTTTCACAAGGAAAAATGTCCACTATGACCTTTACAAGTAGCACAGTTTTGGGGAGAAGTTTAAATGTCTTTATACCTTGTGGAACACCCTTAGAAAGTCCCTATGAAGTTCTTAGCAAGCAGTGCGAGGTGCTCTTTTATGGTGCTATGGGAACATTGTATGCTGCACATCACTTTATGTTAACAGCTGATGGAAGCAAGCTGCTTTGGCTGATTGCCAGCTCACCTCTTTCAAAACTATACTAATACACACCAAATATGGTACTCTGATTACATGATAAGTTGTATAAGTTGATGCATAGTATGTACATATTTTTCAGTGATTGGCACTTTGTCGTGTGCTGAATGTGTTCTTTATGCCTTTGTCTCCTTTCACATTCAGTTCTCCACGGCCTCGTTCATCCTTTAAACTCATAATGCTAAAATTGGTTCAGAGGTGGTAAGGACAATACTTCTCTTTGTGTTTTACTTTGAATTCATTTTTTGAGGCACTTGTTTTTTTTCTTTCTTTCTTTTTTTTTTTATATACATTGCATGTGAGAACAAAAACTGGACACCCCATACAGTATGCAGCTTGTGACAGAAGACTTAATCAATGTTAACATTTCACTCATATTGGAGACTGTCGCACTGCAGCTAATAGGTTTTTTATTTTTTACCCTTCTCCTACCTCCCATATCAACTATAAGACAGTGATAATAGGCTTTTTCTGGGATTTCTGTCAGGTTGTGTTTGACAGTATTTCACAAAAGGATGCCCACCATATTGGGAAGTAATAATTTATTTAAATTAATGATGTCCCAACAATTATCTATACTGTGGCTCATGTTCAGGGGAGTTTTTGCTGTTGCAATTCGCTCCTCTCAGCTAAAGTTAGCCATACTTGCATTACCACTCAGAACTTTTAGGTGTTACAGAGGAGTGCAAGCTCTTGTCACATTTCCTCCCCTCCTCGAATGTGTTGAGTTAAACGTGAGGGTTTATTTCAACACACATACAAAGGTCATGTAGTGTAGTCTGGGTTCCCCTTTCTTGTTGGATTTGCAGTGCATGAGTTTGCCCCTGGTCTGTGGCCTGTGTGTTGTGGGCTTACAGCGCTAAACATCAGGTTTCAGGAACTTGCATTTAGATAGCTGCAGTTTGGCTTGCAGAGTGTTGCCCATAATTCAGCTATCGTTAGACCATTAAATGTGGAGTATGTCAGCTGCAAAACGACTTAAATGATGTGGAGATAAATAATCAGTTGCTGAGTGGGATTGGCAGGTCATTTCCAACAAGGCATGGCTTGAGCTTGCATGTGAGCAGATTGGTGGGATTGGGTGGGGAGCTCAAAAGCTGTGGTTATATCGGTCCCGAGCTTTCAACACTGTTATGTGATCACAGCCCTGCGTTTGCAGCCTATATGTGAAGATAATCATGTCAGGAGTTTGTGATATGTAAGATGTCTGATTAGTTTGAAATCCCAAACCACCTCTAACAAACTGTTATGTTATGAATGGACAGTTAGTGGAACTATTAACCTAGATATTATATCGGCGTGCGGCCTGTCAGGAAAGTCAACCACTAATGGTAGCAATTACTGTGTTTATTTTTTTTCAGTGAAGTGATCACTGTCTATTAATGATGCATTATTGCAGCTTTCTCACTACACACTAGCCCTTTAGGCTTTCTCGCTCACTGTACACCAGTCAGGTTTGTAAAGAAGTTTCTGTGTGCATGCAATCAATGTCAAGTTGCATTGACGTGAAGATTGTTTAACTCTAACATCAGTGTTTCAGCGGTTGTTTTGACATGCCTTGACATTCCTCTGTCATTTTGTTTATTACAGCTCTGTGGAAGGTGTACTGAAAACACTCGTGAAAAGCTGCAGACCGTAAGTACATCTTGGTTTAATTATGTGTCTTCAACTGACTTTTGAAATGTAAGCCCCTGGAGGGTTTTAATAGGACACTAGATATTGTTTTCTGACATTGCATCGATAATGATTTTAGTAACTTGACAGATTTAATAATAGGGTGAAAGAGGTATATCGAAAACTACAATCTTGTAAAGATGTGCTGATAGAAAGGAAACCCTCTGAATGTTGGCTGTCTTTTGGATGCTGTGGTGGGTGACAAATCCAAATGTTGCTTATTAAGGCTTCACTGAATTACTTCATCATTCCACTTTGCTGTCACCAGCAGGTCCCTGATTGTGTTCTCCCTAGTTGCACTTGTGCAGATATCTTAGGCACGCACCGCGACTCCTCCCTCACTTTGCACTTAGGCAGATAATCCTATTATCTCATCTAATTCTGTCTTGTATGAGAGTTTCCTCTTTCTGTGAGAAGGGAGAGTGATTTGTGGTCAGCTGTTGAGACACCATGGATCAGCTGTGAGGCAGAGGGAAGCAGCCTTTGGTTGGAAGTAACCTTTTTTTTAAGGTCTCCAGTGGATTTGGAATCTCTGAGGAGGTTAAGTGACCTGAAATAACCTGCAGGGGTTTACACAAGCACATAATAAACCATGAAAATCCCCCTGTGGGACTATGAGCCTAGTGGGACTACAGGATTTACCCTAACAGCTAAAATGTGCCAGGTGTGTGCCTTGTAATCTCTGTTTGTGGAACATGGCAGTCCAACATTGAAATTTCAGTAGCTGCTGGTTCGTGTGTTTTACAGTCTCCTGTCTGTAATGTGAACATGACGCAAACATACTTGATTTCACCTCAAGACTCGGTTACTGTAATGCCCTTCTGTCTGGCCTTCCCAAAAAAAGACTAGGCCGCTTACAACTGGTACAGAACTCTGTAGCTCAAGTACTGACGAAGACCAGACAGAGGGCACATATAACCCCCATTTTAAAATCCTTGCACTGGTTGCCCATTAGTTTTAGAACTGATTTAAGATTCTCTTATTGTTTTGTAAATCACTGAATGGCCTGGCTCCGACCTATCTTTTAGACACGCTACAGAGATATGTACCAAGCAGGTCCCTCAGATCCTCAGCAGCTGGACTCCTGGTCGTGCCCAGGACATCCACAAAGAAATACGGGGATTCAGTCTTTAGCTACTGCGGCCTCCATCTATAGAACAGTCTGCCTCCGGATCTGAGGGACTGCACTTCTGTAGACATTTTTAAAAACAAACTTAAGACTTGCAGTGGTGGCCAAAATTATTAGAACACTTGGCGCACTTAAGAGGTTTCAGTTGTTTTTGTTGAATTGGTCATTAAAATACCAATAAAACGAATGAAATCTCTACAATGTCATCATTGCGCTCTATAAACCATAGAATAAAGCCATCATAAGGAGATTTAGGTCATTTTCATTAAAAACAAGCTAGGCCTGTGTCTTGAGATGCAGTCCAAGCACTCTAAAGTACACTTTAGACCACAATAATGCCACCAATTCACACCAGAACCAAAAGGGGATAGGTAGAAAAAAGAAACAGACACACAGACCAGTGAAGCATCTTAAAATTCTCAGTCTTAAGGACTGAAGACAGACCTCACGAGAACTGCGTGAAGAGATCAACGCCACAATGACAAATGGTGCAACAGTGTCTCCAAGAACTGTGCATTGGAAACTGGGTGAAGAAGGACATGTTGGCAGAATAACAGCAAAGAAACCATTACTGAAAGATAGACCATAGAGTGAAACACCTGAAATTTGCAAAAGAACACAAGAAATGGACAAAGGGAGATTGGTATGAAGTGTTGTTTGAAGTTTGAACAGTTTGGCAACAAGTGAAGAGTGTATGTTGGACGAAGAGAGGGGGAGAGATATAAAAATGAGTGTCTCTTGCCAACAGTTAAACATAGAGGTGGTAGTATTATGGTGTGGGGCCATTTCAGCCTCAGGAACAGGTGACTTAGTGAAAATTGATGGAATCATGGATAAGAAAGTATACCACAATATTCTGGTGAGACACAGAATAGCATCTGGGAGTTGGGCCTGGATTTATTTTCCAAGAGGACAGTGACCATAAACATTCTTCTAAATGTTGCCGGAACTACTGGTGACAGAAGGAATCTGCTGAAAATGATGGACTGATGGAAGTCCACATAGCAGATTTGGAGTGAGTTGGAAAATAAACTGGATAGATCTATTGTACATTCAAAGGAAAGCCTCTGGTTTGAGTTGCAGAAGGATGCATGGGATAACATTAGTGTTGAAGTTCTCAGGAAATATATTGACACAATGCCAGAGAGATGTGCTGCTTTAATTGCTGCAAAAGGTGGACATACTAAATATTAAAGTTAAAAGTGGATCAAATCAGTAGGACTCTCTTCATCTGATATTTGTTGTGCTCAGAGTAACCATCTGCATGTTTCATGAACATTATGAAATGAAATCTGTGTTGTTTTGGAGGCAAAAAAGGTCAATATTTTCAGATCTGCCAGGTGTTCTAATAATTTTGGCCACCACTGTATCTTTTTAGCCTGGCTTTTATTTAAGGTGCCTTGCCATTCATCGCTGAACCTTCTTTTCTTTTACTTTCACCTTTTCCTTTCTTTGTTTTATCTATTTGCTGGACTGCATTCATTTCTGTTTTTACTCTGTGAAGCACTTTGGTCTGCATGTCTGCATGAAAGGTGCTATATGAATAAATACATTTTGAGTTTGATGATTCACAGTTGTATGCTATTGCGTACATTTATATGAATCTAGACAAGGTTCAAAGTGTTCAGTTGTGTAATGATGTGATTTGTAAAGAATTTAAGAGGCTTGTCCATCTTTGCAGCACCTTCTAAGCTGTTCAGCTGGTTGGGATGCTTCAAGTGTCCATATACCTATTCATAAGCTCAATAACAACACCTGTCATCGAATACAAGAAATCTAATTGTTATTGTCTATTCAGATACTTTTCAGAGTCTGCTACTCAGGAGATGCTGGATGAGTGGAGACCCCTCCTCTGTCCCTTCGATGTCACCATGCAAAGAGCAATCAGCTACTTTGAGCTCTTTCTTCCCACGACTCTGCCTCCAGAGCTGCACCACAAGGGGTTCAAGTAAGAAACTTCTCATCTTCTCCTATGTATGGTTAAGATCCAAGATATCGCTCCAGTCTGAGGGCAGTTTAGCGAGTCAGCCTTGAGATCCGATAAAGAATAGCTTGGCTTCTGAAGCGAGAAGAGATGAATGAATGATGTGCGACGTGGACGACTGCCAGCCACTCAGTGCTACATAATGAAATAAGTGCCTCTGTGAATATGTGAGGGGGTGTATTCCATAAAGACACATTGAAACGAGTGCTATAAAAAAGAACCAAGACTCATTTCTTGTTTTCCGAACCAATAAGATTAAAAATCACACACTGATTCCTGTCACTAATTCCCAGTTCTGCCGCTTGTTAAAGATTGATAGAGCACATTTTTGTATTAATTATCATATTGGCTGACTTTCCATTCCTCCCACGTCATTACACCATGGTGTAGAGATGTGGTGAGTGATTTCTGAAGCCTCTTAATGCTGTTGGAGCATCCCTTAAATGTCACCGCCTACCTAATGCCTTAACAATGTTGCAGAGTGCTGACCAGATGCATCCCCTCATGGCCACAGTCTCTCTAAAACATTCACTTCCATAAGGGGAATAAAGCAAGTGAACACACTTTTTCCTGGATCATGACACGGACTTCAGTGTACAATTCAAATCTCGTCCCAGTAGAAATCACTTTGGATGAGCAGCAGCCCTAAGAAATATTTTTAGCGTCTTGCATGCCTTGGAAAAAAGGGCCTACTAATTGGGTAATTCTTTATTTTAAGGGATCATTATTTTTTTTAACGATTTCCTGTAAATGATTTAATGTAAAAGAGCTACATGATTTGGCCCTATTTATCATGGAAATTTAGACATTTTAACTTACCTCTCACCTTTGATTCCCCTTTTTCTAGAACATTCACCATCATCTCATGTATCCCTAATGCTATCATTATGCTGGGGTCCTGGTAGAAAACATCATGGTGGTATACATGAAACAGTGCATACAAAAAAAGAGTAATATTTCTTTATATTAGCATGTTTATGACTAAAAAAACTCAATTAATTGTGATTGATTTATTATTATATTTATTTAAGTGCTACTCAATCTTGTTTTATACAGGTATGCTATTGAAGTAGCCACTGAGGAGTGTAAATGTTGTTAAGAACTCATGAAAGAAATGACATTAATTTATTATAAAGCACATTATCTCGCTAGTCCCAGTCTTCCAGGGTAAGGAGTGGGCCCTTATCCTACTTTAACTTTTACCCTTGACGTTACTGTTAAATATTACATGTATGTATGGTTTGTCTCCTGCTTTTGTAAACATTTGTTGTCGTTGACAGGTTGTGGTTCGATGAGTTAATCAGCTTATGGGTTTCTGTGCAAAATCTTCCAAGCTGGGAAGTGGTGAGAAGCTTTATTTGTTTTAAAATGCCTCAATGTACAGCAGTCAGTATCTCTGTCTTCCCAGTGTAACACGTTGTCCTACATCTTTGCAGCATCTGGTCAATCTCTTTGCTCGCTTGGCCAACGACAACATCGGCTACATTGATTGGGACCCGTACATCCCTAAGGTTTGTTGTCTTCATTTCTTTCCACCACTCATTACACAATTTAGTACTCCTTTTGAGATTTGTAGCACAGGCTGGCATGTGCAGCGTGACCTTTGCAATTTTGGCTCATGGTGTATGTTTCATGGCCACTGCTGCTCATCGGAGAAACAAACTATCAAGTTTCCCTGTTTATCTTGCTTCTGTTTGTGACTGACGAGAAGTGACCTGCATCATGGTTGCATTTCAACAGAGTGACTGTTTTGATCAATGCTTTTTGACAACATCAGCATGTGTTACTGATAAACATAAACATGAACTCCTGACCCAGTTAAATCAGTCATGAGCTTTTATCATATTTAGTCCACGTATAAATAGTCAGACATGGAGATCACATAGATCATAATTGTTTTTTGTTTCTCACGTTTCAGATTTTCACAAGAATTTTGAGGAGTTTGAATCTCCCTGTGGGAACCAGTCAGATGATGGTACCTCGATATGTCACCAATGCCTACGACATCAGCCATGTGGTGCTTTGGGTCTCATCCCTCCTGGTTAGTTAATTCTCATAAATTATACATTATATATTATATAAAGAATTATACTTAAACATACTGTTATACTTTTTATTATACAGAATTTTACAATGACTCTCATTGTGTCGATTTCAGGGAGGACCCAGCAAACAAGCACAAGCACAGCTCAGTGGCCTTTTCAACAGTATTGCATCCTTCTTCCATCCGTCAAACCATGGCCGCTGGTTGGTGAGTCACTTCTTATTTCTTTTGGATCATTATGGAATTGAAGAAAGAATGTGGACTATATGAGCGACACTCAAAATTAGAGTTTGGGAAAAACAGAAGTTTTAGTTTAGTTTTAGAGTTTAAAGGTACAGTGTGAAGGATTAAAGGATATCCTGCAGTGTGATTGGAATTTTCGACCAACTGAATAACCCCTCCCTCACCCTCAAAAACATGAAAGGCCTTATCTAGCGCCAGTGTTTAGTTCCGTCTGTTCTGGGCTGCTGTAGAAACATGACAATGCATCATGTTGGGCTCTCTGTAAGAGGAACTGCTCTCTATAGATACGAAGGGGTTATTCAAAGATAACAGATTTACAATGACTTGTATTTTCAGTTGTGTACACAGTGCTAAAACTTTTCTGCCGTGTTCTGTAAGTAGAAGCTCCTAAATCTTGACACACTGGAGCTTTAACACTCCAAAACTCTACTGTGCCTCTTCAGAACGTTGTAGGTACGGTTAAATCAGATTTGATTTCTAGTGGTGGAAACGTAAGCAAACAATCCTGTATCTGTCATCACATTTTGATTCAGATATATCTCAACTCTGATTGTTGCATGGAAATACATGACATCATGTTTTCCAACTACCCACCCATCTCCAACTAATAAGTAGATGAAACAAATGTACAGAAATCTCTCAAGTGAAATGAAGTGTCAGAACACCTTATGTCATGTTTGAGCCAATCGCTAATAGTAAGGTTTAATATAAGAGGATAAAAATATTGGTCAACGCACACAACATGAGAATATGTTTAACCATTTGCAGTTTACATTTAACATTATACTAAGTGTATGCCTGACTGAGCCTCTATGAGTAGCAGGAGGATTTCTAAATAACTAAACTCGTGAGGGTTTGCATACTTCCAGTGAGTTTAGATACATCACTCATCAAGCTTGTTCCAACTATAATTCCAGCACAGTGTTAACACAGCATACCGTGGCACACGGAAGCAGCATTTACAATAACAGAGGGCGTAGTCGCCTGTCATCATTTTTCTAGGAACTTTCCTGAATCTCGTCGGCCGTCAGAGTTTACGTCAGTATCAATTTCAGAAATGACGAGAGGACATGTGACTGAGACGGTTGCAGTGTTATTAAAGGTCACGGGTGCCGCATGCCTTTCTGTTTTGAGGATCCCCCCCCCCCCCTCCGCTAGATTTGAAACACCACAGGCAGCAACGTGTCCTCATACACAAACCTTTATTTTTGGCAGGGGGGAATGAGTTTGTATGTATTCTAGGCTGTTGCTTGGATACACGTGAGATGTTCATCCACTTGGCTGTTGTTGTATTACATGTAAACTCTGTGTTGCAATCAGCTAAGAGTAAAAAGTACTACTAAAGTGATCTATCATGTGATGTATCATAGCTGACCAAGAACACTGGTGTCTCTTCAGAGCCTCAGCCACAGTGGAGAAAATGTGGAAACTCTTAATCGTGTGTAACAAAATGAATGTTCTTCTTTGCCTCATGAAATCTGTGTAGCCTGTGCTCACGGTGCATTGGTTTTTGTTTGCATGTCCATTATGTCAATTCGTCCAGACTACATGGATGCACATTGTCCCACACAGGTGTGTCCACACAGGTTGGACACACCTGTGTGTGTGTGTCATGTATCTGTCTTACTGTCCCTCTGTCCTCGTGTCCAGATGAAGCTCATGAAGCTGCTCCAGCGTCTCCCGGCCAGCGTGGTACGCCGGCTCCACCGAGAGCGCTACAGAAAGCCCACGTGGCTAACACCAATACCAGACAGTCACAAGCTCACAGAGGAGGATATAACAGACTTCGTGGAGAGCATGATCCAGCCGGTCCTGTTGGCCATGTTCAGCAAGACGGGCAGTCTTGATGCAGCCCAGGCCCTGCAAAATCTCGCTCTAATGAGGCCTGAGTTGGTCATTCCCCCCGTGCTGGAGAAGTAAGTTTGAGAATTTCAAGCGTTAATCTTTCACCCTGCTTCTTCACAATCTGCAGCACTGTTACCAGTTTTCTGCTCCAGATAAGAGTCAAGGCCACATTTTGAAATGAACACAAAGAGATGATTGTTTTCTGTCTTGACCGTAGAACATACCCCGCTCTGGAGACTCTAACAGAGCCCCATCAGCTGACAGCCACTCTGAGCTGCATGATTGGTGTGGCACGGAGCCTAGTGTCAGGTGGGCACCGCTTTCCTGAGGGTCCCACTCACATGCTGCCCCTGCTCATGAGGGCTCTGCCAGGCGTTGACCCGAATGACTTCAGCAAGTGCATGGTGAGCTCTAGCATTACTCACGTCTGTCTTCTTCCCGTATGTTTGGTGTTTTTGTTTGTTGTTAAATTCTTAAATCTGGCATAAACATCACTCCTGTCCCAACAGATCACATTCCAGTTCATTGCTACATTTGTGACTCTTGTGCCTTTGGTGGACTGTTCGTCCGCCCTACATGAAAGAACAGACTTGACAGAGGTGAATCTCTTTTTTTTCTATTTTTCCTCTTTTTGTCGTAATTAAATGCAAGGTGTTAAATCCTTGAGTATAGCGATTTATGCCTTTTTATATGACTTTCAGGTAGAAAGAGAGATGTGCTCAGCCTCAGCTGAGTTTGAAGACTTTGTGCTTCAGTTCATGGACAGGTATGTGCAGTTTTTTTCAGCACAGAAAGACAAGTCATTCAACAGCAGAAACGCAGTTTCAGTAACGCAGTTATGACAGCAATGACATTGCTGCATTTTATGTATTTATATATAATGTGAATGTCGCTGTTTTTAGTCATAGGTTTATGTTCACATCCTATAGTTTTCAATTCATTTCATTTATGGCTGACATCAATTGAGTAAATATAACTGGAAGAAAGCTCTGTAGAATGTTGTCCTCTTGTGTTAAACATATGCAGCAAAGGTTTATTTGAACACACTTTAATATGTGTGTATGAAACCAAACACTTGATGATCACGGCAGCAAATCAAATTGGAGGTTTTCAAAATATATTTTCAAATTAGTTAGGTATGTTTCAGCGCACGATTTTAGGATTGATGGATAAACAAATGTTACAATGTTTTATGTATTGAATTCATACCATTTCATAACATACTCGGGTCAAGACTCATAACCAACAGTATTTAATCTGCTCATTATTAAAGTGAAATGATAAACATTTTAACTAAATGTTTTTTTTTTTTGTTTTTCTCTGCACAGATGCTTTGCCCTGATCGACAGCAGCACTCTGGAACAAACACGAGAGGAAACGGAAACAGAGAAAATGACTCATCTGGAGAGTCTGGTAGAGCTCGGCCTGTCTTCCACCTTTAGCACCATCCTCACACAGTGCTCCTTGGACATCTTCAAGGTTCACACACTTGTTTCATTCTACACATTTCATTTTCTCCTTTGTGTATATGTATGTATGTATCCGTATGAACTTTTTTTGTCACGTTGTTTTAACAGGTGGCACTGGAAAAGGTGTTCAACTTTGCAACCACAAACATCTTTGAGACACGAGTGTCTGGGAGAATGGTGGCTGACATGTGCAGAGCTGCTGCCAAGGTGAGTCTTGGCGGCTCAAACTCTTGGTGTGAGATCAAAGCATCAATCTCTTTTACTGTATTAGTTTACTGTCTTCATCCTCGCTCTGTTTTCAGTGTAACCCCGCAGAGTCACTCAAGAAGTTTGTGCCGCACTGCTGTAATGCCATAAACCAAATCGCTGTCAGTAAGTGCTCATCACACACAAATCAGCATTTCTAAAGAGGATTTTTTTAAAATGCATGACTCATGTTTTCCTCCATGTGTCTTTGACATTTGCCTGACACACCATTTTTTTAAAAATAGATGAGGAAGTGTCGAATGAAGAGGAGCTGGACAAGGAGTTGCTGTGGAATCTCCAGCTACTGTCTGAGGTGATTAACACAGCTCATTGCTTACTAATTTAATCCCTATGTTCCGGTATTTGCAAACACCTATCTATAATTCTGTTCTCCACTATATTTTTCTTTCAGGTGACTCGGGTGGATGGTGACAAGGTCCTGCCCTATCGATCAGAGCTGGTCCAGATTTTGCAGTTGACGCTTCACCTCAAGTGTAAGCAGGGCTACACTCTCGCTTGCAACCTGCTGCACCACATCCTTCGCTCCTCAGCCCTCATCTACCCCACAGAGTACTGCAGTGTGCCAGGAGGCTTCCATCAACCAATCAGTGACTACCTACCCATCAAGGTACTAATTGATTGGTTGTACATTTAAGGAGCTTAATCAGTCTTAAATTTTCTTTACCAGCAACAGTCTTGCTTTATTTACTGTGGTTGTCCCACATATCTATCAGGGAAATACTCTCACCTCCCCCTAAAACAGACAAACACTTGCTATTACAGACATTTGTCCTTAAACCAGGTAAACCAAACAACTCTCTGTGGCGCGTCAATGTGACCTAATTTGATAAATTGTCTGCTTCTCTCTTTAGACTGTTGGTAAGTGAAGATAGCCGGTGCTTTGATCCCATTAAGTCTCTTCCTTGGTAGAGACATGGATAGTAGATCACTTGGCTGGATTACTGTCTCCTGTACCACTGAGGAGATGAGACGTCTCACTTAAGGTTGCCACAGTTGCAGCAGTAGTGCAGGCCCTGGGCAGTGTGTTATGTTGTGCATCAGACTTTAACTGGTCTTAATTTCTTTTTAATACAGTGATATACCTCATACCTTTTACTTAATCAACATTCAAACAGCGATGTCAATCAGGATGCTGTTTTTCAAATAATGGTTTTATTCAGTAACTATTAGTTTTTGTTTGTCAGAGAGCGACATGGCTATATTTTTGTTTATTTCTTTAAGCGCTGGAAATGTCTGCATAAATGTCTGAATGATGAGCTTTGCTCATTGTGTTCATTCCACGTAGGACTGGGGCCGGCCTGGGGACCTGTGGAATTTGGATATCCGGTGGCATGTGCCCAGTGTTGAGGAGACCTCCTTTGTTTTTTATCTATTGGACCTGATCCTCCAGCCTGAACTTCAGCGCCTTCAGAGGTTTGCACAGGGAGAACAGGACATGAGCAGGTGAGGAGGAACAAGTCTAAGTGTTTACCTGGACTCCCAACAGAAATTGTACTGTGATTTCTGCTAAAGTCACTAGCTGTTGGACTGGATTCAGTCAATTTTTGTTTGTTTTGTGTGGTTCAGTAATGTGTATGTATATACTGTGTATAAGAGTTCATTTTGTGTTTTTCAGAGATGATGTCCTACAGAGCCTGACCATTGTTCAGCACTGCCTTCTAGGAGCTGGAGGTCTGATGCCTCCACTAAAAGGAGAGCCCATCCCTGAGCTGTAAGCAGTTGCACTCGCACGCTAAATGTCCTGACTAAGAAAACCAGATAAAGACTACTGTTGGTTAACAAATGTTAGGTAAAGTCTCCTGTAGTACCCTACAGGAATCAAAGGCTCTCTGGATTTGGACATTGAATGAGTGTCTTATTTCTGAGGACAGTATGATGGACTTAATATGCAACATATGATGTTTTGAGGCCATTTTTTTTCATTTTCTGCAAAATGTATTTCAAATTGAAGTAGTTAATTTGGCTTTGAACCTGCTTTTCCCCCCCAGGGTCCACAGCATGGTGAATCTAGATGAGACCACCCTCTACACGGGAATGGAGTATGGTACGTAAATCGCTTTTTAAGACCTGTTGGATAATAGACATTTTGCTCACAATAGATAAATGATAGGGTTTGTTAGAGTATAATCTTACACTGTGATAGTATCTCTTCCTGCAGATAAATCAAGAGAAAACTACAGAGATGCTGTCTGTGGTGTGATGAGACAGCTGCTACGTAAGTTTGATCTCTCTTTGTTCTACAGGCACATCCCTAACCAAATTGTAGTCACATTGATGTTAGCAGGCACGCTCACAATATACCTCAAATTAAAGTTCCTTTACCTCATCTTGCAGATTACATCCTGGAGCACTCTGAAGATGACACCAAGTCTCTTTTCTCCATCATCAAGGTGGGCAGGCACTAACATAATATCTTATATACTTTTAAGTCTTGACAATATTTGTTTGTGTTGAATAATATGCTAATTATGGGGTTCAGTCTATAGAGTGAAATTGCTTTGTTCCCACCTCTTTAACCAGCATTTGTTGATATATTTGGCTCATGTCTACACACATGATATTTTTTGGAAAACCACAATGGAGCAGTGTGTGTGTTGTCATACGGTGTGTGAGACATAGTGTAGATTTAGCCGGACTTGAACTACATTTGTCATACTCTACACCTCTAGACACAGGATGTTGTTAATAGCGTGTATTCCCTGTATCCCCTTGTCCCATACTAATCAATATATGTGCCTGTGATACCTTTCAGATCATCAGCGACCTGTTGCATTTCAAAGGTTCTCACAAGCATGAGTTTGACTCCCGCTGGAAGAGCTTCAACCTTGTGAAGAAATCAATGGAAAACAGGGTGAGAAATCGGACATTTTACCTTGCTTACTTCTCGTTACCCTGGGAAGGCATTAAAACCCATGCATTCTCGCCCTCTTGCTGTTGTATTTGCAGCTTCATGGCAGAAAGCAGCACATCAGAGCTCTGCTAATAGACAGAGTCATGCTCCAGCATGAGGTAAGTCCTTCATAGAGAAATTACTTTTTCTCATTTGATTGTATTTTACCATTTATAACTTCTTTGTGTTTTATCAGCTGCGAAAGCTGACAGTGGAGGGATGTCAGTACAGGAGCATTCACCAGGAGCTGATGAGAGATCTGTTGAGGCTTTCCACAAGCACCTACAGTCAAGTGAGTTCCACACGACAGGCTTTAACAATTAGACATCCAGGCATTAATTAGCTTTACCACATAATCACAGAAAAGCTATTACACATCTTAAATCAAAAAGTAAAATAATACAATAACTGAGACTTTGTATTACCTTCCAGGTTCGCAGCAGAGCTCAAAATGTGCTGTTCACTGCACTGGGAACCTACAATTTCTGCTGCAGAGATCTCATCCCCCATGTCCTGGAGTTTCTCAACCCGGACAACGGCAGCGTCACTCAGCAGCAGTTCAAAGTATGTCAGTCCTCTCTGGCACGTCTGTGTCGTGCTCTACAACATAGAAGCTCATAGAAATGAAGCAAGTTTTTTTTTTTGTTACATTTCAAGAATTCAATTTTCTCATTTATATTCCCTGTATGTCTCTAGGGTGCCTTGTACTGTCTTCTGGGGAATCACAGTGGAGTGTGCCTGGCCAATTTGCATGACTGGGAATGCATTGCTCTGACATGGCCCGCCGTTGTCCGGTCTGGCCTCAGCTCCGCCATGTCTCTGGAGAAGCCCTCAATTGTGCGGCTCTTCGATGACCTCGCAGACAAAATCCATCGCCAGTATGAGACCATCGGCATCGACTTCTCTGTAAGAAAAACACCAAGAACACAAATGGAAGAAGATAGTTGTGCGAGGAAAAGCCAATATTTCAAATAGTCTCCCCCTTGTGTTTGCTCTCAGTCTCTCATAATTTAACAAACCACTCTCTCCTAAAGGGGCTTGTTTTAAATTTCATTCCTTGCCACATATTTTGACAAATTATTTCTTACACTATAAATTTGTATCTTTTTAATCCCTCTAGATCCCTGCTGAGTGCTGTGCTGTGGCCAAACAACTTATGATTACGGGAAATCCTTTTCCCAAGGATCCTGTTCCGTCAGAAGAAGAAGCAGCAGAGGGTCTAAAGAGGCAGGGGATCAAGAACTCTGAGTCTGTTGAGTAAGTTCACATCAGCAACAAGACACAAGAAACCTCACCACACCAAAGACCTCCTCTTTGAGCAATTATTTTGATCTAAAATGGCTTGACATATAGTGTCCAGTTTACATCATGGTCCTTTGTCCTCAAAGAGTGAAACACTTGAAAATATTGACACATAACCCATCTGTTAAGATGATGTCCTTACTCTGCATACAACCTTACTGTGAGGCAGATGGTTACATCAACAGGTGCAAATACTAACATTATTCTACTTCTTTGTAGGAAATACAAACAGCTCATTGGCGATCTGCTGGGGTGCATCAACAACAGAAACATGTAGGTTAACTTAATATTTTATAATAACAACATTTAATATGTTTTACTTTTTAAATGTATTTATTGCTGTGTGTAACCCCTGCGTTGTTTATCGTTCCAGGCCCTGGAAGTTCGAACACATTGCAATCGGCTTCTTGTCATTGCTGCTGAGAGACGACCACCAACTCCCACCGCCGGCCATTACGTTCTTTGTCAAAAGCCTCAACCATGACTCCCTCTATGTCCGCAAGGTGTGTCACACATACATTATGAGACATGTCGTAGTGTTGTGATTCTCAAACAGCATACAGATGATTTCCTGTGGATATTTAGTTTGAAATGTCTCATTTTCTCCATTAGGTGGCGATATCAGCTGTGGCGGGGATAATGAAACAAATAAAGAGATCACATAAGAAAGTCCCTGTCAGCCCCTCTGAACTTTGTAAGCATTGTTTTTTTTGTCTAGTGGTCTTGTGTATGAACATTACAGTTTTTGTACCTCATTTTTATTCTCATGATAATTTCTCCAAAAATCTTGACTTATCTTTGGTAGGTGGAGTGAAGGAGCTAAGTGATATGGTAGCAGGGGACCGTCAAGACAACCAGTGGCTCCAGTACAACAGCAGCAACCTTCCACGCACACAGCAGGACTGGGATGGCTGTGTGTTTGTGGAGAAGACTCACTGGGGATACTATTGCTGGCCAAGGTTCTCATTTTCTAATACTTTTAGTTTGTTTACTTGACTGTCTTTTGCTGTCTTGGTATATTTATTTGTTTCTCTCTATCTGTACAACAGCATCTTTCACCTTTTTTATTTACCCATGTCTTCTTATTGTTCTCTAGAAAACTGTTGATGTATGCACCCCAGGAGGAGCAACCCAAACAGAACCTGACCAGAGAGGAAATGACAGAGGTTTGTACACAGTCATAAACACACACAATAATAAGTAATGTTGACTGCATCCAGGAAAATTAATTTTCATGCCCTTCCTAACAGCGGGAGCAGATCATCTTTGACCATTTCTCAGACCCAGTATTCATCAACCAGTTCATTGAGTTTCTCTCTCTTGAGGACCGTAAAGGCAAGGACAAGTTCAGCCCTCGCAGGTTCTGTTTGTTCAAGGTGAGACTCCATGAGAGTAGTGTTTGATGGCAGGAACTGACAAAAAAAAAAAAAAAAATCAATGAAGACACTTGAAGTCACTTTGTCTGCTTTTCCAGGGATTGTTCCGCAACTTCAGCGACGCTTTTCTACCTCTGCTGCAGCCACACATGGAGCGTCTGGTGGCTGACTCCCACGAGAGCAAACAACGTTGTGTCGCAGAGATCATCTCTGGACTGATCAGGGGCTGCAAGCACTGGAGCTACTCAAAAGTATATATTCTTACGTAGTAATGTGGTTTGATGTTCCATGTTATTTAGGTCACTGGGCAATACCTCTCAGAGGTGCTTTGCAGAACATGCTCTTACATACGCTTGTGTTCTTTTACAGGTTGAGAGCCTTTGGGAGCTGTTGTGTCCACTGCTCCGTACTGCCCTGTCCAACATCACAATTGAAACATATGCAGACTGGGGCACCTGCATTGCCACAGCCTGTGTAAGATTTTCTCGTTTGTTTCCATCATGTCTTTATCCTTCCATCTTTTAAACTCGTGTCACTCGTCCTTCCTTCCATATGACTCGGTTTCTGTTTCGTACAGGAGAGCAGGGACCCACGGAAGCTACACTGGCTGTTTGAGATGCTAATGGAGTCTCCAGTCAATGGAGAGGGGGGCTCCTTTGTCGATGCCTGGTGAGTTGAAAGGTTGCTGCCTCAAGCAGATGTTGCTGTGACTGACAAACTGTGATGATTGTGCTTCTTTTTCCTTTGCAGTCGTCTCTATGTGCTGCAGGGAGGCCTAGCTCAGCAGGAGTGGCGTGTTCCAGAGCTCCTCCACAGGTTGCTACAATACCTGGAGCCCAAACTCACGCAGGTCTACAAGAATGTGAGGGAACGAATTGGGAGGTGAGATCCTTTTTACACCCACAGTGAACATGAATGTACTATTTATCATTATAAACTGTGTATTTTTTGTGTCTCATTCTCTGATTTGCTGTCCTTCCAGCGTGCTCACATACATCTTCATGATTGATGTCAACCTGCCATACACTCAGCCGACCACCTCCCCGCGCATCTCTGACTTCACAGACCGAATACTGCTGCAGCTGAAGCCTCTAACCGAGGGTGATGAGGAGATCCAGAATCATGTGATTGAGGAGAACGAGGTGGGAGTGCAGGACGAGAGGACGCAAGCCATCAAGCTACTCAAAACAGGTGGGTCAAGGGTCTATCATCTAAACAGCGTTTAGCGTCGCAATGAATGACTGCTTTTTGTAGGGATGGTTTAGGCGTTCATTTGAAGCAGTATTCTTTTTTTAAACATTTTCCTGTCTTCATATATTTCCAGTGCTGAAATGGCTCATTGCAAGCGCTGGTCGCTCCTTCTCCACTGCTGTGCCAGAACAACTACAGTTGCTTCCCCTGCTCTTTAAGGTGAAACACTCACTCACTCACTCACTCATTCATAGCCTTGATCCGGTAGCTTCGTCACTTCCGGCTTTCCCTGGATACACACATCATAAAAATGACGTCTGCCTTCCCATTAATCTATCTCGGCGCTCTGTTCCAGATCGCTCCAGTTGAGAATGACGACAGTTACGATGAACTGAAGAGAGATGCGAAGACCTGCCTTTCTCTGATGTCTCAGGGACTCCTCTACCCAGAACAGATCCCCATGGTCCTCAGTGCCCTACAGGAGGCGAGTTATCTGGCTGCTAAGCTGTGGCTTATTCCACTTTTCACCTGCATCCCATATCTTACAGGCCCTCCTGTTTTATAACCAATAAGAAGCAGAAAGTTGAAAAGTCCAAAGGGAATGACAACTGAATGAGACTTTTCAAGTCTGCCCTGCTCAAAATTCAGTTTTAAATGAATCTGTGACATAATATATTGTGTCAGTACAGTAGTGTGCAGCTCCCTGGAGAATAAGTGATACACAACTGACAGTATACATTTAATTTCACTTAAAAATAAGATGACCAACATAATGTGCAAATTCAATTATCTAATGATTAAAAACTGAAGCTATGGATTGGTGTGACACACATGCAGGGATCACTTCGACTTGTTTTTTTTCTGATTTAATTGTTGCGTAACCCATTTGATATTGTATAAACTTGTATGAACCCAAAACAGGAGCTCCGTTACAAAAAACACCTAAATGTTGTATTCATCCAGGGCATGATCTGTTCTTCTTGAGGAACAAATGCTCAGAGCATGTTATTGACGTAGGGTGGGTTTATTGTTGTGTGTGTTTCAGATTGCTGGCAGCAGCTCCTGGCATGCTCGCTACACGGTGCTCACATACCTCCAGATTATGGTTTTTTACAACCTGTTCACCTTCATGAGTGACCAGAAAGCGGTGAATAATGTCCGGGCACTGGTGATAAGACTGCTGGAAGATGAGCAGCTGGAGGTAATGAAAGGAGGGTGGGGGAAAAACAACAACCTTTCACTCACACGCTGTTTAACATTGAAAATCATTCAAATTTTAAAGCTGAAACATGTAGTCAGTCTGGAAAAACAGTCACTAGAAGATTGTTGAAAGATGGAACAAACATATGGCAGTCTGATTATATAATATTCACCAAGCTATTGGACAAGACATGCTGGTTTATGCTCGCAGGCACTCGCACTGTCTTTCAGCTTCACTGTAGTGATTCAGCACTCTCCTCCTGGCTCTCCACTCCCCCCCTCCGGTCCTCTAGCTGTTGCTATGGAAACCACAGGCTGCAGTAATCTGTTGCTATGGAGATAACGTCCAGATTGAAGGAGGATGAGAGGGAGAGGGATGGAGTAGAGACAAAGGAGAAGTGGGGGATGGATGAAAGTAGCCATTTTTATTTGGCCTCTTAAACTTACCTTCGCCTGATTTATAGGCCTGAGCGAACTTACACTTTCATTGCGCTTATTTCTTCAGAATCAGCTTTATTAGGCGAATAGATATGTTCACAGAATCTGACTGGTGCAAAGATACATTTTATGCACGCAATAACTCCTTTCTTTTTTTATATATTACTAAATAACCCGTCACCTTCCCTTTTAAGAGAGATAATACAAAACTGAAAAACGTGTAGAGGAGGGCTATCTGCCCTAGTGATCCTATTCAATATAAGAAGCCTATCCTCACTGCTCAAAGATTTGCACAATACCCATTTAAGAGTTTCCCTTGCTGGCTGAGAATTTCTCTGAGAATGGAGACATAAAATGGGCAACAGACCATTTTAACACGTTGTAGAGAAGCATCCCAACACACACACACACACACATCCACCCCCAGTCCCCAGCTGGCTGCTATTTCCATCTAGCTGGACACGAGTGGAACACCCTGCCTAATGACACTGTTGCTGTGGTGTGGGTTATACAGTGCAGCAAGAGGTTGTCAGGAAGGTGCTTGGGTTTGTGTGTTAGTATGGGGAAGTAAAAACGACAGAGTTGCTACGCAAGGGAAATTATGCCATGATGGCCAGAATATATGATGAACTTTTAGAACACCTGTGTTTGGAAAGACGTACTACGAACAATGTAGACAGCTACTGTGTGTCTACATTGTTCGTAGTACGTCTTATCCTCAGAATGTCTTTTGAATGACTAACTGTATTTTAAATGTATTGTCACATTGAAATACTATAGTAAACCAACCAAAATAAACTGTATTGAAATAGATGTACCACATAGCCAAGAAGAGCATCTTACTAGTGCGATAGGACTTGACTCCTGATTGAGGATGCATATGTTTGTGTCCTCGTAGTCCAAATATTTATTGTTAGGGGATATGTGTACAGGGAAAAGAGTAGAGCTGAAATAATTATTTAAAAAATTGTGGAACTGTGGAGCAATGATTCACTCATAGGGAGGGTGCAGACCTTACCCTCTTTGGTCTTCATGCTAATTTGTAATATGTCAGTAAGTGTAATATGCCAAAATTTGTTTGATTACAATATAGTATAAAATATAATTCAAGTATCCAGTTAACAGAAAAGTTGGTACTCAATTGGACCATTATAATGTGTGTTGTAATTAATACTTTGTTGTAGTGCATAATGCACTTTTGCACACAGCCTTCCATCTCTTCTTTCTGCCTTTCTTTTCTAGGTAAGAGAAATGGCTGCCACTACACTCAGTGGCTTTCTTCAGTGCAATTTCCTGTCCATGGACGCCCCCATGCAGGCACATTTTGAGGCTCTCTGTAAGACTTGCTTGCCTAAGAAGAGGAAAAGGGACCTCGGCTCTATAGTGGACACTATACCCTCTGCTGGTAAGGAACTTATCTAGCGTTAACTACTCAAGAATATGTGATGACACACTTGGTATGCTGTTTTTTGTCTTTTTTTTTTTTTTTAATCCCTCCTGTTGTGTTTTTGTAGACTTGGTGCGGCGCCATGCTGGTGTTCTTGGATTGAGTGCTTGTATTCTGTCCAGCCCATACGATGTGCCCACCTGGATGCCCCAGCTGTTAATGGACCTGAGTGCTCACCTAAATGACACACAACCCATTGAAGTATGTGTAATCGCCTACTAATCACCTTATATTGTCGCAGTGGGATTATCTTTCAACCTTCAACAAAACCTGTGCGATTTAGCCTTATTTTTTTGATTGTTACCTTTCAGATGACTGTGAAGAAAACCCTGTCAAATTTCCGACGGACTCACCATGACAACTGGCAGCAACATAAGCAGCAGTTCACAGATGACCAGCTGCTGGTCCTGACTGACTTACTGGTCTCCCCCTGTTACTATGCCTAAAACCTGGTAAAGCATTTTAACTACACTGTTCTCATAAATATCACTTCATGCGTTCACGAGCACACCCAAAAGACATTCAGCTTGATAAAGATTCATTGCTGAATATCATACACGAGGACTTCTTGAGCCATCTTTCTAAGTTATGTTTGTTTGTGTTTCATTTGTATCAGTCTGGGACAACCCCAGATTTACAGATACCAGCCTGCATGAAGGAGGAGGCCCCATTTCTTGACTGACAAAAGATCCAGCATCACCCTGGAAGAAGAGAGCCACACAAAGCAACTGAGTTGTGGATCACATAAGGATTGAAAAGTTGTGTATTTATGTATTTAGCTCATTTACATTTCTACTATACTTAATATTTAAGGATCAGTCATAGCAGGGAGGAATGACCTGCAGTTTGTAACATTACTGTACAGTTTTTTTTCCCCTTTTTTTTTTTTTTTTTGGGTTTGTGTGCACGGATGTATGTGTGTGCGCGTGTTTACGGGATGCTTGAAGACATCTGCCAGTGTCCCACACATTTCTCAGGATTCAATCCCAAGTATCAACTCTGAGCCAACACATTGTCCAGTGTAGGACACACTCTTTACTATCATGCAATAGTGAAGTGTTTGTTACAAGCCACAGAGAATTGAACAATGGTCTCTTTAGATTAGGCACCTGCAGCACGCAATGTTTGTGTGGCTGTTTGCTCTATACATGATCATATGCATCATGTGCGTTCATGTCATGGTATAGCAAATATGCACAAACATATTTATTTATTTATTTTACTTTTTTTGAAGTGCTAAGTTTTAATTTTTTTCATAGAAAGTATTTCTGAGTAGCTGAGCTTTTTAGCAGTGGAGCCTATTCTCTCATCACCTTGCAGAGAAAGGGAGAGGGCAAGCTCCCCCCGCTGCTGTGCTGTGTGACGCGTTTGCTGTGAGGACCTGAGCACAGTTTTTCATGCGATTCGGTGCAAGAAAATAACCAAACCGCCTGTCCATAATTGTGACCTCTTCCCTCTTATTCTCTGACATTCACCTTTTTTCTAAACCTCACTTTGGTTTGTGTATGTTTTCCCCTGATGACTTGAAATCAGTCCAAGCATTGAAGCATTTAGTACCTCACTTATGTATAGTGTAGTGCCAAAACTGCAGTGAATATTATATTATTTTCTTTTTTTAGATGTACTGTTTTGCTTATTGACTGAAATGAAAATAAATTGTTTGTAACAAAACCTGCATTTGATTTGTTTTTGTCTTTGAAATATTGAATGTACTAACAGAAAATATTGTTGACTGCATTACAAATCATTTATTTCAGTTAATCTGACCACATGAATATAAACCTGCTGGGAGTGTGGCACATGATACTGTCCCTGCTTTAAATATGCACAGAGAATCGTCACTACGTGTCGCTTAGCAACCACGTTGTTTAGCTGCTGTTCCCAAGGACAGCAGTGAAAAGCGGGAAAAAATTAAATTAATTAAAAATCTATGTACATTAGATTTATTTCAGCTTATCATGCCGAACAGCACCCGTTAAAAAATATTTTAAACCCTTATATGTTACCAAATCTAGCTAAAATAGAGCCAATGGGGGCAACCATTTGTCGTTACAAACGTTACAGTATGTTGCCATGGTGAAAAAAAAAAAAACGTTTGCCGCGGTAATATATCTGATGTCACAAAATGTTGTGTAACGATCCCTTTCAAATATTGCAACATTGTATTAAAATCGTGTAAAAACAGCCATTCTTACTCTATTTAAATGAATATGAGTATTGAAGTGAGGTGAGTTACAGATGGACTACTTGAATGCAGTGGTTGTGCTCATGCCCAGATACGTAGGCAGTGACTTCATACTCATTTTTCAGTGCACGTCCAGCGGCCGTCGCTCCTGTATAAGAATGGATATATCGCCAAGAAAACCAATATGCTATCATCTATTTGCAGTAGACGCCTAAAAAATGAATAGAGACATGTAAGGAAACGTATTTTATGTCAGTATTTGTCAGTAGACTGCTGTGATTTGGATGATTCGCTGTTAAAACACGTTTTTTTTTTTTTTTTTTTCATCCTAAAGCTGCGGTGCGTTCACTTACTATCATATTGCTTTAAAATGAAGACGGGCTGTATGAAATGATGAAGATGATGGACGCACGATCGATTGCAGATGGTAGGTTGTATTTTCTTATCGTTTGTATAAATTATCCGAGCTTGATATCTATATACATTAAGACAACAGTCATGTACATATTTCCTCTGGATTTCAGCAGACGCTCTGTGTGTGTGTGTGTGTGTGTGTGTGTGTGTTTGGGGGGGGAGAGGGGGGAGTAAGGTATAATTGGCCAAATGCAGTGGTGCATAGCTATAGCCTACTGTAGGTTGTGTCTAACATGTAGTACATCAAAGCTTCTTATTAAATATGTGCCTATTTACACAGGCTGATAATTTATCTACGCATTGGTCCCTTTATTCAACTGTGAATGTATTAAATGTGATCAGTATAATAGCTAATATATGACTGTATCCTTTGTAGCACTCTACCAAGGTGGCAGCAATGGCGGAGGCAGCAGATACTGTGATCATCATGTACTCCTTCTAAATAGAGGAATGAAGTTGAAATCGATGGCTTTGGGATCCTTATAAATTGTTAATAATACAATGAACACCACTGTTACACCATCAGACCTGGTGGATGTGCCAAAACAGCAGAACTTCAATGGCACCCTGGGCACACATACCCCATCAGGTTGGGCCGCCATCCACACTGCTACCTTGACCTTTTGCTCACTCCTCCTCATCTTCATCTTCTGCCTGGGCTCTTATGGCAATCTTGTGGTGTTCCTGTCCTTTTTTGACCCTGTGTTTCGCAAGTTCCGCACCAACTTTGACTTCATGATCCTCAACCTGTCCTTCTGTGACTTGTTCATATGCTGCGTGACCGCTCCCATGTTTGCGTTGGTGCTCTTCCTGGATGCAGGTGGAGGGGATGGTGTGTCAAAGAGTTTCTGCTTTGCCTTCCACTTGACCAGCTCGGGCTTCATCATCATGTCCCTGGAGACGGTAGCTGTCATTGCTTTGCACAGACTGCGCATGGTTTTGGGGCAGCAGCCCAACCGCACTGCCTCCTTCCCCTGCACGCTGGCCCTCACTGCCCTGCTGTGGACCTCCAGTTTCACCATGGCTGCCCTCCTCACCATGCGAGCATACCCACGTAGAGATGGACCCTGCTTGCCCCACTTTGGTCTTGGAGGTGGACAGGCCAGGGTTGTGTTGTATGTCTACCTGGCAGACTTTGCCTTTTGCGTTGCTGTGGTGTCTGTGTCCTATCTGATGATTGCTCAGACACTGAGAAAGAATGCACAAGTGAGGAAATGTCCCGTCATCACTGTAGATGCCACGTGCCCTCCACCCCCACCACCTCTCATTGCAGCAGGCTTTGAGAGCATGCAGTGTGCTGTTCAAGGCCCCTCTCTGTACCGTAACCAGACTTATAACAAACTGCAGAATGTTCAGACACACTCTTATGCGAACATGACCAACCAGCCTCTGGTTCCAGGGGCTGCCCAAGGAGCCACCTGCTGTCAGCTGGTGTCTACAGTCAACCTGGCCACAGCCAAAGACTCTAAGGCGGTTGTCACCTGTGTAGTCATAGTGTTCTCTGTGCTGCTGTGCTGTTTGCCGATGGGAGTTTCACTGGCACAGGATGTTTTGTCGCCAGAAAGTAACTTTGCACATTACCAGTTTGAACTGTGTGGCTTTGTGCTCATTTTTCTCAAGTCTGGCATCAATCCCTTTGTGTACTCGCGCAACAGTGCAGGCCTCCGCCGCCGTGTGTTGTGCTGCATTCAGTGGGCAGCACTGGGGTTTCTCTGTTGCAAGCAAAAGACTCGCCTACATGCGATGGGGAAGGGCAGCTTGGAAGTCAATCGCAATAAATCCTCCCATCATGAGACCAACTCGGCTTATGTACTGTCACCCAAGCCACAGAGGAGGCTGGTTGACCAGGCTTGCGGGCCTAGTCACTCCAGGGATTGTGCAGGTAGTCCAAAGGCCACAGGTGTGCGCAAACCTCGCCCCCCAAGTACTTCTACACCTATCAACACCCGCATTGAGCCCTACTACAGTATATACAACAGCAGTCCCTCTGCAGGGCCCAGCTCCCCCACCAGCCTGCAGCCTGTCAGCTCTCAGACATTTGCCTTTGCCAAGTCTTATGTAGCCATGCACTACCACACTCACCAAGACGCACTACAAGACTTTGAAAGCACCTCAGTGCACCAGATTCCCATTCCCTCAGTCTAATCAAAGAGCTGCTAAACAGAGGTTTGGACAGTTTCACCGTGGCTTTAGATTGAAATGTGAATCAAAAGAGGAATATGAAATCAGCCCATTTTATGTATTTGGAATCTGTATTAACCTTTTGTTCTCTTCTACAGTGAAAATACATGTTAAGTTTTCTTGAGTGGAACCAGAATTATACGCCTTGCCATGGAAACTAAAACCAAGCAATAGATTTGTAATGAAAGTGTCTGTTCCAAAAAGTTATGTACTGCTACTGAATTGACTTTTTCTTTCACAGGTATTGCATTTTCACATAAATCTGCCCCAGTGTTGCGCACGCATGTGCCATTATAACCCAAGACTCTGTAGGCTTTCATTGCAGCCAAAGACTGCAGTCGCTGGTTTCACTGCTGCCTTCTCTCTGGTTTAAGTTGCTGAGCAGTGATATCAGCTGCTGTAGTGTCGGCCTGTTATGAAACCCTGCACGGGCCCACACATGGCTGTCGATGGCATGTGGTAGCACTTTGATGGACTTTTGCTTCTTCAGAAAAATATATTTGTGAACCTCATACACTTTTCAACACAATAAATGTTTGGCAAGTGCAGTGGATGTGTGCTTTGACTTTTTTAACTGGAGCTAAAATGATTAATCGTTTTAGAGAAAAACAATGGGCATCTACTTTGATAATTGACTAATCGTTTCTCTCAAAAATGTCGAGCTTTCGGCGGTTTCAGCTCTTCAAATGTGAGTATTTCATGCTTCTATTTGCCATACATGATAGTAAAATATATTTGGGGTTTACTATTGGTCAGACATAACAAGACATTTGAAGATGTCCACTTGGGCTCTTTCTGCTACATATTTTAGACAAAACAATTAAAGTTAGTAGTTTTTGTTTTTCAGACCTCATATCTGAACACTGACTCATGTTAACTTAGACCTATAAAGAGATGATACCTCAGAGTAAAAAAATAGTTTCAATTGGCATTCCATGTCTTATCACTAACACTACATTATTTTCTCTTAACATGTACAAGTAAAAGCATTTGAACTACAAATTTGACCTTAAAAAGCATTTCACCATATATCCACATGACCTTATATTCTTTACATTATACATTTAAGTTACAGATGAAGCTTCGCAGACCTTCAGAGTCAGTCTGCCATTTTTTTCCAACTAAAAATGACTTACTTTGGGTATAAAATGATCTGCAGTAGCTTCTATTTATGATCCTTTTACAGGTGTAGTTTTTTCGTTTTTGTTTGGATAAATAAGAAAAAGTGGAAAAGACGATATAATATGTGCAGCATCAGCACCCTCTGGTGGTCTGAAATCTAGCATGACGACTGACTACAGTAGATGTCCTCCATTGGAGGATTAACATACTTCATGTTCTTTACAGGAGGGAAATAACAATGTTCTTAATTATAACCAATAAAAATACAAAATTAAAACTCAAAATATTATATATATATTTTTCCTGTGTGGTATGCAACACTATAAATGAGGTGTGTTCATGTTTTAGTTTTATTGTTTGTTTGTTTTTATCCCTGTGATACAGCAGTGATCAGGATCCCAGTGTGCATCTTCATAAAACCACAGAGTACCTCTCCTAGGAACCCACGGACATTCTGCATATCCTACAAACCCATATGAAATTTTTTAATCAACCGCTCACTTTTTGTTTCTAGTCCACAGCACCCTCGAATGCATAAGTTACACTCACTCATCCTGTAAATTAACACGGAACACATTCTCACTGCTGCTAAACATTTTCAGACTTGCCCCCCCTCCCCTATCCGCAAGTGCCACAGTCAGGCAGGTAATCTTTACATATCGCACACACACGCACACACACAAATACAAACCTTAAAGACAATAAAACCACCATTAATATTTTTGATTCCCCTGATAATTACAATTCCCCTGATTCATTACTCCTTTGCTTGCAATTTATCAACACAAAGTGAAGCATAGATATGACGTACAGGCAATAAATCCACTTTTATGCTCCTTGTGGAGTGAGGCATCTGGCCCTATTTCACTGTGTTTTCACAAAGTCTGAGCTAGCTTGCTGGATTAAGCTGTGATGTCGCATTGCCCATTGCACAGATCAGGGCATAGGCCATGCTTCATAGGCCAAATGAAGTCCAGCCTCAGGATCAAGTTTAACCTTGATTTTGGCTTTTAGCGCAGTGTCATGGGCATTTCTCTTCCTCCACCACACATCTTCTGTTTTATGGTAAGTGTCCTCCTTCTCTTTAAGTGCAACCTCTCTTCATCTGTTCTCTCTTTGTCCTTCATGCGCTATTGCTGTCATATCTTCTTTCTCAGTTTAGTTGGAGATTGACAGAAGTCCATGTTCATCAGCGGTGTCGAGAATCCTGCATATGACTGGAGATTCAACCTAGGAGAGGAAAAAAAAACAGACGTCACCTTGAATGTGATGCCAATCAGCTGGGTTGACCTCCTGGCTGTGTGCAAACTGATAGTTTGATATTACAAGGATTTTAAAGGCATTAACAATAATATTTAAATGTTCTAACAGTAACAATAATACTGTAGAAATGAGATTAAATTACATTAAAACAATCAAGAAAACAAACTATTCACAAATATTTTTATGAACAAATTAAAGGAAAGCTGTTTTTCAAATGCAGGAAAAAGCAGGTGGAACCAATCAACACTAACGATGGCTCAGTTACAGCAATTATATCAATGTAGCAATTAATGCTGCTATTAGTTACACCTGTGTTTGACAAGTTAAGATGTCTGATAAGAAAAAGGTTGATTCAACACAAGTTGCAGCGACTAAAATTAAATTTGTCATAAACTGTTACAGTTGGAATGGCATTTTCCTTTAAGCTAAATAAAAGCACTCTAGCTGAGGTTCATCATTAACCCGATACACTGCTACTAAGCATGTGTTTTTATTTCAGTGACTGTGACTCATTGGTTACTAATCAACTTACCCCAAGGATGTACTGACAAGTCTGAGGCTCCAGCATGTAGACAGTGACAGCATGGGGAGACTCGGACTCCTTACATCTGACGGAGAGATGAAAAATGAGATGAGTGAATCAGCTGGGAAACATCAGGGTATTGTCTTACTCATGTGTTGACTTGGGGCAGTGACCCCCCCCTCCACCCCCATGACTGTTCACTCACTTGAGCTTAACAATGACCTGCCTGGGATTCCCTGTCAGATCACACACATCCCCGTGGCCGTAGAAGTGGGAAACCAACCTATTGTGGAGAAAATGAACAGAGAGAAAAATCAGCTGTATTCTCAGTAGTTTAATTTACATCCACGCTGAGGTTCAAAAATATGAATGGCCTACTTGACTTTCTGCACTCCATCATCTTTGAGCTGGTAGGACCGTGCGACATTCTTCTTGGCCCACTCAATGTGCTCCTTAGCGTTCCAGCTCCCGACCACCACAGTGTTCTTTCCTTGCTCTTTTTCCTGGAGCAGTGAGGAACATTTTGATTACTTTGCAAATGTTAATGCTAACCTAATATTATAATCATACAAATATAAATGTTCTGCCCACAAACATTTCCATATTTGATAGCCAAGTAGAGCTGAAACAAATAATTCATAAATCAATTAAAATGGCTAACTATTTGGAGAATTGTTGTATTGATTCGCTGTTCAAGAAAAGACTGAAAAAGTTCTCTAGCTTCTCAACTGCGGGGACTCACTTTTATTTTTCTACTTTTGTCCTAGGTATTAATAAACTGTCTTTGGGTTTTGGACTGTCAGACAGAACAAGCAAACTTGCAAGAACTTGGGCTTTAGGAAACAGTGATGTGGTATTTTTAACAGTTTTCTGACTTTTTATAGATCAAATGATTAATAAAATAATTGGCAGAAAATAACTAGTTGCAGTTCTCCAGTCAAATTTAACAGATTAAACTGATACTAGAGTTAGTAGATACTACAGAACAAGGTGGGACTTACCTCATGGTACTGATGGACATGCTTTCCGTAACAGAATTCATATTTCCACCACCCTACTCCCTGAAAAACACACATTAAGATAATTACATGTCACTGAATAGTTTAGTTTAATAGTTTAAACACTGCTCAGGTGCTATAGGTGAACACGCCTCACCCCATGCAGACAGTACGAGCCACTGAGGAACTCCTTGATTAGCTGGTCATCGGTCAGACGAGAGATGTGTGTGGTGCCGACAGTGACCTGGGTCTGACCTCCAACAGTCATGGGTTTGTGAGTGGAGGTGAAGGCCTCCTCTCTCACTGGTGGTGTCTCCTCCTGTAACAAGTCACAAAAATATAATAAAGCCGGGTGTTGTCGGGAAAACCCCTCTGTCGTCTTTCTGTGCATGGCTCACCTCTCTGATCTCAGTGGTGGCACCGAAAGGCGGTTTAAGCTGCTCCTCTTGCTCTTTATCCAACTGGGCGAGCCGCTGAGGCCGCAGAGGGGAGCCTGCCAGAGCCTGGCAGAAGATGGCATTCACCGGGGAGGACTTGAACCTTCAACGGATATATGTCAAGTTTAGAAACAATCAGATGTAAGCAGGAATCTCATCTGCTGGAACAGAATTCCCAGGCATATTCCTGTGAGCACAACATTTAAATGTAGCCATTATGATCTACCTGTATTTTGGGTGTGAACAGAGCAGCGGTGTCAACACCACCACCTCATATTCACAGGTAGTGACCTCAGCGACAGACAGGATCTCATGCTTGGCCTCGGGGTGACAGATATACAGCACAGCCGTGGAGCGGGCTTGGTTCTGTTTCAGCACACAAGGAGTCCCATTTCCCATCTCCAACGAGAAGTAGGGAGTCAGCTGACCTTCTATGTTCTTAGTGGGCGCCTGGACACCAGCGGGTGGAGTGACGGAAACAGAAAAGAGACGACAAATGTGAGAAGTGACAGCGAGCTTGGCAAACGTGGTTTGTTACTGCCGTTTTATTGTTATACTTACTTCTGTTTCAGCTGATGATTTGACATTTTCTGCCTCTTCAACTTTATCTGAAAAAATAATTTCCTAGCTTTAGCACAAGGAAAAGACCAATACACCAAATAACATATAAATCACATAACAACACATACAATGACTTTTGCAGGGACACTCACCTGTCTCTGTTGACTGGCTCTTCTGTGCCATATTACCCAGGAAGTACTCCTGAACACTAATCTTCTATGAAAAAAAAAAACACATGATTACTGCCTTTTCATTCATGTCAGCTGAACATTATTTTACCCACTCAAACACTGACCTGCCCAGTCTCCTTCTCTTCATGATACTGTCTTATATGCTTTCCATGGCATACTTCATATGTCCAGTATGACTCAATCTGTAATGTTGGCAAGCCAAGGTAAAGTTAAGGGTTCAATTTAGCAAACATGGTCAGCACCACAGTGAAAACAACTGTTAAGTCATGCACCGCTAATGTAGCGTGAACACAGTTTCAGTCTCTCCACTTAGAGAAGGAGGGAAATTAGATGAGAATGAAACCTGAAAGTCTCACCCTGTATGAACAGCTGCTTCGTTTGAAAAGTGGCTCCAGCAGTTCAGCCGGACTTGGTCCGCTGTACTCCTTACTATCATCCTAAAACAATAAAAGACACCAAACAAAGAGTAAGAGAGATAAGGCAGCGTGGGGGAACTGTGTCAGTGAACACAGGAGCAATAAAGAAACAACAAAATAAAACCTGGCTGGACTGAAACGACATTGCCATTTATTTTCAGCAGACTGTTCAGTATTCCTTCTATTATAGGAAAAACTCCTCATTCAGTCACAATCCTTCATGAAATAAAGCTTAGAAATAAAGCAAGCAGTCCTGCACCTGTGAACTGAAATGGTTAATCCTGCTTACCTCGTCTCCAGGTGTCAGGGAAGGCAGCAGACATTTATACTTCTCCTTCTCTGTTGTTGTCATAATGACAAAGTCATCTTCCTTGTAAAGTGCACCTGAAGCTGGCTGAAACACACACACACACAAACGTTTGTTACTTCAACTGTAGTGTCGGGTACGGAGGAAAGAGGAAACGAGCTCACTTCACAGCTGCATCTCTCTGTCCACTTACAGTATTTGTTCCTCAAAAAAAACACAGTGCTGCTAAAGGAGGAAGCTTACCAGCGTGAATTCAGGCCCCGGCCAGGTGATTTTGAAAGGTATTTCGTCTGTAAAGGAGGGATACCCCCCTCTGTTTGCTGAGACGCCGCTACAGACCTCCACCAGTCCCCCGAGAACCACCATCAGCAGCCCGGCCATCATCTCTCCTATCCGGCTGCTGAGCTCCTAAAGCCCGCTCGTCATGTAAGATAACAGTCTGTTCACCTCACACTAACAGGCGGCCTGAGCGATAACCGAGAAGCTATGCAAAGTCCGAGGAAGTCTATTTTGACAGATGTCGGATATGACTGTTAGAGACGGTTGTCAATACAGCAGAAAATACAGGAAGTGAAATGTTTACTTGCCACGTCGTGTTCCGGCTGTGCGTTGGGCTGAAATAACAGCAGCACCCTCTAGTGGCGACATGCGTTATTGACAGAGAGAGACCGGAAAAACAAACTAAACTCATCATGCTTTGAAATTTGGGAGTTATGGCAGCAGATCTAAGACCAACTTTCAATTAAACAACAGAGGTAATATAATATTATATTATATACTGCTGAATCACATCAGAAATGTGGCAACACAACATCAAACACCGCTGAGCAAGTTTCCCCAAGGACTCAACAACTATGTGAACTACAATGAAAGTTCAGTTAAATTTTATTTTTACTGTGCAGGCTATGTTACTCGCAATTTCTAATATCTTAACATTTTTAAATCTACAAAGTAATTGTGCAACATAAGGTAATGCTACGTAGCCAAATTCTGTTAAAATCTGTGTATTTTAAATGTTAGTGGACATCTCAAAATGCCCTAAAATACCAAATATGTCAAGCTAGATTTGGGAAAATATGTATACAATTTGTGGAATCAGATGATTTTTCTATCCGTGAAGCTAAAACGGGTAAACTAGACGTTAAGGTGTTAATGAATGCTGAAATATATATCATCTGAATTAAAAAACAAAGAAAATACAGTGTAATATAACTTATATCTATTACAAGCCAGTGTAGAAACAAGTGTGAAATTTGTGTGGCAGGTTATTCAATATTTTATGAGCCATAAAGGTAAAAGAGATCAATCTCAATCATTTATTGCTTTAATTTTCTGATGATATGATCTGAAATGATGATGGTGAGAGTAAACACGTGTTGTCTATCTCAATATGCGTATTCATACAAAAGGCAAATGAATGTAGTTCACCAAAATGAAACACAATTTGAGGTATCTGATTGAAAAGGGCTATATAATAAACAATGGGTATCATGTGCTTCTCTAACTGATCAAAAGGTCAATAATGTAGATACTTCACAGATCTGAGACAAATATACTTCTGTTGCACACTGAAACACAATTTCTCATATGTTTTGCTAAACCTGACTAAAAGAAAGGCAGGCAAGCCTCATCTCTGCCTCCCAGTGGATGGATTCAGAAGTTTAATTGTGTCAGTGTGTGTCCTGACTACACTGAGTTGATGTTTTAGGGTGTCACACAATTATGTTTATAAGGACTCCATACAGAACTGATGAAAGACAGTATGAAGAGACAAAGTCACACAATTCTTTTAAGAAGCTGATTTACAGAGCATTTCCTGGATATTTGGTTGACTTATACACAAGGCAATGACAAGAGCAGCTCTGTGCCAACGTGCAGTGTCCTTACTCTTTTATCCCGAGACTCTGTTGATTCAGCACTGCTGTGTGTTGAATGACAATAAATACTCTTCCCCCAACCTGAACAGCTCACATGGAAACAGCTCTCAGTTAACAGATAATTTAACACACAGACCTTGAAAATATGTGGTGTTGCATTTCACTGTCAGGGGGAAATGTAGAGAGCGCCTTGGACTGATGGAAACCTGAGGTGGGCATTTTTCCACCTGTTGGTGGAGCTGTTGATATGAGAATGTGCAGCACAGGGTCACGAAGAAAGGAGAGATATTGTAACAGGTTTTTAAAAACAAAGAGTGAGAGGATGGTAGGAGGAAGAGATATGGAGGAACGGGGATGGATACAAGCAAGAGAGACCATCCACCCTTTTCAACCACTCCCCTCTACATACATACATACAGCTTGTACTCACAGCTTTCTCCTACATATGGATGCAATATTTATGTGCACTAGTATGTGTGCATATAGTATGTACTGCATGCGAAATATATTAGATAAAATAGATTAGATAATAGGTAAGTAGACAGACAGAAAGAATATACTTTGTTTCCATGGTAACTAATATTTCTGCCATTGAATTTTGATATGGTCTAATAGGGTTAGATTTTTTTTTCTTGGCATGTAAACAACATAGGTGGAAATTATCATGTTTCTCTAAAAATAAGGTTAAAAACTATATATATATATATTTTTTTTTTTTTACATATATATATATATATAGTGTGAAAATTCTTGACCTTGGAAAGAAGAAATAAAAGTTCTTAGCTCAAGGTCCCATTGCAAGTTTATTCTGGAGCTTTCAAAAGTATCTCACAGTCTTCCAAAGTTTTTCTCAGCTGTCATGGAGTTGACTCAGTTGTCAGTTGCCATAATAATTGAGCAAATCTGTTTCAATCTGTTGAGGAAGACCATAACATCCTGTAGTCAATGGACCATTAGTCTAGATTACACGATTTTGTTGTTAAGCAATACCCAGTGGTATTTTGGAAAACACATGTAATAAGACGGATAAGATAGCTAACACTGTTGTGCCTGTATGATAAATCTATTCCTTGCAGCTGTTAGCTAAACAAAAACTGGATCAGGGGGAAACAGCTAGCTAAGCATTGTTAAACAGCAACACTTTGGTTGTTGTAATGATTACACAAATGAGATATAACATGTTAATATCGGTATATTTTGCTGCCACAGTGTACAGACATGAAAGTGTTGAGCCATTTTTTTAAAACAGAATTTATAAGTTTTTATAGTAATGCCTAATATATAAAAAGAATAATAGGAAAAAATGCATGTTTTCATACAGAGCACAGTTATACGTTTTTTTCATTTTTAATGGTCCTTCAATAAATGGAGATAATGAGTGTCCTGAGACCTAAAAAGAATTAGTATTGGAGATACAAGCAGCCAAAGTGAGTCAAACCTTTAGTGTCTCTTCTTCTGTGGTTGTTCACAGACTTTTTTGATGCCTGACTGGCAGGAACTTACATGAACTCAGCACTTTGAAATGAGCGTTTTCATTTATTTTACTGCCATCCATGAGGTGAACTTGATTTGCATAGATGCCTTCCACATACTCTCACCTTATGCATAATTGATTCAACTGTCATCTCCCCAACCATAATAACATCATTCCAAAGGGAGCAGAGAGAAATGAATCTTGACATTTGAAGGTCTCGAGCGAGATTAAGATATCTCCTGAGCTGTCACCCAAAAATACACATAGAATATGTCAGGCGACAGATCAATATTGTCACTTTTGTTAGAATTTCTTAATGATATTCAACATTGATTTCAGTTAAGTATTTCTACGTGTTGTATTTCTTTTGTATTTATATAGGTTGCTAAAAGTTTTTTCTTCCTAACAACACGTAAAATGAATCAGTTATAGTTCATTGTAGTCTTCACATTAATGTTGCACACTTGACAAGCGCATTAACATCATCCTGCCTTTTCTCTGCTGCATAAATCACACAGACTCAATTTGTGTACTGATTTTGTTGGAGTGATGAAAAAAGGCTCACACTGTCAAACCATTTTGAATAATCTTCCACAAACTGGGAGGTGTGTTTACCAGCTTAACAACCTAAGTGTCAGAACATGTGGCATGCATCCTGATATCCATTTTAAAGCATGCTTGAGCAAACTCTCCTAGTTCTGTCTGCGGTGCATGTACACAGCTGTCACTCATGCACCTGTTGTGTTCGAGGCAAACTAAAACACTGTGTTACGGGCTAAATGAATCTTGTAAGGGAGCTACTACTTGAATAAGTGATGCAAAGAAGCAAAACAAAGTCAACAAAGTCAGTGGAACATGAAAGAAATGGATTTAACCATGCCAGTGGATCAGAGCGCTGCTCTCCACATCCCTGCAGAGAAAGTAATGAGAGAGTATTTTTGTTTGGATTGATCTGGATGGGCTCCAGGCATTCACAGAGCTGGTTGTCACTATTTGGCTGTGATTCAGACTCAGGTTTTGTATGATAATATAACACAGGAGTCAGTGGAGACAGACCATCTTTGCAACACTGAATACATATTAATGGCAGAGGGCCCATGATTAAATGTATATAGTATAGGACCTCAAGTTTTACATCAATTAAATGTTGAGGTTACAGTGCTTCGTTTCTTTTTATTTGGATGTGATATTTTGTGTTTACAGTCAGCCCTTTCTTCCAGAAAGCTTCCAGCTTGGGGACACCTCCAATTACAGTTTTCTTCGCAACTGAAGCAGCCCATCCAACCATGACCATTCTCAGAGCTGACCATGGATGTTTATGTAAATACTGTTTGCATTGTCTGAGCTTTAAGCTGTTTCATAGAGTCTTCAGAGATGCTCTGCCTGAATACAAAAGGCAGCGAAACCCCTGAAGTACATTTTGTCTATAAGCAAGAACAGAAAGTGGGTTAACTACTTGAAAATGCATCCTAAGCAGTGAGCATAAGCTAGAAGAGCTTAGGGAAGCGAGAGAGACTGAGACTGAAAGTCATTTACTGTTTCTTCACAGTTTGAGAGTGATTGGCAAAAATTCTGCAAGGTAAGAAACAGAGCTCTTGTTAGACTGGATGGAGAACGGATCAATATTAGCACTTGAGTAGCTAGAAATGCTGGAAAATCCGAGCAGGATTAGAAAGTAAGCCAGAAAAAGATTATATTACATCTGGAATCTTAAAAACAAAACATGAATATTCACTTCAACTACTACTGTATAATGCATGTTGGTATTTGCTGAAAAATAAATTCCTAATGTATATCTAACATGCTAATCAAGCTTTGTTGGCTCCAAACAACATCTATGCAATGTTAGACACAAGGTACTGTATCTTTTACTTTTTCTTCTGAATTTAAATCATGTCTGAAAAAAATCCCTCTGCACCCACATAAACTATTGACAGAGCAAAAAAACACATCCCTGTCTCAACACATCTTGCCAATGAGTAGTACAGTATGTACTGCATTTACTGAGTCATTTATATTCGATTGGCTGCTTTGGCATTATCGATGCAAAGAAACCCTACACAATCCATCATCATTTGAATGCAGTCACAAGATCTCTTTGGCACCAATTTGGACCGCAGATGGGTTTAATTGGCTGAGATATGTGAGAGATGATGGCTTCTTCCATTTTATGTATGAGCACACTGTTGGCTGATGTGTAAAGCATTTGGATGACAACTGATAAAAATGAGAAGATAAACATAAAATGATAACTAAGAAATGATTTTAAGGCTAAAGATTAATAATTTTAACCTTCAGTATGTGTGTTTCACATTTAAAGATCATGAAAAATAAACTACAAGAAAATAGACATCCACACTAAATATACAAAGCAACTATTACAAATGATTGATCTAACATAGCATGACATGACGTAACGTAACGTAACGTACTGTAACGTAACGTAACATAATGTAATGTAATGTAACGCAATTTAGCATAGCATAAGATAGCTTATCATTGCATAACAAAATAACATGACACAGCAGCATAGCAAAACATCACATAACTGTGGCATGAGTGAAACATCAGACTCATACTGAGAAGTTTCAGGCTATAATGGTTATGATGTACAGCTGATACCCAAACAGCTGATGCATGAGTCACTGGTTGTGAAGCATGAATGAAATAGGTGATGAGAACCAACTAATGGAGCACAACTCAATTGTCTGAACTAACTCTATACTTCATATAATGTAACATAACACACAAAATATATAAAATATACAATGTATAAATACAACTGCTCATCTGATACTGACTACATGAGTCTACTGCAGGCACTACACTGATGCTAAGTTAAAGTTAAATCTTGATGAAGTCTAGTCGAGTTCTATGAGCCTGTGGTCTAACCATGAGAAGTGGTGTAGATATTTAATCTTTTGAAAGGTTTCACATTTATAGTGAACCATATGTATTAGTATGCATGTCACAAAATATTGTAGGCAATAAGTGATCATTGTACTTAGTATGCAGAGCATTCCCCTCTATTACACTTTGTTCTAATGCTCTTTATATCTACTGAGAGTGACTCTAATTGATTAAAAATTGAGGTTCATGTCCTGACAAAAAAATTAGTAGGTAGTTGACAAAACACATTTCCATGATGCACATCATTCTGTCTGTTATCTGATTCATCCAGCTGTATTTGGCTTTGTAAAAATAGAAATACTAGTATTATACAGCCTTGCGCTGTTCCTGTTATCCCATGGGACCCAGTGCCCTTCGATGAATCTTCTTTCACTTCCACCATATGCAATACTTACTTAAGTATACTTAACTCACTTATTTCTCTGTTCTACACCAGAACATAAAATACAGACAAAAATACAAACAGTAGTGTGCACAACTGTTGCAGCTCCAGTGCTGTTTTCAATTATCTTTTAACACTACACGCTTTCTTTTCAGCCTCCAAAGTTTTCCTAACTTCATCCCTAACATCAGTTTGCCAGCAACACACAGCACATACAGCACACAGTCAACTATTTAGTAAACAATGTGCGGTGTTAACACTCAGATGAAAAAGACATGCTGAAATTATATTGGCAGGCTGGTATCACACTGCCTCTTTTCCAAATGGCACAAGAAATCTGACCTTTTCATGATCTCAGCGCTGTCAAAAGATGACCTTTGTGCACAGCATCACATAGTCAATGTGTATGAGTTGGAGTCTTTCGACAAGGCACAAACCTTGCTTTTTCAGAATTGCTTGTCAGTAGTAACATTGTGAGCAAAATAATAAAAAACAGCAATTTTGATGTTATGACTTGACCATATTGCCGACCACCACTGTTATTCAAATCCCAAAGTCCAGTTTGTCTGACAATAATTTGGTGTCTTTAGCAGGTTTTGGTTAGAATCACAGGAAAATGTCATTTGGCATTGATAGAGGCAACAACCGAGTCTCTAGTGAATAAAAGAAAATTCAATTCAACACCCACATAAAATCTGTTAATGTTTTTTTTTTTTTTCCAGGACATTTTCACACCTCTTTTCAGGGAGTTGAGAAACTTAGTAAATCAATAAACTTCTGTTATACTTCTTGGTTTGTGGGTGTAACCTGAGGGAATTGCCGGAGAAGGAGGAAGAGGTTGAGAATGGGCAGCTTGGCTTCCCCGGTGGGTCAAGGTGAGTCTGTTAGCCTGATGGCTTGTTCACTCTGCAGATGTCACCTGGTCATTATCCTGAGGCAGCCATCTGCCAGTTGGTCCTACAGGGCCTGGCCACTCAGTCTTCTGGGCCCTGTGTGACTGGCAGGATCCATGCTGCTTTCTTTTCTATCCTGACCTGCTACTCACCTGCCTCCAGTGTCCAAAAGGCCAGGCTGGTCAGGCCTAGAGGGAAGACAGAGGACACACACAGAGAAACAAAAAAGCAAGCTTTGAAGTCTCTGCCACAATGTAAACTGGGATAAATTAATGATGCATCTGCAGTTTTTACCTGGGCTCCCCTCACAGCTGACTGCTTGGCTTCTCACCCTCAGTGCTGCTGGGATGCAGAGGTATGCTGCCAAAATAAACTCCAGCCTCCCTGCTCACCAATTTTACTTGCTGGTGGTTTTATCTAGAAAGTGCTTGACATGATTATTCTGTCTCTAAAAAAATCATCTATTGAGAGAATCCTGAGATACTTAAGCTAACGAAGGGAGTCATTACATCACAAAGTTAATTGTCAGCCCTTAAATCTTCTAGAAAGTGTCTTGCAGTGGGTAATTATGTTTGAAAATTAGAGCCTTACTTTTGGACACACTTAATCATGCCCCCCTTAAAGATGTTGGATTTGACTGTGACTTCTGCTTTTAAGGTGCAATTTTGACTTGATAGGGTTTCAAGTTAACCTTCTCATCATGGCTCATTACAATTAGATTTAATTCCTGAAGTGTGGAAAGCAATCTTTTTGGATGTCACTGAGAAATGAATTGGATTCTTCAACATGTTCATTTGTTGCCCATAGGCCAGGTTACACAGATGAATGTGTTAATACAAACATGCGCATTTGTATGAAATTAGACTTGTTTAATGGCTTTTCTAAGAGTGAGGTGAGAATGTCAAAGCTAGAACAATCTGCATAGAACCAGAAATGTAAGAAAGACCATTTGTAATTCTAGGGGGAGTTATAGCCTTCAACTTAAGAGTTTTGACATCACAGTTGCCCCAAACTTTTTGACCTGTTTGAAGCAGCACCTCCAACATGGAGGTGGCCAGCGCTGCATATTTTCCGCTCCCCAACAGCACTTTGGAAACCTATTGCTGAGGCTCCATCCATTCTTTATACTGTCATTGGTTAAACTAAACTTAGCTAAGCTATGCTAGTGGCCTCATGGCTCTGAAATAAATGCATGCATTATGGTATCAATCTTCTCATCTCGCTCTTGGAAAGAAAGTGAAAAGAAAAGTTCCCAATTAAATATTTCTTTAATCTATTTGAAGCCTATAGTAAAAAATATATTTAACCATATTTAACTTTTAAATTCAGTTCATATGAATGTTTTACTTGTTCTTGGCTAAACTAAAATAGTACATTAGCTGCATAGCTGTATATTAAATGAGATGCAAATGCTCTCACAAACAGCTTGTGTGTGATTAACTATATTTTATGTTTTAATTCATCACTGTCAATAAGAGAAAAAGTGTTCCTGAAATGAGAACTGACAGAGGGGCGAACGTTTGCTGAGAGTGGATTTTAGCTTGTTCAGACCAGAGAAGAGAAATGCTTTGTCCACTGTTAAAGCTAAAATTATTTTTAAAAAACTACTTTTCGTTGTCAAGTGGCAGCACAAGTGAAGTACTTTCATCTTGTAAAAAGTTCTTTTCCTCTTTGACCTGTTTCTCTCTTCAACAGTGTTTAGGTCAAGCACTTTTTTCTCAGTCCCGCTGTGTCACACATGCTGATATCAGGGACTATTTGAGGACATATTCACAGGTAACCTATCAGATAACACCCATAAACACACTCATCTTCTGCCTGCCAGTAATGTCCAGGAGGCTTTCAATTTTTTATCATCTCCACACTTTCATCATTTTGCCACAAAATACCTTTACGGTATAACACACACACACACATACACACACTTGCACACCTTTGATCTTGTAGCCTCTGTGATTCTTCTTTTTCATCCTCGACCCAGTTTGAACTCAGGACCTGCAGTAATGTGCTGGACATGAATGGTTGCGTGGGCAATCTGCTCCTCCTTTCCTTCTGTTGTTTTTTTTTTTTTTTTTTTTTTTGGATCAATTATGCTGTTGTTCTGTAGGACGGCACACCACAACTTGCGGCTTGGCTGCATTTCCAGACCCTTATATAGAAAGGAGAACCATGATTGTGGGAGGCCCACCCTCTAACCTGCCTGTACCTCTGGCAGCAAGAACAGGCCAGCTGGTACTGTCAGCAACCCTGACAGATGACCTGCTGAGCAGATACTTTTAGCTCATGATTCACCCATCATTATACAAATATACAGTATAATGTACAATGTACTGAAACAAAGGCCTCTCTTGTTACAGTAGCACCCACAAAGTGCCTTTCTTGCAATTTTGTCCTGAATACCTAAAAGATTTACTTAAAAGCTCATTTGTAAAGCATCATGGGCCATTTTGGGCTTTGTTTTGTTGTTGTTGTATTTTATTCAACACTGTTCATGTACACTGGAGCTGAATTTGAAAAAATGATTTCAATTATAAATGATAAATACTGTGTTTGAAAAGCTGAATAAAAGGGAAGAATTCATGCCCATTTTCGACACAAGTTGCAGCAATTTTTGCAGCAGGAATGTATTGTTGAAGAGGAAGAAATACTAAATGTCGCCACAAACAATAAACCATAATATAATGTAGCCACAAGTCATGTTGTGTTTTATTTCAGAGCACTTCCTTCAGTGGAAACATGCTCTCTTACAGTATGTCTTCGCTATCACTGTTACAATCGCCACCCACGCAGATAACCTATGGCTGGATGCCATATAGTTTGTGCCCATTCTGGAGGCTGTTAAATGGCATCGTGAGAAAAGTATGAAGCATAATGCAGGTTGGGGGTGTTAAGGTGCCAAAAAATGTAAATTAAATCATGCCATGCAGAGTACAGATCACAGATACGAAATGTCGATGTTTCTTTCCAGCTGTACTTGAAGCCCTTAAAGTCTCAAAGGAGACAAATAAAAGAATACAATATTTTTCATTTGCGTTGTAATGTCTTGGCCATGACCCATACATGTTCTAGATAGACTGTAACATTTTCTAATCCTACGAATGACTTCTGTAGAAGTCAAAACTAGCAAATGTGTTTTCACACAAATGTATTAAGGTTGAACTGAATTGATTTATTAAGCATTCAGTCTCTGTCTGACTCAGTCTGAAAATGTGTGCGAGAGGATGGAATAATTTACTGCAATTGAATTTTATTAGATTTTTACAAGACTCAAGCCAATTAGGACTTAGTTAATTAACATTTTTCAAGTGTATTGCACTGCATTTATACTGTATGTATCCTGGCTCCTAATGTGTATGAACATGTAGATGAATCTCTGCTCTGCACAGCAGCCATAAAATCCCCTCCTGTATTAAAATGCTGTCTGTTTAAATAATACGCTGTCTGTTTATATGACGTGATGTGATCTGACACTTTATTCAATATGAACAGAGATCACTGTGAGCAAAGATTGAATTTGAACTGCATAAATATGAATTTATTGAGCTTACACTCAGCGGCAGAGTTTAAATTTTTGAATGCAGCCCCATTTGAAATTGAAAGCAAATACTTGAAATTGAATGTGACAATTATTGAAATTAACCAACTTTACCAACAATTACAGTCCAATTCATATTCAAATTCCTTTTATTCAGACTGAGCTCTGAGCGGCTGAACATCTGGAAGGAACTTTTGTTCCCTGAGTGACTGGAAGACAGCTGCCTCCTCGAAGGCTGCCGACAGTGGTCTGACACTCCTCACTTAGCCAACTGCAAGCCATGTGGCAGTGTGCCTTTCTCATCTCCTCAGCCAATGTACAAATCTTCTTTTCACTTGGTGAAAGGGATGCAAATTGCATCTTACAGCTACTAATATTGTGAACGGAACTCTTGTGGGTTTATTACCTTGCATATAAAACTGTGTCCTGCCCCCTTGCAGGTGCACGTTTTTTTTTCTTTTGGTATGTTTGGACAGTAGGTAAGTTGTGTAGCAAAATGGCTGGAGTGCACACATGGACACCATTAAAGTACAGTATAAAAAATGGAAACAAAAGGGGTTGATTTCTAAAATACAACAAAGAGACACTAGTGGTAACTAAGTGTAGAGAGTAGGACAATTGTTGGCTGAGGCGATGAGTAACACACAATGCCATGTGGCTTGAGGTTGGCCAAGCGCTGTTAGCTCACAGTTGGCAGCTTCGGAGGAATAAGGTGGCTTTAAATTGACTTTAATATCTGCCAAAGTGAAGTCTCAGTTCAAGCCGTTCAGGCAATTTATTTCGAATACTCTGCTCGTACTAGGTGCGGATGCAAAGTAAATTTAAGCCATTAGACTAAATGGGGCATAATAGAAGACAAAGAAAACATCCACTCTAGGTTTTGTTCTTGTTTGGACTTTTTACCTTAACCTTTAACTTTATTTAACTAAGACATTAACACGGAGAGAAAATACAACCTAAATGTAACCACAACAGACAGTTGAGGACAAGGAAATTTATTAGAGGCTAACAGAGGTGACCTTGGGATGAATGCAGGTTGTCAGAGATAAATCACTGCATACTGAACAATATGGAGGTTCTTCAAAGTACTGATAACGTTGAGAATATTCTGTTTTACAGTTTTAAGCAGGATAGATTTATTTCCCATTTGTGTCAAAGAAGAAAGACTAATTTCCTTTGCCTACAGGGTTTGTCAAATGAGGACATAAATATTCTCTCAATGTTACAAGTAGACATAACCAGTATTGTACTATCATCTTTCTCTGTGTAGGTGTTCTGATGACAGTAAATGTGAGATTAACTTAGTGAACCTATCGTGTTTGTTTACACTTAATTTCACAGTAATGCACACCAACAGTTTTAAACGAGGACCCACTGCAATCTGCTTATAATTTAAAGATAAGACCCGCTGAGACTGATTTGACACGGTATCTAAAAAGCTTGCTTTGTACCAGATGCAGACCCATCGGAGCTGATTTACAGGCAGAGATTACAGTACAAAAAAAATTTACTCAGACTAAAGGCCTTGAATGATTTTGTTCAGGTGTGCAGACAGCATTCATACAGATATGGGATACAGTGAATAATACATGAGGGCTGCACCGCAGTTAAACCACATACGTTTATTTAGCTCTGTTTACATGTTTTATGATATCGGCATTGATTCAGTAGTTATCTCTTTAGAGGCATCTGCATGTGAAATTAGTTCTCTTGGCTCACTAAAGCAGAGGATCAATAAGAGAATTGTTAAATACACTCAGGAATGGTTTATTGAGCTTCCCAAGATCCTAAGTAAAGTCTCTGATGTGCTCATTTGATCACGGATGTACAGAGCCTAGGCAAATGTCAGCAGCATAAAAGCAACTGTTGGGAAAATCCAACACATGGAAGCTGCAGCTCTCAACTCACTGGCAATGCGCTCATTTGTTTCTCTAAGGAGATCAGCATGTTCGTGACGATATCCACAACACCTGTAACAACACACATGTAAGATGTAGCACAGATGCTCATGGTATCGGAGCTGCACGTTGCGGTTCTCTACAAAGAAATGTGAAAACAATAGCCCAAGTGCAATATGGACACTTGGAAATGTTATACATTTTATCACAGATGGGTATATGGTATAACAACTGTATGTGGATTTTTACTGTTTTACTGTAGCAAAAAAACATGAAATTCATGCATTGTTGTATAAAACCAAGGAGCCATTTCTTGTAATGTTCTGCCTGCTGTATGAAACACACTGTGCAGGGCTTATAGAGCTGTGCATGGTATAAAGAGCACACACTGTAATTCCCTTAAGCACTGTGCATTACAAAAGGCTTTATAAGTAAAAACCCCAAGCGATCCACCAGGAAAAACAAAGCTCATTTCTTGTTGAAGAGCTGTGACCACCTAAAAACAAATAAAAACAAGAGGATCGTTAATGAATAAGATGTGCCAGTACAGTCACACCGGTCAGCGCTCTGTCTTAATATTGATTTAGGCTCTGACATTAAAGGTAAGGCAGGTTTATTTGCATTACATCTTTCAATAACAAGGTAATTCAAAGTGCTTTACATAAGATATAAAATCATTAAGAGAAGAAACACATGGTAATATAAAAAGACACAATGAAATATGATTTAAAGGACCAGTGTATAAGATTTAGTGGCATCTAGCAATGTTGTTGCTGATTGCAACACCATCTATCCAGACTGCAGCAACATTTCGGTAGCTCAGTCCATACAGACTTGTTTTGGGAACCGGAGGACGGCCTATTCAAGTCCAGCTTGGACCAGAGTATGGAATGTGGACTGGTAGCTGGAGAGGTGCCAGTTCAACCCCTGGGCACTGCAGAGGTGCCCTTGAGCAAGGTAGCAAACCTTTAACTGATCCCAGGCAGCCATGATGTGATTGCCCATTACTCTACCATCTCTTCACATTTGCACGTCTATAAACCCTTTGTAGTATGTGTGGTTGTATTTTGGGCCCATATTCGTAAAACGTGAGTGAAAAAAACAAAACATTTTCCCAATAAAGTTCATCTTCTTCTTTTACACTAATGAAAACATAGTCCTGCATAAAACAGGAGAATAAAATGCAGTGGAAAAAATGAATGAGTAGCCCCATTTTATTTAATTGAAGCTAGTGGCAAACAGAAAAGTCTTGATTTAACAGAAGTAACAGTTAGAGCAGATCTCACGTTTTCTGGGAGTTTGTTCAGCATATGTTGTGCATCAAAACTGAAAGCTGCTTTCACTGTGTTAATTTAGTCTCTGTGGACAGTAAGTAGACCTGTCCCAGACGAACTGATAAATCTGCATGGTTCATAACGGAGCAGCAGGTCAGAAATGTAATTTGGTCCTAAACCATTCAGTACTTTATAAAGCAGCCGCAGTATTTAAAGCCAATTCTCTGACACATTTATCCACTGGAGCAATATAATCCACTCTCCAGGCTGCAGCTTGCTGATCGACTTTTAAAGACACCTGTGATTCTTAATATTCTCTTAAAGTCGGTGTAAAGGCAATTCTGAGAATTCTTTGAAAATACATTACATATGTTGGAAAACAGTTGCTGAAAACATGTGAAAAGACTTCCTTCACCAGTTTTCAGTCCAGGATTTTTTGGGCCGCTTTTGGGTGGCTCAATGACACACTGAGGCCACCCTGAGCATACCCCTGCACCCCTAGCAGAGAGATAGAGATTAATTCATGTCGCCCAGAGTGTTTCAAAGTTAGTCATGTTATTTTCTGAACTCATCTGACACTTTTCAGTCGCTTCAAAATTGCTGCTTGACTGCTTCCATGAGTGGGACTTTACATGGACTTTAAGGTAATTAATAGTAGGTTTAACAGAAGAAAGTTTTGGCATCTCCACTCACTGATTCGTTCAGTGCACCTACTTACTGCTTATGGGATCATATCTACCTGGTGATATCGTTTTATAAATCCTTGTGTTTAAAGGAGGAATAAATATTAAATCTTGTTTGAACAGTAGTGTAAATTCTACCAGCACAGCGCTCTGTTTGTCTGCACTCTGATGAATTTCCTTTCCCTTATTTTTAACCTTTACCTTGTCGTCAACATTACCATCAGGGACATTAATGCAGTACCGTAAATACACAACCCTGTCACAAGAACATGATGACCAATGTTTTCTGATGTGCCACCATTATTACATGTTTTGTATCTAAGAGGTTTCATGGCAGTATAACAAACGTCCCATATTCCTTTGCTATCCAGACTGAATTTATACTTTATACAAATGGTTAATCGCAGTCCAGCCAATAACTTTACTTTATGACAAAGAGTGCAAAGGGTGACTGAACATATTTATAGAACTGGACTTACATAACGCTTATATCACCTTTTCTCATTACTGAATCAGAGATTACTTCCATGCAATCGCTGTGTTTAGCAAACAGTTTGTGGGGTAGAGATGGCTTTGCTAGATGTGCGTTACTGAAAGGAGAAGACATACAATAAATATTGAGTGTATTGTGATTAACATCTTTTAATATAGGTGTGAAAATTCATTCTTAATTTCAAAAATTTTAGTCAGTCAAAATAAATAGCGCAAGGTTTCCCTCATCTTTATTAGTGGGTCTTCTATGTTTGCCTTCCTCAGGGTTAAAGACTTTATATATGCAGCATCTTTGTGTTCTTAAATGTAGTTGTGTTACATTTTAACCCTGTAACATAAAGGCTTGTCTTGCCCTCCTGCTTCATCAATCTTAACACCATGGAGAGAGTCAACACTGGCATCATCAAGCACGGAGCGGAATGATTATTGTGACAAACGTCCCTATTAGTATGTAGAATTAAATACCATAGAAAATTCAAGATGTAGGAGATATTATGTGTCTCACTTAATATGTTCCTAAGGGGTGGTGCCCATCAGTTAGTTTAAAGTTAAGCGTTCTTTCTTCCTCCCTGATTCAGGAGTGATTAAGCATCTGATTCACCCTACAAAAAATAAATAAAAATAAATAAATGTCTCGTGAATAGCAGTAGGGTGCCAAATCCAAAGTTAAATATACCGTATATATGTATCTGACATTTCAACTACAGAATACAGAATCTATTTGAGCAGCCAAACATTAGTATGATTAATAAAGACATTGTTTCAAATTGACAAAATATAAAATATGTGTAATAACATGAAAGTGTCTTTAAGCCATCTAAAGCCAGATAGATTTCTGAGATCTCTGAGTTACTGTGCTTCTCACACATTTTTGTCATGTTGACCTGTCCTCCATGTCCTGCTTCTGAGTTCCCGAGTGCTCTCATTGGATACTGCTCTTTTCTTGTCTCAGACTCATTTCCAAGGTGCCCCAACTGCAATCGCATCCAGTTTTTCCAAAGATGTTGGAAAACTGCTGCCGTTTGGGACAGCTCATGATGAGGTCAAGATACGTCTCTGAACTGCTTGAACTAGAGGATCAGTCCAGATATGGGCACAAACTTGGATTCTGTACCAACTTGAGGTTTTTAGTCAAACAAATTTGTCTGAGAAAGGCAAATTGTGTTAATCTGCACAAGACCTAAACCACAAATGAAAACACTGTAAAGGTCAGTACTCTGTGAGAAATGTCACATGCCCCTGTAGCCATAGATGATGTATGTGAAAGATGTGCACATAGAAAGCTTACATGTAAAACAAGTTGTTCTCAGTTTGGACAGTTTTTCCTTCACACTAAAAATATATGATGAAGCTAACTTTCCGAACAAGTTCATTTAAGGCAAACCCTTAGTTTGAAATGTTCTACTTCTGTCAAAAAAAGCAATTTTCACATGGAGCTACTCTCATATCCTCGCCTTCAGAAAAACAGACCAGGATAGGAGAAAAAGGAAAAATGAACTAAATATATGGTTTTGCTGGGGTAACCCGAAGCTGCCTGGTGCCTTTGGCCCCATTGAACAAACATTAGTTTTCTGACATGTATGCAACTGAAGATTCATAAATAATTCATAATTTTTTCTCTCAATTTCGAAGATACTTATGTTTTACGTTAACATATACAGTGGATTTGAACTCTGTCTGTAGTGAATTTATGGGCTTTAATATAGAGTTGAACAAAAACGAGTAAAATTATTTGTTCATAGGAGCAATATAAGCTCTTTTAGTTCCTAATACATTGAGTATAAATTGTTGTTCGTTTAGTTCACAAACTTAGTGCTTCTGTCTTTGATAACATATCTATCCATTTGATGTGTAGTGAACTACGCAGGATGAGAGACTGCCTTTTACTGTCACACTGCATCAGATCTCCATTTAATCTCCATCAAAGAATGCAAAAAATAGATCACTGACCAAAATCAGGGGCACATAAAGTGCTGTACAGTACAAAACAGTCTTATCACTAGATACAGGATATGACTATCTATGCTGTTATGTCATTTTGAATGAGGAAGATATAATTCAGATTGCAGGATTAACATTAAGGTTGACCGAATGCAGGAAAAATCAGTACAAAAGGCCAGTTCACCTTTATTTATCTTTTCTAATGACTTGATTCACTGGTTGAGATGAGCTTTGAGGTCATTTCTTTGAAAACTTTCCAACTCAGAGTTCTGTGATGTAAGTATTTCATTTATTTGGTGATACAGTAGTAAGAGATACAAAGTAAAATGATGGACGTTGATGATTGTTTGCTCTTAAGTTACAGGCAATGTCATAGAGGAGTGAATATATCAAAACACTGTAACCAGAAAGTTGGATTCTTGACAGAAAAAACAGAAAAGAACATTGTTTTTGTTAAAAATGTTTTTTAATTTACAGAAATAATGTGTGAGATTGATTTAATATCATTTGACAAACAATAAATCCACTGGTTACAGCTGGGTGCTGAATCCTCCAAAACAGAAACCAAAAAAACAAACAAAAAAAAAAACATTTTCTGGACAGAACATTAATCAACTGATCTATTAATTCAAAAACAATTCAGGTAAACATCCTTCCTCCTAACCTCTCCTGCCAGACCAGATTCAACTGGGCCAAAACATCTATGCTATAGTCTAAAATATGTAATTTGTAAGGTAAATCATAAAAATGCTAACGCTAATTTGCTAACTGATTACTATTGATAGGAATAAAGGCGATGCTCCCTCTTTATTCTGAACTAAGCATTAGCTTAGCATAAAGACTGGAAACAGGAGGACACAGCTAGTGTTGGCTCTGTCTAAAGGTAACAAAATTTGCCCACCAGCACCTTTTAAGCTCTCCAGTTAACACAGTATTATAGATTGTCTTACTGTTTTCAGCCATTATGTTAAACTAAGTTAGCCAGCTGTTAGTGGCATTAGTTTCTTTTTTAATGCATAGATAACTCTCAAGTGAATAAGCCTACTTCCCAGAAGGTTGAACTTTATTTGATCCCTTTAATAACTTTACTGTACTTATTATTAAAAAGTTTTAGTTACATTATATGAGAAACAAGTGGTTCCCAGCCTGAGGGTCCCAACGCCCACTTGGGGTCGCCAAGAGTTTATAGGGACTTCTTGATTTTAATAGGTAATAGGTAAGTAAACTTAAAAGAAAATTAAAAAAAATATACAGTTGGCCTGTCTCTCGGCATTTAATTCATTTCTGTGAAGAAACCTAAAAGAAATTGTTTAGTTTAGATTATTATTTAATATATAAAATAAAGTAAAATCTCAGTGAATTAGGGCACAGTGAACTGAACACAAGTTATATTCACAGACCCTTCACTCTCTGATAAACAGCTCATAAGGTACAGAGTTAAAACAACCAAAGAGCAAATAGAACAATGGCAAAGTATCAAGGAGAATATAAAACACTGAATCTGTCAAAAGCAAAGTCTATATGATAAAAAAAACCCCAAAACAATATCATATCTGATGCAATTTACAAGAAATAATCTGCTCAAAATTCATCCAAATCGCTCATTTGACACAAACTTCCTGCACTTGCGTTCACTATTTGAGTTCATGGTACAGTTTATCAGTTGTTCTGTATTGTACCATATATATATTATACCGTATGTATAAAATATTCCGTATAATCCATAAAATACATTGTTTAGTCAGGGGTCCTCAAAGTTTACTCAGTGGTAGAAAATGGGTCCCTTAGGGGAAAAAGGCTGGAAACCACTGATCTCAATCATAAAGAAAAAAAGAGGGGAACTGCTGCTGCATGAGATGGAAACTACAGTGTTGTTACATACTGTAAGGAAAGATCATTTATTATTAACATAATAGAGTCATTATTAGATCTTCTATGCCAATGATTAGAGTCATTGGCATAGAAGATCTTGAAAATCAATTGAGTGGTAAATCATTTCATTCTCACCCTCTTACAGGTTAAGATCTGGGATAAAATATGTAAGTATGTAAATATGTATATGTAAGAAGGTAACAGACAGCAAGGACGAGTTGAATCTGAATTAAATGTTGCCGCAGGGCTGCCGATGTGCAAAAGATACAGAATGACAATTTAAATTTCCCAAGACAGGCTTCATCAATCAATCTGCTTGGGCAGGTTGAAGGATGATATTGGAGAAGTGTTACAATTTTCATACTTAACAGCATTAGTGGCAGCAAAAACTGTCTGCTGAACCAAAAATGTGAAGTTGACGACTCAGATGCAGCTACTTGAAATAACACTCTGCTGTTGTGCCGAAAACCTGCCAGGATCAAATACCCAAACACTAACAGCCATCATCACTCTCTGGCATCACCAAGACGCTGAGCTAGAAAAGCATCCTTTCATTAAATGTTCATGAAACTTCTGCTCCAACATCTGTTGCCACTTTTTAACCTACACATACTGTTAAAACTGGATCATCAGGCTTAGTAATAACACACTGACAGAGACAACTCAAAACTTATAAATTAAACATCCACAAAGAGAAATCACCAGCAGTGAGTCAAATGTGCAAAAAAAATATGTTGGATATTAACTAGGGCTGTTACCTTTAAATTTTAATGTGGGAAAAACTTTGGTATTTGATCTGTAATGATGTATGAATTCAAAATTTACAGTAAGCACAACACACACTACATACTCCAGCAGGGCCTGTTCCTAAAATATAAAGTCCATCTGATCCATGTGGCTTTTATAGAAATTAGGCTGTTGTTCTCTTTACAAATACAAAATAGAGAAAACTAGCTCACCATGCAGGGGAGAGTAATTTGCGAAAGCACATATTCATATGTAGAAAAATTGTAGTTAAAGGTAACTCTGTTTAATCACTGCCTTACAATAACATTAGCTTTTCACACAGCATTCATTTTTTTTTTATACGGTGACCATCCTAACACCATGTCTGCACAGTAGGTGTAACCTGAGCAGCACGTTAGTTTCAGTCCTCCATCTGTGTCTACATAGGATGCATTCATGCACAGCATTGAATTGTAGGTGGCCTGTGTTTGGCAAAGCACAGAGCCTAACTCACAATACTACACACTGTAGTTATGTGTGTAAAACCGAAGAAAATGGACTTTGAGCACAAAGCTACACTTTGGGTCACATTTATCTATGTATAGTGCGAGTAAAAAGTGTGACATTGCATAGGCTGTGTAGACAGATGGGTTGATAAAATGAAATCTATTAGATTTAGCTAAAAGCTATTTCCCCAGACGTGTGTGTGACGGAGTGCTGGAAAATGTTGGAACACTTCATTCTAACAGGATGGAAGACTCGCAATTACAGACGTAAATGGAGAACACCTAACACCAAAGGTTATATTAGTGTTCTGTTTCTAGGGCTGTAAGCACCACTGCCTAGCATTGTTTCTAATTTTTCCAGCTTTGTGTAGCTTTTCCATTTGTACTCATTGCATTGTGGGACAGTAATTCCATACTCAAATATGTCATGTTTCAGTGTGCATGTGTTTATTCCTGGTGGTAAAAAGGCACATCAGTCATTTTTGGGCACTGCTGGACAAATAAGACTTTGACCAATGATACATTTAAGAGGGTTTATGAATCCATACGTGAAACTCTGAACACTGTGGTTCTTTTGTTCTCAGGAGAGCTGAGGCCAGTGTTGGAGAATGGTTGGAGAAGAAGAGGGCTCTGAGAGCAGCAGACCCGATCGATGCCTCTTTGATCGCCTGCACTAGCTCTCTTTTCTCCTGCCTCAGCTCACCAGGGGGGTGGGCAGGCTTATTCATCTGAATTGTAACTGTCAGAAATGGCTTTGGTGAGATGCTGGTAAGCTGCTGGTTTAGCCTCCTGCCTTACTCATTTTGGGCACATAACCACTCCTACATGAAGCTCAGAACGACAGATATCCCTCTAAAAATGTGTGCACCAAAATATAGTTATGGTCTGCCGTTGCCTGGGGAATGCATGTGTCATCTAGTCACTGCAATTCAGAATGACATTTCTTCCAAAAGATTGCCCCGAAGCACACTTGCCATGTTTGTTTACACATGAATAACCCATCACTCCTCTTGTTTGTTCAGTACGTCAATGACGACAGCTCCCACTACTGAACCACATACAGGTGTATAGAGAACAGGAAAGATCGTTTATTTATACAATGTTATTATCTAAAGGAACAGAAATAAGCCGAAAGCATGATGCTGCCTGAACGACATGATCCATTCATTCATTCAAGCCGTGCATTTGCTAACAGGTATTTAGTACAACTTTTAAAGGTCAATAATGCATAAATGAAGTGATCTTATATAAATGATCACATGGCATTTTAGCTACAACAAATGTAGCTAATTAATGATTTATTTTCATACGTTGCTGACAAATTTGACAGAAGTAGGTGTCAAAATTCCCATGGGTCTGACAACAGAAAATGTTAATTTCACAAAGGTCTGTTGCACTATAATATACAATGTGTTCTATTGTTGTGGTCATTAAGAGTTTTGAATTAACTTTTAAGATATGAATAATCCATTGACTTTTCCCCTCACTATTACTTGCAAACTGTTTTCCTCATCTGATAAGTGAAGTGTGGTTTATTCTGAGAAGCTTAAAAATCATAAATACCACTGATATGAGATTGGTGATGAGATTCGCCCACCATTCAGGTCAACCATGATCCCATTTGTTTACCATTACTTAAAATGTACTTAACTATACCTAACCAAGGCTTCTCATGTATAATTGTTCCCTTTTTAAAATACAATTTGTTGCTGCTCCCATTTACAGCAAGCGACAACCTCTGTGGCTCAAACAGCCACTTGAGGCTGACTACAGAACAAGTTAGTCTCCATAAGGCCCCATATTAAAATGTCCAACTTCACAGCAGAAATAAAAATGTTTGCTGCCTGGTACAAAAAAAAAGTTTTGGTCTCTATAGCTAATTTTCATGACAACTGTGCTGAGCCTGAATTTTGATACAACTCACTCGTTTTAATTAAGTTAAGTTTGAAGTGATGCATAATTGACGGCATGGACACTTTAATTGACAGGCAGGTGCTGTTACAGATGGCTTGTTTGAGCACCCAGGCGTCATTCAGCCCTCCTCAGGTCCACCGTTGATCCACGTCTTTTCTGATTTTTATATTAGGCAGGAGACGGAAGAGGCAGGACTGTCAACATGGTGGCAACCAGAGGCACTACATTCTGAACTTCAAAACGGCTCTTCAGAAACCTGTGGGTGATGTCATGGATACGAGGTCCATATTTATACTGTCTATCTATAGCAGTTCATTGCCCGGACTCTGCCTCTCCAAACTGCATGCATGCTGACTGCCATCTACTGTGGGTAACACACTGACTAATACAACCCCACTTCAAATAACCTAAACTATCCCTTTAAATAGCAGTAAATAAATAGGGCATTTGTTGGGGACTATTTTCAGCCAAGCACATTTGGTGTATCAGGCTTTATAAACAGACAACATGTATTAGGACAGGCATGTCCAAAGTCTGGCCCGGGGGCCAATCACGGCCGGCAGTCAGATTTCATGCGGCCCGAAGCTTCGTTTTTATAACATATTATTTATGGCCTGCTAGGATTGTCAGATACGGTATGGTTGGCAGATCTGGCTTTATTGGTTGACATAACGAAGCATTTGAATGCGCTAAACGTTGTTCTGCGTTATCTGACTTTAGATGTGAAAAAAAGGCAGAATTGTTTTTTAGATTTGTTCACGCCTGATTGGCTTAGATTTGGTTACATTGTCATTAAAAAAAAGGTAACTGTGACTATTAAAATGAAATTGTCACAGAACAGTGCATTTGTATGTAACTTTCATTCTTAATTTTTTCATTTTTTAAAATGTTAGTGTTGGCCCCCGGGCATCTTCACATTGTCAAATCTGGCCCTCTTTATAAGAAGTTTGGACACCCCAGTATTAGGAGGATCAATTTATTGTTGTTCTGACTGGAGAATGCATTGATTACTAGAGGAAAAAATTAAGGAAACACAGATCATTAATTGTACAAAGGTTCTGACAACATCAAAATACTATGATGAATTATTACCATCATAAATGAATAATGAAATATCCACATTGCATCATTTGGGAAACAACGTGATAAGCCAATTCTCAGCCTATTAAGAATCCAGTGATAAAAAAGGTTAAGGAAATAATAACCTAATAATCACTCTTTATTAGTGCTCTTACTGCAAAGTATTACTTTGCATTACTTTATCTTATGTGTCAGTGGTGTGAATTGATAACGAGCTTATTATTACTGTACACAAATTCTGTATGTAAATGTGTATAGAGTAAAACTGCAGTTCTTAAATCAGTTAATGCACACCATGCCAGTTTTATTTGGCTGACAGTTTGTGCAAACACACACATGCTGAGAAACACAACACAGCAGTAAGTAGGTATTAAAAAGGAGCAAACGTGATCTGTACATTGCCTTTGATCTGAAACGAGGTAGAGTCTGTGAGCTGAATACTGACTTGTCTTGCTTCCAGACAGCACGGTTCATCTGGAAAAAAATAGCTGTCAGACATTTAAATAACAGTTCATATTGTTTGCAATTATGGAAATAGCTCCTTTGTATTTGCAGGTTGAGATTTATGTGAGATTAAATGTAGGTCCTGCTCCTGCCCGTGGTAAGTATGTGCCATAACCAACAATGTGTCCCTCCACATTCATGTGAAAGAGCCTGTGGTGAGTTAGTTTCTCAGGTTGGGGTGGCTTTTCTGCTTTCCTGGATAATTGCTGTGCTGGGTTCAGTGGAGTTGAAAGTCTATCAGATTTAATTGATGGAGACCCTCCAGAATCAATGAGGCTAGGAAAGCAGGGCAGCCCCTCTCTTTGGCAAGCCAGGAGGAGGCCATTGGTGGAGGCAGGATGAGGACTGTGTGTGATGTTCATGCGTAAACCTGGGGCTTCAGAGTAATGGTGTGTGTCTACCCCGGTGCCATGCCACATAAACTTAGGACCTCCCTGTCAGATCCAGACACAGGGCCTATGGCAACGCACAGGAGGAGTCTGTAAAGAATAGACTCAGCAGCCAAAAATGGTTCTTTGTTATCACGTGGTTGTCACAATTAGGACATGTTATGTCACACGCTCCATGATTTAAATGCTACGTGTATTTGCTTTGTCTTAATTTTATCAGGATATTAAATTACTTTTAAACTAACTTAATGGAAATGTGGTTTTATACACCATATTCATACTTTTATAATAGTACAGACAATATATTGCAAGATGGGTGTCCTTTAAACTTTAACGAGCCATAGTTGGCTGTTTGTAGTCACATTTATCTTGTAACAGTAGCTCTCTTAGAAGAGCAAATGGTAAGTGGAGGAACCCCTGACAGTCGCTAAATTGAGCAAATTACAGAGTGAGCACAATCATCTGCTACGGTTAGAGGGCCAGTGAGCAGCACTGGCAGTATCCTCAGAGCTCCTCGCTGCAGAATCAGCAGTGTCAATGGACTGTGCCCAGTCCCAACGTTGGAGCATCTGGGTAGCTCAGAATGCTCACTGAGCGACAAACCAGAATCCTGACCTGTTTCACAGAGTGATCAGTCATGAACTGGAATCAAAAATGTATCAGTCTGTCTGACAAAGTTGGACAAATTTGCTCCTTTACTGTTCCGGTAGAGCTATTTTAACTCTACAAAACTGTGCTGTGGAATTGATTGCCTATGTAAAGTAAGTAAAAGCAGGATCTACTGTATGTACTGATTTCTTTGTATTCTTAATAAATCATTGTATAGGTGAATGTCAGAGCAAGGTGACAGGGCTGTTGTGAGATTCACATGTACACAGGGTAAAAAAGGGCAAAGAGTGCTCTTCTAGTGTTATTTGGTGAAGTCAATAATGCAAGAAATGAAGCTGAAACTCAGACAGCAATCAGGAGTAAATCAACCTTATTTTTTTCGCCTCTCCATGAAGCCTGCCAACCTCCACCTCACCTGATCAGCACCAATCACAAACAGCATCCAGTGGCATAGCAATCAGCAACACGACCAACCCAGCTGTTTGGGTGCATATCTTACAAGGAAACTAAAGCTGTTGAATGTTCTTGTGAATGTTCTTGTATTAATTTGTTCACGTCTACAAAAGCACATTTACGTGTTGTTCAAATAGCATCAGCTGTTATTTTTAGACAACTTCAAATGAATGCTTCTGCATGTCATGAATTACATTTACATAAAACTGAAATGTCTGAAAACCTTCCCCGACCTCACCGTCGCCTCTCTGAGTGGGTAGACAAATATACCCAACCTCTGCATTGCCAGAGGTGCTCCTGGGGTTGAGCTTAATGTATAAAGATGGGGAATGTGGAGAGCATGTAGGATGAGACGTTCCTGAGTTGCACTGGGCATATAAATAAGGGAGCAGCACAAAGCTATCCCCCAGGACTGCTGTCAGTTGGCATCTTAACACGCTGGATACTAATGAGAAACAATGCCACATCACGCACCTTATGCAACATGCAACACCCAGATGGATTGAGTCTTTTTTACAAGCTTACAGTAAGATGCAGGTCTGCAGCATAATGTTTGTAGACATCTAGCATATAGCCAACATACAATCTATTACCAATACAATTTTACTCCAGTTCTTAGAGCTAGAATGCAAGATTACAGGCAGCTTTTTATATTATCTATAGAGAATGAATACACAAATACACTGGACCTTTCGTCAAAACACTTTTTAGCACTCAGGTTTCTAGTTTAGTTGTCAACAGTTCAAAAGGGTAAATGTAAATATAAAAGAAAACACGCTGAAAGTCCAATTACTGCTAGTGTGGTGTGTTTTAGTTTTTTCCTTATTTCAAGTTGTCACAAATCATTATGCTCTGGGGCAGTCAAGTCCTCTTTGACAGATCATTTGACTTTAGAAGAAACTTTACATCCAATTAAATCCACAATTTACAGACACCAGCGTTGCAATTATAAAGTGTTAAAGGGGTATTAAATATAGATATGCAATCAAAAGACTTCATTCCTGATTCAGAAACTAAGTTGAACCAAGCTGTTCTAAATATGAAGAAATTGCTTGCCACATAATGAAACTAAAGCCTCATGAGACATTTACAGATAGTAAATGATGCCAGTATATTATTCAAACTGAACACTTTTATTGTGCAATGATTCTAGATTTGTTTGAACAAAAAATGTCCCAAAATGCTTTATCTTTATTTTGGTCCAAAAACAATAGTTTGATATTTTAGGTAATATACTTATTTGGTTTATTGCCAAGAATAAGATGAGTAGATTGATACCACTCATGTCTGATAGTAAATATAAAGCTATAGTTTGCAGCCGGTTAGCTTAGGTTAGCACAAACACTGGAAACAGGGGGAAACAGGCGAGTTGTTTCCAGACTTTGTGCTAAGCTATGTTTGCCAGCTGCTGCGAGTAGCTTCATCTTAACTGACATGAGAGTGATATCAGTCTTCCCATGTTGACAACTCTTTGCAGGTAAGCGTATTTCCCAAAATGACAATCAATTCTTCATTTGTCAACATTTTCACTGCTGAATAGTACTCTGGTTTTTATTTTTTGAAAGATACAATGTTCCAGGAACATTTAACACTGAGTTTTAGCAGCATTATTACTTAAAACTTGCATTGCATTGTTACCACTATTCGAAAGGGAGAATAGTGACTATACAACTTCAAAACTAAATTTCAACAATAAAAATGAAATGAAACTGAATCTGCAGCTACAGTTAGAACTGTACTGTGTAATTTCTAACATGGCTGACAGCTGTTTTCAGCAAAATAGCTCTAAAAACCCACTGTATGCCATCTCCTTAGCACCAAACATCAAACAAACACAATTAATGACTAGCTGGTCAAGATAGTGGATCATGCTCTGCTAAAGATCCAATTATTTTCCTCTGGAGTTTCATCAGGTAGAGATCCCAATAGGGACTTAAAAACAGAGATAAAAGAATAAAATAGAATATTTGACTCTTGTTTGCAGGCGACCAGAAACACAAATAAAAGCTAATGTTGCTCCATAATTGCTGGATGTGTAAATAAGCAACTGTTGAGTTGCTAAAGATAGGGTAGACAATGAGTTCTTGCATTTGCAATGGGTTCTAAATTTAAGCATTTTAGTCAAAACCCTACGTTTCATCAAATCTAGATCTGAGCTTTTGCACATTGTTCAGGTTTAGAAAATGGGCTCAAATTGGAATAAGAGAATCGCTGTCCGCAGGCTCTGGCTGTGGATGTCTAATGCAACCCCTTTTGGCATGGCACAGCTCGTTGGATCAAGGTTTCAGGAGTGAGGGAGAGGGACAGGGGTGGAAGTGGATTCCCAGTTACATGACTGCACAGGTCCAGTGTGCCAGTCTCCTGCAGCTGGCCACACACAAGTGACACAGGAAATAGCAGGAAAGAGCAGATGTTGTACAGTGGGAGGCTTAAAGTAATAATCTTGAAGATTCATTTAAATAAATGTCTGTTAAGTCACTATCTATTGCCAAATGAGGTAATGCAATGGTGATTGATGGCTTAGGGCCATAGATGCTGCCAAAGAGATCTTCGAGTCCACAGAGAAGAACATATTCAACCAAACCATTAATTTATAGTTGACATGGAAATCTATACACAGACACATATTAACATTCATTGTTATTCCCTCTATGTGCAAATTAATCTAATCAAACTGTAATAATGTAATGGCGCAGAATGAAAAAAGCAATTGTAAACAACGGAGAGACAACAACAACAGATCAAGATTAATTCCATTTGAATGGAAGGCTTGGCTTAATGCAATTAGCATAACCTTAATGCTCACTGTTTGATTGGCTCTCAGAGGGCCTGGATCTGCTCTTGTATTTTCTTATTTGAGACTTGGAAATTCCCCAGTGACACACAGGCAATGGAACAGCAATAACTGCTTTTCACAGCTTCAGATCAGTGACTCTGACATGCAAGATGACTGTGGCAGAAAGCGCTCCATGGTGAGAGGGGGTGAAAGATGCTTAAAGGTCCATCCAATAAAGTTTTGCTGAATGCCATGTTTACTTTGATTTCATGAAGGCCCCCAGTAAGTCAAAACAGAAAAGAGGTAAATATGAAAACCTCTGTAATGTAATAAAGTCAATTTACTTATTAAATATGTATTAATTTACTGGTCAGTTGAGGGGACATGCCCATGACTATGTTATGTACTACTAATTAAGATACCAATATTATTGCTAATCAGATTCAATTAATTCATACTCATATATTTTAACATAAATCTAATCTGTCTTCCTCTTGTTAGAACTTGTAAGCTATTTCTTTGATGACTAATTATTTTTATTTTGTGTGCGGTGTGACTCATGTATAGCAGTGTTTGTTCTTTTTGTTACCTTGTTTATGGAATGATGGGTCTTTCGATTTGTCCAAACAGGCTTCATTGCACAGTGTTTTCCAAATTGTCTTAGTAAGTTGTGGCCCATTTATTATATTTATATATTTAAATATTATTATTATCTAATTTGACTGACATGATTGATGGCAGGGCTCGACCAGGGATTCACATCTGGGTTGAATTAGGTGAATGTGAACTTTTTCTAGGTGTCATGTTGAGTATTACCTATAGATGTGGAAACATCATAACTGTACTCAGTAAATCTTTTGTTTTTGGAGCATCTGGGAGCATATACACCCACAAGAACAAGATATTAATTCATCACCCTGTCTGTATCAGTCTGTCTCAGTTTCATACTGCGGTTGTTGAGTAAAAATACTACTGACTTAATATAACATGATTTCTGTGTATCACAAACACCCATATGTAAGTGCTATTGTATCAGTCCACTGACTTCTGTAGGAAAAAAAGTAAGTGTAAGTACAAACCTACAGTCAGGAAGAGCAGCTGCAGATCTCTGGATTTGTCTTTTTGGATGAAAACCTGCACACTGCTAACCTTTATGTCTTAAAAGTGTAGTGACACAGAGAGATGGAGCCACTGGCAAACACCAGCTTTTGCAAGCAGAGAGTTGCTGGAGTGTGGGCCACAGAGAGCAAATACAAAAGCTACATGTGCAGTGACGCGTTATAAAGACATGTCAGAAAAAATAAATGTTACATTTGATCACCGGATTCTGACACTGATGCTCAATTACTAATTAAATATAAAAGGATTTCATTTTCTGCAATACAGGGTACACTAGGCAGGCACTCAAATGACAAATCTAGCAGTCGTATCAAGATAATCCATAATCATCTGAACTGTGTCAATGATCCTTTGCAAAACACCTTTGCAAAACATTTTAAAGACTTTAAAGACATGTGACCTTAAACTGTCAATAATTAGAGCGTCAAGTTTAAAAAAGAAAAAGCACATCACTCCATAGAACCTACTGAGTATTTTAAGATATGCTATTGAAATGTGCAGTATTAGCAGCTTCACATAATGAGCAATTGTGTGAGTAACACATGATTTATTTTGCTCTGAAATATTTAAAAAATATTGAATGTGTTAGTTAATAAATTAGTAGGAGACATGTGCATTCACACTGATTAGTAGTGCATAAGTAAATTAATACTAAATGAAAGTTAATTTAAAAAAGGCTGTCATATCTGAAACAAGCATTCACGTATCCTATATTCTTTGATGTGCAACCAGGAGCAAGAAAGCTGTTCCACTTCTGTGCAGCTGGGTAAAGAGTAATACTCCAAGCTGGAAAAAAGGTTGAGGATGTGGTTTATTGTCAGTAGAAAGGCTTAAAGTAAAGCCAAGTAAGTTTTCACATAGTACAAAGAATTTGTCTCGGTATTTTGGTGCATGAAGAATGTGTGATTAGATATGTACAAGACCTTCAGCTTAAACCTACAAAGTACAGTACCTTTTTAGTTCCCTTCACATCACATTTAAAGCAAGATTTCCATCCACAAACTGCATAATTTACATAATTCACTAGATTTGTCAACAGCTGTTATTCTGGCTTGTGTGCATCTGCCCGCCCACTCTATGGAACAACTAATTTAGGACCAGTTGTCAATATACTGTACCAATATGGCTCTGACTCTGCTTTTCCACACGGTAATCATTTCTGCTGTTATTTAGAAGAACATTCTGAAGCTAAAGGGAGCCTATTCTCTCAGTACAGATATTTGTGTTATGTTTACAATTATTTGTAAATCTAAATTAAAAGTTCTATCAACTTAGACAACTCTGCTACCCTCTCAGGGCCAGCCGCTGACATAAGCGGGCTTTGTGGTTGCTTAGGGCCACACCAGCTAGGGGGGGTAGGGCACACATTAACTTGGACTTCACTTTATACAGTGTTAAGTTGACTGACTCCTTCAGGACTTTCACGCAATGACAGTGAGACTCACGCAATTAACCCTTTTCATATGCTCTCACGCCACACGTCCATTAACCTACAGATTCATGTCTGTCTCTTTCCTCCTGATGGTCTAGAACTCACTGCTGCACGGTGCTGCTTGTCTGTCTCTCTGCTGTCTGTGTGCTGTCCGCAGCATCGTGCTGTGTCGTTATCAGTTATCAATTAGATTTTGTCTGCGTGACAGACCTGTATTGTCATTTTGAGAGTCGGTATGTAAAGTTTTGTGTGAGAACATGCGAGAACACGTCTGACAAGCTTCATTCTGTGGCTCTTAGAGCCACTAAATACCTAGGGCCAGTCCTGTGCCCTCTCACTGCAATAGCCCACCTTGACTTTAGTCAACGTTTTCATCTTTCAGCTTCCAGTAAATGGATGTCGCTCTAATTATAGCACAGCAGAACGTCTTTAAAGAATGTTTTAAACCACAGTGGTGTGAATAATTTTAATTACTCAGTTTCAGTTCATTACTCATTCATTTATTCATGTATTCACTGTCTTTACCTGATAATTACTTTACTTGTTATTAATGGTCATGTAGGAATTGAGTCAAAGTCAGTACGCGCTGAGGGAAAGAAAGGAAAGACCCAGTTGACAGGTCACTTGTCCATTTCAGCAAATCACTGTTGGTGATGTAAACACTCTGTGGTCCGTTTGACCAAGTACAATGAATCTTCCTATGACGAGAAACACTTAAAGATCATAAAACATATGAAAATGAAAGAAATGCATTATTCACAGCCTTGAACTTTTGCCATGGTTTGAAACCATATTTAGATTTTAGAAAAAATCATTTATACCTACCATCTCAGAACTTCGACACTTTCATCTGACACCAAGGGCATTTTAGATCAAATAACAATGACTCTCCCTGATCAGTAGGCAGAATCCACCACCCAGGAAGCTAAGATGTGACACCTGTCAATGGCAATGCACAAGAGTCAGTAGCTGACTGGTTATAAGCCGTGGACTGTGAGAGCAGGGGCTGCTGAGCCACCATGTTATGGAGGTCTTTGATCAGTTTGCATCCCTGGCCAGTGAGATGAACAGGCACCGAAGCAGAACAGGCCCTTTGAAGATCTCAATCATCTGTTACTGATAAGGCTATTATGTTGTTGCTCTTTGCCTTCAAGGCTGTAATCAAATGTGACAGAGACTGCCCTGCTGCCGCTCCCACAGGGAGGCAATGAGGTGTATACCAGCAAGACTTTGACAGGGAAACCTGAGGGTGGGGACACCCAAAGAATTATTAGATGTTTTCATTTTGGTTGCACAAATCTGGCGACCGGCTGCAGTGCTAGCAACCAAATTATGCTAGTGTCTGCAGGCAAAATCTAACAAGGTGTCAGCTGGATACAGTAGAGTTTCAGTGATACACGACATGTGGCAACAGAATGTCTCCGGTCCCAGGGGTTGCAAGTGCAATTTGACATTTTTCTATGTTTAATATATGATCTTCTGCATCTGCCATGCTGCAGGCTGTTTTGAAGGCAACAGGTGCAATGTTTTGCATTTGAACTGATACACACGTCATTAAACTCAATACCTATAAGCTGTTTCTTTAGCTTCACCTGTGGCTTTCTCCTTCAAGCTGTCAAACCCAAAACCTGTGACCCCAAAAGAATACCTTTCCTTCATGAGAATCAGAGCCTTTTACAGAAGGAAGGCTTTTATTTTGAAATGGCAGCTTGAATAAATCATGAACCCCTCTTAATGAATATGCCATGTGTGTCGGGAAGCTTGTGCTCAGCTGCCTTTAATGTGTGATTAGTTGTCTCTCAGATGAAGTCTTATGCATAATTCTCTCAGCTATATACTGCCGCCTCTGTGTGTAAACATGAATCAAAGTCAAATAAGATCACTCAGATTATGACTAATTACTGTCTGAATCATCCCGATTGTGCAGTACTGTGTGTTGTATGTTCATTAATTATGTTAAAAAAAAAACAGGGTATATCCTGTAGCTGGTGTCCTGAAGATTTATTTTTGCTGCAGGATGTTTTTTGTTTACGTGGTCCATATAGTCTCCATGATGCTACGCAAAGCTCATTTCTTCTCCATCTTTTTTATATTAAAACAAATCAATCTTTCTGACATCACAATAAGCTTGCAGTAAACAAGCGTGGAATAACAAGCATGTAGAAGGCTTGAGAAAAAAAAAGAAACCAGTTTTCACTCTAATCTTCTCCATCACACTCCTAAAATCCAATGGATTACGCCCTGCACCCCTGAGCTCACTATCATAGTGGAGACTGTTGGTGCATGAAACATCTCTTATCGCCTTCATTTCATTTCGGCTATTCAAGCCAAGCTTTCTCACCCAGGCTCTTTAAAAGGGATGCTGCACAACTCACAATGTTTCAGCAGGGCACATGCAGGAGTTTTATGGGGAAGGTAGTAATATTTACTTTTGAAATTAGCGCTGTAAAGATAGAGGGAAAAACAGAGGAGGTAAAATTCCTGTTGAGAAGAAAACGAGGACAGTAGTCGGTAAACAATACTCTAGTTTAGGAAATGGGAGAGAAGCCAGACAGGGCAGAGCTGAAGGTCACCGATCCATCATCTGCTTGTTAAATAACTAAAATGGAAATCAAAGAACAATAAAACAGGGAATCAATAGTGGCTGAAGCTCAGGGATCAGACCCACTCCTTTGACAGGGATTATCAGCCAAGCTCACTGGCTTTTAAATGGCAAGCAAGGCAGAGAGCTCTGCCAGCAATACAACTAGCCACAGCTATTTCACGCACATTTCTCTCCCCTCTGTCTCGCTGTTCCTTCAGGCAATGACCTTTGCAGTAATATTTCCATAGACATGCTGTTAATGGACAGGGCTGACATATAAGTGTGCTTTGACATCAAGGATTATATAACCACCGCATTCATTGACAGTGTTCAGGAGGAAATGTGCCTCAGTCTGTTACAGATTTTGGTCTCAGGGCAGTTGTTTGCTCACTTGATTAAATGATTAGCAGTAATTAGATAATGACATCGTAAGTATGTCTTTGCAGTGTAAATACAGAGTTGAAACACAACAAAATTATGATGGTGTTGATAGTGATTAGCTAATTGTTCTCTTGTTCCTGACTGCTGTATTTATTTATTTATTTTTCCGCACAGGTAAACTGAGTTTTATTTAAATTTTATTTATATAGTGCCAAATCATAACAGAAGAGACTCAACAATTCTCACCATGAGCAAGTACTTGGCGACAGTAGCAGGGACAGACAGAAACCTTGAGCAGAACCCAGCTAGTAGCAGTAATGATAATAATATTATCATTATTACTACTATTAATCATGTGTTTGTAGTAGTAGTACTACTACTCCTAACAATAATAACGATAAAAAAAGCCCTGAATACAGGGAATTACAATAATCTGGGCATGATGAGATGAAAGTATGGATGAATTTACAACGTATGCGTGAAATATGCCTGCATATTTAACTTTTGTGATGTTATTAAGTTGGATATAACATGACATGATTTTTATTGAAGTCAATTCTGAGGATAAAACCAAAAAAGCGATGAGTTTGCCGCACCATAAGGGGGCTTCACCATATATTTGTCCTGATATGTTTACTGTTCTTTTGTTCATACTTTGTAACACACATATTGCAAGGCATTCCCGAGGTAAAATGTAATGCAAACTGCTACAATATCATACAGGCATTAAAAAATAAAGTCATATCAAACAACCTTGTCTAATCAGTTATCATGATGACGTATGATAATGAGTAATGGATTTTACTAAAGTGTAAAATTTTAGCATTTTATTTTCATCTAAGACTAAATACAGCTAATTTAAGTAATTTTTCATTTTTATTTTCTTATGGCAAAAGTTTACCCTTCATGGCCATTACATAATTCATCCAATTTATCAAGACCTGTGCTCTACCTCTGTGAGTAATGGCTAATCAATAGGAGTAATGATCATTAATAGTTCACATTAGCTATAATCTCATATTGGTTTGGTTGAATGAGCAGCCTAAATGGGCATTTGAAAGTAGATAAAAGTTCAAACATTTGCAGATTTGGCCTCCCTCTCAAAATGCACAGACTGATCTTCTATTATTGACCATGTTTATGATGAAATCCATAAAAAATACAGTGAAAAAACAACTAATGTAGCATATAAACAACATATAGATTAACATAAACTCATATTTGTCAATTTGATTCTGATTTAATCCTGTTTGCTTAAAATAAGTTTGGTGGTCCGATTGGTCCCTTCTGTTCATTTACCTTAGTGTACCTTACCTTACTTAATGCTGATGCTCCATTCAAAGTGTTTGGTCAACAGGTTCTCAACATTCAAGTGAGAATGCAACGCTTTCAGTATGCATTCAATTTGATTACCGAAAACATGGGACCTTAATTGCACTCATTGTTATGCGTTGTCACTTCACTGGTCAACATGCTGCTGAATTTCAATAAGCTCCTGATAAATCATGTCGGTGCTAAACACTCTGAGGGAGAGACAGGCAATTGCCCAATGTTGCTCCAAGGACACAAAAATCTAAATTACATTCTAACATGTGCTAAATGGGAACAACACTGAGGATAGTTGTAAAATTGGGGTTGCAAATTGTTTTGTAACAATTCATTCTTGAGAAATTAAGTTAAATTTGGCCTATGTTGTCCAGTTTAATGTGTCCTTTCTTCTGAAGTGTATGGTCTTTTTCACTTTTGCATTTTCTTTTACCAATGTTAATATCTGTGCTATTTCCCATGATGAAGAGTTTGGAATGATTCCACTGTTATTATTTCACTGCAGTTGCAGAGCCAACAAACAAAATGGCAATTTGTCCTCTATATTGTTGCTAACAACATATACAAATATAACTTTGTTTTCCAACATTACATACAATAAAGTAGGTTAGAGCAGTATGGCTCATTAATAATTCATTTGTATGTTTCATCTGTATGGCTGCAAAAATAAAGCTTTCAACTTGAAACAAAGCATGTTTAGATGAATAGAGAGAGAAATGTACTATCTCCAGTGTGATGATGGAAATTAGTTGACAGCACTTTACACCAGTAGATAGCTGGATGAAAAATGTAGTAAGACAACATAACAAATGCAACATTAAGAACAACAATGTGAGTTACGTATCTCATCATTAAGTGATTAAGTGTATTATTACCACACTAAACAACCTTCCTTTAATGTCACCAATTTTCACAAGAGGATTTTTTAAAAAATGGAATCAAATTATCAGCATTATTATCACCTTGGAGTCCCTCCCATCAGATTTTAGTGAGTAAAGGAAAATGTGAATGAAAAAGAGCACAAGTAGTTTCTATCAAATGCAAAGTTCCTCTCCCAGCCCAACATAACTAAACTGGCTAGCTGCAGCCTTTTACATATGGATCGCTGCGCAGCTGAATTCACAGATTTACTTTAGCTGCAAACACGCAAGAAAAACAAGATATTGTCAGCCATTTCCCTAAAATGGGGCGTCAGTGTAGCAGCCACTTTGTAGGAATATATCAGGGATAATGCAGGCCATCAGAGAAGCAGTCAGGTCTTCGGGCCAATGGTCCATGAGCTGTTTAATGAGGACTCTGGGATTCTCCCTCCACAGCTCACAGGGCCATATGGCTTATAGCAGCTGCTCACTATGACTGCTGATCGCATGTGGCGCTCACAGCTCAGGGCAATCGTAACTATAGCACCATTTTATGGTAGCTATACAATTAAGTGTTCAGAAAATATGCAAAACACTCACATTCAAAAGTCTCAGCGTCATCAAACTTTACTCTTCAACTTCTTTTCTTCTCTTTGGTGCAGCATACTTTAATGTTTAATTGTTATTTTCTGCTTCCTGTCACGGGCACTTCAAGCAATGACATGCTTCAACACTAGTAAAGATTACCATGAGGAAAAAAAAAACTTACACTTACAATAATTTACACCTTAATCTGCTACAAGAATCTCAGTGACAACACACAGACTGCATGCAGGTTTAATTTCCTCATTACTGTATATCCTTGTGAGATGGCTATTATTGACATGAAATAATAACAGTAACATGACAACAGCAATTACCATGTCATCATGTTTTATTAGAAGCAGCATCCATTAACACAGCAGGAGAGCTCCTTAACAAACCGCATGAAGTAAGAAAGACGCATTATCCAAAAGGTGTGGAAAAAAGTGGGATGTTTCAAGCTTTTCCAAAAGATTTCCTAAAAAGTCACACCACAGGCTTTTAAATAATGTGCTGTACAATTAAACACTTCAAATTTACAACTTCTGCTTTAAACAGGTGTAAATAATTGAGGGAACATGTTCTATCATGCAGTTCTGGGGTCTCCACGGTGTCTTTCACCCACTTGTTTTGTGCGGCATAGTTTTGAGTTCCCCAAAATTTCATCTGATCTTTCAACTTGTAACAGGAAAGCAGTTGTTACTGTACTTTAATGCTCTGACGATTGATGTATTCCTGTATTTTTTATCTGAATACGGCTTTCTAGGACGAACAGCAAGCGCTGTTTCCATCAATGCTGGAAATAAAAAGGCACACGCAGTACCTAATCAAGAATGCTACCATGCATCTTCTCTACACAATACACATTGCCACACATACACAAAGCAGGGCAGGCTGTTCTACAGAATGAGAATGTCACGGCTCACAAAGAGCAGAGTGCCCCATTTTCGTCACCCAACTGTGGAATTGTAAGATATGAAATGAAAACCCCCCCTCTCTTGCATCAATACAGTGCAATTATGGACTTTAGAGAAATCATGCTGGTTGCTCATGCAACCAGACAATCCATACTTCTGTCACTTGCCACATCTCAAATGCAATCAGAGACACAAGAGTGAAAGCTATACTGGCTCACACATTGTGTCTGTGTTGAAACAGAAGCATTTGCACACTCTCTATACACCATGAAGGACCCACTGTCCTTTACTGTATATGACTAGCCAGAAAAGCTGCAATAACCATAGCTAAAAGCATTAATTCAGCGAAAAATATTTGATTTTTGAGGTAAGAAAATCATAAAGGCTAAAAGGGAAAATTGATATAGTCTATGAATACAGTGCTGGGAGCTTCACTTTTCATGGTTCCTCAGAAATCATACACCAGAGTGTGATGAAGTCAAGGCTTGATCAAAAACTTGGAGAGAGGTGAAATGGAGCAGAACTAAGCATCTGGAAACAGCAAAGAATAGTTCCCCCAAGGTGCTCAGCAGAACCACTGGAGAGCAGGGCCAGTTTACTTGGTCTCTCACTGGGAACATAACTGTGATTAATGACTGCTATTTAAATAACTGTTTGTTTTGCCACAAGAGGACACCAATGTAACTGTGCAAGACATTTAACAGAAGTGGTATTTTTATCTGTGTATTTTTCTGGTTTTGGTGACTTCATATATCCTGTAATAGTTTTAACGACTATGCAGTTGAACAGTTTCACACTCTGTGGATAGTTTTTTAAAACCTCCAGTTATTCCACTCCACATCACTGATGGATAATTCATCAATGCTAATTTGCTGGGTTAATTCATTCAAAGGGTTCATTAAGAAATTTAACTGAGCAAATTAGCAATGACGTGCGACCCGTTGTCATCAGCATCAATCATGGTGGAAGCAGCTTGAATGTTATGGGCAGCTTTGATTTCTCATGACCTGGACATGAGGTCAGTCATTAAGCCAATCTTCCATTCTGCACTCTGTCAAACCAAGCAAATCCACTTTATTCACGGGGTGAGGGCATGACATTTTTTATTTTAAAAAGGTGTATGGAGGCATCAATAGTGGCTTGTCTGTAACAATATCAGAACAAAAGCAAATATGTCATTTTTTACAGTACTGTATGCTGTGCCTGCCTCATGGTCAAAAATTGAGACTTCATCTTCAATGCTATGATGTCTGGAAACATAGTCATAAGGTATTTGAAATATTGTAGCAAATATACATAGACATATTAAAATAAAAACAAAAATAAGGGCAAAACATGAATCTTTTCATGAATCAGGCTCAAGTTCCAGAAGAAGGGAGGAAGCTAACTGTAAAAGCAGAGTTACCTTCAGTCTTGGAAACAATCAGAAAACCCCTGACTTAAGATCCAAAGCTCTCAGGAGATCATCATATCTACAATCCAGATCAGAGTCAGGTCATTAAGTGCTTTAGATGTAATCAGTAAAAATCTTTAAATCAGCTTTGGCACTGACAAGTAACCAGTGAAGAGAGGCAAGAATAGGGATGATATGATCTTATCTCCTTAAATTTATTAAAACTCCATTAATGAATTTTCTAATTCCCCTAAAAACTGATACATACTGGATAATACTATTTTTATTTTTTCTTTGAATATATTTAGAGAGGTTGGCTAGGTCACTGAAGCCAAACAAAGTGACAAGAAGGTTAGTGTAAATGGCAGCAAATTATGTTCGTGGTAAAGAAAGCAGTTCTGTCACTTTGCGTTTTGTGCTTTTATTTTGAAGAGCACCGCTCTTCTTCTACTACTTCCTGTTGTTGTTGACTACTGTTGCTAGACTTCCCGCTCCCGTCTCGTCGTAACGACATGTTCACGTTGCTCCAGAGTTGGTAAAACATGCAAATAAATTATTTAATTGTCATACTCTGCATGGAAACTTGTGAAAGGGTATTTATTGTGGTTCGCTTCATGTTTGTGTCGTTTGTATGTCATGTTTAAGGAGTGTCACTGCGAGGTGTGTGTGGAAGATAGGCTGCTAGCAGGCTGAGCTCAAACTTAGCGCCCTTGGAAGCAGAAGGAGGTAGGAGGAGACTGATAGTGTATTCATTGTAAAAAACAAGTGGTTCATTTCATTTAAAACAGAAGGAAACTGTCATTATTTTTTTTGTTTACTAAAATTATTTGTGTTAAGTTTAAAAAGGTAAACATGATTTCTATACATTATTCGTGGAAATAATATGGTACTGTGGCATTTGTATTTTCTGTCCACATAGTTTTCACGGTGTCAGAATGCGAGGTGAAAAGAGGAGAGAATTAAAGTTGCACCAGTCGAAGCTCTCTGCATCTTGTGTGGTTATTCCAAGTGGGCCGCTACAGTGAAAACTCCTTTGGCTGCAACAGACCTGCCATCCCTGCAGAGAAGCTGACACCATCTCATCTGAGATCCAGCTACCAACCTGTTCTCAGCCACCTGACTCCGCTCGCACTCACATCCAGCACAGGCAAGATTAAAAAAGGACAGCACGCTGAAGGTACAACTATAGACGCTGAAAAAGAGACATTGGGTACCAAGGAGCAAAAAGGAACTATTTACAGCGTAACTGAAGTGCCTTAAATTCTAACGTAATATATTTGAGGTCAGAATAATTTGTGAGCTGGTTTTCAACACATAATAGCTCTGAAATTGGTGAATATTTCAAGACCAATGGCACATGTGTTTATGGAATAATAATTCATGACATGTCTGTTTATGATAAAGTTTAAAGGGTGAAGCTCTTTAGCTATTAATATCTAGAGCGCTCATTTATGACATTTTTGTGGTTACTGTTTTATGCTAAAAATCTTTTTGAATGTCCATAATCTGTAAATGCTTGATATAAGTATTACTCTGTGGTAAAAGATAACTACAGCTTATAGGTGTGAATTCAGGCATAGGACAATCAAAAGCCACGCCAGACTTAAAGCAGTTGCACAAACAAACAAGATGTCACTCCCAACAGAGGAAGCAGACAATCCCACAGACACGCCATTCAGGTCTAGCTCACGTGAGAGAAAGCTAACAGAGAAAGGCCAAGAGATGCATGACCAAGACATCAAAAAACGTGCAAAAACATTTAACAAAGCCTATGATTCTTGGAAGCTAGTAGCAAGGAAGACAAGGACAAAATTGAAAACCTTCTGCTCATTCGAAGACCTCAATAAATTACACGAAGATATTGAAGCAAAGTATGATGCTGTAAAACTACGGTATGAACCTATTCTATGTAACAGTAACACCACGCCAGAGATAGTCAAAAAAATGGATGCCTGTGGTATACTGACAAAGGAAATTCGTGACCTCATAAGCAACCGTCTAGAGACTATTAATGAAGATTATAATGATCAACTTGAAAAAGAAAGAGTAAGAGAAACGTTAAACAAAAATGAATATGGATCTGTCTTTGGCCTAACTAAAACTGAAACTATAAGTTCATTCGAGTCATTAGAGAAATCGAGCAAACACTCCGGCTCAGCCAGTACCCACGGTAGTAGAGTAGATGCCGAAGCAGAGCTTGCTGCTAAGCTGGAGCAATCAAAGGCCGTGGAAGAAATTCAAGCACAGCAAGCACATCTTCACAAGTTAGAAGGTGAATGGAAACTTAAAGAAGCAAAAATGTTGTCAGAAATGAAACAAAGAGAGGTGGAAATGCAACAACAGTTGGAACAAGAGCGAGCAAAACTGCAACAGTTACAAGCAGAAAAGGAGGTCGCTATAGCAGCAGCTCGTGTGAGAGCATATGACAGTTTTGAAGGTTTTGAGAACCACAATGAAGAAATTAACAACAAAACTAGCTCTGCTTGTTATAGAATACAAACTGAACCTCAACTGAAACCAGACGCTGCTTCATTCCAACCTCACCAGGCAGTTCCTGAAATGACAATGACCCAGGAGTCTGTCAGTCTAGCTCAAGCAATCGCCAGCTCATTAAGTATGAATCGCTTGCCAGTCCCTGAACCCACCACCTTTAGTGGTGACCCTTTAAGGTTTACTGATTGGAAGATGTCATTCATGACTCTGATTGATAGAAAACCACTCCCAGCGAGTGAGAAGATGTTTTATCTCAAAAATTATCTTGCTGGAGAGGCGCGCAAAGCTGTAGAAGGTTTCTTTTATCGAGATTCAGAGAATGCATACAATGGAGCATGGAAAGTTTTACAGGACAGATATGGAAACCCATTCATCATACAGAAAGCTTTCCGTGATAAGCTCATGAAATGGCCAAAGATCAACACAAACGACCCGCTAGCACTACGAGAGTACGCCGACTTCCTCCAAAGCTGCACTGAGGCAATCCCATACGTCAAAGGACTAGCCATCCTTAACGATTGTGAGGAAAACCACAAGTTGCTCAAAAAACTGCCAGAATGGATCGTCCGAAAGTGGAGTCGAATTGTTGTGGATGAACTTGACACATCTGGCAGCTATCCAGATCTTGCATGCTTCACAGGGTTCCTGAGCAAAGAAGCACGGATAGCTTGTAATCCTATTGCTTCTCCACAGTTGATAAATTTCAAACCTGTAGATGATAGAATCCCAAAGAGAGCCAAAGCCTTCAACACAAACACACAACCAAAGAGTTTCGCTCAGGAGAAACAAGAAACAAACGGCAGTAAACCAAAATCACCTTGTTCTGTCTGTAAAAGTGAAGCTCATGGCATCACAAAGTGTCCCACTTTCACAGCAAAGAGTGTTGAAGATAAAAAGGCATTCGTCCATGAAAATCGACTCTGCTTTGGATGCTTGAGAAAGGGTCATATGACCAAGGATTGTAAGAGGCGACACACGTGCAACATATGCAGCCGTCGTCACCCAACCTGCCTGCACGAAGACAGGAAGCAAAGACCTGTGGAAGCAATAACGAATAGCTCCACTTCCACAGAAGAACGTGCAAGTCAGGAAACACACAAGGTCGTGTCCCATACGTCAACACAACACGCTTCTGCTACCTCAAGTATCGTCCCAGTCTTTGTGTCTTCAGTACAAGAACCACACAGAGAAATACTTACATATGCAATACTGGACACACAGAGTGACTCAACATTTGTCTTAGAAGATATACTTGACAAACTGAATGTGAAGGTCCAGCCAGTAAAGCTGAAACTTAGTACTATGACAGCCATTGACACAGTCATATCGAGCAAGAGTGTTCATGGTCTACAAGTTCGAGGACTCCATTCGGAGAACTGCATTCAACTACAGCAGGCCTACAGCCGTGACTTCATCCCGGTGGACAAGTCTTACGTTCCCACGAAGGAAACAGCATTACTGTGGCCTCATCTCAGAAACTTGGCAGATAAGTTACCACCCCTCCAAGACTGTGACGTAGGGCTCCTAATAGGATACGACTGTCCAGCAGCACTGGCTCCTCTTGAAGTGATCTTAGGTGACAAAACCCAACCATTCGCACAGAGATCAGAACTAGGATGGAGTATAATAGGTTCATCAAACCCCCACCTAGACAGACAAGGAAGTCAAAGCTTTGTGCATCGGCTAACAGTAAAAGAACTGCCAGTTCCATCAGCGACAGATGTTCTAAAGGTCCTGGAATCAGACTTCATTGAGAGAACTCATGAGAATAAATATGTGTCCCAAGATGATGTTCATTTCATACAGTTCCTCAGTAACCACATCACACAGAAGGAGGACGGGCATTATGAAATGCCTCTCCCTTTCAAAGGCAACAGTCCGCCCAACCTACCAAACAACAAGAGACTAGCCACAGTTCGCTTACAGTGTCTTAAGAAAAAGTTAAAGGCAAACAAACAATACTATGATCAATACAAAACATTCATGGAAGAAACAATTAGCAAGGGTGATGCAGAGCCTGCCCCTACGACATCTGAGGGAGAGACAGAGTGGTACCTTCCACATCACGGCATCTACCACCCCAGAAAACCGGATAAGTTGAGAGTCGTTTTTGACTGTTCGGCCCAATTCCATGGTGTTTCTCTAAACGACACTCTGCTAACTGGGCCTGATCTAATCAATCCTCTGGTAGGAGTACTTTGCAGATTCAGGAAGGAAGCCGTAGCCATTATCTGTGATATCGAAAGAATGTTTTATCAATTCTCTGTCACTCCCGAATCCAGGAATTATCTGAAGTTCCTCTGGTGGAAAGGCGAAGATTTGGAGAAGGAACCACAGGAGTACAGGATGGCGGTTCATCTCTTCGGAGCCGCTTCGTCTCCTGGATGTGCCAATTTTGGCTTAAAGCATCTAGCACGACAACACAAAGCTAGCTATCCTCTAGCATCAACATTTGTGGAGAAAAACTTTTATGTTGATGACGGGTTAGTCAGCGTCCCGTCAACTGATGAAGCCAAGCAACTGATCTCTGAGTCGCAAGAGTTGTGCAAAAGAGGAGGCCTGCGCCTTCACAAATTCAACTCGAATGAAGAAGCAGCGCTCTCTTGCTTAGACCCTTCTGAAAGAGCAGCAAACATTGAGCCTCTAGGTTTTGATCCACACCCATCAGAACGTGCTCTCGGCATTCAATGGTCGATAAAAGAGGACACTTTCAGCTTTAACATCAACTTGAAAGATCAGCCTTCAACTCGTCGTGGTTGTCTGTCTGTCATCGCTTCTCTCTACGATCCACTCGGATTCATCGCTCCATTCAGCCTAAACGGAAAACGTATCCTTCAAGAGCTTTGTCACAGAGGCATCGGATGGGATGACCCACTCCCAGAAGATATGAAGCCACGGTGGGAGGAATGGATAAATGGTCTTCTCAAGCTGAACCATTTTTCAGATGCCAGTTGCGTGGGATATGGTGCATGTTCTTACCTCAGGTACAAAAATGACAAGGATGAAGTCCATTGCAGTCTCGTGATGGCGAAAGCAAGGGTCGCACCCTCAAAGGTCACAAGTATCCCGAGGCTAGAACTCGCAGCAGCGGTGGTTTCTGCAAAACTCAGTGTCATGTTAAAATGTGAACTTGACATGAAAATTGATCAAGAATTTTTCTGGACTGATTCGCAAGTCGTGCTTGGGTACATCAACAATGATGCTCGTAGGTTCCACATATTTGTTGCAAACCGTGTTCAACTGATTAGAGATAATAGTGATCCCAATCAATGGTATTATGTGGACACCTCAGAAAACCCGGCCGACCATGCATCCCGAGGTCTTCGTGCTTCAGACATTCACTCAACGAACTGGCTGCGAGGACCAAAGTTTCTCTGGGAGCGTGAATTACATCTAACACCCAGCACTCCAACAGGCTTACTCGTCGGTGATCCTGAAGTCAAGAAAATTCAGGTACTTGCAACCGAAACCATTAACTGCAACGACATCCTCAGGCGTCTGAATCAGTTTTCCTCATGGACAACACTTGTAAAGGTGGTTGCAAGAATCAAGAGACTGAGGTCTAAACAAAAACAACATAGTGAACATGTGACTGTCGAGGAGCATGAGAAGGCTGCTGAGACAGTAATTAAGATCATACAGCAGCAAGCCTTCCCCCATGAGATCAAAATGCTTCAAGGTGGAAAAGACCTTCCAAACTCAAGCTCTCTCTTCAGTCTTGATCCCTTCTGGTCTGAAGGACTTCTCCGTGTTGGTGGGAGATTGAAGCAGTCATCTCTTTGTCACAAAATCAAGCACCCAGTCATCTTACCAAACAACAGTCATATTACTAAGCTGATTGTGTCCCACTACCACACTAAGACATGCCATCAGGGTCGAACCCAGACACAAATGGAGCTTAGGACCAATGGATTCTGGGTCATTGGTGGGAGCAAGCTGGTTGCTAAGCTGATACGCACCTGTGTGCTTTGCAGGAAACTTCGATGGCCGACAGAGAGCCAGCGGATGGCTGAACTCCCTAAAGAACGTCTTGAAGCCTCAGCACCTTTCACGTATAGCGGCATGGACTGTTTTGGCCCATTCATTGTAAAGAAAGCCCGCAAAGAATACAAAAGATATGGCCTGATTTTCACATGTCTGTACTCCAGAGCTGTCCATATCGAGATGCTCGAAGATTTGTCGACAGACTCATTCATCAATGCATTGAGATGCTTTATCAGCCTCAGAGGAGCTGTTCGACGACTACATTGCGACCAAGGTTCAAACTTCATTGGCGCCAGAAATGAGTTTAAGGAAGCACTTAAACAATGTGACACCAAACTACTGGAAATCTTCCTGACTGAAAGGCAGTGCGAATTTGTCTTCAACGCCCCTTCTGCCAGCCACGCAGGAGGTGTCTGGGAACGGCAAATCAGAACCGTTAGAAATGTGCTAAACGCCACCTTTGCACAGTGCCCAGGTCGACTTGACGACGCCTCTCTCAGAACACTGTTATATGAGGCCATGGCTATCGTTAACAGCCGCCCATTAACAGTAGATGGAATCAATGATCCACAAGCGCTGGAGCCTTTAACACCGAATCACCTCATCATGATGAAACCTAAAGTTGCTCTTCCTCCCCCTGGAGTATTTGTCAAGGAGGATTTGTACGCTACAAAGAGATGGAGAAGAGTTCAGTATCTCATTGAGCAATTCTGGGGTCGCTGGAAAAGGGAGTATCTACTCAACATATCCACAAGACAAAAATGGCACTTACCTCAGCGCAACCTCAGAGTGAATGATATTGTCATTATTAAAGACGACAACCTCCCGAGAAATCATTGGCAACTAGGACGAGTGGTGGAGACTGTTCAAGACAGCGATGGCTTAGTCCGTCGAGTCAAAGTGCAAGTAGGAGAGCGAAAGCCTCAAAGAAAACAAGATTCCCCCTCCAAACCTTCAGTTATTGAGAGACCAATCCAAAAATTAGTGCTTCTCCTTGAGAACTGAGTAGAACAGACAGTGACAACTGTTTTTGTGTGCACACTGCTTCATTGTGTATGATGTTGTACCTCTGATAGTTCAATGTAAAGTTATTCATTTATTAGAGTCAAGAAATCCTGTACAATTCATTTGCTCTTTGTGTACTTGCTCATTCATTGTAGCAGGATTTGGTGGGAGTGTAAATGGCAGCAAATTATGTTCGTGGTAAAGAAAGCAGTTCTGTCACTTTGCGTTTTGTGCTTTTATTTTGAAGAGCACCGCTCTTCTTCTACTACTTCCTGTTGTTGTTGACTACTGTTGCTAGACTTCCCGCTCCCGTCTCGTCGTAACGACATGTTCACGTTGCTCCAGAGTTGGTAAAACATGCAAACAAATTATTTAATTGTCATACTCTGCATGGAAACTTGTGAAAGGGTATTTATTGTGGTTCGCTTCATGTTTGTGTCGTTTGTATGTCATGTTTAAGGAGTGTCACTGCGAGGTGTGTGTGGAAGATAGGCTGCTAGCAGGCTGAGCTCAAACTTAGCGCCCTTGGAAGCAGAAGGAGGTAGGAGGAGACTGATAGTGTATTCATTGTAAAAAACAAGTGGTTCATTTCATTTAAAACAGAAGGAAACTGTCATTATTTTTTTTGTTTACTAAAATTATTTGTGTTAAGTTTAAAAAGGTAAACATGATTTCTATACATTATTCGTGGAAATAATATGGTACTGTGGCATTTGTATTTTCTGTCCACATAGTTTTCACGGTGTCAGAATGCGAGGTGAAAAGAGGAGAGAATTAAAGTTGCACCAGTCGAAGCTCTCTGCATCTTGTGTGGTTATTCCAAGTGGGCCGCTACAGTTAGTAATAGTTTTAGAACATCCACACATTTGCACGGCTGCCTGGTTCTGTGGATATAAGGCAATGAATCTCTCTTGGAAAGTCTTTAATATTTACAAAGCCCTGGTTCTTTTGGGGAAAAAGATAATGGAGTGAGGTGCAAGAGGAGAAAAAAAAGATAACTGTAAGAGGTATAAGAAATGTCATTTCCTATCAGGCAGTAATCTTTCTCTATAGATTTATGTGAAAGTAGTTTGGCTGCACTGACGGCCCAGGGCAGTATGCCTGACCTGCAGTACAAACTCTTTAGAGAAATCCAACCAAGTCAGGACTAAATGCAATCATTTTCATAAGAGAGCACACTGGAAAACTGCATGAAAGCATATTCTAAATAAAGAAACTAAACTGTAACTTAATTTAGACATTTTCAAGTCATGTCACACTTTTAACCAGTGCATCTGAAATGCCTGGTGAGCTTATTTCCCAAATGTTTACTGATAACCAGATTTCTTCTCACACTTTCTTTTCATTTATTAACTCAAAATCACACAATCAGTTAGTAGTGTATAAGTTAACAAAATGAGGTTAAACTAAGGCATAACAGAAGATGTTTGTTGGTTTAACTGCCCGAAAAATCTATTTAAATCCATCTGTTTAGCAGATTACAAAGTACAAAGGAAGTAATGCAACACCTGCTCAGTTGATCCTTAAATCAGGGGTGTAATGGTAGGCTACACAGAATTCTCATGAGTCATGGTTACGTACAAGTATGTTTCTTTTTATCTTGGTGATGATGTCAGATGTTTGTTAGCATGTACAGTTTGTTTCCATTTGAACATCCAAAAATGGTGGAGGCTGTTGAGGCTAACCAGGAACAAGAATTGTTCCCAAACACCTGATTTAAAGTTTGCTGGTGGGTCTTCCAGCTTTGGCCTTTCATTTGCACTCCCCATAGTGTAACTGACTCAAATGCCAATGGCTGCGTGCCCTAGACTGTGCAATTATAACAATTGTATTCCCAATTCCCAAAACTGTTTGAGCAATCATATTCAACAGACTTTAAATTAACTAAAAATTTTATTTGAGGTCCACCAAGGCTCCATTCTGGGACCTGTGCTTTTCAGCTTTCATGTGCTGGTTCTGGCAAATATTGGTAGCAGGGGTTTAATTGTCATAACTATGCATGATACCTAATTTTATATTTCTGTATCAGCTGATGCAGGCTGAAATTATTGGAGCACAGGGATAATATGAGGAAGTGCAACTATTTCAAAAGTCAAAACCATGCAGACAGGGAAAAAACCTGGTTTGCAGGGGTGGAGCTGTTGTCTGCAAAACCATGCAGACAACAGCTCCACTTCAAACCAGTGTCTCCACTCTTCCAGAGCTAGCTTGTCGTAGTTCCAAAGGAGAGCCGGTCATTGTGGGTGCCTGTTGCTGGATCTGGAGGATGGGATGGTAAAGCTCTGTGCAGGGACTCAGAGAATAGGCATGGTGAGTCGAGGGCTGGGGGCTAGGACTCACTGTCAGAGATGACTGTCAAAGTGTATTGTGAGGGTGATGAGAGCATCCAGGTCTGGGGAAGCTCCCTGGCGGTGAGCTCATCTTTAATGAGATCAGACAGGCCATTATAATATGCATTATGCTTACTTTCTGCTGCAATTTTTCTGCACTCGATGGAGTAGTCGGCCACAAACCTACCTCCTTTACTTAGATTTAATAGATCCTAGACTGCCTCTCTCCCTGTTGAAAGGGGAAAACCTTCTTGAGCTTGGTGGTGAACATCTTCATAGATCGACTGTCTCTCCTACTCTGCTATAGGTTCTGCTTGTGAGCTGGGAAATTATGTAAGCTATATGGGATCACTCGGAGGGATAGGAGGAGGACTGGAGCTATAAGATTAGCGGGTCCCAAGGTGGAGCTGCTGGATCTGCTCATGGATGGATTCCAGGATAAACTTATGGCAGGCCGGAGATATCCTGGAGACACACTAGGTAAGCCCCCGCTCAAGGCAGTGGATCCTGCTGTGCTGCCAGTTGTTTAGGCACAAAATAGGCTGTCGGTTGAGTCCATACTGGCTAGAAAATACCATAAAGGTTAATTAAAAACAGGTTTGAACCATTGACAGTATAAGGAATGGACGTGTACCCATGATGTCACCCACAAGTTCCTGAAGAGCCATTGTGAAGCTTAGAATGTGGTGGCTCTGGCTACCGCCATCTTGGCAATCCTGCGTCTTCAGCCTCCTGGCTAATCTCAAGGTTGGCAAAGACGTGGCTCATCGGTGGACCTGAGTGAAGCATAGATCCTCAAACAAGCAATCTGTAATGGCACACCTGTCAATCAATGTAATGCACAACTTTAAACCTGAATATAATTTAAAACAGGTGAGTTAAATAGAAATTCAGACACATTACAGATGTCATGAATGGGTAAGTTAAGTTCTAGAGACCAAAACTGTTTTTTGTACCAGGCTGTAAACATGTTTATTTCTGTTGTGAAGTTGGGCATTAATTTAGGGGCTTATGAAGATTGACTTGTTCTGCAGCCAGCCTCAAGTGGCCATTTGAGTAACTGCAGTTTTTGGCACTTCCGTATAGGTGCCACTTCACAGCCACGGAGGTTATTGCTTGGTTTGAACCCAAAAGCATGACTCTGAAAAGTTAAAAGTTTAAGTTTATTTTAGGTCGACAGGCAAAAGTCAAACCAGGCAGGCAAGGCGGGGAAGAACAAGCTAGAGAGCTGGAGTCCAAAAGGCAGGCAGGGGGTCATAACAGGGAAAACTCAAGCTGGCAAAGAAAATGCCTGGAACACTAAGGCAAAAGCACGATAGATGATCTGGTGGGGAACGAATGGAAGCAGGCCGATATGTTACTGGGCTGATGGGGAAGTGGCAACAGGTGTTCAGGCGGGGAAGACAGGGGTTGCTGCAGGGCAGGTGGGCCAAGCAGGATCTGAAATAACAGGGGAGTTAGTACATGGCAAGGGAAAAAGCAAATAAGGAAAGTGAGACTAAGGAACTGGCTGACATTGTGACAATTGGTGTCTGGTTCTCATCCACTGACACCATGAGGTGCTAGACTCGATAGAGGACTTGAGACTGTTTTTCAGCATCTTTACAAAAAACTGTTGGATGCACCTCCATGGCTTAACTTTCATGTAGGTTTTCATTCCAGCATTCAAGGTTAGTTATTGTTTGGACTGAACCGTTTTTTTTTTTTTTTTTGTTGCTTTAGATGAAATTACCACCTTTATTACAGTGCTCAGTCTTGTTCTGAAATAACATACAAGGTCACTAAAGATGTAAAATACAAAATATGCAGGGGAAGCAGCGGCTCTGTCCCTTTTTTTTGCTGTGACCACTGCACGTTTAGTCTGTCAAACCAACAGAGAGACTTGTGGAGGGAAAGTGAAGGTGATGGATGTTACTCTCAAAAGTATTATCTTGCAAAGTTTTAGGCTACTGCTGCATTTTTCACGTGGCAATTTTCCTCTCTGATGACTATGGGTGCAGAGGTAGGAAAGTGACTTTCCCCACTCAGTCCTGATTTCTTTGTAGGAGCCAGATTCTGCTCTTAAGCAACTAAAAGCATAAAACGTTGAAAGAATCTTGATTTAATGAAAATTCTGTCGATACAGGAGAAAGTAAACTAGATTGCGCTGACAACTCAACTGTGACCAATTCAAAACTTCCACTCTATTTGCCATGACTCATGGAGATGGCAACAGTGAATGTATAAAAGAAAAGCTGCTGTTCTTTTCATTGGAGATGCTAGAGTGGATTGTACAACATGTTACTTGGAACAAAACAGAAAAAATGGATAAAAATAAGTTGTTGGACACAATATGCAGTTTTATTTTATGGTTTTGGTTTTTACAGTGCTACCTTTATTACTGTATCAATTGAAACTGATGCACCCAATGTTCTACTGTTCTGCACTATTAACATCCATTTCACAAACCATGTGACTCAGGATTTTCACAATTCTATTTGAATATTTGTTTAAAGCTATAAGATTGTTCAACCTTTGCAGTACAATTAAAATATGCAAATAAAGCTAATTTAAAAAAACCTTTTGGGAGTTCACATCTTTGCTCATCTCTCCCCAATACTCTCTCTCCCTTCTTGCTGTCATCGGTGGGTCTGCTGTGCAGCGTTCCCCTGCAGACAGCCGGTGTCAGGTCTGATTGTCAGTTTAACAAGAAGATCTTACTCTGCAGCCGAGGCGCTCACTCAGTGGCTGGTCCCTCCAAGCCACCTAATGTTCCTATACTGTACAGTACTGTATACCGCCTGCCTCTAGGGGAAGTGCTAATTTTTGTCACATCAGATGCTCAAGTCTTTTGGTGTTTTATAGATAATATTGGTTACACTTACACTATTACACTGTAATTATGTAGTATCTGTAGTGTATGAATAAAACACCCACTGAGTAAATATATGTAAGTACCAGGCAAGATGCCAAAAGGTTAGGTAATAGGGATATAACAAGAGAGAAAGATTGGCATCCTGTTATGGTAGAGAAGAACATAGACAAGCTTTTTCCCCGATCATAAGCATTTAAGGAGTTGAATACATATGCTTTGATTTGTTTCATACTTTTTCTAAAAAGCATGCCTCAGGAATTATAAGTTAATGGCTTTTGGGTGACAGCACTCTATGACAAAGACTTGAAAATGTGCAACAAAGCCCTCTTATTACACTGTAACCCCAAGGTATGTGGGCTTTAAAATAAAGTGGTCTTTTTTACTGAGTAATTACAGTTCAGTTACATTAAAAAGCATATTTTTTTGATCCTTTACATTATTGAAATGACATATAGGCTAAGCCTGGTGGTACCCAGTTTGCACTCTGCAATTACACTGGGTAATTTAAACAAAATACTTACTGTATTTACTTTGTGACTGTAATGTAGAAGAATGGAATATAAACTGCTTTACCATTTTAAAATTAGCTTATTGCACATAATGTAATATGTTAAATGCTATGACAACTCATTCAAATTATAAGGCTATAAGTTATTTACGTCTATATTGACCTGTGACATACAAATGGAAGCCAGCTCTCTTCCTCTGGTTTCTCTGTGAACCTTTTAATGTTGTAAGTCCATCCAACCTTGTGCTGTCCCTGGATCCGTGCCTGGAGGGGAGGGGAACGGGTCATCTCTTCACTGACAGCAAGAGAGGTGAGAATACCATCACTTTAATTGTCTCCATTTTCTCTTTGTTATATTCCAGGATATTAATTAGAAAGTCTGGCCTAATTTGTAGAAAGGTTAGCAGTGGAGCAATGGCTTCATTAGTACAGAAAACTGAGCACATAACCAGACTGCCCCCACCTTTTTTTTCTCCACTTTTGTCTGTTGTCTAACTCTTAATTACAAACATGATGGACATGAGGGAATATCAGGCGTGGTTCCCCTGACACACACTGTTGTTCTGAGGCAACCCGTGTTTTGGCTTGTTTTGAACTGCTGATTTGAAGATAGCTGAAGTGTCACATCAACAGCATTCAACAGAACACTGATCTCATCTTTGATCTTTAATCAGCACTGAAAGGAGTTGATTCTGTCCCTACTGGCAAACACATTATTTAATGGATGTAACACAACTACACAACTACAAGCACAAACGATTGGCAAGCTCAACAAGCTTAGCACGACTCCTGTGGTTCTGAATTGCTTACATGTCCACATACGTTAAATATGGAGGCAGTATGAGGTGCTTCTGCTGTCTGTTACATTGGAGGAGGTTATAACAGAAAGGACCTGGCACTTTATCAGTGTGTAAGAGCTTTGTATGCTGGCTGTCTAGGCTATGAAAGCTGGAATTTCCCTTCTCAAGTCTTTTTATATTAAGCACACTAAAGCACACAGGTAAACACTGTGTGCTTTAGTGGCTGGCAAGAAAGTCAAGAGGCAATTAGCTTAGCAAACTGGATATAACTTAACTATAATTAGTGAACTCTAAAGGGGCTGGTATCAATATCCACCATATTGTTACTTTCAGATGGAGCCAGGCTAGCTGTTTCCCCCTGTTTTATGCTAAGCTATGCTAATCATGCTAGGTGTAGCTTCAGATTTTACATACACACAAAAGTGATATTGATCCTCTCATCTATCTCTTGGCAAAAAAGCCAATAAACATATTTCAAAAAATGTGGAACTATTCCTTTAAATTGAGTGTCAAAACTGTAGGTCTTCCATTCATCGCTGTCTGAATAAAAGCAGGCAGAGCAGAGCAGAGTGGATGAACTATGCGAACAGTACGACTATGTGAAGTTGGTCTGGTGTGACATCACTGTCTGGCAGCAGCAAAGAACAGAAATGTCTCCATAAATCTGGGGAAATGCCAGGAGAAGAGCAGATTATGAGGCCATAACACAAGCCCGTCAGTGCATTTAAGTGTTAATTATTCATTTTCTCTTCCCTCATAAATTTTAACTGCAAGCTTTTGTGATTAAAACAAAATATCTCCACGCGAATATCCTTTGGGGAACTGGCATCCTTAAAGCCCTTTAAAGAATAGTGAATAATGATGGTGCTCTCATAAAAACGATCCCTGGAGGATCCCATCTATTTTTCACTGTTCACGCCAGAGATGAGCTGTTGTGTTTAAGTCCATCTGGGCCCAGAAAGAGAGTGAACAAACAATCACCGGGCGCATAAAATATACAACAACTGAACTATATGTGATCATAAAACATGCTCTAGCCTCTGGGAGCTCTAATTGCCTAATGATCAAGTTAGTGTACATTATATGGGCTCTATCAGGTGGAGGTGTATAGACAGCAATTTCCTCTTAATTCGTTTAGAGGGTGGTTAATTTGAGGGCTATTCAAAGACAGTAATAATGTACTTATCCTTCACACAGCTAATCTCCAACAAATAACCCCCCTCCTCTGTATTTCCACCACACACACACGTACACACACACACACACACACACTGCTTAATCAGGAACAAAACATAACCATTTTTTTACCACTTCATTAGCAGATCAGACATGCGTATCTTTACATAATTTTTGGATTGTATTTGTATTCACTGCCAGACATCCACTGGTGAATCAGAAATGACCAAAGTTTATGTCTATGTCCATCAGTAGCTGCCACTAGATGTCACAATATCAACACCAGGCAATACTACCTCACCGGGCACCAGATATCCAGCCCTGAATCATCAGTATTGTTACGTAAATGCGGTTAAAGGTAAAACACTGTAGATCTTGCTCTCTTCCCTGAAGGCATAGCTCCTACCACTTTTTCCCCTCGTCTCTCCATTCCTCTTGAGCCAGCAAGATTCTCCTTCAAAGGCTAGACACAAGCAGTGCAGATCAGCTTTAACAAAAAATAATATATGACGGCAAAAAATTTCCTCAAGATACTGTTAAAACGTAATTAAGTGATACCATTGGCACAGGAATACTGTGATGACCCCAGAGTGAACAATGTGGGTTATTATACACTTAAGAGAGGGAAAGTATAGCGAATTATGTCCCCACCTTATCTGTGGCCTAAAGATTTCATGTCAGTCACCTGAATGTGGCTTTGATGAGTGACCCCGGGGAATTAAAACATCTTTCTGCTGTTCTGACATGAATAGAAAGATGCTGATTATCTACTGAAGCAGGCTGCTGATAATTAAAATTGTGGCGTGGAAGGAATGTTTATGGAATAAGCTTGCATGTGATAAGAGATATTCCTTTTGAACATACTGTATGGATAAAGGAGAGACAGAGGTTCATTTTTGTCCATATGGATTTGTGTTGAGGCTACCCTGCACTGAATTCCATGTGGACATGTGGCTGTTCCTCAGAACTTGGGCCCATTTCCATAACTTTTATTTTCCACGCCTGTGCCTGGGTTTGTACTGACCCCGCATGTCCTTTGGGATCTTTGATTATTCGTACACTGAGGCCTGAATGCAAAACTAGTGCCTTTTGATTGAGAGGCTGCACAGAACTATATAGAAGGCAACATGGGCAGTTTCAAGGTCTTCTTTCCCAGGAAGATGTTGATGTAACCCCCTTTGCCTATTCAGGAGATTAAAACCAGAGGTGACAGCTTTGAAAAAAGGATCACTGCATGATAGAAATCTCCACCATTTCAGTCATGACATGCATGCTGGACTGTGATGTATGGATGTTTGAGTGTCTTATGGTAAAAGGAGGAGTTCAAATACAGAGGAATGGGATGTATGTACTGTATGTGTCCTAGTTTGAAGGTCTGGCACAATGCATGATGTGTTGCTTGTGTGACGGTGAGCATCTAGTCCAGCAGCCAAATGTTGCTAACCTAATTTCACTATTTGATTTTCACAGCTGAAGTGATAGCTACATTGGTGGTGCTGTGGTGCCTGAGGGACAATATTAAAGCTCCTCATATTAAACTATAAAATAATACTGATGGCTGTCATTTGTTTTATGAAAAATGTGACATGATTTGATTAATTTGACTTGATTCTGTGGAAGAAGTATTCAGGTCCTTGGCTTAAAGGTCCAGTGTGTGAGATTTAGTGGTTCTATTTAAAATAGTTACCTTATGAGCCTTTTTTTTATCTACAGTTGCAACCGGTCTTCTATAAAGTCCGCTATGTTGCACTGCCATTTTTCTACAGCAACCCAGAAGGGACAGACTAAACACTAGTTCTAGATTTTACATTTTGCAAGTGTCTGTTGTTTCCCCTTCACGCTAGGAAGGAGAGGGCAAGCCGAGGGGATTGCAATCGGCAACTGATTAGTCCTAGTTCTTTACATAAAAGTACTGTACTGTAAGTAAAAAGTACGCCAATACAAATGTATTGCATTCAAACTCCTACCTAAGTAATAAAAAAGTATTACCAGCAAAATGAACTTAGAGTAAATAAATAAATAAATGTACTCTTTCTGCACAAAAAATGGCCCCTGTGACTGATAATACATCCATCCATTTTCTGTGACTGCTTATCTTAATCAGGGTCATGATTTTGGTTTGTTGGTCCAGTTGTTTCGAACCTGTCGGTCTGGCTCCCTCCAAAGAGTCACAAGATCTGAGGGGATGTGAAATGATTAATGGGGCAGGAAAGAAAAAAAAAAGTTGACCCGTTTAAGAGGGGTCACAGGCCAAAAAAGTTGGGAACCACTGGTATAATCTTTAAATGAATTTATATTGTAAAATATTAATTTTACTAGTAACTAGTAATAAATTATTTAGTAATTATAGATGTCTGCTATGCCATGTTTCAACAGTAGCTCATAAAAGACAAACTGATCACTAGGAGAGAGGGTGTATTGTAGGTTACCATTTGTTACCATAGTTACTTTCCACCACTAATAAAAACTAGCATGTTGTCTATTAAAGTGTGTTCGACAATTATAGGCATACGTTTTTTTTCTAGTGATGTTCTACATCTGTATTCATCACTAACTATGTATCTTCAATTTAAAGAACACTGAGGTGAACAGAAGAGTGCAAATTTCAGTGCTATTCTTATTAACCAAAGCCAGAATATATGCAAATTGTTCTTGTGAAAGAAAATATCTACACAACAAACTAAATTTTTTGTCTCTGTTGAGCACCGCTTGCATTTGTAGCAACCGTTTGCATTTTGAATTTGTATCAATACAATCCAAAGCCCTCACAGAGAGCTTCATTAAAGTTGCATAATTCGTCAACATTAAAGCAGTTGTCATGTTCAGTTTCTGTGATAGACTGCTTATCATCTGTCACAGATGCTCCGAAAGCATTACATAAATGTATGTGATGCTATGTTTAGAAATACTTGGGTAATTAATTTTATATCACACATAATGGATTATTACTTTAACATATTCCACAGTTCACTAAGCAGTACAGGTCACCTGAACTCGCTCTAATTTTAATGTCTGTATTACTAATGGAAAAGTATTCTCCATGATATAGCATTTTAAATGGACCTGACCGAATAGTAAATGAACCACATCCATCTTTGTGACACTGCATTGCAGGGTACTTTCCTCCAGAATCATCTCTAGATGACCTTGCTATTTAAAGTTTCTTGTTGATGCACTGTCTTACACCTGGAGGTGGGTTCATTTAATCACCAATGATTTTGAAAGAGAGATAAAAACAGCTTGTGCTATTATTGCGTCTGTGTGATGCAGACAGAAAAACAAAGTGACTGAAAGCAGTTTACTGTAGCAGTATCTAGACAAATTCTCAGACTCATCTACCGATGATATAATTTAAGTTTTTGGTGCAATCTCATCATCTTTATCATCATCATAAATCTGACAGTAAACCTGATGCATAAAATGTGACTAGTTTAAGGTAACTAAGGTAACTATCACTATGTTGGCTTTACCTCTACAGTACTGTCAGTGGATTTTGCCACTAGCTACAAATTTTCCTTCTTCCCCTTGCTCCTTAAATGCAACTTTAACACTACCCTTCTCCCTGAGTTTGTGCAGCCCACATTATTTTTGGCATCTTTGTGACGATACCTCAGGTGCAAGGAACAGATCTCAGCACGTTCATTAAATCAGATTTTGAAGGCTGAGGTCATTAATACAAGGTTACTCCAAGGTTTTTCTTTTTGTGTTACTGAACATGTCAGCAAGGTAACAGGACACATTTCTAAAGGTCTGGTCATATATATTTTTCTTATTGTCAACAAATCCCATGAAAAAAAAGACCAAAAACTATGATTCAACTAACAAGTATTTTCTGTGTAGCCAAACCTGACATATCTTATTCCTCTGTTTCACAGAGCTCCATTGTCTTCCCAAAACTATTAAAAACACATCATTGAGCCACACTGTAGCACTGGGTGACATGTTTTTTCATTATGATGAACGTGGGCTCAATAGTTTATTTTGAGTCAATTCTATAAACACTATCCTGGTACCATAAATTCTCAATAATGCACTTACGTTTGTATTAATCCACAGCTGAAAATAGTCCTGGGCAAATTCACTATTTACAACAGTTTGTTTTCCTAAAACAGCTGGGAACTGCAGTTTGGAGAAAACTTTCAACAATTAGGCTTTTTTTTCTTTAAAAAAATGTGTATGACCTGTTTTTAAAGATGTTCAGAGGGTATAAATGCACACTCTTTGACTAATAAACACAAAGCTGTACGAACAGTTTGTAGTGTTCTTTTTCTCTCGCTCCGTCTCTCCCTCCCCCCCCCGCTCGATAATGTTGAGGTAATCTATCAGTTTGGCGCTGCTATCTTTAAAGGACACATACTGAAGTGTATGTCAAAAACAGAGGGAGTTGCTGAGATTCATTACTGAATCCAATTATTTTCCAGAAGCCCAAACAACCTGAATGTTGTTGATAGATACATGTATATACCAACATAAATATTCATGCCTTTAATAAGCAATATTTCCCTTAAGCAACTAACAAATTATGAGATATCCACTCAAATTCTAAAAAGGCCTCAAAATGTTTTTCTATCACTTACCCAGAACATAACAGGTTTCCACAAGAGACACTTGTCCTGAAGGGGAAAAAACTGTTATATTTTTCCCCAGCTGCTATACTTTAAAAGACCTTGTTTTAGTTAGTCTGGGATCAAATGCAAAGAAGCCTCAAAGACACAGCTGTAAATAGTTGACACTAAATTTATTACAAATAGAGTTTGGTTCACATTGACTTTGCACCTAAGTAGAGCAGATATAATATTATGCTAATTTAAAACAACACAGTGTAACATTTCTACCGTAAAATAACTGATTTTAAATTATGTCGAAGCTACACTGACTTATAATCAGGTGAAAGGTGCCTCTGTCATTCCCACTGTAAGACCGGTATGCCTGTTTCTGCACCATGAGCTCTGAGTGCGATCATCCGAGAGATGTACCGCTTTACAGCACAAAGTCACGCACCACCAACTATTTCACTTATTTTAGCAAAACTGAATCATATTTTATATTGAAAATGTTTTCTGGTTGTCCTCACGCTGCTCTACATCAACTCTCAGTGATTTACATTTTTCTGATGGACAGTAATATAAACTGCTGCAAACTATAGCTGCTGTTAGCTAATGTTAGTAAGCTAAGAAGCTAAGCTAAGAAGAGAAAAATTGACTGAGCAAGAAGTCGCTGGACAAGAGTAAATCTAGGTATAATTCCCCTGGAGCCCAGGCAGACACAAGAGGCTTTCTTGTTACTGTTTTTCTTGAAGGCTTCTCTCTCTCTCCAAATCCACCTTGAAAACTAAACAGCGTTGACAAAAATATAAACTATGTGAGCTTAACATAAACAATACCATGCATAGCATGTGGAATATATAGAGTAGTTTACAAAGTAAAATACAGGCAAACAAAACAAAATACCTTATTGGCTGCATGCTACAAACAGGAATAGTCTTTGAGTCTTCAGAGATTTCCTCATAACCGTTAACATAAAAATAAATCCTGTTGTGACAAGCATAAAACTTTCACCAGAGCGCAAATGTGCATGATTATGGCTTGATTGCTAGGGCCAATGCCATGAGTCAAACCCACACGAGAGCAGCCCAACAAGACCTGCCAAATCAATTCTAATTTTGACATTGATCTTAGAAAAAGTTAACAAATTATGCACTTATGTAAATAATATAAACACAACAATTATACTAGAGATAGATAACTTTGTGAAATATAAGGCTAAAAGACAGATGCAGAGTCAGGCTTCTTGGTGTTGGACTAGTAAGTGATATTAGCTGGCTGCTAAGTCTTGTATTGTCGCATTTGCTTGATCTTTGGCAAATGCACATATACAGCTGTCCATATATACAACAGTGGTGTTGCACTGGGGCCGCTAAATCACAAAAACACTAGTTTCTACACAATGATGCTTTAAATATCACAGACACACAAGCAGCGATACTGTGCAACAACAGATATAGATAGATATAGATCAGATATAGATATAATTTTCAGCACAGAATATTTATTGCATATATAGATACTGCATGCTCTGTATGTTTTTTTTTTTAATTCTTATTTGATTTAACGTGTTAAAAATTCCTATAGTTTAAATAAATGCTGGATTCTGATGAATGGATTTGCATATAAATTCATGCCCTGCGATTTTGTTCACTTCACGACAACGATCACAGTATAACACTTTCCCTCTATTTTCTGTCTCGCTGTTCATTTCTTGGCACTGCACAGGCTGTGACTGAACTCCATCCACTCTTCACAGAATACTGATCTATGCCAGTCTGACAATTTTACAATGTGTTCTGCCTCACAGGTTATGTGAACAAAATCTTGAATTGACAGTTAATGAAATGATCAGATGATAATATATATACTATATAAGCAGAAGTAGTACAACTCAATTTTCACATTTTCTTGTGATGAAATGTTTTTGTAGTAATGATGTACTTCATATATCTTATAAAACGTACAGGTCAGAACGTTGGGTCAGATACATTTCATGTAGCAACAAACGCCCAAACCAGGGCTTGAACTTGTGCTGTAAATGTTTCCACATGATTAACTTTCAAACACGGATGTTAATGAACAAGCGAAGAATAAAGAATAAGAGATGGTGTTTCCCATTTACCGATCACCGAATGTTAAAGACCATGTAAAGTGAATTCAGTCATTTTCTTCTAAACACATTAAATAGGTCATAAATGTATTTCTCAACAATGTGTAAAAAGCATTTCAACCATTTAGATTTGAATTGTGGAGCTAGGCTTCACAAACTGTGTTTCAACATTTCTGTGTCAGGATTTAGTGGGCGGGTCTGAAAATCACCACCGTTTTACGTAACGTGGCGGTGATTAGCATAAACCCGCCCCTGCTGCTGTAGGTATAAATCTATCAGCGCAACAGCCCCTCATTTTTGAATTGCAACACTTATACGTACAGCCATTGCTAGCTAGCTCTGCCGTCAGCATCCCGAAAATGCATCTTCTCTGGATGTAGAATGTGACAACAGCTCCAATACTTTATTTCAATTTTAAAAAAAAAACAAGTGATGAAGAAGAAGTGGATTGTGAAGGGCCATATTAATGGAGACCTAAAAACAATACTGTAATTACAGTAACGTTAGGTGACGTGGTGCACAGTAACGTGATTTTACATCGTGTACTAACATAATCACGTTAGGGTTTCTCAGCATTTTCATGTGTGTTCTCTAATGTCAGTGCATGTAACGTTAGACTGCTCTCGTTTCCTGAGCGGAATCCAGAGGAAGATACACTGGTAACGGGACACGGGACGTCTCTTAACTCAGATCTGAGTTTACGGGTGTCGGTAAAGAACCCCCCGCCGCCGCTTCATCAAAACACCGCAATGGAGCAACAACCGCAAAGTGACGACAGACAGTGTTACACTGAGATACATGATTTATGTACGTTAGGACAAAGAGATAGAAAGACACAGAGAGACAGAGAGTGGTTCAGTGGACACGCCCCCACAGTCCTGGAGCTGAGAGTACTGCCCATTTTTACCTGATTGTGACACCTAATTTAATAAACTTATCGTTATTTTTAATCATTCAAATTTGGCTGGGTGGGTAATAACACTTTCTTCTTTAGTCTGACAAACTCAAAACACATTTATTTTGACTTTACACTGTCTTTAAGGTCATTGCAAAGGATTTGATGATTATACCCACTCTAAATTATATGTGCATATTAGTCACAAGTTGTAGTAAATTTGTAAAATACCAAGCCTACTGAGGTATGCTTAAAAGATCAAATCCTCTCATTCTGTCACTATGCATTATGATTTTGTCCTTCTCCTACAGTGATGATATACAGGGGGCAGACAAATATCGTTGCCAAAAGGGTTTGAAGTAATTTAATCACACTTACAAGGGCTGCTACAAAAAGCTGGATAATTTCAGGTTCATTACTGATCAGTAATTTGTCAGCTTTAAAAGACAATCACTGTTTTGATACAAGCCCCAATGATAGCAAATTATTTGTGTGGAAATTGCAGGTGTGTCAAAAATGATTTAGTGTGTAATGAGAAGCAGTCAAATATCTCTTATGCAAACACAGACAGGGTTCATGAACAGCATACAGTAGAATTTTGTTTTCTTTAAATAGGTGTTTAATTTTTTTTACTCTTGTTTATTCTGTGTAATGCTCTCCAGCAACAGCCAACATATAAGATCAGTTCATAGTTCACACAGACATTGCAGACTGACCCTGTCTTGAACTCAGGCTGAAACATATGGTTCAACCCTCAATTATGCATGACTAAATCTCCCTTCTTTTTGAGGGAATGAGCACAGAGTGTTATTTTGGTATAAGGTGACCTCTTTAGCAGTGATAACATTTGATGAGCATCAGGAAGACTTCAGCCTGTAAATGTGGGAGCTGCTAATTCGATTTCCCTTTCATTGATGTTTTAGTTTTGACAAAGGTCGCATAGATTCAACTTTTTAGTAGGTGATTTTTTTTTGTTAAAGCAAAGTGTCATCGCTATTTTGAAATACCTACTGTGACAGACTGATTTAAATATCTCCTTTTCAGATTTGCAGATGAAGAGTGGGCTGGTGTCCTTTGAAATTCTGCAGCAATGTCAAGGGAATTTGTACCAGACTCATCCAATTCAAGATTTGAATAGAATGCATTGAATAGCTTCAGCAATCCACTGAGCAAACGCTTAAAGACACTCCAGAGTGCTGGAGGATGGTGCGGCAAAAGCTCTATAATTAGTGTGCTACATCGAGCTATGTAGAGTAATGAATTGCTGGATGTAGAGGCAATATACCATAATACAATCAAGTGGTTGAAGTGAAGATTCAAGTCAACTATATTTGTGGAGACTATCACATACTGTACAATATCTCAAAGGGCTTTTGAGGCCAGGAATGAAAAAAACACAATAATTACACAAAGAAATGCGAGTAATTTTAAAGAGCTATCCCTTTGATAGACAGAAAATCTACTAGAATTTAAAATAAAGTTATGTAGCTTTGTTTTTTGGCTCCTACAACTAATGTGGATTACTATAATTCGGTCTATTTCACAAAAATGCAACAATCCTCACTTGAAGCTATTGACTATTTTGTATTTGAATCAAAAATATATAGAATTAAATAAATTCCAGCTCCACAATTAATTTATTTTAAAGTCCAGAGGGTTCTTCTATTTAATTCCCAGCAGATCAAAAGACGTCTGGTTGCCAGCTGTTTACATATTCAACAATGCACAATAATTTAAACTCAACCAGTCTGTGCCGAACATCAGCCAGCCATGAATTAATTAAGGCTTTCTGCTCTGATAAGTACCAGCCAAGAAGAGAGGGTGCTGTGTTGAGTCTTTCAAGAGTGTATAATCGTTAACTCTGTGCTGAAGGGAATTTCGCTCATTGAGTTGGTCCTCTTAAGAATGCTTGAACTACTTGCAAAATAATGCATGTTTGTCATGTTTGATCAGAAAGCACATAATTGGGAATTTCAGCTTATCTGGATTGTAGTTTGATTGCAAATAAAACAAGGTAAAAAGTTTGAGTTACTTAGATTTACTAATTTCTAGGAATCCATTTTCGATAGCTGATAAAAGGCTGCTCTCTGGAGGAGAGCATCAGTGTCAAGATGCCTTGCACAGTAATGAGATTGAAAACTTCCTGATAAAACTGTACTGCTGTATTAACTGAATGAATATGTTCTCTAACCTTCTACTGAAAACAAAACAAAACGAAAAATGGTATGCATAATAGCACTATTAAAGTGAAAGGCAATCTCAATGGTCTGCCCTTCACTGCATGGAGGAATGGTCATTGTAGGACAGCTTAATGTCCACATCCAAAGTGCTCTCGCTTATTACACAGTCATGAGCTAATGGTAGCTAGGAGGGAGTATAGTCCCATGTCATTATTTGCAGACAACTCAATGGTTTTGGTAGAGAAAAAGAAATGCCAACACAAGATCTTTTAGCTGGAAGAGAATGCATTATATGATCAACAGCCTCTATGGACATAATGGCAGAGGCAAAGAGGACATTGACAGTGGAAGCTAAGAAGAGAAAAGGAGAGAGTTACAGAGCAAGTCGTTGGTGAAAGCTTTGTGAAAAAGAAAGCTCAAAAGCTGATGCCAAGCTGGGCTTCTTGCTGTTGGACCAGCAAGTAATATTAGCTGGCTGCTAAGTCTTGTGTTGTTGTACTTGCTTGATGTTTGGCTGTTAGTAAAATTATTGACTCACTAGTTTATATTTTATCGTACGTAATAAAATCATAGCAAATGCATATGCACAGGTGTCCATATTTACTACAGAGGTAATGCAGTCTGAAACTGGGGGCGCTAAATCGTAAAAATACCAATTTCAATGTTGTTTAAGGCAGTAAATGTTTTTATCTAAAGTTCTGTGAAGACAGACACATCATAAGATCATAACCACCATATTAAGTGCACTCACTTCAGGTTGTACCTGCAAAGTGGTTTGGATAATCTGGCTAAACTGTGTGCTTGTTTGTGATCTGTCTTGTCATGTTACTCCTCATACTTTTTGCCACTGCACATATGCTGTAACATTGCCATATCGTCATTTGCCTTGATGAATACAATGACATCGAAACTGACAGATGCGTCCAATATATGAAAGACATAAAATGCAGCAATAAAGGTAAATTATCCCTTCTGTAACCACATTAACTGTTGCCACAGGTGGTGCTGAATTCCTTTGAACCAAGGATTTTCTCTACATAAATTAGACGTTTTTTTTGTTTTTTTTTTGCAAATGATTTCCTTTTAATGACTTTTTTGCCCCACCAGAATGTCAACTGTTACTGGAGCTTTATGTTCTTAAGCTGTGATGCTGTGATCACTGTGCAGACAATGAATTCAAAAGGGTATCAGTATCACGCGCTTGTGCTTTTCTCACTCTATGTGTGTGTGTGTGTGTGTGTGTGTGTGTGTTGAGGGGGGTTGCAACTCAAACAGAAGCCACTTTAATCTCTGTCCTTGAGAGTAATCTTGCCTGTGTGCAAAATGGTTCACTTTATCAACTTGGTGGCAGCCTGCCCTGCCTGGAGTCTGGAGGCAGAAGAAGCAGCAGCAGCAGCAGCAGCAGCAGCGATGCTTTCCTCGTGACAGCTCAGAGAGAGCAACCAGACGATCGCCTTCTCCAGAGGCCCACTGTGTGCTGAGGAAGGACAAGGAAGAGACTATTTATGTTTTACTACTGCTGATCTAACACTGATCCATCACATGAATGACTGTTATCATTAGAAATCATTTTAAAGGCAGTCAAGGTTGTTATGTTCTGATGATTGATGAGTTTTTGAAGGAAGTTAGAATCAGATCCTTAAAAGTTTTGTATTGATTTTTGTATCACCTTTCTCTATCTGCATTACAGGAACAACGCCAAAGTAGGGGATGGGGTGGCAAACGTTTGAAGGCTAACTGGCAGAGTGTTAAAGTATCTGCATGAAATGTGAGTGCAGTGTGTTAAAGGAATAGTTCTGAGAAGTGTGTGGTGCCATTTTGAGAAATATGAAAGTTATATTAAGGACTGATACCACTCCGATGTCTGTCTGATGAATATGAAGATAAAACAAAGGAATGGCTAGCTTAACTTTGCATAAAGACTGGAAACTTGGGGCAATAATAGGTGCTGCCAGCACCTCTAAAGCTCATCAATTATCACGTTCTATCTTAACGCGATAACATATCGTTTTATCCATACAAAAATAAGGTATAAACAAATGAGGTTGCAATTTTACTAATGATAATCTGAGATAGCCTCTGGCTGTATATTATATATTAGGGCTGGGAGAAAAAATTGATTCACATAAGTATCACAGTTTTTTGTTTTACAATTTTTAAATCTAATTTTTTGTTAAAAAAATCTATTTTTTTTTTCCAAATTTAAATGCTTCAGTTTATGTTTATAAGCCTAGGCGGGAAAAAGTTACTGCTTTTCTGCAGCGGAGTGCGAAATGTTTTACTTCAACTACCTAGTAACGTGACGTCATAATGGTGGACAGCTTGCAAAAAGGCTCACATTTGAATTTTTAAGGGCTCTATTCATTTTGGTCTGACATTTGTGTTCTTATAGCACTGACTGAGCAGGAACAGCTAAATAAGCTAAATAGATACTTGAGAAAAATATTTTTTTATATTGTACATTTGTTTGCCTCTTTTACATGCAGCACAGGCTTTTGAAAAGAGAGTGTAAGTTCAAATGTAGCGGTTAAAATGGTTCGAATATATTGCTGCTAAATAAATCTTAAAAACGGACTCACATGTGATGTGCATTTTTTTGGGAAATATGGCTCCTGATATTGTCTGTAGACATCATCATCATTCAACTCTTAACACATGGTTTGGTGTTAAAAAAAGCTAACAAAAAAATCGCAAAAATCTGCAACAAAAAATCGTAAAAGAATCAAATCGGGAGAAAAGCATATCATCCCAGCCCTATTATGTATACTGTATATATATATATATATATATATATATATATATATATATATATATATATATATATATATATATATATGACATATATTGTGTGGTACTGATCTTCTCATTTAATGCTCGAAAAAAATTCTTAGCTGGACTTTACTGATTGTGGAACTGACAACAGGTTCAGTCCTAACAATGTGATCATATGAGCCTTATCTGTCTCATCGCTCAATTAATACTGTAAGAACTTACTCACCTTTTTCTGGCATGCCGACATGGCTCCTTGTAAACACAGCACAGTCATTTTCTTTGCCTTCACCCAACTATAAAAAAAATACTGTGCTTTCCGCAGATCCAGGGAACCTGCCTGAGGGCAAAAACAGCTGTTTTCTACGTTGTTTCCGACCAGCTGGCCCTCTCTGCCCTCAGCACCTACCTACAGCATTATGACTATACCTTGACAGCTTCTGTGGACAGGTTTAAACTCACACTATCTCACAATCATTTTCTTCCTTCAAGAATCTCAGTGTAAATCTAATTTCCATTTTTACTGGTAGGTAGTTTTAATAATTTAAATTAGACAAATTCTTATGGTTTTATTTTTCTATGTAGCCTGCCTTTATGAAACAATCATTTGAAATCCAAATAATGGTGTGTTTGTGCCTTTAAGAGTAAAGGCTGCATTAATATGGTCCATTTTGCCTGCAGCTTAAGCTAGTCATTAGCCTCTCTGTGTCTTACACTGTGAGGCTAAATTGGGTTAAGGAAAACACGCACACAACCAGGTTGAAAAACAGTGGAGGGCAGCCTTTAAATCAGGTCATCACCAAGGCAGAGTGTGTGTAAGATGTGCCTTTGGAGCAGATTGCACTCTGCTGGCCTGTATCCCATAACAACCACCCTCCAAAGGCAGCGGTCAAGAGCGCAGCATGGACACCCCTGTGGTCACTCTTCATAACCCCTTTTTGAGGTTAAAAGAGGGTTTGATCAAGGGATCTGCCACCCCACCAACCCCCGGTCAAATGCAGACCGTGTGCTTCTTCATGTCTGGAGCTCCCACCGGATCCTTTTTGAAGACTGATCCCAATTACACAGCATTGAAGCTGCAACGATGGAACGTGGCTCCATATAGGATCTAAGGTCTTTTTGTATGTTCTGAACCCTGCTGTGATTGCATCAGTATGTGAATGAAAGATGGTATTTAAATGTGAGGCAACATTACACCAACCCTATCATTTATCTATGAAGAAATCTGAAGGTTCCTGAGCAGAGTGTGAGGGTGAATCATTCACAGTTGTAATCTTTTGCAAGACATAATCCTTCTTTATTATTTGCTATTGAGTACCATCCCAAAAGTATTCATGGAATATTAAGATAACGCTAATAAAATGCTACAAATCAGTAAATGTCACGCTGAATCCTAAATTCTATTTAGAGAGCAAACAGGTTTCAGAGACAATCAGGCTGACATTCATCTGGTGTTTATTTAGCTGAAGCTATTTGTGGGTTTCATGGCTGTGTATTGTAGCCTCTGGTGAATGGAAGTGTGTGTGTTGGAGGAACAATCAAGGGACTGTTTGAGGCTTGAACATCTGTTGTGAACAAATCAAAGTCACCATTACTGCTGTGCACCATTTACAATAGCTTTGCTCCTTCCACGGTGTAGAACATGTTTTAACACTAAAACTGCTTCACACTTATGTGACGCATTAAGTGTAATGACAAGAAACTCAAAGAAGAACCTTAAAGCTTGAACATAATACTACTATTATAATTTTCATTTTTGAAATATTCATATTGTTACTAAACTGATGCATTGCCCCTTACAGCGTGCTTACAATGCATATCATTTTTATTTCTTTGTCTCTCACGATTCAAGGAGGGAAACAGAGAACATGAGGAGGAGGACCCCAGTGCAGACTCAGACTTTAATGCAGAGGTTGAGCTGGATGCAGTTGTGCTTTAATACAAAACTCAAATGACTCATAGGATGGTGAGGCACGCAGAGGTCAAAAACAGAGAAGGTAGTCCAAACAAACCCGAACAGGATCAGGCAGATAATCCAAAGACCAAAAGTCAGGCACGGTCCAGAAACACAGAAGGAGAACAAAACGCTAGGAATAGATGAAACACTCAAACATGGTGCAAAGATGAACTGACCCTGAGATAAGGGAACACAAGGCTTTTTTGCTTAGTAAGGTTCCTAACTGAGTGAAATGACCCAGAAGTATGTACGTGGCAGCCATGATAAGAGCTGTTTGAATTCTCCAAATATTAAGGGAAGGTGGTTCAGTGCTTCCTTTCTTATCTCGTAGCATGGGATACACTAGACCATCCTTTACGAAAGGAAAGATGATAATGCCGTTTTACAGTTCCTTCCTTCCCTGCTGCAGCCACAAAAAAAACTGCACCATTTGGTCATTCACAGCCACACATTATAAAAACCTTTATAATGTGTATGAGTGTAATGCAGACTTGTAGCAGGGAAAAAGAGTGTGTGAATATAGACACAAGTGTTGACGTAATATAAAAACTTTCTTTGATCATAAAGCCTGATGTTACTCTACAATTCTGTTGTTTATCAGTGCAGACTGGAGTCTATGTTATATACGCTTGTCTTCTCTATGAAACCTGGCCTGTATGCTCACTGCACTGCATTCTTATAAATGCTAATTAACTGTTCATGGGCCGTCCAGATGCTGTCACTCCCTCTACATCTCCAGTCATCCAGCAGTTCTCATGCATTGGTTCTGTGTTGTTGACTGCTGTGGCTGCTTTGACATACAGAGGTGTTCAAGTTTGCTAAGTTAAACTTAACCGCTGTTAATAAGTAGCTATAAACTATTGTGGTCATTCGAATTAATATATAAAACATGAATATCGGACACCATTTAGAGTGCTGGTCAATACCTTCTCCTTTTTCCAGTGTTCCTGTAGATCACCATGTAATTTACTGTTGGTTATTATGCATATCTTTTGCCATAACTTGCTAATATGCTCATATATGAGTGGACAGGAGGGTGAGCGTGAGTGACCATTCTCAATGTGGCAATCACGTTGTTTCACTTTTGAGACTGGTGGCCAATATACTTTGTTATATATTATTTCAATTTTGAAGTCATATTTTTATAACTGGGTTGTCCCAGTTTATATAACTGACATGAAACAACATGATAGGAATGCACAGGGAGAAGTACCTAAGATACACTTTTATGCTCTGAGAATTGTAGCTTCACCACAGACCCATGTCAATAACGTCCACCATCCATCTTATGTGGCCTTGTGTAAATGCAGTTTTGTGGACTGTCAATGCTGTGTGGTTGTCTTTTCTTAAGTTCTAATTAATTTTTTGTCATACCTCATGACATTTTCCATCAAAGTCAAGGAAAATTGTTTAGGAAAACAACATAAGACCACAATTTTGACTATTCAACAGTCAAAGACTACATACACTAGTGAGCGCAGGATAATGAGACACAGGAGGAATCTAATCAGGGACAGGTGAAACTAATCATGGCCTAACAGACAGTCCACACTGGTAGGAAAGGAGAGGGGGTATTACAGAATAAAACACTAAACATGAATCCCAAAACCATGACATTATCACTGACTGCTATGACAAAACAGCCAGTCAGAGAGAAAATATGTCTTTCTGAGCATATTGAGCTTAAGCACAAAGTCTGAAAAACATTACTGTCTTAACAACTAACTCATATCCAACTTCTCAGTAAGTCAAGCAGTAAAAAGCTGCCACAATCTTCCCACTCTGCTTTATGTGGCACAAAAGCCCTGCCTTATTGGTGTTTCTCTGCATTGATTTTCCTATTCCACCACAAAAAAATCAAATCAAATCGCAGGAAATTATCAGTGATGCATTTCTCATTTCCAGCATGGTGATTGTGGTATGATAATAGCAGGCTTCTTGCTTTCTCAGCCTCTTCACACCGAGAAAATCACTGAACCAAAACGTTAAGGTACGCTACACCTGAACAATGGCAGAAAAAAAAACCCATGAACTTTGATGTGAACTGTACCCAAGTGTACTTTGGACCATTTGACACAAGCAGGAATAATTATAATATACAATTAATTGTGATTAAAGCTCACTATACTTGCATTAAAACAACCAGCATGGCAGTAACAGTGTTGTATCATCTAATGGGTCATTTACATTAAGATATACTTTTTATTCTCTGTAATTCAGAGTGTAATGTTCATTAAATTGATTTGAGTGCACATCTACTGTTTATTTTTCTGCTGGCACTCTGAGTTTACAGCTACAACCACTCTCCCTAATGCAGATAAAGCTTTAAAGCTAAACCAACTTAGACAACCAGTGCTGCTGCCAGCTCTGGGCTTTGCCTCTCACCTCAACAGACAGGACATCACGTAGGAACCACACATGTCACATTGACTTACCACTAAGGAAGATAAAATCCACAAAAGAAGAAATCCAGTGAACATGAATGAGAGACACACAAATCAATTGGATGACAAACAAAAGGGTTTCACCACCGTTGTGCAATGAAGCATGGAAGAAGTCTAGGTAGGCAACAAAGAGCAACTACCAAAGCTTGCTTAAGGAGCACTTTGTGTATCACCTCTTTTAAAGTCATTTAAATCTGTGTCACCAGTTTTGATTGGTGCACTTTAGGTGAGAAACTTGATTCCTGTTCACACATCATTATTGTGAAAATCCCCAACATATATCTTTTGAGTCTCCTGTGTAATTTTACACATTGTATAAATATAGGCATGTATAGAACAGGTGAAAATTGCAAGCCAAGGCAGTGAGAAAAAAATGAAATGAGAAAGGCAGATCATATGTCCACCTCCTTCCATGGTGAGTTAGTGCTTCAGGGGAGGTGATCATTAGGAAAATAGGAGAGTGGGTGCAGGATGCTGGCTGAGAGATGGATAACTCTGTTAGGCATGGTAGACAGAGTCGCAGTGAAGGCAAGTAAACAGGTCAGACCTGTGGCACCCTTATGGGCATCTCAAACAGAGAGAGCTGCAGTTATTGGTTCCTCCACCGACTAATAATGATTAATGGAAACTTTGAGAGGAAAAAAATACAACAAAACTGTCTGGGTTTGTGTCAAGATTTGATATCACATCATCCTATTTTTCTTTGGGGTTTTTTTTGTTGTTTTTCTTTGCAGTGGAAAAGAAAAAATCTTTTTATCCTGTGTACATGCAGCATGCATCCAAATACTGTACAAATCTGTATTGAGAGGGATTATAAATAAATGTCAATAGCTGACCCATGTATTAAACTGATGAGCAGTTGGCACCTTGCATGACAGTCAATGCCATCAGTGTATGAATGTGTGTGAATGGGTGAATGAGATATGTAGTGTAAAAGCGCTTTGAGTGGTTGGAAGACTAGAACGGCGCTATATAAGTACAAGTCCATTTACCATTTAATAAAACCTGCAAACAAGCAGGGTTATTATTATTATTATTATTATTTTTTGTGCATGTGTTCACATTGTTGCCATGGCCAGAATCTAGGGACCGGTGCCTTGAACCAGTTGAATAGCAAGGTTTATTTTGCAAAAATGTTTGACAAAAAAGTATCCTTGGTACCCTCTCAAGAGGTTATGTAGGTATTCATGTAGTGCATATAAATGTATTGCAAGTGTTTTGTAGAATTGTAATGTATTTTTTGTATAATGGAAATAACAAACATTTTTACACGTGTTCAGTCTGTAAAACTTAATTATTCAGTGATGCCTGATGTCTGAGCACAGTATCTAGAGTGACATAAGAGACTACTGAGAGACATTTGAATGTTCATACTGTATGTACTTGACTCACAGGAGGTCTGTCAGATTGTCCTAGATTTGGGAGATTACTGCTGCATAAAGAAAGCTGATGGAGCTTAAAGGCAACTGTATACTGCAATCAAAATGAAAATGCGTTCTTGTAGACAATTTGGTGGATTATTGATGAAGAATGCGCCACGATGCACATGCCAGCCACACAGTAACTTCATTGGTTTTCACATGTGATGCATGTTTGTAGTTTACATGGTTTTAAAGTATGTCCACTTTAGGCAGATGGACACCAGAGTGTGACAGCAGAATGAATCACTTCCTTGGAAAGAAATCAAACCTCTGAGTCAGCTACTGAATGCACAAAATCCACTTAAAAGTTTTTTTTTTTTTTTTCCATATTGTAGATCTTCACTTCCATTCATAATGTTCCAAATGCAATGGCATCTGCAATAATTTACTGCTGATTATCTTCCACATGAGCACTGTACTTTTGCAAATGACAATCATCATGATTATGCATTGTATATGTCTAATGTATGGCATAAACACAGTGACACATTCAAACTCAGTACATCTGCTGATGTGTTGGTTATTTGATTGGGGCAATATCTGTGTGTGCAGGGACATAGAAATGTTCATAAAATCTTCAATTCAAATGGCCACACCAGCTGGGGACGTGACGTTAGTTGTTGCTTGCACCATCTGTGACTTGAGCTGTTCCTTTGTTAGCCCCCACGTTACTTACGTGTTATGATTCTTGTAATCATGGGATAGAGAGTGATGAGATTACAGGATTACTTGCTGTGAGTTTTGACAGTCATTCATTGTTTTCACATGTAGACTCATGAAACACAGAGTACTAACATTAACTAGATCCTTGTTTCTATAATACAGGAAGAATGCATCAGTATGTGGGTGTTGCTGCATCACTCAGCATCTGAAAAGAAACGTCTTGTGTAATGCAAAAATAACAGTGATCACAGTTTCAGTGATTTAGCAAGCTAAGTTAGTTAGCTTCCATTTTCCCAGTGGGAAACAAATACTACACAATGTTAAATGCTTTAAGAGTTAATGAGATAAAAATGAAGTGCACTTGAAAAGGTAGGAAAAAAATGCCATATGAGTATCAGCATTAATGCAATACGTCTAAAAACTGTTTTATATGGTGGCCCAGAGAGCTCAAAACACTGCAACTTAAGAAAACATCTCGGAATACACAGAATTTATATTTTAAAAAATGCTGCAAAGTGAGAAAACATAACCAAATACAGAATACTTTTATTCTCTTTTGAAAAATTCAAAAAACAAAAACATAGCTGTACTATCATTATGTTTTTACTTATATTTCTTCACATAAAAGGTGAGAATTCAAATTTCTGTTCAACTTTATCCTTACAGAAACTTTTATTTATCATACGTCAACTTGAATCAATGTGAAAAATACACAAAAATGCATTTATGTAATTATATAAATGACAAAAGGTTTTAGGATGTGATAGATTGATGGCAGAAGATGTTTGTTTCACTGGTTTTGGAAGATCATCAAACCAGCTGGCACACAATCCCCTCCTCATCTGCTGCAAAGCCTCACCACTGTGTGTTTTTGTTTGGATCTGTTGTGTTATTAGCTGTATCTTTTAGCACACAGCCTGAGCGCATGTTGTCACAGTGAGTATCCTTGCATTTGCACCCACCCAACCCCTGACAGCCTTTGAGTAAATGCCAAATTTGATTTTGAATTTAGTGAACAGGAGTCTAAGGGACCTTTGGGAAACAGTGCCCTCTCACTCCAAGGAAAGAGAAAGATTAGAGGTAATCAGCTCCTCCCACTGTATTCAATCTCTCACTCTCCTTGCTCCTTGATACACTTTGTTGTTTACCAAGAGAAATGATCCCTCAAAGCCATGAGAGGCACGTGGGAGAAAGCAATGCCAATACACTAAGTCAATGGGAAAGACTCCAGCCTACTGCCAAGTGAAATATAATAGCAAATGCTTGTGTTTGATGTTTGACAGGGTACAAAAGAAAACTAAAACAATGATGAAGTTGGCCATGGTGTCACACTTATCAGTATATGCTAATCTAACCGCCAGAATTTAATTTACATTAGTGGCACGGAAACCGGAGTTTTAAAATTAACACCTCACACACAGAGTATCTTACACCAGCATGTCAATGTCCCAAGAGTTTTGCATATTAAAATAGCTTTTACAGTTCATTCTATAAAATCCTTGTGTGAATCCAGGTGTGAAAAGGGATGTTTGGAAGTCAGTTAGTTACCCACATATTTCTGCTTTTAGTGTATTGATTTAGGCAAAATAAACAGATATCTAAGTTCAATTATACAATCAATTCCTTGTGCCTCTTGATGTTCTTTAATCACACCTTCCAACACTGTACTCTCTCAGCAGAAGGAAACTGAAGCTCATTAGCACAGATGATCTGTAATTGATGTCTGAAACGATACCAAAACATTAGTTAATATTCCAAATCCAGCACCCTGTGGCAGAACCAACAGACGCAAGAGCACAAACAAATATGTCTCCTCTGATGTTCTGGAGGTGTGGGGAGTACGGTTCAGCAACAAGCTGAGATGAGATTGACAGGAAGTCTAAGAAAGGTGTTGTTTACAAACACAGTGAACTTCTAACTCTAAGTTACTTATCATGAGGAATAAATCATGCCCTGTGGTGCAATTTTAGGAAGACAGGGACGCGTCATCCCCAATAATTTCATATTAATTATTTGTCCAGCTTAATTAAATATCAAGCACCTGTCACAATCTCATCCCTTCAACAACACTGAGGCTCTGCAGCCTGCTCACTACCTGAATCTACCTCACGTTGATTCACACTTTTTTTTTTGACTTGCTAGTCACATTTGCTAGTTAATGTTGTCTAAACACATTTACTTGCAGCCGAGGTCGGCCATTACTGATGCAGTGTAAATTCGAAGATGGCTAAAATTAGCTGAAACTAATCTGTCAGCTGCATCAGTTCAGGAATGTGTGTGTATATGTGTGTGTGTGAGGTTAGCAATACAAGCAGTTCATTTTAGATAACTGTGAGTTTTTATACTGACATGAAGAAAAGAAATTCAATGTCAAACAACACTATCCTATAAGACTATCATAGCTGTTTCGTTGAAAACATGTACTTCATCTCACTATTAGATTAACTGTTCTATATATCAGGGTAGTGGATGTCTCTTATTTGTAAAATTAAAAAACAAACAAACAACAAAAAAAAGAGACATGTTGCTCCACAGGGGAACTTAAATTTAGTTGACCTTGAACAGAAACAGAAGCTAATCTTCTACATATTCAAAGACAAAATGGATGCCAGTTTGCAAAATCATTACCGGAGCTGAACTGAGCAAAGACTTAACAGAGACAAGACTGAACTGATCAAGGTTAATTACAATTACACACTTGTGAATCACTGTAATATTGGAAGACTGCAGGTCCATACCTAACTATTATTAGGCATAAAATAGTTTTCAGTTTGAAACCATGATATCTGAAATTAAAAATCAGAATTCAGTTGATTTGATTTTTTTAAAGGGAGGGGAGGACTTCATATTCTCCAGACTTCATATTAGTTATGTTTTGTTTTTCTGAGGTTAGAAGTCACTGTTGCTACTATGATTGCGGATCACAGCACATTCACACAGCATACTCCTTTCTCAGAACACTACTCAGGTCAAGATGTCATATTAAAGAATAAATATGTTTTTGACAAGTTTTATTTTTGTAGTTTGGGTCATAAAAAAGGTCATACAGATTTTAAAACTGCAACATTTCCCAAAAAAGTCTGAAAAGAAGAAAAACAGTAAGATAATCATCCAAACTGTCTGTTGTAAACATCTATCGTAGTTTCTATTGCAGCATGACTTGCACAATGTTTGTAGACATTTTAGGTGCAATCACTTTCAGTTTCACCACCAATTAACTGTTTTAGATAGCATGGCAAAACTGATGGCTTGTTTACAACCTGTATAATTGCCTGCAATACCTGCTTGTGTTCTGACCTCACTGTAGCAATTTTGCTGAGTTACCTGATATCAGCAGTTATTTTGGTAAGTAGAAAATGTGAAAATAAGACAAGTAGGACAAGACAAGTCATAATAAACCAGAATTATTCATCGGAAGAGCTAAAGGTTTCATCAAAGTTACAGTATACTGTACACTGTAGCAGTAGCCGTTCTCAGATGTTAAAATGAAAATTCCACATGGTTTGAGTCAAATCAAAATTTGATGAGCTTGCTTGATGAGGATTGTTATTAAGGGAATCAGTAGAAATTAAATGTGTTTGATAGTTGCAGGAGTCTGACTGTGTAGGGGGTCATCATAACAGAGCTGAGGGCATGGCCTGAGGCACACTGGAGGTATCTCTGACCAAGTCCTCTCTCGTCCTTCATGTCCTTTCCTCTTCGCCATGGCCCAGAACACAGACACAGACATCTCTGTCCTCCCTTTGCCAGCTGGGTGAGACTCTGATAACAGCATCTCCACACTAAGGTGCTGATGGAAATTCATGTAATAGCTTCATTAATGGCCTGAAAGGAACCCACTACTCTGTAATGAAGTAATTTGATTTTTTTTTTAATGTTTTATATTATAGGCTTGTGTGCAAATGCAGACTCATTAGTGTAATTAATGTTTTAATGAACACACAGCACAAAGAGATAATTTTCTTTTATAATTATAAATGTCCAATCACCATTTCTATTGACCATAGCAAAGCAAGTTTTTGCTTTGAGTTCATGCAGATGCAATTCTGTAAACTTCAACAAGCATCACCTTACTTCTGCATAAAGTTACGTCCTACTTATACTTTAATGACCAATATATCTTCATATACAGCTCATATCAAGCCACTGTAATTAAAAGTAAAGGGTTGTCCCTGGGGGCTCAGGCTGAGTGGATTCACTGCCAGTAAAGAGTTCTCTTTGTGTGTGCAAAAAAACAAAAAAACAAACAGGAAGCTCCTTAACTAAGTAACAGGAGCACAAAGTCTGAGACCGTTCAGCTGGCAATTCTCTTCTGTCAGGGAGAATCAGCCAATCTTGAACTGTAAATGGTGTACTTTGTTGCCACTGAATCGACATCGCGTCTCTCTTGAGTTTTTGGAATTAGTCGAGCAAATGGAAATGCAGTGGGAATTTATTCTCAGGGTTGTAGCTCTCCTTTTTTTCTCCCTTCTTTCCTTTTTGTGGGACACTGGGTAAGTACAAACATCATTATCTCTGGTTTCATATGCTTTTTAATATCCATTATACAAGAAATATATTGTCAAAACATCTTTGAACCCCTTGTGGATATGAAGCTTAATGTAATTTTTGATGTAAACAGATTTCAGTGCCAAAGGCCCCATAATATTCAAGAGCAGTACTCCAGATCTTGGCATTTTTAGAATAGAAATGTTGGAATTGGCAAATAAACAAAACTCTTGATTATACAATACAGATAATATATAAGATTTTTTTTATTTTTTATTTTATACAAATAAATCCACTGTTTACTGCCACTCTGTGCACCATCTGGAACCATTTAGTGCACTCTAATACTGTAGTTAAACGAGAGTTATAGGGTCCTTTCACACAAATCACAAACAGCTGAACTTCACACCTCAAACCACAAACAGCCGAACCTCTGTGAAAAGAGTTCTCAGTCATGATCAAACTGAGCATGGTTTGATTTGTTTCTAGTATCAAAACATATTTTTGGATGGTTTGGTTCGGACCAATTACAGGAAAAAGGAAAACCAACAAAACAAAATGAGTTGTTGTACATAGGGAGAGGAGTGTAACTGGCTCTCGCAGATTCTGACACTTTAAAATGATGAGGGAGGGAGATAGAAAGAGAGAAAAACTGAGTTGAATTGACAGCACGTCAGTGTCACACATCACACCTGTCTACAGAATAATCCGTTGCAAGGATAGGAAGACACAGCTCACGTAGGTGATGACAACAGTTCTTCAGTGTGCTCGCATAATTGAAATGTGATAACAAAGCAAACCTTATCAAATGAACCTTGATTTCATTTGATAATGTGTGATTCAGACTTTCATGTGTGAAAAGGCTTTTAGTCTTTAGTATCAGGAACTACTCTTAGTAAATTACCTGACTTTCGACAGACACATTTGGACATGAATCTAATGAAAACAGTGACTATGAAGTTAAAAATTCACCTCAGGTTGTTTGAGGGTATTCACATTTATATCTGGTGAACAGTGTGTAGCTCTTTTTATATCATCATTGCCCAATTTTAAGGCATCAAACAACAACAAACATACAGACAAGGTGTCCAAGGAGTTGTCTAAGGTCAAAAACAGAGAGTGCTCTTGATTGAAGATTAGACTGAGGGCAAAAGTCCCATAAAACAAACAAAAAATGAAAGTGTCTGAAGGACAGGACTAGGAGAGCATCACAAGGGAAGGCACTAAGTATCTACTAATCTTGGTGGGCGATAGACCGGCCATTCATGCAACCAAATATCAGATCTTCTTTCTGTTCTTTTAAAGTGGGGGGTATATATTTAAGGAAAATGCCTTACTGTCCTGACTGCACTGCACATTGATCTTTAATTGTCATTGCAACAATGTGTGCCAGAACAGACAATGTGTAAATATCTATATTTAAGACCTTTATCCCACGCACAGCAGCAAACAGGGGATCCTCCAGTGAGCAAAGGATTCTTTGTCTGTGGCATAAAAATGACAGATGTATCTGGTTTTGTGTATGAAAGGTTACATGCTGACAGCTTGATAGAAATGCAAGCGTGAACCAAGCAACAGTGCATTTTTTTATTACCATACCACTTTTAGCTGTCAAAGAGAATAAAGATATCACACACTGCCTATCAAATAAAAAAAATCAATCGTCTTTGCTTCAGTGCATGTCACAGCAACAGGAGGAATATTCTCTGATTTTATCCTTCTACTCGTATGTGGCGATACACTAGTTCAGCTGTTTAGATATACTATCATTTAGGACAGCCATTCACTGACTAATGATAAGGCCTTACATATTCTATTGTGTGTGTCGATGTGTAATGTGCGAAGCACGATTTGTTCACGTGATATTACTCTGCTGCTGTGCTTTCATGCTGTGAGATGAACAGACAGGCTGACCTTTCAGTCACTCTGCTGTTGGGAGCCAACAGAGCACTGCCAGGGTGCATGGCAAACCTTTTGTGTCGACAAGACAGCTGAATAACAATGCAATTTCAACATTCTGCTCTGCTCCAATCACAATCACAAAGTCTCATTTTGTAAAAACGTTTTGTAAATCAAATCCAAGTCATATAAAGATAACATACTTTTCCTGCCTTTTTCATTAGTAATATAGAAACACATAAAACAAATCACAGCCACCCGGGTAAAACGAGGCATGTTCTACTTAAGCCAGTTAAATAGAAAATTAGTTTATTTGAATTTTTCAAAGTACATTGATAAGGCGGTGAAACAGTCTTGGCCCTCCTGCTGAGGTGCCTCCTAACAATTACATTAAAAACACATAATGTAAATTATTAGTGTTAGTCAGAATATCTGTAAAAAAAAAAAAGAAGAAGAAGCAAGTGAAATGTTTAAAAATGTGTTTGGATGAACTGCTGTAGAGAGCAGAGTGGAGTCTATAAACTTCAGATACAACTGCAACAAGATACAACTTACATTTGTAGCATAAACGGATGATGAACCAAAATATCAAATCTAATCTTTTCTGTTTCCATCTTTCTGCTTTATACAAATGTGCTTTAGAGTTGCCATTTTAGGAAATACTCTTACTTGCTTTCTGGTTGAGAGTTAGATGAGAAGATTGATACCACTCTCATATATGATGACAAATAAACAAACAAACAAAACATAAATAGCAGTTACCCCTGGTTTTACTGGAGGTTATGTGCTGGACTATTTCTTGGCTGCTAGCATTTTCTGAAGTCTACTAGTTGCCTGGCAACAGAGAAAATATGACTTTATATTTTACTTTGGTAAGAAAAGAAAGTTTTAAGTCTTTCTCTTGTGTGTTGTGTGAACAGACCCTTTAAAAATCATCTGCTCATATATTTATGAGTGAGATGGATTTTCAAGTGTCATCCCTGTACTGTTGACTCTCGAGGCTGTGGACGTGAATCTAAGCAGACAGTAGTTTTGACAGTGAAGCTGGGCCAAATGAGAGAAGGCTGAGCTAATAGCAGCCTTAGGTGTACTTCCATGGACAGTGCTCTCTCAAGGTCATGGAGAACGCTTTCGAGCAGCTATAGGCTGCTTATCTCCTCCTCGGGCAAGACTAGGTACCTCCATTAATCAACCAGTGTTAGTTACAGAGGTAAAGCTCCAAGTGAATGGCCAAGTCAAGGTTTGTGTTTGCATATAAACATATGCACATACATTTTAGCTTTCCTATGATTTCAAGGTCTAAATGTGGTGTCTAGTGTTGGCATGGAGATACATTACAACCAACAGGGACCTGTCCTTACAGTATGGCAATCCTCCATGATGCGTGATGACATGACCTTTGGGTAAAGGATCACGAGTATCCAGGTACTGTAAAAATGTGTAAATGTAGTATAGAATGAGATAAGTAAGCCAAAAATATGATGTCTGCTAACGTTAATATTAGAAATGACATTATTGTAGACTACTTTATTTTCCACCAGTGAGGTATAGTGTATACTGCATGTGGTGCATCATCAGTTGCCGTTGCAGGCTGCAGGAGTAAAGTCTGTGCACTCCACTTGGATCAAGATAAATGATGAAGTAAGGAAGTTGGGTACATTCATCGACAACACAATTGCCTAACTCTACCCTATCTCTCGAGCTCTCTCTGTCACTGTCTCAAGGTGTAGTGTACTGGAAAATGGAGCTTGCTTGACTAAGCCCCCTTTATTAGTTTTTCTTTTTTATAAGGTGTGATTTGCACAAATAATTTCCTGGTCTCCATATGTTCGATATGGGCCAGCGCTCAGGTTTTCCCGCTCAAATTAACACTCATGCTGGAAGGCAGAGCTGTGTTCTTGTGTGTCTGCTGTGCACATTACACCTGCACATAAACAGTTCTTTAGGACACTACATAATGCAGGTTTAAATACACTAATTGATATTAAAGGTTTAAAGGTAAACAGTAGTCATGGTTCAGTTCATACCTCAGAGTCATACCTGCAACTCTTCTTATTGCTGTTGTAGTTGACCGGCTTGTTGTGTTAACCTCAGCACATGTTGCATACATCAGTCCTACTTTCTAATGTACTGTTCTCCCAGTTTTCCAAGGAGACCCCTGGTTAAACCTTTCCCAGTTTCTTCCTGAGGTCACAATTTTTTCACATTTTTCCAAATTTTCACAGCTTGTTTTTCCTTTTTGTTATGACAACCTGTACAGTTTGAATAAGCTCTAAGACTCCAAAAGTCTACTGTTTTTATCTGGACAACAATACAGCTACACCAAATTTCATTTCCTGGTATGCAGATGATGCGCAAGAGAGCTGCTCATACCTCATCTTCCTCAGTGAATGAGAGACAGACATAGAAATGGAGAGTTCTAAGAAAAATAAATACTCAGTGAATGAAAACTGATAAATGAGCATTAGTTTATGCCAGATATTCACAAAGTTCATGCCAGAGGGACAAATTATTCTTTATCCTTTTCTGATTTATTCAACATAAAAATGCTGTTGCAGTGTACTTATTATTGAGTTATTTTCATTCCTTAAAAGTCACTAGAATGCAGCAAACAAAGGCTCTGAAACACCCCGATCCCTTGTTTTGCTTTTGAACTGCACCTTATTTTCGAGGTCTCAAGGTTGGCAAGTACAACCTTGATTCTGAAAAAGTTGGGCAATAAAATAAATTTATCCTGGAGGACATGACGACCGTGATTTCTAGTAACAATTTGAAATGTGGACTTGTCAGTCCACAGCATATTTTTCCACTTTCTGTCAGTCCATATCAGATGAATTTGTGCACAGAGAAGTCGGGATGTTGCTGATATATGGCTTTCACTTTGCATGTCTTAACTTACATTTGTAGGTGCAGCAGCTAACTGTGTTTACAGTCTTCCAAAAATGTTCCAGAGTCCAGGTAGTAATATCCTATGCTGATTTTTAAGCATTGTGTTGCCCAAGGGATCAAAAGTGACAGGTATTCACTGTTGTTTTTTGGCTTTGCCCCTTATGTACAGAGATTTCTCTGAATCTTTTCCTGATGTTATGGATTACAGACAGTGAATCCCTAAAATACTTGAAGTTGTGCACTAAAAAATGTTGTTCTTAAACTGTTGAACTATTTGCCCATGCAGTTTTTCTAAGTGTTGATCTTTGCCCCATCCTTGCTTGGCGACATTTTAGCATTTTAAGGATGCCCCTTTTCATACTCAGTCATGATATGATCACCTGTTACCAATTATCTCGTTTACCTGTGGAATGGAAACAGGTATTTTTTGAGCATTACAGTACACAACTTTCAAAGTCTTTTGTTGATCCTGTCCTAAATTTTTAAAAACCTATTGTAGGCAAAATTCAGAATTCAGAATTCACTTAGAGTGAATATTTACATAAACAAAAAACAAAAAACAAAACAAAACAAAGTTTATTATTAAAAACCTTGCCCTTGTAACTAATCAACTGAATAGCGATCAATGCATTCTGTTTTTATTCACATTTTACACAATAGCTCAATTATCTGCATGCTGTGTCGTCTGCATGACCCTCTGGTTGACAGTTTGGAAGGAACTCACAGACCCTCACAGCCCAAAATATACCCTTCAGTTTTTTAGTAGGACAATGCTAATTGTAAAACTGTAAGCATTATACATTGTTTCTGCAGGAAGGACATACACATACACATATAGGGTAAGCATTTTGTTAATATTGCCTTGGATTGCATTATTTATGTTTCTCAATCTAACCTCAGTGCTCCTGTTCTGCCTGTCCTAGAAGTTCAGCAGCCTGCTGATAACTGTTAAGAGGCCATCTACTGTATTATGAATGAGTAGGATTTGGCATTCCCCTGCTGTTCTGAGGTCTTTCACTGTAAAGTCACACTGAAGGTATGCTATTGGCATGGTGCATCTGGGCCTAGTGCAGGCCGCTTTGATCACATCTTCATGATGACAGCCTTGTGTGATCTCCTTTAAGCAGACAGTGAGAAGCTTAGGCTTGTGTGTGGCTACAGGGAAAAGGCCATGAGAGAGGATGAGGTTTGAATGAGGGCGGATTAGTGCAATGGATAGTACAACTGAGGGACATTCAGATGGATAGTGGATGTGATCTTCAATTATGCATGTAAGATGGTTGGATGCAGCTCCCCTGCACTGATACTGATGAGATGCAGAGTGACATCAACACAGGGTGCATACATGTTTTTTAATTGTTCAGCTTCATAAAAGCTAAACAACCGAGTTGTTTGTTTTTCAGCGTTCAGAGCGCAAACAGACATGTCCTTTGGTGCAATTGACAATGCAGATTTGTACTTGGGGAGCAACAGGGAAGAGACTAAAGGAGTTAAAGCAACTTAACTGTCCTTGGATGTCCTTCAGGGATGTCATGGTCATGCCTTAATGGAGTGGATGTGTCCCTGTAAAAGCTTTCACTCCACAGAGGCAGAGTGAGTTCCATAAACAGCTCATGCAGAACTGTCAGTATTCTGTCAGTGGTGCTGAAGAAAATGCTCACTTTCACTTCAGAGGAAAACTTTTTATAGGAATCCCCACAATTCTAAAGATTTATTAGCTAACAGCCAGTCCTATCAGATATGTGTCAAAGCAGCACTGAGGGATGGATCCTCATCTCTTGCTGAAATATCAATTAACTTTGTAGAGAACCTCATTTGAAAGGTCTGCCTGGGTAGTTTCCACTTTGCATGTTTCTACTTTAGCCGTGCGTTTCACTTTCACTTGTGGAAATGACCTTGTTCTCTTTAAGGCTTTTTGTCCTTGTCAAATGATGTGTTGCCTCTTAGCTCACTCTATGAGAACAAGAAGCTCGGCATCTGGGCCCATCTTCTGCTGAGAGGCAGGGACAGACTAATCTGGTCCAGCAGACACACAGAGCGCACAAGATGGGCTTAATGTCCTTTTGTTTACTAAGCTCATCTACCATCCGGAGGAAAGAAAGTATATAAAGTAGGTTTAAACCCTTTCATCTTGAACGAGACTTCAGCAGTTAGGAATACTCTGTATGGTATTGGGGATAACCCCAATCATCTGTGATTAATTCTCATAGTCGGGAGGCTTCACCCGGGCTTTTATTTGTTTTAACTAAATCAAGATTCACGCCCATACGCTCCAAGTATCCATCATAATGAAGTGCTAACCACAGAAATAGCGTAACTCTGAATTGTTTTGATCTCTTGCCTGCAATTGTGAGGCACTGAGGGAACCGTTATAGCCTGGAATGCACCGCACCTAACGGCAACAAAGCAGTTGGCAGTATTGGATGGGGAGCCTGTTGTCATGAGAACATAGGGGAGGGAGTAGGGGAGACTGCCTTCCTTCATTAGATGAAATAGCAGGAGGACTTTATGTGGATATAACCAAGATTAATTGGATTCTACTGATCTGCTCAAAATGTGACACTGTCATGTGGAGTTATGAGCTTGGCTCAGCTGCCTTGACTCTATTTTAAAGCAAACATGCTACTTGACAATCTTATGCAACTAATAGGTACATGCTGAAATAACACCCCAACTCAAGCATTGTCAGCTTCTTCATCTTCCTCTTTTTCTAGATGTAAGCATTTTTTCCAAATGACACCATTTTGACATACGTATTTACATATTTCATATAGACTTATGTACATTAATATAGCATCATCACACCACTGGAAAAAAATGTTTTAAGAAACAAAAATTACAAAATTATTTAATTAAAGTCTGTTATTGTCAGTTTGAACTAAGAGGAAAACTGATTTTGCTGTCACAGCTAACAAGCACCTTGCTTATTATGAAGGAGTTCTGAATGTCCGAAAGCTTTTCCATCAGGTTGTTCCATCGTCTTTCTCGATCTATACTACTAAAAACTTTTCTGGACACTTTGTAAAGGCAAGCAAAACCCACATGCCCAACAAACTGTCATCCGTCACTCTCATCATATCATCATTGCGAGCCTGTGGGTCTACACCAAGTCGAACTTTCTTTGCCAAAAACTGAAAGCATCACACTCTTTCCATGTGACACTTGCCAATGCCTCTAGTGTCTCAAAGTATCACACAGTGCCTCTAATAGCATCCATCCTTTTATATTTGAAGATAGTGCAATATGTTCAGCATGCAGATAGCTGGGCTCCTTAAAGGCCTTGGCCGTCAAATTTTCAGTACCTCACTGATAACAATAATCTAAACAGACTATGGCCACTGGAGCAAATAAACAATTAACCTCCACGGTCAACCATGAACCCGTGCACTCCCATCTGCTCTCAGACTGTTATCATACAATCATAATCGCTTCTCACCTCTAGCTCTACAGCATGTCTTTTTTTTTTTCTTTTTGTCCAGTTAAACGTTCATGCAGCGGTTCAGCTTCTGAGAATTTTTGAATGACTGAATAGTTTCTACACCGCAAATCGAATATCTCCACACAGACTTTGACATCAGTATTGTGCCAGTGATACTGGAGCTTTTCTCCATGTCTTTCTTGCATTTTAGTAAAACTGCTAAATTATAACATATTTCTCAATGACTTCTGACAGCAAGGACCTTATCGGAGGTCTACATGATGTGTAGTGCTTAGAAGCATGCATGTGTATGTGCATGTGTATGTACCGGTTAATCTAAGTATCCTTTTTAGCTTTGCAAGCAGCAGGGCTCTATGGATGGAAATATTAATCTGTTGGTCGGTTCACCACTGTGGTCCAGACTGAAATATCTTGACAACTATTGGATGGATTGCTCTGAAATTCTGTACAGACATTCATGATCCTTTGACTTTGATTTAGTGCTATCAGCAGGTCAAGGTTTTCTTATCCTGTGAAATATTTCAACATCTACATGATGGATCGGCACTTTGTACAGTCTTCAGCTGATTTTTTCTGAACCTTGATTTTTTTCTCGAGTGCAACCATTAGGTTGATATTTAGGTTTTATATTGAATATTCATCCAACATTTAGTGAAATGTTGGATGAATTGCTGTTAGATTAGAATAGACCGTGTCAACAGTGCCCAGAGTATAAATCCTACTGACTTGAGTGACTTGTTCAATACTTTGGCCAGATAATAAGAAATAAAAATAGGCAAAGAAAATGCAGACAAACCCAGTCTGGATAGTCAGTTCGCACCAATTTCATTTTCACATTATAAATTACACTATGTCTAGATAGGAAAAAGAAAACTTCTATGACTTCTAATGACTTGTATGCTCTCCATTTGATTTTGGCTCACCAAGTGACAGAGTTATTAATGTTGAAATTTACAGAGGACAGTGCTGCTGCACAATCTCTTTAGGGGGGCTGATGAAGAATCTTGAGGCAATACTTTTTTGAAATATATGAACTCTAATTATATCAGCATTTGAATAAGTTATCTATCAAGCTCAAATCAGTGCAATGCACTCACCCCCACAGCGTAGCTGTCCTGATAACTATTTACCACATTATGCATTAACTTAATGGTACATTAAGAATAAATATATATCACATTTTCTCTTCAGAGACACATGGGTAATCCATATATACAGTATATATAAAATTTGTTTACTAATTATTTAAAGTGGGATAGTCTGGCTTCATTTCAAACAAGTAATTATAAAAAATTAATATTGCAATTATGTGATAAAAATACAATTTATATTACTGTCTGGCAAAAAGAAGAGTGATCTTCTTGAATTCGTAAGCTTTGTCTGTTTTTTACTACCTAATTTGAATGATGCAAAATGATGAATTTTCACAGAGGAAGAGAAGTGTTTCTAAACAGTCGCCTGGAGCATGACTGATGCATATCCGAATGAGCTGCCTGATTATAAAGACCGTGAATCTTGCAGTTATTGCTGCTGTGGCATTAGCTCCAGGGGTCTCCTGGCTCGAGGCTGTTAGAAAAAAAATACACAAACTTTAGAATTCATGGCCCACATTCTCCCCTTTTAAGACAGCTAAGAATGGTATTAATATAAACTGAGAACAATTTTGATAACTAGTGCTTTGTGAAAGAAAAGACCAGCTGCAGGAGCCCCTTCTGCTTGTTTGAACAATTTCAGTACAGTCATTCAAGGGAGAAGAAAAGGTGTAATCACCATTAATATATTGTTACTGAGTATCATGGTGAATTTCCTCAGTATGTTCTTCAAGTGGCACCACAGCTGTTTGATCTACATGACACAAAAAACTGCAATTAAGCTTTTATGGAAATTCTGAAGGAGCACTCAAAAAACACGTTAATCTTCAATCTTCAACAAGTCAATCTCTCAGTTTGCTGTGATTTGCATTCATATAATCTTCTATAAGAAAGGTACAATCAAGCAAAGATATCATTTAGTTTTATCACACTTTGTAGGTGGAGACAGCTATGAATATTTTATTCATCTACGTCTCACATGTAGATTTCCTCTCTGCTTGTCACATGCACATCCAAATATTCCTGAAAGCAACTTAATTTTGATTTCATAAAAATATTGGATAGCTAAGAGAGATGTAGTTTACTTTGCAGTGTGGGGTACTGTGCCCGGCAGCAGGAAATTCTCTGTTGACAAAGTACGAGGAGCTGCTGCAACAGTAGGGCATAGAGGAAATTTCTTTGTACCAGCTGCCAGGGTAATTAGTTCCTCACTGAATTATGCATTAGCAGAAGTGTCAAGCAGTGTTAGAGTCAGGCAGGTACAGAGAGAGAGGGAGGATAGAGGAGAGCTGTCACACAAAGCTCATAAAACCTTGCAATACCAGCAGCCAATCCTGCCATATTGGAAGGCCTAGAATAGGACCATCAGTAGAGCAGCAGAGCAGTAAAGAGATACAACCCAGAGGAAAGACAAAAACATGCTGCAATTTACAAAACATGCTGCAATTCACAGATTCAGTGAAATATACTTTATGCCAAACTGGGTGTCTTGTGAAAATGATAGCACTCCTTACCATTGGTGTTCTCTAATGAACTGTGACTCAGAAGGAGTTAATCTGTGTGATAATTAAATTCACACAACGACTGAGTGCTGGGGTTGTAGGACTAACAGCTAGCCTACCTGTTGCTTTTGACAGTTTTGACACTCACATGACACATGTCAGATGGCATAATAGCAGGGGGGGGGATTTCTTTTTTTTTTTTTATAAAAAAATGAAAAGAAAGATGATTATTTTCAATCATAACAATCAATCAGACACATAGTGTTTATAAAACAAAATCGCCTAAAGTCTGTGTTTGATGCTGGACAATTGAGCATTGAGTGACTCAGCCAGTATTTAAATGCTGAATTCCACTGTATGCAGAACGTTGCATAATCAGTGCTAACGTTAGCAAGTGCAGCTTAATACCTTCCACTTTGCAGAAACTTAACAGCATGATAGATCTTCCTGAATGTTGTCAAGGGGCAGATTATCCTGCATAATAAATGCTTTGAACAAATGTAGTTACAAAGTTATGATGTACATCAAGTATCACTTGACGCTTAGACATCTGAAGTATCATTAGTTCAGATTTAAAAGTCCAGTGTGTAGGATTTAGTGACTTCTAACAGTAATTCTAACCCTAACAGAGATTTCAAGTTGCAGCCAACTGAATACCTCTTGTGTTAATCTCCCCTTCCAAAGGAAGAAGAAACTACTGCAAAAAAAATAAGTAAAATAAAAATGCAAAAGGCCATATTTAGAGCCTGTTTTATCTGGGTTTCTGTGGAAACATAGTGTTGCAACATGTAGATATAAAAGGCTCATTCCAAGGTAACAAAACACAACCATTCTTATTTTCAGGTGATTAAACACTAATGCAAACATACTTATGAACATTATAATCCATTTCAGCCAATAGAGCCTCATACACATACACACTGGCCCTTTAACACAACAAGCAAAAAGAATTAAAACTTCAGTTCAACTTTAAAAACATCATGACATTGCATAAGGTAGATATTTTCCTTGATTAATTTGGTTTCTTTGAAAGCTCAAAAATTCTGTTCTCTGTAAAAAAAATAAAACTTGCAAATTCCTAAGTGTGAGCCTGGCTTTAAATTCTCAGTGGGGTCATGTCCTGTCAAAACCTTTGTGCCTACTGTCAGAAACTAAGCTATGGCTCTCTGAACATGCAGCACTGCCACTGTGTAAGTGTCAGTCACCTTGGGCTGGAATGCAGAGGAAATCACAGCAGTGTGAATAGGAGGAGTCCTCCTCTGGCACAGAGCACAGATGGCACAACATTGTAGCCTGCTTTCCACAAAGCAGTCTTATTCCGCTTTTTTAGAATGACTGATGTGAATGTTTGAAACCTTAAAACACACATCATCTCTTCAGTTAATAATGTTATTAAACAGGGTTATTTCATATGGTTTTAAGTTTACACAGACTAGAGGACAAAATTCTTTACTGCAAGATCCACTCAGCAGTACGATATCCTATTGCTTGCCATACTACAGTGCCAGGGTCTCTTTGCAGCCCAGTAATGTGTCTGCTGAAGTGGAAACAAGTGACTGAATGGGATAACCTCAAAACTCAAGGACTGGGATTGCTATTAGCTGCTATATTCTCAGAGGAGAGGCGTTTCAGTCACTGTCTGCTGAGTCTTTTCCTCAGAGCCAATACACAGACACTGACATGCACATAGAAATATGTGAACCCATTCTGGAAGCAAAGCACATACTCAGAGACTCACACAGCAGAACTGCCACAACCAGCATCACAAGCAATAGACAACAGGTACTGAACCGTGTGTTCTGCACAAAAAGAAACCAATACGTCTTATACAAACTGAATAAGTGTGAGCCAATCCACCCCCGCCACCCTTCCTTGTTCATCCCAGTGGGTCATGCTTGTTGATCTAAGGCTAACTAGATTTGAGTTTAAGATAAGTGTATTCATGATTTCATTTCCATGCATGCCTCCAATTCAAATACATTAAATATTTAAAGTATCCATCTGGTATCTGGAAATGTCATGTGTCAGTAGTATTGAACATCTGAACCCTGGCCTGGGCCTGCTCAATACTCACTGCTGAAACACTTCCTTACTGTCATACAGCAACGAAGGATGTAGTATAAAACAGAGAAGTACTGTATATTCATTCAGATATTAGCTTGTAAATGTCCCTTGAATTTAGGTTTTAGAATTTTATAATCTGATAAAAAACCTATCCTTTATGTTTTAAATGTTAAAAGTGCCCCATACTGTGGCATGGCATTGTTGCAGTAATTATAATTCTGCCCCTACAAATGAAGTTCATATAGAAATAGTTCATCACTAGTATAGTAATAAAATATAATGGTGCACTGGCTGTTATATATCAATATAACAAGAAAACTTTTCTATGTATGCAAACAGTATACAGCCGACACCAACAAATGTCCATGGTGACTGCATCTGGAAAACATTCACTGTCAATGTATTTCATTCTTTTTCTCTACAACTACATTCAACTAAAGAATGATTAACATTTTATGAAGCTCCAGTCTCTGGTGTCAAAGTCTTTTTTTATATGCCTCATTGTCCGCTCCACATCAACAATATTCTCCTATTGTTGGCAGCGAGTGTGATCCAGGCAGTAATTGCATTTCCTCCAAAACATATTTGGCAAACTGAATTAGCAGTATACAGCTTTATTTTGTAAGAGACAGGGTTGGTTATTGTAAGTTGATGATGGCAATGTTTGTTTGAGATTAACAATCCTGTCAACAGGATCTGTTTGAGTATGGGAATGCCAGCATGAATGTATTGTGTGTGTAACATAGTTACTATAACATTATGTGATCAATCCCACTGCTAGGAACGCACACTTAAACTTAAATGCTATCTCTTGGCCACTTGAATTGGTTCTTACTCGAGTCGTGAACCATGTGAGACAGTACATATTTAACTTTAATGGTCGTGGGGGTCCTGGTGAGTGCAGAGTTTGCAGAATGTGGAGTGCCTGCCAACAACCACTGCCATCAGTTACGGCTGCACCATTACTTAGGTAATGTATTTCAGGTCAGCTCCTCAGCTGGGCTTGCTGTGCTGTGTGGAGTGAGTTCAGAGAGGTGAGTGTAATGTAGTTGATACCACCATAGCTCTGCAGTGGTAAGTTACCCTGAGGTTGAAATATTGCCTGACATTTGAAATGGATAATTTTCATGAGACAAATCCAACACACACAACACAGTGTGGTCTGACCTAAGTTGGGAAAGGTATGATACATTCAACATAATGTAATGTAGGTGAGATAATCTGTCTCTTCTGTTTCATCTTCTCTTTGTTACACTTCAGTGAGTTCTTTGCCTGTCGGTGTTGATAAAGCTCCATTTTTATATTTTAATAAATGTCTCTCGTCTGTGGCATTCTTCTTTACAGTAGCTTCTGAAGTAGATATATATAATAGAAAGCTTATTTCCATTCATAGGTAAGGCAGGATTTAAGGCAATATTCCATTGAATATTGTGTGTGTTTTTGGGAGCGCATTAACATAAGCCTCAACTTTTGACTTTCATTTTGGCATTACTAGACTCTAGTAGTTTCTTCCATTTTTATTCTAAATACACATCAGGTCAGAGTAGTAGAAAGCATTTTTACTGGGAAAGTGTTGCTAAAGTGTCTATTTGTTTATGTTTGGACATTTTACATTAAGTGAATCAGCATAAGCTACTGTGTGATTTAACTAAAGAAACACGGAAAAAATCAACATAAGTAATAATCTCATCCCCCGTTTTATATTGATGTCCTGCCTTGTGCATTTGAGCTTAACTGACTAATTTTATCTATTATCACAGTTCCATATTATAACAGGGTGCAGCAGGGCTTACCTTTGGCAGCTATCAACCACGATGGAGCTCTTTGCCATTTAGCTGCCGTGTAAACCAGATAACCTGATCATTTAGTCTTCATTGGACAGCCGGTCTGGCTTCTACTGTGTACTCCTGTAGAGATCTCATTCTGTAAGTGTTAGCGCTGGGACGAGGTCCCAGAAAGACCTGAGCGCCAGTGTTAATCTCTGCCTGGGCCTACAGCCCATCACTAGGGCCTGTAATCTAGCTGGGGTGATATTGTTATCTTTAGTGGAGAGTACTCAGCCGTGGCTCTTGGCTCTAGCCAGCCGAGCCACTATAGGCCTTCTTTGTCTATGCAGCTTTCTCCTTTGTTTCTATTTTCTAGTCCCCTGTGCTTCTCTTTTACTTTTGTTCTATAATTTACATCTTTACTTCCCTGTCCTCGTTCATGGTCTTTACTCAAGGTTTTTCATTGTGTCATCCTTTCTCCTTTTTCATCTTTTCATTAAATCTTGATAAATATCTTTCAGTCAACCATTCGAGCTCACTGTGAGGGTCACAGGAGGATAAAGGGACCTGGAATTGTATTTTTCTCATATAAAACTGTGCAGTTTTGCTCTCTAATGTTTCATAAAACATTAACACAACTATTTAAAAGCAAATAAGAACCACCTCTTATAATTTCAGATTTCTGTCTGACAATCTCTGACAGTTCAGGGATTTGGGAGAGTGATGATGCCGATCCACCTCACCCACAAATCTCTGTGACTGAATATAGACCCAAAGGTCAAAGTGATGTTACACTTTTAGTCTTTTTCACCTTTCTCATCAGACAAGGGATTCTCCATCATCAGCAGAGAGCCATTAAGGTGTCTCTTGCTTAATGGACTTGTCGGGAATCCATAGACAGACTGATGATAAATGGTAAATACTAGAAATGAAGATTGTTAGGTGTGGGAAGATGGTGTAAGTGGGTAGGGGGTTGTCCTGAGTCCTCACTGATTCACCTGTCAAATAATGGAGTCTAATCTCCTCTCCAACAACAAATTACTTCCACCTCATCACCTCCATCAAAACATTATTTAGAGCATATGAACGTGGCATATGCTGCAGACGTGTTACAAAGTATTTTAAAATATTGGTAATATAATGTAAAATGCCTGGATGAAGGCCATTACATTGATGCTTCGACAGGTTTATGAATGAATGGAAAAGCAGGATAATAACAGTGATGCTAGTTGCTCAACATGGGCTGTTACTCTTCACATTGGAACAGATAAACCACCTCTCTGCAAATATCTGTTTTGCTCCCTATAAGTTAATGATTTATTTGCAGTCAACCCAGCAGTGCTGTGAAAAATCTTTAATGCACTCTTATTCTATATTTATAGGACTACAGAAAAACAACAAGTATGTGTGTAAGGCTCCTGTTGCTTCTTAAAACACCAGTACTCATCCATGTTGTCAATTCAAGCATAGAAATCAATACAGCATGCGGAAACAACATTGTTTTTGCAGGAAGAATTTTGAATTTGCCCTGTGTTTCTTCCACTGCACTTATTTGGGAACTCAGTGGCATTAGTATACATAGCTGCACAACTCGAGTCTGCTCCGTCTGCACACAGCATACTACTGTGCATTTCAACAGGACGCTCAACCTCATCTCTATTGAGACATGGTCACTCTGTATTCGTATTTGATCATCTAAGAATTCATTACACTCTTATGCAATAGATCAAATATATTAGATTTAAGAGTACAAGATACTAGCATATACGGTCAGACAACTAACTACTGTCCAATAGCAAGACATCAAAGCAGCTTTTCTGCCACCCTGCAAAACAAATATTAAACATTTTTTTAATTAAAAATATTGGACACTGTAAAAAAAAGAACACCACGCTGCCTCACTTGCCAAAGGTACAAACCATTTACTGTCTTTACTTATGTGGTTTGACACATTTCTCCGAAGTAAGGTTATGTAATCGCTGAATTATTTTTTGCACCTAGTACATTGTCATGTTGTATTTTCCATTGCAGTCTGCTCAGTCTTGGGACCTGCTAGACAACACCTTTATAGTGTCATCTGAATTTAACCTGTCTTGTCCTGTTTGTTTTGTTGTCTGTTTGTATAAAAGAGTAAGTGAGTAATTATAATTTTCAATTTTCTTTGCAACACAAGTTGGGTGTTTGCCAGTTTCAACCTGGTTTGTTATTTTCTTCTATTTTTATCTTCTTATTTTCTTGAAAAGTTGTTAGTTAACCTTTTTTGAAACATTGCCAACCGCTGCCTTCTCTCTGTACTCGAGCCTGTGTCACAAGCTTACAGCAACAATTGGGCAAAAATGGACCCAGGAGAGACAGCTGAGTAACACTGTTCAGGTGAAAGACAGATTTAAGCTCATGGAGGAGAGAATGGCTGAGCTTACCACCACGGTTCAGCAGCTTCTTGCCACCAATCAGATACATAGAAGAAAAAGTTGTTGCTCTTTCTACCTTTGTCCAGTAGCTTAATGCCACAGATCCAAGTCCAGCCACCACATCTCCATCTCCTCCTGCTAGTCCAGCTACTCCGGTCCCACTTCCAAGGCTTGAGGTATCATGACGTTCTTGTCAGTCCCCCTTTTGTTACATAAAGTCCTGCTTTGTCTGGCATTCCAATTGGATTTTGGTCATTTATTGACAATGTGGGAAGCCGACGGATGACTTAATGCTCTATGACAGCAAGAGGAACTGCACAATTGAATTCTCTACGCTACGAGCAGAGGGCAATTGGAATTTAAAGACATTACTGGGCATGTGTTACCAGGGTTTGAGTGAGGACTGCAAGGGCTCATTCAACTCACCAGGACTCAGAGAAGCTATACTAGCACAGTCTTCTCCACATTTGGGCATCATTTAATTTCTTACTTCCGCATGTATGCCTCTTTGGCCAAAATCTCTACCTAAGACAGTGGGAAAATGCAAATTGGGGTTATGCATCTCAGCAGACAAGAGCACTTGAGAGAAATATGAGACGGTTGCTGTTACTACATTTTTAGCTGACTGGACCAAATGGCTGAAAGCCAAGAACAATCAATAAGTTCTTTTTCAGACGGGCTTCTGTATGCTTTGTGATCAAGTCTATAACCTGGACTCCTTCGCAGAGTATCTTACTGAAATTTACATACAGTATATACAGTACTTGCCAGAATAATTTACCATGGATTTGACCTCCCGTGTCACACATTGCCAGGAACGTTGCACTTCCAGGAACAAGAATTAAATCCACTGACTTGTTTGCTCGGGTCATTGCTCTATTATCTTTCTGGAGGCTGCCATATTATACTCTAGACACTACACTGAAATGTAATTGGGCTTTTGTTACAGAACCTTGCTCAGCCAGGTGATATGGTTCTTCCAAGATATGAAGGGGTGGTGGCCAGCAATGAACCCCTTAACACACCAAGGAAGCTCTTGACCAAAATAAACGAGGGAGTTAGCAGTGACAATGACCATAATGGTTATTCCTGACTGGGGGAAATATGGGGAATAATCCACACACAAGCACAAAATAAAAAACAGATAAAAAAAAAACAATGTTACTTTATATTTTTAGTAAGAGGCAAGGTAACAGACAGCAAACCTAAAGTGGGCCCATTGCCAATCCAAGTCTCCCTGTAGACCCCATGGGCCTGATTGTGACTAATGAAACTAGAGGATTTTCATGCAAATAGCACAGACAGATGCAGCATGAAATGCACAACTTGTGAAATGGAATATCTTTGTAATTGAAAACATAAGTTACAGCCTCTCCTGCCCCCTCTAGATCCCAAGAAGCTGTTTCATCAAAGGAATCACACTGCGGGAGAAGGCGACATGGCTTTCGAATGTTCTGACTGTTCCAATCTAACAGATTAATGAGTCACACAGGCCTATGCCAACTCTGCCCTAAGGAAAGGAGGACACACGATGCTCCGTATCAACAAAAAAGACCTTTCTCCATCATCAGATTCCAACGATTCAGTGAAATGGCCTGTGAATGGCTTTTTGGAAAAGGGCACATTTATATTAGTCTATAACCAAGAATTTTGAAGCATAGCTTGAAGTACTGTTCCACGAATCAACGACTGAATCACAGCCTGCATTTGAGCACCTGATTTTCAAAATAAATGTTGACAAAAGCTTCTTTAGAAAACATGGAAACAGTAAAATAGCATCAGACTAAATGTTAACAAGCATCTTCTAGTTATATTGCTAATGTCAAAATGAATGATTAAACAGCAAAAATTTGTTATTCTTAAATACATTTTTACCATTCCACATGGAAATACGCCAAAGTGTCATCTTTTGTCATCTTATTTCAATCATTTAATTATATGATTGAGGCATAGAAAAGATGAAGATACTCAACTGCCAGAGGTAGGAGAATAAATATGTTTATATACTGTATATATAATAAATGTAACGTATCAAATTCACAAGTGGCATACATAAATAACCAGTTTCCAAAAGCAGGTATACATTTATAGCCCAGTGTTATTAATGTTATTAATATTCACATCAGGTCAGGTTGGAAATTTGATACCTATGAAGGGAGGTGATCATAAAGCCAGAACGTGTGAGCACAATCATTATTAGTGTACCCAGATTTAATACATCTCTCGTGGATATATCTGGAAATTTGAGAGTCAAATTCAAATAAAAAAAAAAAATAAAAAAAAATATTTTGGTACCCAAATCATCTTTCCAAAATAATTCGGCATTTTCTGCCTCCAAGCTTAGAGCAAGGCAACAATTTTTAATGACCTTAGTTTGAGCTGGGGAGTTTTAGAACTTCTTTTTAACTGTCACAGACAGACCCGTAGGGACACAGAAAACCACTTCTCAACAAAACTTCAGGTTACTATTTCCTTTTTGTTCTATATGCCACCATGCAATGTATAAAAACAGAGCATTGACAGCAACATTTTAATCTTCTGCTGCTGTCAAAACTCATATACTCCCAAGTGATATGAATAGATTTTTGTATAAATGAAATATACTACATTTCAAGGTTAAACACTGACCATCATGATCAAAATATATATCTCTCACAAACCTTATGCCTCACTAGTGGAGATATATCTCTCAGTTTAATAAATATTCTAAGAGAAAAAGTTAATATTAGTTAATAAAAGTAAATATTAAATAAATAAATCAAGCTTTTTTGAGGCCACCATAGCTTCTCCTTCACACTTGAAACAGGAGGACGATGCTAGATGCCACTGATAGAAAAAGGTGGAAACAGCTAACCTGGATCTGTCCAAAGGTAACAAGATCCAGCAACTCTAAAGATCATTAATTAACATGTCATATCTTATTTGTTTAATACACACAAGAACCAAAGTGCACAAGTACAACACGCATTTGTACAGAGTGTAATGTGCTGGACTATATCATGGCTGGAGGTGGTAACTTCCTGAGTTGCACTTGTACTTATATCAGTACATTTTCAGAATGTACTTCTTTAAAGAAAGGGAAAATTTTTTTGAGGTGTAATTTATTATGCAGTGATTTTACTGGTCAGGCTCACTTGAGAATGACACCTCTGTTATACAAGCTGTTGTTGAGCTGATTTTGCAAGGTGAAAAATCTCGCTTTGAGCCAGATGAAAAAAGCTTGTATCGCAATCCATGTGTAATAGGAGCTCTCATCTGGTAATAAGAGTTGGACCATTTTGTACCTCTTCTAGAAGTCTTCATCAGTGGAAGCATCCTGTTTGCACTGTTCACCATGCCGCTGCTGGCACTGTTATCTCCTACTGTGAAGAGAGAGTTCACACTGTGGTAACTCCAATCCAAGGGCCTTTTATATCATGAAGCTTCAAAGACGGGAAGCCTTGCACCATGTGCTCTATCTGAGGTGATGGAAATGTTGGGTCTCCAGCTGTTTTACTGACAGTTTAAGGATACGTATTGATATTGAAGAAAAATTGAGACTTTATAAAGGATCAGCAATGTAGTTTTCTGATTACTGTGTCTCTTTAAACCGTAATCTAACCTGAACTGGCCGTAAGGAGGTCATGGCCTAAACATTTGACAGTTTTTTTGTATTATCAAGATATAATTCATCTCTATGTCTTCTCCAACCGTTAGAAGTAAATGGACCATGAAACTTAATCAATTGGTCTAACTTCATAGTAAGCATGCCATAATAAACATTGAGGTAGACAATGCAGACTATTTGTTAGCATGTTTATGACAAGAGAAATGCAACCCCATGGATGTCACAATATTTAATATTATCTTTGTTGTTTATTCTTGAGTTGCAAACAATGAACAGGCCCTAGAGTGTATTTAATAGAAATTCTGAAACAACTGCCAGTGTCAGCTTTTATCAACATGAACTGACTCATTTTACCAGGCAGGGAGAAAAGTAATTATGACTCTTAATTGAAACTGGCAGTGAATTAGAGTAAAGGGAGGGGGACGAAATGGTCTCCTCAGCATGATGAGGAGAAAATAACTGATTGTGTTATTGAACTTAAATCAGAGCTCCAATAAACCTATATAGAAGTCACAGTGTGAATGCTGGTGTTGCCTTTGGAACGAATTACACTGAGGGGACTTTTTGGTGGAATGAACTTCACGTTCACTCTCTCTCGCGCACACACACCACATCACATATTTTAATCCAACTCTATCTTACAATAAGGAATCTTACATGGAGATAATGTTTTGTGGAAGTGGATACCGTCGGGTATTTCACACTGAATAACCATCACAGAGCTCGTCTTCACCTTGAAATTGTTTGCCGTTCCAGCAGGAATACTTAAATACAACAGCCGGTGAATGTAACTGGAACTATTTGTTGCAGTTATAGGGTTGGGTGTGGTTTAGACAGAAGCCCTGTAAATGATAGCAGAGTGTAACAACATCAATAATGGACAGGAGATTGAGAAAGTGTGTGCACTGGGCAAAGGCAGAGAGAAAAGACATTAATATCAGACCAAGAAAGAGGCAATGGAAGGAACTCTGAGAAAAGACATGTGACTGTAAGAATACGTAGCTCTACTTATAGAACATAACATATAGAAAAAGAAATGACCATGTTGGGTTTCAGATAAATAAATGGTTTATTATTTATTGAGTCTAAGAGTGCTTTTTGGAAAAAGCTTCCTCTATCAGTTGTCAGTGAGGGAACAGTGACATCGCCAATGTCTTACCAGTTCATGCTCTGGCGCGCCTTGTGAGTGACAGCTCTGATGTGCCCACTGACAGACAACACAGCTGAGGGGTATGAAAAGCAGGGACTCCCCTTTCCTTAAATCGCAGAAAATGTCCAAGCTGCAATGGGAACTGATCAGACTGCAAAGTCAACTGGCGAGGAAAAAAATGTCAAAAGGCATAAAAAATAAACACACAAACATAAAGTCTTCATTAATGTCAAGAAAGACAAAACAGAGAGAACATTTAAGTTCAGGGACATTGTTTTACACCCACTTATTTGGAGCAATATGAAAATTGGCAACAATAGTACTAATCCACTTTAAATAATGTTTTGCTAAAGCTGCTGTGACTGGTAGAATATTTCAGTGGTACGGTTTCAATAATTTGTGGTATTCTTGTTTTTTCTTGATTTCTGGTAACATCTTTTGTTGTAAGTGATCACTGCTGTGGCGTTTTGCGCAGCATTTTGCACCGATCGCCTTACATCAGTGTTGTCACTACTTCTTGTCATTGGAGTGACAGCAGCTTGCGCATGCCAAAACAAATAAGCATGGACTGTCATATAAAAGCAGCTAAAGGAGCTTCAGATAGCCTTACATGTGACCTAAAGAATGACCATGTCTGTCAAGATTAAAATATTTATGTATACGTATATATGAATATATTATATTTTTCATTGTGTAGCTGTAGGAATGTTTACTTCAACCACTTACAGGAAACTACTCGACTGAATATAACCTGCTAATGGCGCTATCCCAGAAGTAAAAAAAAAAGAACAAAGAACACAGATGCCATTCTGAGAGCTATTACCCGTGTACGGATGCGTATAGGATATCATAATGTATGACAATAATGTATTATAACAGGGATTATAGTATGGATTGTAAACATACAATTCAAATGATAATGAAAAATATTTTCTTTTTATCTTGAAGTATAATATTGCAGTCATTTGTCTAATGGTTAAGAAGCTCAACTGCAGACTACACCAAGGACCTGTTCCCATGTTCCTGAGAACCATAACGAACACCTGCTAGTTGGAGCATTCTTTTGTTTTTCAACAACACAGAACAGTTTAAATGCTATTTGACAGGCTTGTATTACAGGATTACCTTCAAATGCACCTGATTAATTTTAGCTACAACATTGGCAAATTTGATATTTCTATTGCACCTAACACACGGCTAGAAACATTAGTTAGGTTTTGTGAATGGTGCTTGGTTGTTAAAAAAAAAAACAAACAAAAAAAAAAAAAACAATCCTTATGATAAAGATCTATGTAGAAGCATTCAAATTATTAAAATATACTGCTTGATGCAGGAGTTGGACCTGACTTTTGACCCTGTCTCTATTATAACTTTCTGTATTCTGGATAATTGACTCACTGACAACAGACATGACATGAAGTGAATTTAGCAGGATAGAAATGAGATGTAGTTTCTTTTCTCATATTCTGACTGACTTTGAAATACTGATACTAATTTCTTTCTGAAGGTCATTCCACAGCTGCATTTCATATCATTATCATGGCCAGGTCAACTTGCAGAATTTCATTAACCCTTCACATTCAAAATGTTGTGGTGGATCTATTAAAAAAAAAAAAAACATGTAAAGTGTAAAGTTCATTTCAGAACCTTTTATCTTCCAGATAAGAAAGGTCATAGCTACATTCAGGATCATATTACTTTGTAAAACCTGCAGTGTTGAATCTGAGGCTTGGATCTGTTTGCATGGCTGCATGAAGCTTTTGCAGAAAGGTCTGACCTATAATCTGTACAGGAGGAGAATTCTGAGTAGAGCTGCTCGGCAAAGCTTATAAATACTTAGCTCATATCGTTGTCTTCCCTTTCAACTCACTGATTTTCCATAGTGGATTTTCAGTGAGTGATGCCTGTTGTCTATACTCCCTGAAAGAATTACATTTACTATGGAGTATGGCATCATTTATAAATTAGGTTTGATAGTAAATTATCAGTTAAGAGGGGTTATGGTCCATAATGGTGGAATAATTTGATTTGAACTTAAAAACAGATTGTTCTGTTCTTGGATGTCTGTTTGCTTCACTATCTGTAAGTAGATAAAGTCCAGATCCAAAGTGTTTTCGAGGTTTAAGTGGAGTGCAACATTTTACGGAGGCAGGACACAACCAGCGGAGCATTATCAAGGAAGAACCAGGAATCCTACTCTTGTCTTGTTGTCTCTGAAGCAACTGTGGCTCGAAAGGTAGCGGGTCGTCCATTAATTGCAGGGTTCATTCCCTGACTCCTCCTGTCCACATGTCAAAGTATCCTTGAACAAGACACCTCACCCCAGGTTGCTTTCAGTGGTCGCATCAATATCTTGCATGTGTGTAAAGTGTGCCAGCTTAATGGTGTCATATATTATATGTAGTAGGTTATTTAATTTGACATTTACAACAGCACTGAAGACAACATATGGCATTGCAGGATAAGCATAATCAATTCTCATTTGGTGTTTGATACATTTTAAAAAAAATGATTATAAGGTTTTATTTTTAATGTATTTTCAAGTTTGCAGACATAACAAAGGCTGCTTTTTCTTCACTTGGAAAAATGTAATATAACATTCATGTATACTATTAAAACATTTCTGATGACAAGAGACTTCCTTCATCACTATGACATTTGCTGTTAAAAATATTATCAATCTTGAATTTGTTTTGTAATAAACATTGTTTTTTGTATTTACTGCATGTGCAGTATATTAATAAATATTTGCATGTAACAAATACATCTTATATAAATCTTTATATTTGTATCTTCCTTAGATTTGTTATGGTGCCGGTGAGTGGCTTTCTTGTGCCATGTGAGTTCTGTTTAGTACATTTAGACTAAAAAAACAACAATACATTTTAAAGCAATTACTGGTATAATATTGAATTTTTAATGTAAACATTAAATTCTTAATGTAAAAGATTAAACAAGTGACTTTTTCAGCTTTAAATTGATGGCGGGAAGGAAAACAATTGGAGTGACTTACTGGATACATTTCTTTAATGCCTCAACTTAAATAGCCTTTTCAGGTTAGCTTGAGTTTATTTTTAGAGTACTTTTAACAGACATGAGTGACACAGAGTGCCTTGCACAAAGCATTGGCTACAAAAACAGATGAAAAAACAAGGTACTTTAAAAACATGAGATGAGAGCCAGAGCCTGTTTGTGCCTGTGTGCACATATATTCATGTGTGTGCCAGGTGATATGAAAAAACAAGTACTATCAGGGGACTCAGCAGAAACTGAATGAAGACAGGGAAGTATAGTATAGCAAAGAAAGAAAGGCTGTGGAGGAGGGAGTTAAAGTCGTGCTAGATGAATTGGTCTGATTTTAGAAGGCTGTCTGATTCCCTGAAAGTGGCAAGAAGCTTACTTCACTTAGAGGGTTGTTGAAGGGAAAGCCTGTATCCAGCTGTTTTCTTTTCAGTGTGTGGACTGACGACACCTTTAGAGGGGAGACTTTATGTTAGCTACAGAGAAGTCAGGCTCAATGCCATCTAATGCATCGGAAGCCAGACATTGGACTTATCATCAATTATGTGCACATAAGGGAGCCACTGAAGAGAGACTGAGACCAGGGTAATGTATTGGTGTTTGCATGAAAGCAGCTGCATAGTGACGCATTGTTTGTTGATTCTGCAGGAACTGAAAGTATGGATTCATTTCTCTGGGCTATTAAAAGAAAAATACCTTATGCTTGAAATATATTTGGGGGTGAAAACACACACAGAGTCTGACAAAAGAGAGACTAGAATAAAGGAAACAGCAAGTTTTGGCAAAAAGGTGAAAATAAGCTGACAAAGAGAAAAGTTAGTAATTCCTTAGGTTCATGTTAATATGAAAATATTATAAATTCAAATACAGCTGGTTTTATGAATAACACATTCAGATTGTAGGCTACCTGTGAAGTCAGACTTACATTTATTCTCACACGCATGTAGTAGTTTAAGTTTGTTTTTGTTGTTATTCAATGAAAAGCCAGAAGATTTGTCACGCATAATATATAAAGTCATTTTTAGTCAAATCATTTTTACCATTTTATAGTCCAGTATTGGTTGTCACAATACCTCATTTTCTTAATACTATTTACAGACAACTATGGCCTTTCCTGTTATTTTGACAGCTGAAAATGGCCAAGACTGTCCTCTCCCTGCTATCGTTTTGATCATTGTACATACTCGCATCAGTATCTTATTATCAGGACCTTAATGATCAAGCTGCCATTACTGCCACAAAAACAAAGACTTTGACTCATTACGATGAGGTAATTCACTCATAATAATCGTTATGTTGTGCACAGCAGTTGAGGAATGAGAAGTCTAAACAAACACTGCATGTAGGGGGCATCGACATGAGGGGGCATCAACTCGATTAAATGAGATATCATTTCAAACAAAGGAAGCTTTTGTGATGATTAGAGCCTAAAGGGGAAAACACCAAGCATATAATGGAGCAAACATATTTTTTCTAGTTCAAGTTCAAGTCAAGTTTAATTGTCACATACAATCATACAATCATAATCATAGTGAAAAAAATCCATAAATAGTGTGAAATAACAATAAAAAAAAAAAGAAACATATTAACATTATTCTGTAAGTAAAAAAGGAATAATGATTATAATTATAAGAATGATAATAGTACTCTTAAGGCGCAGTCTTAGTGTCCTTATTTAGGATCCTAGTGGGATTAGGGTAGAAGCTCTTCCTGAGCGCTCAGTGCTGGTCTGATGTATCCGGAACCTTCTTCCTGATTGCAACAGGAAAAAAAGGCCATTATCCGGTTGGCTGAGATCCTTAAAGATTCCCTTAGCCTTATTTTTGCAGTGTCTGGTATAAAAATCTCTTAGCCAGAGCACCACCTATTGTATGTTTAGCCAAACAAACCACTCTTTATAGGGCATTGTCTTCTTGTTCTGTGTTTCTGTACCAGGCAGTGATGTTCCCTGCCAGGATGCTTTCGTAGAAACTGAAACTGATGAGGAAATCCCCTCAAATACTGAGGAATTCTACAAAGTGTCTGAGGTGAAACAGCCTCTGCCTTCCCTTTATCACCACAGAGTCAGTATGCAGCCCTCTGTGATGTGGAAGTACTTGTACTTGAAGTTGACCACTCTCTCTACCAATGATCTGTTGATGGTAAGGGAAGTATTGTTGCTTCCCTGTCTCCTTCCAAAGTCCACTATCATCTCATTAGTCTTGCTGATTGTTCACAGGGAGGATACTGTCTTGTGCCAGGTCCTACATCCTTCAGAAAAGCTTTTTCATTGTTTTCAGCGATCAAGCCCACTGCATCTTGTGTTGTCAGTAAACTTGTTGATGGTGTTGGAGACAAAAAGTGGCTACACAGTCGTGTATGTACAAGGAGTACAGCAGGAGACCCAAAACACAGCTCTGTGGTGTTCAGATGTTAAGGATGAGGGTGGATGAGGTGTATCTGCACACTCTCACCCCCTTCCCATTAGAAAGTCAAGGATCCACATACACAGTGATGCCCTTGAGCTTTGTGGAAAGCCTGGAAGGGGTAACATGCTAAATAGAAATCTCAGCTTCCCAAGCTAGACTATTTTACATTATAAATAGGTAACTGGCAGTATGTACATGGACATAGTCTTTTGGAGCAGCATTTCCTTTTCTAAAGTATCATCATTATGAATTAATATTTTCTTTGAATAAATGAATTGTACTTATCTTATTATGCATATACTTTCGCTGCAAAAAAGGTTAATCATAAAGTTTGTCAGTGATCACAAATTCAGAGTCCCTGATAAGTATTCAAAAGAGGCATCAGCATATTCTGCCCGGTCATGCAGATTCTCATTCCAGATTGCTTTTGGTGAACTCTTCAAAGACTTAATGTGGAAATCAACAGTTTTTCATCTAAAAGAATACTTAATATTATAAAACTACACGAACAAAACAAATAATGTAGAAGACAGCAACTCCCAAGGGTGTACTTGTCTGGTGTTCACTTCATTCTTCAAACCTGATGTGTTTCAGCGATATATATTCTGAATATATTTTGAATTTGCACCTATTCTTCTTCTTCTTCTAGTCTATAAACAATCAGAGCCAAGTCTGCAGCTTGTCACTGCATATCGATAATACAAAATGCTTCTCCACCATTGGTCAATTATATGCAGTCACCATTCCATGTATTGAAAATAAAATAAAAAAAAATCTTTATGTTTAACCAACTGTGTTCCCTCTAAGGCATTACCATTGAAGAATCTCCCCCAAGAAATTTGCAATTCAAGGACAGTTTTCTGCAGTGAATAATTCTGAATAATAAAACACTAAATATGCTCACATTGGGTAAGATATGATGTAATAACAACTTGAACTTGAATAAGAACATAAATGGAACTAGGAAATCATATATTGCCAACAGCTCTATGCTAACACATTAGAAAGTGTCATGCTTTGTATGGCATCACAGCAAAGATCCAGTGTACTTTTTTTCTCATTTGTTTAACGGTAATTTGTGATGAAAAACTGATGTCTGACATACATTTAATATATTTAACTCCACATAATTCAGAAAAATATGTGCAAAGACATCCATTTCTTTCATGAGGGCTTGCATGGTGCCAGATTTGAGTTCTGTCCCATTTTACATCATGGATGGTATTACAGAGTATGCATATTTTTCTCAGCAGAATGTAGTTGACTCATGTAATACACAAAGATGCCATCAAAGCCTGTTTGGTTGGGATTCAAAGGGGAAGACAGACCCCCCTGGGAAGCGAAGTCATATGGGAGAAAAGGCAGTGTCTTTGAAGCCTGAGTAAATTAGGCGCTTTTGCTCATCTGGGGAGTGGAGGAGAGAATGAGTGAGAGGATGCCTGTGATGCAGACAGACATACCTGCAGATGGATCATTTCACAGCAAGGACAAGTGCTATATCACTGCAGCAGCTTCTACATCCAACAACTCCTGGAGACTCTGATGCGGGGAGGTATGAAATGAATTGTGCAACGGTGCTGGTTTGAGTGAACGGTGACGGTCTTATTTTCATGTTCTTCAGGCAACATTGAATCAGGAACAACTGAAAGAAAAAATAAAAGAGAAGGATGATCTTCTAGCAAAAAAAAAAACAAGAAAATGAAACACAAACTTACAAAGCAAGTGAAGTAAAATGTAACTTCAGAGTGAAATCAAAAAATCAAAGATGGCATTAACATTGCAGCTGTTTTTTAAAGTCACTTTGAAGTATAACTGCAAGCAGAACTCTGTGATTGTAATAAAGCGCTATGGTACTCCAAACACAATATTTGTCTCTGTGACTGTCTAGGACTGTGCGTAAATTGGCACTTTGAACACCAGGGTGCACCCTGGCAAACTGCAACTGCAACCAGGCAGGATGCATCTCCACAACAATAAAAATATGTTTGTCAGGCTGCAAGTGGATTCATTGTTTATATAGTGTGTTCCTGTGAGAGGGTTTATCATCCTAATTAACTGACATTTCTCTCTGTTCAATTAAACCAACTTTGTCACCAGAATACATGTTCACACAAACAGTGTTTCGGGTGACACTGTTTACATTATATGCAACCAGATGTTCTGTAATATCAGTATCAGTATCAACATCAGTCCGTATGAACATACCAAATTAATCATAGATTTATAAAATTAATGCATAACCTTTAAATTTTTCAGCTTTGACAAAAAGGCGAAAAATGTAAAACTTTTCAGACAAATGATCAGCCATGACTGGAATATTTATGCAACACATGAATAAGTGATCCACGTGATATGATATAGGCCTCTCTTGGCAACCTGTGTATCCAAGTAGGGTTTCCTCACTCCAGACAAACATAATCCAAAGTAATTCCATGACAGCAGCAACAGAAAAGTTGCAACTACTACTGATTTACACAATCCTTTTGAATGTCCATAACCACGCAGTCATATAGTTTAATCTACAGCACAAAAGCACTGTATGTTCCCCACCCTCTTATTTTGATGGATCATTTCCGGTGGGACTAATTATCAAGATCTTCTCGTTATACTCTGCAAGATGAGTTGTCTTCTTCCGAATCTTCAGCCATGTGACATTTAGAGTAATTAATTCCAGTTGAGCCTTCTATTTCTGGCTGCGCTGTCTCGGTGCAGTTTTATCACCTCTAGCTAACACCTCCTGTTTCCTAAGGCAGAGCAGTACGTTGGAAGAGCACACTAAATTTTGACAAGGTGATTCCTATAGAATCAACAAGTCCAACAAGCCCATGTTTAAATCAGTACAATTTGGAATTGGCTTTAACTTTATGTATAAGCTATTGATATCTATATTTTAGATTTGCATTGCTTCATTTATCAAGGATGTTTTTAAAGCTTTATGGCTTATGGCCTAAAAGATGACCTGTGTTTTTCATTATGGCACCCTGCTTCATCTCAGGAGCTTTGGCCTTTTGTTTATATGCAGAATTATTCCAGGGTCCCATTGTATAGGTTACAGCTAATCATACAAACTGTTATATAACAAATACTACTTCAGCATTTATTTGTTTAATAATGTGAGACAAGAGAGGAAAGAAAAATTGGCGGAGGGAGAATCATCATACTGTAGGCTAATAATGTAGGCATTTATATGCTCAGCTGTGTGCAAAATACATTGAAGAAACTGTCACATAGGTTGCTCCTACAGTATTTTACAGTATTTTAAAAGAATAGTTCAACATTTTGTAAAATACCACTTACTCACTTTCTTGTCCAGGACTCAGATGAGACAACAGATACTATTTTTAAGTCTGTGCTGTTAATATGAAGTTTCAGCCAGCAGCAGGTAAGCTTAGCTTAGCAAAAAGACTGGAAACATAAAGGGCATTTGTGAGGTCTCCCTCAGTTTCCAGTTTTTGTTCTTTAGCTAAGCTAACCGGCTGCCAGCTGTAGCTTCATGAGAGTGGTATCAGTTTTTTCAAGCTCATTTTCCAAAAAGCTAGTACCTTGAACACCTTAAGATCTCAGCTGGTACAAGCTATATACCGGACCTTTTTTTGAACTGCAGCCTCACACTGTTTTAATGCAGTCTTTGTAGAATGTTTTCATTACTTTCTTAACAAGTTGTTGCATTTAAGCAGCAAAAAATGCTACACAACAAAAACATATGTGGCCTACTTATTTGACTCCATTCGGTCTGTGATCATGCACTAAAAATGTGTGCAAAATAGAATCTATAAATGAACTCATGCAATTGAAAAACAAACTCATATATAGCAAATTGCAAAAAGTCATCAAATGATGGTAATAGTCATTAATTTTGGATGGACCATTCAATATATAATCTATATTTATAAATTCCAAGATCAAGGGGCACAATGTTTAATAAATAAAGAAGGTTATTGCATCATGCCTTACTTTAATAGTTTTCTTATGAATGTATATAATTAGCATTTATTGATCTCTTAAGCAATTGAGAGAGCTTGACCGACTAGAAATAAAAGGCAAAACCCCCAAAGCAGTTAACATTTGACTGATAATATCCACTCTTGTGATGCACACCTATTGCTTACACTTCTGGCGAGTTAGCGTCCTAATTGTGATCACCATCTGCAGATTAAATAGAATAATAAAGAAAAGAGAGGAGTGAAGGGCAAAGGAGAAAGAGAGCTAGAGGGCAGAGGAAGAACATCAAGCTATCTGGAACTGCTGAGCTGTAATTTACTTGAGAGACGACAGGAAAGATACAAGCAGAAGTCCCAGACTGATAGCTTCTGGTTATGAAGGGAGTGGAACATCAGTTATCTGGTGGCTAAGTGACAGAGCGTGTTGATTGTACACAACACAGCCACAACTCTTCGAAGAGGAACGCCAGGTCTTAAATCAAAGAAAATTCCTGTCGTTTTTCTCTTGCCCTCCTCTGCAATCTATTTCTCCTTAATATTTCTTCACAGGCACACACCCCTGCACCGTATGTTCCCTTGTTTCACACTTTACAAATGATCAAACAAAACCTTTGGCCAGCTTCACTCTGCTATACATTTTTAAACTCAACAGAAAATATGTATGACTACACTGCTCATGTCAGTGTCAAACTGCTCAAGCTGTTGAATAAGTGTCAGCCACAAGAGCAAATAGACATTGTGCTCCCAAATGTGTTTAGTATGCTCCTATATACAGTAGCTTGTATGTACACACCTTCAGTTCTTTGAATAAGGGAAACTTCGCGAGACTATTTCAAGTAAGCACTTGACACAAGCAACTGTGCTATGATATCGAATAAAAGCCAGTGTTATCCCAGCAGCTACATAGCAGCAGGCAGCAGCTCCCATGGCTGAAGGCTTGAATTGGGCTGTCAGTGCAGACTTGAAGGAGTAGCACTGGGCCTCAAGCAGCAATTATCAGACTGGCAGCTGCTGATAACTGCCACCAGACAAAACAGGACCGTGAAATATTACCCCTCTCTGTTCAACTTTTTTCTTTTCCATTTTCACATCCTCCACTCTTAACACCTTGTCTACTGCTCCTGCAGTGGAGTGACTCCATGTGCTCACCCAAACTTCACTTTGAAATTATAGCATTGGTCTATATCACTTCTTTTGATGATAAGGTTTTGGGATTTAAAAAATGGTAAGCTATGACCTTAGATTGTTTCAAAAAAAGTCGATGACATTACAGATTTCACAGCTGCCTGCTATCACTCGTGTAACCACTCAGAGGCTGTCATATCTGATATAAAAAAAAACCTGAGCCAAGAATTGAAATATTTTGTCAACTGAGAGCATATAGTTTTGCATCTACAGTACTCTGTGGGAGTGAGAGTGGTCAGTTTGGCTTTGTTAAAACAGATGATATTGTCTGGTAGTTACACTCATGAAGGATATTTAATAATCATAAGATGCTTTTACTGTAAAGCCACTAGGCTGATGAATAAAACAGTGTAAAACTCAAAATAGGTAGAATATTGTTGTTATATTGTAAAAATTGTTAAAGCTGTAGCCATAGCACACCTATTTGTATCTCATCACCACTCGAGGTAGCTACAGGGAAAACATGTAGATCTCAAACCTACAGTGATGCTCTGACTTCATCAGCCATTATCCATGGATTTGAAGTTAATTGAGTGACACTTTTCCTTATCTTTAATTTAAAGTGAATTAAATTTGGGATAGAAGAAAGGATTAGGCAAGCTCCGAAGGTGACCCTCTTCTTATTACATTGCCTAAACTATCCTTTCTTTCTGCACACTGTGTGGTGTTTTAACAATTATAGAAAAGAAAAATGGCTATTCTTGTGAGAATTCCAGAGAATCTAAAATTTAATATTGTTGGGACTGAGCAGCATTCGGCCAACATATGAGAGAGACAAGACATGAATTAAATTATTGATATGATGATATGATGATGATTTATAAGCCATGTTTTTATCCTATTGTTATGTTGCAGAGTGTGGTATTCTTTAATCTGAATTTCTGGCTCTCTTAACCTGCCTTTTTGTAGTGTTTGTGAACTGCACAAAAATCTTCTCTAAATAAAAAAATAAAAAAAATAAAAAATAATAACAGAAACAGACTAAAGGCTTAGAGTTTCAGAAATTTCATAAAACTTTTTAACAACTGATCTGTCTGGGTAAAGCCACTCACAGAGTTGACTTCTCTCCTTTTTTTAGCATCTTCTTTGTTATCTTTTTTAGGGCATTTCCTGATGTGCCTGCAGGTTTGCAGCTGTGTGAGTTTTTTCGCACCTTTTGTGTCACTACCTTTGAGAAGTCTCTCTGTTTTCTTGTGGAGCTGAGGAAATAATTTGACATCCAGCTGCAGACCACACCCGACTCAATGCCAGTAGTCCATGTCCACCTTTCTTGGTATAGCCAAAACCAGTTGAGCAGTGTTGCAGTATGTTGTTTGTATTGTTCTTCACTGCCTTTTATTTTTCCAATTTCTCTGTTGTAGTCGTGGTCCAGCATGATAGGTGAGCCTCAAAGCGCTCCTTTAGGAACTTTTTCTTTTGGTGGTACTATCGTGTACCAAGAATAAAAGCTCAGGTTGCTCTTTATGGATGTTTTTGTTGTTTTTTATATACTTTGTAGGGGTGTTTTTTATCCTTTAAAGGTTCTCAAAGGCAACACAGTTTGGCAGACTAAGGTAGGAATGCTCTCATCTTCAGGTGTATATCACCCTGCTCTTGTCTTGTTGGATATCTCATGTGCATGTGGTCTCATACATGTCATTTTGCCTGGGACCATCACTTTACTGGCAGTGGTTTATTATGATCCTGATACATTTATATGACTCCTCTTTTGCAGTTCTTGATAGAATTGACTTTGTGACCCAAATTCATTTTTTCATAGGTGTACCACTATAGGTGGTATACAATAACAACTCAAAGCTCTGATCTTCATCCATTGTATCACTGACACTCTCATCTTTATCACTGACACCTTCAAAGTAAGGTGGCAAAATTGCAGAATAATACAATTGCAGTTATATGTCCATGCTATCTCATACTTGTATGACAATGAAGCTGCATTTGTATTCACCGGAAGATGCTTTAAGAATTCTTCAAATTTTTCCTTCAGCTGCTTCAACAAATGACAAGATTGCAATGCACCATGGAGGAACAGTGTTATGAGGGGAAAATAAAAACAATTAGCTGAATCTAATACAATAATTACACAAAGTGACTGACAAAATGGGAAAACTGTATCATAATTTTTGAGGTTGCAGTTAGTGGTATCACATGCCATTATGATATCAAACGATTTCTAATGTTTTGTTCCCCCATGTGTAAAAAGGGTAGTGGAAAAAACATTAGAAACAAATTACCAGTGACAATCATATTTTCATAATTGTATCTATCTGCATCAGGACGAAAGACAATAAATGTTTTTAATAGAATTTTGAAAGACAATCTCAATTGTTGTGGTTTAATCATTGTTTTCATTTTACTTACATTTCACTGTAAAGTTACTTGTTGGCCAAAATGATGAGCATGTTGACGAGTCTTCAACAACTTCCAAGCATGTTCATTTGTCCACAAGCAGTGGCAAGCCTCATGTAGTCAAATCATTTTGACTATTATATGGTCACAAAGCAGCATGATTGTTTTGAAATATAATCTAAACACGAATTATTGAACGACTATCTAGGGAAAACCATCAGCTGATCAGATTTGATGGGGATAGGGTATGTGAAAGCACTCAAGTAGTAATTACTATCACCAGTACTCCTCTGGTGATGCTGTCGTGGATTTGTAACTCCTTTTCTGATGAGGTCAGGTCCTCATTATAATTACTTGTTTCACTTAAGTATACACAGCTGCAAATTGGCGCGCAATAACAGGAATAGTAATTAGTGTATTATAAATTATTAGCGATGAACTTCAAGATCAGCAGGGAGGGAAGCATGCTTTCATTAAATCTATGAGCAAGTCAAACAATTTAATAGAAATAAAAATTATTATATGCTGTTGAGGAATTAAAAGAGTAATTTAGTATGATATCTAATATCTATAACTTTTGCTAGTTTTTCATCTGCCTTTAAAATAGATTCAGCAAAACTAGTTAATTCTGTGTCTGAAACTAGGTTAAATATTAGTATACAACAAGTAGGTCCGACCGAGCAATTTGATCATTAATACAGGTGTGTACCTGCCACGGTACCTGCAAGCGCCTCGGTCCTGACTGCATCTCTGTCGTGCCAATAATGACGTTAAAGCACACCCTCTCGTGTAATATTGCTTAAATAATAAAAAAAAAATAATAATAATTTTTTTTTTTTTTAGGAATCATCATTTGGAACCAACTTCAGGTCTATAATGTAATCACCATTGTTGCTGAACTATTTACAGAAGTATAATATAATTTTCAGTATTTCTACAACAATCTACAACTAATTCATTTACAACTTTGAAGCAAATCACCTTCTAAACCACATTTGTCAGTCCCTGCTTCAAATGGTCCCTAGATGCCTCAGTAGTGTTTGTCCTTTTGGCAATGTGCTCGGTCATAAAAATGCAGTGCAAGTGCAAATTATACTGCACTAGACACTGTTTTCATTGTGTGATCACATACACACTTTTCCACTAATGCCACAGTCCTTAGGTTACACACAATCATATCTTTGGGCTGCCCAGTGCAGCTACAGTCTTTATTATAGGTCACTTAATTAAAAGGCTAAAAGGCAACTTGACAGTAACTGCAGAGAGAAGAGAGAGCTTTTATTATTCACATTCCCTGCTTAAATTTTCCTAGCCAGAAGCTGAATCTGCAACCATCAGCTAACATGTAATGTGTTGTGTATCAGTATGATTATTCTTAAGTGTTGTCTGAAGTAGATGCATGTTGATTAGCATAGTAGTGTATTTAGCATTGGGAGAAACATACTGTAATTACTCTTTGTTATGTATGGTCAACAACTTAGAGAATTGCACTACCGACTACAAATTAACAGATGAAAAAATAAAACATTGGCTGTGATTGTCAAAGGCAAGCAACTGTACACAGATCGATCCTGACATTACATCCATTCCACTCTGCTGTAAAGTGCTAATGCAGATAGTTTCATATGAACATAATTAATAGGAGACAGAGTTTTTTTAGAGTGTTGTCAGCCAGGTTGCATAACAAAGATTAGTCACTATACAATGTACAACAAACAAAAGTAATAAATAATATAGCAGATGAATAGGATTTTTCTGTACTCTCTAGGGTGTTGAGTCCTGAGACATGTCACATGACACAGTGCTGTCACTAGATCTGCTTTCATTTAGGCAACCTTGATTCACCTTTCTTTACAAAGCCAAGCTCCGGTGAAGTCAAACAAAAAAACACATAGTTATCTAACTGACTGAATGAATTTTGTTGCGGAGCATTCTACATTCATTCAGAATGGTGCCTGCTTTATAAACTCAAACCTACAGCTGCTCTGTATGTAAAGGAGAAGACAGCTGCTCTGTATGTAAAGGAGAAGAAGCCAGTGTCCCCATAACAATCTAAGATGTAACACTATTCCTGAGATGACCTCAGTGCTTGACCCTGTGCAACCCCCATGGACAGCTACAGTAACCCCCCACTGACTTGACTGTTTGTGTTTTTAACGTTGGTATCTGAGGAAAAGAATATTTGGAAATGATACACACATTCTTGCATGGAGTTTCATAACAAAGGCAATAAACCTTTACTAAATCAACCCATTTCTAATTCTAATCTAATTCTAATTGTCTTTTTTCCATACTATTCATTCATTCACTTCTATAGATTATTATAGCAATTTATATAATTGCTCGCTCAGATCTTCACTTCTGAAATGAGATATGAATTTCACAACCTTGCACAGAGCGCAGTACATAATTTGATCCCTTGTGCCGACAATGTAAGTTTGAGTGTAAGTATGCACTATTGATAGAAAAACCACTTTGAATTGTACACTACTTGTACATTGGAGAGCTGCATTATGTTCAAAGCCCTCTTGCGATTTACTTTTGAGGATAAGCATTCATCTTGGAAAATCAAAGGTTTCACACATATTACTATTTTACTTAACCATACAGCTTTCGTACATTTTGTAATAACATTGCAGGCAATACCCTGCTAACAGTCTCACTATTACCGATTGTATGACAGGTTCTGGCCTCTGACTGTCTGTTAATTTAAAGTTTATGATAGTGTCACTACATGTCTCAACATACATGTCATATATATATATATATATATATATATATATATATATATATATATATATATATATATATATATATATATATATATATATATTATTATCTTGGTGACTGTACTTATATAGTGCCTCTGTAGTCTTCTGACCATTCAAGGCGCTTTTACACTACAAATCACATTCACCAGGTCATACACTTATGGCATTGGCTGCATTGCAAGGTGCAAACTGCACATCAGAAGGGAGCTAATTCACAGCCATCAGGAACACTTTGGGGTTCAGTATCTTGCCCAAGGACACTTCGACATGCAGACTGGAGGAGCTGGGGATCAAAATATCAATCTTCGGATTAGTGGATGACCTGCTCTACCTCCTGAACCGACCAAGAGTGAAGTCATTAAAGATGGCTACATCTGCAAGGAGAAAAAAAAAAAAAAAAACTGCCATAATCTTAGAGGAAAATTTATAATCTGGAAACATAAAGTCTGAGCTAACAATCAGCTGTGAATTCATAGGCCCATGGTGTTGGGAACATGTAGATATGTTATTTTCATGCACGACTTTGCACCGTTCAGATTGTGGTTGCTTAATCTTGAATTACAAGAATTCTTGTAAACATCAAATAAAGTTTTTGTGACTGTGAGACAATACTGTCTTACTGTCTTGTGTCGCAAACAGCTACACATTTTAATAAATCATTTTAATAGACTTGAGCAATGTAAGTACCTGCTTTCTGATGTTTTAAAAAATGTCTTCATATTTCCAATGCATTAACTTATTGTAATAATATAGTCAGCGTGAAAGCCTTATGATTGTTTAAATGGGAAGGTTGGAAATCAAGCCTGATAAAATAACACGACAGAAAAAAGACAGGATGGATGTGTGTATTCAGGGACTTCCAGGAATTTGGTTTCTGTTTTTACAAGCCGGACTGGACAAGTAAACAGCTGAGGATTGTTTGCAGTGGTGAAGAAAAATGTTCTTTTCTCAGTGTTACAAATGCCCGATATTTGTTGAAAAAAGCTAAACAATAAAAATGCTAAGAATACTTTTTTTGGTCAGGATTCAAGCATAAAACATCTGGTAATCATTTTTTCAAGTAGAAGCATAAAGAGTAAGACTGCACCGTTTTATGACAAATTACAGATCAAATTATATATGCTTTCTGTTGGAATGCAACTTTATCATAGCTAAGAGCATATTAACTAGACTAGAGCCTTTCATATTGAGACACTGTTAATAAAAGCTAAAGGGCTGCTGTTCAAGTGACCAGAGGTCAGACTGTAAAGGGCAGGTTTCCACAGCTCCTCTTTAACCAACGATCTTTAACCTTTACATCGAGGATGCTGTAAGTTTACTGCACGTCACATGGTGCAAGATGGATCTAATTCAATCTTGGTCACAATCTGTGTTGACTGTATGACTGTATGACATCAATTTGGTGCATGTCAGAATGTACGATCAATGTGTGGTGAATCATAGAGCTATGATATAAGTATGCATATGCATTATATATTTATATGAGAACATTTCATCGGCTGCTGTCTGAAACATTTTCATTTTGCCTTTTATTTTTCCTAAACTTTCAAATACTGGATTTATGAAGTTTTGCTAGTGCATTATGTGTCATTTCCTGTCTTATTCTGATTGGTTGGTTTGAAGATGTGGGTGGTAACACTGAGTCCTAATTTCGCTGCAGGATGTCTTTGGATGCTGAAGCTCCAAATGGAAATAGAAAAAAGTACCCACATACTGTTCTGCATGTACTTAACAAGGTTTCGACCACTACAAGGGTGGTCTTTCTTGCAGGTTACCCAGCACTGACAAACATTTATTTAAGTGCCAAATCGGCCACAGCACGATCTTTTTGTTTTTTGAATGCGTTCATGATGCACAACTGTTGTCTCAGACAGCCTAAAATCACTGTGTCTCAAAGTGGAGTCAGAAATAAAGTCTGCCAAATGGTCAGATGTGACAGGAAGATGTAACTTGCTCAAAAAAATGTCAGTCTGAGAGAGCATACACCTTATCGAAATAGCAAGAAAGATGTCAAATTTAGGAACCAGGTAGTGGAGGGTTGATTATACCTTATACCTTATACCTCATAAAGGCTTGAGAGTTGACTTTCACATTGCCGTTGACTACTTAATTTTCAATATACACTACATTCAATCTCTCTAAAGTAGAAGTATGGTGTAGTTCACAGGCTAAATAACAGACAGTTCCCTTACACATATTAGCATCTGCATACTGGTGTAGCCTAATGCAGTTTTATAGAGAATAACACAGCATTGCAAACTTCAAAAAGTTTCCCTGCACATATGGTAATAAAAATGTAATTTCATTAACTGACCAGGAAACAAATAGCATTTCTCAAATATCATTCAAATTTGGGGGAATTAATCAATGGCTTGATTTTAATTGCACTACTTATCAATTGTTGATTTATGTTTTAACAAGCATCAAGCCAGGTGAAATCAATTTAAGAATGTCATAATGATTGGTAACTGAGGCATGATGACTCATGAGTGAAAAGCAGCTAATCCTCATTTTCCTTTGCTAGAAGCCGAATGGAGCACTACTCTAATTCTATTTTCTCGATGACTGACTCATTTCTGCATGTGTCTCGCACTCTGCTTTTATCTGGTTTTCCTGCACATTATGCAGAGGATTACTTTTTGTCTTCATTACCTGATTCCAGCATTAGAGCCCAGTCCATTGCATTTTCATTATTTTTTCATTTGTCTACATCCTATGGGCAGTGGCTTTAGAAGTTGATTGTTTGCATAGTGAACAAATCACTGTTCGCACATGGTATGGTTTCAAAATATATAAATGATATGTGTAATAGGGTTTCTTGATGTCACATTTTTAAATATGATTATGCTGCCAAAAATTGACATTGAGCACACTGTGGGTACCCTGAAGCATTTAATAATGCATCCATCCATTCATTTTCTGTCACCACATATCCTTATCAAGGTCACAGGGAGCCTATCCCAGCTGGCATTGAGCAAGAGGCAAGGCACACCCTGGACAAGTCTCCAGTTCATCACAGGGCTGAATATTAACCTGCATGTCTTTGGACAAGCTGGAGTACTTGGAGAGCACGGGGGCTCAAACCAGGAACCCTGTAAACCGACAGTCCAAACCACTCCACCACTGTGCCATGTAATAATACAATTACATGAAACTGTGAGCTAAAAATCTCATTATGTGGTCATTTTTTGTATATTACTAGACACACTTCAGTAAAATGTCACAGGAAACAGGAAATGTCATGGAACATGGAAGATGATCCATGCGTTAATTATGCTTCCTGTCTTGCCACAACCAAATTAATTTCTTCCCTCTAATCCACTATTGTGATTTTTGTTGTTGCTACTACCTCCTATCCAGAATCCTTTTTCTGTACACTGGATAAAAAGTTTGTAGGACTCCTGATCAGTACCATATGTATCTGTCACAAGCCATAGCTATATATGGAGCAGCTGATACCTGTAAGGCTGGCATAAATAATAAGGTATAACTTAAAATGTAATTTATCTACAAAGGACAAAGTTCTGTCCACTTGTGCCCTTCACAGGTAGGTCAGAGAACTGGATTAGGTACAGAACACCTCTCAAGCTTGCAGGCAGTCAGTGCTTTGCGTAAGGGTACACAGGGCAGATTTTTGTGTCCTCTGCTTCGGGAGCAGTGTCACAAAACACAAGGCCATCCAGTTGCTCTTAAAATAGAAATTGAAGATCAAACTGATGGCAAAAATGGTCTTTGAAATTGATACATCCTACAGCACTATGGTGGTAACTTAACATTATTTCTTTCTTAAATCAGACAGATATGAATTTAATAATATTCCACAGTGCCCTTAATTGTCTTTATGTTACATTAGACAGACTGGCAATCCCTGTTACCAAACCATTCAGCAGATCAAAAAAAATACATCCAAAAAAAACTCTGTTTCCAAGTTAGTCTGGAGTGCTGCCTGTGATATTGTTTTAGTGTAGTTATCCTCCTGTTTGTGGAAAAGTGTGTCTTTCTTCAGGCGCATTCCTTTCATCCTCATGTGGCATCGTTAGCTCGATGCTGTAGATGTCCCTTGTGTAATGCAGAGAGAGGAAGACTGAGTTCAAGTAGGAAAGAGAAAGACCTTGTTGTCACTGTCCCATAGCAGAAAATGGTAGAAAGTCTTGTTGACTTCACTGTACAACCTTTATTGAAGTAGTTGTTTATTGCAGTGTTGACACCATGACTCTTCCATTTTGTCCTTATATGCAGTTTGCAATCATAGGCAATGGGTTTTCTTGCAAGACATTTTTTAGGTAATTGAGCCCTTTGTGACATAAATGAAGATGACCATACCTGTTGATTGCACCACTGCACACCTTGGAAGTAAAAAAAGAGGCAAAAATCATAATGTTATCCTAATAACATGCTCCTGCACATTTGCTTTATCTACTGTCTACTTCCTTTGTATGTTTTTTCTGTTGTTGTTCATTTTTTTTTAAATATTGCTGTTTTATATATTTTTCATGTGCTAATAAATAAATAAAAAAAAAAAAAAAAAAAAAAAATAACCAGAGGGATGGCCAAATGACGTCACATGCTGTAACGCAGTCAGTTTGCACCCATACTAAAATCACACGCAACAGTTGCTTTTTTACCACCAATTTCAAAGATCTTCTTCTTAAACTGTTGTCTATTGATTACATTTTATTTTCATTTTAAACCTAATGAAGTCTTTCAGAATGAATGAATGAATGAATGAATATCAGAGTCCAACCTCCAAGTTGGCTCCAGATCAACAGTGTAGGCATCCAGGGACACATTGCAGCACTCTCTCTTCTATTCCAGCATTTGATATCTCCTCAAAGCCTCAAGAGCCGTTGTACATCCTCAGTATTTTGATTTTCTGTTAATTAGCCTTGATCAATTCCTCCTCTGATGCTCTTCCTATACATTAGTCCATGTAAGCTGCTGTTATCTTATTTTCACATCGTTTTTTCTATACAGTACATACTCTAGTACATGGCAGCCAAGATTTTCTCTCTAATGTGGTCTCTTTGGACCACTGGACTTTATTTGCTTTCTTTTTGCTCATCAAACACATTATTGACACTGAAGATCTTTCATTTTCTTTGTAAATGCTGAATGAGAATCCGCATTCTTATTTTTATTATTCTTAAGATGTTTTATATTTATATTTCATGAAGTTATGATAAAGTATGAGAGATGTAAAAAAAAAAAGGCAAACTCTATCCTCCTTGATGGATGTTATCATAAATTACATTGTAATAGGCTGCTTGAAAAACTCTAGTCCAACCAATTTTATACATTATTCTTCTTGATGACAATCCTATCAAAACATTTTTTTCTTTAATTTGGTTTTATGGAGGACCTGTAGCTTGAACCTTATTATCAAATGAAACTCTTTATTTTGTTTCTATAAAAACCTGTTTTTTTTAACTGGAGGGATAATGTGGTACACATAAGAGAGTAGGCGATTAAGGCAGCAGGTGGTGAGTGAAATTATGTTTTTCATATAGCCTCACTAATGTATTATAACTTACTTCTTGAGTTGCCTTTATACTATTACTGTTTATACCAGACCATTACCAATTTCATACAATTATCATTTCTTATCCACAAGGATATGGAATTTATTACATAGACACCTTTGGAAACTGTACTGTAAATGAGCCAAGGTGTAGACATTTATATATTTATATTCTCATAAATTGTGTGTGTGTGTAATAATTCCAGGTAAGTGCAGAAGCACAAAACAAAGATGCTTTAAACAGCAAACCAAAGAGAGTCAGATAATTTACTCAGGAACTGGAAGACACAGAAAGTAATGATAAATAACCAAGAACTTGATTCCTGCTTATAACAACAACATAAAAGTGCACCTTTAGGAAAGGTGCCAGAACGCTGAATTTGTAAACAGCTTGATAGCAGCAAGCTAATATGACTTACTACACCAACAGCAAGAAGTCCAGCTTGGTGTGTGTCTTGCAGCCTTTCATTTCTTTGAAGCAAGTCCCACATTTATGCTTGTCTAGGCTCTCTCTCTTTTTTTTTTTTAAAGATATTTTTTGGCCTTTTTGAGCTTTGTTTGACAGAGACAGCTTGAAGAGTGACAGGAAATGTGGGGAGAGAGAGATGGGGAATGACATGCGGGAAAGAGCCACAGGTCGGATTTGAACCCTGGGCCGCCGCGGCAAGGACTGAGCCTTTGTACATGGAGCGGATGCTCTACCGACTGAGCTAAATGACACCCCGCTTGTCTAGGCTGTTGCTCTGTCACTCTGTCCCATAGAGAATTGGACAGAGACACCTCAATTATCTTTGCCTTTGCCATGATGTCTGAAAAAGCTCTGAGCCAGGTCCGTTTTCTAGTTTGCCCAGCTCCAGTTCTTCCTCACCAGCATTCCCCTCTCCTGGCCTGTAAAACCTCCTCCTCCTGTATAAACCAATGACAGTATAAAGAATGGACAGCGCCTGTGTGACATCACCCGTAGGTTTCCGAAGCGCTGTTTTGAAGCCAAAAATATGCGCTGCTGGCCGCCGCCATGTTGGATGTACTGCTCCCTCACCCTCCCATCTAATCTAAATATCGGCAAAGATGTGCATCATCGATGGACCTGAGGCGGGCCGAATGACACCTGGGTGCTCTAATAAGCCATCTGTAACAGCACCTACCCATCAATCAAGCGGTCACACTGATAATTATGCGTATCTTTGAGCCTTAATATTATCTGAACGGGTGAGTTAATAAGAAATTCACCCCCCTCACAGTTGTCATGGACGGGGAAATTAGCTATTGAGTCCCAAACCATTGCCTGAACCAGGCTGTAAACATGTTTATTTCTGCTCTGAAATTGGGCATTTTAATGCGGCCGCTTATGGAGATTGATCCGCTGGAGGAATCACAGTTTTAAGCACTTCCGCATTGGCTTCATTTCCCAGCACCGCTTGGTATAAACACACTGAGCTAACTAGATAATCTTAGCAGCAGTTTGTTGTTAGTTTAGCAACAAAGCTATCTGTCCATAAGAAAACTCTGCAAATCAGGGCAGCAAGAGGACATCAGAGGGAAAACATTTTCTCCGTAAAATATGATCTACAAACAGTGACATTGTTGGTGTGACTTTGTACCCTGCAAGTTGCATAAGGTTGCTTTAAGCCAGAGTATGAACATATAGCAGCCTATAAAATGATGACAGTTAATCAGAGTTAACATGATAACCATTTGACCACATTGCTCAGAGTTTGAGATCATTAGATACCTTTGTACATACCTAGCACTGCTTAATTATGACATTTGTGATGCACTCACCATCACTCATATGAAAGCAGTCACTGTTTTATGTTGATTATCCAGACATGACGCTTCTGTGTCTGAAAGTTTTGCCTGCAGGGCTTTTCTTTACACATTTCATGGTTGACATGCCAGCAATAATTACTGTAACCAAATTGGCATTACTGAATGTTAATCAGAATTAAAGTGAATGAATAAAGAAGCTGTTTGATTAAAGGGGTGTTTCATTTTCATTGTTGAATCCACAGCCACCACTAGCATTGGACCAGTGCTTTTTATGTAAATGGATCACTTTTATTTTAGATAATTTGGTAATAATTACCTGCCACTGTAGTCTAATTGTGTTTTGATAAGCACATTCACAGCAGTGTGATATCATTGGATGTGTTTTGTTTGTCTTGTTTGTCAGCTGCTCTGAGCTCTGCCAGCTTTGTGGCCTTTATGTCGACCAAAATAAATGCCAGACTAAAATAATGCAAAACAGTTGGTGGGCGTGTCCTCTCGGGTTTATTGCTAGGCAACAGTGGGAAAAGATGCTCCAGCACTGAAACACTTAACTCAAAACTATGAAACAGTTATCACTGTTATAATGTGTAGTTTTCCCTATACAGGTATACTGTATATATGTTTCTATACACAAATACTTTTATATACTTATGGAATATGAAGTAGCAAGTAGTATGATGCTTACAGCAGTAAATATGCATGTGTTCAGTTACTACAATATGAACAAAAATGATATAGTTTGACTCAGCAACTTTCAAAGAGATCATGCTTACATTTTGGGAACAAATAAGCAGGTTAGAAGCAGAGGAAGTACAAGAAGTTTTCTAAAATTAAAACAAATACATAAATAATAAGAAGTACACAGAGATAGCAGATAACAGATGATTACTACAGAAATGGCTGTCCTAGAAAGTTAACCACATTTATGTCACTATTATTTCTCCAACTAACAATAGTAACAACTCTTTGTAATGATTCTGCCACATCTTTACACAGTGTCATCTTTTACCGTCCCCAAAACTATTCCAGTTGTGTAAGAAAACATGTCTGCTAACCTCAAGGAGTTCACTAAGTGGAATTTGCACTGCAGGGATGTATTCCCAGCAATTTCATGTAGTGGACTGTGTCAAGGGAACCAGCAAAGCTTTTTACACACAAAATGTCCTGCTCCAAAGGGAGTGGAAAAAACTGAGAAACAAGCAGCCAAGAGCAGGGTGAACTCTTCTCATTCACAAGAAAGGGAACGATAGGAAGGTCATACAATACAAAAGCACTACAGACTGCAGATTAAAAAGTAACCAAATATTTATGTAAATGTACTGAAAAAGTGCTAAGTACTGCTTTAGGCTGCTTGCCATTACAGATGTTGTTGTGAACTTCGAACTTTTATAGCAACGCTGGAGACAAAAGTTATATTTTTACAATTTAGTAGCACATGAACCAGGTGATTAATGTAAATGCAAACAGTGACGATGAAATTATGCAAATAGGAGGCTAGAGGGAATTAATAAGGCAAATTAAACTGTTACAGTGCAGACACTCTATCTGTTAAAAAAATATATATCACTGGACTATCTTTTAAAAATACTAGTAACAACAATGGCTGCTTTTGTTTGGACCAGTTTGAGTGTGGTACTAATCTCACTATTTAACTCTTGGAAAATAGAGCAAAGTGTCTGTTTTATGTTGATGATAAATAAACAAAGTAGTGAGGAACAAATACATCATTTGGTTTTACCTATAGAGCCCAATCAGGCCAATCAGGATTATTTTTAAAATATCAAAACATAGTGATTAGTAGTGTTACTCCAATTACAAAAAAATGTGATCATGTTTGTTAATGTCATGCCTCCTGTTTATCTCCATGTTTATCCTGTGGAAATACAGACAGACATGGATACATGGAAATGTATCGATAGTTCCCACCAACACCTTCACCCCAGACACTGTCTACACTGTGGGAGTAATAGGCCAGAGTTGACTAATTAGACCAGTCAATCAGTGGCACAAAGTGACATTTTGTCTTTCTGGTCTCTCACTGTCCGATTCACCCATTTCACCTGCTCGCTCTTCAATCATTTTCACCCCACATGACTATAGATGGCCAAGGAGCCAAAGAATATGAAGGTTTTGTCAAAGATCCACTAGTATCTCATCTATCCTTGTTTTCCTTTCTTACCCTATTGACACAACGTACAAAAATGGCCCTTCTCTGCCAGAGCTCCAGACTCCCCCTCCTCTTTTCTATTTTTCTCCCACTTGCTTTCACTGAGGCCTAATTACATGGTGGACAGAGTAATCGATACAGGAGAGAGTGAAAGTTCCCAACAGGCAACTTGAAGCCCCTCTTAACTCTCTTCAGTCGACCCTTCTCATACTTACACTTTCACAGTAGTGAGTCATCTTGACTTTTTGCAGACATTAGACGCAGGCTTGCCTATTCCCGTGGCGCAAACAGAGGAAGTGCATTACACTTTACCCCAGGGCAGAGTGAGTATACATCTCTTAGAAAAAAAGCAGGAAAAAAGCAGTTTGCTATGCAAACGGATGAATACAAAAAAATATGATGGCACACTTGTATTTTTGATCTTATGTGGACTGATACACTCTATTGTTTTGTTGGCCATGTTTTGTTGAAATAATGTATCACATGTCATGACATGGCCTGCTGTAATATGCTGTGGTGTGTAAATTATGTATTACAAAACAATCACAGGCAATGATGCTGTGGGTGGTAAGAGAAGCTGCAGTCACAAATGGTTGGATGGTTGGAAAGATGTAGAAAAGAAAAATCATGACAAACAAGAGCAGACTGCTGGCAAATCAGATTTGTTTTTCAATTGAGATCTTTAAGACCTTTATTTGCAAGTGATCGGATTGGATTTGTGTGTCCAGACATCACCAACTGCATAATGACGTAGGTGCCAGTAACTACATACGCTGATGACGTGGCTTTCTAATGCAGTTTATTTTCTGTACAGAACCCTCATCGCAAAATGCCAGCAGACATTTTATGTCAGCTTCTGTCCATGGACTGTTCTCTTTCCTGTCCTCTATATCACTCTGCTGGTAGTAGCATGATTCTGCTCAACCCCTCTGATCTACTTCCATCACTCTGGATTGGTCGTTGGATTTGTGTGTCCCCTTAGTGATACAAAAGACACTTGGGATTCTAATTTGAGTGAGACACAGTTGTAGAAATCTGTAATCACATTTAAACCACCTTCAAATGTGGCTCAGATCCAATTTGCAAAAAATCACATTTCATGACCAGATTCTAAAGTCAGTCTGGATATGAAAAAAATGGATTTGGGCACATCAACACCTGGGAGTGATCAGAAACATTTAAACCTTTAAACCTGTGGGCAGATTTATTTTGGAAAATTACAAACAAATTGGTTTGTCATGTCCATTTGTTTTGGTCTGAGATGGGACTCAGCAGCCAGCAGACTCTATTAGATCATTACTATAGGCTGCCAGTAGTTAGCTGCAATTGTTAATTAAACAAATATTCACAATGAAAAAAATATATACAGATGAAAGTATCTATGGTCTGAAAAATAAGGATATTTTCTTTATAAAATACTTTTTGCTTCCATCTACAGGTTGGGACCTGTATGCAGCTTCGCAGCACATCTAGTTTTTACAAGCGCACTTCTAGTTAACACAGAATAACCTTTGTTGTACGACGGAATTTCAATAACCATAATTAGAAACATGCACCTTTACAAACTGAAAAAGAGTAATTTACTGAATTTGGCTAACAGGGATTCAAAGTCAAATTTCAAGACATAACAAGTTAATTGAAAATCGCCACAAAATAAGAACTTTGTTTTACTATAGCAGACAAACCTGGTAGCCTTGAGTAATAACATGAGCTCAAAGTTTCAAGTATGTCTAATTTTAATTGTGTGTTGATAGTGAGCACAAGTTCATGATTTTTGTTGAGCTTAGAGACAGACTAGTTTTTCCATATTGATTGTCACTACAATGCTATTTCTACAATACTTAACTGTTATAGATGTAGTTTTTGCATCCAGCAATATGTGCAACGTTACACATATTGCTGGCATCACTAAAAGTTATATAACATAGGCTGAATGGCCTCTATTCATTTGAATGCATCTATTCATTTGATTATTGTAACCCTTCATTCATGTGTTGCCATAGCAACTTCAACAATACAAGGAACAAAACTGTCTATAGCAATGTTTACGGCTCTGTGAGTATTTAAGCTAAATGCTAATATTGGTATGCTACAATGACAACTCTAACATGCTGATGATTAGTGGATAATATTAACCATGGCTGCCATCTTAGTTAGCATGTTGGCATGCTAACATTTTTGAATTAGCACTGAACACAAAGTACAGCTGAGGCTCATGGAGATGTCATTAGTTTTGCACATATTTGGCCCATAAACCAAGACCAAGACATTGCCATCCCTTGAGCCACACTGCTAACGTGGCTAAAATCTATAATCATGTGTCTTTAAAGCCGGAGCAATAGTGTTTTTGTCACTATATACCTGTATATGTAAGGCAAATTCAAGATCTGTGGATTTAAAGCTGTTGAAACTCATATGCAGATGAAGTGGGTCAGCTTCACTTTACCAGCATACGTATCCAACAGTAACACTATAAAACCAACTCTCATTAAAAGATTAGGACAAATGTCTGACCTTTTCTCAGTGTTTCCTGCTCTTGTTACTGGCAGCCTTAGGTGAGAATGAGTGGCCAGTGAAACTTTCTCAGTGGGGTATCTGATGATCCAGAGGATTTGGATGTGTCTTGATTAAAATCTTTGCAACTGCACAAACCTGCAACTCATAAAACACAGAATAGGCATTTCCCCCACACACACACCTATACGGGCACACTTTCAACACATCTTTGAATTGTAATTTTATATGAAAAATGCAATTGTTTCAGTGAGTGATCCAGCTCCTGTGGGTACCGTGGTCAAACATCAAGTACGAGAATGAATATAAATAATCCAGTTTTAACAAGTTGCCTCCCCAATAATATCATCCCGTATTCATCAACGTCATTTTCTCTATTTTTAGCCAGAGTGATTCAAGTGCCTCATCTGAGTGAATCACTGCTGATAGTAAACCTCTCCCCTCTCATTTGGCTCCTTCTCAGTCCCATCTTTGTTCTGGCCACATCTTGAAGGCTGAACATGGGTGTACTGACACTACAGGATGAGAAGAGAGCACAAAGCCAGAGCTAATTAAAGTAGGCAAACTTCACGGCCCTGTCTCACTCTCATTGACCTTTATCAAAACACTGGCATTCATGTCGTGCAAATGCTGGCACACTCCACTGAAAGCAGTGCAGCGGAAGAGGTAAACAAACACAGCCTCATTAGACTGCACCAGCGATCGTCCTATCACCTCAGTAATCTTGTGATGCTTCACAATTCCACAGTACCCCTCACTGGGGATTTTGAGCTGTGGATGGGTTAATGGAAGCATCACTGACACTAATAAATTACAAGTCACACTTCATATCATTAAACACAAATAACAAAAATTCATCAAACTCTTTGAAATAATCATCATATGACCTTCATGGCTGACCTGCTTTGTGCTTGCTTTACTTTTATACTATATGTTTCTGCTCTGCATCTCGTCACTGTCAGCGTACTGGCAATGTGTACTGTAGGACCAACATATGGGGTGTTATTATGCTATTTTGACTTGCTAAACTGTTGACAGAAAGCTGATAGGAAAGGTTCATATGGCAGTTGTTGCAGTGTTAGCCTGTTTTACATTGTGCCTGTGACAAGTGTTAACGTGACTCAGAATCAGGACACAGAGTCATTGAGACGGCATGTAAGGCTAAAAAGAAGTCTACTTTGGCTAGCTTAATCGACAATTTGACAAATGATTATGGCTAGGGCAGATATGTATAATGAGTGGCTAATTAGGGTAATGAGGGCAAGTGCATAGGCAGGTGACTGAAGGGTTGTTCAAAGACCTGAGGACGACTGCTGGGTAGGAAGGGAACTGCAGGCGAATGACAGTAAATGCAGCATGTTGGTCCGGGTGAATTTTTCATGTCACAGTTGGAAAAGCACTGGTGTTAATAATAATATGAATGATGGCTGAATTCCATTTAACTTAGTTTCATGGCTTACTGGTACTCTTAACTAGAACAGACCTATTAATAATGTTATCAGTAACACCTGTGCCTTTTTATATATTAGTATGTATAATAGTTGGTAAGTTTCCATCAAAATCGCTGATAAATTTTGATGTGGCATGTGGATGAACAAATAGATAAATTAACTGTGTAGGGCCATCACAGGGCTTATCGGTGTACTATAATGGACTGATGATGTGTTGAAGTGATGCAACATGTCAACAAAAGCCTCCATCTGGTATTGAAAAATTTAAGTTGGATGAATCAAACACAGCTGTAGACCAAGGAAATGACTTTGGCAATGTCATGATCATGTAACTGAAAAAGGGAAATCCCCATCATCTCTCAGTACTCCCAGCACAATCATATTAAACATTTCTCCATTACTATTATATATGTGTTTAAAACCATTCCTACCTAACATATAACTAACAAATAACAAACACCCTGAAACAACCATAAAAACATGAATAAAAATAAATGCAAACCAACTCCAAACTCTTCATCTACTCGGTTAGATGTAAACATATTTATACTATCTATATTTATACTATATATATCAGCAGTGAGTATCATTTATTCTTCTGAGACAGACCTTTAAATTTGCTAAATGAAATGACAAAAAATCGCAGTGAAAAAAAACAGTGATGGACTAGCCAATCCCCAACAGCTGATATATTTGTCTAATTGTCCAAGCCTATACCACGCCCAACTGTGGACTGAACGTGCAGCTCATATTAGATGACAGCACAAGTAGAATTTTCAGCCAAGGTGTGGTAGTAGTTGCATATCAGTTTGATAAATAGAGATAAAATGAACAAAGCAGTGTTTGGTGGTAATGACCAATGGGAAATCCACACTGATAGCATCTTTTGAAGTGCTTTTGAAATGTTTTAGACACTTGTTTGTCATTTACATCAGACATACTTAACTAACAGCAACCATAATGTATGCAAGTTAGAATACTGTTGTGTGTTTGTGTTTAAAAATGAAACTCAGAGGAACAAAATGTTGAATATTGCATGACTACATTGTAGTAATGTAATTATCCATTCATTTTCTATACCCTCATTCCTTTGCATGATCGTGGGGGGGCTCGAGCATCCTGCAGAGCCAAACATAAATAAACATAATCCTATGGGCAATTTAGAGTATCCAGTTCACCTAGCCTGCATGACTGAACTGCGGATGCTTGCGGGACCACTCTAAGGAGACGCTTGTGAACGTGGGGAACATGCAAATTCTACGTGGAAAAATCCCAGTCGGTCCTCGTTTTGATCAAACCCAAAGCACTCTTGCTGTGAGGCTAACCATTCAGGAAACATGCCTGATGTAATTAATAATGTAGAAATATAAATTATGCTGGATTTGCCCACCCTGAAAATGAACATAATAAAGAAACTGCAAATACTATAGACTACATTTTATTTTTCATGTTAATGAATGAAAAATATCTTTCAACCTAAGACTACTGACTGGTATAAATAAGCAGTTGCAAGAATGTAGAGGTTTCACTATAGCTTAATTAATTAGTTTGAGACAGATGAATGATTATCCTAGCCAATATCTGATGTTACCAACGTCCAAGACCAAGATATAAGGTTCTAAGAAATGATTTTGAAAGAATAGAAGAACACTAGCATAGAAAAACCTGACCTTCACAGACAATATTTGCAGTAGGTGTAGATTCAGGGTTATTTTTTTATTTGGTAAGAATAAACAAAACACATCAATAAAATGACTCACTCGTAGTTTGATTATTCAGTTAAATTACTTGGGGAAAAGGTCCCAGGGGTACACAGTCTGACAGGAGGAAACAGTGTGTGTTTTTTCCCACTCATGGAGTCCAGGCAGCTGAGGGAATGAATTACAGCATGGCCTTTCACCTGGACTGTTCCCTGAGCACCTTGGCCTAGACATCCCTCTGACCTCAGCCAACCACCAGTGAAGATTAGCCATGGGGAAGAGATAACTCACACAAGCAAAACTCTGTGTCACAGAGTTTGAGTCATTCTCTTCAAGCTCAGAAAGTGATCCTTCCAACAAGAGCAGTCATATCAACAAGAGTTTTTCTTCCTCTTCATTGCTGCCGTATCTTTCCTATGTCTCTGTCAACAGTGTTCTTCTATGTTAATTATTTAGCTTTCACATTTTCCATGTCATTTGATTTTGCAGTTTTTGACAACCAGCGAGTGTAAGGAAAAAATGGTGGCAGATATTTCTGCATCTTCTCACATGCTAATTTAATTAAAAATGGCATTTTTGCTCATGGCAACATATTTACAGGACTGTTCATATTTAGTACTATATGATAGTTACCTCTTGGGAATCTGCCTGTCTTGGACAAGAAATGTTTTAGTAGGACAGGCAGCCTCTTGCTGTTGGATACCATAAACATTCAAAACACACACATCTCTCTGATGTGAAACCCATAGTTTTACACTGCACTTTTATTCAGTACTAAAGCAAACTAGCCTTAAGCTTGTCAGCATCAAACACACATTCAAAAATATAAAGAAAAAAAAATGCAAACTCATTTTTTTTTTTCATTTCATGCTGTAGTACACACACCAGAGCATTGACCTACAGGAGGGCTATTCTTTTTGAAAACGTTAAATATACAGAATGGCCTCAGAACAGAAATCAACCATCAAAAATAGGTAAAGATTTGAAGTTCAAGGTGCTGAACATCAACCACGTCTCTGGTTTGGGTCTGCCAGGAATCCTCGATACATGTTATTCCTCATCTCTCTCTCTTCGCTCCTTTCATCTCCCCGTCAAGTCTGTAATTAAGGCATAATACCAAAAAACTGAAATGTCAGAGCTGTGTTGTGCTAAATAGTTTAATTGTGCCACCTTTTCTACGATTTATGTCTGTGATGAATTGCTACCTTGGAGGATGTCGCTATCCACAGGATCTATAGTCTAAGGTAATGTCAAAAAATGTCCATGACCTCATATCAAAATAGTGTTTAATTTATTCCCTCAGATTCTTACTTAAAAAAATATTAAAATGTAGTCTCTTCTATAATGTTGGTTTTTGATTGATTTAAACATGCATGGCCATGTCATCACTCTAATATAAATGCAGCCTGCTCAAGGTGAAACCATTTGTAGCATTCAATTGTAGCAAGCCAACCATTGATATGTTCATCTTGGGAGCCGATGCTACCCGGTCACATCACATTTATACTGTAATGGTGGGAATTGAGGAAGCTTTTAAGTGAGCTTTTAGACAGAGCCAGCATGTCTCTTTGTGTCTCTCACATCAAGTCGACAGGAATTCAATAATTCCGGGGTCTCATTAAGTGTTGGCAATTTACCTGCTGTAACGTGTCGGGAGCACATCTGCAGTGAGAGCCCCTTAGCACACCAAGTCTAGAGTGCAGCACAATCTGCAGCAACACCAGTAGTTATTGTTCATGCAGCACCTCACCCTGGTGCCCAGTGCTTCACAATTCTTATTCAGAGAGAGACCTTCTCACAGCTACTGCGCCTCGCATCCCTTTGCTTTGCCACTGACAAAAAAAGAGAGGAAATCAATGAAACCAAGGATCAATAGGACTCCTCCATTGCCAAGCCCATCTGCTGCGTTTTTAAAAGATGATGTAAAGTTCAACAGAGAAAATAGCAATAGTCTGACATTAGTCCTTCCCACCAATTGTTGTAATTTATTATGAGCAAATCTCGATTAAAAGATGACAAAACAAAGCTTATACTAAATAGCTGGTGTTGTTATGAGGTGTACACTCACCTCGAAACCATGCCATAACTTATTCAAAAATAATAGATTTTTGCTCTTTTTGAATTACATCTGCATTTAAAGTCTTCCACACCAGCCCTCTTTGATAAAAGAACCAAAGACACTCCCAAGTTCCCAAGTGGATCACACAGTTTTTTTTGCTTAAAGCTTGTCAAGTACCCTTTGTTTTCTCTTTTTTGGTAAGCCAATATATCACAGCACGGTATCTTAAAAATACACATTATCTGCCTGTTGTGATTCAACCTTCACACGTCAAAATTCATACCTTTTCTCTAATATTATCTCTCACTCTCTTTTATCTTCATTGTAAGCAGGTATAGCATTTGTAACTGTTATCTCTGTTATGCAATGAAAGATGGTGTTGTGTCAGAGCTGACTTTATTTAGAACGAAAGAGAAAAAAAGAGAGAGATCGCACAGATACTGTCAAAGAATAATTTATATCACTGAGACTATAAACTACAAACAACACACAAGTGGTAGAATCCTATAATCAACAGATTGGCGATGTAAATGAAGAAAAAAAACTGAAAATATCTTCATTATATCCATTCATTCATCACTAAATACTCTACTGGCAGCACTGCTGTGATCCCTTTAATGTATTCAAGTGTTTCAGCCAGAAATAACTTTTTTTAATGTTACCACAGCAGATCATTTTTATTCACTTTGTTGCCTCCCCTGATACACTCAATTAAAGACCCAATCTGTCACTTCTTGACAGGTATATTCACGTAAGTAACTGAAGAGTTTGAGGTATAAATGAAATATATATAAGCATATGTTTACATAAACATTACTGATGTAACAAAACTATCCACAGCATCTCAAAACATTAATGAAGCTAGTAGCCTGAGTTATGTTCAGAAGTAACAAAATCCGCCAACCAGTGTGGGTAGGTGAAGTGTAAAAATGACACTGTTTCATTGTTGTACGTGGGGGTTAGGTGCTGGACTGCTTTTTGACCATGGACCTGTTAATTACTGAGCTTTAGAGTTGCTGGTAGGCGGATTTGTTACCACTGAACAGAGCCAAGCTAGCTTTTCCCCACTGTTATGCGGCTGCTGTAGCTTGACATGTACCATGCAGACGTGACTGATATCAATCATCTCATCAAACTCTCTGCAAGACAGAAAATAGTCACATTTCTCAAGATGTCTTCAATGTGTGTTCAATGGTTGTCCATCAATTCATTTGCAAGTGATAGCAGTTCCCATTTTTTGATTTAGCATGGGAGCAACCTTTGTGTTCACATTCATGTCATGTATTGCGCCCTTAAGATGCAGGGTTTTTACTGTGCTGTGTATGCTATGCTGTGTACCAAGCGCAGGGCTTAATATCTGTTTTTCCCTGATGTACTCTCAGCATGCTTTCAGTGGTTATCAATCATGTATGACATATTAGGTTGCCTCGTTTCTTTCTCCACCCTGAATGCAGTAGATCTAACGGGGTTTATTAAAATTTAATTAAAACACAAATGATGCTTTAATACTTATAAATTTGGAATAATGTTATCTAAGTTGTATAAGTGTAACAGTTATTTAGACTGTCCCTGTCCTGAATCAGGAAATTGGTTTGCACACACAGTCACAGCCTTCCATAATTACATTCTCCTACACAATGCTTGCAGGGCAGCATTTGCGAACTGGAGTGACCCAGACTCATTTTTTTTTTTCTGCTTTTATCCCTTGAGGCACTGACTACTTCCTGTGTCTCCCCAGACAAGCCGTGTAAAGATATGGCTACAGGTGATTGATTGAATAATCCTCTGCATCCCTTATCTCAGCTTACTTCATCACTCCATCCAACCACCAGAGCATATCTCCACATCTCCTCATACTAAAAAATGGACTACAGGTGAAAGCAGTGCTTCTATGTTTATCTCTAAACCTCTCTCTCACTCCTTTTATTTCACTTGTCACTTCATTTTTTTTTTTTTTTTTTTTTTGCTCGTTCTCACATATGGTTCAGTGAATTCACGCACACTGCATGTCATTGCTGAGAGTGTGCACATTAATTAATAACACACATTTATTATCATCATCTTTGAAATGTCATCCCCACCTCAAACATGCCATTAACACTACAAGCTAAATGTTATAGTGTAAAACCGAACACATTTCTATTTTTGAATTCAGGGGCAAATTATAGGATTTAATCTTTTTTCCAGCTGTTGTCATTTTTGTCTCCATCATGTGGCCTCGTCTACAGGCCTGTTTTTTTTTCATCCTCATTACTGACACTGAAGACAGACTGTACAAATCAATGACTCCTCACTTTAACCTTGGAATGTCATTAGTGTCTGCACATTAAAGCCAAGCTTGACTTGAGCTAATTTAGCTAAATGAGGATAACTCCCAGCTGAGATGGAAAGATGAAGGGGAACCTTGACAGCGTGACATTTCTACCTACAGGAACGACTATGGATTCATTGTAAAACACTTCAGGCTATAGTATGAGACACACATGATATGCGTGGTTTGTATGCATTTTATTTTTTGCTGCTGTGATCAAACACTATGAAAATACCCTACCCTTTCTGTGGCATTCAGCCTCAAATCTACTGAAAACATAGATCACCAATATGATTTTATTTTACTTAATAATTTCCCTTAAATGGTTTTAAATGGTCAAGGTTTGAAGCTGGAGCCAGGAGGTGATTTGCTTAGCTTAGCATGGGGTTGGAGCAGAGAGAAACAGCTCGCATGGCTCTCTACAAAGTTCAAAAATATTTTTAAAAACACATCTAAAGAACGTTGGCATGTGTCTCCTTTATTTAATCCCTACACAAACAGAAATTTAAAAAATGCTTGAGGTCTTAGAGGAAGTTATATATCCATTCATTAGGAAACAACAGTCAGAAGCAAAAACTTAATTCTTATTGTCACTGTGAGGTTGCCAAGTAACCAGCGGAAACTACTGCTACTCAAAAAGTCGTTACACTCCAGACCTCACTCTAACACAATGTCTATAGAGGCTGCAGCATGTTAGCAGAGCAGCAGAAACTTCAGTCAGTGTCCAAACAGGACGTGTTCAGGCACAGTATTGAGTGTAGGTCAGAGCCCAGCAGACAGTAACTTTAGTTATGCGCATAAAATGAAAGAAAATAGACTTGTAAGTGTAAAAATCAGGCCATGGTTACATGTGTATAATAAACCTTGAGCCATAATGGAGCTGTGTAGACAGCTATATTTATTAAAATAGCAGCATATCTGTATTTTGCTTCAGGAATGTGCTCTTATCTGACTTTGTGCTTTAATATGTTGTTGCAGAATGAACCTATATCACAAGGGGAAATTCACACCCCCACTATTGGACTCATACTCACTCAAGCATCTTATCACACCACATAATGAGATGCCTTACCTCATTTATATGGCTTGTATGTTTACTTGTAGAGGGTTTCTTTGTCACCCATATCCTTCACTTGTCAGTCTCCATGTGATACATGCATCTGGATAATCTTAAATTCGGCTGCGGTACCAATGGTTCTTGATGTCATTCTATGTGGAGATATTCTATATGCCACTACCAGATCTGTTCATCAAATGGGTGAGCTCCTCCAGCCTGCTGCTTGGCAGACATTCATTACTGCCAGAGTAAGTCTTGATTAGAATAATGGGAAATTAAATATTTTAACAGGGAAGGATACCTGCTCTTTAAAGTCTTAATCAATTTCAGAGATATTGTCAGAGAATTAAATGAGAAAGATAAAATTAGCATTTTCTAACTTCATCACTAAAAGCCTCCGTTTCCTATGGCTACATTCTAAATACAGAACCACAAATAGAGGAGAAGTAATGAGTATTTCCATGGTAAATGTCTTCATTAAACTCATACATTTAACTCTGAAGCAGGATGTTACTTCAGGTTTCAAGTGCATGCATCAAGCATATAGAGAATGAAAGAGCAGAGGAAATGTGTAAAAAACATGTTAGTGGTGTCAGAAAGCATATATCTATACCTAGAAATAATTTGTCATGTACACAATGGGACCTACCTGCAGCTATTATTTTGACAATATTTTCCTCTGTTTGATGCAGTTTGTGCCTTATTAAGTTGGCTCATCACTCGGTATGCTGTCAGCTTTCAGGCATTGTACCTGTAGCAGCTTCTGAAACAAACAATTTGATGGTTAAGGATTTATCCGTCATTTTCAGCAATAGTATCAAGAGTGCCCGTGTTCTCATATACTTGAGAATGACCTGTCAGAGAGTGATGGATTGTATATAACCCCAATTTTGTGTATAACCCCAGAAAAATGAATAATGAATAAAGAAACAAACACTAGGCTCTAAGACACTGAAAGGATTTGGTGAAGTGCAGGGCTGAGACCAAAGAGAATAAATCTGTGTACTTGGCATGAATAAAGAGGAGCTATGCTACATGCACCCTGATTGACTTGAATGCTTACTTTTGCTGTGCATGCGCAACTTGTGGCTTTGCCTTTATTGCACTCAATCCCCTCTTTGGAAGAGTAAAATTACCTGCCATTACGTGCAATGCAAAGACGTTTGCGCCATTTAGTCCACACTAGGAGAAGAATTTTTCACCCATTGTAGCAAATGCTTACATCAAACATTAATGCTGTAAGAGGGGACATACAGAGCAATCATGCTGAGGTTGCATGTACATTTATAGTCAGATATGTGTTTTCAAAGTAAGTCTCTTAAGAAATCATTAAGATCCCACCTGGCTTCCCCTCACCTCCCTAAGAAATGCCAGATTGGGTGGCAATAACTGGCAGCAAAAAGAAGAGTGCTGGTGAATAACTGCAAATAAATGAATGAATAATCATTTAATTGAGGATACTGTGGAGGATCATTGAAATTACTGTGAATAATGACCATACAAATTAGTTGGTGTACATGATAACGTTATTATTCAAGTACTCAGCTCCATGTTTGCACTTCTAACAGGGAAAGAGGGAATATTGGGCTGGTACGCACATGGGGGCATGCACATTGTCTTTCTTTCTTACTTAACTTAAACCTGTCCCAATTTTATGTGGACAAAAACACTGTAACCTTACTCTACTTTTGCCACATCACAGTGTGACATCATCCTACAAGGTGCTGTGGTGGCAAATCAAATGCATGCAAGCATTTCTGCTAGATTACTTTGAAGCATTACTGTCATATTTTCTGCTGTTTATCCTTCAGACATTGTAAGAAAATATTATGATTACACCATGCTGACTTTCCAGAGATGTCTTCAAATTCACAGATCTGTTAGTGGACTGAATTTCATGTTACCTAAGAGAAGAGAGGAGAACTTAATACTGTGGAGCTTCAAGTCCTACTGTCCGAAAATTAGCTGATGGCAACATAAATTCAGAAATATAATATAATTTTATTTTCTTACATTACGATTTTGGTAACATAGTTGAGCTCCAAATCAAAGAATTATAATTCTGCAGTTAAAGTGTTTTCCCTGTGTGGAAAAAGTAGAGTATCTGTATAGTGCGAGAAAAATCTCTTCCTTCGTTCATACTCACAACTGACTAACTCTTCTGTTCGTATCTGTGGTTCTTGCATGACATATGAAACATACCCTCAACTGCTAGTCGTATGCCTTAATGTGTGTGAGTGTGATTCCCAGGCTAAATATATTTCCTCACTCATCTACCTTTCCTATAGTGTGTGACATGTGAACGGTGGTGATGAAACAACCTCACTGGATAAACTGATAAATAATAGCCAGCATTTCTCAGCTCATTTACTTTGATTGACTCAAGCTCACACTTAAAAGGAAATGAACCTGGGCAGGAGTGACAAGCCTATTCAGCATAATGCATTGTGGTCTTCCTAAGACTTCAGATTTGTGCTTGCTGTCTGGAAAAGCCACCATCTTCTGCCATAGGAGTGGTTAATGAAGTGTGTTCCCGGGCCCTGGTTGGCAGTTTGACGAAACCACAGAATGCGGCGATCCTCTTCCCTTCCCCGAAGAAAGGACAGGGTACCAAGATGGTTGTGAATGGGCTGATTTTTCTTCCTGTCAGGAACAGACATGTGGAAGCAACCAGCCTTTACCTTGCAGCTGTTTAACACTTTTAATTGTAGCTCCTTCCTGTGCTTGGAGTACCAGTGAGCTCTAAATTATGAAATTACTTCTCACTTTAATCTTTGAAGCAAATTATTATGCTATTTCAATTTCAAGACTATATTTTCTGCATTTTTAGCTACATGACTTGTTCCTTAAATATGTTTCTAACACAAGTTAAAAGAGGATTCAGTGTTAGAATGTATTAACAGGCTTTAGTTGAGCCCTCTCTTTGGATTGGCAAAAATAATTTCCATGATGTTGTTTAGACTATTTCCAAATGACTGCCCTTTGAATATGCTCTTTGCTGAGGTATACTTACGGAGGTATAAATAGTTGGAGGAGCACCGTGGTTTCTACATACTTCATCATTAGTTGGTGTTTTACTGGCCTATCTTCAACAGGGAAAAACGTTAAGTCTTTCTGTTAATGCAGTGGGTTACTGAGGCATGTAAAAGTAATTTCCACATTAATCCAAGAGAGAAAAGAATTTAGGCTGATAAGAAGCAATCCTATTGGCCCACGGGTCTGTTTTGCCTCACAACAGCAGCAACAAGACAGCTGACCTCAAGAACAGTATTGGAACGTTTATCTATATCCTTTCTTATAATGGTAATGTATCAGGCTTTTTAGGATGTTGCTTGCTGTTAAATTAATGCGTATATGCGCACACCATCATACTATCAAGACTTGTTATTAGTGGAATATGGTCATGCTGGGCATAGCCACAAAGCATATAAAGGCCACCTGCAGAAAGGGAATAGAGGGGTTTAACAGTTTTTTTTTTTTACTTAGTTTAGTTACTAAAACAAATAGATGGCTAAACACCAGAGACAGATCAGAGTTCAGATCATTTTGGAACCCACTCTTAAAGTTACCTGAGTAGTCACTATTGTATAATATTAACATACTGACACAGCAATCTTGCCAAATAAGTTTGTTTTGCAATCACTAACCACTGTCACTATACAAGACTGTTGTAGATCTACCAATTTCAAGGGCACCAGAACCATGCACTTTGCAGAGTCATCAAGTGTACCCAAGGTCTAACTTTTGCTCTCAGGTGACCATCTGGCAAATTCACTCTGCATCTCTGGTCCCATGGTAATGCTCAGATTGTTTATAATGAATTATATCGAGGTCAGAGATTAAGCTCTCAGCAGTAACAACAGTAACAGAAAGAAACAGACATACTGTACCACAGATGTTCCAGCATGCAACAATGAATGCTGTATGTAAGCAGTGTTTGCAGTATATGTAAAGACCTATATATATAAAAAAAAATGTTATCATTGGAATAAAAAAATATTGCTTATGATGTGAAACCTTCAGTTGAAGAGAAAAGAGAGAGAACAACAACAACAAAACCTGACTACTGAAGACAGTTTCTGAAAGGCTTCCAGTGAAAACAAACTCTGATAAGTGGACATCGCACATAAATGTTATGTACTTATACTTGTATAAGCACTTTTAGAGCCCACTCTTTTCCAGTGCCGCCAGGTACCCATTGACCTGCTTCCTTTCTCTGTCTGTGACAGTATCCTGAGCTGAGACAAACACTCTGCTGCCCTGTAGTGTCTACCCTTATCATATACACCCTTAGTGCATTGAGTGATTACTGCTGGAAACATTACTGCTGTAACCTCTTAATGCTGAGAGGACAGTGAATTGCTCTCATGGTGCAGACCATGCTGTGTCAACCCTGGAATAAATGTAACATATTCTTCTCATGAGTCAGTTTCATAGTCTTAGTTATGGTCAGGGTCCCTGAGAAGATCCAAGGTCAATTTATGGATCACTTTAGTGAATGATTCACTAATACTTACAAGAAAAACTTTATGATTATGATTTATATATGATTAAAACCAGAAAACAAAGTTTATGTGACATAGGAATCTGTTTCCTGATTATATCAGAATATTGTGATGGTTGAATTTAGCTACCAACGATCTTAAGAAAACACCGGCACATCTGCGTCCTTCATGGTGGAAATTACTTCCTACCTTTTCAGAACATAACAAATCAGTTGTTAATGCACTGAGGAAATAAATCACTTTAGAATTCATTCAGTTTATTCCCAGATTTATCTCTTGTCCTCAACCACAGTGTCATATACACCAAGACAGTGGACATTGCTCCAGTGCTATGCATTTCAACAGTTCTCTGTTACAAAAAACAAAACAAAAAACAACTAACTGCTTAATGAAGTAAAAGACAAGAAATCTTTAAGCACAAGAACAATAGAGCTCCATGGCCATTAATCACCTATTCAGAGTGTGTCTGCCTGATCGTCCCTTTATCACTGCACTCCAGTCACACTGCCACTAAGCCATTTGTGACAACATGCTGCTTTTAAAGCATTGTTTTGAAAATCTTTAGAATGAGATGAGTCTTGTTATTTTCAAATTTCAATCAATAATGTATTAAAAAGCTCTTAATTCTAAGGTTTGAAAAAAAAGTAGAGCAAGGGAGGTGAAGAGTGTGACCAAAATACATTCATAGAAAAAGGAAGTACTGATAACCTGCATTAAAAATATAACAAGTCACATAATCTTATGGTTATGCAGTGATGTGATCTGAATAGTTCTGCTGAATGTTTTTCCAGCTTTAAGGTTATTATATTGCCAATTCATAAGCTGAGAAAAGATCTGTCATCGTCAAGTTCAGTCATGTGAACATTTGCAACTCAGCATACCAGCAAGACCTGAAGAATCACCAAAAGTTATTGTGAAGATGTAAATTCCCCTTGTCAGTCCAGAAGTACGGTATATGTATCTATGTTTGTTTGTTGTTCATTAAAAAGACCATGTTATTCACCACATTTAGTGGCAGTAGTTTTTCAGTACGTTCACATTTGGAATCTTATTTTCTATTGTTTGTGTCATGGATACAAATACCACACAAAATGTAAATACACTGACGCATGCAGTGGCAAATACACACATCCCACTGTGCATGCTGAATGCAAAACAGAAATGCTGGTGACGTGACCGCTGACAGCTATAGTGGCTCATATACGCGCTGTTATTTTCATAAATGAGATACAGTACACACCTAGCTGGTCATTATTTTGCATCTGGGTATTACTCTTGTGTTTACTGAATGAACTATTCTTCACCTTCATAGAGTCTTTTCCTTCAGTGGCAACCAGGATATAGAAAAACAGCTGGAATTAAATTGCAATGAAATGTATAATCTTTTGTAATTAGACTGGCTAGTGTGGCTAAGTACACATGTTATGAAAAGAAATCCATGCAGATGCATTTTCACAGAAGTCTGTTCTGTAAATATCTGACAAGTTAAACTCCAGTGAAATATGCCCCATAATTTAACTTGGGATTTTATTTTTAAAATGATTTTTTAGTGGGCTCTGAAATATATTTAATATACTGTCTTATTCTGTGTGTATATGTGTGTGTGTGTGTGTGTGTGTGTGTGTGTGTGTGTGTGTGTGTGTGTGTCTTCTTCCCTTGGCGCTTTTCTATTTTGGGGGTGTTGAGCCTGTATTCAGTAAAAAGCCTTTTCAATGGCAATAGCACTGACAATCCCAAACGATAAGGCAAAGAGGCAAAGAAGCTGCCATAAAATGCTGGGATTACTATTTGTGATCAGCAGGTGTGTCAACATTCTCATTTTATCAGGCCATTTCACACCAGCTTGCACTCCAATGAATATTATTCCATATTATCATATGCTTTACAGATACTGGCCAGTGATATGACTGCTCCTTTGAAACTCCCTTTCCAGCACACAGTGATCCCATGAACTTTGCCAAGTTTAGTTGTTGTATTGACTCACAGTTCAGTAAAGTCTGAAATAAATTTAGATTGAATCATGTCCAAAGAGATGCTAATCTGCTTGGAGGAATGATAAGACTTTGTAAAGGTCATGGAAACATGAAATGGCACCTGGCAACCAAAAAGCAGCAATGATGTATTTTGCACAAAAGCAAGCAAGTCCACTTTTAGACTGAATAAAGTTAGTTGGTTGTGTGATTTGTATAGTATAAATTCCACCTAGACTTATGCAATTAATCCTGTAACGGCTGTACCTGATGGAGCAAGATGTAAAAAATAAGAAATGAAGCTGCATACTTCAGGGAGGATTAATGCCCATTTCTTGATATGACCAAGGTCAAGGTTTGCCTTAATACCTTTGAGGATTGTTGTTTGGATCCATTATTCATCAGAAAGGGTGCATGAATTACACGCACACTCATACACACAAACAGACAGTTGCTTGCATGTTTATTTACACTTAGTTATGAGAGTCTCCAAGGTAACACAGATGGGATATCTCATGTGGAGATAAGAGTGGATGAAGACCTGGGACAGGAAAATAAGTTTTTCATCTTTCATGAATGCAGGAGCATTGTGCTGCCTGAGATGATCTTGGTGTGATCTACTGACCCAATCTTTCAGGGAGAATTTCTCAGATTGTGGAAACCTGCTGGACCTAGTGGCCTGGAATGAAGATTAAAAAACAGGGATGCAAGAATAATGCTGTGTACTCGACACACTATGAGTAGAAAGCAGGGTCAAGAGGATTGATGCACCCCGGACAAACCCCTGGATGGAACAAGAATGGTCGAGTCATACTCTACAATGCAGAGGCACATGTAAAAGCTGTGAAGATATGTTTCTAATGCACATATTCATACCAGAGTCGAGGAAGAGATACTTAGCACCTTGACACCAGTACATATAATAAGCTTTAATTTCAGTTCTGCGATCTGGATGTTCTTCAGTATTGTATGACTTCTATTCATAGAGAATAACACGGATAATGAGACAAAATGTTGTAGCCGTAAGTGACGGTTAGCTAAGATGTCTGAGCGGATTTGAACCCTGAGCCACTACAGAAAGGACTGAGCCTCTGTACATGGGATACACACTCTACCTATGTAGCTAACTGGCGCTTTTCAAGCTTTATATTCTTGAATAACTTTTTATTGAACAAAATGGTGTGCACTGGTGAACAAAATGCCAGGGTGAAGAAAAAAACTAGGACAGTAAACAGAAAACAGTTAGTAGTTAGCTCACCAACTGCAGCAGTTCACCAATTAGCCAGTATGGCAACTATGTTGCCAAACCTTCCACAACCAAACCACAGACTTGCAGACTCATTATACTTTCTATACACTTTCTGCAGTGATCAGGCCTGAAGGATGGGATGATTCAGTTAGCAGTATGTGCTGTCATCAACCATAATGTCTTTTCTGTTACTACCACTAGTTGTTGCCAAAGACAGAAATCCCAAAGGGGGTTTGAATATCATAACCCTCAGTAAATACTTTAATAGGAACTTTCAAAGGAACTCTAAGACAAAAACAAGTTTATGCTAACCTGGAGCTTGCAGGTTGTGTGTATGTGGACTAGCAATTGCTATTCAGTTTTATGTATTACAAAACACACAAAAAAATGCATTCAGCACTTCAATTTTAAATATTATCCAGCCCAAAAATAGGCAAGGCTGAGAGACTGTGGGCCCCACGCTTGTAAAAAGTAAAAGTTTTACAAAGGCAAAGCCATCATGTATGTTTTATTGAGGAATATTAAATGGTTCATTGTTGTAACAACTGTTTAAATGAAGGCATTCCACCTAGAATTGACAAACCTTAGGGTCATTCAGTTTCTTCCCCGTGCTGCTACACAATCTGCAAACAGAATCAAAATGTTGGATTGATAAAACAGTCCAACATTTTGTTTATTCACCAGTTCTGTCTTTAAGGAACTTAAGACAAATGATAATGAAAATGTACAATGAAAAAGTATTGTACAAAACGAATAAATGCAAATACTGTGAAAAACATAGTAAGGGTCAAAAATCAATTGATTCAATAATCCCTGGATCTTATGTCAATATGGAATGAGGTAATTTGTTCCAGGCTGTTTGGCAAGCCTTTGAAATCTTGGTTTTAATCAGATTTTTGGCATGTTAATGCTTTTCTCATGCATCTTCAGTAGGGTCATTATGTAAGAGTCAATACAATCACTAAGCTCATTCAAGCTGGACATGTGACCAGCTCTTTGTGGTCCACACTCCTACGTTTCATTAATTCCCCTGAAATGAAATTCAGAGTTGCAATGTCCTTTTCTCTCTCTCCTAATCTAATAACTGTAATGATACTGATTCATAAATTCAATCAGCTTTAATCTAGAGGATACAGATAGAGAGAGAGAAATGGTCCCAGCTGGTGAGTGGTGAAACTCTTATGAAGAAAAATATTGTTACTTTAGAGGGATGAGAATTCATACATGGTGTCTTTTTAGCAAATGTGTCTTTGCCCAGTGGAATGAGTGTTTCATGTATTTTCTTTAAATGTAAGGTTAAAACTCTGGGGAAACAAAACCTTAAATAAAAGCATATTTGTTGCCTTATTTCTGCATTCCTGCATAAAAGGAATGTTTGTGATAAAAAAAAAAAAATAAATAAAAATAAAAAATCAGTATTTTCTTCTCTGTATTTACCATAATCACATATCATAATGAAAAATAAAGTTATATTATTTGGGCCCATGATAAAGTACTTTTATATATAAATTGATAATTTTGTAATTTCAGTCAGTGTTTCCTGATCGGACCTTTTGTCAGGACTAAAATCTGGGCTTGACTGTCTCTCTCCTGGTAGTTTTTTTAGACCTATTAGGATACACCTGTTATGGATAAATTACATTTTTATTTTCACAATAGGCATTCTAAGTCATCATCATAGAAGGAAAAGCTTCTATTTACAGAGGATCTTATCTCATCACTAGTTGTCCTCCTGAATGGCCCTCAAAGTTCCTGACTGAGTTTCCTCAAGAGATGTTTACAAAGCTGCTAAGAGAAATCTTTAGGACTTTGGGAAGTTTCATGTTTGTACAAGCGTTCCCCTAAGTCATGACAGTGTAACAGTAAGCCAACATGCACAATATAAGGTCCTTGAAAATGAAGGAGCTAAATGGATTTCAGCCATCATTCATTTTATTACATCATAGCTCCACCCAACTGCCGCCTACAGACTAGAGGTCTAATCAGCAGGGTAATTGAAATCACCTGTGTGGGTGTACAAGGTCTTTAAGCCAATTTACCTCATTGTATGACACGGCCAATGTAAAGGTGATACAATTACAGTTTTTTATCTCTAAAGAGGATTAAGGTTGAAGCAGAAGGTCTGTTCCTTTGAGAGAGAACAGATTATGGCCACCTTAATAGCAATTATTTATTTGCTTCATTTCCTCAGAGAATTTGTTTTACTCTAGGGAGTAGGCATTGACAAAGCCTCGACAAAAACTGAACAGCATCAGAAATTATTTAAAATTCTTTGCAGGGATAATGTTTTTGATCGCACCACATTATACAAGTGAACCTAATAAAGTTGCACCAGGCACTACAAACACCACTGGTACAGACACTGAAATGCAAATTGAATTCTGGGCTCAAGAAATACAAATAATACTATTTAAATACTTAAAATGTTTTGGCATGGGCCAGTAGAGTATGTTCTTGTCCTTTTCAGTTTATATGTCTATATTCCTATCCTCACTGCAAAACCAAAAGCACATGGTTTCTAGCCTAATTAGCCTGATATCAGCCTGGCTGAGCCACTTTGGCTCTCCGCCTACAGCCAATTCTGAAACCACACCTCTAACCTTATTTCAGCCAGAGAAAACCAGAATAAAATGATATAATTTCTTCTTTAACCTAAAGAAGAAGAAACAAATATTTAATAATTATATTGCAAGTCAGATTCACACTTTAAAACGGAAAGACCAACCCAAAAATAAGTATCTGTGAAGTAATAAAACATATTACTTCCAACGGTTTCAACTATGATTGACATCTTTGATTATAATAGTGCGCAATGGTGGTGTCTGAGAATTTCATGAAGGAGAGGAAGTCATCTGCCAGAAAACCTTCACCCAAGAGGAAAGTAATACGTCCTTGTACAGTAGGTTCAGAATTGCCATGAGTAAACACACAGATTCTCAAATTAGTCTGGGAGAAGATAAATCAGTTTGGGAGAATATTGCTTACCATGTTCCTCTGGTGCTGCAGGAGACCCACTGTCCCATTCTAACAAAACAGTTCAATAACACCAAGGTCCATTTATATCTGTTTTTATTCCCAACACACTATGTACTTTATGATAGATGTGTTTATTTTGACAAGCAAATAAACACCTTTCACTCTGAATTATGTGCTTGTCAACACGTACATAACTGTTAATTGTTGAGACTATTATTAACACAAAACTGACAATTGACAGTGTACTGTAGGATAATATTAGCAGCCCCGTCCTGCCTTTTTATTGGATTTGGGGAGGGTTACACTCCCCAGACAAAGTTGTTATCTGAGATAGTGTTACATTTGCCAAACACATTAGTCCTCATTCCAAAGCCCTTTCTGTTGTACAGTAAGAATTGAAACATACTGTTTCAAACAATGCATCATAACTCTGACCTCAGTCTTACTTGTACAAGTATGTAAGCTAAGCAGCCACACAGGGTTATGCCAGAATGAAACAAGATGTAACATCAGACTTATCGTACTTAAAATACTCAAAACAACAGCTCTACATACAAGAATAATGGTCTTTATTCTCTGTCTTCTCCATGGATCATCAGCTGGTGAGCATGCTGAATTTTTGTAAATTCACTAACTTAGCTGGAAAACTAACAGATTGTATTATAGAACTAAAATCTAATACAGTGTCAACGTTTGTAAAAGTGTAATAACACACCTACTGCATGTGCAGAAATCCTACTGTTTGTAAATATACTGGTATAAATTTAAATGCAACATTGTGTGCAGTGCTGTGATTTGGTTCCTTTCTTCCAAACCAAAGGGGAAAAAACAGAATCATTATGTTTCTTTATTGTTGTACATTTAGTGTTAACCCCGACTTATTAGTTAGTTATGGTTGTGAACACAAAGTCCCATGGAACGGCAAGCAGTACATTCATTGGATAGTAACCAAGGTGAAGTAATGCTGGACTTGGACTTCAATTGGACTGCATCTGTCAGAAATAATGATAGATGGCTGGCACAGTGGACAGGAAAGAGGTATGCGGTACTATAGTTTTAATGAGAAGCTGGCAAAATAGTCACATACAAACACAATAATACTCACACTATTACTCTGGAAACCAAAGTGCAGACAAAACAAGGGTGTGTTTTGTCTGCACTTTGATTTCCAGAGTAAAGCTACAATGCTTGTGTGTAACCATGGTTACCAAATACAGCTCTTAGATAATCAGATATGAGATCCTTTCTCACATTTTTTTATTTCAGTTGTTTAAATCATGCAAATGTCACTTTACATTACCACACATTCCTGTGGATGGTCCATGATACATTCTCACGAGAAAGAAACTGCAGCAGAGTTGGAAAGCATGTAGTTGTTTGGTCCGCATCAATAATATTCTTATCAGTCCAAACAAATCGCTAAAGAAATGGGCGACTGCACCAGGGTTTATTTGAACCTCACAAAAAAGGTCAACTGGATAAGGCCTGAAACTATAAGGAACTACTTTACACATTTATGGTGGTCAAAGGTATGCATCTGTTCTTGCAGGAGCCCATTATGTGTCTGTTATGGTGCACCTGTGAAAAATATTTGTTTCACTACAGAATTTAGCCCTCCTTTACCTCTATTTTTGAGTAGTAAATAATAGTCTACATTAGGTGAAATATATTTGATTTCTCACCTGGAGGAGAAGATCAATATCAATTTCACCATTGTACATTCAGTAGAGAGACTGGACCAGGATGTGTTTAGTCTGCACAGCAAAAAGACTGGAAGAGGAGGCTAATGTTTTGTTTTGCAAACCACAAAAGGTTAAAGAAGTCATAGTAGATTTAGTGCAGCATCCTAAAACTGTTTGTCCTATAGTGACTTAAAGTACTGACTTAAAATTTACGGATGAGGAGTCTTAAATTTCAATTGTAGGCCTATCTGTGGTTCTGAAGTGGAAAAAGTGGTATAAAAAATGTGTTTTTAGAAACTGATTCATCTTATACTAAATCATTTAGGAAAAATGAACAGGTGGATCAGAGCATTGTGTCAAAAACTTGAAAATAAGGTCTAGTTACATTAAAGAAGAGAAGCAGAAGATGAAGGGGAAAAAAAAGATTATGTATCTACTTTGCCCACCTAAACTTATCCGCGTTAATGAATAACTCAAGATGGATGGATTGATTTTAATGTTATATGGTTTTTAAACTTCTGACTTGGATTACTTACGAAAAGTGAGAGATTATGTATGAAAAAAAGCTGCCTTATCTTATCCCGGTATGAACCTAAAAAGCTTAGACCTCTATTAATCTTGAATGCACTATCTCTCTGTTCTCCTTAATCTGTCATAGTAGTGACACAATCAACACTGTAACCTCAAAAGTTAAAATATACATATATTTTTAAAAACCCTGCAGTATGTAACTCCTCCAAAAGACAAAACCGTGTTTGTTTGCAGTTAGGCTTTCTAGATTTTTTCTTTAAGGGAGACATTAAGGACTTTAAGGGACACTGAACGTTTACTCGTTGAACATTTACTCCGTGGATCATCCAGTTCCTTTATACAATGAGAAATACATGATAAATGCAGTTTCAGAGGTCCTAAAACTGTCCAGTCAATCAGCCTCTATACCATATATCTATCTGTATTTCCTAAATTTTTTCTCATTTATTTAGAGTGTCTTTAATATCAATACTGTGAGCCTGCAGACTTCCTGCAGGGAGAAAAACTCACAAATTTAGTGTCCACCAGGCTACCAAAAGTAAGCAAAGTGACATTGACCAATTTTGTGATATAAACCCACTTTACTAAGGCTAGTTAAATATTAAATGATCTTAATATCTTTTAATAATCTTTTGAAACCTGACACATCAAATGATAGCCAGAAAATTAATTTCATACTGCATACTTGTCATGCATACTTACATATGATATAGTTTTTTTAAGGCATGTATGGATCACAACAATGTTTATTTTAGCAACAAATCAGAAGTAAATATTTCAACTGGCCAATATAACATAATATAACATCAAGAATATGATAACCAATGAATTGTTTTAGTGAATAATGACAAGACAACATCCTAGTGATTATCACGAGAGCAGGTTATCTAAAAACATACATTTCTCAGTTTATCTAAATATATCTTAAACGGACATTTCAATCTTTAATGAGCTTAATAAACAACAAAATGGTGTAAATAGCATTGTGGTAGATATGATGTACATTGCTTCATAAAATGTTATACAATGATGATTGAGAGATTTAGAAATAAATAATCTTAAATGCCTACAGTATCAACAACCTGCAGTTTATGTCTCTGCCTTTAAATTGATTTTGTGAAATGGGAGAACATGCAGTATGAATTAAAGGATACATACAGTCCTTCACTTCTTCCCCTGTTTGGATTCTCAGATCACAACCGAACCCTAACCTTAACCCTCACCCCCAACCAAAAGGTATGTGAGAAAATGGTCTGAGGAGGCCGGTGAAGCACTGAGAAACGGTTTCAAAACCACTGAAATGCTCTGCAGATGACACAGGGAGGACATTAAAAGTATGACCAGCTGTATCAAAGACTACATCAACTTCTATACCGAGAACACTGGGCCTACCAGGAAGGTACAGGGTTTCTCCAACAACAAACCCTGGATGACCACTGAGTTAAAGAAATTACAATATAAAGAATGGACAGAGCATCGTCTGCCGGGGAGGGGGGGAGCACAGAGAGATAGAAAGAGACTCAAGGCTCAACAAACTGGTCAAGAAGGCCAGCTCTGTCCTGGACTAGCCCATAGACTTCATAGAGGAAGTGGGGGGGGGGAGGATATTAGCAGATCTGAAATCCATCATGAACTTATTCGTATTAACTTCAAAGCAATTTATTTAATTTGTGGAACATTCTAAAAAGGGTTCGACATGCACATGCATGCCATTGCATTTTGTAAAGTGTTTAAAGTCTTTAAAGGTGGAAGGTTTAAAGGTGTGCCATAGAGAATGCTGTTGCAGTAGTCGATTCTGGAGGAGATGAAGCCCTGAATAAGGGTTTCAGCAGCAGAGAAGGAGAGGGATGGCTGGAGTCTGGCTATGTTCTTGAGGTGAACAAATACAGTTCTGGTGATTTGGTTTATGTGATTTTCAAAACAGAGTTTATTTGTCAAAGATGACCTTGAGGTCGCGACTGTGAGGGGATGGAGACAGGGTGGAGTTGTCGATGGTGAGGCAGAAACTGTGGACAGTTTTAGTGAGGGATTTGGGGCCGATGATAATCATGTCTGATTTGTCACAGTTGAGTTTGAGGAAGTTAGTGCGCATCCAGGATTTGATGTCGGTGAGGCAGTTGGAAAGAGTGTAGTGAGTGGCAGCTGTGATGGATTTGGTGGAGATGTAGAGCTGGACATCGTCGGCATAACAGTGGAAGTGGAGACCATGGTAGGGAATGATGTTGCCAAGAGGAAACATGTAGTGTATGAAGAGGAGAGGACCAAGCACAGAACACTGGGGGATGCCTTGGGACAGAGGAGAGATAAGCAGACAGAAAAATGTCATTTTGTTGCTACTCCATTATGTCATAATGTAACTTATGTAAGTTTTTTGAAATTTTGTTTGATATAATATCATTGTGTTGTCATTTTCTTTTGTGAAATGTCAAGATTTTAAATTTGTTTCTGATAATGTCATTGCATTTTGTGAAGAGCCAGGTATTTTGAAATTTTGTTGGAGTCTTACAACTAAGGTTTTTAACTATTTCCAACATCACCAAGCCCCACATATTCATATAGTATGTAATATGTCAAATTAAACACTTGTGTGTTATCTTAACTTAACTAGCATACAGACAGACAGTGCCAAAAAGGGAAAAGAAAATATTCTTCAGTGGAATTGTTTTATATTTTTAGATGTACCTGACAACAATGCAGTCTTCTCACTGTGCTTGCTTTTCAGAAATGTGTGAGGTTAGTAGTCACATGGTACACACAAGGCAGCTTTTCACTGAATCGAAAGACTGATTGCACCACAATTGCACCAGGCATGAGTCCACAAATTCTCGCTCAGGGCTTGCCTTGTGTGGAATTAAACATGCAACAGGCGGTCTTAGATATATATGGATAAAAGGTAGATATACTGTATTTATAAAATGCACATGAAATTAATATCAAGTGGCTTAATATACTCTGTGAACAGATAGGTGTGCAAATAATATAGTCAATTTCATCTTACCTAATTTCTTACCCTATAGCTCATGGTGTACCATAATTTATCTTGCATGCAAAATTGGGTCTAATATTTAAATCGTGCAGATAAATGTGGATGTTTGAATGGTTCTGACAAGTGGGATAAAGTGCAGAATGCAATAGTAAGGCATACATGGAGAAGAGGTCCTAGTGGTACAACATTCATTGTACAAAAACAAATTATAATTGATTATCTTTGTATTGTTCTATGTACAACAACAATCCTATATCCTATAACTGTAAAATGAGTTTAGAAAGTTTAAAATATAGATAAGATAAGATGAGATAAGATAAGATAAGATACGACATCAACACATGTTAAAGCCACAACAATAGAAAGCATAAAAACTTCAGCAAGTAATTTGCTTGTCACATTCATAAAACATATATGACAACATGCACAGTAAGTGACCTTTCGTTTACTGTCCAAATAGAGTTAATGACAGCCTGATTCTAGGAGGACCTGTTCTTTTGCCTTGGTGTTTCCTGCCACTGATCAGCTTTCTTCAGACTTTAAGTGCCTTCTTCAAGGACATCTTGTTGATGTAGTACTGAACTAGTTCTCACTTTACTCATTCACATGCAGCCATGCTTTTAGATGCTGGCCTGAGGATGGCCATTGAAATAGTCATCAGCCCACATCCTGGATGTCTAGTCTTAGACTGTTCATCCTATCTTTAAAATAGTAACCGGAAGGAATCACATCATTCATGTACATAACAAGCACTCTAGTGTTTTAATGATACTGTATTGGATTAATACAGCAGTTTTCACTGTGAAAACAATTATGTACTGATAGATTTTCAGGGGGTAAAAACTAGAAAAAAATGAGGAAAAGAATGCTTAGTTAAAGCAGGTCGTCTGACTGGCTATGCAGTATCTATCAAGGTTTTTGTATAGTTTACTAAAAATAAGCTAAAACCTAAAACTAGGTGTGAAACTATGTGCGTAAAAATAAAAATATGCAGAAAATGTATGTCATTTTATACTGTCAGTTTGGTCAGATTTGTCAACACAGCAAGCATGAGGAGGCACGGGTGCATATGTTCATTAAGACTAAGATGTCTACATGAGTGTGAATCAGTTGCATTCACAAAGTGTTGTGTTTGTATTGTAATACTAATACAACAATAATACTGATACATAAATTAAAACTAAATTAAAACATAAATGAAATGTGCAAACCCACTATGGAAACTAACTGAAACTAAACTGAAATATAAACAAATAAAAATAAAAGCAAATCAAAAATACAAAACTGTGATGAATCTGATATGTAGACTACACAGTATGTGCTATTAGCTTATTTCCTTTATCATTTACACAGTATGAAATAGTAACCTCTTTAAAGACACACCATAAATATGCTATTAAAAAAACTTGAGTATTTATTCATCTCATAATAACCCCTGAACTGAGAACTCTTGCTTGGCTGATTTGATTTTTTTTTCTTCGTTTTTGTATGTGGGTATGATCGGTTGCCATAATACAACAGAATCGATTTGTAAGATAATAAACACATATTGAACTAGAAGCTGTTGTAGTTTGCTGTAAAGACGCAAGCCAAAAGCTCCAACTGTACCTAAACCATCTCTGACTGCCTCCCTGCGTTTAGAGTCTTTAGTGCAATCAATTAATCAATCACAGCAGTTTTACAAGCCTTATCTCCAAAGTTGCCTATGCCATAAATGTCCGTGGATGGATGCTTATGGAGGCAGAGGCGCTGTCCAAGGTACTGCATTCAGCCCCTCCCCGGTAGACATCACTGGGAGACACGTGATACGCTCTGTCTGTGGCTCCTGACAGTCGCTGGATAAGCTCAACAGGGAAACCAGATTGCACCTTCTCTTCCACAAAGATAACTGGATTTTGGCCCCGCGCTGCCGACCTACTCCATCCGGCGGTTTAATTTTTATTTAGTTTTTTTGTTTGTTTTTAATCGGGGAAGCAAACTTGGAGGACGTTATATTTAAGGTAATTCATTTTCTTTCTTTTTTTAACATTAAGCCTGTGAGGTTTCTTTTCAGTGTAGTTAAAGTGAAAGTGGACCCGTCTCTCCCGCTCTCTCTCTCTCTTTCTCTCTGATGCTGTGATTCACTTGAAAGCAGATCTTGATGTGAGGGTTTCGCCAGAGTGGATTTGAGATACAGGCTCTCAAACAGACCGAAAATATGGACTGTCGTGCCTTACAGGAGCTCAGTCCGCGGTGCTTTGCATGAAATCGCATTTTTCTCTCGTGCCAACTATTTAGGGTCCCGTAGAAGTAAAGGTGCACACGCAAAGGTAATAAAAAAAAAAAAAAAAAAAAACGCCTCATCTTGTTTTAGCGAGACATAACATAGTTGTAAGCGACTGCAAAAATGCCGCAGATAAGGGCATAAAATAACACTCTAATTATAGTGCGCCCTTTACAGCTGTCATCCAGAGTAAAATGTTAAGGTATGGGGCATGTTATTGATGAGATGATGTCCCAGTTTGGTAAAATACTAGATTCCGGTGAGGATTTATCCCACATCTTAGTGAAAGCATGAGGATCATTTGAATATCTTACTCGTGTGTATCACATTTGGTGTTCATGGAGATGTTTAAAGTGCGGTACATAAGTAAAGCCGATGTACAGCCCCTACAGCGGTTACATTTTGTCTTATTTGAAATGCAAACTAATTGCTAAATTTTAAATCAGCTTACTGTCATCTTTTTATTTCAATATTTAACGCGTTTAGGGTTTTGAAGGAAAAGCAGAATCTGTCTCATACTCCGAGTGAAAAATAGTGACGAGGCAAATATTATGAAGAGCACATTTTGGGGTCTGAGAGACCCATTGGCAGCCTGACTGTTTCGTTTTACACAAACCGACCATTGTGAATCAAATGACGCACTTTTTCTCATGTTAGGTCTTCAAGAGAGGGCAGGCCAATGAATAACCTCATGTATATCGGAATGCTGTTGATAATGGCTAATTCACGGTTGCAGAAGTTGTAACGAGTGAAAGCAAAAGTAAGATTTCTCTTTTTTTTTTAAATGACAGTTGTAAATTAGCCATTTCCTTTTTTGGGGGGGAGTTTGGTGTGACTGAGATTGTCTGCAGGAATTTGTTTTTAGACGTGCGAACATCTGGGTGCGATTTATGATGCAGACTCGCATAGCATAATTTACTGTTTCTTTTTTCTTTTCGTGCATGAACATGTGCACATTGTTTTTTGAATCTTCGTAAGTCTGCATGTAAAGAAAAAATGTTTTCGACTCAATATTTATCCACTGAGATGAAGTAATGCGTGGTTCAGTGATACTGTCCTGCTGCTGTGTGCTTCCTGGAAAGCCCTGCTGATATTAATCTAATGATACGCTTGTGTTTGTTGTAATAAAGGCCTCTCTGGACATAAGTGTTTGATCGGCTGTGCTTCTGCCTTAATCACACTATTAACTCTGACTTTTGATTAAGGTTTTGGCTAAAGTGGATTTGGAAATGGATATGCTGAAAACGCTGATTCTGTATCAAATTTGCTTTTTCTTTTTGCAGAATGCTTTGGGACTGAGGACTGCCTTGACAGACAGACTGCTTCTTTTGCTGAGCTTATCAGCCATCGTGGCTCCATATGGCATTTTTTCTCATTGCTACAGAGGATGCAGGGTAAAAAGCCCCGAGCAAAGGCTTCCAGTTACCCGCCAAAGAACGCTGGCATGAACATGAAGATTAAAGCTGCCATTTCAACTCAAGTGAAACTGTGCACACTCTAACTGGCACCAGAAGGGACTTTCCCATAATTACATAAATTAGACCGAGTGTGCCCAATGGATATTTGAATCCCTGTCACTTTGCTCTAAATAGTCATGGCAGAGAGGACCTTTAAACAGTTCAAACGATTTTGGCGCGAACAGTGAGAGGTTTGGCCAGTGGCCTGGACAGTTTGAGGTAATGGTATTTGCTCTAGGAAACAAGTGTTGGCCAAACCTATTGCAATGCGAATATATTATAACATTTAATCTAATGACTTACAATGCATCAGTTCACTCTTGTATATCCATATAGACAGTCAGTTATATGCCAGGCTACTCTCTCACAGTCAACCCAACATATTTCTTGTTTAAGCAAAGGTTCTTACGAATAAATTCAGCTCCAGTACTTATCCACCCACACAGAATTTGTGATCACACAATGGTTTTACTAAAGCCACATGGTGCCCATATCATATGGGTTGGGCTGCTCATTTGTTGCTTTGTAGAAATAGGCACTTGTATGGAATTTACAGGTGCTGAGGGACAGTGGGCTAGATTTCCAGTGTGGAACGCATGTTGTGAAAGCGAAATGAGCTTTAATATGAAAACAAAGAGTTCCCACGGGCTCCTAGTTTACTTCGACGATGAGGGATTCTGTGACTTTTTAGAACTTCTCATACTGAATGGTAAACTCAGCCTTCGTTTCTCAATCTTCTGTGCCGACCCTGCAACCGTTGTGTCTGACACCACGGTCAACGACAGCCAATGGCACACAGTCACGATAAGGAGAAACTTTAAGAACACAACCCTAATGGTGGACAGTGAGACAAAATGGGTCGAGGTGAAGTCAAAAAGACGGGATATGACTGTTTTCAGCCATTTGTTTGTTGGTGGAATACCACCGGAATTACGATCTGTGGCGTTACGATTGACATCATCTGCAGTCAAGGATCAGCTGCCTTTCACTGGATGGATAACAGACATAAAGGTCAACAACACGGAGTCTGAAATGATCAACAGTGAAGGGGTCTTAAAGGACGTCTGTGGTACAGCCAACATGTGCTTAAATGGAGGAGTCTGCAGTTTAATTAATGATGAACCAACATGTGACTGTTCTCAGACGGGGTTCCAAGGAAAGGACTGCAGTGAAGGTAAGGCAGTTCAGTTTAGACCATACAGTCGGTACAACATGTCCTCTCTAGCCTTTCCAGACAGCCACAGTATGGATTGAATGAAATAAATTCAAGTCCCTTATTGTAATTACCATTAATTAAGTAAGTAACACATTCCCTTCCTCTATTTGGCTAAAGCCATATGTTTGTCTTAGTCTTCTGATGTGTGTCATTGATCAGCGATATGGTTGTTTTTAATAAACAAATCTCCTGCAAGGCCTCATTAGCAAAACATGCAGGTGTTCTCCATCCCCAAAGGTGTCTTCCATTCTTATCAAATAGGTCCATGGGGATGGGTTGACCTTTGAAACATCATCTCCAATGGCTTACCTCAAATGCAAGAGCAGGAGTAAACATCTACAAGAGAAATGGAGTAAACATGAATGATATCATTGACTTTGCACAGTATAAAATCTCCAAATAGATTTGGAAAGTTGGTTACGTTGATACTTACAGCTTGCCATTAAGTACACAGATTAATGATCATTATCATATCATTTTCTAGAAACAAACAAAACAACTGTAGCATGACTGAGCCACTACTTCCCTCATATCTGTCCTGCTATTCTTTTAATGATTGTAACACAGAAAATCAGCTGTGTAATGCAGGAGAATAAAAAAGCTACAGACACAGGTAATCAATACATGAAGAGAACATGGGGTTCTTTGAAATAGTGAGAATAGTGTCACTCTGCCTTGGCCAAATATTGTGATTATAATATCAGGATCTCTTTTAGTCCCCATTCCATTATTATTGTTTGTAATGAAAATGTATTCAGGGTATTCAGTGCAGCTTGCCACAGGTTGGCAGTTTGCTGCCGTGGTAGGGAGTAGCAGGCTTGTTGGTCAGGCCGAGTCGATGGGGGAGGGATGTGAGTGTTATTCTTTTCATCAGTTTCATTTTATTTTATTTTATTCAGATTAGACATGACCACATATACATATGCTACTATATATATATACATATGCTACTATATATGTATGTGTATGTATGTATGTGTGTGTGTGTGTGTGTGTATATATATATATATATATATATATATATATATATATATGAGCCTTATTTTACATTCCATGTCATTAGCTCATGTATCTTCATTCAAACACATAAATCTTTTATTAACAATAAGCTCATTAGGCCAGAGTTGGATAACTTACTACTGCAGGATAAGATATTCCCATCTGATTGCCATTAGTCATTGAGGCAAATATGAAACACCGCTAATTAAAATGTCCTCTACATACTGTGCAGGCTATGTTTTATTTTCTGCTGTATTCAGGTTTTTTTGATGGTGTTAATACAGCAAGAGGAAGCGTAGGGTCTTTTACCAACCTCATGCACTAACAGAATGAATGATTCTTGCTGTAGTTCACTAACAGGCTTTCAGTGTTAGGCAGCATTAGGTATTTGTTTATTTAAACCACTGCACATCAGTGAGAAATGGGAGGCTGTAGTGCCATACTGCATCAAAACAACTTGAATTAATTTTGCTAAAAAATTAACTGTGGCAGTAAATATAACAGGACATGCCACCCAGGTGGTATTGTTCTCTTTCATGCCATTTTAAAGTACCAGGACTTTCTTCAATTCTATACTATATTATAAGTCTTTTGCTGTACTGGCAATATTTATTGCACTAACTTACTATATAAATTACATTTCAGCACATAGAGAAGTTTTTTGTGTTAAAAGTTAATTACACTGGGCACTGCTTGTAAGAAAAAAAAAATGCCAAGCTGTGGGTTCAGCATAAGAGATCAGATTGCATTTGCCACTGGTATTTCATAAAGAGAAGACACAATTCATTTGCTGATTACACTTTGACTATTATTTGGGCCATTAGTTTATAATGACGTACAAGTGCCTAATTGACATTTGTCCTTTGCTCTATAGAAAAGGTAATGTTTATTTCAGTATAGTGGAGTGGAAATTCAAACAGGAGAACTGTTTCAGCCTCTTTATGAGATGATTGTATTTTAAATTAAAATGCATTCTCACTAATTTTATGGCAGCCATCTTTTTCTTTAATATGCAAAATGCAGCCTAATAACAGGCCCATCCCAGGAGAGCTGTGACACTCGTGTTAGGAAACTAATGCATTGAATTGCTGATGATTCCTAATATGAAAAGCATGAGCAAACAACAACAGGTTATTATTTTGGGTGTTCTTAACAACAGGTGATTATTTTTGACTAAAGATTCTGTGCATTAGAGCCAGATGTTTAGTCTGTTTTGAGGAAATTACATTTTTAACAAACATTCTGGGAATTCAGAATATTATTAATATTATTGTAAAGATTAAATTATAATGCATTTCAAGGGTCAACTTTATATTATTTGGTTATTTTTTGAGTTGGGTGATATTTCTCTGAAAATATAAGGTCCCTATGACTATATAGTACAAAGAAAATTTTTATAAACTGACTATTTATTATGAAGAGGGTTACAAGAGGAACATTGAAAAGGGCTGATAAAAAGAGAAATTAAAGTGTTAAAGTTAAATATTTCAGTGTTCAAGGTTACGTTTATGGGCAGCTCTAAATTAAATAATATTTTAAAAACTAGGATGTGCTTTCATATGCCTGCTTCTTGTGTGTGTGTGTGTGTGTGTGTGTGTGTGTGTGTGTGTGTGTGTGTGTGTGTGTGTGTAAGAGAGAGAGAGAGAGAGAGAGAGAGAGAGTGTGTATCTCATTATTTAAGAAATCGCGGGAAAAGATTATCATTTTCACACTAGGGTGGCTGCTGATGTTAATAGTTTTATGGCCATGAAAGAACTAATTGCTTATGTTATTGCAGTGTTATGATGAATGATGTAAAAGATATCATCCTTGTACTGGATGAAGGATGAGCATTTATTGTTTAAAGAGGTCCATGTAATGAATATACCGTGGCAATGGTGACAAGATTCATTATAGTCATGCAGATGAAAGCCACTATATGATAACAAAACGTCCTTAAAAATATGGTCTATTCACTCTCCATGTCTTTCATGGACTAGCTTACTGACTTGAAGTTTGATTGGATGGACTCACTGTGATGTCTTAAGCCTAAATAAATATAATCATGATTAAAGAAAGTATGCATTTTTAAAAACCAACAACAAAGGACTTCAATTTGAAACCCTGAATATTGCAGTGTTCATCCTAATTTTGCAGTGACGATGACAAAGGAGTCACTTTTTCCAGATTCAGGATTTGCCCTAAATGGAGTACTTACTCTCAAGATGGTGGGTGACAAAACACTCAGAAAGAGAGCATGATCTAAAAACTCATCCTGAAGGTGCACATACTGATAGTTGTTCATCTACTCACTTATCATTTATATCTTGCCTGAATTACCATGTCAAACCATAAAAGATAAACTACAGGTTACAAAACTGAAGTCATTAGATCCACAAGATTACACAACAAAACCCTCAAAGACAAACAGGCAATATGTCATTAGAGATGTCACTGCTATCACCCCAGACATCCACAAAGCATAGTCAGGATTGAAACCCCTCTATCAGTTATGATCCTGCTCTGCCTGATGGAATTACACAAAACATACAAGTAGGCACTCGGTTAGAGTTACATTGTTCTCTCACACAGTCAACCAACTCCCTCTATTCAGTATAACAACATGTGTAAAAGGTTTTTATTTATACAACTTAACATTCAGTTGTTACAGCAGTTACAGTGTTAGTTTCCTAATTACACATCTAGCAGATTAGAAAAAATATAAGCATTAATTTGGAATTGTGTTTATGGCCGCTCAAAGAATTGAAGTACAATATTCTGTCTTCTTTGGTTTGCTCTTCACCAACTACATAGTGGAAGTCTGTTTAGCTGCTAAATGCGTTACTCTGTTCACCATCTAGTTGCTAATGTTGTCAGCTGAAGGTACCATACAATGCAAAACGATCCAAGGCTTTTTTTGCCCAGAATAGCGCTCTCCTGTTGGAAATGGAGTTAGTAAAAGTGTCAAAACTGAAACATTAAAGCTGTGGGTCATAGAAACCAAAACAATAAGCTGAAAGCAGCTATAAAGCCCCCTAGAGCTGAGGGGAATTCAGCTGGGTGATAATTTACACTGGACCCATTGTCAATATAAAAATATTTACTAATGCAACTTCAAATCTAGCCAGAGCTGGGAATGCACAAAAGCAGCTCCTGAAATTGCCAAAATATGCTTTGATAAATAAAGAATGGAGAGAGACCAGTTCAAATGCAAAAATGAAAATGTTTGGCCTTGGTCTATCACATCCTTCTGCGTGTGTGCCTGCAAAGAAAATAAATAAATAAGAGGCCAAACCTGTTTCCCTTGCATTCAAAGTCTAAGTAACAAAAAAGAGTGATCTTTAGGTTATCAATGATATTTCTTGGCATTTTTCATTTGTTTGAACTAACCCACTATTAGGACTGTGAGTTCATTTTGAATTTTATGTTTCTGTTACACATGTTTTTAGTGTCACTATATTTGACACCAAACCACATAAAACTTGATATTACCGCCTGCAATGAAGAAAGACTAGTTGCTCTTTATAGCTCATTTCAGCATGGCACTAACATTGCAAGGCATAGAGATTCAATTCCCAGTGAAACCATCCATGTTGAAATTGCATAAACTCACAGTACCTTATGTCATTTTGGATGAAAGCATCATCTAAATTGTACCATTGCCAACTAATTCATTATTCTAGCAAGTACAAAGAATTTTCCCTTCCAAGGTAATGTGGTATTACTTATTGCTTTCTCACCATTCTGAGCTCTAACAGAGGAGACGAGCAACAACAACAATGACTACAAATGTGTCCTTGCTCAAATAAATGGACGTATCCCAGTCAGAACCAGAATCTGTATTCAGCAGTTGAAATTCTAATCTCATTAAAACTATAAAGAAATTAATACAGATCTCATAAGTTTACCTAATGCCCATACATTGATTCAACTCCAAAGTACATTGAAGTTTAAAATTTACCTTTCCATTAAATCATTTAAAAGCTGTTGTATTACTTTGATCGGATGAAAGGATTACAGGATTTGCCACCAGACCTGTCAACTCTCCCCAGTCCAACCACAAGCTTGCACATTGAGTGACCTCCCCCCCACCACACACACACACACACACACACACACACAAATCCCTTTGATCGGTTAAAACAATTATTTAAATGCACTGTTCTATGGCCAGTAAGTTCCCAGAATCTGTCCCCTTGTTTCTCATTAGGGAAATAACATAGATGCATAGCTCCATATTTTATCCTGATAAAATGGAACGATGTTGTTTATTTCATTGCACATTGGCTAAACATAAATCACTCCTGGTAAAATAAATAAATAAAGTAGGGCAGACCTGGACTAAGACTGTACAGTATTTTATTTTTCATTTTGTGAATTATGTAATTCAAGCGATAACTCACATTGACAGTAAATAACTGTGATTGTCTGGCACTTTAATGTTATGATTTTAGCTGAGAGCATAGCTTCTAGGTCCTTGTAAAGATATAGTTAGAAATCCCTGAACCCAACATCACTCTGAAGGACAGACAGTCAACTTAAGCCAGTTGATTAAGCTGCTAATGAAAGATGACATGGTACTAAGAATGACTGTAGCCTACAGTAAGTGAAATTATGTCACACATATTTTCACATTTGAGTCATGATCATCAGCTCGCTTGGTTATGTGAATTAAGTGTTCACATTGTGCACGTGCTCAGTGTTTAGATGTGTCTTTGTGGATGTTTTTCCACATCAAATTTGATTCTTAATTACTAAAGTTTTAGGTTTCAGGTTAAGAAAATACTTTTTCTTCCCATAGCGATTAGTTTGATCTTACAGTGTCAAAAGGTTGTGTACAGCTACTGAAATGATCTCAAGGTTACTAATGTTTATTGCAGTAACTCAGCTGATGATGCGGATCCAGAAAGCTTAATATTGTAACAGGGTGTCTCCCTGTTGCAATATTAGGTGGTGATTAGAACCAGTGCCATCCGTGCTTTTTAGTCAGGGGTCGAATCACAGGCTGCTGCTTGATCATCGTGACTTTAACATGCAAAAACATGAATTTTTCTGATGGTTGTTGTATGCCATTGGCCCGGTTTATGTTTTTCATGACACTGGTTCCTTGACTAGATTACACAAATTTAATCAGTGGCAATGGTAGTGCCTAGCAAAATATCCTGCAAGTGGAATTTGAAATGTGATGCATTTGGCAACCCTTTGATTACATTAGAGGAGATGTTTTACATTAACAGTATTACTAACTAACTAACTAACATTAACACTACTTGGTTTACCAAGGAGAAGGAAACGGGTTCTAAAGTTCTGAATCTAGCAAGTTTACCCAGTTCCAACAAGATATTTTTGCCCAGGGCACATTACTACAGTCCTTATGTAAATGTTACTTTTGCTACTTTGCCTAGTCTGATTGAGCTGGTTAAAATGTCTTTCTTTCAGATGTTAAAGCAGCAGTTAATAATTTTGGCTATGCGGGGAGTAAACAACACTGCCATGTTATCAGAAGTTGATATGGAGAAAAAGTCACATATATTGCTCATTCAGTGGACACAGAGCAACATTAAACTTCATTTGTAGTCATATGTCTTTCAGACATCTCCCGTTTTAGCTCTGTTCTAGTCTCCACCATCTCCCCTTAGCAGCCTCTGTCTCTAGCGGCTAAATCAACTATGTTTGCCAGCTAGTCGCCAACTTTTTCTTCCTGAGATTTGATGATGAACACGTAGCATACGGTAGGTTTATCAGAATGGTTTAGATGAAAATAGCTGACTGCAGTGTGTAAATGAGGTTGATGAGATTGGGCCCAAAAATAGTACATTTCTGGGCCATAAAACCAAACAATGAGCTGAAAGAAAAGCTATAACAGAGGAAACTGCAGAGTTGTTGTGATAATTATCTGTTACTACGAGCGACTTCTTTCGCATTACACATTGTCCTTTGATGCATTGTTACTTAAATATTGATTAGTGCAGCTTCAATGTAACATTTTAGCTACAGTGATACCCATGACAGATTCTTTCTTTATCTCAATTAGAGAGAGGATCTCTTTCTCGATACACTAAATAAATACTTTGGGAATCCTAACTATTGCTGGACCCTTGTAAGTATTGCAGCAGCTGTGCAAAACAGAACTTGTTGCACTGCAACTGAAAACTATATATTTGTTTCTGTTTGAAGAGGGAAATCAATTCAAAGTGAAATTTCTGTTTGGTTTACATTGGCTGGCTTTATGCCTCAAGCTGGTACTGCACATTTTGTGCCAAGTTGTATCCCCAAGGACAATTCAACTTAACACTCTGAAAGCAACAACAGAGTGGAGGAGTGGGCAGGGTTATACTGGGTGCCTGAACAATCAAAGTGAAGGAAATCTGACTGAAAATTAGTTAATGGTGCAAGACTGTGAATTTAACAACTTAAATAGATAAATCAATGTAATTACAGTAGTATGACTTATCCTGTGGCTAATCTTAATATTATGTTTCCTGTGCTAATACTGGCACTGGTAAAATTAAGTATTTGTAGAGAATATATGATCAGGCATGGTATCAATACAATGTAAACACATGCTAAGTAAATTTAGCTCATATTTAGAATAAGTTGCATGTGTTTGGGAATGCAAAAGCAACATGTTTATGGTTTTTATGGATGGATCCATGTAAATGAAGCATAATTTCTGATGACCTGGTTTTAAGTGACTCAGTAGATTTCTCATGTTCACGTAAATGTTTTTTTTTTACCTACACAGGCAGATGAACTAGATTTGAATGAGCGCTCCCAGTCAGGCACGTCCGTCATTGTATAAACACAAACCACGTGACCTCACCGTATCTCTGAAAGTGTCATTCTGTCTAGAAGCCTCCTGCAGCTTCACTCAGACAAAAGCAGATTAATAGTATACTGCTGTCTCTGAATCCAAAGACAGATATTGGGATCAAAAGATTAGAGGGATTTTCCCGGAGGATTTTTGCCTTGTTTAAATACAACTGCTCCTGACTGTCAAAGGGTGTTTGTGAAATTCTTTGACACCAAACTCCTCCTTTAATGGGATTCGTCCCACAGCACAAATAAACACTCCCAGATATCCATGCCACATTCACACACATGTTCATATTAAACTGAGCTGTATGTTTTGTTATCGAAGCATGCTAAGCTGGCATATGGTGCTCAAAGTATCATGAGATGCATAATTCACTGATTGAATGCTGTTATCTCTTATCCACTGACACAAAGTCATGTCTTCACCTGGTAAAATTTTGGCTTCAAACAAATCTTACTTCTTTGAGATGACGTCTGTATTCATACCTTTTTTTGTGTGGAAGAACAACTCACTCACTCACTCACTTGCTAGATGTTTAATTTGCAATCTGAATGGTTTGATTCCCCTACAAAGATAAAGAATGAACCTGTTTCGAGGTTAAAATTTGCCTCTTTAAATTCCAGGCTGTGGATGGTGTTTTCACTTTGAACATAAGTTGCCTTTGATGCTTCTGGTTGGGTGTCATCCTTCATGAGAGTCGTCTGAAATACTAAAAAACAAGTCGAAAGTGCACTGCCATAATTTGAAAGCTGCCACGCTAATGATAGAGCGAAGACAAATCACTTTTCAGGGACATTTTTCATGACTTTGAAGCCCTTTGTGACTGCAATAGTACAAATAAACGTGACATGACTATAGTGTAGTGTAGGTTATATGTCACATTTTGAGGGCTTTTCTGCCTACAAATAAACAAGTGTAACCTCTTGAAATATTGTTATCTTTGACAGTGAATTGAATAATAAGATGATTCTACAGTAGCTAATGTTAACAGTACTTAGGGCTTTAGCTGTATTTAATGCTCACTGTGCTTTACTGGTGCTTTTCGCTGAAGAGACACTCTTCAGATAGGGATTTGTCATTCATCAACAGTGGGAGTCATGAGTTCAAAGTTCTTAAGCAATTGCTGAGCATATTTAGCTAGAAAAGGTGCTTGGTGAACATTGGTACACGTTGCTTCAACATGAATCTGTGATTTTTTTTACAATAAGTTACAGATAAGCTGAGCCTGTACTTATAAACTTGCATTCTACATTGATTTCTTAGTTCCCCTGCCAGGACTAGTACTCAAGTTTAACAGCTACTGCATTGCAAAAAAGATTTACTGCACATCTGTAATACTATCCTAGATATTTCCAATCCTGGGATTAAGGTTATTAGAACTACTGTATAAGCTGCTCTGATTATCCTGTTGGATAAATCCAACCCACAAGATGTATAAGAATGGTAAGGTCGGCAGCACATCTGCTCCCACAATCCTCACCCTCAGCCCACGTTTGGGCTGTCTCTTTGGAAATAACAGGATTGGACTGTATCGTCCACACACCATCTGTCCTGAATCACTAACACTCTTTGAATATATTTAATTGCTAAAATTAGATAATATGCTTTGTCTATATGTGACCATTGTTCCAAGAAAGAAAACATGAGCAGTTCTATTGATTATTTTGGCAGTAGTTTGACATTTTGGGAAATACTGTTCCATTTCTGGCAGAGAATGAGAGAAGGGAATGAGAAGATTGTTACCACTTTCATATTTGTGTGTTAAATATAAGGCTACACAGCCAGCAGCCAGTTAGCTTAGCTCAGCATAAATATTGGAAACAGGGAGAAACTAAGGTAACAACATCATACTTTTTTGTTTAATCCGTACAAAAAGGTGTAAAACCATGCTGGTAAATATATTATTAGCATTTAGACAAAGTCAGGTTAAATGTTTCCAAAACCCAGCTAACTATCCATTGGCTTTAGCATATATTTACTTGGCACACACAAGAGTGGTACAATCTCTTCATCTAACTAACATGTCAAACTTTAAAGTCTTTGATTGGTATCTTCAAGTAGCTGTCAAGAAGTAGAAAATACTAACTGAGGTCTATGATGATGTTTAAAGTCTTTGTGCATCAATTGTCATTCTGCAAGAATTGAACATTGTCCCAGTTTGATGACTCCAGTGTCAGCGGGGTGATCTTATAAAGAGGTGATATGAAGGGTGCATTGTTCTGAAAGCAGACTTGTGGCACCGATGACTGACTCAGATAGTGAGAGTAGAAATTGTGCAGTACAGCCACAGCTGTGGGAGCTATCAATTTCCATCGGAGTGGCGGTCACTCAGCCCAATTCCACTCCCTCCACTCTTTCTGTTGCTTGAGGAGGATAATGAGGGAGATGGCGAGCTGTGTAATGCCACTAACACTCCTCTGGTAGAGAGATGCATTAGGTTTAGGCCGTGGTACTAAGAGATGAGCCCTCACTTATACTCATTATTCTTGATTTGCTCCAAATTGTAATTTAACAACAAATCGATCCTCTGGTAGCTCTGACCTTTGGTGCAAGGCTTTTACATTTTCCCTTAAAGCGCCTTTGCAACAAGGCATTTTAGAGCAGCTTTCCTGCTACTATTTTTCAAATCTACAACTGTCTAATGAGCTGGCGATGGGTTCAGTGCTTTCTGTTCTTCTTTGTTATTGCATGTATGGTGATGTCATTAGTGTCCTGAGATTAATAACGTCCTATATGATTCTGTCAGAGGAGGCCATGCAGAGAATGCACTTTTATTTTGAATAAATTATTTTAAAGACGCTCTCCACCAGTGTTATGAGTTTACTTGTCAAAAGGAGTACTACTCAGTCTGAGAAAACAATTGTATAATGTCTACTTGGGCTCTGCTGGACATTTTCAAAGACATTATTGAGTTGCATTATGGGAATCGTAGGATCTCAAGGCTTAGTTATAGGCATTTGCAGGATCTCCAGGGTGTCCTAAAGATACAGAAGAAGACTCCAGTTGAAATGGCCTGCCAGTAATATAGTAGATATTGTGCAGGAGTCTGTCTTTATTAGAACTTACAAACTAAAGCTTCAGAACAGCAGTAAATGATGTGCTGCAACCTAGAAGCTTGCTATGTTCCCTCTTTTGTCAGGTTGCGGGCCGAGTTGTGCAGTCTACTGACGCCACATTTCATGGTATCACTTAAACATATTGCCATGTGCAGCTGTCAACCTGCAACATTCTCTGCAGCACCTTTTAAATGAATGTCCAAATATTCAGTGTAATGGAATGGGAGTTTCTGCTTTTCCACAATGAAACATAGTGGTAGCTGACCTAGTTTTTCAAAGCAATGCTGGAATGATAAACTGCTTCAGTTTGAGGCTATTTAAGATGGATTTGAACTGCTTTCATTAGGAAGTGTCAGTTACTTAATAATTCATAACATTGAACATTATTTAACATTTTACTTCATTTCATTTAATTACACTGATTATACATTTAACATATTATGCATATTATTTAAGTGACTGTCTCACCTCCTAACTGACCAGTGTACTAAATAAGAGAGAAAAAAAGTCAGCTATGCTCCCTGAATAATGATTGTATAGTATCTATTGTGGGTGCAGAACATGAACACACATACCATTTTTGGTGTCAAGCTTATTATTAAAAGTTTAAGGTAAAATTACTTTCACATTTTTGTTTTTTAAATACACAACTTTTTAGGAGAGATTGGGCAATTTGCTTAAGAGCTGCTACATTACACACACAATTAGACTCTCTTAGAACAGGCTGCAGAAATAATTTTTCAACTGAAAGCAATTATTGAAAGGCAGCTATGATTGCACATAGTCTTTGAGTAAAGAATGAAGGGGAAAATGAGTATAGATATTTTCCTGATGTTAACAAGCAGCAGCCTCAATACAAGTTTTGTGGGTTTTGTTGCCTGCATTGTGATGGCGTACAGATGAATCTTCACTCAACCTTGATCAAATATACATTGTTTGAAAGCACAAAGCTTCATGATTCTATCTGTGGAAACCATTTCAGGATTCAAATATCACTATGACAAAAGGAGAGCTTAGAAACAGAAAGAAAAAAAGAAAATAGGCAGGAACCAACACACATTTTTACATTTGTGCATCTTTAAATTTGGTTCAATATGATTTATATTCATTTTGACTTTTTGATAGAAGAGTTTTATTTCAGTAGAGACCAGCATTGTGGCTGTAATCAAAAGAGTTCACGGGCAGCAATCATTTAATTTTAATTGTGTTACCTTTAGGCTTGTTCACAAAAGGATAACATTTGTTAGATGTTAAAATAAATACCTCTTAAATTATAAATTGAAAACTGTGAATCCAGCTGAAACAAGGGAATAAGGGCAGAGAGGCAGAGAGGATTCCAATAAACCTAAAGCACTGCGATTGGGCAAAAGGTTGATTCAGACAGAAAGCATGTTCTAAAATTGTCAAATGAGAGGGAAAAATGAATTATATCTGTTGCAGGACATTGTGTCTAGTGAATGTGACACATGTTCCTTCATATGAAATGTAGCGTCACCCTGAACCCTCCCTGCTCTTACCATGTCTCTTCATTCAACTGCATTCAGACACACCACAGAGCAGACATAGATGTCTTAATGACATTTTGTCAAGCTGGCTGATGGCAGCCAGTGCGGTGCATAGTAGTGCATTGAGCGTCGCAAGTTTGGCTTTGTACGGACTGTCACTTTGGCGTTGTCACAGTTTTGAGCTCACAGTAGAATCACGTCTGCAGGAAATAAAATAGAAAAGAAAAATTGATTCGTAGATTTATTTACCATCTATGATTTGTCTCTGCAGTCACACACCAGATGTTTAATTTAGTGAGGCATCCGTGTGAATAGTAATGTAATTATTTTCCATGAGCCGTACACCATGTGCATGATCAACAGCACAAGACCATCAGAGATGCAGATCGTCTGATAGACAGTTGAGTGCATTTTGGTGTAGTGTTACCGGCACAATAGCAGTGGGATCACTTTGTCAGGGGGATTAAATGGATTTACGTCTCTGGATTAGGACATAACCAGCTGGGTACATTTGTGAAAGAAAGTGTGTGTGTGTGTGTGTGATACGGAGGTTGTTTTAATGCTTCCAGTCAGGTGACACTGCTGTTAGAGGAAAGCTTCTTTTCTTCAGAACACTACCAATTGAAACCTCATGTAGTGTGGCCACTGAAGACTGCAAAAGAATTACTTATACTACTACTGTACTGAACACAATTTGCATAAATGGTTGTTTTATAATCCTTCATCAGATCAAATACTCATAATTCCTCATGCATCATAGTTAAAAACTTTCCATTCATATTTATGTCTGTTTCTCCCTTGTTGGGATTTAAATTGTGTGTACGTCTCTCTTAGTGTGAAGAAAATGTGATAAGGATACTATATACTGCATGCCTCTCAAACTGCAATGCAATAAAACTATAAATGGATCATTGTTCATCTAAATGGTCTAAATTTGCCTCTGATCATCAGTAATTAGAGGAAGGGAATCTCTATAACACAGTATTAAATGCACAATAACCTTATATTCAATCTAAAGCAAACTATCATAACAGTGCTCTTAAATAGGCCACTCACTGAAGTGAAATGCAGCGGGATGGATTATTAGTCATTGTGACAAAAGCCAGTTTCGGTCATGGGGGTGTGGACATCAGCAAATGGTCTTGATTCTTTTACTTTTCTCTTCTCATGTGGTCACTTTGCAACTGTCAGCCTCATGCTTGCCTTGTCAGAATGCCAGCAGTGTGCTTTTCATCATCAAGCAAACTTTTTGTGAACAAAGTGCACTTTTTAGTTTCTTTCAAACTAGAATCTGATTGTTCTACTCTAAATGTTCTTAATGTTGGAAAGGAATATGTGAAAATCTATTTATATTTTACTTCAAAAATGATACCCCAAATATTCTCCATTCCTCAAGGCCTTGGATAAATGAGGCACTACTTTAATTGATAATAGTATTTTACATTATGTAGCAGCTACTACAAATTATATGCAAAGAAAATTTACACAAACCTACGAATTTGGTCCTGAAGGAGTGCACTGTTTTATTGCCTTGTAATTTGTTCACAAAATGATGATTTGGATTGGTTTTTGTGCATGGTGTCTGATTTGGAAGGGGAACCAGTGGTGATGGTAAGTTTTGGGTCAAACAATCGCTTGAATCTGGGCAAGAAACCATTTTAAAGAGGTAGGAGTTTATTTTGTAGTGGAAATTGGGCTCTTGTGCCCAACTGGCTGCATGGCTGCAGTAACTGGATTGATTACAGGACCATTTTTTGTTGTCCAAATATTGATTAGACATTGCATGCTATTGTCAGTGATGTCAGTTCATGATTGTTTTATTAAGTTAAAATAATGTTATATCATCTTTCTTTTTAATTTCATACCATTTTGTGTATTTCTGCTATTATGATTTATTTATTATTATTATCAGTCTCCAGGTAAATCAATGATGAATAGAACTGCTGACTGACTATTTTGTTCTTTTTACATGCAGTGGGGCCCTAACACACTCATTTCATTGGTTTTGCATGTTTCCAGTCACCACATTTTGTCAAAGCAATTTATTTTTTCCTCTATTAGCATGACATTTACCTCACCTGTTGGCTATTCGTCTACCAACATGTAATTCTTCCCTCTGCCTCCTGTATTAGAGTGACAGATTTTACATGACAGCTTTCTCACCTCCACAAACCTCCCTTTGATTGCCAGAGTTATTGTTAGGACAACTTTATTTGGGAGACAATCTCCTTTTGCATTGCCAATATGTTCTCACTGGTCATTTCTTTCAGTACTGTGACCAAATCACCTGTAGGGAGTTGCAGTCACAAGACCCCACAGCCCACTCTGAAGCCTTAGAGGCACTGCCATACCACAGCAAACTCTATGTATTTAGGTTTTCTTCTCTTGCAGTGCATTACATCACATGCGCTGTACAGCAGATTTATGAAACACTGCACACAGATTCCACTGAGTCTGTTGAATTTTAAAACAACTTTACTGAGACTAATGTATCAGGATGAACTGGCCTCAAACCTCAAGATATGTCTCTTACCCTCCTTTACCTCATATCAATACTGGTTCTTCCATCTTTTAGCAGTGATACTGCCAACAAAGTCTTGCTTGAAAGACTTTAATTCTTCAAAGTTATATGTAGTATTCAGAAGAGCTCATTCAGAGTCATTCAGTAAATCTGTCCTGTATTCCAGGTCAGTGTATGAGCAAAAAAGGTGGAAAACAAAATGAAGGCCTACACATAAATCAGCATTTCTCCTGCTGGAGTTACAATAGGTCACTTGCATGTGATGTTTAATGCCTTGCATGGTTACGACATGCAATGGCCAGTACTAGTCTGCATGCTGCTTAATGAATGTCTTCCTCTCTTTCTCTTTGCCTGTCCGTGCTTCCAGAAGACAACTATACTGAAGGTGGGTGTTGTAATCATTGTTTTCCATTCTTGCTAAATTTTTCATGACTACACATTGACATGCCTAAAGTTCACCAAGTAAATGTAAACAAATGTTTTATACTGGTATTGGTATTGATGTTATTGGAGTGGTAAGTCTGATAAATCAGGTTTTCATTGCTCCTTTTTTGTTTTGTTTCGTTTGGGTATTTAGTTTATTTAACAAAAAATGCTGTCACAGCCAAAAAAAATCAAAAATAAGCGTGGAAATCTACCTGCACCTTTAAAAAAAAAAAAAAAGATTCTGATTTCTTCACCTCACTGTGCTAATGCTTTGTCTCTATGATTCAACGATTTCTACATTGTGTTTTTCATGTAGTTTTGAAGAATAAGATTATTTAACTATAATGCACAGCAGCATTTTGAGTAGTCTTGGAGTATTGCTGGTTTTCCCAAACACCAACTGGTCAAATGTAAATACATTCATTCAGCTTTTTATCTCAGGTGTGATTCAGTGGGAAGTTTGATCATGAGCTGATGCTAAATGATACATTTTTTATTTGGTTGAATATGAAAAATGTCTTGATGGTGGGTGCATTGTCAAAAATGAGACTTTAACCACTTCTACACAGGTATTTTACATTTCACATGCTCTTTATTAGCGAGATCCTTTACTTTCCCTGTATTAGGATTTCATAAGGAGGGAGTGGATTATTGTTATCCTGTGGTTTGAACAGCAGGCTCATGATAATGCACACTTGTACTACAGTATATAGCAGAAAGAGAAGCTAGCTAATGGAAACCAGTGGAATTTATGATTTTTATGGCCCCTTCTTATACCAACTGCTTGCATTTGCTTGACAACTAGCTAGCAGGCAACTTAATAATAGCAATTTAAGCAATTCGTACATATTGCTCAACATGGCACGGTGACCAGACTATGTCTCATGATCCTCCCTTTTCCCGTATGACACAAGTACGACTCAAACAACACTTGACAATTGTTGAAGGCCAAAGTTAAACTGTCCACGGCTATAGTTGTGTATAGAGATTGCTCTTTCATTGGTAAGTGGTATGGTCTTGTGTACTTCTCATCTAAGGGAGAGAAAATAAAAGGTCAACCTGAATTTAGATTTCTGAATGATGACTAGTAAGTGGCCGATGATGCATTGCAACCTGCTTTGGTTGACTAAATGCTCATCATGCTAACCCTGTCTGTGCACCCTCCTCTTTCTCTCCGCCCCACTGTTCCCTATCCCAACCCTCCTCAAGTACCACAGACATCTGCTCTGTCAGAGATGCCTGCGTGTCGGTGTCACACAGCTTCCCATGATCCCTTGTTCTCTGCTGACTGTGCTCTTGTTTTCCTTTAAGGTCTGGCACACCTGATGATGGGCGACCAAGGTATGAGCTCTGTTCCTTCTTCCTGCCATTCCTCCATTGTCCCTCCTGCTCCCATTGTGCTCTGAAACCGGTGCTTCTAACTCTTGCGCGATGCTCAGGCTTGAAGCTGCTCAGATATGAGCTGTCATTTCACTTATTTTGAATGACCTACTTGATTTTCATTCTCCCAGTGACTCTTTTTTTTCCATATGACCTCTTTTTCAAGCTCATTTAGCTTTCTACTCCTCACTCTGCTGGGTGTCATTTCTCTCCATCTTTTTCTTTCTCTTTAATTATTCACATCTACTGTACTTTCTGATGTTTTATGATGATGCAGTTCAAATAAGGGGACATTTGCATTAACATTATTAGGATGTAATGCATAGTGGTGGAAAATAGCTCACTGAATTTTTAAGCCAATCCTTATCTGCCCTTGCTTCTGCAATGCATGTTGAGAAAAAACAGTCTGTCCTTTCAATCTTCATCCTTCCATTTGTGGCTACCGCATATCGTTACCATTCAGCAGAGCAGGGATGTGAACTATTGTTCTTCTCTTTCCGCTCTCCTTTGTTAGTCCCACATTTCCTCTCTTATATTTGTAGCCATCAAGCCTCTTTCTCCTGTCGTCTGTCCTTTTTCCAACTTGACCATGACACTTATTGGTGTCTCCTCTCCTTTTGTTCTCCCTTTTTGTCTGGAATCTGCTTTCTTCATGGAACATTTCATCAAAATCTCATAGGTAAAAGTAAAGGTACTACCCTTTTAATTATCTGAATTAATCAAACTATGACAGCAGCATTTTCTGGCATTATATACTCATGCTAAAAGTATATAAAGTCATTGGAATTTTTAAAAAATTGCTTTCTCAACTATTAATGAAAGCTTTTCAAGGTAGGTGCCGCTCTCGCTTTGCATTCATACACGTTAAAGCCGTGTCACCTATTTCTTTTCTGCTTGATGCATGGGAATCATAAATGAGACTCATGGGCACATGCACACAATAGTTGCTGTCCTAGTTCCAGTACACCACCACCCAGGGGTAACTACATTCTTTTTGTTCAAATAGTGGGTTTTGGGTTTGCGGGTGAGGCTTGATCATAGTGTTGTGGGCCTCCCATCCTGGTTGTGATCCTCACCTCTTCTCCCTGTGGGGTAAGTGGACTTCTGATCTTTGCCATTTGACTCTCCTCCTCAGGGCAGAGAGGGGAAACTTGGCTTGTAAGGTCCCTGCTGAACATTCAAGGTAAAACTTTGATTCTTTTAAGTTGGTTACTGAAGTAAAGCCAAATTAAGCAAATCATCATTAGCTTATTGAAGTGTGGGAAACTTGAACGTCAATGTGCGCTCTTTACTAATTGGAGAATGTTATGCAATAATACTGCATAACTTTAAATTTGAAAAGTTGCAATTAACACTATAATGTTCAAGTAGTCCACTTCCATTCTGAATAACTTTTTCCTTGATTTTGCTTGCTAGTGTTGTTGCTTTGACATTTACTATGTTATTTGTTCTAGCTTTACAAATTATTATAAGCAGTTTACATTTATATTTCATTACACCACATATTGTTTATGTTAAATGCTATGTCTTATCATATACTTGTGAAGCATCATCTGAACAGGTAAGTCTTCAAACATGGATGTACTGCACAGTGTGAGGCTTTACGTTATACTGTGTGAACCGGAATCATAGCTATTGTAATGTCAGATATGCTGTTTCTAGGAGCTGCACTGATATACATGAGCCACACACACACACACACACACACACACACACACACACAAATTAAACCATTCCCTATTATAAAATGTAGAGATTGATTTTTCCATCTTCTAAGGTAAGTGTCATTTCCATAGTCCTACTGGTTGCCTATGGTTCTGCAAATGGATACAGCACACAGGCTGGCTTTTCATTACACACATACATAACATACAGATAATAGAGTTCCCATTGATCTAATTATGTAAGAATTATAATGGAATTTAATATTCTGCAAACACAAATGCCAGCATTTTGTTGTCATGTTACATGTATACATGAGCAAAACTACTAAAATCGGGTGATACTGACTAATTTAACTAATTTATTCACTTGATTACTGCCCTTAGTGTTGACTAATAGTTTTACACTAGTCAATTAGTGGGCTATGACTCCCCTTTTTAGACTTCTAATACACACTTAATGTGTGTTTAATGTACACTATATGGCTGAAACTCACAGGTTTTTACTACATTATACCAAACACCTATAGCTTATATGGGACAGAAGGAAAACCACAGGGAGAGATTGAGAGAATGCTGATGAAGCACAAATCTAAACACACTGCTTCTAATTTAGGCCATTGTTAGTTGTCCCGTGTTACAGTGTGAATCCTCGTCAGTACAGTTATGTGCTGTGTGGTCATAAACAAATAGCCCCACTTGCGTATTTAATCTAGGAGTGAGGACAGTGCCAGCATTCATTCAGTATATGTCTGCTTTCAACTTGTAAGAATATGGTGTGTTGTGCTAGCCCCCCTGAGGACCTCCTGTGTCACGTTAACCACTTGTATGGTTTATCCTTCATGCTGGTCCCTTGAGGATGGGATAGATTCTCTGTGCTGCTTTCAGCTGCTGTACTGACACTGGACTGCATCCAGCTCTAGAGAGCAGGGCATACAGTAGGATAAGTCATAATACCACTGGCACACAAATCACAGGGTATTTAATTGCTGTCATCACAATACACTGCCATGTGCAGCTTAAGAAGAACTGCATGCTGTGCAGACAGGCTTACAGGTACAACTGGGCTATTTCTAAATTAGTGTACTTTCTAATGTAATTGCTTTCACTTTCTAAAGCTGGAAATTGTCCCTTTTCATTATACTGTGCACATTCCCGGGGATTTCTGTGAGGTGGGCAAGCGGATCCGTTCGATAGTTTGTTTGCACATGATGTCCTACATTTTACATGTCAAATTAAATGGATGTTTACAATGTTTTTTTTTTTTTTATTCTAGAGAATGCTGATACACCAGGTTCTTTTCAGAGGGTGCTACACACTCGTAAGGCTGATAGATGCATTCAAATAGTAACTTAAGTATCATTTGCAACAATCAGTTTCACACTGTTTGTTAGTATGCTTTTGTATTTTGTAGTTTTATGCTAGATTTGCATGAACTCACATAGAAAATAATTATCAAACTATTTTACGGTCATTGTAGGAGTTAAGGGTGTGAATATTAGTCATGTTTTCCCACATACAAATCCACTGTGGTTTGTGGGTTTTAACAGTGAAAATTCGTACAACAGAGGTGTATGTGTGTGTGTGTTTGTGTGAGTGTGTGTGTGTGTTTGTGATAAATCTATGTAGATCATGCTTGGGACAAAGCCACATGGGACAAAAATAATGTCATCATCACTGTTTGCACTACACAAAGTGGTATTTTGGAATTAGTGTAGAGCATACAGTATGAATAATTAAATCATATGCTTAAATCCATGCAGATAAATGACGATTTACATACAATTATGTCCATGACAAAACCAACGTCATAAGAACCCAAATGACTTAAGTTCTAATGCTAGAGTCTCATCCAACCCAGGACATGTTGATTTAACACTGAAGGCAAAGCATCTTGTAAGAGGATGTGAATTATGTTTGCATTCCTAATGGCATGGTTTAGTGCTTTAAGTTGGGATTCAGCACAGCTCAGTGAGTAGGAGTGTGTCTGGGTCAGTGGAAGATATTAAAAAAGCCTCACTCATAGAGTATGTGGGATTTTGAAGTACCACCCATTTACTTCAACACAAGCTCAGTGAGATGCGTCCAATATTATGCAAAGTTTGACCATGTGCATAACTGCAAAGGTCATAATGAACGAGCGTTTCAAGGGCTCCATCACTAGATGCTATAACACACACTTAAAAAAAATAGCAGCACTGACAGGCTGATACTTATGTATTTAGAATATTTTGAGTTGTATAAAAAAAAATAATTTGTAACCTTTCATTCGGCTGTTCAGCTTCTTACTGTGAACTTTGGTGTGTTTCCAAACTGCACCATGAAGTGCTTCCCTGGTTTCATTTTCTTCTGACAGCACAGCTGGCAGCAGTTGAAGTCATTTTCATCTTCTGGCATGTTTTGGCTTGCATATAAGTGACCTCGCAAGGGTTATGGACCAGAGCAACGAGCATCAGAGGAGTGTGTCAAAGCGGCAGGTGGAGAAAATGCAGCAGAGCAGCATACGTTGGTCCCACGTGGGCTTGGGCTTGGGGTTGGGGTGGGTTGCCCACGGGCTCTACATTTTCCTCTTTGCTTTACAGTTAGTTTGACGGGTTTGTGAGATGACAGCTAAAAATTTGCTGGTTGTCAACGTACGGCAACTTTTTTTTTTTACGTTCGTGCACAGGTGCATGTCAGTTAGAAATAACTATTATGACAAGTAATGGAGACGATTTGTCACAGTTATCTCATAACAGATATTCATAGTGTCATTTTTAGCTTAAAGGTGTGTGTGTGTGTCTGATAGCTAAACATTTGAATCACACTTTTTTTCTTTCTTTTTTTCTTTCTTGATGCTCTTTCTGCATTGAAATCTTACAGGTATTTGTCACCAATTTTAGCTTACTTAGAGGTACCTTATATTTTCAGATGACAGCTATAACTAAAGAGTAGCCTATCTGAATCACTTGGCACCTTAGCAATGAAAAATGCAACAAGTTATTTTAGATAATGTAGAATGGCATGTCAGAGTGCAACTTGTCAACAATTGTCTGCCTTTTTTATCTGACAGGTAACACGATACCATGTGGTGTGCGTTGAATCAACAACAGATGTTGCCTTTGTAGCGTCACATGAAACTTGGAAAACTGTCAGTGAAATCCTTTCAGCTCCATTAACTCCCCCAGGATTACAATTTCTCAGCTTTAACCCAAAATATTAGGCATGTCTGTGGTTATACTCATTTTTTTTTTAACTGATTGCTAACCCGTGAGGTAGATGTACTGTATGGTCACAATTTAAGTCGTCCTTTAGCGAGGGTGGCACTGAGTGCTCATCTCTGATGGTCTTGATTCATACTTCTCCTTGAGGGCATACTCAGAGATAATAATACCTTACAGTGAGTGGTCATCTGGACTGCCATTATGTAAAATGTCAGGGGAAGTGCTGTTTGAGAAGCTGACTCAGAATTTTCAGCAAATACTCGGTTGGGTTTATAGGTCTTGGCATATGGGTAACATCATCACCATCTGGTCTGAAAACCACAAATTTAAGAGCTCGACTGAATCTAATAATGCATACAAATTCAGTCGTGCTTTGTTTTCCCCAATCACAAAATGATGAAAATATAAGAAAAAATAGTTCAAAGTTAGTTTAGTATCACATCTCATGTCCTAAGAGACTGTCTATTTGATTTAGATTTACTGTTTTATTAAGATAAGCTGCTATGATCTTACAAACACATCCTTTGTACAGCCTGTCTCCTACCAGCTTACAGAAAGATGTGGATCTGCCTTTATAATTATGCATTTACCTTGTAATTTCTGTCATTTTCAAGCAGCTATTCAGGAGAAATTCACCAAGACATTATAAATATGAAGGTGAGGGAAAATGTTTAGCATGGCATTATCTTGCGAGTGTCACAGCTTTGCTCAGTCCCAGGTTTTAAGTCTCAGCAACTATTTTTTTTTCATGTCTTTGCTTAAGATTTTTGCTGAGAAGTCCTCAAGAAGTGTTTTAGCTTACCTTTATTTTTGCAAGCTTAAGCAAATATTCCTGTTGACTGACTCTAAATTTCAAAGCGCATCCCTTAGCACAACAGTCATTGTAAAAGGAATCAGGATCATCCCTGAGATCTATATAAATCCCTATTAAAAATAAACATATTTAACAAATACTGATTTACAGTTTTATCTGCACTAACACCCTCATTGTTGCATGGTTGCTCTATCTGCAAAAACAATAAAGTGGCTGCATGTGTGTGATTTCAGTCAAGAGAATGCCATTATTATGTCAGAACTAATTTCACACATGTAATTAATCATGTTGTCAAATAACAGTAGTGTAAAAAAAAAGATGATTAATGCCAGTTTGAGGGGGGAATTGTGATTAATAACTTGTCATAATTATTTTAGGAAGATATGACAGGATATGATCATTTAGTCATAAAGTCAGGTGATGGTCGAATAGTAGTCTTTGATTAGTGATCAACACATCAGCATTTCAACAGCAGCATTTAAGAGAAATTGATATATTGTTGTCGTCTGGGAAGACATTTACCCCGCTATTGTATTCTTTTGGCTCTTAAAACAAAGCACTGTCAAAGTAAATTTTTTGTAACACTTTACTTGAAGGTATCATCATAATAGTGACATGATACTGTCATAACTGTAACATGACACAGTCATGAACGTGTCGTAACCATTATGTCAATGTCATAAACGTTTATGACTACTGTCATTAAGTGTCATTCGGTTTTACTGTTGTCATGACAAAGAAATTTGTCAACTTGTCATTACAAAACCCGAATGATACTTAATGACAGCAGTCATAAACGTTTATGACATTGACATAATGTTTATGACACGTTCATGACTGTGTCATGTTACAGTTATGACAGTATCATGTCACTATTATGACAATACCTTCAAGTAAAGTGTTACCAATTTTTCTACACAGATTCCTTTTTTTTAATAATCTTTGGAGGCCTTAAGGGATTAAAAGTACCCATTATTAGACTGCTGATAAAAGTAATACTATAAAAGTCAGAAGAAGAGTAAAACTGTGTTGAATTAATATGTTTTAGTTTCAGTACTTTCTTGTTAGTCATTTTGTGACCCCTTTAGATAAAGGGGCTTGATGACCAGGTTGGGAATGGACCAACACCAACTGCTATGCTTATCTAATTAGTACCATGTTTTAGAATGTCCATACAGACAGGCAGGTCTGATACATGAAAATAAATGTTTGCTCAAAACAAATAAACCTAATTTTCTTCAAAAAGAAAACACTCTTATTTAACTTCAGGCAACGGTCTGAGAGCCTTTCTTTTTTCCTTCATCACTGTGTGTTTATAGTCTATTGTCCATAGGTTTTGGTGTGGAGATCTGAAATGGAAAGTGAAAACTGGTCAAGTCTCAGCTCACCACCTGCTTTGTCTGTAAGGCTGACACACATAAAAGCTCAGAATCAAATCAGAGTACAGTAATTTCCCCATCAATCCCAACATCTTTAGAGGTTAAACTAGTAGGCGCACCACATTATCAAACCTGTCAATACAAACCAAGCAACCAAAGCCACTTGGCCTCCCTAGAAAGAGTGAAGCCGATAGCTGTTGAAACATGACTTTTATGTCATCAAACTTCCCCTTAAATCACTGAATATGACTATAACTGATGATGAAAAGATTACAGCAAAGTTTAAAATAGTGCTTTGGTGAGTGTTTGAGATATGTACTTTGGAAATCATTCTACTACTGCTACTGTAATTTCTTAAAACTGTTCTCAATTCCATATTGACTTTGTTTCTTCTGCTTGGTGGATTCAACAACACAAGTTGCTAAACAAACATTATTATATTACATTATTACTTGTATACTAATTTACCTCTTCCATGCCTGCACAGAGAGCTTACCTGTTCCATACACCACCCCAAGGCCTTCAGTGTTTGTTACAAAAAAAGGTAATTGTACTTGATGGGTCACAGAGGCAGTTTTCACTGCAGCAGAGATGGGAAAACAGACTCCTTTGCAGTGCAGAGAAAAAAGGCCTGTAATTGCCTGGAGTGAGATTTGTGTATCTTGACATGGCAGATTGGCAAGACTGCACTAAAGCTCCACAGATTAGTACATTACCACAGATTCTGCTCCTGAGGGGGAGGCAGGAAGACACACAGAGAGAGTGAAGGGCTTAAAGCAGACAGAGAGAGGCATTTAAAGAATGAGCACAAGGAAATGGGCAGAGAAAGGGAGAGAGGTACTACGTGGAAAGAAGAAGTGTGATAAAGTGGGATTATAAAACAGAGGCATGTGATTACAATAGACTATAAACACACAGTGATGAAGGAAAAAAGAAAGGCTCTCAGACCGTTGCTTGAAGTTAAACAAGAGTGTTTTCTTTTTGAAGAAAGGTTTATTTGTTTTGAGCAAACATTTATTTTCATGTATCAGACCTGCCTGTCTGGCTTTCTGATAGACATATTTTTCCTCTTTGTGCCAGTCTCAGCTTCATCGGCAGCATCCTCAATCAGATAAGAAGTAGCATGCCTTCACATCTCTGAACTGTCATAACAGACAGTTTTTCTCAGGTTTGAGGCAGGTTTCAACAGCGTTCCTGTCTTCTCGTGTAGATCATCACTGATAACAAAATCCAACAGCAGACTTTGGATTAATAGTTATCAATGCCTTTCCCAAAGAATATTTATTATAAAAGGTGACAAGCATATATTTTTTTTCCCAACCAAAAGAAAGGGCGAAGGAGAATGTAGAATAAAAAGGTTGGATCAATATGAACAAGGCTCATCTGGCTCCCCAGGTAGAATGGAAAGGGATCTGCTCCAGATCAATATTACTGGTCGATGCCAGTGAGAGACTGCAGTGATGAAAAACTCTATTTCTTGGCTCGCAGAAGGGAGTGGATGAATCTTAGCAGAAAATAGATAAAAGGGAGATACCTATACTTCAGCTGTAGACTGTGAAATGCAGCCTTTGCATGTCGGTTTGTTTAGTTATAGTTCAGCTTTTAGATCATGGATTATGGCCATTTTACTGGCCTGTGCTGATAGAACGCTGCCAGGTCTTGCTATGATGTACTGTATAGGGCATAAAATCAAATTTTCCTTTCATAAATAAAAACGTACATAATGCATGCGTATAGCTGCTTTGTGTAGGTGATTTATGAGAGCAAGCCGGTGGCTTAGCTAGCTTCAAAAGAGATTGTTATTTCTCCTACCTTTAATGGTTCATTCATCTTCTCCCATTATACTGTAAGTCTGCAGCGTGTTACTTTCCAGACATGTTAAAGAAACGTGACTAATTCATATGGAATCCCTCACACTCCCAATACATATTCATGTGTCCTTCACATCACCGTTTTCCAGTCTTTTCATTGTGGCATTATAGCGTATACTGCTGAATATGAAGAGAAAAGAGTGCCAATACAGCAGTAACAAATGTGTTTGTATGTTGTTGTTTTTTTCGTGAAACCCAAGTTAGAGCAAATTACAGGTGAATAGCTCATTCATTTGTGATTTTCAAGTCAGAAAAGAGCACATACATATACAACATATATTTGAGATTTCTGGATGCATTGTAATCAAATCCAATCCTGTCAGCTAATTCATGCACATGAATAAAAAATAGAACCTTTAGTCATTAATATGCACAGGAATTGTTTTAAAATGTAAACGCTATTAGATTATGAACACAAAGTTGGAGGTATATAAAATACCTGATATTTGTTTTGGTCGGATGGACGGTAAGTTACTTAGAAATTGTTACATAGATTTGTAAAACAAAAGTTTCATCATAAACCATGCTTTGTCTCATATTGGCATATATATATATATATATATATATATATATATATATAGATATAGATATAGATATAGATATATACATATATCTATCTATCTCTATATATATATCTCCATATGAAAATATACAGTAATAAAAGAAAAAATCAATCTTTATTCATTTTAGTGGTTCACTGTAAAAAAATAAATAAAATAAATCCAATGAATTAAACTACAATTAGGACTTGAGAGTGCTGGCACTATTGATACAAAATTCTGTGAATATTTTTATCTGAACGACCAAACCCAAAAGTGGATGCCTTTTTAATGATGCATAGCAAGGAAATGGCAAGGCTCCCTGTGGGAAATTGAATAGTCCATTTCCAATCGAGTGTGCCCTGGAAAATCCATGGGGGTCAGTGGCAATTTGTCTCAGGAGGTCTGCACTGAGAGTCATTACGCTCAAGACCAACATGTCCCCAGGGACAGAACCATTCTTTACTCCCTTTTGATATATATAAAATATTCCCCTTCTCTCCTTGTGCTTCCTCTTATAAATAGGTATGTAAGATTTTTTCCCCACCATTCAGAAGAGTTACAGACAAATTTCAAGTTGTACAACAGCATAATAACCAGCACAATACAACACTTTACTCTATCATAGTGAAGCAGCATCTCATTAACCTCTATTTTTGAGTAGCTGATGTTTGTTTAACAAATTACTCATGTCCCTTGTTTAATTATAAGCAAAGTGCTATATCTACGCCACTTGGGAGACAAATTTTGTTGTTGCTCCAGTTAAAGGTTTCATGAATTTTAATGGACAAATGGTGCTGCTATCAATTTTTATAGTTTACACATGTTTTAGCAGGGTAAAAGTGACTTTTGAGCATAGATATACAAACCTCAGATCATTTTCTGAGTTGCTACCAGATGACTTCATATGGCTCATTTTCATTTTCATCATTTCATCATACTTGCTTGTTAACCACATGTTGTTTTCTTGACAGTGGTTTACTCTGACAAGGCAAGCATTTACCAAGGTTGGTCAGGGGCAGTCTTGGCTGAAGATTTTGTTGATGAACAATGCTCATTCAAAAAATGTAAACAGTCATGACTGAGAATGAAAGTGAGCTGGATGAGGTTAGACAAGACTTGCCTTGATGTCAGCTTTGTTTAATAGATTGTAAGGCAATATTTGAAATTATAATAATACATTTGTTGCTGTGTTTTAGACTGAAAGTACTAGTGAAATGTTCTCTGAGATATGTAAATATTATTTAACCCCCTTATTATGTCAGTGCTTTCTCTATAAATACTTCTACTGTACTGTAAAATGTAATTATTAATAGGACCAGTACATAGGATTTAGACGCATCTTGCAGTGTAGCTGCTGACTGCATTCTGCTTTACTTATTCCTTTTTGGTGTGAAGGAGAAACTAAGGTCCAATATATAGCCAGTGTTTAGATTGTCTGTTCTGGGCTACTGTAAAAACACAGCAGTTCAACATGGCAGACTCTGTGAAAGAGGAGCTGTGGTGTCTATAAATATGGAGGGTTCTTTCTAAGGTAACAAAACATAAAGATTCTTATTTTCAAGTGATTATACACTAATATTAAATACCGAACCTTTAATTTACAGTAACTAGTGACATGTCTGTCAGGACAATTTTTAGTTGGTCATTTATCTCATCAAACCAAAGAAAAAAACACCAAGACCACATAATGCAGCCATGGTTTGCCTGGTTTACAATTAGTGATCTCATTTCTATCTCCATTCAAGCTCTGTGTCATGCAGCACTTACTGAAATGGCAGCAATGGAGCTTAGAATGAGACATGTGGTTTTCATTTAAAACCATCCTGCTTTATTAGTGTGCCTATTTCTGCTGCTCATCTCAAGAAGTGTTTTTCACTTTCAATGCAGCAAATTCATCCTCCTCTGTGTTATTCATTTGCACTCCCCTCTCATTTCCTGCCTTGGCTTTTTCTCTCCGCTCCTCAGATTCAAATCACCTGTGCGTTGCCCACACATCCTTAGAGAGAGAAAACGAGCCGATGAAAGACAGTGGGAGATTACATGACCCCATTTGATCCATAGCTGCTGTATCAATGAGTTTCTAGTTATCAGTGCATTCTTGTTTTGGCTTGTGGATGAGATCTACCGCAGAGAAACATCAAAAAGACAGCACTATTCCTGTTTTTCATTTCGTTGTTGTTAGAGGAAGTTCAGAAGAGCACCTTGGAAAACTGGTTTAATTCAGTCTGCAACGTCGTATCTAGGCTCAAAATACCAAAGAAGGCTTGTTTTCAGGAGTATATTTTTAATAGTTGACATGTCCAGACTACTTGTTATGGTGAATAACACAGAGCACATAAACATTGTACTACGAGGACATCTGTGAAGTTTAGGGCATTGACAAGTTTTTCATTGGAAGCCTTTTTAAAGGCCTTTCAGAGGTCTCCTTATTGCTGCCAAAGAAAGTAAAACATCCTTAAAGTCTTAACTCTACTACTGTATGTTAACATCACAACACTAATTTCTTTCTCCGGCTTATTTATTAAAACAATGTTTTAATTAAAAGCCATTGGAATAAATATCTTCATAAGCTTTGTCTCGCTGTTCACACATCAACATATACAGTCACGACTGAGAATTCTAGTGGAGCATACTCAGTGTGTTTACATTAGGAACCAAAGCTAGAGCCAGGCTGTTGATTTTTCAGGATGATCGGGTTTGAATAAATAGATTTGTTGTTGATTTTCTGACATATATTTGTGAATGATGCATTTGCTCCGAGCTGTGATGTGATAAAAATGATTATATCCATGAAACCAGGGAATCAGACGAATCTACAACCTCATGTTTCATTTGCTCTGGCAAATACGTCTAGCCATCCCTCCATAAAAATAGCATTTCACCAGTCATGTCAATCACAGCTGTTTATTAAAGGTAGGGCAATGTTTACACATTGACAGAGGAAGATCACTGATCCAGTTTTGAAAAGTAACAGCTTTTGCTGCTCTGATTGGTTGTTTCATCCTGTCTAACGGACAGCATTTTGGTCTGCCCCTTTTGTTAACATGTCTTGGAAATCTAAACTAAACTGAGAAGTTCCAGACTAGTTATGTGTATTACGGTATCAATATCTTCATGAGATAAAACGGGAATATCATCCACATCTCCTCCCTCAAGTAGCATTAACACCTCTCATGAATTATAGATGAAACTAATTGTTTCATTTGTGGTTATTCCCTATGGTGTTACTTTTTTAGTAGTCATTTATCTTCTTGATCTCCATCACTGTAATAAGTATGTTCTGTACAAGCCTCAATAAAATCTCACACTACAATGGTGCTGCTTGAGGGATGATAATTTTACAAAGGAGTGACTATTGTATGTCATGCAGTAATTCCTGTTGTCTCTGTACATTGCAACAAAAGACAATATAATATCAAGCATGTGAGAGATGGAAATGAATTATTCAGACTTCACTGAGATGCTGGATCAGTCACTGTCAGTATGTACAAAAAAAAAAAAAAAGGTGCAGTCTGATGTCAGTACTTTGATATAAAAGTCTACTGTATATCACTGATACTAAAAGTTATTTCACACCTAAAGCCAGTGCTCCTGGATCTGTCTTAGAATCATACACAATCTGCTTTTGACCAGGTTGATATCTGTATTTACAAACATTTTCTCCATTATAATTTTAAAACAATTGTAATAATAAAAATATAAATAAATTTATATTTATTTATTTATATAAATAAATAAATAAATATATATATATATATATATATATATATATATATATATATATATATATATATATATATATATATATATATATATATATATTGAGATTTTTGTGGAAGAGTGCATTTTCTCTTTTTAAAAACCCGAAGCTACCTTTAAAAAAAACTGAAGAGTTCATACTTATTAGTACCTGATAAACCCAGTGGTGCCTGTGGGGAATGACATAATGAACTGTAAATATATTGCTTTCAGATGGCCCTGCTGAGGCTGTAATTCACTGTCCCTGAGCTCAGGTAAAGGTCACCTGGGAGCTGTCAAAATGTCCATGTTCCCATGAACGTGCTACCACAGCAAGGCTCCCAAGAATTCAAGTGGCTGTGTGACTCAAGACAACCTGGATCATTAATTTTCATTTTTGTTCACAGTCAGCCGTTATTTATCCTTGGGCTTTATAATCTGGATCTTGTGGGACTGGGCCAGATTTCCATATGAGGCAGTGGGTACATAATTTGACAAAATACCTACACAGTTAGCTTTTAGACTCTGACAAGTAAAACAGCATTTGTGGATTTCATCAGCCTCTACTGAGATTAGTCAGAAATAAGCAAGCTAATGTCATTTTTCCAGGCAACAGTTGAATCTCAGCTGGACTGACGGTGTGTGACATAGACCTAATTTGATTGTATGCACTGATGCAACAAATAATTAAAGGAGTATAGGAGAAATAAAATTTGTTTTATTATGGGAGAAATCATTATCCCATAGGATGCTAATGGAAAAGGCTTTTTGGCATTGTTGCGAAATATATAGTGCTTGGCAAAAGCTGCAGCTAGTGTATACTGGTTTCACTGAAGAATTACAACAATGCTAGCAGGCATTCTTTTGATTAAAGCTACAGTATATATAAATAATAAATCTTACCAGGCAGCATCACAAAGTGGGGGTATGTCAGAAAAGCATCATATTCACTGTAATTGAGATCATACGTAATTTTCCTACTTGCTAAAATTAAATTCTGGCATTGAGAATGGTCAGTTCACCCCACAGGAAATTAAAAATCAAAGCTTACTACAAAGTTATCTCTTAAACAACAGAGAGGGAGTGCTCTGTTCAGAAAATCTCTTTCTTTCATATCCTGGGTCTGCCCCTCTGTTATCTGGAAGTTATACTTTAAAATTTGTACCTAAGCAGTAACATTAAAGTTGGGGTCTTAATATTAAGAGTACAGTAAGCACACATTAAGACATTTAAATAATGTAATTTTAAGGAAAGATACATAAAGAAACATAGCATATTATAGCTAGTAGTACACCGGCATTGGATATGGACATACTGTTGATATACTATAGTGTTTCAAACATTTGATCAATAAATTATTAACGGTAAAGTCAGAATCAAGCACAGAGGGAGATGATGTTCTTTTAGTTATGAATACTGTATGCTGCTCTAGTTTTCTGCTGCTGCAGAATCATGACATTAAACAATTCAAGGGCAATACTACCAGACTACCAACGCATTGCACAGTAGTTAGAGATTAATACTGCTCTGCTTTTTTTCTGATTCATTAAATGAAAATGCCTCTTTGAAAAGGCTTTAGAATGATATCATAATCAGGCCAGGCAGCCGTGTGCAACTATTTTTAATCCTACATGTTTAATCAAGTTAAGTTAATATTTAGTTTGCATGTGACTGATTCATTACGTGACCATGTACCCCATGTGATATGATGATTGTTTTTACTCTTAATAATGTGTTAAATTTTGATCAATTGTCTACAGTACAACACTGATGCTAAAGTGCATGTCATTTCAGCTCATTTTCAGTATGTTAACTTAAAAACTGTCTTTTAATACTTACACTGAATCATGAAAATGCTTTCACCTAAATGTCAGAACAATATGCATATATAGAGAGGATTTAGCAACATTGGCTCAGCAGTAATTGTGTGTTTACCTAGAGGTTTTATAAATAGCCTGACATGCTGAGCATGTAATCTGCAGATCTCTGTGGTTTACATCATATGCAAACATATTGTAAAATTTCAATTCTATGGTTGATTAGAAAGTTCAGAAACTGGTGTTTATTGTTCATCACATTGTGATATAGGTGATGAATGCATCTTCATTGTTATAAAATGTTTAAAATCTTGATTGGATGGCAAACGTCATTAGATTTTCAAAAAAAATATTTGTACGAGCCTGTCAGTGTAGTTCCAACGAAACATTATATAAACCATTTAACAGAGCTGGAGCTGCATTTGCTTTGTAATTTAGAGGCTGTGTCAGTGACTAAAATAGGGCTGCAGATAAGAGCTGAGGATGCCTTGCACATCATTAAGTGTGAAATATAACAACACGCCCCTGAGCTGCCTACTGTTCCCCTGGAGAGACGACAGCTAGATAGGGCTCTGCACAATTATGGCTGGGAGAGCCACAGACCTACCTTCCTCACATTGCTTCATTTTAAAGCTGTTCTGATGGAGAGTATTGCAGTACAACACTACATGAAGTACCTGATAACAACGGTACAAGATCCTTTGAATTCTGTTTGTTCTCTGGTCCAGTAAAGCTGTGATAAAAGTGATCCAATTCTGATTGGATTTTTTCATCCTTTTAAAGTTCTCGTTGTACATGTATACCGATGCATATGCCTAGAGTGTACCTAGAGGCAGATTATCAGTGAAATGATTTCACACCAGTCCAAGCACTCCCTGGAAAGCGAGAAAGAAAACATTACATTATCCATTAAGATACTGCTCTGGAAAAATGAAAATTGTAGTATACTGTCTTTAAAAGGCAGGATGTTGTGTTCCTCTCCCTCGTCTTCAATTTTTATTCCCTAATTTGTAAGAAAAGCCCAAACTATTTTGTTCTGTACAACTGCATGCTTATTTTAGTGGTACAGTTCAGTTTGGCTGGAAATGTTGGCGAGGCAGAGTCATTGTCATTCCATCAGCTTTTAAATATAATCAAATACCACTTCAGTGAGTCATTTCATTACACGTTTGGAACAGCAGAATAATTAGCAGCAATATAACACAACAGCAACTGCAACAGATCCAATCAAACTCCAACTTTAATTTATTATACATTAGGGGCAGCTCCATTGCTTTCTCTCATGATACATATAACCCATCTACACATGTGATTTTACCCACAGAATCACTGCTACTGTATGCAGCTTCACAGGGAATAGGCAATGAATCATATACATTACAGGGGAAAAAAATGAATACTATGTTGACATTGGTATTTTCCAATCTTCCCAATATCCCTCCCACTGCAATACCCTGGGGATCCAGAGATGAGTAAAAGAAAAAAAACTCTTAACATTGTGGTTTTTTAGACTGCTGACAAGCTGTTCTCTGGCTATTAAATCCATTTCTCACTGTCAGTGGAGCTGGAACAGCTTAGATTTGAATGAGGAGATGCTGGTGCTCCTGCTGCTCTGGGACCTATATATACACTGAGGGCGATGGAGTCCACACTGTGCATTGTGTCACAACTAATACAGTAGGATTGTTGAGGAACTGAGGCTCTTTAGAACTGTAATAAGAGATGTATTGACATTGAGTATTATTAACATTTTACTGTGGGTTTAGGTTCAAGTTTAAATGTAAATAGTTGACAGAAAAGACATTCAGGCACACCCAGCCACATTTTTCTGACAGGCTATTAAATGATCTAACAAGTCCTTTTGAAGGCCAATAGGCATTGTCAATCCAACTCCAAAGAGTGTTTTCTGATCTGCCACCCATACAGTTAAGGTTTGTTTAAGTTTATCGTCCCGAGGCACACAAAAAGGTTTTCCTCAGGTCCTGAGGAAGACTATTTACCTTTCTGAGGACCTGAGGGTCAAAAAATTATATATATTTATAGAATTATACTTGTATATGCTTTTTTAAGTTTAGTGAAGGTAAATACAAACCTTTCCTTCACTTCTAAAGCTTTTTTCATAAACAACTCACGAATGAGGTACAGTCCAAGCCACAGCAGAGTTGAGAATAAGTCCCACGATTCTCAGTTCCATTTCCACCTTCCACACAAGTGCCATACGATTGCAGGCACATTAAGTAACATACAAATGCAGAAAAAATGCCTTTACTTTCATAGAGAGAGAGAGAGATGGAGGGAAAAAGGCACATTAGTTTGATAGGTACTCTTAGAAGAGGTCATTTTTCAAGTGATTTTTGCTGCCACTTTTTGGACCATTTGCAGAAGTTATACTGTGCATAGGGGTGTTGACAGATTCAACACATTCTGTGAAAGTTACTTGTCATCAATCACAATGCCTTGATTTCTTGCAGAACAACTAAAACTACCTGGTTAAGATAACAATTACTATATAATCTTTATGGGTACAGGAAACCATTGTTGACTGTTGGTAGGAGGCATGATACAAACTGTCTTCTGTAGTGACAAACAAACTTAGATCCTTTGTACATCCAGCCACCATTTACTGAGAAACCACCTTAAACAAATCCCAATCTCAACTCACTTTCAGAAACTTTATTCTTAAACTCACAGTGAAGAGTAATTTGACAAAACCAAGGTCTACTTGGTTGACTCAATGTTCACTTACTTGATTTTTACAGAGCTTTTAATTATATGTCTAAATGTCTAAATTATATGCCTTATCTGTCTAAAGAGCATATGTTCATATGAACTTATTGAAATACTATTATTATTTGCACAATCACAAAAGGTTGTTCGGAAAACGTAAACATGAACTCTTTGAACAAGTGAACAATGCTGTCATTTTTCTATTAAGGACAGTCTAGACTAGTTGTGTAATGTTACATATGACGTACCATCCTTTTAACTTGCATGGTAAGGCACACAAGCCTAGAGCAAACAAATAGCCTACATCCATACAAGTCTAGCATGCAAACATAATTATATTAACACATAAACCCCACACAAATCCCTCGGCTGGCGATTGATAAGAGGAAAATGGAGCTGACAAAGGATTTCTGGTATCGGAATGATTGTTATGAACTTTATGTTGAGTCTTATTTGAGAAACAAATGGCCCTGTCATCAAGAACACACCATCTATAATTCTTTGTCCGTTTTTTCCATAAACAGTTATTCCGCCTATGCCGGCCTTGGTGCCAGAAGATAAATAAGGGGAATTAATTTGTGTCAGGATGACAGGAAAGCATTGCTCTGTTTGGCAGGAAAAACAGAGCAGAGAGTGTTATTAATGACTAGACGTGTGGACTGCAAGGACCACAGTCGCTCAGAAGGAGGTCAGGAGAGAGGGAGGCGAGCCAGGGGGACAGGGAGGACGGGAAGAGGGTGCTAAAGCAAGAATAAAGGGAATATTGAGTAAAGTGGCAGATCAACGGAGGAAACTAGTCTTTAGGATGTTAGAACACCCACCACCAGCACTCCTTGCTTGCCCTAGTTTTTAGCGTCACCAACCAGGCTCCAAAGTGTGTTGGTGTAATATAAATAATGGGCACCTCACTGCAGAGAGCTATGTGTTTTGTGGTGGCTGCACTCAGGTCTGTGGAGTTTTGACCCGACCACCTAAAGAGACAACACAACTGCTTTCACTTCCTACTCCTGTCGCCTCAGACTGACCATGATTTTAGACCAGTTGTCTACACCACAGACTTGGCGTATGTGTGTGTGAGTGTGAGTGTCTATGAAATGTATTTTTCTATGTTCAGTATCAGTATCATCAATATCAATTGTCATGTGGTTTGAAACACTAATTGGCAATTAGATTTCATCACTGATCAGTTCAATTCATCATTGATCTCTGAATGAATGAACAATCCAGGACTTTGATTTTTTTTTTTTTTTTTTTTTTTTTTTTGACGAGGCCCTAGAAAGCATATTTTCTCAATCAATGTATTATTACTATGAATGATGGAACACTATTTTTAGCCAAAGTTAGAATAATTAATTAATTTTGGCATGTTTTATGATGTTTTGTCTGATAATATCTCATGTTTCATCTGTTTTGAAGAGGGTTTCATCAAAATGGTTATTGTCGGTTGTTACTGTTGACACTAGTTGTCATATATTTATTAATATGGTGTGTTTTTAGAGATTTTTTTAAAGCATCAGTAAGAAGGAGATAAGTTTTTATTCTGTAACAGATAAGTAAAGTCATGTTGTCATGTTAGCCACATTATGAACGTTATCAGAGTCATAGAGGTGGAATCAGTGCTGGTGTTGTGGTCTTACTTTAAGTACCCTGTGGTCTATTTACTATTTTAGAATTTACGTGTACGGTACAAGATGCAAAAACATCTAACTCATAGAACACAATGGTGGTACTTGCTGTGTAACTCACATTTTATTTCTGACAAATACCTTTCTGCATATTTAAAAATAAAGTCCATGGCATGGCCCACTTAACTGCATGAACCCCTGCTCTGCTTTTCATTGTTAATTCTCAACAATGGTGAACCTTTGCATTAAGCAGTTTTCTGGTTACCTTGCTGCCTCAGCTTTTTGAATGGCTGAACAGCAGATATGAGTTATGAAATATGAGCCAAAATACTTAGTTGCCCTTCCAAAAGTCAAGCAATACTCCTCTAAACATTAAATTAAAAAAAAAACTGACCTGCTTGCTGCACCTTGCGCTAACCAACACAGCCCACACAGAGAAATATATCATGCAGAGAAAAGAAAAAAAACATGCATTAGTTTATTAGCTAGTCGCTCCTGGGTTGGCTGATGTAAGCAAACGTGAGTCCCTATGACTCTAAGAGAAATAGGTCTGCATGGTTACACTGTAACATCAATGTTGCAGAATAAAAACAAATGTAAAATTGGTTTTCTTTCAGTAAGATCTTAAGCATGTGAGGCAATAAAGCCTGTTTTCACAGAAACAAAGGATACCCTCTAGCCACTGGGACGTCAGCACTGACTCAGGACATGGGGTGAATATTAGTGTGAGTCTGCAACATCTGTAAGGAAAAGGATGATGCAACTGTTAAATTTTCCCACAATTCTTTTGCAAAGAGGTAAACACTCAGTTCAAGTTCCCAGTTCAAAAGTTCAGGATTCAATACACAATCACTTTAACAAACGGCATTGTAAATACAGTTTTTATACAGCTAGGGTCAAGGAAAATAGGAGCAACCACAGATGCTGTTGCAGTATTGTTGGAAGGTCACAGGCTGAAATCGGCTCCTGTTAGTACCTCTTAGTGTACTTGCATATAGACAAAGAATAAGCAGCTGGATAAACAAACATAAAGGTGTATGTCAGGTTGTTGGTTGTTGTTTTGTATATAATATAGTTATAGCGGCATGCCAGACACGTCAGTCTTTTTTACCTTTTGCTTAAGTGGGTGTTTTTAACAATTATAGATAAACATAAGCTTTTAGAGTCTGTCATTGAAATTAATTCTGCCACACTCACATTAAGTACTATAAGTCAGGGAAAACCACTTTGCTAATCATACTTGGCGGTGTGTGATATGCTTTTTTACAATATAAAGGTCAAGCATGCGCTTCACATGTGTGTGTGTGTGGGTGGGTGGCTGTTGGAAGATAGCATCTCCAGCGCATCTTCAACCATTACACCCACATGGAGAATACAAAGTGGCCCACAAAAGCTGGGCTGACCTCTAATGGATCTGGAACATACACATGTAATAGAGGCTTATTGTGCTTTTGTTCAGCCTTTTGTAAGTCTGCAAGAATGTCTAGCAACATAAAAAGTGCATTGATTTCCACCAACATAGACTAGATTGGTCATCAGTAAACACCTTTAATAAAAACTAATTATTTGTCGAGATGACCACATTTGTGCCTGAACAGAAGAATCTTTATATTAGTTTTTGCACTGGAGACAGGCTCTGTGTGTTTGTGTGTGTGCGAGACAATCTGACAAGAGATACACAGTTTACATACCCGAGATTGCAGGGGTCTTGACAAACATGTGATTATTCCTCAGTAATTAGCTTGTTGGCTTCCCTGTGGTAAAAACAAGGGTGGTAATTATGAGGAGGAGGTCTTGGGACTGTTGTCTGCCTCTCTTCGGGAGACATAACTCACCGGGGAATAAGACAATGAGACAGGAACATGAGGGCACGGGGGAAGGAGGGGTGGCATGTGTTGAATGTGTCCATGCTGTCATAGAAGACAAAACAGCCTCGTAATTGCCATGCAAGGAGGCTAAACATGGGATACAGATGCAATGATGTGGAATTAAGTAAATAATAGCGTGAATGACAGAAACTGGCTTTTAGAAGTCATTAGAAAAAACATATTTGCTTGTATGGTGGTGCAGGTGGATGCACAATAAATAAGTTAAACTAAAAGCAACAAACAAACCAAATCCCATCTAACTGTGTTAAATTTTAACAGAATTGGAGCACTTGTACTGCAAAATCAGCCTGTAGATTCACATTTTTTTATTGAGCATGTAAGTGCCAAGTTCATGGCTCACATTGTCCGGCAGGCTGTGTTGAACATGGACTCTCTGTTTAAGTCTGAGGGTCACTGGGGGCAGATGAAGATCCATCACAGGCTTGACTAGAGCTGGTTGGACCACTAGGCCACCCCTGGACCCGCAAGGCCCCAATTGCTGCAGTTGCTTGGCAACCCTTGCTGTAATTAGTCCGGAGATGTAGCGCCTCAAGTCAGATGCCCAGTCTTCACTGCTGGGTCAGACCACTGTAGGAACAGAGCCACACCTACACAGACTGTGGTTACTCAAGTGAATTCATATTAGAGCGCTAAGCACATTGTCAGCATATAAGCACAGGAAACAACTTCCCATATCGGCTGTAAAACTCATTTCCTTCCTTCCACTAACTGAGAAAAATTCAGCGAATAGGATTTTATTTTCATAATTGCTTTTAGATTGAACAAAAAAAATGTCTAAAAATGCAGTCCCATATTTCAATATCCTTAAGTATATTATATCAGAAACCTGAAGGCAAAGCACAATATGCTTTTATTCTATGATATTACGTCATCTGGTTTTATTTGAATACTTTGTTTTTATCTCTCTTAATTCTACACAAAAAGTCAGACACTAGTCAGAGACTATTTGCAAGCTACAGTGTGAATAATGTGATTTACCTGCTTTTAATATGAAAAAATGTTTTTCAAATCATCATAAATAATAAGTGAGGGTAAACAATGGAAAAACAATCATATTTTGAATATTTTTCAGCGTCTAGTGTCTGCTGATATCAGAGAGTATCAGTTCTCATAAAGTGAGGCATGAGTGTTGCAATATACATATTTTACCAAACTGAAACATTGCTTTAAGCATGAAACGTGACAAATGAGGTACTGAGAAAGCTAAAGGCCACTTTTGGCAGACTAGAAGAGAATGACCCACGCAGCAGTGGCTGAGAAGGCAAATGGGGACTTAAATAAAGACAAATTGCCACGGCCATATTGTGGTGAGATTGCATTTACCGATGGAGGAAAAGAGTAACAGCTCATTCTCCAGAGAGACACTTGTGTAAATAAATCACTCTACTTGCACATGAGAATGACAGAACTACTATGTGCAGTATGTGGGGCACTATAGAGAGGAATGAAGGGAAGAGAGAATGATAATAGAGATTGGATGTGTGAAATATAAACATGTCACTCTGACTGCCATGTAGAAGAGTGGTGTAAGGGCTGATAATGTCTGCTAGACTTTAAGCAATACATTGAAAATCTTACCGCTGTTGAAGATTGAATCGCTTCATACTGTAGATTACAATAAATGAAAAAGAAACAGTTTGACAACATGTCATGTTGCTTGGACCCATGGGGCTGCCGGGGTGGGCCGAATTTGCTACAGACATCTTGAATAAAAGGTTTTCAAACAATCACACAAAATAATAGTTTTAAGTTCAGTTACATTTATATGCAAAGATATTCATAGAGCAGTATATCCCGTTGAATGTCACTATCATATTTACAGCATTTAATACATAACATGTTCATGTTTTTTGTTTGTTTATTTGTCTTTTGTCACAGTGAATAGCACTCATCTTGATCTTGATATCCCCTATAGAAAGCAATACTCAAGGATTGACAATGAGAAAATTAATAGTGTAGAAAATAATGTATGAGAGTGTTTGTTGAAAAAAAAATCTAAGTTCAGGGACCACTATTATTGCTTAAGAAAGCACTAGAGTTTTAGTGGATACAATCAATGGGCCATGAATGGTGATTACACCACAGAAATATATTTTGACTGGTAGAAACAGAGCAGAGTGTGAGAGGGGTTTTCTATTTTTTTTTTACGATTAGGGGTGAGGAATCAGTTCGGACCTTTTATTTATCTTTCCCTTTACTTTATAGAGCACTAAGTCACTCAACGTTATCAGGCTGGCTTATGTTCCACTGATCATATTTCCTTATTGAGGGCTAATTACACTCTCTGAAAGACTCGATACAGAGAGTTTCTGTTCCAGTTTCAATCTCAGTGGGGATCTAGTGGCCATTAACATTATTATTTTAAAGGCGTTAACAACTACAGCTCAGATAAGGTTTTCATTGTTTGTATACTGTTGGAATCAATCTGCATGTTAAAGCTTTGAAAGAGAAATGAATGAAGAATGGGAAATATTTTTAAAAAACTTAAGACAGAAGTGAAACTGAAGCTAATCAGAAGTGGGGCAGAAGTGAGGCCCAATTTTCCAAGCTTAAACATGCATTGATTTTTTTTTTTTTTTTTTTTTTCTTGGCCACTTGAGGGGTAGCACAACAAGTTACAAGTAACCCTAACATTAGCATTTATTTGGAGTTGTGTTTCTGGGAAAGCGTTTCGCTCTGTTTCTCTCTGTTTCTCTCTGTTTTCGGTCTCCAACCAACAACTCCTGAGGGAAATATCTGGCTCTTTAGCTGCTAAATGCTCCGCTCTGTTCATCAGCTAGTCGCTAACTTTGCCAGTCAGCTGTTTGGTGCAGGGCAGGTGGAGTACTGTGAATTTATCTTTAGGTTTTTCTTTTCAAAAACAGCTGCCTGCTGTTGCTGGAAAATGGGTTGATGACAGCAATGAAATGAGCCAAACAATAAAGTAGTGGGACATTAAACCAAAAAATGACTTGAAAGATGCTAAAATACTAGCGCTGTCGGGATAATTCTCTGTGTCGCATGATCCGTTTCACATTATACATGCACACATGATTTGATCCGATGTTAATAGAAAAATATTGATTAGAGCAGCTTAAAAGCACTGTACAGCTAAGCTTATGTATGGGCATATTTTTAAAAAGCTGTTAAACAGGCCTCTGAAAACAGGCTTTAAGTCACACAGACATCAACGACATTGAGGTGTCTTTTAATTTTTTCCCTCTGTGTCCCTAGATGAATAACAAGTCATTGATGTGGGCTTGTTTGGTAGTAATTCATGACCTGCGACCCATATTGGTGACCCATAAAAACTCTGCGAAGTATCAGGAGGTCAATCCTGACTCAATAAATTCCAAGACCAACCATCAGCATCCCCACATAGAGCCGCAATAAAACAGACACAGCTCATAAACTGGGCCCTGTGGACCGAAAAATATTCTTCTACCGCCGGTGTTTAAACTGTCATTTTAAGATCTGACTCTTGTTTTCTTGTGCCATTAAAATATTCCGTGAGAGTCTACTCCCTTTATATTTAACCATACCCATAGCTGAATTCAGCTTGCAATAATTTGAATTTTCTGTCTGTGCTCCACCAGATTTTTGTTATTGTCAATATATTTGCATACAGTGTCTCTTATTGGTGTTCATAATAAGGCTCTTATGTTCTAAACAAGAGTGAAATGAACCAACAATTGCATTGGCCATATAATAGTTTCATTTTTTCCTCTGTTTTGATTTGGAGTGTTGTCGTTTTTCCAGTACATTAAGCCGTCTTGTGGCCTTTTGCAGTGCAGGATTGATATCAATAGATGTGTTCTATTTTTATCTGTTAAAAGAGACATTAAACAGATTTCCCACAATGTCCGTGAGTGTAGTGTTCTGTGTGACACGAACACTGTGACCCACATCTCTTTGGAAGTGTTTCTGGATCCCACTGGGGAGTTTTGACATTTCACGATGTGTTCCTTTTACTTCATTTTTTCTTTAAGCCATGCTCCTGACAGTTCTGTCTCCTCGTTAATTTAGAGCTTTGCGGGACTCTGCATGCAACCCTTTTTTTTTTCCTCTTTCAAAGGCCTTGTGAATTGCTAGTCCACTAGCAAGCAGTGACAATGAGCACTCCATATAGAATAGATTTATGAGGGCCAAACCTTAATAAAGGGTGACCCTGGGAGGCACAACTGCCATTAAGCTCTATGTCTCCATAATTTACAGCTCAGACTATCTGGGCACGCTCTCAATACTGTCTAATTCAGTGCTTTACATTTTCATTTATATACACTGTCTGTTCGGTTTGATCGATCGCCCATTAAAAATGTAAGGGTCAGAAATGGCTTTAATTCATTATTGTGACAAAGGTTATGATGTGCAGCCTGGACTATTGATTGATTTGGAAGTTAAATCAATATGCTAATATCAAAGTGCTGACATTAACGAATATGAACAAAAAAAAACATTATTTTACTTTGCATAATTTTTCATTGTTTCTTTGTGTCCAATACCAGACTTCATTGTATTATTGTAATATCAAACATTGCAGCCCGCATGATTTACACTGTTTTATATTAGTGAACAGTCTGTGGTGTGTTTGAGTAGCATCCTGTTGTTTTTACTTTGTTTCCAGTGAGCCCTCTACTATCCCCCTTTGACTTCTCCACTAATGACATACATTAGGAGAGAGGGGAAAAACAATGTTTTAGTCATGTAAGTTGAAAGGGGGACTATGTACTGTAATTCAGAGAGTGTCCTGATTGGCTGAACTGTTTGTTTCGTGTGATCCCTGTTGTCTCCCCGTCCCTGGTGGTTTGCCTGCAGTAACAAAGGCACCAGTGTGGATCCCAAGTTGGTCCCCTGAGGAACTTCATCTAATGAGCTACATACAGTATCCACTGTGAAGTTAGTGCTTTTACCTTGAGATGGGGTTTCTGCTCTCTACCATGGGCCTGAGGGCTACATTGAATATAAAAATCACTGTTACTGCTACATAATGGCATAATTCTAACTTTGGTTTAACATCGTCAAGCATTCTCCTGGAGGTATGCATATGATGCAGCAACTGATATTAATTATATGTCTGCTTGATTTAAGCAGTTTCTCATTACACAGTTGTGAGGAGGTGTTTTGGTGATGAGCATCAGTTAAAGTGGGAAGGATATGGGTGGAGTAAAACAAAGCACCTTCATATGGCAACTACAGCCTGGTTAAACCTGCAACAACTGTTTTTTTGGGTTTTTTTTTTTTTTTTTATTATTATTTTATAGCTCCTTGGGGGCAGCAAATCAAACATCACTGACATATCAGGATATTTTAATTTGCAATGGCAAATAGTTGCTTATCTACACATTAAAGCAAAGCAACATTATTATTTATTTGGAGTTGTTTTTGTGTCCACTTAATGAATGGCAATGTTCACTCTCTTTTAGTTCTGTTTTTTTTTTTGTGTTCTCTACCAACTCATGAGAGAAATATCCTCGCTTTTTACCTGCTAAATGCTGTGTCTGTCTGCTGTTTTTTGCTGGAAAGGTTGTGTTCAATTAGATTTTAGAGCATTTTTCTCTAAAAAAAAAATGCAAAACCGAGACACTGAAAGCTCGGTAAAGCAGTGATGACAATTCTCTGTAAGTTTATCACAATTGACCCCTTTCACATAGTCAAATTGCTTTTAGATTGTCGTTTAAGACATTGTTTTTTATGAAAATAGCAATTACAGGCACTTTGAGTTAAGTAAAAGAAAGGTTATGGTCTATTACAAACTACTATGGTAATCATATGGTTCCGATTAGGCAACTTAAACACTTGGAAAGATCTCAGTTACATAAAAAATATTGATATTATATTAATTAGGCAGATAATAAAAAGGCAAATGTCAATTGCAGGTCTATGACAGTATGTGAACAGATAGGCTATACACTATCCACTATCCCAACCTCTGCACTTTACATTATTCCTTGCTACATATAGTGCACAATACTTCCTGCACTGAACACTGGAATTGTCCAGTATGAAAGTAATTACTCAGCTGTAACAAGTAACATACTAATGATTTTGTTCTTCATAGAGCCTCCACTGGGTTGTAAAAACGAAATGGTTTTGGCCCCTTTTGGAGTACGATGTGCTCTTAAAAATTCAGGGAAGATTTTTCTATAGATTATTGTATATAATCTGTGCTTCTTTCCAGACATGAGCCAAGTAAATGTCTTTGCAAGATGCCTGATAGAGCCTGATGTTTCTTTTGCATTAAGGGAAATTTTGGCCCTTTGGTGTGACTAGGTAAAACATTACGGTGTCATCAAAATCTTAAAAAACTCATCTTCTCAAGTCATGACCAGCCACAGCAACTTTGAGGGAAATCCTGTTAATCATGTTTAACATGCTCAACAAAATTTGGACTATATGGTGTAGAAGAAAGGTCACCAGGAGGAACACTAGAATCATTAGGGACTATCCTCTGTGAACCATCATGACATTCTTGGGAATTGTTTTTTGAAAAAAAATAAGAAACTAAAAAATAAAATATTTCGCAATAATAATATTTGAGATCATTCATGTTGTCATGACATCTCTGAGTGCTGTTTTTATTCTATCTTCTTCTGCGCTGCGGTGAGAAGCTCTTATCTATGCTGCTCCATAACCTTCCCCAGGGTGGTCACCAACTAATATCCTTGCCTGGGTTTAGTCCAGGATAAAGACCTCTGCTCTCAGACTCTCTTGGTGACCACAGGTACACAAAAACAGAGCACTATCTCTCTGCCAGCTCAGCCAGTAAATGGGGAAGACCATTGTAGTGAAGCTTTTAGCCAGCATCCTGGGGAGTCCCGTAGCCGATGACATTTCTAAATGGACAAACAGAGCAGTCACGGAGACGGAGGCACTTTCTCAACAGAGACACTTCGATTCCCTTTTGTTACCTTTGATTTTGTTTGCTAAATGCTTCTTCGTACACAAAACATATTTGTTGTGTTTATGTATTCTTGCACATATGTTACATTTTATACATTTCTAAATGGGAGCTGATAAAAGCTTCTTTCTTTGAATTTATATTTAACTCTATTTTAATTTTAAAATATTGATTAAAAGATGAGTTTACCTTTAGTTTTGATATAATTACAAAAAACATAGGATCTTGCATCAAGGTTATTGTTATCTGAATATCTTCTAGACCTGTCCATTATCAATGACATAAAGGGAGTACATTTCACATCTGCTTTATATTACACTTACCTTTATAAAACTAGAATAACTTTGGCACATGCATAAATGTGATGACGTATAATTGGGGAAAGGCACCCTAAACCTGAATGTCTAGCACTTTAGCATTTTACACAAATTAATTTGTCAAAACAAACATGCCACCACTAAAGCTGCAGACAAATGATTAATTTGCTGTAATATATTTCATATTACAATGGAGGTGTACCACTGTCAGGCTGCGAGACTGATGCTGTAGGGTAGAAACAGCATGCATAAAGATTTCACTTATATTATATTGTTATATTTGGACATATTACTGATTAGTTACATTATCAGTTGACTGATCATGATGTTGATGCATTGATGCAGCGAAATTCTCTTCTTCATTGTCAAAAACCTACATTACCCACAATGTAACTCAACCACCGACAGTTGGTTGGATGTTTGGGTCTGTTGGGTCTATGATAGTCGCTGATAATGTAATGTAACTGTGCTGTTAGCCTTAAGCAGGTAGGAAGAGAAGGCTGCAGAGATTTGGTAAGCTCACATCCTTCTAGCTCCACCCCAAAGATTTTTTTCCATTCCTAAACTTGTAGTCTTCAACCCCAGCCGATGCTGACTTAAGTGACATCACTTGAGTCAAATGATCAGATTTCATATGGCTCCCTCTCTTCCCTCTGTAGACAACTTGTTTCACATATGCAGTAGGACTTCCAAAAACCTGTGAACAGATGTATAAAATCAGACTTCCCCTGTTGAACTGAGGATTTAAACAGCAACACGATACAACAGCTGCACAACTTATTTTTTCACAACTGCCTTATTAACTGATTATAGTGTATGGTTTATGAGAAATGTTTTCATAACAGTCCGTATGTTTTTCCAGGCTGAAATGGTGTGTTTTTCCAATCAGGTGTGGAAAAAGGTTAGAGCAATGACTCAGAGGAGGAGAAAACTGTCAGTCACCTATTTTGCACTCTTCTTGAGAACTTTTGTTTCAAATTAATTCATGCATGGTGTTGCCAGACCAAAATGTATGGATCGTAAATTGCTGGGTCACTTTGCCTGGCTACTGTAAAACTGAATACATGCTTTTGTAGCAATGATGTCTTTTTTCAAACATAGGTGTATTTTACAGACAAGAAAGAGTATTGTATGAGTTATCACTGATCGGCCTTTGAATTAGTTGTGGTTGTGGTATATTCCTTCGTGCTGAAAGGATGAGTAGTTGGTGTGTGTATGTGCGTGTATGTGATTATTGCATACATTATTTATCTTATTTTTTCTGTGTGGCCGGTGTCTTTTGTCTGCTTTGGGACATCTTTGTATTCTGAGCCATGTCTGTGTTGATGACATCCTTTTGATTATTTATGATGTTTACCCTCCCTTTCGTGAACTTCCTGTACCCATGGATCTCAGGGAAAAATATCAGGACAATTATGGGAAGTGAACCAGCAAAGTAATAATCTCCTTATGAATAATGAATCTACTTAATGGTCTGAAGTATCGTTTTATGTATACACGATGACTGGAAATGTAGAGTGATGGAAAAAGACAAGATAGAATTTACCTGAAACCTTTTACATATACAGTGTAAGTAGACAGGAAGTTATTATATGGCTTATATGTATTTCATCTGTGTTTCTTTTACAGTATTCATTTCACATGTGCTTGGGGAGTTGCTCTACATACTGCAGTGATGCCTCAGATGCTTCGATGGCTTAAAAAATACTATCCAACTGCTAGGTCCTTTAGTGCTGATTGAGATCGTTGAAAATGAAGTAATCATTACCTACTAAGCTGGAGTTCATGCTGTTTAATTAGGACTGAACTAGAATGTGATTTTATTTATTAAAGAGGGTGGAATGATGGTGGAAAAGGTGAGCCTGACATGTCTGACTCTCTGCCACGCGGATTGCTGAATAATGCACAGACAAACTCTCAAAATAAACCCTCTTCAGCTCCACTGCCCGCCTCTTCTCTCACCACTGTCTGGAGCTTCACTAACACCACTCTGAATAAAATGTACTAGCTCCCTTCTGTGCTGAGAGTGACTGGATGTGCAAAAGAAGGACATTAATTGAAATCACTTTTGGGACATCGCTTGTGTTTGTGACCAGCAGGAGACAGCTCTGCATGACTGAACTGGTTCATCCTGGAAAACTGGTGATTCTTCATCTTGGATTTCTGTTGATTGGCCTGAGTAGTCTAGCATGCATGGCTGCCCCACAGACTTTTAGCTCCTGATTGATCTGAGATGTTGACAGACAGCGGCGTTTGATTCTGCTCCTGTTATCTGTAATGTAGCTGAAGCTCTCAATGGGCTGACAAGATTAGAATGCATTACTGTCAGAAAGCAGGGTGCCCTGGGGCTGCACCGTGCTTGTTGAGTGTTAATGACTCAGACTCAGCCTCACAAGTGTGGGGCATGTGCTGACAATCCACATAGTCAATTGAATCCCAATCAGTCCGGCCTGTTGCCAGAAACGCACAGAATGACAGCTGATTTAACTTGATTGATAGCTGCACAATACTTAAAATATTGCTCATATTAGCATATTAGATTAAGTCAGTTATGAGTTGTTGATTTGAGAACCAAATTAGAGCTCACAAGGCAAGTTGAGAACTGTGTGTTTAAGAGCAGCAAATGAATCATTGTAATCCTTTTGAATAGAGCTAAGAGGTTATTTAAGTTTTTGTCTAATTACAGTAATGTTGGATACTCTGGTAAGCTGATTTTCAGTTTTCCATGTCCAAATTATTATTATTTTTTTTTTCAAATCTTCTTCTCTTCACAGACAAAAGAACTGAACTGGGAATGATTTAAAGGATCACAGTCAGACCTGAACTAGAGTGTTTTACTCTCTCAGCAAGTGTTGTTTTTTTATGTGTGGTATCTTGTTGGGTGTTCCAAATCCAAGCTGTATAATTGCTTCAAATTTCAGATAACAATATATTGTAATATTGCATGGCAAGATGTCACTTCTTCGAATCACCAGGCAGGTTTTCCCTTTAATGCACATTAGTTTTTATTATTATGAAAAATCAATCCTGTATTGATTTTTTTATTGAGTACAGAGTCTACCTGTATTCATTTACTGTATTTGTGCGTTTGTTTTACCTCTACATGTATCAGGAGCAGGTAAATGTCCTTGCAGTTTCATTGTATCGAGTTGAGAATCCTGTCAGAAGGCAGCTGAGAGGTCCTTGAGGATCATCCAATGGGGAATTTGATCATTAATGCTCAGGTCTTTAATAAGCGCCCTGGGGAAAATTAATATCCACTTAATACTCTGTGCCAGGGGTTGCTCATCTAATAGGTTAAGCAGTGAATCTTCTTGCTCATATGCAGCCAGGAAAAGACCTCCGCAAACCCATATAATGTATATCTTCTCAAATGTCACCCCTTTGACTCCATTGATTGACAGTTTGTTCCTCACTTTTCTTTACTTTTCAACTGCGCCTTATAGACATTCGGCATTGTGTTTTAAACCACCCTCCTGTGTATGAGTAATCCAATACAATAGACTTTGCTTAGTGCTTTTTATTGACCCTCACTTTACACATAAAGCTTTTTTTTTTTTTGCTGGCTTTGCTACAGCTTCAATAAGGAGTCGTCTGCATGACTCTAGCCGACATTTACTTGACATGCTTTCAGTGCTGAGAAATACCTGTATATGTATTGAGTGTCTTAAGCACTTGTAGATGTTGCTCAAATGACTTAAGCATAACAGATGTGTCTCCTGTTGCCATAGAAACAAGGTTTTCTCTGTGGGTGACCCAAATTAATTTGCCAATTACAGTGTGTGGAACACACCAACACCACATCTCCCTAACTAGAAACAGTAGGAACAGAGAAAAGAAGTATGTTGAGACTGTGAGACAATTGGGTATTTGTCAAAAGATAACAGAAGGGAATTAGTCTTATTAAATGTAAATCAAAGCCCTTTAAACATTGGACACTGTACATGTTGCTCTTACTTGAAGCACATTACGATCTTTATGTTAATTAAATACAATATAAAACTAAGACAGTTGAATTCCAACCTTGATCCAAGTCATTGAAAAGTATGCAAATTAAACCCTGACATAAATCTAGCACACTCACCGGCTGTGTGAGGAAAACCTTTTTAATATTCCGCGGGATAAACAGATCACTGAATTTACAATACTAATCCAACACAAAAATATTTCAGCTGACATTAGACCCGATATTGGCTTATGATTTACCAGAAGAAAGAGAACTAATTGGATGAGGTGAAAAGTGCACAGCAGCTTTTTTAGGATTTTCATTCCCATGCACATCAAATGTTATATCCTTGTGCAAACCGTGCCGTAAAAATTAATTACCAGAAATATAGGCCTATAACGCTTTTCAGTCTGTTGCATGCAGACAGCATCTCTAATTCATCCGTCTTGGTGGATGATTATGCAACCTGATATCTTGATATGATTATGACAAATTCTATGAATAGATAATTTAGGACTGTGAGGCATGTCAATGTCATTGATAGGTTATTTGATACTGTAAAATGACTATAAAAAGGTTTTCTTCTCTTTGTTGTAGAGGGCTGCCTTTGTTTTATCATGTAACTGTACTGGAATTAAGAGGAGAGACATGACTTACTTTGTTTTGCATTGACTGTCAGTTGATGAAGTATTAAAAGTCTTGTTTTTATAATGCAGAAAACGTCTTTTGAATGTTCCCAAGTTCAATTTTCTTTTACAATTTGCCTCAGTGAGCTTTATAATCCGTGCAACACCCTCTGTCATTAGACCCTTGATTCAGGTTCTCTTCTGACTGTTGCTCATTTTCTAACTATGTATAAAATTTTCTAGCCAAATATCAAACAAGTGTAACAACACAAGACATAGCAGCCAGCTAATATCACTTACTAGTCCAACAGGAAGAAGCCTTTCAGCCTTTTGTTTTTCACAAAGCTCTCACAGCAACTAACAGTCAGTCTGACATTTATTCTTGTCTGGTGGCCTCTTGCTGGGTCAGCCTCTCCTTTTCTCATCTTAGCCTCCTCTGTCAATGTCCTCTTTGGTCTCTTCGCCTGTAGAGGCTCAGCAGCCTCTATGGACATTATCCACAGAGGCTGCCGAGCCTGGTTACATTATCTGCTTGCCCAGCTCCGGTTCTGGCACACCACCAGCTTCGCTCCCTGTCAGCATTCCTCTGTGCCCTCGGTCTGAAAACCTCCTCTCCCCGGTGGTCCAAAAAACCCATGGTACAGACACTAACATTCCCCTGGTGCTCTGAACTCACAGTCCATCTAACAAACTGAGCTAACATTAGCGAATAGCAGCTGTAGTTTACTTTACTGTCCATCAGAAAACTCTGTAAATCGCAGAGAGTTGAGGCAGAGCAGCCGAAGGACATTAGAGTGAAAACCAGCAATATTTTTTTCATAAAATAGGACGTTTTGGCAAAATACGTGAAATAGTTGGTGGTGTGTGATTTAGCGCTGTAAAGTGTTACATACTTCTTGCGGGTGATCAGAGTTACATGGTGCAAGAACAGACATATGGGGTGCAGGGTGGGAATGACAGACGCATAATTCACCGGATTACAAGTCAGCTTTTTATTCTAATTATGTTGTTCATTTATTTAATGCAGAATAATTTCTCAGTGTTGTCAGGTATTCTTTTCTCTTTTTCCTGATGTCAGTACTTTGAATTACCATATCCTCTTCAGTGCAACCTTGTCAGACTTTGTGTAGGTCTGTTACTGTTGTTATTCAAAATCTTTAAAACACAAAGGAAATTTTAAATGAAGCTCTACCTGTGTGCAACCATAAACCTATACAGTTTTGCAGTACAAAAGTCTTGCCACACACTGAGTAATGCTCAGCATTAAATTGGCATAGCCTCAGTGTGCAATATTTCACGGTCTTCCACTGTGTATGCTCCCACAGTCAGAATCATCCCATAAGAACAGTCAGGCTGAGGTAGGAGTAGATAATAGTAAATAGTATGGAGCCAGGAAAACCCCTGTTGCTTTTTAGGGTCTACAAACTCACCTTGAAGCTGGAGGAAATGTACTCATCACTGAAGTCTGGAAGAGAGCACAGCAATGGGCTGCAGATGATACGGGCTGAGAGGGAGAAATAGAAAGATGGTCATGGAGTGGCAGAAAGTACTCAACATGAAAACAACCTGCTATCTGATACATTGGGAGATGTGGAGGGCTACAAAGCATAGACGTAAAGACTTCAAAACAACAAATATAGAATATATACCCAATGCAGTGTACGGTATTAGCTTTCATGGTTACAGACACAGATGCATCGTGCAAAGGTTGTAAAAAAACAAGATCACTGAGGTGAAGTTGTTTACTGCCGATGATGTAACCCTGGCAGTGTTTGCCCCCAGGCCCCTGTTTATGAGCATGAGGAGTAGATGTGCTGTACACAATCTCTCAACATGTAAATGAATTTTCCCAATAGGCAGTGGAAATTTGCAGAACATGTGATGCCATGGTTACCAGTTTTGTCTCTGTGGTGGGATTGCAACAGAATAAATGCTGTATTTTAATACTTTAGAAATGATTTTAGGTTAATTGATTGCTTGATTTAATTTATTTGATGATTTAAAAAGAAAATATATTTTTAACACTGCACTGTAGATTATACAGATTAATAAGAATCATGAAGGATAAAAAAAAAAAAAAAAACATTCAAATCAACATTTCCATTGTGGTCCTCATTTTACACAAGATAAAACTCACTTTTAACCTCTCAAAATGTCACTATTTTGTATTATTTATACTATACAATGTTCTGGATTTATTCTTGATTCTGATGACCAGACATCATTTTAGCTTTATTAACTTGCTATCATTTAATCAGCTACTTTGCTAGTCAGATTTGCTAGTACATTTGTTTTACGTTACATTTTCTCCTGGCTGGGAGGATTTTAATTGCTGCCAATGCACAAAACTACTCCTCAACTCTGATCAGTTTCCAGAGACAGCCCTACAGATATGAAGGTTAGCCAATATGTTGGTCTAGCTCAAGCTAATTAAAATAACATATCTAATACCACAATATAGACCACCATCACTTAAATGTTAACTAGAAAATAGGATGTGGGCAGGTCCAATTATGATATCAGTACTGCTGAAGAGATATGCTTTCAGCTTTCACCTTGCTTTGGCCTTGAGTGTTTATTGCAGGGCAGCTGTACCTTCAGATTAAAAGCACGTTAAACTTGAAATGGTAAAAACAAGAAAAGAAGACCCATGTGACAGTTTTCTTCTTTTTTATATATTTGTTAGAATAACCATGATAAACTGGAATTCACCAGAAAACACTGATTGGATAAACACATTTAAATAGAATGGAAAATGGAAAACAACCCTTTGGCATTACATGATGAGTGTATCCTCTACAGTGCTCTTATGAGCCCCTCAGTATTAAATATGCCAACTTGAAGACAAAATATTCTTTATTTATTCAATTACTCTTTGGAGGCAGCCATTGCTGAGAGGCATGATTGTTAATAAAAAAGAGCTGCAAGCTGGCTGAATTACGCACCACGTTACAACAGTGGTGTCATATAAAAAACAGGATGAAGTATTGTAAAATGAAAGAAGCCCCTCACTCCCACTCCTTCAAATTTTGCTGATTTTGCCATTGGTCTAATGTCATGCTGCAGGTACAGTCCACTGATGAGACCAGGATAGGACAGAGCCTGAGGGGTAGTAAGAACAGAAAGAGCAAAGAAAGAGGTGCATGCATGTGTGTGTCACAAGATGCTTGTCAGTGTGACAAGACAGCTGCTGAAACACACACAATTATGTACCAGATGAAGGTGACATTAGCCCTGCAGGGCAGCAGCAGGTGTCTATGGAAAGGATATGAGACAATTTCTTAATCCTCTGGAGACAGATGTGAGGTAGACTACAAGTGCTTCATCTTAGTTTTTGTTTTTTTAAATATTAATTAATTCATACTTTAGTTTCATTATGTGATTGAAAACATGAAATTGAAGCCATTAAATAGAAAACTGGTATTTCTTCTTGCAGAATATGTAGTAAAATATGTAGAATATAAATATGTGACCACTTTGCCCTTTTGTCCAGGTGCCACTCTCTGTTCTTGATAGAAAGCAGACAGCAGCAGCAAGTGATGTGATTATGAACTGTTCACTCCGGAGTCTGTTTGCTCCTCTCTGGAAACAGAGTAGAGTATCACACTGAGCAAACAAGACAGCAGTTTCTTTAGTATCTGCAGTCTGCAGGTGAGACAGCAGAGGCCAAATGGTTTGATGAAGCAGTTTGACAGCAGGCAAAGTCATGCTTCATCAAATGATTTTAACATAAAACAAATGTGCAGTCCAAGAAGATGTCAGTTGGTGACTTTCACTCAGCCTTAAGATAGCTTTGACTTTATGCGTGGGTATTTATGTGTGTCTTCTTGTGCACTACTATAAAATGAACTCCAACATAATAAAAAGTAGCCTTGGTTAATAAAACAATAGAGAAATTTAAGTGAATGTTTGGAAGTGAAATTTATGTACATTTCTGGGTCTATTCTTGGATTCTAATAACTAAATGCTAAACTAAATAACTAAATCAATGCCCCAGGATTAATGTCTAAGATTAATGTCAGTGTTGAGGGAATCAAAGCCAATCACAGGCTTCTCTCCCACAGGATACTCCTATGACACACATACAGCAATGCATCTGCATTCTGTAGGAGTTTTAGATTGATTTATTCTGAAAGATCCTTCAAATAGCGACAAAATCATATTTGAAGTAAACTGAAACAAATTGCATTGCATTATATTGTTGTGTATTGCACTGAGACAGAGCTGAATTGAATCATATCAAACTGACTGCCTCAAATATATTAGAGGTGCTCTGAATTATTGAGTCTATATTGAGGTGCATATTGAATCTGTCATAAAAAGAGAGATACACAGCCTTAGGAGTGGTCCAGAATCTCACCCCGGCTTCTAGAAGAAGATGAAAATGTTTCCAGAAGCACATTTACTATAGAACCGCTTTAAGAGAAAGAGCTTGCACACGAATCAGCGTCTTTAGTGCAAAAGTGAAAACTGTAAAATGATGCATTTATGTGGTCCTTCAGTTCCCATGAAAATTCTTAGAAAAATCATAATGAATAAAGTTACATTATGACTTGTCGGTGAACAGATGCGGCTACAAAGTGAGGTAAGCGACTGTCTTTGATGTCTCGCTCAGCCGAAGTCTCGGCAGGGAAATGAACAGCATGTGTTTTCAGGTGCATTTATCATTAGACGTATAAACATTCAAATGCACATAAATGTGCACAAGTGAAATAAAATCCAAGTAATACTAATTCGCATTAAGAAAAGTGACTGATACACATGCAAGGGCTTGCTTCCTGCTGGTTTTACTCTTTAAACTTTAATTCAATCATAATAAAATAAAATACATAAATACAAGAGCACAATTACTCATACATGTGTGTAATTTTGCATAGGCTCCATTTACTGAACTAATCTGTAGGCTGTGTGACAGACAGCTGCAGTCTTGTTCACCATGGCAATATACATTTGAGGGCAGAACTGCGTGCACTGAAGAGCAATCACAGCACTGATCTTTTAGTTACACGGGCCACCACAGAGAAGTAACCACAGGATTCTACTAATTTCTGGTACTTCTCTTTACATTTTATATTTTTAAACCCTCCATGTCTTCATCCTCTTTTAACCTCCTCTTCAGGTGTCAGTTTTACCATGCAGCGAAGTTCTTTCTTTTACCCGCTGGCATAATGAATCACATGGCGTGGCACTAGTTGGCGGGGCCTTGTCTCCTCTCAGCTGCCTGAGGAGCCATGTCAGATTGATGTACCAGTCACCTAGAGACTCCTTCGCATTGTGATTAGAGCAGCCAACCATCCACCCCAGCTATGGAGGGCTTCACCACAGGACGGATACACACTCTTTCTCTTTCGCTCTTGCACACACACACACACACACACACGGTCACGGACTTGAATAGCAAAGGTGATGCAGCAGTCACACCAGCTTTGTCACGGGGCTTCAGTGTGTTTGTGCCCCCAGCTATGTTTCCTGATGTGAAGCCACTCATTAAGCTCAAACCCATTCCCCTTGAACACAGCACGCTTCCAGCCATATTTTTTAATTAGTTTATTTAGCCTTCCTTGTGACTCAAGGATGAAACTGCCCTCCTCTAGCACTTTCGCTATTCGTTAGTGCTTTACTTAACTCTGCAGGGGCTATAACTCTGGCAGGATTTCAAATGACAAGTGTACTTACAAAGGTGACTCAGAGATTCAGACATACAGGATTAGAGACATGATAGTGAAGTTGTACTGATATTGTTGCTGTGTAGCTGGACAGAGATCAAAATGGATTCCAGAACAAGTGAACAAAGATAACTTGTAGTAACGAGTGGCAAAAATAATTAAACATTTAGTAATTGAATCATTTTAGGAACGGACAAATGAGTCTTGAGATCTTGAGATGAGTGTCTTTGCCAACCCATTAGCTTAGCCATGGTAAGCACAGTATTTCCTCTCTTTAATTGTCTCTGCCTCCTCAAGGCATTTCTGTTTTTTTTTCCAGTGTAATGGCACGCTCATTTATGCGTTTTTCCTGTTCCCTGAATAACTTTCCTTGAAGGCACTGTCTCCTAAAAATGCTTTTACTGTTGGAAATTAGTATTACATATATAATCTGGGACTTCAAACATCAAATATCACCATACAGTCTTGTGATGGGGTGAAAATATTCAAATTGTATTATCATGTTGTTATTTGGAGATTATTTGGTCAGAATGCATAACAATTAAGAGTTATGGTATATAATGAGAGTAAAAAGAAGAGTTCCCGCCTGCTGCCACTTGCAAAATAGCAATAAGATGTGTTTGTTTATAAAACTGCGGCAATCATAATTACCATTATCAAAAATAATTAGAAATATATATTTTTCCAGTATGTTACGACACTACAACAGATGCAATTGAAAATGAATTATTTTAGGACAGGTATAAGAGGTAATACTCACAAACTGTTGGTGATAACTGTGCTGGACTAAATTTAAATCACACTGATGCAAATTAAAAATATGACAGTAAGATTTTAAATGCAATACATTAGGGTTGCAGGATATTTAGCAGAGCGGAGACAGTAAGGGACAGGCCAGCCAGGAGAGTGCTATGGGTGAGTAGGCGTGTATACTCCCCCTCCTGCCTCCGCCTGCCAGTAACACGCTGAGACGGCACTTTCCCCCCACAGACAGAAGGATTGAAGGGATACAAAGTGCAAATCAGCTCCCTATCTCAGCTGGCAAAGGTTCATCTATCTGTCCATCATTCTAGTCTACAAGCGATCTGCCTCTATTTATTCATAAATCCCACTCACTCTTTATTCATTGCAGTCATTTTGTTTCACAAGGTCTTTGCTGAGGCTCAGACATGCTGACACACACACACTAACACAGATACACGCACATTTACACACAAACACGTACCTTTTAAGCACCAGTATAAGATTGCATCTCGGCTGTGGCATTTTCTGAAATTATTGAACGTGCTAAGGAAGTGATGCGATGCATCTGATGATATGAGAGGAACTTGGGAAATAAATACAAAAAAGGAATCTCCCAGAGTCTTACCAGTGTTAAAGTGCTCCCTATCATTATTCAGCAGAGAGGAAAAACAGCATGCCAATTTAAAAGCCCTGTTTATGGACTTCCATCAAATTTATGGCTTCATTTACTATCTGCAATTGAGGTCTGTGACAAACTATGAGGGAGCATGACCAGACGCAGGGCTGCAGGGAAGCTTTTCTCTTCCTGCATCCGAAAAGGGGCTGAAAAAATGAGTGTACATTATCATACAAGGAATTAAGTATGTCGCAAATATATGTTCTTGTTTTTTTTTAATGTTTTTAATAGACTCACCCCAATAAATTATGAGGATTTTACAGTTTCCAGGTGCATTTAATGTATAAACATGGTGGTTGTATTTCACTCTGATGGGGTGTCATGATGTGTGATGTACTAGTATTAGATAGCCACTGGTTGCAAGGCGTGGCACATTGTTTTACAGTTCAATTTCACTCCGTCAGCACCCCTTTGATATCACAGCTGTTTGTTTTAGCCACAAGAAAGATCATCGGCCTTGTATGACACAAGGGCATATTTTCTCTCAGCCTATCATCTAGAAATCTCTGGCCCTGCCTGATGATGTCAGCACGCAGTTTGGTATGGGATACACTCTGAACTATGATACTCCCCAGTTGGGTGGCTACTTTTTCTTCCTTTCGCGGTCCGCCATTTGCTTGTGCCCCTTCACCATCCCTCTGTCTGCCTTCATCTATCCTGTTTTTATGGCTGCTGGCCTGCCCTCCTCTCTATCTGAGCTGCTTGCTGTCCTGACAGTGAGCTGTGGTCTGCTGGGCTGTCGGGATGGTCTGCATGCTAAGCTGGGAGGGGATGGAGGGAGCTGAGGCCAAGGCTAACACAGGTGACCTTGGGGTTGGAGGCACAGCATTCACATGAATGAAAGGAGACAGAAGGAGAGAGAGATCCATCACATTTTTATTAGCCCCTCAGAGTATTACTCATTTACAATACACTGACCGATAAGCACCAACTATTAAGCGGTTTTGTCACAAGGCAGAGCTAGGCCTCATTTTCGGTATTTTGCATATTTTTTTCTTTCTCTCTTTTTTTTTTTCTGCTTTCACACTCGTGGCTGAGCCTGTCCTGTGAGTAATGAAGTTCCTCCCCCTGGCACAACATCATAGAGTGCATCTCTTTTTCCCAGGGCCTGGGGAAAAGCTTGGGCACCCACTTCCTTGTATGAATAAATTCTCTGTCAACAACATTAATCTGCACTGTAATTGGCCACCACAGCCATAGCAGTCCGTGTTTTATGAGTAAACGCACAATGGAAAGATTGACTCGCTAAAGCTGCACATTCAGTGGTGTAATCTAATGACATGGCTTTGTAAATAAGCAGTGGGGGAGACTCAGAGATAACTACACACAGCAAAGACTACATGACACTCAGCAGAGCAAAATTCACATTCTCCTATTGAAATTAATATGATCTGTAGTTACTGTTATTAGTTATAAGTACATATATTGAAGCAGCCTAGTCTCCCTGGAAATTATGTACATTTTGAATCATACTGCTGCACATTATTTATGTATAATGCCTATGTTTAGCACCAAAGGAAGTAGTATGTTGTTTATGTAGTACAATGAAACGTAAGGGGTGGTAGATAAGCATCATACCAACAATTGTTGATCAGTCAGTCGGTCCATTTAGCAACTGTTGGATGGATTGCCGATAGAATTTGTACAGTTTATGGCCGGCAGTGGATGAGTTCTAATGACTGGTGATCCCCTGACTTTTCCTCTGCAGCCTTGTGGTTGACATTTTTGGGATTGAGTAAAATGTCAGCACAACTATTGAATGGATTGCCATTAACTTTGGTACACATATTTACATATGTTCCCCCAGGATCAATTGAAATAAAGATAATGTTTATCCTCTCCTTTTCATGTAGCGCCATCATCATCTCATCATCATCAGTGCCATAAAGGTTTTACACCTGCAAAATACCTGCAATTTATTTTAATAAACATGTTTTATTGGTATTATAAATTGAGAATCATCACAAAAACAGTACAGTGACAGGAATTGTTCCAATAATAAACCCATCCAGCCCCTCCCCCTCCGTCTTCCACCTACATACGTGCAAAATTAATGACATTCCCATCAGCCTCAGAAGTACTTTGTGTTTAGTGCTTATTAGCGAATGTAGGCATGCTAGCATGCGAAGACGGTGAACATTGTAAGCATTACATCAGCTAAACATTATCATGTTTGTCATTATCATGTTTCACTGTGTGAACTTGTTGCCAGCATTAGCATTTAGCCCATGCACCACTGTGCTTACAGATCTGCTAGAATGGTTATAGACTAGCCTTTAGTGACCATACCTTAAGTAGTTGCTATGCAAGGCTATTGTAGAAATACGGTAATATATTGGCCTTAAATTGGTCTTTAAATGGAAGCTACACTGATTTTCTATGTTGAAATGTTTCATGTTTAGTACAGTGGTTCACAGTTAAAATAACAAAAAAAAAAATCATAACCTAACACAAAAAATAGAATACAAATAGAATTTTCCATTTTCCAGTTTTCTGGTATTAATATTGTTATTATACTGTAAGATCTGTGCTCTGTTTAGCAAATTAGTTATTCATAGACTGTGAAACATTAGAGAAACAAAGTAAAACAAAAAAAAATTCAATTATTTATTTGGAGAATCTGTCAGTTTGTACAACAGGATTAAATGTTACATTCTCAGTTGAAATGTTTGGGGAAAAAAGTGTTTTGGAAATTGTCACGATCTTTACAGCTGTAGGCACAAACAGATGTACTGTAACGGGGGTTGTAATGGCAAAAATGTGTTAGATAAGCATCCGGAGGAGAAACAGTGAAATATTTATCAACCTAGCCTCTCATTTTGCATGTTTGATGTTGCTGGAAGGCATTAGCATCCTTCCAGTTGACCAGTAGCTGAACTAAAGGACTCTTGCCCATATTTAAATTAAGGTCCTCTAGAAATATGTGTCCACGGGACCAGCTTAAAGAAAGCAGAAACATTACATTTACAGTAAAGGATGAACTATGAATCTTTCATACGTGCTGAAATGCACTTTAAATGATCTGGGTCTCTTATAAAAGCCTTTTTTTAACTTCAGCATCCATCAGAGAGCCTCTCCTGGTGGTCTGTCATAACAGATTGTTCGAGCAATCCTGTAAATGTTAATTAGAGAAGAATAGGCTTCAGTCAGTTTGTAATTCACTGGGGCATGTCTGTGGATCCTTCTGAAAGCTCCTCTTAAGTTGTCCACAATATGTTGCAGAGTCACTCCTTTTGTGATGGAATGAATCAAGATAATGGGGAACCGTAGATCCGGGCTGTCAACTCTGGGGCCATATTTATGGCTTAAGACCCATTAGACATTGGTTTGGTGTCAGTCCTGCCTGACAGACTGCCACCCTGGGGTCACAGGAGAAGGACAGTCCTAGCTTCCAAAAAAAGGATCTGCAGAGACAACAACGAGAGAGTTTCCACAAATGACTTATCGCCTCTAGCTTTGTGTCCCTCAGCTCTCTAAATTTGTTGAAGCTGCTTGGCTATTTTAATCTTTTCTAAGCATTGTAGTAAATGAGGGCAGACGTCAGTGTGGATGGCCTCTCTAACAGTGCAGAGCTGATAGCTGCTGGTATGGGTCGTTTGGATGTGAAGTCATGCCCTTCATCATGCCTGAGTGCCAACCCATCATGGCCCCCTGTGATTACTGCTACTGCTGTTTGCCTGAGGATCCTGGAGAGAGATAGTTGTCAACATTTTTGCTGTTTGTCATTGTCTGCAAAACGCAGTGCCTCAGTTTTGATTATGCACTCATTCACATTGTTGGATTGGCTTAGGTTCAGTTCCACTGCAAAAGTTTCATCTTGCTGTTGAAAGGGTTCTGGTATTTGCTAAATTCTGACAGTTTTCTGGAGTTTAAACTTTTGTAGTTTTAACGATTATTTTGGGGACATTTTTGCCTTTGTTGGACAGTTTGACAGCTAAGAGGAAACATGGGGAAATTGAGCTCTAGCAGCTTTAACAGTACTAATGACTATTTTTCTAATAACACTGGATCAAATTGTAATGTGAAAAGGTTTGCTCGAAATTAATTATCACCCGACAGAATTCCCCTCAGCTCTTTAGAGCTTCATAGCTTCTTTCAGCTCTGTGTTTTGGTTATTTGGCCTGCAACTTTACTGTTGTGATTTACTCTCATTTTAGTAGGCTGCTGTTTTTGGTGAAAGAAGCTCTAAAAACTCACAAACCACTACCTGTCAAGCAGCAACATGCAGGCAGACATAGTTTGTGACTACCTGATGAAAACAGTCAAGCACTTCACAGCTAAATATTAATTAATATGAGAGCTGGATATTTATTTTAACAGTTGGTGAAGGCTAAAAAATTCCACTAATGAACATCAGGTGGACACTAATATAACTTCATATCTGTGTGATAAGGCAACAAGTTTGCAGAAAATATGTGATTTTCCTCTGGCTGGGTTATCAATTTTAGCCACCCTACAGCAAATGTAATTATTTCTGTTTTTCACATACATGTTTACTTTTGCTGTTTCCTTATTCATGGGCAGTACCAGAATGTGTATTACTAACATAAACCTCCGGTGGATTCATGTTAATGATAAGAGGCCATGCCACATCCAAGCAACTTCTAATCCATCAGTAGTCATGGTCCAGCACACGGTCTGCCAAACTCTCCTCAGATGTTAAATGCAAAATATTGCACACAAATCAAATGTGAGGTGTGTATTCACATCACAGAAAAATAGTAAGAATGCACTGCAGCCAGTGCGCCTTAGATACACCGTCTTATTGACAGCTACAGCCTGTAAATAACTAGTTGCATTGATTGATTACCATTGTATGTCATCCATCTCTGACAACGGTCTATGGAGAAGAGATCGATCCACTTTTCAACATGCATCACTCACATACTACAACTATTAAACCATTCAAACAAAAGGGCAAAACAACAGATCTATCTCCATGCCAAGTAACACTCCTCATTTCATTTTGCACCTCTACATGCCTGGGTTTTTTTTTTAATTCTCTCAGCATTATTTGACCATAGATTCCCTTCCCTTGGCCAGCTTGAAGTCCTCAGGAACAGAAGCAGTCTGGAAGTTCAGTCCAGTGAGACAGTGCCAGGCAGCATCCAGGGGTTAATGCACTGTGATGGCTCTGGGTGCATGGCACCGGTATGGCTGAGTGAACACCCCGTTCAAGCACAGTGAGGCTAAACTCTGCCTCTCCAATTCACAGGCCACAGATTGGCCTTCTCGCATGAGAACACAAAAGAGGATACAATTGTGAGTAAACAATGCAAAAGACAGGCGAGGAGATAGGCTATTATTGTTTTGGTGTTCAGAATCACCTCTGTGCCCTGAGACTGTAATACCTGAGCAAAGTGAACTCATTTCTTCTTCAAGGGCTGTAAAGAGATAGAGAGTAGTGTGACAGTGAAATGTCAGTGGGTGGTGGGTGTTAGCTGGCAGGAATCCTCCAGCAGCAGAACTCTCCGTTTGATCCCTGTGGCTCCGCTCCATCTGGCTATATGCTGACCATGTTAGTGGACAACTGCCACAGCCTCATGGCACCACAATACCGGCTCATGTATGATAGTGGACGATGTCTTATCTTTTAGTGAATCAGCTCTGTCTTATTCAACGTACCGTGTGCCAGATAAGCAGAATAGTCTGCCAGGAGTGTATAAGCTGTTTAGTTCCACATACAACACAGCAGATTAGGAAAAGCTAAAACAACATGTGTCGTTGATTCACTGTGTTATACCCATATAATTAATTTCTGTTTCAGTGAGAGTTACTAGATATGTTATAACTCTCCTCTCTTACATAGTATCAAGCAGTGTTGTTTCCATAGTTACCTTCGTTTATGTAAATTTGGTAACATAGCGTAAGAGTAGTATGAGTAGAGACATCAAGTCTTAAGATCACCAAATAAACTCAGTAAAGTCAGTTACACAGCAGTATGTACCTAGCTAACCTTAGCCCCTATACACTAGGCTGAAAAAACACATTGAGCAACTGTGCTTTTTTGTTGCTTATGAATTTATTCTTTGATTTGTAAGAGGAAGCATGTGTTACATATTCTTTTAAAAGTCACTGTGATTCAGTATTTGAGCAGAGAAGATTTGAGAACTATTTTTAAACTTGTGAACTCTTGAGGTGTCCTGTGATATCATTTTCACCGACACCTGCCAGACATTTCAGACTTTCTGCCAGTGGCATGAGCTTAGTTATATCCCGATCTGTAATCACAGTTTTTTTATTTCAAAATTCAATTATTCTCAGAATGACCACTGCGTGTATTTGAGAGAAGACCTAGCGTTACCATATTGTAATTCCTGAACAAAAGTTCGACAATTGCTAAAGTTGTTAAGTGATCTTCTATGCTGGGGGTATTAAACCTCCTGCATCCCTCGTGTTACAAACGGTGACGTGCCACGCTGATAGCCTTAATGAGCAGCACTGAGCGCTCCAAGCCATCCCATAATGAAATTTGCTCAAGGCGGAACAGACCGGAGAGGCCTGGCAGAACATTGAGGCATATGGCGGAAACAGCCGTGATTTCCATGGCAGGTGGCTGGATGCTGCAAAAAGGTAAAAGGCTCAGTCACTCAGGGCTATGGCCCTGATGGAGAGCACTAGAGAAGGACTCTCTGGAAAGTAGCACACAACACATGATCCTTTCATTTCACTGCTGTTTCTGCCAGGGAGCTGTACATTTCTGAGTGTCAGCAAGTGTTCATGTGACATTATGATACAACAGAGCAGCTTAAAATATATGGAATAATTTTCTATTTCACTTATATTCTATAATTAGAAAAGCTGAATAAATAGCTATACCAAGCTATATGTGGACTATGTTGACAGTGTTTAATGTAGAGGAGGGGAGTAGGGGAGGGGAGTAACACAGTTTAAAAAAGACTAAAGACTAAAATATACCCCCCAAGAGTCCACATTGTCCCCTGTCCCTTTTTGTCTCATATATATTTTTTATGGAAGCAAAAAGAAGCACGTGCTGGGACCCTTGTTAGGGCTGTTTCACCTGTCTCTGGAGCACACTTCAGAGGAACAGAAAAAGCAGCCCCGTTCTTTTAATTAATTCGGAAATTTCCAGGCTTTTATTGTGCCATGCTGAAGAAATGGAGTTCTTCCCTCATGAGAGGTATCAGGAATGGGATCACACACACAAATGTGCTCTTTTTTATGTACATACTGTAAGATGTGTATTTTGCATACAGTGTGCATGTCAGCTTTTGTATATTTATTTGTTACAGCAAAAGGACTAAAATGGAATTAGGCTATGTATGTACTGAATCGTTCCTTTGTCTTTAAACTGCTGAAACAAGGAAATCCCATTAAGTCCCGAGTCTCTCCCAGGATAAGACTGTATGAGAACAAAGCAGAAAAGTAAACTGAAAATACACAGGCACTGACTGGAAACAGAATATTTCTGTGTCTTAAAGCAAATGACACTGTTCTAGCTTGTTTTTTATTGTTTGTAATGGTTAAATGTTTAACATGAAACACAATACTAATAATATAAATTATGGAAATGATATGCCCTGATTCTAGATCACACCCACAGATAATATGAGTTATGTAAACCATTCTTTGCGGAGTCAAATAGCTAAACTACAGTCTTTTCATGACTGGATTTAAAATTATCATTTTTATTACATAAGAAAGAGAGTTTTTCACCCTAATTATATTCATTATACCCCTCATTGTACTATAATACAGTTATGTGCAACTGAGGGATTCCACAATTTGCTTCTATTCAGATTTAATCCATTTATTTGATTAATTTTGCAAATTCGGCCACTTGGCTCTTTAGGTTGCTGCAACCTTGTGAAATGTCTGCTGTTGTGTACGCTATGATAACTTTTAAAATAAAAAAGTCAGTTATTCTTATTTTTATCTCCTTACCACTTTCGTGGACTATTAAGCTGTATAATACTATTAAATAACAGTACTACTATTACTATTAAATAACAGTACTACTATTACTATTACAACTAATAAAACACACAAACAAACACAAACACAAACACAAACCAAAAGTGCAGTCACCTCTGGTCATATAAATGGTTCTAGAAACAACAATTGATCACCTCAATTTTATTTGGATTTTTAAAGTTTAGAGGGCAGAAATGCAGTTCAAAGCCAGTACAATATATTATATATATATATAGATACAAGAAAGCAATTTTAAGACAAGAAATAAACACAGATTTAACTACAAACTTTCATCTACTACAGCCCAGGGGATGGAACAAATTGTACTCCGAAACATCATATCAGTGTTGGATGAGTCACTCTGATGGATGTGAACCCCCACTGATCAGTTCATAGGACTGACAGGATTGACAGCGACCTGAGAAAAGAGTTGTAACGCAGTCAATACTTCTCCGGGTATCGCTGCACTGTGATGACTGCTCTCGCCGATCACATGCATTTATTCCCGTGGCATGACTGTTGCACCTCCCAGCAGAATGCAAAACAGAATAGCTCGCAGACGCAAGCTACAAAGCAGATCTATTTGTCACCACTTTGAAGGCTTATGGGGGCAAAATGCAGGATCATCTTTTTTCTATCCTTCTTTCTTTGCTGTTTTCACTCCTGATAGATGCTGATCTTTATCAAGCTCCCGTAGCCTTGACTCCTGTCACCATAACTGGCTGCACTCTCCTTCATCACTCAGGCCTGTTGACAGCAGAGTGGCAGCTGGACAACCCATTATGAAATGACCTTGGTCTAGTGTCAGCAGGGCCATAGTGCTACTGAAACACCAACACCCCATAGTGAGTAATTTTCCCTCCATAGGTCAGCATCTTTGCCTGTGGACAATCTCCCCCTGTAGATAAAGGTGGAGAGGGGGTCCTGCCACTATCAATTGCTAAGCTGATGGAAGTGGTAGGAGGGGCGGCCGCATAAGACAACCCTCTGTGAACAAACCTTAGTGAAAACAGCAGCATCAATGTAATTAGAGTGATGGACTGACCTGATTAAGCACTGCAAAAGTGAGAAATAGATTAACAATAGCACAATTGCGTCTTGCTTTGCATTCCCTTGCAGCACCATTTAATTAGTCTATATATTTATTTATCCTCTTACCAGACTGGATTTCATTAAAGCCTCAAGAGTGCTATTTGTTTTGAAACTGAGCCGTGAAGCAGGACCATGATTCCCTTTCACCTGTTAAATGAAAACACAATGGTGTAGTCTTTTTTTTATTTTTAGCACAACTTTAGTGAGGTGTTTTAGCCTTTGAAGTGGTGCAGTGGCACTGTACTGTATAAATGCTCTTTCTGGTATCAGGCTTCCTGCTTTCACCTGGGTTTCATCTCCATTGCCATAAACACTTGCACCTCTAGTTCTCCACTGCTAAGGATACCTTGGTGTGATCTTACTCATAGCTGGAAGGCTTTCTGTGAGACACAAAGAGGAATGTATTGTGTTTCCTTGCTCAAATACCCCTTAGTGCAGTGCTTACATTGCAACAGGCGACTCGGGAGAGAAAAGGCAGTGGGTTTGTTGATGTTAAATGCACACAGTAGGTCCTGGGGAAATTCCTCTGTGTATGTATTAGTGTAACAACACATAGCCCAGCGAACCTCATGACGTATCTGCAGGATATGTTTGGGACAGTTGTTACCCAGCCCGACATGAAAGAAAATAATTGGACAGCTGCTGTTTTTATCAGCTTGTTTGTGTGAATGCATTAAATATCAAAAGAACAAAGCAAACTGAAGATGTTATAACAATGGGGGTTGAAAACTGCCATCTTTTAGCCAACAAGAACAAAAACCCAGTCTGGTGTTTGTGACCTTGCCCAGCAGCTCAGTGAGGTGATGCTGGGATTCTGTCAAGCTTCACTGTCCTGCAGTGATTTGTTCATTGGAGCACATTTTTAAACATGCAATGATTCTGCTCAGCGTGCTGTGTCGTGTTCTTTCGCCGCAGGGGAGTTAACACGAAGCTATTGGCAAACCACTGTTGAGTGACAGGTAAAAATCTGACAACAAAATGAATTTTGAAAAACAACAAGAAAGAAGATGAAACTTCGCACAACGCCAAACTGCAGGGCTCTTTGTTCCCTTCTCTTGATGGGATCTCGTGATGCGCCGGGGCGATTTGGTTTAGATTCAGGATACATTTATCTCAAGACCAACTCACTGCACCTGAAAGAACTGGTCCTGACAGACAGGCCACTTCGCCAGTGTCAGAGTAGTAAAGGCATGAATGAACAATCTGATCTCATTGTGTTGACTTTGGAACTGAAAGAACAAAAGTATGTATATGCAGTGGGAGACATGATGCTGGGAAGTCCCTACCACAGAGATATCAAAGGGAAATACTGTTTCCTTACACACTGGGTCAGTAAGTACATTTGAATTTTATTCTATTTAAGCTACATGATACAAACGGTCAATTGGAAATGAACTGAAATGAGCAGTTAAAAAACCTTGTTACCTTAGTTGGTACCTTTGTTATTACAAGGTCTGGTTGTTCCTGAAAAGCAAGTTAGTCTGAGGTACTAAATGCTTTGCTTAAGTTCATTATTTTTTTTCTGAACATTGAGCATTACTGCTTTTACTGTATTTGGATGCGTCTAGTCATGCCATCATCCTGTGAGAAATTAAGGTTGTGGCAGTGACCCAGATGATGATGACTTTTCAAATTATATGGTTTAATTAGTTTTGGCAGCTCGTAAAATACACCAGTAAGTGTTTCTGCCACAGCTGATTAAATAGTTTTACTTTTATTGAAGTCTGAGTGCTACTGACATAAGATGCAGCAGTAAATCCTTGGTAGAAAACTTCACATCACTTACTTTTGCATTTCCAGCAGAGAAAATGCATTGGAGCATTTTTCACTTGATAGTGGTAAACATTTGGCAACAAAATCTAGATGAATCACTCTGTCTGGTTCTCTCCCTTCCATTCTCTTTTTCTTGTCCTCTGTTTCTCAGAATTAATCGACTTAGTCTTTAAAGGCAGAGCATGGCTTCATTATTACTATGTTTAAACTTAATTATGGTCTTAATTATTCCATGACATGAATGTACATACACACTGTTCATGTTGTATTTATGTTTGTGTTAGCCTTGATGAGCTTTTCAAAGTGTTAAAATAAAAGATGAATCAAACTGAGCAAAAGCAATTAGTCAAAGTATTCAAATGTCAGATAACAGCAGTGTAATTCCTTGCTTGTGTGATAAACAATCCAACCAAGGACATACTGAAGCTTTGTAGCTCCAATACTGAAGTTGATGTATGCAATGTTTTAGGAATGAGGGATGAGCACTGAGGATAAGGATAAGAAAGCGTCTTTGCTGATGTGTCTGGGTGTCTGCTCAATATCAAGGATTCATGCTGTGTCAGACAGAGAGTGGATCTCAGAGCTGAGAGCTCGGAAGACAAGAGCAGCTCTGCACAGACATCATCCTGAGACACTGGCAATGTAATTAGCACATGAATTATTTCTGTGCAATGACATGCCTCAGCGCCTCTTGACTTTGCTCTTGTCTGAGGAATGTCTCCATGTATATGGCCGGAATTAGACATCTGCCAAATGCCAGTCCTTTACATTCAGACACTGCCCCCCCCCCCGCGCTCTAGTAATCAAAAGTGTACAGTAACCTCTGCCGTGCTCTTTAGGTCTGTGCTGGCAACCGTGACAAGGGTACATTCAAAATTGAGCAGCTTGTTAAGATGCTTATGGCAAAGATTTATTGGCACATTTCAAATAGGGCTCATTCTGACAGAGAACTGCTATCAAATGTTACTACACACCTGTTCATGCAGTTCATTGGTTTTGATAGTAAATAATCACTCATATATTATCATCAGTTATGATGACTTGGTGCTGATGGGTTTATTACATTTATTATAGGAGGAAAATATATTTTTATAGTCTCTTGCTTTTTTAATATATGTATAGTTAAATGGAATGGTGACTATACATTAATATCAAAATGCTTCTCTTTTGATGACGATATTGATCCCCCCCATCTCCCCAAGGCTTACATTATTATCCCTTGGATTTACTCTCTAGAAATGGATTGGGCTTTGCAGATTAGTATTCAGCACATTACACTCCCTCTTCACTGTAATGCTGTTGTGATTCTGTAATGGGCTGAGAGCAAATGAGAGCCCTGCAGCTGGAAGTGTGCTGCTTAGTATGTGTATTCATACAGTGTTTGTTTGAGTACATGCGTATCCACATGCATATTTGTCTGTCTGTGAGTGTTTGTGTTTACAGTTTTTTCCTCTTGTTTTGATGTCCTGTTAGATTTAGTTGCCTCTTGTTGGGTCTTGTTATTTCTATGCTAGAAGAACCTGAGAGCTTTGCTACTTTTAACCTTTCCCCACTCTATGCGTTGGAATAAAAAGAGGTTCCTGTATATCTTCAAGAGATTGACTACCGTGTCTCTTGCCAGGGCCATTAAGTCCTCAAGATGCTGCTTTTGGGGGAGTTATTTGTTAAATCCACTCCACAGCAATGTTCTTGTTGGTGGGGTAGTGCACCAAAAGATCTAGTTTAATGGCGCAGCTGCCGTCGATAAATGTCTGCCTGTTTTTATCTCAGACATATATTTGATCTCAAGAATCTTCTGTAGTTTTAAACAAGAAGCCTTCCCCACTTTTCTTATAATCCCTCTGGTGATGCTCATAGAACTATTTCAACACATACACACACACGCACATTGCTATTTATCCTATTGTGTTCTGTGATTGTGATTCATGTGGAAGCAGCTTGTTCTGTGTAATTGTGTTTTCAACGCTATCAAATATCTTAAAAGCAAAATTAGATGTTATTGCAGTGTAGCCAGTTTGAATAAAATCTGCTGTTAATACCTTGTTTTGTGAGCTGTCTGAAACACTTTTTCTGCTAAGAGGAAATTGCAGTTTGTGATGTAGACATTGCAGGAGTCAGTATAGTTATTAGAATTTCATTCAGTTTATGTGTCAAGGGCATTCAAGAGAAGACACTAGCGTGTGTGTGTGTGTGTGTGCGTGTCCACATCAGCTCTATTGTCTGTTATATGTTTGTTTTCATGCATGAATGTGTGCACAGGTGCACATGGATGAGGTGGTTTCGTTGCCCTGTGGGAGCTGCTCTCAGAGGAGGGTTGCCTACGCACCTGATTGAGACACTGCCAGCTGTCCATGAGCAGACATGGACTGTGTGCGATCTGGCTGACACGCACTAAAATGGCAGGTTTTGTTAGAGCAAAATTTTGTTCGATTTTATTGGCTGGTTTCCACTACTCTCAAAAAACCTGAGACCCCCAAACAGTATAATATTTCCAAGTATAATAAGTACAAGTTTGTATTAATATTTTAAAAGCTTGTAGTATGCATCTGAATGATGCCTTATGACCTTTGAAGTGCTATATGTGTCACATTATAATTTTTTATTAGAGAGAGATGTTGACACAGATAGTGGCTAATAATAACAGAATGTAGCTATGACCTTCATCCTAGCTTTGTGCCAGCAGTTGCTGTAAACATGGCTCTTTTTCTGTAATGAACGGTTCAGCAAGATAATATTTAGTTTTGACATTGTTGATCTCCACTCTGTGGTAAAATTACTGCAGCAATTTATTAATCTTTGTAAATACAAGTTCAGGAGGAATGAAAAAATAGTCCAATTTTCTATTATAATATTATACCATGGTGACTTGAGAGGGTCAATCTTCCTTTTAGATTATATTGTTCTGTGTATTGTTGTAATATACAGTATGCATATCATACAATATGCATGTCACAATCATAACAATAGCACTATCATTAACTAAAAAATGACCACTATAGTTAGAATACAGTCTATTTTCATGTTGCCCTACTCTAATACCCAGCATATTGATAGCATGCACAAAACATGGAACACTGAGCAATGCGAAAACAGTCTAATGAGGCATCTTTCACCCCTGTTAGTGCATCTGGATGGGTTTCTGAAGGCAGCTAGTTAGGATGCCTTCTTCCTGTAATCCTTAACGCCAGCTGTTAAACATGGTGCTATCTGTGATGCTTTTGGCAGCAACTATGTGGGAATCATTTGGTGTGATTTTTCTGCGTGGCTGCGTAAAAAAACATGGATTATAAAGCTAATTTGTGGGACCAAATTCACCCTGTGGTGCAAACAGTTTTCTCTGATTGTGTTCTAATATTCCAACATGACAATGTCACAATACACTCATACACACAAATTCAGTTCAACTTTAAATTATAATATATATAAATATATAAATTTAGACAATTGAAAAACTATATATTTTTCAAATTGAAAGTAAAAACAAAATGGAACAAAAATAAAACTTTAGGAATACAATATTACTTTGAAGTAGAGCCAATCAAAATTTTACCTTCTTTCAAAACAGAATAAACTTAATTGTCGCTTTCATGCTAAGAAGCTACGGGTTTAACTCCTAGACACCAGGGGGAGTCATTTCTCAGGTTTACCCCGTGCTTTCTGTACTCATAGAGGATCATTTTTTGCTGTAAGGAAAGCAAATGTTTGGAGTACTCATCAGTCCTGCCTGTGATTTTGCTCATTTAGGAGTTTAATTAGCTAAAAGCTAGCAAGGCAGTGTGTTGGCTTTTATTGCTTTACTGTTACCCACCTCACATTGTTTGTTTATTATAGTGGGAGGTATTTCTTGTGTTATAGTCATGTGGTTGCATTTCTATTCAATGGTTGAATTTAACCAGTTCAAAAAGAGAGGGGAATGACCAGACTCTTAAAGCCTCTGGAAATGTGGCTTGAAATAGTAAAAGTGTATATATGATTTCCAAGTTCATTAAGCAAGCACAAACTCCTGCTAAAATACATGTTTAGAATTGTAAAACATCTCATTTTGCGGTTTTCAAGACTGTGTAGGCATGGCAGATCCACTGACAGTTTTGATCAAGTTTTGATTGACGTTGTCACTACCTGGTCAGTACTGCGCATGTGCATTTTTCAATAGAGATGAGAGCAAGATGGCTCACCTGAGAGGTTCATCCATTAGCTCCATAAAACACGTTTTAACCAATGACAGTATGGTTTTAACGGATCCTGGATGCAGTCTGATATGATACTTATGTATTTATCACATCAAATGTACACTCATATATGCGTGAGGAATACATACGTCTCAGTTTTCAGCTGATGTTAATTATTAATGCTACCTCAACTAATACTAAGTGGTGAGAAAAATTGCATTAAAAATAAAACAATCTAACAAAAAACATTTTTACAGAGCTGGTAATTGAAATAACTAATGAGTGAGCCATTTCGCTTCATTCACATCTTTGATTAGGGTTGCACATGCGCAGTATCGATCGGTCGTGACATGAGGTACGGATCAGAGGCAGTTCACCGCTTTACTTTGCCGTCAAACAGCTCTTTATGACAGGGAACTGAAGTTGCTATCTACTGCTCTTCAAAGCCACCAGACCGGACTCCTTTGACAAAAACAGTAGTTTACCATCATACTTTCACATCTCACTCGATGAAATATGGATTTATATCGACCAAACCAGAGTTGGTGATTGTTGGAACAGCTGAAAGACTAATCAAGACGGTTTTGGTGAGTTTTATTTTGTTTTCCTTTCGCTTAAATGAAGTGTGTTTTACATGAGTTAACGTGGCAATTAAGTTAATCTTAGTTTGGTGAAGGAGAGAAGCTCCAAGGTGCAGCGTTGTATTTTTCTGTTTAATAAGAAAAACGGCTGTAAGAATATTTTCTTTCTTGACAGTTTGTGAGTTTATGTATTACCACGTTCATGTCAGGAAAGTTCAAAACTATCAAAAAGTATTTCAATTCTGAATTGAAACTAATTTCTACTACCTAGATGCTTACTAGTTTGTACATAAGACCCTAAATTACATAGAAGGCTGTAACTCAAGCAAAATAAATAGCAAATCCATGACATTGGATGAAATTTAAAATTTGGAGCATTTATCACTAATTGCTAATTGATGACTTTAGACTAGTCAGTAATTAAAAGACCAGCAGCCATTTTGACATGAAATAGTGGGTAAACACAGGTGTTACCAATGATGCTAATTAAGGTTCAGTACCACTCAGGTCAGTCAGAGTCAGGGTGCTGTTGTGGTGCATGTAGGCTCACTGGAAAGTCTCTGCTGCACTAAATGGAACTGAGCCTTAATTAGTATCATTGGAAACACCTGTGTTGACCCGACTATTTTATGTCAAAATGGCTGCTGTGAAAAAGGTCTATTAATCTAAATAACACTAATTAACAAATAGATGAATCAACAATTAACACAATTAATATAATCATTAGTTTTAGTCCTAGACGTGATATATTTAAGCTGTCAGCTGTCTTTTAAGTGACATCTTATAAAACAGACAAACAAAACTGATACCCAGGCTAATCATAATGATAACACACTTAATTATGATTAACTTATATAATAGGTAATAAAACTCATGTGGTTATAAGTATAAAAGCAAGAAAAACTGAAACTAAATAACCACACACATTTGCACACAAATAAACACACCTTGAATGACTGAAGATAAGCCCCGTGTTTTAATAAGTGCCTAATAACAATCGAGAAGCTGAATGGTGAAGCCAATTATGAGTAAATTTACTATGGACTAAGTGTTTCTGTAGGCTGACACCAGGTGAGGGGACTCTCTGAGCGCAGCAAGACATCCTTCATACGGTAAATCTAAATGACACTGTACGTTAAGCTAGCACAGTATGGTGTCTGACAGAACTTAGTATGTGTAAGCTCACACACATCCATACATGCTGACTCCTTCAGTTAAGTGCCTGGATACATTAAAGTAAGCTAATTGAGGCTTTCTCACCCGTTCCTGCTGCTCTGTTAGTACTGTCAGCTACCAAAGCAACCTGCTTCACAGAGGTTTCATTTTTATTGCAGACATTAAGGAAAAACAGAAAGAATAATATGAAATACAACAATCAATGAACTGAGAGTGATTTCCTTGCAAGGATAGAGTAGTTTGAGACATTTTATTGAGTCTTTTGAATGGTGTGATAATCATGTAATAAAATATGTTCTCCAAGAATGCAGCACTTCAGAAACTCTTCTCTCTGTCATAGTGTAAGAGGCTTAGGCCGGCTTCATGACGCTAACTTCCTATCATTTTAATAGGCTGCCAGACACTAACTTATGTATCATTTTAATAGGCTGCCAGTCAAACAAGGACAAATAGAGTAAATGGGTACAGAGTGAAATCCAGTGTCAGTCATAGAGCCCTGCTAGAGACGATTAAACAACTTTGGTTCACTACATTGCATGGCTTTTGCGTCCAATTTGATTTACAGCACACTTAGTCCTCAAAAATCCACAGGTGCTACTTTGGAAGTATGTCTTACTTTTTCTCCAGAACTGTGAACTCCTTCTGAACCTGAAAACTGAGTGTGGCACAACAAGCTCTTTACTTTTTACTTCAGCTTGTTACTGAGAGCTGGAGAAGGGTATTTCTAGTGGTGCAAGGAGGGTGGGTGTTGGGTGATGAGATCTCTGACAGGCAAACAGTGATGTAGAGTTAGTCACAGTTAATGCTGGGGACTGTCATGAACAAGACGACACCGTTGGAGATGGGCAACATAATTAGCGTGTCTGTTTTAGCAATGCCTAAAACACCCCCCCTCCCCTCCATCTACTCCAGCCCCTTAAAATATCTCTCTCAGTCATTGGAGGACAATCATATTTTTGTCATGTTTTACACAGTTTGACTAAAATAGTGTCAGCAAATTTAAATTGAGATGATTAATTATTTTTCATTTAAGCAATTTTCTGTCACTTCCCTTTTAGTTTGCCGTGTCGTCTTTGACAAATTTATTACTTTTATCATCTGGTCAAAACTGTCACAGATTGAAAGAATGGCAATTAAAGCCAAAGCTGCCCCTCACGTTCATTTCACAGGTAATTTTTCTCATATCCTGCTGGGTCTGTTTCAAACAGTTGTGTCACGATTTGATGTCGACAGGCAGCGTACTCCCCTGGGTACATGCTAATTTAAAAAGCAGCCATAGAGTAGCAGATGCCAGATTAGTGTCAGAGCAAAGTGACTGATGAGGAGCCTCCTGGTCGCTCAGTCACATGCTGGCACTGTTGTACATATGCTCGTGCTTTTGGCCCCTTGGTGCTTCATAATAAATGAGCGATTTAGTTCAACATAGTCAGCAGACATTTATGCTGCCTCTTCTGTTTTTGCAGTGACGTGTACCTAGCTGTTTGTAGCACCGTACCTCTTTGACTCTTTGTGACACTAATTTAATTTGAGTGGCGAATAATTGTATTACTTCCATCAATATGGGTAGTTAGTTCTGCACCACAACCACAAATTTAATGTGACCATAGAGAATGAGTTTTCCTGAATGACACTTACAATTACATGCTATTGATTAATAATATTTATATGACAGAGGACAAACCTAAATTCAGAGGAGATTATGGGAAAATGCCAATGTTTTTCATTTTCATCTCTCATCTAAGAATCTAAGAAAAGAAAAGGCGTGTACTATTTTTTATCTCAATTTTACCACTTATTAACATCTGAGTGTAAATTGGGTGTTGGTAAACACGCAGGTATGTGTTTTTTTTGGTTCAAAAAAGAGGGCTGAATGACTCATAAAACTGACTGTGACAAGTTTTTACTTATCTATTTATGGCCTTTCCCAAGGAGCTACACTTTCGCTGTGTTGGTGTCTTTTTCTGTCCTCTGTTCTCTGAAAACAGACTAAAGGAGCTGGCTCTTATCCATGTTCCCATTCAGTGTCATGACTCAAGGGCATTAAGGTGCCGACAGTTTGCTGTGGTTTGATTGACTATAGACCACAGGACAGCTCAGAGAGGCAAGTGGGACACACCCAAATACCCGGGAGAAAGCAGTGACAAAACAGAAAGCTTCTTCAAGATCAAGTTGTTATTTTTGTCTGCGGGAAAATGACACATCTGAGTGACACATCTGCTGCTAGATATTAACACTACAGGTTGCTATGTCTGCTGTGATCCTGTTTCTGGAAAAGATGCACATGCAGGTGCACATACTGTTCACCAGTTGTATTGCTAACACCTTTCTTTCAAGGCTCAGGAACTGAACCCACTACAAAGCTAGCTACTCCCCTTTATCCTGCCGTCTGTATTTGTTAAGCCTTTGTTTTTTTGGGTAGGGGTACTGCCACTTAGGGTTGTACATCTGAATAGAGCAAATCAAGTATTTTACAATACACGTGACATTAGAGTTCACTTGCAAAAGCTGATGAACATTCTTGATTGATGCAGTTTGATTGATATTAAGTGCTCAGTAATAAATACCCCCCTCCCACAAAAAGATGATTTAGGAAAATAAAAACAAAGATATCGGTTTTGCCACTGACTGAAGCTTTTCATATCTGGCTAGCTCCAACTACTAGACTGTACATTTCTGTCCATGTTACTGAACAGTGGTCAGTCCGTCTCCCATGTGTCCCCCTGACCCTCTGTGCCACACATTATGTAGCCACGCCTCCCGCAGTTGCTGCTCCACCATTCCTCTGTTGTGATTTTTATTATGTTGGAAGAGAGGGGTCTAGCTGAACTTGGACTACTTTAGTCTACGTTACTGAAGCTCAAACAGCAGCATTTGAAGTTACAGCAACGAAAAACAATTTCAAACAGAGGTCAAGCAGGGTTCTGCTTCAAGTACAGTGTGTCTGCCAAAGCCCACATCTAAAAATTGTAATCTTCAGATCTACACAAATCTCGAAGGTGCTATATTTTTCATTCAAGAACTGCAGAATAGCAGGTCCGTAGTGTCAAGGCTCCTAAATTTGTTATGAAGTCTGTTTCCCTTAGTGGTCAAACACATTTTCTGTATTTGGATCAAGGCTTAAAAAAACAAAAAACAAAAAGATGTTACTATATCAGCCAAAGACGTATACAGAGTACATGCCTCTCTGGCACTTATGAGGAATATAGTTTACATAGATTAATGGCTCATTATCCAAACAGGCAGTTAAAAGGAGACAGATGTGTGTTTGAGAGATAACTAGCCTTCGTGGCTAGTATGGTTGCTAGCTTGGCCTGACACTTGACTTGTCAGAGAGCTTGATAACGAAGTGCTTCCAAATGATAAATGTCTAAAGATTGACAAATCATACTTTGTCAGCATCAATATCATGGGGAAAAAAAAGTGCCACAAGCTCAAATGTGTGGCTTCAGTAGTCTTGAGCTTTGGGCTCCAAAGTGTGGTCCAGGGATCTAGAAATCATCTGTGCATGTACGGGGCGTGGCCTCAGTAGCCTTGCATTAAGCAGTGTGCTATGTGCATGTGATTGAGGAATAGCATAGATACACTTACATAAGTGTACTTGCATAAAATCTGGTACTCCCTACTCTGGGCTGAGCCCCATGTCTTGTAAATTCCTTACAGCGGCCCTGCTGTACACACACAATTCATTCTCCATTGGTTAGGGGAATTAACTGCGAAGTGCAGGCATGGGGATGTGTGGAGAGAGATGAGAATGACCCCAAACTATTGGCTCTATTTGTTATGTGGTCACTGAGCTCATGGAGCGCGGATGGGTGGATTTAGTGAAGAGGGTAGAGGTCTCTCATTTTCAGTGATAGGGGGCTCAGACATTGAGGGAATGACCAAAGAGTCGTGAGATCTAGTCAACTTCAATTACGGCCCCTTGCAGTTTTCCCAGAGGTGCACTATAGTGCCTTTAAGGGGGAATCAATGAGGTGACAAATTGATGTGGACAGCAACCCCTTTTATTTGTTGTGTTGTTGTATGCATGCCTGGATGCTACTCAAAGTATGTGTGAGTGTTTGAATGTGTGTCCATGTTTCTCTGGCAAGTATATACAAATGTGCAGCACTCTCCAGTTATGATAATTGAATGCTTTGGTCCATTTGTGTTTTGGTGGTTTATTTTCTGCTAGTGGCTTTAATGGCTTGTTATCTGTCTAAACCTGTTTTTAAATGCTTTCTAATGGGTATTCACATGCATCATCCCTCTGACGCTCGGTGCTGCTTTGTTTTTATCTCACACTAACAGCGTTTAGGTTTTTCATAAGTTATTTTTGCTTTGTCAAGCCCCTGTCAAATCTGGGGATGTCGTGTGGCTGATGAGTGCAGACTGGGCCCGAGTGTATTGAGAACGGTAGCTGAACTACAGTTTCAGTGTTTTTAATGGTGGGAGAAGACCATATAAACCTGTCACAGGAATGCTTTCTGCTTGAACAGTTGTGTTCAGGGAGATTGTTGGTCAAGACATATTGGTGTAGCCGAGTAATACAACTCTAGGTTTAAAGGTCCAGTATGTAACATTTTAGGGGCTTTGCTTACCGGATATGGCCATAATGAGTTTTCGTAAGTGCGTAAACTACTATTTGAATGAAGATTTTATTTCTTCTGCTGCATGCCCTCTTCTATGAAATTGCTATGTTTCTACAGTAGCCCAGAACAAACAAACAGAACACTGGCTCCAGACAGGATCTTTCATGTTTTTTTTTTTTTTTTTTTGTGCGTCTCATGGCCACTGTGATTTCTCCTTGATGCTAGAGAGGGTGAGGTGAGAGGATTGCAATCAGTAGCTAGATGGTCCTTTTTAAGAGAGTGAGGAAAAAGTGAGAATTCAATAATAAACCTTTGTACCTCAGATATTGATTTGATTTGTAGAAGTAGGAGTCACTGTTTAAGTTAGGTCAGATTAGGTTGTACTTGGAGATCTAACATAAATGTACATATTATTTAAATTTCTCCTCCAAGCTTATTTATTTCTCACTGATACTGTAGATTTTTTGCAGCAGATTTCATGACATATTGTGAACACAAAGGCAACACTAGTGAACCCCCTCATTACCTGTGTTTTTCCAAAGAAGACCAAAGCTAGTAGAGATATCAATCCAGCAGGTAATGAACCTAACAGACAGCTGACTACTGTGGTCCATTTTATCTGTGTAAAGGTAAAAAGAAATCTCAGTCAGTGTTTGTTTAGCCTGTGGTCTGTGTTAAAGGTGAGGCAAAACTGTGTTTTTCTGTTGTTTAGGGATTGTTAAGCTTTAATTGTTTGAATTTCAGTTGTCAAGTTTTAAATGTTTGTGTGCTTGTCTTTGTACTGGCTACTGGATTGTGTGTAAACTTGCGTATCACATAATTGATTCAACATGCAGCAGAATATCATTTTATGTGATGTGGTCGCAGGGTGCTTTCACATCATATTATTGTACGCATGTGTGCCTAATTATTGTGTGTGAACGTGGTGTTGGACCAGACAGGCTGACGTGATGTTTGCTGTTCTCAAATCTTCTCATGAGCCTCGAATAAATTAGCCACAAGAAGTTTTGCTTGGTACATGAGTGGGCATTCAGTTTGTCAATACTGAACGTGCTTGTTCATAATTGCCATGTAGCGCTGCTGTAGTCTGTGACTACATATTGATGTAACACTGAGTACTGGTCATTCCCCAAGCTTGATTATTACACAATAACACAAGAAAAAAGAAATACTACGCAGAAATCTATGTATTTGAGTTCATCATCAGGTAGTGTTGTGTACCAGGTAGACCTCTTCTTAGTGAAATGAAGCCAAAAAAGTGTAGTATTGTACATGGATTTGAGAGTGTTTTCTAGCTAAGGTAGGTACTAGCTGGTCATTGAAAGCTTGTAAGCATATCTTTAAATGTTCCTTCCATCACTTTTCAGTTTGCCACCTCTCTCCAATTTCAGTGTGTTTATTATTAATCCAACATTTTTGAGACTTTCTTTCTCACTTTTTCTGACAGCTTCCCAACGGGCACCCAAGAGGCCATGATATTAATGCAACACATTTCTCTGTCTTTGTCTCCGCAGGAAAAGAAGAGTATGTCGCAACCTTCAAAGGATCTGAGTTCTTCTGCTACGACTTGTCCTTGAACCCGATTCAAAGCAGCAGTGATGAAATCACATTGTCATTCAAAACCCTACAGAGGAATGGACTGATGCTGCACACGGGCAAATCAGCTGATTACGTCAACTTGGCACTGAAAAATGGGGCTGTCTCACTCGTCATTAATTTGGGGTCTGGAGCCTTTGAAGCTCTTGTGGAGCCAGTCAATGGGAAATTTAATGACAATGATTGGCATGATGTCAAAGTAACAAGGAATCTACGTCAGGTAACAGTACAGAGGGTGATGCAGAGACTCAGTAAATGAATCAAAAGAAATGCACTTAAATCATTACCATCATACAATATATTATTTTTTCCAGACATTGTAATTGGATTGCTAAATTGAATCATGGTGGTTTATGGTGGAGATAAAACAGAACCACAAATGAACAGGGACATCTAGATGTGAATCAAGACCTTTATTAAGTTACAGTTTGAGGGAGAAAGAAAGACCTTCAAAGCATTCATGCTCATTCAGATGTATGACCACAAAAGAGGAGTATTTATTGTTGGTTTAGTGCAGTGTACATGCATTGTATTAAATAGACTTAGACTTAAGTAATTACAGTTTCACTGTTTTCAGTATTTAATTGAAGTATGGCTAAACTCAAATGTTGTAGCTGTATAAACAAAATATTTTAGTAACATGGTGTAGTTTTAGTTTGGATGTTAGTACAGTTATTGAGCACTCATTTCTATTAAGGATAACGCCATCATTTAGTCAATAAGAACATTTGAACACAAGTATAAATATAAACATATATATATTTAAAAAGCATAACTAAATCTGTGGTTAAGCTTTAAAATCAAAGTTTTATGAGCACAGGCAAAACCATCTAACTTGATCTATAGGCGTCAATGAGCTTTCCTACATGGCCGTGAAGACTCACCTCTGCATTAATAAGAGCCTATGGAGTAACAGAGTGACCTGGTTAGACATCACAGGATCTCTTACAAATTAGACTTCTATAGAAGTCTCATTCAGCAGCTTGTGACAGTTACATTCGTACACGTTAGAGGACATCAGATAGTGCCAGTTTCCTCTTGCAATGCTGCTCGTAAACGGGGCGCTGGCCAAAGTATTAAAAGAATTGGTTCTTGTCTGATTCTCGCCGAGAAGAGTAGAGGAATCAGATGGGATGAAGGAAATGTGTAAAGAGAGCCTTTGGTCGTAGTATGTGCAAATGTTTCCACCTGCAGGAACAGATTGTCCTGGCAAGAGAGAAGCTACAGAGGTCAGTGAGTGTTTGTTGCTTTGTGAACAGATTAACTACTACTGATTTGTACCAGACCAACATATACCAAATGGTGTCAAAATGCAGCTGCCACTATGCTAGTGACAGACTACCCTTGGACATGACAACAGTGCCAATCTGTTGGACTCATGACCAATCTGAAGAGACAAAAAGCTTGCTGAGGCACACATTAACAGTTTCTCAGTGGCTTTCCACCATAACAACCGGCTCTCCCATGTCAACTGACGTATGCCACCAATGACTCAGTTGTTGGTTGAAATTTCATATCCCTGCTGGCTAAAGATGCTACATTTTCAGTAGGTTAATGTGTTGTTTATTATGACAGGACATGGGGTTTCCCTCAGTACTCCAGGGCCTTATTGGCCACAGGTGGAAGTCTGAGTTGGTGACATGGCATTTGGGATGCAACCCAAGGTTCTTACCCAAGATATGTGACACTTACTGCTGCAGGTGTCTTGTATCTTTGAGCCCAGTAGGTGCATAGCAGTTAGGCTTGTCATGTGGAGGGCTTTAGATTCTACTGTATCATTAGCACAGTCACCGTTTGACCTGGCTTCAGAAACTCTGGACCCGGCTCCACAGCATACAGGACCTGCTCACTTGTGCAGTAGAAACTCCTCTTCCAGTTGACTGAAGATTGTAATCTAATTAGGTGTAAATCCAAGGGAGGTCTCATATTACAGGTATTGTTAAGGACCTGGAAGTAGACAAAATAAGATTGCTTTGCTTTTCTTCTACTGAGTAGCAGCTCTGAGTCAGTCAGTTTAGTATAGACAATAGGCTTTCTGGCTGGCATTGGTCCAGAGGAACCCATGTGCCTTCTAGATAGTTAAGGCACAGAGACAGTCTTGCACTACCTGCACAACCATCCAGAACTGGGGTTCGTCAGTGGGAGCAACACTAACAGAATAAGGCAGTCTGCCCTGATGCCCTTATTTCCATAATTGGGCCCAACATCTTGGTGCTTCGCATCATTCTGAGAGAAATCCACCACTGCTGCAACAAGTCAATCTAGGCAATTAGGATGCTCCTGGGCATTCTTGAAGACTTGTTAAGATCTCTTATGGTCAGTGTAGATCACTTGGCAAAGGCAGCAGGAGCATTTTCTCATGACTGTAAAGAAGATAGGTGAAAACATCTAGGCTCAGACTAGTCAAGATTAAAGTTGAGTCGGGGTTAGGTTTAGCATCTTTAGATGATAAGTGGATGATTTTAATGGTCCTATGTAGATTGTGGCCTTAAAACCTTTGCTTTTCAATTTTGCCTAGCAAGCATGTAGAAAATGTTAGACTGTTTAGCCTGTGTTAAATAGAACGGCACACATTTCTTTCCATGTACCCTACAGTAACAAACAGACCTACATAAAATACTTCCTAAGGGAAATAACTTAAAGCTTTACAAACATATTATCAAGACAGCACCTCTAGATTTGTTCCTGCTCATTTTGTGGGAAATCTGTGTCTTCACCTCAGTACCAAAGCTGCTTCGTTTGCATAATCAGCAAATTGATTATTGGCAAACCTAAGGATTTGGCCAGCTTGAACATTCACTGCATTCAAATTGTGAAAGAAAACCAAGCATATTGAGTGCATGCTCTGTGGGGGAATCAAAATTGCCATCCTCCTCATTCTGTGTCAGGGTCTTCTTTGCTTTGTCTCATTGCAGTAAAGTGATCCTAAAGTTCATCAATAAGACCAAATGGAGGTACAGTATTGTATGAGCGCCGGAAAGTGTGACACACTGGATTGGTCTCAAGCCTAAAACCAAGTACAAAAGAAGGCAAATACTGGTACCAATAAAAGAAATAAAGCTTTAAAATGGTCTTGAACTTAGGATTTTGTTAAAGAGGGTCAACTGATGTGCTTTAGGCATTCTTTCTTATGAACCATTTGATGTCTGTCAGTCATAACCTTTTGTCAGGGCTTCGGTAAGGGAGTTTTTTCTGCTACTGAAGGGTATGGTCACATCCAGAAAACATGGTGCAAAAACACCATGAGGAGCTTAGGGAGTCACTGGTTGAGCTCTGGCACCTCCTGTGGAGCATTCTTGTTATTTCCTTGGTCTGCTTTTTTCTTGTTAAACTTATTTTGCCCTTTTTTCCTCTATGTTACTAACATGCTTTGGAAACTAACATCATTCATGGAATGTGTCATTCTACTAACCAGTATGGTTTTTGCCGTTTAACAATGTACTAACAGTATTGACCATCATATATTATTTGAGTAACAATCGTTATTCTGTTCACAGTTTTTAATTTCCTTTCTCCCCCCTTTTCCACAAAGCACTCAGGCATTGGACACGCTATGGTAAACAAACTACATTGTTCGGTAGATATCATTCTAATTGTTTCTTAGTTTGGGTTTGCCGTGTGTTTCTTTTCTTTCTTTTTTTACTGTAGACGTCATTTACAAAAAAAGGGAAATTGCGGTTGGTACTCTTCTGCTTACTTTTCGAATCCTTTTTAATTTCTTGGATCATTCATTGGTTTCACCCTCTTTATTTCACTTGTTTCCTGTCCAATTCTGTTTGATCCACCTTTTTAGGAGCATCATTTCGAGCCTTTTGCATCAGGCTGTGGTTAATAATGAGGACCCTCTCCTGTCTGGCTGGCCTGATGCTCTTTGGCTCAGCCAGTTGTATCCCCATTCACTTTGCATGGCATGCACTTTGACTATGTGTTGCAAATGTCACCTTGCCCATTTGTCAACATGAATGTGACAGTTGAGCTGTGTTTGTCATTGGTGCTTCTCTGGTGCTTTCTAATTTCTTTTAGTGGTGTTTGTAGTGCTCATTAGCTTTTGCATGTCTCTGACGCTGTGGCACGAGTCAAAATGCTCATTATGTGTCCCAATCAGAATTGGGAAAAACTTTCTTTTTGTATGCAATTTTGTTATCAAAAAGAAAAGACAAATGCATGCATGCTATTTTTTTGTCTAATACCCCTCAGTCATTGTCCTATAGTAAAATGTGATTGTGCTTTTCAGAGCATGTGCTCCTACTCTAACCTAGTAGCACGTTTTGATTTCTTTTGTAAAACTGCTGAACGTACTAATATGGAATTAATAGTTAAACTAACCTAGTTAACATTCTACTAACACCATTTTTGTGTCTGCTAAAGTACTTTTAAGTTGCAGTAGGGACAATACTAACACTGTAGTATGGGCAGTTTACTAACTTTCACTAACTAAAATAGCATTCCTTTGAAGGCTTGCAGTCTTCCAACTAATCAAACTGGACAAAATAATAATAAAAAAACAAGAAAAAAGACAATGAAAACAGACATGAAAATGGGTTTCAGAAAAAAAAAAATCTAAGGAAGTCTGTCATAGACAACAAGAAGGAAAGGCAATAACATTGCAGTATATAGGCAGTCTGAGTATAGTGTGTCCTTTCCCTGTGCTTTGTTGTCTAGGTAACAATATCCGTGGATGGGATTCTGACCACCACAGGATATACACAAGAAGACTACACCATGCTAGGCTCTGACGACTTTTTCTATGTTGGAGGAAGTCCTAGCACAGCTGACCTGCCAGGATCTCCGGTTAGCAACAACTTCATGGGCTGCCTCAAGGAGGTAAACACCACTTTTGCGTGCACTCTGATGCTGGTGGGTGTACATGATATGACTGGCTTCACCTTAGGACACCAAAACAGGCCCTTCCACCCACACACTGACCTTGTCTCATCAGTTACACTTTGCTTTAGTTTGTTTCTCCTCCTTTCCTCACATACTCTCACACAAACGTTATTTTTCCTCTGCCGCCCCCTCAGTGGACTCATAATGTTATACACACATGCACGAACAACAAAGAGGAGCAGTGATCATGAGATCAGGCAGTTTTTACGAGCAGTCACCCACCTGTCCCTGTCGCACTTTAACACTTTAGTATTCTTCCATATTACTTTAGACCACTTACCTGATAAACTAATTTTATTTACCTTCAAAGTGCTATAAATGCACAACTGGGTTATAACCTTCACTGTAAGAACAAAAAAAAAAACACTACACACAACAAGGCGCAGCACATCACTATTTGACATATACGCTGCCAGGTGATGTATTGAATTTAGCACATATTGTATCTTGGATGCTCCATGGTGTAATAGGCCCTTTGAATCTGGCTCATGATTTACACTATGTCATTTGTCACTCCCCCCTTAACTTATGCGTTCTAGTATTCTAGGAGTATGTATACAGTCTACACTTTATCCCTAGAGATGAAGCAAGAGAGGGAGAAGAAGAAGTCATTTCTCCAACTGCAGGTTCATATGTTATACCTTTCACTTTACACTGTATGGTAGTATTTTTTTTTATTTTTGCTGGTTAATAGGGATTCTGACCTGAAGCATTTACTTCAGGAGCCACCAGGGATATACAAAGATATCTACCAGGCAAATCTCCAAAGCACTACAAAATGATCCATTCATTTATCTTTTAATTTCAAAAGCTGTTTCCCCTTTTGCTCGTCTCTCTTCTTTTTCATTTTTGTACCTCCTCTTGCTCCTTTGGTGTCCTACATTTTGTCTCTCACCTCAAGCGCAGGCTGTCGGCCTCACTGAACCTCTCGGAGTGGTGTGAGGCAGCTCTGTTTTAATGAGCAGGCTGGGTGCGGGCTACATGTCCACACACCATGTACAGCTCATTATAGGTCTGGTTGTTAAGGGGGGTGTCTTATTTAACTATGTGTCTCTGAGGTGCTCTAGCTGTGGTGACAAAGGGAATGGGATTGGTGCACCATAAGCATTGACATCCGCCCCAGTGAGCTGTCCTCAGTGCACCTAACCACAGCGGCTGCTCTCACTGAGATCAGTATACTCAAAAATGTAAAGATAAGGTGCATAGCTGTGATTGTTCCAAGGAGATGTGAGACACGCAATTTCCCCTCTTTAATTTTCTCCTAGGGTCATTTATTATACTAAACCCTTTACGAGACAATGCAGGTGTCAATACCAAAAAAAGAGACTAAGCTCATAGACTGTAAAATCAATAGTTAGTTTAATTTACTCTGCTTTTAATTTGTCAATGGCATATTTAGTACATTGACAAGCTCTCTGCATCATCTAATCCAGCCTGTTGAATTACACAGAAGCTTTGTCTCAGGTCATCTTCTGTGTGTGTGTCGTATAAACATATGAGCGAAGGTTTAACAGCATGTGCTGTGGGCCCAGATTGATGGCATGTTCCAAAGTGGCTTGTTGCAGCATTCGCACAGATTCCAGTCTGAGTTGCCACGCCTGCCTGTTGGTTCTGATGGCAAAACAAACGGTGGTGCAGTAATAGCTCAGTTGTCACAGCCCGAGCTTGATGACAAATTAGTGCAGCACTACTAGTGCAGCACCAGTTGTAGCTCAGACCAAAGCTTCTTTGACTCTGAAAGGTGCCCTTTGTCTTGACTATAAAGAATTGATTTGAGTTTATTGGCTGTATCTGTTGTACGTTTAGTCTACATGACTATTGTTCAGCAGACAGAGCACAATTTCTTACTCTTTTTTTTACATCATTTCTTGTGTCAGGAGATTTTTGTCAAATTACCTTTTTATTCCAATTCTATTTCCAAAAAAATCTTTTTAAAAAATCCTTTTGGCTCTCAGTCAGACAATACATTTTTTATTTTTTTTATTTTATGAAGAATATAGAGATGTTGGAATGAAAGCCTGCTATTATCTGTTTCCTTTCTTTCCTTGCAATCAAATGTAGTCTGATACAGTCAGTCACAAAGCATCTAAAAGAAAGTAAGTCTGAGCTTACCTAATCCTGATGCACCACTATGTCCTCTATCTACCTGAACAGTTAGACACAGTAGATCTGGCTCAGTGATAAACATAATGCTCCATGCAAATTCAATCCCATCGGAGCTGTCCCTGTTTTCAGGTGAATGCTTAGCATGGCAACAAATAAAGAGCATGGGCAGTGTTTCCACAGCTGTAACTCATTTGATTTGTCCAGTTGAAAGCAATATAGATTGACTGTTAGAACTCCTTTGTTATGTAAATACATATACACAGTCACCATAATGGAGTTATCTGTCAGCTGATGACCTTATCTACCAATTAGTATTGCTAGAGCGATGTGGAAGACATCACTGACTTGGCTTATGCCTGGGGGGAAGTTCTTAAATATTAGTTGGACCTCTGCTCCCTCGGCTCGGCAATATTGACAGCTTAGTTGTCTTCATATTTGCTTTGCAGACTGCTAGACACTTTATATTAAAACATTTCAAATTTGTGTGTGTGTGTATCTGTGGTGAGATAATTTTGAAACCTCATGACCACACTGATGTTTTAATGAAAAAGTTTCGACATTCACCAAAATGTTAATTAACTTCTCATATGGAAATTGGATGTAACTCAACAGAGGGACTCTTGCTATTACAGCTGCACTTATACTAGATCCCCTTTCATTATGGGGATTGGATAATAATGAAGTTATGGCTGTCTCTAATTTTTTGCAAGACTGTAGCCCCCCCACACACACACACACACACACACTTACACATTGTAGCTACTTCTTAGTCTTTCGAGATATGTTTTGATCAATATTTTGAAGATTTACTTCACAAGCAGAATTTAATATGACTCTTATGCTGCTGTTATATAACCTTGAAACAGGAGATTAAAGATGAGTTTCATACACAACAGTAAATAAGAAATGATCAGATCAGGCAGATTGATCAGTTGATGCTTGCGCTATGTGATCACGATTCTCATCTGTGGTTAATTGGTATTTGAATGACATTATAGTTCATTCTTTGTAATGGGTTGCTACTGTCTGTCACTTCTGCACCTCGGCTCTACGGCACTTGGCATCTCAAAGGTCGTTGCACTAATGCATTTCATTTACTAAAGCAGTCTGATGCCAAACCCTGTCTGGTTTACACAGTCTGTGAATATAAACTGGTATTGATATGGAGGTTTTCTGCATAAAAAACATGTACAATTTTCTAAATTGTACAGTAAATTATAAATTGTTTTAATTTGCTTTAGAGAGGCATACTGTATCTATCATCTGCCCACTTTTATTCTAATCACAGGTTGCAACAGGGGCCTTAATCAGCATTTTAGTCCACACCTGCAATCAAGGCAGCAGATTTATCACTCTCAATCTCACTCTTCACACACAATCCCAGGAGATCCAACCTGATAGAATCATTTTCTCCATCCATTATCACTATTGTCTCTTAAATTGAGGCTGTCTGTTCTTTTGGTTGATGCTATTCAAAAAGTCAAAATGGATGCCTCAACTATTCACACTCCACCCAGCCTGAGCACACTGTGCATGTGCTGCGAAGGCTTCTAATGTAGAGCAAAGAAAGCAGGGTGATGCGAGTGACATTTGGTGTCATGTAAACCAAGATGACCTGCTTATGACACACTGTCCTGAGGGTGTGAAATGTCACATGGACAATTGCTGTTCGACACATCCAGCTCATTAACTATTGAAAGTACCTAGGAAATACCTAGGAATTATTAGATTGTCTGCCTGATTGTCTGCAAATGACAAAATAAATCTATCTTTAACTTCATAGATATGATATTGTACTGTATGTATGACTATAATTTATTTTCTTTCTCTACTCTCCCTCAATTCAGGTTGTGTACAAAAACAATGATGTGAGACTTGAGCTGTCAAGGCTAGCCAAACTGGGTGATACAAAGATGAAGATCCATGGTACTGTGGCCTTCAAGTGTGAGAATGTAGCCACTCTTGATCCCATCACATTCGAGACGCCAGAATCTTTTATCATCCTCAACAAGTGGAACGCTAAGAAGACAGGCTCCATCTCATTTGACTTCCGCACCACAGAGCCAAATGGCCTTCTCCTCTTCAGCCATGGTAAGCCGAAGCAACAGCCGAAGGACTCCAAGAGTCCTCAGACTCTCAAGGTAGACTTCTTTGCCATTGAAATGCTGGATGGCCATCTGTACCTGCTGCTGGACATGGGCTCAGGAACCACCAAGACCAAGGCAGTCAATAAGAAAGTCAATGATGGCGAGTGGTACCATGTGGACTTCCAGCGAGATGGCAGATCAGGTAAGTTTTAATACTATTAATGTGTACAATCATTATAGATGAAGGACATGTAACAGGAAGGTGAGGGCAATGGTGTCCCCGAGATCTCAAAACACAAACAAAACAGCTTTAAATACAAACAATGCAGCCAAATTCAGAAGTTGCTGCCCGTCAATGGTGTTGGAAAATTATCCAATGATTTAAGTTAATTATTATTCATTATTAATAACATTCAAACAGTATGATTAATCAAGTGTGGTATTTTTTGTACGAGCTCTGCACTGTCAAGATAAGTTATTTAACTGCAACAAAAATACTACTATAAGCTCATAGTTTACTTTTCTGTGCAAGAAAATATCCGTTACCACACCAAGGCTACTGCAAGGATACTACATCAACACTGAAAATTAAATATTAGTCTGCACTAGATGCATGTTGTAAACAGTTCCAGCCATTTAATGAAAAATGGTTTCAATAGCAGTAACCTAACTTCACATGGTGGTACTGTACCTATGTGTCATATGTCATGATTCCAAAGACACATATTTGCCACAAAATAACTTTGCCCCCTCTCCCGTTGTGTCCTCTAAGCCTCGGGTTGCTCTGCTCTGGTCCCTGTTGATTTGCTTATCTAAGCAGCAATTTGTTAGCGTGTGCTTAGAGCCAAGGCCTCGCAATGTCATGCTGCAAATTAGATATACCCCTTGACCATGTTTTCCACTCCATCTCAAGAGGTGGAAATTCGATTAACTGTTTCATTACCCCTCAAAGCAAAACTGGGTTGTGGTCCAAATTGAGCTATTGTTAAAATAGCTTTAGAGTGCATTCATGTGGCTTTTTTGTAGAAACATCCACATTCAGCAGCATTAATCATTGAAAAATGTAAAATTTAATTAATTCAACCAATATTCTTCTTGAGGGGGCTGAATACAGTCATATACAGTGCATACGCAGTGCTGAGTGGCTTGGATTCAACTCAACATAATTGTGGAAGAAAAAGATGTGGGTGAGTTCTTAAATAACATAAATCTACAGCATTTAGTTATGGGAGACCAAACTATAAGAAACACTGTCTTGCTAAATTAGATTGTGTTCATTATCTGTCTAGTAACCTCCAATCATCCACCCCCACATACTTACACACAGTGCGTACACAAAAGCTATCGAACATCTTATTCTGTTAGCTCGCTGACTCTCTCTGTCTACCCTGCCTAAGTTTCCATGGAAACAGGAGGTGGTCTCTCCCAGGACTGAGACAGTGACTGCACAGTGCTGTGCTGAGCTGTGCACTAATGACATTTCAGAATAACTTTTCTTCCTTTCCTCAAGTCTAAGACATCAACACTTACAAGGGGACATAAAAAGGTCTCTGCGTTATGACTTCCCATGTGAGAAGAGTCATAAAATGGCCAGAATTAGGAGACACAGTGTTAAAATTCACAAAGCTATTTTCAAATTAACCAGTGTTATTTTATCTCTGCTCACCCTATGATTTTAAACGTATTAAATTCTGCAAGTATGCAGTCCTCCTAAATCTAAAATCTTGTATCTCAAGATTTGCATGAGCTGCACAAAGCACTATTGTTTGCAGTGTGTAATGATGTGTGCATGGCACCTCAAATGGAAACATTATAATTTATGCACTTCTTTTTGTACTGAAAGGGCCTCATGCGATTTCCATTCCCACAGGATACATGTAATTTTAATGGTGCATTAAGTAGCAGATTTGTGCAAATCAAGCAAGACAAAAACCTTCATTGGCTTTTCTAAGAATATATTTTTATATTTTTTTCCATAAATTATCACAACATACTGATATATAGTTGATTTTGAGCTTTGTAAAACAGTTTATAGTTTATACAGTTACAGATATTTCATATTATTTAGTCAAACAAATAGTTAATTTGTGGACAGAGACATGTTCTGATAGAAGGGTACTGCATGCTTTCACACTGTAACCAATTTGTTACCTTTATGAGAGCCTGAATGAACATAATCACTCCCTGCCTATTCAGTTTTAATAGTCCACATGTGAAGCCCAATAAAATAACACAGTCCCTCCTACGACATAATGCTAGCTTGGCTCTTGTAGGCTATTATACACCCCAGCACCCTTTTGTTATACTTTTTAATATTTGATAGAATTAAGGTAATTTTAAAACATAAGCAAACTAATCCGCGGAAAGCATATGGTGCACTTGGCTTTTCGTCTGTGTGTCAGATTTTTCATTAATACACACCACCAAGCACATCACTCAAAACAGAAGTGTAATACAACAGCCAGACATAATTATCTGCAGCCGGGTCCTCCATGTGCAACACTTCCTGCAGCCGTGACAATGGCGGATAATGATCCCTGCCCTATTTAGTTCAGCTGGCTCTTCCTGCAGGAAGCAACCCTGTAAACGGACTCTTGCTCTCAGACAGCATCTTCTAACCTCAATGCATTAGAGACGCTAAGAGACACTCTGCTTTTAAGTGAGGGCCTCTAGGCTGGGAGTGCCGTAGGTCACTCATCAGAGACATTACACGGACATTGCTCCGTTGTAGCTCCCACTTCCTGCCAGAGCATGCGCACCACTACTCCACACACAAACGTGTGCATGTGTACAGTACACAAACAGACGTTTGCACATACACACAGTCATATAGACAACACATCAGCCCCCATCCACACAACCTACTCACAAGCTTCTCTCTCTACAGAGAATCCAATCACATAGAGAGATTTGGCCGTATCGCCCTAACTGGATTGTAGTAATCCCCTGTCTAACATGTTTTGGGGATGTGTGAGTGGGGTTATGGGACATCATGCCAAGTTGAGCCTGGCTGCTGATGCAGAAAGTGTGAGAGAGATTTAAGCTGTCATTTGGACCCCTGCCTTCAGGTTTGATGATGGAGTACCACTTACGGGTCAAGCCGTAGAGAAAGAGAGGGAGAGATAGGAGTGTGGTCAAAGTGTTTTAAAGTTGGCTAGAATGCTGATCTTTGTCATCATTACTCATCCTCATTTATTGCCTGCATCATCATTTTGATCAACTCTCTTAAACTGTACACCCTGTACTTGCTTCTTAAGATATTATTTGCTGCTGTGTTCCCTCGTCTGCTTTCTTATCTGTCATCATATACCCCTCCCTCATCTTCTTTCCAGACATCTTTATCTCCATGTTCCCATCTTGTTCAGTATCCATCTCCTCCTCTTTTATGCGTGCTAGCTTTTGCAGAGACACGTCCCCTTCCCCTTTCGGCTATGAATACTGTTCCAAACATAGGCGGTCCTGCAATGTGTGTTATGTTTCTCATGCTGCTAGCCTGGTGATGGCACATGTCCCCATGGGATTGTATAGTGCCTTCTGACTTAACATAGCTTGACTGTGTTTACACACTTCCTTACAGGACTGTGACAAGTGAGCGGAGCACTCTGAGCAGACGCCTGAAAGATGCTGACATGCCTCTCTTGTCTGCCACTTACATCTATTTAGACAGACATGGTTTCTGTTGACTTACAGCATCCTCGTTTGCTGTTCACAGCTGTAATAATACTTAAGTATGGATACCACAGGATTTAAAGAAGCCATTAGATGATGACTGCTGAAGTATATACTTTGTGAATGGATAATTTAAAAAGCAATGTCACAAACCAAATGTATTTCATACTACAGCTACTATATGGTGACAAGATCTGACATAAGTGGAGTGTAGATACTTCCATCACAATTCACGCTGACCACATTGATGCTCATTCTTCAGCCGGGCACCTGCTCTACTCCGAGAAAAGTTTCCTTGCTAATGAGTTTGATGTAGTGAGCTCGTTAGCTATAACCTGAAGGGAGCTGTTCTGGCTGCGTGACGGGTGGCCTTTGCCAAGTGTGCAAAGCTTGGAAGTCACAACAGCTGTGGCTGGAGAGAACAGGGGCAGTGGGTGGCGGCAAGAAAGTGCCAGAACAGATGCCTGGGGCCAAGACCCCGAGAAAAGAGCTGGAACGTGTTAGTGGGACCAGGTTAATCATTGTGCACTAGGTCCTTAGCTGTCTCTCTCGAGCACTTATTGCAAGAAAGCTGGCTCACCTTCGCAACAAAGAAAATACATAACCAAGATTGTTATTTGGTTTTAGAGTGTTTTCTTCTGCTGCAGCCTTTCTTCAGATTTAACATGTCAAAAAGTGAAGAAAATAATGAATTTGTGCTTTCAATGAGAAAAGACATACAGATATTTATCACACGTATAATTAATTGTAATATGTATATTCATGCATGCTAATGGTAGCTGTAATGAAATGTGAAAGGCCCCATTTAATGTCTAATGTGTCTCTAAAATGTGCCAAGCAGCCCTGCTGAAAATTCATGTGTGGCTTAGGGCTTGTTTCCCAACATAAACACTTTGACTGGAAAAGTAACTTAAAAGCAGCACTCTTCTACATACAAACAGTTAGGACTGTGCCATGTCGCCCAAGGCAGTCAGCTAATAGCTCCTTCATATCTGCCATGGCATGCATCTGCCACTCAAAATGCAAATTATAACTATATGGCAATTTTATTTTTGAGCATCCTTATGCTACTATTCCTCTGCCATTCTCCCCAGGCAGTGGCCTGTGCAGATCCTCAGCAGCACGCTATATAGATTACTGGACGAGGATGCGGGCTGTGGAGGCAGCCACCATTAATTAAAGATCCACAATGGCTCCTGCACTGAGAGTAACAGATCCATATACAAATTAATCACCTCGGCCTGAGTCCCACAGTAAGGCCTTCCTCTCCACAGTTTTACAGTCCAGTCATGTCCGCTGTTGTTTACCGTGCTCCAGATCGAGAATTAAACCTGAATGAGAGCGATAAATCATGGTGGGGAAACACACAAACTCCCATTGCAGGTTTATGTGTTGGAGAGGCAAACAGAAGGAGAGACAGGGTGAAAAAAAACACCCTGCAGTCCGTTAATCAAGTTCTAAAAGATGGCTATGATGTTTTTTTTGTTTTGTTTGGTTGGTTGGCTGAAATGATAGAGGGGGCAACGATTTTTCTTTTCCTCTCCTTTCTTTTTTATGACCACTGCTTTATAGATAAAGGAGATTTATTATGGGAAATCCACAGAAAATGAAGAGGATACTCTTAGGGATCCCAGATTAGGCTACTAATAGACTAGCTGTCTTGTGATTAATGTGTCTTATCAACACTCATCAGTCATTCTAAATGAAGAAAATCCTGACCCTGTCCAGATGGATAACACTAATTAAGCTAATTTCTTCATCAAACCATCTTTAAATGGGTCGTACCTACATGTTTATGTTTCTCCAGGGTAGGTAGTGTCTTTCGCCATCTTCAGTCAGCAATAGGTGTTATAATCTGTCCATCTGGTGAATAGCCTCATAGTCGTTGGAAAAAAACTTAAAATTTATCACACTGTATATTATGTATCACACTGTATATACTATTTTTTTAGGTACCATCTCTATCAACACCCTCCGTACTGCCTACACAGCCCCTGGAGAAAGTGAGATCCTGGACTTGGATGACAATCTGTACCTTGGGGGTCTACCAGAGAACAAGATGGGGCTGGTGTTCCCGACTGAGGTGTGGACAGCACTACTCAACTATGGCTACGTGGGCTGCATCCGGGATCTATTCATTGATGGACAGAGCAAGGATGTCCGGCGCCTGGCAGAGGCCCAGAAGGCTGCGGGGGTCAAGCCCTCCTGCTCCAAGGAGCCTCCCAAACAGTGTTTGAGCAACCCCTGCCAAAACAATGGGGTCTGTAGAGAAGGCTGGAACCGCTATGTCTGTGACTGCTCCGGAACTGGATACCTGGGACGCTCCTGTGAAAGAGGTAAGTTCTTTGTCTCATTTTGTCTACCTGGATGTTTCAAAACATGTAATTTCTGTCCGATGTGCATAATCTGGATTTGTCAGTGAGAAATGTTGATGCTGCTACACAGTGACACACTCACTATGTGTCTTGAGGTGTAGGCATGGGATCATATAAATGTGAATGTAATTGACATCAAAATGAATTATATAAACTGCAGTTTTAATGTCCTTTTCAAGTTTTGGTTGAACAGCATCACCTGACAAAAAAGCTGCATGTTTTTTTTCTTTTTATCTAAGCTGATGGTTGAGCAGCTCTCGAACAGCAAACCTGAAAGCAATATACAAGAAAGAAGGTGTGCAAGCGGAGATAGACAGCCGCAGAGATGCAAGCAGAATAAGTCAGGGTGTGTTGACTGGCTGATGTTAGACTATGTTGAGTGGCAGGTGACTGATGCACCACTGAGACGCTGCTGGTCACGTTCACCATGCACACTGGCCTGTAAATTGGCTGTCTTCTGCTAACCATTTGGCTCATCAAACCACTCGCTCATGACCAGACCTGGTGCAGAATACTTATCCCATTCTCCTCCAGAGAAGAGAAATAGGAGACGTGAATGTCACACAGTGAACTCTTTTGGCTCCATGAGCTTCCATCAGCTGGAACACACGTACACCTGACTCTGGAGGAGCGTATCACATGGAAAGCATGGGTGTTCATATTAAAATATAAAGAACTGTTGGTAGAGTTATGACATTATAAACATATATTTATGTATGTCTTTGTCTATAATGTAGTCTATTTGCTTGAAGTTATCCCTGTGACCGTCTTACTAAACTGGCCTTCATGCTCCACTGCAGCTCCTTTTTACTGTATTTATATTTTGTTGTTAGCGTCTGTAATGTAGCAGAAAATAAGAGCGAGTCATAAAGAAATTGCTGCGCTCACTAATGTGAAGCTCAGCATAGCCCTGTTTTTCTGGCTGTTCAATATTAACTTGTTGGCCTTTTTGACCAGATGATTGCCCTTTGACCTGGTTGATTGAAATCTAGCTGGATTAAAAAAAACAACCAGCTGTGAGGAAACCAAATCTTTCACTTATGGTTTGCTCTGAGGCAATTATTATGTGGCTAAAATGGAAATTTCAGGCTTATTTATATAATCAGACAGAGTGAGTGAGAATGAATCAATGTGTTGGATGTAGTTCATTCACCAAAGAGAGATTAGCAATATTAACTCATATTAATATCCCAGGATTTGGGTGTAATGAAAATCAGTTTAGAGTCTGATTATTCATTCTTCAGCCATTGATGAGTGGCTTAATGACATGTTTATTTTGTATTCATGAATCAATAAGAACCAAGTACATCTGCTGAAGTGGATATCAACTGCATGTAAAGCTACTGTATATAGTCAGTTATTAATATCAACACAAATATTACCCTCGACCGTGTTTACAATAAATCCTTATAAATCCAGAATGTCAGGATTGCTCTCAAGTGGTAAAGTTACTATGCTGCAGCAGCATGCACATATAGAATCTTCATCATGAAATCTCAACGGAGCGTTAGCAGCAAATGAGCAAAAACAGTTAACATATGCATAATCAAGGCAAATGTCAAAAAGAGCCCAAGCATGTGACACCGTTATCACAGCGTGATGCATCTGCACAGGAACGACAGCAGGAACAGGTTTTCTCATCGAGAGAAAAAATTAACTCCAGTTGGAATGTAACACGTCCCACACACTCACATGTGTCATCTCTACATGTGCTTGGCTTCTCCTCTGTGCTCAAGTCATTCGCCTTGTAAAATGGTGTTGCCTAAATATCCTGTAATTGGGATGTAGAATATGTCTGGCTGAGATGCTAATGATACGGCCGGATGCTGATGGAAATCTGCTGAGTCAAATGGAAGCGAAATAATACAAAAGCACATGATACCAGAAAGATGTTGTATTTTCGGCTGTGCTGTTATGAATGCAGTTTATTCAGTCATGAATGTCTCATGATGTGTGACAATTGTTGTGATTGCAGTGATGTAGGAAATGAATATTTAGAGAAGAAAATATGAAAGAGAGAAACTGAATCTGCTCCATCTCTAATAAATGTGTCAGTTAGGCTTGGCTCTGCACATGTGCACTTCCATTCCAGCTAATGAGTTGACAGGAATTAGGGCATAGTATATGAGAGAGGTGGAATGGGCATGGGATACAGATCGTTTCACTTCAGTAAGATAATTACTTATACGGAGAGTGCTCTTGGATTCAAAAAGATGTAATCCACTCTGACCTCGGCTGAAAACAAAAGCAGAAAACTGCAGCTCTGCGTTTGCAACCACTTCACATCAAAGTTCTGCATGTTACAGAGGCCTCTGCCACTCTGACCCCATCTCCTAACACTCAAGAGTCTTGCGGCGTCTCTGCTCCTCTGTCCAACTCTCTTGTTTTGTTGCTGTCTCGGCTCTGTGTATGAGACTGGCATCGATGGGAGTGTGTGTGGGAGCAGTGGTACGGAGGACGGGCCCTGGCATGCTGCCAGCTGTTTTGATGGCTCCAGATTGCCTCTGCGCTGGTAGGATGGAGCAGGCACCGGCAGGCCGAGGAGCTGTCAAAAGAATTACCCCAGCTCTCACTTATCCATGCATGGTGTACCACCCGGTGGCAAAATACAGCTACTGCATATGGCGGAAGAGGAGGACGACAACGAGTGGAAGGAACAGGGGGTGGAGCTTCGACAGAAAACCACAGAGCTATTCGCCCTATTTTGAGAGATTTTAATTAAGCAGACAAAGCAATTTTCCCCCTTGCATCCCAAATGTCTTCCCCTTCATTGTTCCTCCAGTTGCTAATTAGCCCAAATATTAGTCTTCCAGCGTGAGGCTAAGGCAGCCTCCCAGATGGTGTAGTAGGTGCGTTGCAGCGCATGCACATATTCCCTAATGAGGTATGACATGCTTGATACCAACACTGACAGCACCTGCATTATTTCACATAGACAGCGGCTGCAGATTGATGTTTACTTATACACCTGCGATGAATAAAGATAGATGCTGTATCAATATCCAGATCAATAGTATGCTCACCGGACACCACATGTGCACATACATAAAGATACATACTTGCTAAGGTTGGCAGACACTTTGCACAGTGCCTTTTCCTGCTTTTACATGCTCTTGAGTGTTTTATGAGCTCAACATCTTATTTATTTTGTTGTTAAATACAGTGATTCTACACATTCTTTTGGAAAACCTCATTAACTGGAATCAATAATGCTGGATCACATTATTTTCAGTATCTTCAACAGGTGTCAAATGTCAAGTCATTTCAATAGAATACAGGATAGAATTTTTTTATTGTGTGAATTAGTATAACAGTAGAAAAACTTGTTCTTTTAGCACATTCATTGCTTTTCAGAGCATAAAGCCATTTGCCATTGGCCCAAAGCTAAAGCCAAGAGGTGCAGAATGTTATTGCGTAATTGTGAAATGCCCTCTAAGGGGAATAAGCCTGAGTTTTAGCGTTAAAGTGCATTTTAGCCATGCCCTTTGACAGCACACTACGTGTTAGTCACCATTCACCACACAATATAGTCACAAATTAGAGAAAACTGGTCGTCTCACAGCCTTAAGCGATGTACACAGATGCGCAGAAAATTAGTTAAAAAACATGGAAAATGCAACTGTAAGACTGCTCAGGGTTGATTTTTCTGGAGATATGAGCATGTATTGTGGCATGAAGGTTTGATGAGGAGTGAAAAAGGGAGTCAAATTTGTTTAAATTCACAAACCTGAGGGAAGGAGTTCAATTAGTCTCATGGTTTTTGTCAAAAGACTATGTTTAGGCTGTACATTACAGCTTTTGATGTCTAGTTTCTCCAGCTTCCTATAATAGGTCTTGTAGGGGAGACCTTGATAGCACAGCAAAGAACAAAGACTGAAGATTAACTTGTAAATCATTAAACTAAGTGGTAATTCTCCTTTAATAGTCTCAATGGGCTGAAAAACCTAATTTGCACATACTGAATCTTTACCATCTTGGCTGTGGCATGTATTCCTGACAGCACTTGCTGAAGTTGCAGATTTCAACACTCCGAACGGACACAGTGATCCATTTTCTATCTTTGCTCTCATTTCATAGCCCTGATGAAGTTGTCGTATGGTCACAGAGCAGCAGGAGTGAAGCTGGCACACAATGATGCTGTTTCCTTCTGTATAGAAAGAGAATAGTTTCCCTGTCTCTGGAAATCTACTTAGCTGGCAGGTTGTTTTCACACATTTAATAGTCAGTGAATCTATTTCTTGGATTTGTATACTAAGATACTCAAAGAGGGCTGCGGTGAAGAAGACATGAGCAGCTTTGAATTATTTATGATATCTCTGAGCCATGAAAACATTTTCCAAAAGCCTTTGGCAGGTGTTTTCCAGCAAATTTTGAATTGGATTGGGCCTGGCGCCCTGATACTGTGGGACATCACAATCCTGTGACATGCTGACAGCTCTCCCTTCCTACAGAGCCTGTTCTCCTTGGGGGAGAATGGAAGAAGAACTGTGTGCTTGTCTACTCTCCCTTGTTAGTAGCATAGCCTTATTTGTTACTTCTGTAAGTGCCCCCCATCCCAACCCCCCACACCGCAATCACTGCATGTTTTTGTAAAAAATCAGAAAAAAATGTTGCATTGTGCTTTACAAGACAAAAAAAATGAATGCTTGGTTTAGTTTGGTATGCTCCATCTCCCCTCTGACAGCCTCATGTTGGGTTGGCACAGACAGAAGCTCCAGCTTCAGTCCTCTCAATTTATTTTGATATTAAACACAGGAGTGCCGTTAAAAATGAGTTGGCATCCAAGATTGGATTTTTGACAGGTGCTCACTTTGCATTAAGTAATGATTCGCTCATATGCCATTCTCCATATTTTCATATCTATCAGGACTTTGCTTATTTATGGCATTTCAGACAACCTCTTATATGAATCTCAGTAGGGGCGACATCTTGGACGAAATGCAGTATTTACTCCAGTTGTGATTAATTTGATCCATCTATCTAAAACCTTGATTTTTGGTAGGCGTCTGTTTTTACAATAATGGCAGTCAATTGATGCTCTGTGCTGTTTACGATAGTTGATAAATAACAAATCATTGTTGACACAATGCTACATCCTTGAAGAGAAACACATTTTCATCATGATTAGTGCATGTGTTCATTTGTTGTCTTGTGTTTTGTCTCCGTTTTACCTTGAGCATATGTTCTCAAGTATAATGGATCCCATTTCAGACTGAGGCATTTCATAAGGGGTTGGGTTCATGCTGTGGCAGGAATTCTATACAGTGCAGCACTCAGACCTGTCACTCATTGTTTGGCAGTAATGATTTCTGCATCCCATCCTCCCAGCGTAAACATTCACCTGGACAACAGACACTTACAGTTTATGTGTGTACAGTATTAAGCATATAGTTACACACATAGGGCAGACATCAAATACTGCTACTAAGAAGTGCTCTCTAAGTGCCAGCTAATATTACAGTGACAAACATTTTCAAGTATTAGGAGAGCTTGAACAGTAGCTCCATTTTTCCTGGCATCTGCTAACAGTTTCTAAATGCAGCTCTTTGCTTTAGCTGCCTGGCAGGAAGCAGACAGTTTAGCAGTGAGAACTCGTTTGTCACACGCCCCTGTCATCTGCAGCATACCCCGGGAGGGCGTGGAGAAATTGGATTTGGGTGAGGAATGTGACGGAGTCATCCCAGGGGATGGATGTGACATTGGCTCTGTGTGACGAGGAAGTGGTGATGAGGTGGTGTGTGTACATTGGTACCCTATTGGCCCCGCCACTCTCCATCTCCTGTCCCTCCAACTGGGCTTCTATCTGTCTCAGCGCTGCAGCTGCAGTAATGGCTTTGTTATTGGGTTATGGTTTAGTTACACTACCGGAAATGCTGTTACAACCTCCTGCCAGCGTTAAACAATCTCCCCAGCATTTCTCCAGGCAGCTGCCTAATGCTTTGAGTAAATGCAGTCACCCTGAGCAGAAGCTCGATATTCAAGGTCCACAGACTATTACAATTCTGTCGCCGTTTGTGTTTTTGCCTCAGTCAATATCAATTTGTCCTTTTGTAGTTTGTCACTATTATATTGCAGATACAGAAATTGTGAATGCAAGGCTGCCACTTGTACTCTAGTAAAACCAATACAAACGGTTTGTATTGATGGAGTTCTCTTTATCTCCTTTCCAGTAAGATTTTTATGTTTGTCATGATGTGTTTGTGTTTTGTTTTTTTTTTTACACTACTGTCCTTCCATGTACCTGCCTCCATACATTGTGTTTTCACTGATGGAGGCCACCATATAAATTGGCACAGAGTAAGAGAGGACTCAGACTTTTCAGAGAGTTGGGGTAGCTGTCAGCTGTAGTACACAGTGTAGCATGATACTAGACTTGTGACACGTCTTCACATACTGCTCCTGGAAGGAATATTTGTGTATGTGCCATTTAGGAGTCAATTACTCTGTGAGTTTTTAATTGACCCCTAGATTTTGTACTGCTTTTGTAATTCTAGTGGCCCCTAATTGTTGGATTCATCTGCAGTCAAATTGCCTAGAGGTGTCTGCTGTCAGAGACTCAGTAGTCTTCCCTAACAAACCTGCAGAGCACATGTCTGAGACACTCCTGGAAAACTGTAGTGTCCCCGTGTTTGGCAACTCCATGGTTTAATCATTCCTCTATGAATGGACTGCATGCTGGATGACAAGTCAGCGCAGGCTTCTAGGCTTGCAGTAGCAGCATCTGAGTGCATTTGTCTAACAGACACATAAGAGCCTTTCTCGCTGTCTGTTTGGTTCCTCCAAATACATATTTACTCTTTAATATCTCCTTTGTAATGTATTTCTTTCAAGTCAGACACACTAAAATGTATCCATAAATAGGACATCATTTAAAGCTGAACCGACAGCTCTGGTCACTAGTTTCACTGTGAAGCTGCTGCACTCCATTTTACTGATCACTCATCTTCTCTTTCCTGCTTATTCTCCTCGCAGAGGCAACCATCCTCAGCTATGACGGCAGTAAGTTTATGAAGGTCCAGCTGCCAGTGGTGATGCACACAGAAGCCGAGGATGTGTCTCTGCGCTTCCGCTCCCAGCGAGCCTATGGCATCCTAATAGCCACCACGTCTCGGGACTCTGCTGACACCCTGCGTCTAGAGCTGGAGAGTGGCCGCGTCCGCCTGACTGTCAATTTAGGTAACGCCTTGGACGTACACAGACTGCAGCGGCAAAGTCACGTGTCTCACACACACACACACACACTCTCTCACACTCTCACATATACACATTTTGAATAGAAGGAGAAGGTGTAAAAGACTTTCAATGGCAAGAGTCTGCAGCTCTCCGCTCACTGCCAGTTGAGCGCACAGCTGCCGGAGCCCAGCAGGGAATGCTCGCTTCCCACTCCATCAGCTAGCCTCAAATCAACATCCATACATGTGTATTGCTCTGTTGGGCATTGCATTTACAGTGCAGTCTGTCCTAGTGTTGTTCAATTTAACATATATTAATTTATCATTCATATGAGGAAGATGACACAACTCCTCTCAGCTTGTAGTTACGTAATATTATGCAGCTTTTAAATGAGTTCAGGCCAATCAGCACCCTGCACACAGGTTTTTTTAATCAACTGTTCATATATGGAGGAATGCATGACTCCAGCTGTGTCTTAAATGAGCAGTGGAAAAGACATGTCCCCTCCCCCCTGTGCCTATATCGAAAAGAAAATTGAGGACAAAATGAAAGAGTCTGTGAGTTTGTGTATGTGTGCTTATTTGCTCTGGAAAGAATCCAATGATGCCTGTGAAAAGTTTGATATCTCCCAAACAGAGCCATGCTGCACAAATGATAGCCATCTATTCCTCCTTTCCACTGGCTAAACAGAAATGGGCTCCCTAAGCGAAGCCATTTAGCGGCGCATACAAAGTAGGCGGTCTGCGTCTGCTATGAACTACAAGGAAGCTCATGTCCCATCACAGAAGACACAACAGCGCCACACACTGACAGGGCTGACAAGTCAGATCATTAATAGATGCCCTCTAAAGAAAACAACAGGTCACCATGTTTTGTTTTCTTTTGAATTATCTTTGACACATTTTAGTGTTTTTGAGTTGGTCCCCGGACATCAGCCCTTGAAGCCTGTCTTCCCTCCGTCCCTCCCTCAAAAAGCAGAGCATTCCCTGTAAGGGTAGGCTAGTGTTGGTCTCTGGCTGTTTGCGACCACTTTTCTGCTGTGGTTGACAACACACGACAGGCAGGGCCAAATGGGAAGGAGGGGGAGGGGAGTTCGATCTGGGTCACCTTTCTGAGAGCATGGCTTGAGCAGAGCCTTAGGAAACACAGAAGTAAAAGAAAAAATGAAGATGCAGAAATAGTAGCAGTCTATATGGCTTATCTGTTGCTAGAAGATTACTCAATGTGTTATTGCACTGGTGGTAATGATCAGCTGTTGTAGTAGGATCAGGATAATCATTATTGTTGTTACCAGAGGAAAAAACAAATAATGGTACTTCTACTAGTATTAAGATATTTAAAGTCCTTCATTCAACCTATCACTTAGAATTACATGAAATAGTATCAGCAAAAGTTCTACTTTATATGCTGTTGGGCAGTGGTCATCATGCACAAGTAGATATAGATAGTTAGACAGAGAAACCGAGATGGATAAACTCAGAATACCTTCCAGCTGGCCCTGTCTGACCCTGACCGAAATCTGATGCTCTCATACTGTAGATCATATCCTAAAAATGAACAGAAATCTTTCAGCTTGCAATATCTAATAAAAAAAAAAAAAAGAAGATAAAAAAAGAAACTAAACCTCACCTCAGATTTCATGTTCTGTTGGAACATTTCTTTAAACCATGCTGTGCTCCTTTGGCACAGCTACACTGCAGTGCTTTTTACCAGCTTGCTGCAGCTCCGGGGCAATGGGTGAGAGCATCAGAGGACGGGCAGTGTCCGTGTGTTTGTCCCCAGAGGGGTGGACTGTATGCTTTAATGATGTCTGCAGCTGTAACGTTGAAAGATGAATTTATCTCTCATCTATTCTTCCCCATCTAGATTGTATCAGGATTAACTGTACTACCAGTAAGTTACTGTTCACCTTTCTTCTTCTTCTTCTTCTTCTTCTTGTTCTTCGTCTCTAACTGTCTGTTTCTAGACATTCATGTTTTAGTCTCTAGAAGTGTTGGATGTTTACAATTTCTTCTCTGCAGCCACTAAGTGATCCTGACATTAAAATACCCCAGAGCTGTGGCAATTCAATCAGTGCACTTGTATAAAATACTACAGAATACATCTGACTTGCACCTTGCATTTGACATAGACATTACATTTTATCAGAGCAGGTCCAAGAGCTACGGCTACATGGTAACTGCTCGATGGTGCTGTGCGCATCGGCTGTCCAGGTGAATAATGAGCACCACGGAGCACATGGAGGGAGGCTTAAATTAATGATGAACACAAATATGGCAGTCAGCTGTGATTCCACACACTGAGTTGCTTCTAATTAACAAACCTTTTCACTCATGAATTCAGGCTAAAACGCATGCTTTAGAAGTGTAGGTATTTTAGACATGCATGATTCCCCTGTCTCCCCCCTCCTCACTTTTTTTTGTTTCCTTTCTACTTTACTATTTCACGCCAGTTGTAAATTGATGAGGCCATTCAAGGCACAGAGGAAATACAGAGTGTGATTTTATTATTCTCATTAACCTGCCTCACAGAGCAGAAAGAAAGGGATAAAGAGGGAGGGAGAGAGAATAGATCTTGTTGTGGGATTCGCGGTGGATGTATGTGTGTGTGTTTGTGTATGTGTGTGTTTCAACACAGAGGTTACATTGCAATATTTTGGGAGGTAAATATCCCTGACATTTATTATTCAGGAACAGTGATGAATTAATAATTACCTTGCTGGAGTCATAATACGTGAGCCTTCTTCCTGTTTAATGATTCTGAAGTGGCAGGCACCCTCTCCATATCAGTAAAAACCAACAGAAATTAGACAGTTTAAGCTCTATAATTAAGTGTCACATACTGTATATAGGGACACGCTGTTCTCTCTGAAAACACGAGTGTTGAATCTCTTTGTGTGTGAAACATTACAGTATTCGAAGGTCATTGCCTGATGAGAAGCGGAGACTTACACAATAAACGCCTCCACACAGAATCACATGATGTGACCTCTAGACATGCCTCTGTGAGCCAGCCCTTCTTAACACCTTTCTAAATGCTAAATAGCATTGTTCATGCATCTTGGATTGCATCCCTTGTTTGTGCATGCAAATAAACAGCTCTAAGCTCTAATTCCCCCTTCCAATACTTTAAAAGGTCATTCTTGGTTTGGAGTAGTGTTGAGGCATAATGTGTGAATACATGGACACCAGTGGATGTTATACTAATATCTGCTATACATTTGACTGATTACTTTATTGCTATATTTAGTTATTCAGTTTTTCTCTTCTGATATTTTACGATTACATTTAGTCGCATGCATTTGTTTACTAAAAATAGATGTGGGCAGGATGAATGTAGAACTGGTAGATTCTTTTATAAAACACATAATCTTTAAGATGTACAGTGCAATAGTTGCTTTAGTCACTAGCATCAAACAGTGTAGTGTAGAGCAGCCTGTCCTAATAGGCCGGCTTATTTTACATAGGCTGTGGGAAGAATGCAAAATGAAAAAATAACAAAAAAGCTGTTATCTGTTTTGAAGTAATTTTAAGCTGACGTTATATTGGTCTGAATTCTGTTTGTGTACATTTTCTCAGTGTTTTTACTCCATCAGAATAATAGTCTTAAGTTACACTGTGTTTAAATGTCATATTTGCAGAATTAATTGAGGTTTTGTAGAAATATACTGTAGATTTCTTCCACACATAACTAATCTACAAGTCAAAAAGAAAATCTTTTGATTCCATCTACATTTATTATCATGTCAAAGGGAAAGCTAATGTTTAAGTAAAATTGAAAAAAAAAAACAGGAAACGGCAGGTTTTCTTTAATACTGTAGATCCAGACCTAATTGTGTCATAAGAAAATGTTTAACTGAAGTTCTTGGAAGAAACTGTGTTAAGCCAGTGCATTTCCACTTATAAAGAGTTAGCGTTTAATTATTATTTTTTTCTAGGTTGTTATTTTTCTCCGTGTTATTTTTGTCCTCTTTTTTTTTTTTTTTTTTTTTTTTTTTTTTTTTCTGTGTTAATTAATGTGTCTTGTCAGGCGCTGCGGCTCCGGTCAGCTTGGTGGATGAAGAATTTCAGCACCGACTCAAAGAACACATCACTGTCAATTAGGGACCTAGGCTCCCTGGGGCTGCCCAGAGCTGTCTGAAGAAAACACTGCCACTTCGACTTAAACACTGTTAACAGCCAGTGACTGACAACAAACTAAAAATATGAACTAAAAATATCTTGTGACAGGCTTTTTTTTTGTGCCATTTTGGTCTTCTATTATTCATTAACTCGAACTGCAGGATAATCACAATTTACAGTGTAGCTAGGATGTGGTGATGAGGGCAACTTTATGTGATTATTCTCTCCATGACCTTCTTGAGCGACATCCCAAGGCTTCTTTTCTCTCATAATTGATCTTTTCCACGCATCAATCATTCATTTTTGACTTGTTTACTGTGAAAGAGCCGCAGGAGATTCTTTTACATGGATATTACACCTGTGTGCATGTTAGAAATGATAGATGAGCGGGTGATTTAAGGGGAGGATGCATAAAGATGAAATATGTGCATACTTATGAGTTGAAGATTTATATTTTATTGCCATTATTACTGAGCCCTTATAATGTATTTATTTTAAAAAAGCTTTAATACAAATTCAAATTCAAACATATTTCGTTACACACTTCAGTGGTTTTGTGGTTAGATTTAAACATGTCATCCAGATGAAGAATTACCACTAACATTTTATTGGCCATTCATTTTAGTGTATAGCTGAAGTCTTGCATACTGTTTGTGTTCAGACCAGTAATCAAACCCTCTAGCATTAGAGTAAATTAGAGATTTCTTGGAGAAACCTCTCCAGCCTGTTACAACAACCAAGTATTTCCCCAACCTTTAGTGAAATCCAGTTTAATAGTGCTTAACTTAATGTTAGGAAAGGTTGAAGAGGCTTGTTTCCTAATCTTTGGTAACAAAAGACTGCTTGAATCTGTCTCTGTCTGAAAAATTGTAGTGTAGAGGAGTAAGTGTGAAAATATTAAAATATCCCTCATCATGACAACATAAAGCTTGATCTAGTAAGTTTTTGTCAGGAAATTATTGGTTTGTGGACCTTACAACAGCCTTCTCCCTAAAAAATAAAAATAATAGTTATCTTTTTTATGCCACTATTTTTTATCTAACACATTTTACTCAGGGAAATAAAATATAGATATGGGAAAACATAAAATACCTTTGCCTCCTCTACGAAAACAATTAGGACTCTCTTCCCTTCAGCAAAAAATAAAATTACAATAGCCTAAATTATATTAAAATTAAAACCTTATTATGTTTCTGTATGTTTCTAGTATCCAGTGAAGGGAAAGAACAGTGAGGTGCTTGAAATTAAAGAGCAATTATGAGGAGGTTCTTTATGGTTGCACTGAATTACTTTCATGAAGAGCCTAACACATTGGCTCACTGGTCCTTGTAACAAACTACTTAAATTAAAAACTGAATAAACATTGACATCCCCCAAAGTTTCAGTATGCTGAAGGGCTTTCCTGTCAAGCCAGCAGGTAATTACCAATACATTGTTGTGAAAGTTATTGCTGAAAATACTCTAATCTCAGCACTGAGATTAGTCAGATCGAGGCTTAGTCAAAACAACATGCTCAGTATTGAGCAGTCTCAGTTGATAGAACAAATAAACGTGAATGCAAATGGCTGCCGCAGATTAGCACTGATTGTCATCATTTATTGTTTTACCACTATTTAACCTCTGCTTGCTCAAATATTTCCACAAAGGCTTTTCTGTGTGCACAGCATTGATTGAACAAGTAGCTTGCCTAGCATGGTAGCCTGCTAAGCTTTCTTTGCCGTGTGCGCTTGTTTTTGATGTCTGTGTTGATGGTGATCCAGCAGTAGTGGCCTGCTGCTTGGTCAGCGAGTCGCTATTCCCTCCACCTGGGTGAGTCACAGTGTTGGAGCAGACGACACCAGTATCTGGCCTGTCATCCAGCCAGCCAGAGCTGATTGACTGGATAATCACATCTTCTCATGCTGCCTTGTGCCACACTTCTCCACTGTTCCCTTGGGCTTGAAGTCAATGAGGCAGCGAGAGATCACTGTAGATCCATCACTGCAGATAGATCACCATCAGTGAGGGCAGTAGAGAGGGCTGGACAGGGCAGACAGTAGGACTAAAGGCCCTTAATGTCTGTCCAGCAGCTGGCTGTTCAGACCACAGATTGCACTACAGACATGAACCCAGGCCCAACAGTAGTGAATATCGTGCAGGAATGTGCTTCTTAATACGAATGACCCCTTTTCCCCTTCCCTTTCTTTCCTCCTTGGAGAGCAACAAGGACAGGATGATGGAAAGCAAAGATCAAGCATGCTTTCAAGTCCAACTCCATCCCATTATTTCATATCTCTCCTCCTTAATCCCTCGTCAGTCGTCTGGTTTCAATCCTGCCCCGGTGTTTAGTGCTTACAAAGCAGAACTGTGCTGCTGAGATTGAGTGTGTCCCAGTACTTTGGCACCCTCAGATTTGCATACACATTGCATTGGAGCTTTGAAGATTGCAGAAAAGGACAAAATAAATAGCCATAAATGGGTGCAGGGGAATGAACCTGGCACCCATTTGAAATGCTTCCCATAGTGGGCAAGGTATCCAGAGCCTGGGGATTTTAATACTGTCACAGTGGCATGTCCTCATTGGCCTGTTTGGTTATGTGTGCCCAGCAGGGGAACGTCAGAGCTATGTCGCAATTCAAAGATGCTCTAAGACGAAGGCTGCATGAAAAAATTATGCGTTGCCCCAATTGGACCCATGTTGGAATTCCTAAATGCAGAAGTGCATCTTGGAGGGATTTTTTCTCCTCTCTGCTCACAGAGATTTACTCTGATTTATCTGCAATTCTAAATTTGATTATCTGTCTTTGAGGTTTTTTGGCACCGTGATTGTGTGTGACATCTCCATTACTGCCTGCTAGCAGTGACACACTTTATCTAATATTAAAATGCTGGTTTCAGGGTTCAGTGAAGGAATGATTCAGGGAAGTATTACTAGTTAAATGTTATTCTGTCGAATGATCATTTTGTATTACTTGCACTTTCTATTGTGTTGCTGACAATATAAGCTACTTTACTGGGTGTTCACCCATCAAACACCCATTTGTTTTCAAGGGTGCTTATAAAAGAAAATTACATTCTGTATTTCCTGCATTTCCGGGGACAATGGCCTGTCTGTTTAGCTTTCAAGGGGTTCTTTTCACCACGAAGCACACATGCTCCCATTATGAGAGTATTTATTTCATACTCGTATATTCATTTCATGTGGTGGACATGAGAGAAATCAAATACTGGGTTGCACTGTCGTAGGTAAACAAGATGGAGAGTGATGCTCGGTTTTTAGAGCCTCACTCCTTTGTAGTCCTTTGGTAGTCGTTTGCTGCCACCAAGTGGTGTGATAGGAATGAAAAATAATCTCAATGAGAGACCAGTTATCTTGAAAAGTCTAATTATTCCATGTTTATTTAGAGACTATACATTTACAGTAAAATAGCATGTAAATATTGTTGGTAATAGTAATGTGACACCCTGATTACTGCCTCCCTCCTCTTGGTTTGAGGAAAATGGTGTTCAGTAAGAATTCAGATATTTGATGCCTTAGCTAATGGTGCGATCAGTAGAGCAAATGCAAGTCAGAATGATGTGTTTTTATGGACCATTAACTACGTTTACCTTAATGTTTTCTGCCTCTGTCAAACTACTTCACTCATCCACTCTGTCCTCCTTTCGATCTGCCCCTTTGTACCTCTCAGTCTGTGATGTATGTGTTGTGTATGCATGCGTGCGTGTTAACCGTTGTTTGGACTGTCCTGCAGGGAAAGGTCCAGAGACTATTTTTGCGGGTCAGAATCTGAACGATAATGAGTGGCACACAGTACGTGTGTTCAGGAGGGGCAAGAGTTTGAAACTGACCGTAGATGATCTGCTACCCGTGGAAGGTACTTCTCATCCTCTGTTCCTCTGACAGAATCTTATTTTTCTCCTGTAAACTTTAATTATTCATTACATTTTCTAGGCTCTCAGGTTCTAGGTAAGACACAAGCTCTATTGCAGAATGATGCTACTGTGGCGATGTTCTGCTGGAGAGAGCTTTCATTAATTTGTTTTTCTGAAAGAGTGTATTAATAAATGTCAGAAGATGACTACAAAAGTCAGTAATAAGGCACAACATGCTGAATTTTGTCATTATGGGACAAAAGTATGCTTTTAAGTTAATGGTACTGTTCATTTTACAGCAGCACTATTTAAATGGACTGTCTGTAAAGCCCTAGGCAGCACAAAATGTGAAATTAATTTGGGTTATTTTAAGACACTCAGTGTGTACTGTACTTTGTGCTTTTCAACACTGTATTGCCTAATGTACAACCTCAAGTTTTCATGACTAATTTAGAGTTTACACTGAAAACCAAAAAATTGTTTGAAATTTGAAATTGCTTCTAATTTGTTATATTATTTCATTGTGTAGAAGATCTGTTGTTGTCGGTTGCCCCTTTAAATGTTATACCCACAATAACATCTCTCTCCCTCCCCCCTCTCTTCTGATCCAAGGTCAAATGGCAGGTGACCACACCCAGCTGGAGTTCCATAACATTGAGACGGGCATTGTGACAGAAAAGCGCTTCTTGTCCATTGTGCCGTCCAACTTCATTGGCCACCTCCAGAGCCTCGCCTTCAATGGCATGGCCTACATAGACCTCTGTAAAAACGGTGACATTGATTACTGCGAGCTCAATGCCATGATTGGCTTCAAGAACATTATTGCTGACCCGGTCACCTTCAAGTCACGCTCCAGCTATGTGACCCTCACCACTCTGCAGGCCTACTACTCCATGCACCTTTTCTTTCAGTTCAAGACCACCTCATCCGATGGCCTCATCCTGTATAACAGCGGGGATGGAAATGACTTCATTGTGGTCGAGTTGGTCAAAGGGTAAGTAAATACTAAAGTTGTGCTTTCATTTTAGACCTTAGAGTAGCAAACCAGATATATTTTGTTACTTTTTTACTCGAGTTTGCTTTATTTTTTGGTGTGGGAGTCATCGCAGGGAAGCTGTCTTGTCAAACAAAAATGTTGCCAGAACTCTGATATGTTTCTTGAGGAATTATAAATGAAGTTTGATTTGGTGTGGGTGTCTGTCTTGTTCTTGTTCAGATGAGGTAGCTCTCACTACAGCAACTACACAGCTTTTCTGTTTACACACATTTGTAGGGCGGACCTACCTGCCACCAGGTGTAAAGACCAGGAAATAGGAAAAGTGAAAAGCTTTAGACTGTGTTGAATTAGTTTTATTTTAGTGTAGCAGGATGTTTATTTATGTAAGAATCTCTGCATAAATGGATTATGTTTTTTAATAATTCAGCTCTTCGTTGTATATGACAGTTTCCAAACAGAATATAATTCTTGACAGTGTTTTATGCCATTACTATGGGAATTTAAATTCTTTTCTTATCACCTCTGTGCCAGAATATTTACTGAAAGGGCTGTCGGCTATTACTGTTCTTTTTAATCTTCATGAAAGCACAACAAACACCCAACATAAAAGGGAATCAACTACACAAGTGTGGGTTTCTTTTTACTGAATTGCAGCTATAGAATGACCTTCTTTTAAGTAATGCCTGAAGTTAAGGTGTTACTCAATGTGCCGAACATTAAAGTCATACATTTTAATTAAAATGAGCATGCAAATCATAAATTGCCTGTAAACCAAAGAATTTGGTTCAGCACAGCCTAGAACCTTTTGTTAACTCTGCAACCTGCCATTTATTTAGCTCCTTTTCAGGCAGCTGCACTTCCTGATACTCTCATATCTACACATTTGAACACAGAAGCACACAGCAACAAATTCTTGCTCCAGTTTTCAGAGGTTTATTGCACCTTTCCTACTTCCTGGTTTTATTATTCTGGAAAGACCTACAATGCTATGTTTTAAGTGTCTTCCATGCTTTCATGACCTTCCATTATTGTCCTTAGTTTTATCCACTCATGTTGTTAAATATCTGGTTACAGTTACCTGCACTATGTATCCGACCTGGGAAATGGAGCCCACTTGATCAAAGGCAACTCAAACAAGCCCCTGAACGACAACCACTGGCACAATGTCATAATCTCCAGGGACACCAACAACCTCCACACTGTCAAAATTGATACCAAGGTCACCACGCAGACGACCTCAGGAGCCAAAAACCTGGACCTGAAGGGTGCGTGGGCATAGTGAAGTTCTTTGTTTTTTTGAAATTTCATTAAATTGGGGCAGCAGTGGCCTAGAGGTGAGAGAAGTGCCTGAAAGGTTGGACCAGCAGGATAAACCCTGCAGGGATGGAGGGAAAAAGCAATGCTTGGCCCTCACTCATTACCACCTCCATGGTACCCTTGAGCAAGGAACTCAGCCCCATCTGTTCAGTAGCCAACACCAAGTCTGTGCATGTGGAGCAGGGAGTTTATAGAAAGGATTATTTGTGTTTAGCAAACCAACCTTAGCTAGAATCTATTTAAAATATTTATCCGTTTAGAAGATAGTAACTTGGAAGGATATTGGCATAATTAGTGTTCTACTTTGAAGAATTATTGTGAATAAAAATTGTAAATGAAAGAGTGCAAAGATGAATGACACATTTCTGGCTTGGACATAAAAGAAACAGCACTGATATTGTGTCATAGTACAATAATATGTAATGACACAATTAGAAAATGTTTTTAAGCAAGACTGACGATAATTAACTTTCTGCACTCCTTCATTTAATTAAATACTTTATCAAACACCTCTTATCATTATTGAAGAATAATACTTTGGTCTTTAGTCAGGAGAACTGAATCCAAGACCAATTATAATACTGTGCTTTTAAGTGTACTTTACATATGCTTGTTCCTTTACTGTAACAAGCATATGGTAAGCTTGATGCCACATTTTATTTCCACTAGGGGTCAGTGTTGTCATATTTGTAATTTCTGCACAGGAAACCTATACATTGGTGGGGTGACCAAGGAGATGTACAAGGAGTTGCCCAAACTGGTGCATGCTAAGGAGGGTTTTCAAGGTTGTCTGGCATCTGTGGATCTGAACGGGCGGCTCCCAGACTTGATGTCAGACGCTCTGGACTGTGTGGGACAGATAGAGAGAGGATGTGAAGGTGAGTAGTCTTTCAGCCCACAAAGAAAGCTCAAACTCTGTAGGTTGCTTTTAAACTTTTTTTTATACCTACATGTTCTATCTAAAGCTCAGGTTGAATTTTATTGGTTCCATTATTGATAGATGTTACATTTAAATCTGATTTAAAAACATATTACTTTTAATTATCTTATTTACCCAGATTTTCCCTCAGTCTTACACAACTGTTCTACAGGGTCATTGCGACACCATGTATTGCTGCTCAGTATTCCTATTCTCACACTTGCCAGACAAGGACACTTGTACGATGTGATGCACACCCACCGAGGCACCCCCGTTGCCAACCTGTGGCACATAATTTAACATCCATAAAGTTTGTTAGTATTCTGTTAGAATGCATCAAGCTTTGACACTCCTCCACAGGCAATCATTTCTGTTTCACTTAGCCATAATCTGATTATTCTCTTTGCCATATTTGTCCTGCCAGTGTTATTTCCCATTTTATCCCCATTCTGTTTTGCTCTGTGCATGCTTGCAGGATCTGAGAGTTTGCCAGAAGCAATCCTTTTGAATTATGTATGAAGCCTTTGTTGCATGCATGAATATCATTTGCCCAGTCTAATGTGTGCACCACATCCAGAGACAATATTTGATTTATTTTTCAACTTCACTCACTTAGTTTAATTTCACAATTCATCCACTCTTTTTCTATTGAGTACGCAACTTCTGATCTTTTCATGTTCCAACATTACAAATGTAATCAAATTCAGCACCCTGTGCGGGTCTGTCAAGCTTGCTGTTTTGTGCCATGCAGTATCAATGGTTTCTCAGTGGAAAATGGCTTCTGTGATGTCATATTTATTGAATCGTGCAAAAGGAGTCAGAAGGTAGCCTACTGTACAGTTAGGACTGATAGTATTTGACTACAGCACAGACATTTTCAGAATATGAGCAAATATGCAGTTTTCTATTATTGTAAATTTGACAACATAAGGGACAAAGCATATCCACTTCCCATAATAATGACTAAACAATTGCATGCTTTTACTTCAATATTGCTGATGCCATTTTGAGAGTACTTGCTGTTTATAGTTTAGCTTAACCAGCTTCCATTATACAATACAGTTTTCGCCTCTGGCTCTTTCTGAGGACAGACAGCATCCTCAATACCCCTTCAACACTCTGTGTTTCTGTTACTCCGTCTCTGACGTCTTGGCGCTTTACTAACAGCTGGTATACTTTGCCTTTTCTATTATTTTGCTGACAAAAGTTGCATTGATGAAAGCTGACTTGCAAGGTAGATAGCTTTGTCTGTTTGATACACAGTCTGATTTCCCTCCCCTCTTTGCATTTGCAGTGCCTCTGCCCTCCCACCTCCCCACAGTCTCTGCCTCCACACTTTCCACATCTCCCTGAGCAAGATGACTGCCTAGTTTGAATTCACCCACCTACCATATGAAATGGGCTTTCGTCCCATAGGAATACAAGTATCATTACCATCTTGTATCAAAGTCTATGGGGCTCACATTTTGATTTGCACTCACACAGTGTATGTTGTTTTTGCTGGACATAACTTTGTTTTTTGCTGTGGTTATGTTTTGTGTCCACATTCTGTACATGTAAGGGATACATGTGCATGACTTATCATAGTCTCAACAACACTGTTGCATGAATTTCCTATTAAATATTTTAACTCAAAGTAACTCAAAATCTCATATTTACAAATGTCATATTCCTGCTTTAGTTTCTGGCAATCTATTATTACCACTTCAGCATTTTGAGATTTAACAGTTAAAACATAACTATGGTTACTGAATTTGTAATTTACATACATTTGCCTATAAATTAGCAAACGTTTTAGAAATGGGACCTTAAAATGCAACTGTATCTTAATTATTTGAAGTGATGATGTCTCATATTAACTAGATTTATAATTATATTATCATTGCATATCTGTCATACCAAAGATTACTTGACTCCTAAGTTAAATAAGACCCCATACCATTTGTGACATATTGGCACATTATAATATGGAAGACTTCATAAGCAGTGGAATCATTAGTATATGATGTAGTTAGATATCATTTAAATGGACTTTTATTCAAATGTATTTCAGAAACAAGTTTTCTTGTGGTAAAATGTACACTGTGTACAGCATTTTAGTTTTGCATTTTTCAGCCTTGAGTGGGCTACAGCAAAAGCTTTAACTATTTAGCAGTTACCATAGCTACTATGAGGCTGAGCAGCAACACTGTGTCTACACATTATTCAGAAAAAAAATTAGAATATGTAAGAGTGAGACTATAGTGTATGCATGTGTTCAATAGCAGAGCAGCTCTGCTAAAATCTTCTCTGTAAATGGAAGTGTAACATGCATGTATGTACTCTTGTGTTTGTCATTAGGCAGATTATGTCATATTCATGTGTCATTTATGTAGTTCAAATATCCAGATGTTGATAATAATCAATAATTGATAAATAAAACTACAGTAAGTAAATAGACCAAAACAATCTTAAGTCTGTAAATAAAATCAGCCCCAGTATAATACTAGTAGCAGTATAATAAACAGTATAATATTCATCCATACTAACCGTTGACATTCCACTAACATTTCTCCATTTACTGGACTAATTCACCATCACTGTCACACAAACAGACAGGCAGGCAATACAGCTGAATACAGTACTTACTGCATATTGGCTCAGACTGACATGATTGACTGACTGACTGACTGACTGACTGATGGAAATGATGGAAATGATAGATGCACAAGCATGAGGATTAACACACTAGCATTATTACATCGCTATTTACATCCCCATGGATTGCTCAGGCCCCTTCTTCTTACTTCTGAGTATTGTTGCCTTATGCCTCCATCCACAGCTGGTGATAACATGTGTTTTGGTTGATGAGAATGCAATCAGACAGTGTCTAACACAGGTGTGCAAGATGCACTGAAGATGGATTGTAATCTGATCTCACAAAACATCTTCACAGGTGGTCAGGGACGTGTGACAGAGAGCTGGATTACAGTGTGTACTGTATACTGTAGACAAGCTACATCAGATATAGACACAGTTTAAATACATGCTCCTGTACTGTACAGAACACAGATAAAAATGAATTTTAAATATAAAATGTAAAATAAAATGTGGAAATGTAGTAATGACATCAGTGATTCCAAGAACTCTTTTAAACATCTCAAAAACATTTGAATGCTGTTTTTGTACGTGGGCTCAGGCAGGCTTTTGGCTACAATGTGGAAATTTGTCGCAGTATTTGTAGAAACAGTACAAAATATGACTAAATACACAGTTCCTGGAGTGTTTGCATAGCATATATTATGTATGTTTGTTCTGTGTATGCTTCTGTTAGCAGAAGCCTATTGTTTATATGTTGTGCGTGACATTTAATTTCACTGCAGACTCAATTTGCAGACTCTGCTGCTTGTTATTGTAAAAGCCAGCTCACCAAGTTGCTATTTATCTCCATATTCAGGTCCCAGCACTACATGCCAAGAGGACTCATGTGCCAACCAAGGCGTGTGTCTTCAGCAGTGGGAGGGCTTCAGCTGTGACTGCAGCATGACGACATTTGGAGGACCGCTGTGTAACGACGGTAGGATTCAACTTCCTGGTTCTATTCTTCATATAGTTTTTGTGTATTTCATTTGGGCCTAACGAGTATGTAGTACAATCTAACTTTTGGTAAACTTTGTGTGAATATCAGATTGTGACATGCAATTAAATAATAAAAAAAAATGACATGCCTCATATGCATCTCATTGCATCAGATGCATAATTCACTCCATCTGTTAAGATAATTAAATGCGTCCTGGAAAATCTTGGCATCAGACGTTTATAGGTGGGTGTTAGCATCAACAGCAGGGCCATTTTTATCCTGAGCTTTCAGCTCATTATTGTTTCCTGTCTGCATGAATTTGCAGAATTTGCTTTGTACATTCTCCAGTCAAACTAAGTAAAGGCCCCAAACTGTGCTGCATACTGTAACTGGCGACTGATAAGTTATGACTTGGTCAATTAGAAGGAATCTTGACAAAGCTTTTTTATTTCAGTAGTTCTCCTTTGAATATATACTGTCTTCGCAGAGGGAGTTGAGAGCTGTTGTGCCTCAGTAGGGCAGAAAAGTCTGACAGTTCAGTGAAAGCTCATTAAAGTTTGAGAGATGTACCACTAGAGGGAGCAGCAAACATTGTGTTCTACTAAATAAAACATCATCAGCAAGTCAATCGAGCAAAAAAAAAAAATGACGTAACCAGAAATGCGCTTATTATCTTACAATTTTACCAGAATGCATGCTGTTGAGTATTGCATTGACCAGTAATAGCAATAGCAATTACAGCTTATACACACCATTCAAATTCCAAACTTACTCTGAGCCACATGATGCAATTTAAAAGTTATGTGATATTAATCTCTCTTAAAGACAGTGAAATTGGCATTTAGTTTAAGAGACTGTGGGCTCATTAATGTTTAGCTTTTGAGAGAACTAGGGTAATGTCTGCCCCACCTTTAGAAAATGGGCTACTTTCTTATGCAAAACATGCACAAGGGATTCTGTTCGGTCATTATTTTCTTCTGCAGCGGTTCACACAGTAAGGGGTGAATGGGCAAAGTGCTGAACTGCATTAAGGAGAAAAGAACAGAGTGGGCACTCTGGAGATGACACAAAAGCAGAGGAGAGAGCACCATAAATGTTAATGCATTCTGTGTCACTTCTACCAGCTTGATAAGACCCCATCTTTTGTTATCAACAGAAGGTGTTAATAGATTCCCGTGCAGCCTCATACCCTGAACATATCTGCTGCCTATGATAACGCTAAAAGTACTGTTCTGTCCATGAGATGTGAGCTTGAGTGTAGCTCATCCTCATCCAAGCCCTCCTCTGCTCGTTTTACTCTCCCTTTCATTCCTCAGACCTTGTTTGGATCAGCAGAGCAGTAGGGTTGTGCTGAGAGGTGTTGAGGGATATTTTTGATGCCGAACTTCTCGTGAACCTTCCTTGTGCGTTAAAGGGAGAAGAAATGCAGTTGGGAACTTTTTTTTCTTTCATTCTGTCATACATATTCATCCTGAGCAGGCCCATAGAGCTCATTTACAGCTGTGGGAGCAAAGCAGCTCACAGGACATGTATGCATATATTATATCTGAGCAAAAGTGCTGTACCCGCTGAGTGTAGTTACTGTAGCTTGTCTCATTATTCCTGCTGACCTGACAAAACAATCGGACGGATCAATGTGCAGGCCCAAGGGATGCAATATGTAACCACAAAAACATGGTTTCCGAGAAATCTCTTTCACTATGGGTGAACTGAACTAGTCCTCAGAATAGTGATGCAAGGCATCCTCACTCTGACAAGGAAAATCTATGAATAGGAAGAATGAAGCTAGAGATGGTTGGCTTTTATCTGTGCTGATGGATTGTCATGGGGATAGAGGAGGGGTGTGGGAAGGTGGGTGGGGGGTGGTGGTGAACAAGAAGAAGGATCTCTGAGGAAAAAAACACTTTTTATCGGATATATTTGCATAAGCTGAAATGCAGGCAATTTACAACAGAGCAGTGGGTCTCCGAGAAAGCAAGTTGCATGGGGCGCTCACCGCATTTCTATGTATTTCTCTAGCGGGTAGTCTTGGCACCCTGCCTTCTCACAAGGAGAAAAACTCCATTTCACAGCCCCTAGCCCCATAACATTTACAGACAGGATGCATTGTACAGCTGTCAGTCACAAATCACAAGGGAATTAATATCATGTCTGGTTGCACAATACTATCTTACTGTTGAGCTCATGTAAATTCAAAATGTAAAGAATGTTTTGCATTGATACGTATGCACAATTGGATGTAAACTCACTGTTAAGCTTCACTTTTTTCCTAATGTTTATCACACTTTTTTTTTTTTAATCAGCAGTAATTCCATTAATTTGTTATGAGGAAATACTTCACAGCAGTCAAAACCAAGACAGATAGCAGGTCTTAGGCCTTTCTTTTGAAAATACAGTATGGTTATAAGCTGATATAAGTTTTGACTACAAATATTTGCACATATATTTTAACAGTTTAAATACTTAAATACTTTAAGAGTTTAAACCTAATAAGTATTAGAATTTCAGAGATAGTGAATAATGTTGTTATTGTTATCTGAAATACTGTATATTCATCTTTAGAGATCGATTCACAAATGCTGATTTGATAGTTTGCAGTCAGCAGTTAATTGTGGAGTCTCACTCTGGGAATGATCTAATTAGTTGTGTTTGGATCCTTGCAAATGCCATTAGGAGCACAAGGAGGAGCCAGAAGTACCTGACTTTTTTTTCACAGATTGTCTGTCTCTGGTAATACTATTCGGATATCGTGAAAGTTTCAGCAAATATGACAAAAAGTTATTTTCATAAATTAGCTACTACAGCTTTAAATCATTGCATTGCAAGTTGTGACCAAACATGCATATGCTTTCTGATTTGTAACATACGAGAGAAAGGAAGACATCTGGGAGATGTGAAAGGACTTTTTGTATTTACGCATATTATGTTCCCATATCAGAAATATCAGATGACATTATGTAGGTAGTTACCCATTAGTAATGTGGCTTGCTCTTTGTAAGAGCATCTTCATGGCTCATGTTTTGATTTGTAGTTTTCAGTGCATACTATTGCTTTTTAACTACTTCTACCTTTAATCAACAGTCTACAATAAACATGGCGTGTATGTGTAGCATTTATCCACATGGACACTCTGCACTTGGTTTCAATTTTCAGTGCAGTCCACCATTTCTTGGCTGTGCCCTGAGTGTGTTATGATAAAAGTATTTCAACTTTCACTTCAGAACCTCTCACTTCAGAATGATTGGCAAGATGATGACATAGAACAATCTTCAGATCTCTTCATCATCTCCCAAACACTTCACATCACTGATGTGCCAGTACTTTTTCTTTCAATGAACTGTGGACACGACGTCTTTGAGTTGTATTTATAGAAACAATTATCCCCACTGGATACCTACAGTCAGTGAAACTAGGGAAAAAAAAGATACAAGCCATACTGGCCAAGATGAAACACATTTCTCTCAGATCATTGTGCATGTGAAATGAATTATGATGGTTGTGAATGGTGTTAAGCATGCGTTTGGTCTAGTCACTGCAAGCTGTTTTTGATGCCAGTAGGAATAAAATGGCATGTGGAACACATTTTAGTCAGTGACTCAGACAACAGACAGCCTGCGTGGATCTGTATGTGATGAAATCATCAGTGCTGTTCTGCATGCGCAAAGCGATGCTGGGAATCAGCCAAAAGCAGAACATTACTAGTGTCTTCTTCTAAGCGTAGAGTATGAGTTAATATAGCCATGTTGCATTTTGTTTCCTCTGTTATGTCCACTGGGGTTTGTGAAGTGTTCTAGTTTCCATTCAGAAGCTAGCTCGGTTTTAGTGTGTTTGTGGGACTTAAAAACTCCAGTCTAGACCTCCTCAGGGAGTTTGCCTGCAGTGGTCAAGCATGTGAGGGTAATGTACAGAGACAAACAGAATGGTGTTTGCTGTTAAGCTAAAGTGGGTCGTGGAGAGGCTACATCGAGGGCTATGCCTGGCGTTCACGCAATTTTTGTCTCGCCTGGTTGCTCCTGCGCCCAGTCTTATAGCCAGAGCTATTAGCGCCATGTCAATATTGTATCAACAATGGAGGCTGTCTGTGGGTCTAGTCTCTATTGTCTCTGCCCAAAGGGTAAAGACGTGCCCCTCTCACTTGATTTCTAATGGGGCTAAGTCAATGCTCAAGTAGTCCATCTGGGCCGCAGGCTCAGTATCTACTATGTGATCAGCAATAGACATGGTTCTGATATATTTTAAAGCATATACAGAATAAAGTAAAAGAATACTATTTCTGTTGTGCAGCTCCTCTCTGTGTATTCTAAAGACAGCTACTATATAACCCACACACTGACATTGTTGCATCACTCCACAAAAGCAAGTCTTGAACTAAATATTTAAAAAAAGACTAGAAGCTCAGACTCTATGAAATCTAAGAAAGTTGAAAACAACCAATTCTCAGTGTAGTGGACTTCACCAACAGTTATCTACTGTAAAAAAGATTGTGTCAGGTCCAGTTCTCCATTGTCTACATTTTTGTAGTCAAATTAGTCAAAAATAGCATACAGAATTTCCAATTGTTTGCCCCAGTTTACCTTATTATAAATCTCCAGGCATTTTCCTAGAATGTTCTTACAAAATAGGTCACTTGTCGTGACTATCTTCCAGATTTTACATGCATATAAACACACACACACGCACACACACACACGCACAAACACACACACAGACACACACACGTGTGCGGGAAGTACAGCAGACAGTTTTGTTCTACTCCTCTGTGGTGGCACGCAAGGATTAGACCACTTAGTTTGGTTTTGATCAATACAAGGGGACACCCAGTCCAGTTGTGAGGCCAAGGGGATATGAGGCACTGGAGTAAACAGCATGCTGTCACATGGAAGTAATGTCCTCTTCGCCCTGGATGTGGCCCTCTTTTAATGCAGCTCAGCGAAACTAATCTATGGGCCTGAAAATATTTGGGTTTTTCAGTGTGTATTGAAAGCTTGGCCTAGCTTTGAACAGCTATTGTGCCCCAAGATATGAGAGAAGCAGTCTTAAGTGCTTCTGTGCATTCACTTCAGTAGCCATTTCTCTAAATGTGCACACACGCTTACAAGAATTGTGGCACGTCTAGTGTAATTTTTAACAGATCTGTGTAAGGCAGCTGAAGGTTTTACAAATGTACAATCAAATGACCATACCATGTTATCAATGGAGAATGTTTTTGTTTGCCTCATCACCCTCTAAATAATACATGTATTTTCTAGTAATTAACATTTACTTTCTTTGTACACATCGTATAACTGTGCTATATAAGAATAATTGCAGATATAGTATGCTCATATTAATGCTTTTAAAGGATAAGTTTGATGATATTTTTCTTATTGTCAACACCAACAATGAATTGATCCCACATCCCAAGTATTGCTTGTGTATCCAAAGCCTGATATTGCTCATTGCTCTGTGTCGTAAAGCTCCAAATGTTGTCCCAAAACTAGTAAAAAGACACCAGTAAACCATCTAGTGGCACTGGGTGACATGGTCCTTCATTACAATGAGCATAGTAACAGCAGTTTAATTTAATTAAATTTCATATACACAACACAATACTCGCTAGAGCACCAAATGTGTATTAATTTATCTCTGAAAATAGTCCCTGGCACAGATTTGTAGTTACATGTATTTTAAAGAAAGGCTTAGTAATTTTCCAAAACAAACAAACAAACAAACAAACATGTAACTATGTATTTGTGAGGCATTTTTAAAGATTCACATCTGCAGAGGGAAGAGCTTGGGGCTGAGTGCCACAGAAAGGTAGGAATGTCAGAAAGTATATCGAGGCATGGATGAACACCTTGACAGTTTTGCTGTTTTTTTCTGGGATTTGTTGACACTAAAAAAAAAATAGATTACCAGCCTTATATTTGAACATATAATCATATTTTAATAGGTTTTATTACAAGCTCCTCTGCTACAGAAGACATAAAATTGTTTGAAATCAGTCATTTATTTGAAGTTTATGCTATGTCTAGATCCATTTTCACACTTACACAGTATGTGTCAGTGCCTGAAGCTGTATACTAGGATGCATTATTATTTTCACACATATTTCTTAGCTGCTGTTTGCTGTTCCAGATGGATGAGTTGCACTGTTCTTCAAGATTTTTATCATTCCCAAGCTATTGAAGGACGCTTAATTGTTTCGTCTTCTTCCTCTTCCTCCGCCTCCAATACCAGTGCTCACTGTCTGGCTTTATTATCTTCAATAATTTTCTTCATGCTGATTGCGTATCTGAATTTAAGGGTGTATCTGTGACAGAAAGCAGTGGCCATATTTGGGTAAAGGCTGTTGGCATGGAAACCAGGTCTCCTTTCCTCCCACCGTGGATGCTGTAACATGTCTGTAACCTTGCCCAAGCAGTGAGATCTCTGCAGGAAGGGGTGTAGAATCACTAACATCTTTAAGTTGGCTTCGTAGAATACTGAATTCTCATGAATTTGACTTACACACACCCCAACAGATGACTTAATAGTTCACTTCATTGATGGTAAAAACAGAATACAGCTGTGAGGATGCATGACACTTGCTTATTATGTGATGTAGCTACATGCTGGCATGGTGACATTAGTATGGAAGAGCAGCAGAGTCTGACGTACGTCGGATTGCTTCATAAGACCATGCTGCTGTTCATATGCTGTGACAGAGCTCTGGTGTGTCCTGAACGATACAGACTCAGTTGGGGAGAGCACATCTCGTGTTTTTGCCTATTACAAGAGTTTCTAAACATTACTTTTGTGTCAATGAACAGTATGTGGTCAGATCAGAGTTGAGCATAATCATTACACGCGTTTAGTTGTCTTCATTGCAGTCCCTGCTGTAATCAGAATCTCATCTGGAACTCATTGCAGTGCAGTGGTGAGAACCTAATCTTTGAGGTGGTTTTTATTAATTGGTAGCCCAGAGGGGCATGTTGACAGGAAATAAGAAGCTGTTGTTTCTCCACAACACAATACTAATTAAAGTGTTGACTAGATGACAGAGTATCTGCTAAACTACCCTGCTGGGTGATGCGCTGACACTGTGAATATTCCCCTCTCTCTCGTAAATTCACACTATTGAACATGACACCGGAGGAGAACTATGGCAAGAATCCAAAACATCCCTAAAGAAACACAATTGCTTGCTTCTACATAACTATTTAAAAAACTTTTGATTGCTTCTGTTGACATCCTATGAACAATTTCATAGTCAGAAGTCATTTAATTGAAGAGGAAAATTTGACTCTCAGTTCAGTGAAATGCAAATTGAGATGCTGATGGACATTGTAATAAAAACTTGCAGTCAGAAAAAAAAAAAAAAAACTTTCCCAATGACAGAAGAACACAAGAATCAGTGCTCTATAGTTGGAAGTACATTATGGATATATATTTAAATACAGAGCTATGGATGTATGTATTTATGATTATAGGTCAAAGTTAATATAGCAGTAACAGCATGTGCAGAGGCAGATAAACGGAGAACAAAAAGATGCAGTATATCTCAGGAATTAATCAGAACTTCTAACAAATGCAAGTGCTAACTGAAATAGTCTTGAAATGAATACATATTTTCAGGTGACCAAGCTTTCCTTTTTTTACCTTCAAGGTGCAAAGTGCTCTACTCACTTTCTATCATTATTGTCTTAATGACATACCTATTGTATCCCCAGCAACCTGTGGAGTAAGAGGTAGGCTCATTAGAGAGTCCCAACTGTGACCACAGACCTAGGGAATTCAAATTTCTGCGGCATCAACTCTTGATGTTAGCCAACGTACCACATGATAAGTCTGACTGAATGTAATTAATTGTGCGGTTGAAATGTGCTAACCCTGCTTAACAAAGGAGTTGTGAGGTGGGGGAAACAGATGTGACCCTCCACGTGTCAGGAGTGGACATGCTGCAATGCTGCTTTTGATGTTTACAGTACCAACAATGGCACTGCAGCAAGCTTCTTTTCTGTTCCAATGAGACCACTGTGTTGACTCCACAGGGGTTCCTGTTGCAAACGGATCGTTTTTTTGCCTCATAATAATGTGCTACAAAAGATGTGGCTCTCCATTTTGAGCAGTGCAATGTAACATCATCCAGCAACTCAGATTTTGGCCATTTGAATACATGCAAGTACACACATCAGAAAATAATACCTTATGATTGTCAATAAGTCCTTTAAATTAGAATATGTTTGTCAAATCCCGGATAGACCAATAACTGATGGTCTGATGGCAGGACAACATCATTTGTGTGTGCCTAGAGCTACAATTAATCTATTTAGGTTTAGACACAAAACAACCTTTTTAAGGTTTAGGTAAATATCATGGTTTGGGTTAAAATAACTTCTTTGTTAAAATTCTTTTGACAAACCTTGGATGGTCAATTTTACTATTGTGCCAGTTTGCTACATACCTTGTCAGCCTTGATATAAAGCTGCAAGTCAGTTGTACAATTTGACCTCAAAAGTTTAAGGACATACACGGTAGAATGGTGTCTTAGCTTTTGATAAGCCTTTGAGGTGGGCTTGCCTTGTATTTCATTTCCATAACTTCGCCCTGTAGCAACACATCCTGTTTGTTTTCCAGTAGTGTTACTGTTGGTGTGAAAGCCCCCAGGTCGGTCCTTAAGTTCTTCATTAAGGACCGACCTGGAGAAGGACAACAACGTGCTAGAAAACTAAACATCTACTCCTAAACACTCTGAAATATGATTCACTACACAACATGTACCATACCTGCAGTACAATCACAGAAAATGAAAGAGCCTCTGTTTCAGGAGCGGCTTGCCAGCTAGTCTTCATTGCAAACAAACAACTATTTAGTATGACTGAGCATAGCCGTGTGCTCCAAGTAATACTAACAATATGCACAAAGGACTTAGACAATGCAGTCTCTCCTCCCTTCCTCCATCATGCAGAGATCAATAGAACTTACCCGTCTGAATTACCCTTGAACTCAACTAATTTCTAAAGTTTTTTTAAGTATGAATGGCAGATTCCATGGGTGGCACTACTGAAATCCCCTCTTATCTGTGGCCAGTAAGGGTGGTGAACACACATAGATCACTCACTGTCCTCACAGTCTCAGCAACAGAGCTGTTCTGACTGAGTGATTGAGAGGAAACCTGTTGGACAGGCTTGAAAGGACACCATCTTTGGTGCTTGGGGGCCACCACCTAACCTAAACATACCCACACTTTGCAACACACAACAACACAAATCACACAGCCTGCTACATCTATCTGGCAGCTACGTATGTCAACACTGGTGTCTAAGCTCCTGCTGGTTGTTGGGACAGCTGGTTGTTGTTGGGTTTGGGTGGTTCCCCCAAACAATGGCCAAACTTTCTCAATGTTGTTGATGCCTGGAGGACAGTGGTGGCACATCAGGCAGCCTTTGCCCGTGACGCTTCCTTTTGAACCAGGGCCAAAAGGCACTCCAAAGATGACTCAAATTTGCAATACAGAAGGTGTTTCATCTTGCCCTTGTTTGGTATGACCAGCCAACTAAGAAGCAGACCTGGCTGGAAATGGGAGCAACTCACTCAGAATGTGTTCCTCTTCCCAGCTTGATAGCAGGTTCTCCCCTACTGTCAGCTGTTCAAACATACAGTTCAAAACAGTATTTGGACTTAATAATAATGTTTCCTCCTATATTGTTCTCTACAGCCCATCCAAAGTACGCCCTCTGTGCTTCCCTACCATGCAACAGTCTTTGTCTGCTGGTCCTCTTTACCTAGCTCCACTCTCACATGTCAGAATGTGGTCAGAAGTATCAGTAACAGTATGCCCAGCACAGCTTTACCTTCTGTTTTAACACAGCAGTACTGTGCAATACTTCTTCTCAATCTTCAGTGGTGTGCATTTCTAACAGAACACCTTGTGTGAAGCACTCCTGCGTTGTGTGCCATAAAGGTGGGAGCTATGAGAGACAATCCAGCACCCTTATTCTGTGTGAAGATTTATCTCATTCACCTGATTCATATTTCCTGAACAATTTCATGTTACTTGAAAGATGGGGAAGAATAGGGTTGAAAAACACACAGCAAAAGACACTTGAAATGTATAACAGATGTAATGCAGTTGATGTTCAATATGGTTTAAAGGGCACTTTGAATGAGGAGTACTGGAGAAGAGTAGCAGTATTAGTAGTGCTCATTGATTAAACTTTGTGTTGGAAGGAGTTCTTTCATTTTATGAATATATTCATGACTACATGTAGAATCTTCACCTGACCACTGGCCACATTAAGAATGCCTTTTTAGTCTAAGAGTGATCTTTTTGATGATGTTTTCAAAACCAGAACAAAACCAAGTGTTCTGTAGGATGACTCTCCAAAGAAAGAAGTTTTTTTGTTGTTGTTTTTTTTCTTAGTTTTTATTTTGGAGTTTTAATTCGAAAAGGAATGAACTTTAGTCAAAAGAAGGAAACAGTAATTTGAAAGGAGCGGATTGTTTATAAACACCTATTCAGAAAAATACTTTATTTATTTATTTATTTTTTATTAAACCTCTTTGTTGTCCCAGTTTGCTGTAGCATGGCAGACTGGTTCGTTAACAAAGAATCTGTGGGCTCCTGAAGGGAGACACAGTCCGTCCTTGACCTGTTCAGGATGAAGCGCTCTGAGAAGGGAACTGATCTACTTTGGACGGATTTCAGGAAAGACAGACAGACAGAGACAGACACAGCGCCCCGGTGGCCCACTGCATCTTGGGAACTGTCAGAGGAGATAGAGAGAAAGCCTCCGGAAAGCTGCCGACCTGTGACCCCTATCTCTCTTACTGACAGTTAGGATTTGGTTTATGTATTTGCAGACACATCATCGTCACTCATAGACACAGGCACTCGCTGACACATGCGTATGTACGTCCTTACGCTTCTACGCGCACAAACAACCTTTATTTGCACTTAGGTCCAAGGATTTCTGAATGTTATTTTCTCTGCTTCATCTAAATGTGTATTTGAATGGATTTATGAAAATGGAATAACACTGTTGTGGCATTGTTTATGCCACAAAAATGTTCCTAACATCAGGCAGATTCAAAAGCATCCCTCAGCAGCAGGATCCAGTGAGTAAAAGGAGCAAAAGAAGCCTATTGACTATACAAACAGCTCAGTATCCATCTGTTTATCTTTCATATATGTAGCTTGGGCCTGCTCCAGCCATGGTAATGGAAAGGATGCTGTGTGCAGTGTGTACATGTGTGCATGTTGGAATCTTTGTATATGCGTATGTGTGTTTATGCTAAACAAGAGAAGAGAAAACAGTATCATCATTTGTATAACCATATAAATGTGCTTTTATGATAATAAATTGTTATGCAGAGAAAAATCTGCATTATATTCAATGGTTTACGTGAGAGTCTACATCTGTACAATACAAGAGAGTCAAGTACAAAAAATCAAACCAGATAACTTTCAATATTAACGGTATCAAAAAAGCATATTTTGAATGAGATTTTTTTTAATAACTTCATTTAGTAGCTCCATTGAATTAATTATAATGTCTCAGTCATTTGAGACAAAATTAGAGTAAGGATGAATGAGAATGGATGTTGTTTCTTTGTTTTGCCCTAAGTGAAAATGAAGTCATTCCATTACACCACCGTGCTGTGCCATTTGCTGATTTGATTTTACAACACTAACTGTGCATTATTTCCTATTAGTGGGCTGTTTTATCAGCTTGAGTGGTGTTATTTATGTAGTCTTCACAGCTTGCATAATGAACAGTGTGTGCAACACAAGTCTCTATGCGATACATTAGGGTTGCTGCATTTTACATAAACCATGATATTTGATGTTAGCTGATGATGCCTAATTTTTCTTAGCTTAAAGTACATGCATGTATGCTCTGTTTCTTTGATACAGTATTCATCAACTGTGTGAAAGGAGCACATGCATGAGAGATAGATATCCATTGACAGAGCTAATCATACAATGGTGATAATTTAAACTTTAAATGGCCAGTATGTAAGATTTAGGGGGATCTATTGACAGACAACAGAGCAATAGCTTTAGATAGGTCCTTTTGCGAGTTTCACATCCACCATAGGTTCTCCTACATGCTTGGAAGTGGATGGTGAGGTGAGGGGGAATTTAGTTGGTTTCAGTCTGTAATGTCACTGCTAGTTGAATCCTACGCATTGGACCTTTAAGCCTCAGGGCTCTGCAGCATGAGAGCCAGCCAAAGATGCTGAGGTGCAGGATGAATTGGAAACCAGCAAGTCAATGCCTTTTTGACCTGTGGAGGTCAGAGTTTACTTAACTCACTTAAAGTGATACAGTAGAGCGATCTGACAGACGGGTACCCTGATGTAACTCCCCCTCTGCTAACGCAAACAGTATTGACACTCTGCCCTCCCTCTGTGTTGAAGTACTGTACAGCATTTGTGTTTGTGTTGAGTTTTGACTCCGTGTATCTGTCTGTTCTTATCATGTCAAATCTCTGGATGACTAAGACGGCACTCTGTTTCTATTCCCGTGCACTTGGACACATTAGCATCAGTGCACTGTGTGCTCCTCTGTCTCTCTCTTTAGCATTTGTGAATCATGTTTGGATGAGTAAGGACATGTTTGATATTCACACAATACTGCCAGTTGTGTAAAAAGCTCAGGTTTAGTATTTCATGTCAATGTATGACGGACAATATTAGCGTTGAATACCTACACTATGTCTTTGTGATGAAAGGATGACACTGTTTATGTTGTAGCTGTAACGGCTGGCTGTCGTTGAATCACGGTTGCTTTTTTGATCGCTCACTGCTGCTTTATATCACAGAATCTGACAGCATTTACATTTCTCAGTCGATCAGATAAACATGTCATGAAGATCAGGTGACTTGGTAGTCACAGGAATCTTTTCCAGCCTGGACTATGCTCCCTACAGTGTTCCTACCTAATGTATGGCATAACCCCGAGATAAAGGCTGTCGTTGGTAGGGACACACATGTTGCAGTGCCTGACACAGATGTGTCCCTCCAACACACAACAGGTATACCGGCTTCATGCATGGCTTGGCCTGCTTGCTTGATATGCTCTGAGCTAGCAATTACATTTAATACACCAGACTGCACCTGATTAGAAGACACTGTGTAAACTGCTATAAATCTTAGTATTCCGCTGATCATGTAAATTAACATGTCATTAGATACGTTTTCTTGTAATGGCTACAGTAAACATCATAGTGGCTCTCAAGGAGGAAAAACATTGGAAAAGTGGTTCTAAGTGCCCATCCCTCTCTAAGGGTCTCTCCATGGGTGATTAAGTGTCGCCTGATGGCCCTTTAACTGATTTAAAGGCCTTGCTGCAGTTGGGTCAGGTACTCTTAAGACCACCTATCTGCTGCTCTCCTGCCACTATTTTTCCAGTCCTTCAAAAAATCATCTCATCAGCTCACGGCACTGTGGTTGTGAGTGAGTAGCAGAGACTACTCTTGTCCTTTCATACGCCTTTGCTCTCCAAGGGACTACTACACCCTCCTCTCACTGATCACTTAGTTTCGGGGGGGAGGGGTCAGCGACACTTTCCAACAGATTTATCCTTTTTTTTCCATTTTGTTCCCCATGACTTTCCTTTATATTATTATTATTTTTTTGTACCTTTTAAGAGGGAAAAAAACAAAACAACAACTAAGAAATGTAGAATGTAGATCAAAAGGGCGAAATGTGCTCAAAGCATCACATGCATCAGAGAATTGCACAATCCTTTGGGTCTTAAGTGGAAACAAAGGGGAGCTGTTTTTGGCTCTCTTTCAAGAAGACATCTCACTAACAGGAACAAAAAAAAAAAAAAAAAAAACTCTTTAATGATGAAAGTTTAGTTGTGGAAGGGGATTTTCTCATTTTGTGGCCAACGTGCTATCATCTGGTTAAAGCCGATGCTGATCTGTAACTGTGCTGAAATTAGTTTAGGTCGTGGTCCCAGGTGTTTGCTTTTGTGCAGGCAGAGGGAATTTAGTAGCAAATATTTTCCCTGAAGCTGTATGCACAGCTTCTGTTTTTCTTGCTTATCATACTTCAGTTAGCCAATTTGTCATGGAAAATAACTGGAGCAAAGGGCAACCTGCTGAAGGCTTATTGGTATTCTAGTACAGGAGATTTTATAGGAATTGATTAGAACAATGTACAATAACGTTGATGAAGCTTTAATCAGTAGTTCTATTATTTATTTTCTGTTGAATACTAATGATCTTCTGTTGATATACTTTATTTAATCAGGAAGTGACATTAAGATCAAACTCTTATTTATATATGACACCCTAGTTGTGCTGGATGTGTCAAACATACAGTAAGCTGCTGGCTTTGTGATAAACCTACAGACCCTTTGTGCACTTTACAGTTTCGCCACTTGGGGGCACAAATGAACAAGTAACTAATGATAAACCTGATAAAGGTATCGCCTCACTGCTCATGTCATTAACTTCAGGGGCTGCATACTAACATTATTTCCACTAAAAACCCAGTGCAAACTTTTTTTTTCTTTTTTTTTTAAAGCACTGCAGTGTGCACACATCACACTTTTGTTTACATTAATAAAATATAACTTTGCATAATAAGATCTTGTTTTGTATCTCTGTAAAGGTTTGCTTTTGAGGACATAGGAAGTCAGGTTGTTGTCCTTGGCAAGCAGCCCTGATAGATTGCCTTATTAGGTGTAATTATGCAGATTGCACTGCTGATAATTATAAAAGTGTAAACACATTCAGCAAGAACATTCCTTTTCACCATTGCAAATGAGAACCGAGCAGTGGTTCCATGCTGCTGACTTTTTAGCACCAGGTGGCTGCACCAAGTTATTGAGATTCTACAAGGTGAGAACAACACAGTCGCCTAATGTGTGCAGCATCTGCTTTGTACTTCAATCGCTTTTTGCTACTATATAGGAATACATTACCAGATACAGCAGAGAAATAAGAGTTATCCTCATCCGTCCTCATGCCAGATGGTAGATTATATTTATCTTACCGGTTATGTTCATCTTATAACAATAAAGTGTCTGTTCTGTACAAAATAGTGCCCTCAGTTTTAATGTATTTGTACTCAGTAAACGGATCAAGTGAAATGTTCATCATAAGTGTTACACTTAATTGATTCCTCCTTTCCTCAAGGCTTCTTTCATTGTCTTTGTGTGAACAGTGACGTGAAAAAGTAAATGGAGAAGGACACATTATCCTCTGTGTCACGCTGGCTAAGTTGGCTTTCTTCGGACATGAAATGCCTGTCTATTCCCTGTAAACCGTAAAGATCAGCTCAGCAGTGCTTACAGCCTTTTTTTTCCCCCTGCAGCTTAGAACACTGCAGTTCGAAGGGGAGGATGTTGAATGGCCAGTGTGCAAACAGAAGCAGGCACACTGCAGCTGAGCCCTGTGCTCCCCAGTCCTGAACTCTGAACACTGAGCACACTTCCCAGCTGAACCGGATTGTGTTTATCAGCAGGGCTTTTATGTCCACATGTTCTCTACGTTCCCGTAACCCGTGCTGCACACTGAGTCTGCGATCATCATTCCCTCTCTTGTGAGAAATGGTCTTTTATTAGCAGGCGAGGCAGACTTGCCCAGATTCAGCACCCTCTCTGTGGACAGTGCTCAACTGCCAGTTCTAGCACTGTGCGTGCTTTGTTTACATATGTGTGTGTGTGCGAGCTCGCGTGTTCATATGTTTGTGTGTGCGAGAGAAAGAGAGAGAGAGAGAGAGAGTTGCCTATGTGAGCTGCAGCATCATCGAAAGGCTGCAGAGTCCAGTTAAGAACCTACAGAAAAACACTTTTTTTCTGGCGACAGAGAGGTAAGGATTGGGTTAGTCTGCTTGGCTTTTTTTTATATTAACAGGACTTTTATCATACAGCTACCTAAAATTCACTTGACTTCACAAGAAAAAGGTGTAAGAGGAAAAGAGAAATAGAGTGGAAGACCAGGAGGAATCTGAAGGAGTGAAATGATAAAAGTAGAAACAGAAATAAATCCAGCCAGTCCTGCATTCTTTCTTCCTTTTACTGCTCATGAATGTCCACACAGGAGAGTGGATAGAAAAAGACTGAAGAGGGAAAGTGGGGAGAGGTTGTGAAAGGAATCAGGGCTGGGGGACATAGCTTCAATTCCTGCTATTCTGCCTAAATAGGCTCTTCCTCTGTAATGCACTCAGGCTCCAGTGATTCGCTATGTGAATGCTGCCCATTTGCATAGCCACTCTCCCTCCTGCTTCCTGGCTGGCTGTCGAGGCTCCCCCTCCCTCTGTCCTCCTCCTCCTTCTCCTCCTCCTCTCTCCCCTCTTCCTCTTGCGCACATCTTCTGGAACGGCGCTGCCGATGCTGCCTGTGTGTGAGTGTGTGTGTTCCTGCCCAGGGCTGCTCTCTCAGGTACTGTCGTTGCTATTGCTTGGTCTCATTGAGAGCAGAGATCTCTAGATGGGGAACGGGTGCGCTACTTGGCACAACTTACAGGTGCAATCACGCTGTCTCCCGCGCGCTGCTGCAGCTGTCCGACACATGCAAATGAGACTCGGATTTAACTATGGTCCCATTCCTCTGGACATCCTTTGAGACCACTGGAGGAGGAAAGGGAGGGAAACTCAGAATGTCTGTCTTGGTTTTCTGAAGAGATTCACTTTGCACAGGTGCTCTTCTGAAGTTGGCTTTCTTTTTTTCCCTGCTGTTTTTTTTTTTTTTTTTTGGAATATTAACAGTTTTTGGTGGGGAAGATGTTTCTAATTTTGTGAAGGTTTGACAGAAGGCGAAAGAGAGAAACAGAGAGAATAAGGGAACTAAGGGAATTGGAGCAAGCTGGGATTTCTCCTTTGCTGTTTGAGGTTGCCCTAATTTCTTGAGTGAATGTTTTTGATTGTTTTTGTATGATGATTTATGAGACTTTTTTACCTCCCTGGGTGCTGCTACGGATTTCCTAACTCAGTGGAGAACAGCAAGAGCCTTTTTTTTCCCCCACAACCGACATTTTGTGTATTGTCCCTTTTGATTTTTTTTTTTTTTTTGATTTTTTTTTTTTTATTCCTCTTTCTCTGCGGATCTGTGCGAGTGTCTCTGGGCTAAGTGAGATTAAGCAAGGTGGGGAGTATGGGGCTGTGAGGCTCACTGAAGTTCCATCTTGATCTGAAGCCTCATCTGGCCACTCAGGGAAGATGTTTCGAGGCTGGAGGACACAGTTTGCTCCCCTGAGGCCCGTAGCAGAGCCCCTAAATCGGAATTCAGCTTCACTCACCCACCTGGCCTTGTGGATCACTGCCCTAGCTCTGGGCTTTGTGGCAGGGTCAGAACCCGGCACTGTGGAGAATCTCCACCACATTCATCTCTCCCATGGAAACAAGCGTCACCATATTGTGCCTATTGCTATCCACAGATCACCTGCATCCCTAAGAGCAGGGCACAGTAAGTACTTCCTTGTCTCACCATTAATATATTCCCTGCATACAGTAACTTTTTAAAGCGTTTTTGTGACATTCCAATATTCCTGTTAACGTTAAGCATCAGCTTCATTAGCTCTTCAACGTACGTTACTGCAGATTCAGTCTGAAAATATTCCTCAATATTGTGTGGTTTTTTGGGGGTCTTTATTTGGATTCAAGATTCCCCTTCCCAAGGCACATAGAACTCTGCAAGATGCAGCGGGTCTAGCTTAGATCCATCCCCCTTTTCTCCGTCTCAGCAAAGTGCCCTTAGTCTCTATGTCTGAGATTAGCCATATCCCTATCTCCAGATGCTCCACTGTGTCCAGATTAGACAGGATTAGAACGCTGTGGCGCTCCATGTTGCCCCTGGGTGTTTGGAAGAGAGAAGATGTGTTGCCTCCAGCTCTGCAGGGCGTAGAACTGCTTCTGGCCCCTACCCAGTTTGGAGTAGAGACGAGGCCTCTGTGTGGCGAGAAGGTTCATGACACAGGCATTAAAGGGTGAGGAAGGACAAGAAAAAGAGGAATAATTTCAGCTATAAGGACTTATATAACCTCACCCCAAGTATTCATGGTAGACTGCAGTATGCTTGCCTCAACACAGTATCTGTGTGAATGATTTTAGAAATACTGCAGTTTGGGTTTTTTTTTTTCCCCTACTTTTTTTTTTTTTTTTTTTTTTTTTGCAGCCTCTGCTCAAATTTTACTTGAAGTTTTGAGTGACGCTGATGTTTAGGATTGAGGCAGGGTGATACTTACAAGACCAAAATACTGATTTCCTCTGTCATCATACTGCCCAAGCATTTTTAGTGACGTAATCACTACTGGTGTAACACTGACGTAATGCTGAGGTACCCTGGATTCCATTGAGTAGACACTGCTTAATAATGTGCAACAAACCTCTAGTGTTCTCTAATATTAAACTTTATCAGTACAAGCTATTAAGTTGTGAGTGATACCACCATTACAGAGCAGCACTGACAATTTGAGGTTTTTATTGGACACAGGAGTGGCTCAGAAACAGGACTGGAGTCAGGATTACTGGACAGAGTTAGACCTATACGAACAAGGGAGTCAGTGCTCCTCAGTGATGATGAGGGAGATGGGAGGTTTGCTGGCCTACTGAGACAACAAGAGAGGCAATTAGGCCACTCTGCCGTGACCTGTCTGGAGCGGACAACACTCAACTCGCTCCCCGCTCTCCCTAAGGACCCCTGAGGGCATGTTGTGTTTTCAGATTCCACGAGTTAATATCATAGTTATCATTGCCTCCTCTCTGTGCCATTATTGTGTGAAAGAGAGAGCTCACAGGGGGGCAAAGAAAAGCTTTTGCAGTAACATGATTACATTTTTGGTTGATCAGCGCACGGAGGGTGCATGAATGCAAAATGGGAGACATGCTGTTAAACATGGTACCTGGCTCCAGGACAAAGCCTGCTGTTGTGAAACACCAGTGCTGTTGTCTTAACTGTGCTGCAATTGGTTTCATTTTCATGGGGCTTGTTACATGGGGTGTCTCTTCACTGCAGCAATTAAACATGTAGCTGCTTCTTTTTTTACAAGCCATAGCCCCTCAGGTTTGATTCTATGTTTTTTAACAGTTTCTTTTTGCTACATATTTTTTTATTTTTTTTATATATTAAACAACAAACACTAGCTGTCTCTCTGCTCCCACCCGGCTGTTTCTCCCTCTCATAGCTTTTGGTGTCACCGTCAATGTTAAAATCTAATCCTATTTGCGATACTTATGTAACTGTACCTGCCTTTACCATTGTTGTCACAGTGCATTTAACATTGTCTCAAGTGATTAGACCAAACAAAGCTAATAGAGTGCTGACAGTTAGTTCTATATGCAAATTGCCTCCATCTCCATTTCATGAAAATGCACATTTTCACTTAGTATATAGCTAAATTTAGCACCTCTGTCTGCCCTAATGGAGGGCCATCCATCCATTTGTCTAGATATTCTCCACAACGTGAGCACAAAATTCCTGTGAGTGATTTCATAGAAAAACACACATTACTCTGTGTATATCAGTATATTGTAAGAGAAAACATCCTTTTCTCCCTGTGTTCTGAACTCTGTCACTGATTTATGTGGAAAGAAGAAGAAAATTACCATGGTCAGGATGTATGAAATTGAGTTGGAGTGTGATGCATTGTTTGTTTAGGGCTAGCAGTAATGAGGTTCAGACAGTATCAACTCTGAGTAGCAGACATACCATTCATCATGAACAGACTCCCAGAGGTGATAGTCTTCTTTCCCAGCGATGGATACGACACGCGATACGCAGGATAACTAGGTTATCATATTTTCTTCTGTACCTGCTCTTCTTCATTCATTGAGACTGGATAGATGAGACGGTCTAATCAATGGGAAAAGTGTTTCAAGCAATGTATCTTTTCAGTGGTAAAATGGACTTTACGTGTAGCTTGTCTGCTTCTATTAGCTAATGCAGAAGATGCTGATTTGGCAATTACTGCCTATGCTATGTATACATGTGCATACCATCCTCTCATATTCATACACCATATGTTAAGTAGGGGGGGAGTCAACCTACAGATCCATGATGATTATGTGATATGCTTAACACATCTGAGGGAAACCCCCGCCTAACACATACTCCATCAACTACTGTGCAAATGGTTTTTGTCTCTCAAAACTGTGGTTTGATCAAAGTCTGCGAAGCAATTTAAGTGATTCTAATCAATTGTAAATCTCTCCACCTTCAGAGCTAATGGTTGAATGGATTAGAGACAGTGCTCGTCTGCGCTGGCACTGCTGCAGAGAACATATGAGTGGTGGTAGCGAGGGGGAGTGGTGGAGAAAGACTAAGGGATGAAATAAAAGAAGGTAGAGAATGAAGAAGAATGGAGGAAGTGAAGAAAGAAAGGAGACGGGGGGGGGGAGTGGATGGTCTCTGATGTTGCCTTGCTGCCGGTGTGTTGTGGGCTTGTATAATATAATTACTCCCATGTCTCTGAGCTGATGTCATTCTGCGATAGTGTGAGGATGACAGTATCTCTGCTTCTGTGAGGCAGTGGAGATGATAGCTGCCCTGATAAGGATCTGAGTACATGTTCCTCTGCTCTAGAGGGAGCACAGGCAGTTATTGACCCACGAACGGGAGAGTGAAGATTGCAGTCGTTTCATTCTCCTCTTCCTCTGATGTGTGAGAACACAAACACCCTCTTTTTATTTGTTTGTGCTTTAGGTCTTTAACCCACTTGCATCTTTTGATACACGCTTGCACGCTCCCTTCTCCTTCACTTCCGTCCTCCTTACTTCATCTTCTTTCCGACAACTCTGCCTAATCCACCCCCAGTTTTGTCGTTGGTCCACAGAACCCATCCAAGCAGACAGAGTGGGCAGCCTTTTGCGCCTGCAGTGGTCTGTGTGGTTTCGGTGGTGACCGGGCTATGGTTGGCATGAAGGGAAATGAGACCTGACTGTGCGTGCGGTGGGCAGCAAGGGGTCAGCTGAGTAATGTGTCTGGTTTTGGATTAGAGACTGGGGAGATGGAGGGGGAGAAAGGAAAAAAAGAATCCCCTGCTTTGACTCAAGGGGATTTCTGCATCCATCACATGCATAGGTCCTGGATGAGTTTGAGTCAAGGAGCTCTTTACCCATAAGGCAATCAGTGAATCATCATCAACAGCAGTGTCTTTGCTGCCATTTTCCTGTTTCTTGTTCATCGCCTCTGTCTGTCTGTTTATACCTCTGGCTTTCCTGTTTAAAGTTTGTTTTTTTTTCTTTCTTTTTCTTTTAAAATTACTTGAAATGATAAGTTGTCTAGTCAATCTTTGCTGCTCGTGTTACATCTATGTGACATCTTACAAGTGATTTTGCACAGAAATGGAAGAAAGCTATCATAACTAAACTGCACAATTTTCCAGTGTGTAATGACGATTTCACACATACACAGCTGTTAACCTTGCAGAATACAGTGGCATATTGTAATAGGATAATGTCACTGTGACACTGACAGACTATGCCAGATGCCTAAAAAAACAGAATATCATTAGGTTGTATGAAACATTAATGATTCCCACGGAGGGAATTTGATTTAACAGTGCAATACATCCAAATACGAGTATGACAGACAATGTACTGTGTAGAGAAACGACATAATCATATTCAAAATGACAGGGCATGACAAAAAATATGCATTTGTGAAAAGGTTAACAAAATATAGAAATTATAAATGTGTGCAAAGTAGTGTGGCAATGAGAGGAACAAGGAAAGATCTTATGTGAAAGAGTGCATTATAGAATATGTAAAATAGGATTGTTTCCACATTAACTGAATGTTTGCCTGCCGATGTGTACGGCAGACATGAAGCGTGGAGAAGTGATGCAGCTGGTATGCAGGTCAAGGTGTTAAGGATGCTAATGAAAGAGCTTAAAGAGTTCTCCACAGTCCATTCTGATTGACTCTATAGACGCCTCATAATTTCCCAGGTGAACGACCTGAAAAATAGAAAAAATGAATAGAAATCAATTGAAATAAATAAAGTGGAGATCAAAAATGCAAATGCCCAATTATTTATTTTTTTTTAAATCTAATCAGAATTGAGTTCAGTCACCCTGGAGAAGCCTCATTCTCTGTCATCATAATGAAGCAGCAGCTATCTCTGTGCCAGTCAGGCTTATATATGCACACACTCATGCACATTCACTTGCAAATGCATACTAGCTCACTGCACACAAAGAGCAGCACTCTCCCAAATCATCTTTCATCTCTTTGATCACTTTGAATCATTGTCACAACCGAAGAGTGTGAACGTGGTTAGTTGAAGCAATATGCAAATTTGCGCTCATTTATATAGTGCAACATATCATTGGTTAGAGTTTGAAATGGGTCATAAAGGAAAATATGCACTGGGAAGGTATGAAAATATAATTGTCCAGACTTGGTTCCAACAGTGCAGTGATAACTCGATGGGCTAATTGGTTCTGTGAAAGGTCAAAGGAGAAAAAAACAGAAGATGGAGGGTGAAATCTTTCAGCCTTTACTTCCTGATGACCTCAACCACAGGGGAAGCCAAAGAGGATGGGTTTCTGTGGCAGCCAGCTTGCAGAGGACGAAAATGTATGATTGTCATTGATCATCCGATCGATAATAAGGCTCTACTTCAATTTCACACAAATTCACGACTAAACTCATGCTTTTCTACGTGGGTGGTTTGATTGACAGTGTTATAATTATTCTCAGCTTGCAAATCATTACCTAGCAACTTTATATATGTTCATGCATGCTGGCTTAATGATGGCCTCAAATTAAAAAAAAATAAAAATTAAAGGTTTTAAGAAGTGAATGGCTGCCCTGTGTTACAACAGAAGGCCTCAATAAGAACCAACCATGTCATGACTATTCTTTTTTTTGTAATTTACAATTGCTCACCTGCAGCAGAGTGGCAACAGAAAGAAAGCTGCCCCCTAATCCACTCTAATAGGATTGTGTGGGATTTCACCATCCTCATTGCTCCTTCCATCTCTTAGTGCCTCAGGCCTGCTGGCAAGGGCTGATAAAAACACGCTTGCCTAACACCTAAGTGCAAGCTAATATTAGCATATATTTTGAAACATAGTGTAGAAATACAATGCATACCCACGCACATTTCTTTTTTTTCCCTCTGTTATTTATTTATTTATCGGTAGATACATGGCATCAGTGTGAGATAGAGGACAGCACAGGTTTTTATATGCTGTTCCTACATTGCTTGTTGATAAGGGGGAGGCAGAGCTGTGTATAAATCGCAAAGACAGTCATTGTGCTGCACGACAAAACTCTCACATACCTCGGTACATCAGCACATACACATGCGCTGTAGATTTCTATCTTCTCTTCTTGATCATCTCCAGACGCATTATTATTTTTATAAGAAATGCAGCTAATTAAATAATATCTCACCACTTAGTAGAGGCTTACTTACAAAGTGAGGCTACTCAGAAATAGGCAAGGCGGATGTTTAATCCCGCAATTAAGGCCAAGGCGCGCTTGTTGTCTCCTGGGTACGGCTCACAAAAAGGAGTAAACAGTAAAAATGAGACAGTGTCAAGCAGGGACAACATGGAAATGAGACACATTAGCATGAGGAATAGGCTCGTTTCAGGTTATAACAAAATATATGGAACGCATTTTTAACCACATACTGTTGTGTTTTCTAATAGATGTGATCTTTTGTAACACATTACTTGTCCATTTGCGGATTTATGTAAAATTAAGACCTTATATGTTGTATTGTATGTGCCAAACTGAGTGTATCAAACTGTCTGATTTTTGTTTTTGAAGTGTTGTTTGCTCCACTACCTACTGCACATGTACATGGTTTTGGGCTAAACAATGATTTTCTAAAGAATTGGGACAGTGGAGAGTTTTTTTTTTTTTTTTTTTACCTGATATTTTCCCTTAAATGTATAGGTGGAGATGTGGATGTAGTAAATCATTTCAAAGAAAGCCCTACAGTGGCACAAGCGATTTGTAATTGTGCAGGTCTAGTATAGATTGCTCTATCATTTTCTTTTATGAATAGTGCTAATGTTGAGTACGCTCAGTAAAGCACAGTAGCTCTGTCTTGATCTTATAGCAGCTTCTTTGTAAGAGCAGTATTTGCGCTGATGCAGGTTGGGCTGCATATGGTGATGGGTAGCCAGAGTTGTCTCTAGTCTCAGATCAGAGCTTTGGCCCTGGACTTGGTTTTTTTTGCCTCACTTCCACTGTGTAATTATCCCCCACACTTGTCTTTTTCAGTAATTAGAACTGCAGTCATACTCCACATCTGTTGGCTCCCTAATACAGAAGACAACAGCTTCTAGAGACCATTTGGAGGCTGTGATGTTTGGTACATGCTAGCTGCACATACACACTGAAACTAAGTAATGTGATGATGCCTGATGGCATGTAATCAGTCAAAGAGGCTTTTAACTGGGAATGAAAAAGCTGAGAATCGACTGATGCTTGATTTTATTTAAGTCTAACTTTGATATGTGTGTTGGCTGGCACACAAATTAAGCACTGGATGTAGAAAAATCTAATCAACAAATTGCTGGCAAACAAAATGGCTGACCTGAACTGAGAGAAAGGGAGCATTGTGTCCGAGGAGCAAATGAGGCAAGTGATGATGAGAGAGTAAATTAGAAGCTGTCGATACTGTGAGACACCTCTATCAGAGCCAAGGCTGTTGGCTGGGGAGGCAGATATGCAGCTGGTCGGGGTAACAAAGGGCCCGTTTGGTGTATTGCTCCATTAAGACACTGGGTCTTGTCAGCTCTGCCTGGATGGGCTATTTTGCTCCACAAGGCAGGGGCTCATGTATCACTTAGGGCTTAGGGGAAGTGAGCATGGCGGAGGAGGGGGCAGCAGGGTGTGAGTGACACTGGTCGACTGAGCATTCATGGCGTAATGTTATCAGCCCATGGGGCAGAACTTTACCTCAACCATGAATTGATGGTCCCCTGCCATGAAGAGGGAGGGAGGGTGGTTGGTATGGCTACCCCGGGGCCCCGTCATGATGAGGTGAAGCCTTATCTCTTCAGAGCAGTGTGAGGATAAAATATGGTGAAGTACTGCAACAGTATGATGCAGGGGCAGATTTCTTGAGAATTTCTGTCGAATCAGTATCAGTTTAGGGCCTACACTGATACAATCTGCAGTTTGACAGAGTTTAGAGTTTAGCCCTAAAGTTTAGGGCTGCTAAAACTTTAGGTTTGGAGTTCTTGATAAAAATCTGACGTTCTACATGTACTGTATGTCGAAAGAGTTACTTTTGCTGACTTTTGTGTATGAAATATGGTCCATTCCTGTAAACACTTATTGTTATGTACAAAAATTCTTACGTTCAGTTGAATCTAATAGATAGCCAGATCAATTAGGTATCTTCCAAAATTTGTCTTTTTGAGCACGGAATTACCACAGATTGTGTTTTCTTGCTGAGACATGGCAAAGAAATACTAAATTTTATCACCACATCTGTGACCTGACAGTACAGTACTCGTCTGTAGTATCAACTAATGCTTGATTTTTAAATCTAACTTAGATATGTGTGTTAGCTGGCACACAAATTAACCACTGGATGTAGACAAATCTAATCAACACATAGCATTTCAATATTGTATTAAATAGTAAATTAACACTAGGCTGAAATGCAGAGTTTTTCCCGCCTCTCTGGTTAAAAAAATTCATGTCAGCACACTGCTGTCAAAATGTTGCACCTGTAACCACACGTAGCAGTGATGTCACAGGGTCCTGGACTACACCTGTGCATCACTGCAACGAGGTGAAACCACTGGAGGTCCACAAAGACAAGATTTCAGGTGACAGACTTGAAAAAAATCAGAGCTGATCCTTTAGATATGCAGTGAGGTTTGATAAAGTATAAACTGTGTTTCTGCTATTGCTCCTTGCAGTAAAACATGAAACTACTTTGTAATCAACTCTTTTTCTATTGCAAATCTTTATCTTTCTTCGTACCTCCCCCTCCTCCCTCTTTGATGTGGTCATTTTGTACTGTACTCGCCTTGAGGTCTGACTTAAGTGCCCCTATGTTTTCTCTCTCTCTCTCTCTATCTCTCTCTCTCTCTCTCCCTCCCTCCCTCCCTCTCTCCCTCTCTCTCCCACTGTGTTTATTAGGTTTTGCTGCTCCTATGATTTTGGAGCCAGCATCTTATACCCTCTAATAAGGATGACCAATCATGGGGGCAAGCAGCAATGCCCCACTTTTAGTCTCCACTTAATTCAATTACGTCAAATTAGCAAAGCAGGGAGAGGGTGGGGTGGGGGGTTAATCCTTTGCAGCTTATGACGGCAGGTTGGACACTGTCAGCTGTCCTATGCAGAAATGCTGCTTTGGGATTGTGTTCATTAGAGGGAGCTTAAGGCTCATAGGTCACTGGATATTGTTAAAACAATAGTGTGTACATGAACTAATTATAATATTTGCCTAGTCTAGCCTAAAGACTGAGGTTGACTGCATAAGGACTTTCATTTTTTTTTTTTCCTTTTTTGTTTGTAGCTTTGTTTTTCATTCATGTTTGCCTTGGTCCCGCTTATTTTCTATTGAAACAGTTCTACAGTAAGTGTGAAAATTATATTTCTTCACAATGAACCATATCATTATCAATAACTCATTACATTTGCTATCACTGACATAAATTAAAGTACATGTGCTCTATCAGCAAATGTGAACATAATATCTAAGTCCCAAACAGCAGATATAATGGTGGTGAAGATTAAGTCTCTGGGCAATGAACTGTAAAAGTTTATATCGACTGTGCTGTATATATGCCAATATGGCCAGACTTATTAAGCCAACACAAAGTAAGCAGGCAGTTTGGGCTCTGGGTTGATTTAGCACCTCTGTCCACTCTGCTTTCTGCTGACTGCAAAGAGAATAGCTCAGCCCCAGCACTCTTATAAAGACTGAAGGGAGGATTTATCACTTAAAAAAGAAAAAGAAAAAAAAAAAAAAAAAACGTGAGAGAAACGTGTATGGAAGCTAAGCAGAACTTCTCAGCATGTGCAGTATACAGTCTTTTATGTTACAGTTTCATGACAGAACTTCAGCAGTTATAGACAATCTCGCAAAATTGCTCAGTTTCAACTCTATGCTCGCACAATAAATGTTTACGCTCTGCACAATAGCAAGATTGTACTGATACATAAAATGGACGAGATGCTCGCACAGTACAGCAGTCAGGTGTTTTTATCTTATTGAGGGAATAATTTAGACGGCAACATTAAAAGTTTTGCTGTCATTTCAGTAGTATGTTGTACAGGATTGCCTGCTGGTTCTGTTCTAACTGCCTATCCCATTATAGGGAGGCAGTGTTGTGCTGAGAGAGGATTAAGACAAGTCAACAATCCATAGCTCCTTTTAGTCTCCCAAAGGGCTGCTCACACACCACTGAAGATAGAGAATAGCATTTTCCAGGAGCAAAGCTTGAGAGCAAGCTTTAAATTGTTGAAAGAACCTTGCTGTGCTGCGATTGAACAATGAACAGATATAGAAATAGAGATTGGGTTGAGGTGGGGTTTGGGTGGTAGTAGCCACAGGGATCTACAGTAGCAGTATCCACTATATCTCACTATCACTATTACTGCCCAGCTACATTTTCTTCATTTGTATCTATGGGATGGGCTACCAGAGGTTGTGATTTAACTGTTGACTCCAAACAACCAGAAGAACAATTGCGCACAATTTATATTTTTAGAGCTGCTGTTGTTCACTACACTTAATGATTCCAGCATACAGAGCCTGCCAGTCGAAGCTGACAGGCAATTAATCACCTCGAAGCATTTGATTGTCAGCTCCAAAAGTGACACAGAGACAGGGAGGTCTCTTTTTCCTGTAGGCATCCTTTTTTTAATGAAACATTGCCATTGCTTTAATCATGAACATTGTAAAGAAAATAATTTAAAATAATTATTATGACTAATTTTTAATTACTTAGTCAACACAAAAGCCATACACTCAAATCCAAAAATTAGCAATTAAAACAGTAAATTGAGATTTTTGGAGAAGTACTGTAACCACCCTCTCTATTTACAATGCCTCCTAATCTAACAGTCACCTTCACACTGCGAAGCCCTTGTTTTAAGAACACTACAAACTCACCATGAAAACACTAACTGCAGAACTGACTGCAGAAGTCAACTCAGGACAAAATCTGGGCTAAAAATGGTATTTCAGTGTTGCAGACAAAGGTTAAACAAAAGGTATACATCTCTATAATGTGAGGAAGATTAGTGCAAGTTATACGCTTTACATCTACCATTGCTGCTTTTCAGCAAAAATGTGAGTAATTCAATTAAAAATGATAATTTGTGCAATTTTCATTTAAATAATTTCCGTCTTCAGTTGACCTCTTTAACCCAGAAATCTTGTAAATGTTTTGTTCTAAAGGGCTCTATTTTTGTCTGTCAGTGGCTCAGGGTGTTATGACCAGAAGTTCACAGAGCATTTGTGGCACCAATGGCAACAGTACATTACTGGTAGATGTGGTTTTCATCATCAGTCAAAGCAGAGAGCCCTGACAGCTCTGATGTACAGTAGAGAGCAGCACGGAAGGAATCTGCCATAAAAACACTCTCAAGAGATGACTTGTGTCCTTGTGCAAAAGGTGCAGAATTGCCTTGAGCGAATATCCAGCACCTCACATTTAATTAACTTGGGAGGAAGTAACGTATTAGGCTACTGTGCAGCTTTGGTGCTTAGAGCTTCATTGCCAAATGAAAGAAATGGTTCAGTGACATTAGATGAAGCGCCAAATACAACCGGCAGCCAACTGATGGGGCAGTCTGGGTTTGGGAAAGGTGTACCAGCCTGTTCCTCATTCTCTGCACAGCCACATGTGGATATACTTGGAATGGGAAAAAAATTAAGCTATTTTTTCCTGCTTGAGGGAATTACATCAAAGTCAAATTGGCCTACATATCCACAAAAAGACTGTACGCTTATGGGTGGGATCCATCCATGCACACATGACTTGGTAAAGACATAAAAGTAGCACAGAACACAACTGCAGTGCAGCTCAAACCTTTGACGTGGACTCGGAAAGGTGAACGGGACAAGCACAACTCCCAGGTGATCCTTAATACCACAACTCCTCTTTCTCCACAGCTCCTATTTGGAGCAGTAAAGTTCACAGTATGTCGCCAGAACACCAAGCAGACACAGAGAAGAACCCTGACAAAAATGTCACCTCGCCACCACAAAGCCCCACCATGCACCAGGAACAGGAAAGTGCAGTAGTCCTCACTGTCTTTTTCTAGGAAACATTCTCTGCTGTACCTACAGAAGAGATGTTTTATATTTAGAGCAGCGGCAACAGTGAACAAATCAGAAATAAATTTGTATGAAGGAAATAGTTCCAGTACAGTAGTGAGAACAGGTCACCGATAGCTGAACAGGCAACGTTCGTACAAAAATCTTATACATAAAATTGATGTAATATAACTGTTTTCTTCTGTCCAAAAGATTTTGAAAGGTATGAAAAATGTTCATATTTATCAGGCTTTTTATTTTTCATTACCATTATCGTTATCTACAATAAATAACCGAAAGTAGTTGTATGTTTGAAAACGGATTGAATTCCCCAACATGTTTTTTGGCAACTTTCCCAAATTAATGAAAAGTACTCTTTGTCCTTGGTTACAACACACGCAGCCATCTGAATTGTGTTTCATTGATCCACATGCATTAAAATAGCTGCAAATGACGAAGAAAGCTATAGATCCTCTATTATAACCTCCACAATCAGTCACTATGCACAGATCGGTAAAACAGAAATGTGAAAGGTCCTTGACATCAAAGCTGAAAGCTGAGATCTCTGTGTCGTGCAATTTTTTTGCCTGCTGAAATGACTACAAGGCTGTCTTACGGGAAAAATAATATCATTGTAGTTCAGACACATAATCCATTGACATTTAAATAATCAAATCTTGTTTTTCCCCTTCTTCCATTATTGCTGGTTCATGTCACAAGAAGTTTGAATAATATTTGTTAAGTTTTGTCTGGTAAGAAGCCTGCAAAGGAATAATACTGTGGATCAAACAAGAATCTCTAGATTAGATGCATACATGTCATTGTATTGGCATCATTATCTTGTATTAAGGGTTGTGATGTACACTTTAATTATGTACTGAGGCTGTGTAAACGTTGCCCATATTAGACTGTCTCTGTAATTCACAGCTTTGTAATCGCTGCCAAGTTAGAACAAGCTGAAAAAACTCGATTTTGCTCATAACACGTTCTATTTACCCTCACATCTCCTAAACTTCTAGACCATTTAATTGCCCCAAAAGGTAAAATATAGTGAGAAAGGTAGATCAGGAGGAATGAAAAAATTGATCATGTTGACTCACAATTTTCCCTCATGGCACTAAATCTTCTGGAGCATTGATCGGCGATAGCTCCTTTAACAGATACCGATAGTGTTTGATTGGATAATCGTGTCCTCATAAATCGTGGTAATGATTTCTCTAGAAACTGAAATTGTAATCCAATAGACATCATTAAGCTTCGTTTAATTGTGCTCCTCCCAAGGGGGAGCACAGACGAAAGATAAACCCAAATGAAGTTATCCTTAATATAGTTTTGTCCATTTAAATGGTTTGGGAACGAACAACATACAGCGATTTATGTTAATGTTGTATTTAAGTTCTGTCACAGTCACAAACGAGTCAAGGTGCTGCACGGATCTTATAGATGTTTAAACTCATTTCCAGTCTAAAGATATTCAGCATACATAAGTTAAGTGTGAACCTGGATAACTGTATGTTAATGCCTAAATGTGAGAAATAAAGAAATAAACATGAGACGATTGGGAAAAAAAATAGGTTCTTACTTTGAAGTTCCATTCAAGAGATTCACAGGGATCAAAAACATATATAACTCGACTATATGGCACATCTCGGGGTAATCTATTTTTGCACAGCAGTCATTACGGGAATCCTTGGCAGCAAATAGAAAGAAACACAAGTGCTAGGTGCTGACAGAAAGGGGATCCATAATGTCATCTCTCCTTTTCATATTTCCATCACAACTATGTAATTATGATTGGATTCCTCCGCAGTTTCTCGGCAGAGGTGGTAATATGAGGCTCGTTATGATGGCCATGTTGGAGGTCAGAGGAAAGACAGTCTGCAGGTCTGACCTTAGCTGAGCAGTATAGTCATACACGTTTGTGTACCACCCCCACAACTGCTACAATAAGGCACAGAGCCAGTACACTTTGCTTTACTCACACCTACCCGCCTCTTTATATGACACTGCACAGTTTATTTAACATACACTGCTTAGAGGCGGGTTTGCTATATGCTGCCACTTCATTCCAGAAAAAAAATAGATTGAGACATTGAGAAGTCAGTGCCAAGAGGAACACACTGGCTACGTTTGCTATCCTACGGTCTATTATCCCACACACACCTCTTTGGCCAAATGCAGGAGAACTCCTCCTGGGATGGTTGCTACATTTTTAATGAAAGAACAGTGTTTGATCTGCCAATGTTTATCTTCTTTGATGTTAAGTGACACAGCCGAGAGCAGCCAGCTCTCAATGTAGTCCAACATGAGGACAGATTAATTCATTGTCCTTTAACAGGGGAGGCTTGTGGTTGAGGAGTTCATCCTGGAGGTGTGATCATCTGTAATAGCCTTGAGCACCAATACCCACTCAAAGCACAGTGCACTATGACCTCTTTGGGGAAATGCATGTGAGTGTAGGAGATACAAATGCATGTGGGAATGTGAAGCAAAAAAAACCAAAAAACATTCTGCTTCGTGAATCCCGTACTGTGTGGTGCTACACCTCTAAGCGCTTTGTAGCTCAAACTCTCCTCATTACGTACCTAGATCTTGTCCTTTCATTTGTTTTTTTTATTAGACGCTGGGTGAATAGGGAATAAACTGAAACTCTTGTCAAACTAAAGAGACAACAAACAGGAAAGTATTTCCAGGACACTACTGTATCTAATGACTACAACAGATCCATATCAGGCCCAGTGTCCCAGGGGAGCACGCAAATAACAAATATGGAGCCAGTGCATAATTACTCCCACCACTGGAGTTATGCAGGCACGTGTCTGCTGATTTCATGCCACTGCATCGCTGTGTAGGTGTGCATTAGCCATGTTTCTCCATGTATCTTAATCCTCAACAGTCCCTCAAGGAGTTTATCGCCAGTCTTATATATGCGTATGGATTTTAGACTGATCTACCACATATCTAGAACCTTATTAACTGCACCCTCTGCATCCATTTATATAATCTGTATGTCACAGAGGAGATAGTTTTGTTGACCTTTGGTGCTGTGTATCCATTTAGCTTAAGAGTGTCAATAGCAAGATCTGCACACCAGTCCTCTGAAATGAGCAATCTTTAAATTATAGTGTTTTTTTTTTGCTGGGGTCACCAACAGTAAATAAGCTGTCACTGGGATAAAGTGGGTGTCAAATCGTATGAATAGACAGAGGGGGAAATGTACGCTTAGGGGCCCAGTGAGTTCCAACAGTGACATGGTTTAAAAGAGCTTAATTATAATAAGCTCGAGCATGGAGCAAGTGTTTGGTGGCTTGGGGGGAAACTCAGAGACAGTGACAACCGTCCAGCGTGAGCTACATGAATTGAAGATCGCTCTGTGAAGGGGCCAACATCAGATATGCATTAGTGGTACAAGAAGGGTTTTCAGCGGTAGCCGCCAGACTTCATGAAAAAGAAATGATGCTTGCCTCGCAAATATATTACGCATAATGTCTTTTCCTTTGTAGAAGTCATCAAGCTTCATAACGCTTTATCCATTAGGAGAACAAGAATGCTTACAGTGTTATTTCATTACATTTTACAAATGCGAGTTATGCTTTATGAAAACGATAAATCCCACCATAGATCTGTATGTCCCGACATCATTTGTTAATCACATTATTGTTAATTAATGATGCAATTCTTTTTAGCTAATGGTTGACAGTGTGTATTGACTCAAATGAGGGAACAAAATTGGGAAAGGAACTTGAGAGTAGAGTGACGCACTTTAATCACTTCACTGTGAAGAAACGCCAGGGGGAGGAAAACAACAGAAATAAATAAATAAATGCAAAATATATCGATAGTTTTATATCCTTGTGAACTGGTTTACAAGAAAATATTGGAATTACAGTCAGAATGATTTATAATCTATTGTTCAGGCAAGGGCTGTTTAACTCCCTGCCCCTATGAATATTAACACACTCTGTCTCTCTCTCGCTCTCTCGCACTCTCTCGCTGTTTCTCCTTCTCACTCTCAGCACACACACACACACATGTAAATGCATAACACACTAGCAGAGCTCCCTGTCTAATTTTTCATGAAGATAGCTGTTTTTATGCTAATCTGACAGCTGCATTCATTTTCAGGCTTTCTCACAGGCATTTATTTCCCAACCACATACTCATTCGCTCACAATCACACGCACATATCCACACTTTCTCTTTTCTGTCTCATGGCAAAAATTAATTGAAACACTATCCTAATGAAGGTTTCTAATTGGGGAAAAATAGGCACTTATTTGATTGAGATAAGTCTGACAGCTCTTAAATGGTGAAATGCTGGATCACCAGCAAAGCATCAAAACCAAAGACTGTGACGTACCACTTTTAATAGACCCCCTCCTTTATTAGTCGAGTAGGACTTTTTTTCAACTGTCATTTTCACTAGGTCACTGACATAATGCCGCAAGGCTCTTCCTCATTGAATAGCTAGGTAATTAGAATCACTCTTCCATCTACCAGGTCATGTTCAAACCTTTCATACGACTGCTAAAGACAGCGAGATAATGCAGCGAGACAAGAAATAGTTGGTTTGGAGGTCGTAAGAAGGGCATAATTGGACCAGTCAGTCAATAATGCTGCCGGCTGCGTCTGCCTTTGAGGCTGCTAATGAAGCGCGAGAGATGGGGAGGTGCCCGTTTGGCATGCTGGGTTACCTGGGCACCGGGGACACGACTGCAAATTTGCTAGCGTTCACTTGTATCTTCCTTCTAGAGGTGAAACATGCAGTGGCAGTAAAACTGAGTTATTGTGCAGCATTATGAGGAAAGCGGCACCAGTACCTGCCTCCCTAATTTCCGCTGAATTTCCCCGTACTTACGAATTGACATGAGTGTGCTTAAGCCCTCAGATGGGGCTGAGAGCTGCTCAAGAGTAATGTGTTGCTCAGTGCATCGCAAAGTCATTACTCAGCACAATAAAACACTCCAGACTGACGGTGCTCTGTACACACGGCATTGGATGCCAGCTTTGCTGTGTTAATAATGTTTTTGTGTTGACAGCAAGTGGTCCACGCCTGGCACATGGTTGTAACACTATTAACGTCTTTTATTTGTTCTTTCTCTGCTTTTTTATTCTCTCTAGCGGGAACAACTTACATATTTGGGCGAGATGGTGGACTGATCACATACACGTGGCCGCCAAATGACCGTCCCAGCACGAGGGCAGACCGGCTCGCCATTGGCTTCAGCACGCACCTGAAGGATGCTGTCCTGGTGAGGGTGGATAGCTCTTCTGGTCTTGGAGACTTCTTGAAGCTCCACATTGTAAGTCAAGAACCTATTTATAAACTTTTATACATTCAAGTGCGGTAGACTGAAATATATGCAGTATATTATAGCACACTTTACATGCATTACATTTGGATAAAGCCCTGAAAACGTATTGAAGTGGGCGGGGTTCAATTGGAAAAAAGATGATGTCACCAGTTGGTGGGTTGTTTGGTTACTGTCAATTAAAGTCCTTATCAAGCAAATTAACTGAGTTAATTAACTGAGTTTAAAGAATAATACTTGTTTTTGAGACTTTGTTTCTTATTTAGTCAAGTATTTTTCATATTTTCCAGAAATACTCAAGATTAAAAGCCAAGTTTTCAGGGGCTTTGATGGTGATTGTAACTGTATTGAGTTCTATAACCACAAAAGAAGGAGATTATGAATTAATGGCAAGTACAACATATAGGTTGATGTGTGTTTAGAGAAGGAGACCATGCTTGCTCACGTCTTTTTTCTGTGTAATTGCTGCTGCTGTGTGTGCAGCAGGAGCTGAGGGAAATGGCGCCGTAATAAGCACTAGTTCCATACAGTGCATCTCTGACCTGGACAGAGTTCTGCTGGCTACCATATGACCTTCCTCTCAGTAGCACCCAATTACTGACAGTAACATTCATTGGTGAGGGGATGGGGTGCTGTTGGGGCTGCAGCCCCCCCACTAGAGAGAGTGAAACACAGCTGAAATACAGTTTTACCTTTTTAAATAATTGCTGATATAAGTTTCCTTTTTAAGGATGCTTTTTATTCTGTTGCATTTGATGTATGAAAAATATGGTAAATTTGAATGATAAACATATTCATGGTTTTCTACATAAGTATCTTGACTTATGGCTGTGTGTTCTCACCATAGCTAAATGTTTGTAGGAGTGGCTGAACATAACAAATTAATGGCACAGAAAATAACATAACAATATCATTTTATATTTCTTTCATTTAAATAGACCAGAGCCACCTAAAGGTGAGGCTACATGCCTACATGTACATCCACAGGTGCATTTATTCAGAAATTGCACCAGTTTCTGTGTCGTTGAGCTCAGTTGGTAGAGCAGCCGCCCCATGTACAAAGGCTCAGTCCTTGCCACGGCAGCCCAGGGTTCGAATCCAACCTGTGGCTCTTTCCCACATGTCATTCCCTGTCTCTCTCTCCCCACATTCCTGGCACTCTTCAAGCTGTCTCTGTCAAAAAAAGCATGAAAAGGCCAAAAAAATATCTTAAAAAAAAAAAAAGAGAGAGAGAAATTACACCAGTTTCTGTACTGCCTGGATGCTTTTTGCCTGTAAATCCAGTATGATCTTATTTTGTCAAAACGAATCTCTGTGTTCTCGTGTGCGCACAGAGCAACTAACCCTCTATCGACTTGTGGAGGTAACCAATAACTTGTGTAGAGAACATACTGAAAGGTGCTCAATTTGAAGACAGACAGGATGGATGTCTGTCTGAACCATGACAAATCATTAAAAAAATGGCAAACTCAGCATTTATCAGCATATTTAAGATTTTTGTTTTTTCTTTTCAGTATTTCAGCAGCTAAGATTGTTGCAGGTTTAATAGCCATGATTATTTGGATGATATTGTTAATCCTGCTGTAATATTATTTCCATGCAAGTTTCAGCTTTAACTACTGAAAATGTACTACATCTGTCAATTGTTTATTCTAAACATGAACGTGTGCATGTAAGCGGCCGTGGGAGTGCACGTATCTGAGGTAGCTGAAAATACATTCCCACGCACATGACAACACTGATACTGTGTGCACACTATACACACACACAAACAGTAAAGCTACTGTACAGACTACCACACACGCACAAACATGAAATTGGTCTTGAAGTTTGCCTCAACCCAAGCTGCCCACACACACAGTAAGCACGCCATGACATAAGCAGGCCTATCCTGAGGACACTTAGCAGCCATGATGTTGTTTTTATGAGACACTTCTGTACTCGCTCTGCGTGGAATTGCTTTTTTGTCATGTTTTTTTCTCCCCAAGCCTTGGGGCCAAGTGATTATTTTGCCCTTAGTTTTAATCGAGGAGTATCCAGGTAATTTAAAAGGATGCAATCTTTTTCATGCACATCATTCATTATCTAATGCTGCGCAGGGACGCACACAAGATGTTCAAAGGAACATAAATTGGAATGTAGGTGTAAAAGGACAGATATGCTCAGTCAGATGTGCAAACACTCTACGACGACCCTCTGCAGCTTTCTGGGCTTCTGTCCACCTGCTCAGAAACACCTGAACAGGGATAAAACAGGCGAGATTTTCTTTATACATCGTTTTCATGTGAGTGATGAAAAATGTCTTCTCTAACGATTTGCATAAACTGGACTCCTTTTTAACTTAAAAGCTCAACAGGGCTTTGCTAGGTAGCTCATTCCCGTTCAGTACTGAATTAATATACATACAAATTTGCTCACTTGCTTGTACATCATGCACACTTGCTAACTTATTTCTGAGCTATCCACACACTTTAGCAATTCATTTAAATATTATGTTGTTAATTCCCATCCAGTCCTTGACCAGGAGTAAAGGTGAATTCCTAGAAATACTGTTCAGCCTGTGCAATGCACCCTTAATAGGTAGCTGTAGCATGTTAGCACCTTGAAAGCTGTGTGTGCCACACATTATAACATTTATGTGTCCACTCTCGAGCTAACAAGAGAAGACAGGGGTCATATCTTAGTGTTTCAGGTTCACCTTGAACTGGAGGTTTAAGACCTGAGCTTCACAGACATGGTCTAACAAGGCAGAGAGTTCATGCAGCTTACTGCAGACGCATGCGTTGCCTTGTTGATGATATGTGAAGCATTCCATTGACATTTTACACAGAGAAAATGTTGATAAGGCATGTTCTTACCGCAAGGGCAGTGGGTTGTGAGAATCCCCTCTCCTCTCGCATCAGCAGTCACTCTGAATGCTTCGTCTTATTTATTTATGTCTGCACATTAATCTGGGGGCTTTGTGAAATGTTGCATTTCATTAGAAAATGAGAGAAAAGAAAGAGAAGTGCTTTAAAGAGACAGAAGAGGCATGAACTGGGGGGGGGGGGGGTCATGCTGAAGAGGTCATGCTCTTGATTTTTGTTCATCTAGTTATTTAACATAACAAAAAATGGAACTGTAGGACAAGATTTCAATCCTGTGTGCAATAGTGTTTTGCCAACTATTAGTTATAAATGAAGTATCACATTAAAAATAGTCTATCAAATAATGTTCACTGGCAAAATTCTTATGTATATTAAAGTGTGTCTTAAAAGATTTGTATTATTGACTGTTATGTTAAATTGTCATAAGGGATATTTTAAGTTTTGTGCTGCTGCCAAATGGAAGAACAGCAGAAAATTAAATCAAAATACATTATGAAATTAGAATACTTATGATAAAAACCCTCTAGATATGTGTTTCACGCTTCTGTCTTCTCCTCATTAATTACAGTGGAAAGGACGTGTTTTACAGCACTCCATTAAACACAATGAGCTGTGCAAAATTGCCACTTTGATGCATTTCTTATGCAAGAAAAACAGCAATGAGCCAGTCACCTGCAAAAAAACCTTACCTGGTTGAACCGTAACCTTAGTGACTCGCACTGTAAAATAGAATATCATTATAATAAAATAACTTTAAATCTATTATAACATTTAATCAGGAGTGGGTTTTAGCTTACATTGGCCAAATTGTTTCATTTTCTATAGTAACATGAGCATAACCATTCAATAAGTATAACAAACTGTTGATTACCATTATTGAATATGAACAGTATGAACCAAATTTGGAGTTGTTGATGCATTCTTTCCAAACAATGTATTATAAGGCTGATTCCCAATGGTATTCCCCTTATTCCTTTCAGTTACCTCAGCTCTGAGCAGAAATGTCTTAGGAGTGTATCTTCAGCTGTATGAGATGGGATTATACCAGATTTCAGTATTTACCCCCCTCCTTCTCCATCCTCTACATCCCTCACCCCCCCTAATCTCCTGCTCCCATTTCATGATGACAGGAAACCCAGCGGGGCTTGAAGGACGCCATCTCAGCTCACACTCTCAAGAGGGAATTTTTCTGAGTAATATGTGGAGACTATGATTTAAATTCACCTCAAAGGAATTGTGATCCTTCCTCCGCCTCCCCTTTCTATCGCAGATAAAGACAATGACTGTGAAGTCAGTGAACCATCAAATGTACGACAATCACTTTCCTCAGGCTCATTACTGTAGCGCACATGGAAAGAGGACTAGATTCATAATAATGCCTCTGCTGCTTCTCCAATTATGATGATTCTTCACAATCCCTTTCACTTTTTCAAAGGTGAAGCATATTCATGAGGCTACTACGACAAGTATCCCATGTGGATTTAAGACTGTACATGATAGCGTGCCCTGGCAAAGTATCCAAGTAATCAATATATAATTAATTTCACTGTAGCTGAAACTCAAATCCAAGGAAATATTCACAATGGCATTATGCAAAACATAGAATGAAGGATGTAATGATCCATGTAGCACAGTAATCCATATAGAAGAAGAATTGTAATAAAGTTCATAAGACGTGGGTGTGCGGAACATTCTCTGTTAAACATGCTATTACATTTTGCTGTGCAATGTCTGTATGATTTCACCTCAGATATTTAAGTAGAGGTAGATTTTTACTTTGATGCTGTTAAGGTGTTTTATCCCCCACAAAGGAAGTATCATTTATTTTTCCCTGCACAAACAAGGGTGGTTTTGCTGTTATTGGAAATCCATCTGTACATTTTTAGGAAGCCATTTACTCAGTGAAATGGAGGCTTTGGAGTTGTTTTCTTCCTTTTTTGTTGTCAATGAGCAGTGGTGACAGTGACTATCAGAGGCTCTCCTCAGTCTCAGGCATGGCCCCGAGGGGCCCACTGAGCTTGTTTTGTGCTGGTACTCAATCTCTGTGTGGGGGTTGGGGATTATTCCAAGCACTTTCTTCTTTCTCCCTTCTTCTAATTGCATGCATCCCTTTAAAAAAAACAAGCAATGAAGGCACTCTGGCTAAGACAGCGACACTGTGAAGTTAATGTATTCCATAGAGCAGAGGGGTTGGTGGAGAAATAATGACTTCTCTGGTGGAGCATTGCTCCCCTCGGTCCTCCTTTAGCTGACTACCAGAAAGGAGGTTCTTCCTCTGATGGAAGACACCTTTAATTGTAGTTTCAACTCCTGCTCTCTATCCTATTAATCATGTAAAATGGTTTAGGAAGTGAGACTTTCAAGCCCAGTGTCTGAGCATCTCCATTTTCAAGTCAGAAAATGTCATCTTTTATCTGTTTTTGCAGATCACCTTACTGTCAGACTTAAGATTATGCAGAATTGCGTGCTTCATTAAGTGAATACTGTACAGTGTGATTTGATGCTACAGGTGAGATTGTTACCTGGGAGAGGTGCTTCAGGTCTCAGGAGAGAACCAATGTCACGCTATCCCCCATACTCCTATTAAAACACCTGCCCAGGGAAGGGATCTTATTCTCATCCACTACTCCTGTTAAGGTCTCAGCCCCAGTAATTACCTTTCATGCTCGCTCTGCACACACGCATAGAACAGACCTGCATGCAATACCCTCAGGATTCAGCGGTATACAGCTTTCCTGTGCTACTTGTTCGGTCAAGGCACATCAGTCAGTTGTTAGCAGGAGCAACAGACAGATATCAAATGCAGTATGTTCTTATCTTCTATAGATGGAAAAGAAATGCAGCTAAAACTGTACTGGTGTTAACCTACGTGGGCGCAGATTAAGTATTTGATGACATCTTCAGCGAAACATTTTTGAATATTTTTCTTGGATGTTATTGTTGTGTTTGAACAGCTGTCACCTCACAGTTTGGAAACCCACTTTTATTCTCCACATAACTTTATCAGCTGTTGCTATGGTAACAATCCCAGTATAGGACTGGGATGGTGGTTTGTAGTGCCATGGAGATGATGCATTGTAAGCGGATTCAAAAATAAAAGGGAGCATGTCATTTCCCATTTTAAATTGCAATAGCACATTTGTATTGAATTTGGTCAAAACTCGGTCCTGTGTGTGAAACTGTTGATTGTCGAGTGAAAATGAAAACAGACATCCTGTTTTCCGCTTCTGTGCCACAATGGCAAAATGATCAAAATTGAAGAATTCAAGATAATAAAACATACACACTGCTCCTTTGCAACATGAAATGTGACAGGCCTAAAGAAAAAAAAGCTGAGCTGAAGTATTTTGGTATTAAAGACACAGTGTCCAAACACAGATTTGTTCCCCATGACATTATTCATCATTGAACTGTCACGCTCTAATGAACAGAGGGTAGGAGTAAACACATCCATCTCACAAGTGATTTGACTTTCCATGGTTTGTGCTGACACAAGTCACTCTTACTTCTGGAGTTTCCCCCGGCTCACAGGGACGATAACTTAAGACAGCCTGAGCAGCCAACCTTCTCCACTTTCATCAAAAGGTCTAAAAGCAACAGAGCGTGTAATTTGAGGATCATCAGTAGAAAGCCATAGATGGGAAGGAGTCTAACTGTAGTTTTTATTTTTTCTTCTGCTTGAACATTTTGTTTTTCTCATTTTACTCTAATTTATGAAGAACTGTAATGTTCCACCAAGGGGGTCATTTTTACCCCCTGTAAAAACATCATAAGTTGTTAAATTTCATTCTGTTATTAAAACAATAAGCGATATTTGACAAAATAACTATTACATTAATTCATTTTCTGGGGTTATTAATTTTACAGTTGCTTTATTCCATTACAGATCAAACAGGTCAAATGCATTTTAAAACTCATCATTATAAACCGCACAACAAACAAACAACAAATTAATTAACACATTTGAAAAATAGAATTATTGTAGAATTAGATCATTAATAAAGGTTAAATGTGACAGAATGTGTTGTTATGATACTGAAAATAAAGAAACAGTGTGCTCACTCTCTCGCTATCGCGAATGCACATCTGGCACGCACACACACACACACACACACACACACACATTCATGTTATCTCTCTATCTGATTCTCCCCCATTCATGTCCACCATTATCGCTTCTTATCTGATCGTCACTTACTCCTGTTATTAGAATTTCTTGGCCATTCATTCTCCTGCTGCTCTGGTTCATGTTTCCAAATCCATCCATTCAGCCTAATATCTATCAAATATAGCTAGCTCTCTTGTGGTATAGTAGCAGCTGTTGAGTGCAGCATTATACAGTGGTTTCTCTTAGCGGTAAAAATGACCCCTCTGTGGTTCTAGGTATAAATGATCATATATTTTTTTTCTTTTCATCCCACACCCACCATAATTCACAAAATGATTAATAAACCCATTTTAGGAATAGTCATGAACTAAGAGATGTGGTTTTATTTTAACAGCGTTACACTTCTTTGAAAACAGCAAGGGGGTAAAAATTGACCTCTTAGCAGTTCTAGTGTTCTTTTGTTGGATCAATAACCAGAGAAGGACTACTAGTAACCGTTGCCACATTTGTGTCAACAATGCATATTAACAAACCTCCCGGCCAGCTCTATCACATTTAAAGTCATGACCAGATGCCATTTCTCTCTTTCCCTCTTTTCCCCTTATTTGAGTGTCAGTGAAACTGCCATTTGCTAGTCAGTATGTTTGGCAGTTTGCCGTGCAGGGAGGACATCATTGACCTCATTTAGTCTGTCTGTGTTGATTCAGTAACACATAGATGAATGGGGAGAAGGCAGTGACGTGATGGGATACAAGTTCTCAACTCTTTTAACATATGTTTCTCATACAGTTAACATACAGAACTTGAGCTTGTTTAAGTGGCGATAAATAGTAGTAATGGTATCATAATGACACTGGTAAATATAGCATTGATTTAGTGTCAGCCATGACTGATTGTGGCAAAAAGCCCGCATGTGAGACTGAATGGCCTCCTATCTCTTTTAGTCATAGACGGGGCAGGCACTCAGCTCGGATGATGTACCTGACCTCAAAGAATCAAATCTCATCATCTCCATATTGAGAAAGGACAGCGCTAGAATCACCATTACTCATCTTTCAATTCCAATCATTTCTCAATTTGTTCAAGCTCTTTGCCACTACAAAGCCAAGTGGTCCATGAAGAGGAATGAGTGTGTGTGTGTGTGTGTGTGTGTGTGTGTGTGTGTGTGTGTGTGTGTGTGTGTGAGAAAGAGAGAGTGAGGGCGAGGAAGATGTGTGTGTATGTGTATTTGAGAGGGCAGGACAATAATGTGTCTTCACTTTTATTAGTGTAACAAATCACAGTGAGTACAGCTTGTCATTCTCAAAGCTGTACATCAATACATTATGGGTTTGCCTCATACAGAGCAATATTGCCATGGCTAACACGGAGTAAATTTGATTTCATCGTCAATGTTACACTGTCATCCACGTTTGCTTTTTTTTCTGGGTCATAAGGTTAAGAGTATTGACATTCTATTTGTTATCACAGTTTTAAGGATGAATTAGCTCAGGCAAAGATTCCAGTTGCATATGTTCCTATAAATAAGACAGCCTATTTTGACATTTTAAGCATTCTTTATCCTTAATATAAAATATTAAAAGCCAAATCTCAGTATGGCCACGCATGTGTGAAAGAGAGTGGGTTCGTGTACGTTTGGGACTGGATTGGTGCAGCATGGAGTCACCATAGTTGTTGACTTTTGACACAGCTGCCCCAGCCTTCAGGGTGGGATAAAAATAGTCTCACTCTTTCCCGCTCCATTGCAGTGAGATGAAGTACAGCATCCCCCGACTAACACACATGGAGCACATTTTCTCTAGAATCGCTCTGTACAATATTATCTTTTCTCAGTATTTCTCAATTGTAATTTATTTTTCTTTTCATGTTTCAGTTTCAAGTTTCAACAATTATATGCACGATTTAGGAATAGACATGTGATTGAGAAGAAGAAGTAAAACTACTTTATTAATCCACAAGGGGAAAATTATTATTTTTTTCATTCCATTACAGTTTCACACACAGGCCTGAAATACAGACATGCACACGCAGGACTTATAGACATGCTATTTAGCGGCAGATGTTAAGAGTGATGGGACTGCCACATTGCGGCGACCCCCGAGCAGTTACAGGTTGAGTGCCAAGGGCACCTTAGCAGTACCCAGAGGGTGAACTGGAACCTCTCCAACTACCAGTCCACACTCTGCACCTCCAATTATAAAGCCAGGCAACTGTCACCCAGAAGTTGATCTAAATCTAAAGGTGTGGTCAGTCAGAAAAAATCTCATTTCCAGTTATGGGTTAAGGTATATGGGAAATAAACAAAGTGGCTCAGAGTAAGTCACACAACACTTTTTTTGTAAAGCTTTTGTTTGTTTTGTTTTTTTTGCAGTGATATTTTGCCTACTTCTTTGTTTTTTACTGACAGTAAAAAAGTAGAATGCTTGTAATTTAATGTGTTCAGTATCTTTGGGGACGAGCAGTAAAAATAGTCTACAATATCACTTCAGTTCCAATGACAATGCAGAACATCAACCAGCTTGGGGGCTGGCATTGTTGGCATTAGCCCCATCTGTAATTTAAATTAAGTTTAACTCCCAGTTTTATTCTATTAATCTGCTTGGACTCTGCACAAGTCCTGTGATTTTAACAGTGTAGCCATTTTCCATCATCAAATCTGGACCAATGAAGGAAAGACATTATACTCCTTCTTTTTATAATTTTGACTGATATTAATATTAACAGCTGCCATGAGAAACATGCAAACAGAGACTAGACCAAAGACCACCCCATGTCCAAAATTGGTTTCATACTCTTTTATCATAGCTGTATTATTACACATGCACTCGTGCACTGTATGCCAAGTCCATCTGCTGGTGCATACCAGGGTCGAGTAGAGAGCAAAGTCTGTTTGGAACAGGCAAAGTCTGAAATTACTTATACAATTACTTACACATATCTCTGGCAAAGAAAAATCATCTAGGGTGCTTCTCAGCTAATTATTCCATAATTGTTGTTGGTGCCCTGTTGTTGATGGCTTCCACAGTGCTTTGTGTGGGGCTGCATGAAATATTAAACAGACGGCTCGCCTTGTTCTGGTCAACTTAATTACCTTTTCCACTGCTGCACTGTTCTCATCTTCAGCCCCTTGTGCTTTCCATCGAAGCCTGTTTAAAATATAATACACATACAAGCATGCTGTTTTTAATTATGTGCTGCTGTGGAAACATTTCGTTGCATGTGACAGTGGGTGAATTGGTGTACACTGTTGGTGGTCTAGCTCAGTTAACCTGATTAATTCATTACCTTATTCTCTTTATTTCACTTTTGTTTTGTTTTATTGGAGAGGGTCTCTTGCTCTATGTATCTGCCAGGAACAAGGAAATGGCGTTATATTGTTACAGTCTACTTTCACCAAAAAACCACACAGACTCATAAAACATTAAGAGTGACCGAGCAGCAGGAAGCTACAGATTGAGAGGCAAGACATATCGTATGGACATATGGAAATCAACACAACTGAAACCAATCTTGACTGGGGTTGGCGAGGTGGGGAACTGTATCCGCTTTTAAAATGTCTCTTGGCTTCTGGGAGTGTAACCACATTGTCAGCAGAAACACTCACCCTCTTCTTGTCCCCTGTTTATGAATAATGGATTTAGTGACCCTCCCTATATTCTCCATAGCTTCCAGTCAATATTACTCAGATCCAACTGAGAAACAGAGTTTTTAACTCCAATTATACACTGAGCAGCACTTGACTTCGAAGTTAAACATTGCAAGACTGCTGTGTATTTCTTTCATCGTTATTGCTCTTAAGGCAGACTGTCTGGCTAGTCTCTTGTCTCTTAGCTATAAAAGAGTTACATTGCAGCCAAGCACTCTTAACAGAGCCTCTAGCCATAGATAGCTTATTCCACAGACTCATCAAAGGAAAATGTTGTGTGTGTGTATGTGTGTGCACATGTGCATGAAAATATTTCTCTGCCCCTCTCTGCTATAATAAGAGCTGTGCAGTGAAGGCCAACAGTGCTGCCTGTGCAAGAGTAAACAGTCCATGACGTGTCAGCAGCCTACATGTGCAGCGCACTTCATACAGGGAGATCAAACAGACAGGCACATGTTGTTCCATTGTCCTCTTCTATCCCTCAGGTGGGCACATGAGGTGAGAAGAGCACCCCTGGATCTGTGGCCTCATTCTGCTCAGTTTATCAACCATGCAGTGCACTTCATCTCAGCAGAGAAGAGAGATGTTGCAGGGAGAAGGTTGAGTTTTGTTTATGTTGCAGTAAATGTTGCACCATAGATGGGGTGTTAAACTTTATGGCTCATTCTTCGGGTCTTCTAAGTAGTTGGTATGAGTGATGGTTTGGTTTGCTTTTCCCAGAAGGGCGAAGCAAACACCTTGACAACAGTAATTAAAAGTGCATGTGAGGCCTAATTCATTTTCTTCTCTTCGTCTCCTCCCTTCACTTGGCCTAATAAATCAGTTATGCTTGAAGTATCTGCTTCTCCTTAACTCTTTAATTCACCAGCGCATTTTGAGAAATAGCCTTGAGTCTGACAAGGAGCTGCTATAAAAGATGTAGAAAATTGTTGTGGGAATTCTCTGTCTCTGCTGGATCCAGACTGAGCTTAACACTTGGAAGTCAAAGTTTTAATCTGCCTCCATAACTGAAGCATTATAATGCCTGATCAAGTATAAAGTCAAAACATCTACAGAGTAAACTGCATAGCTGAGGGTTGCTATAGGTTATGCAGGTGTTGTTGAGACATGTAAGAAATGAAAGGCAGTCAAATTTATAAAAATTTAAAAGATGATTACAATTCAGTAAGATGCAATCCAGTGATCACATGGGATGGACATGTCGTCCAGGTGCTGTGTCATTTTTAAAAGCCTGAAAAAAGGATCTATGGTAATCAATACCATGCCCCTCTATGCCCACTTTTTCACCCATGCAGTCATTTTTGAGGCAATTACAGGCCAGAAAGCCACTGTTATTTATATGAAAATGTAACTGCTATTGAGTGGCAGCGTCGCCCATCAACCTTCTTTAGTCAATAGTAACACAAATCGATGGTCAGCCAGTCAGTGAGTCTGCGTGTGTGTTTTTTAATCCATAAACATCCACTCCATAAACTCGCAAACCGTTGTCATCGTGGCCATTATTATGGTATTTCCAAGCTGGAAGTAATTGTATAATCATTACCACTTCATGAAATCTTAATAGATGCTGTGGATTACAGACAAAGTAATGGCTTGAGCCAGGAACTTGTGACTCCATCAGTATTTACTACTGATGGTAGAGAAAAGTTTTTGTCATCCAGATCTTTTATTTATTGTTTGCAGTCCTCCTTTATGTCTATAGATGTTTTAGTTTTATAATTTTGGCATCAGCCTGTTTTCAAAACTTCAAAACCCTTTTACATGTCACTAATGACCACAGCTTTCATTTTATTTGATTTTTTTAAAAAAAAAGAAAAAGAAAGAAACTACAGTAGAAAAAAGAAAAAAAACGTGGATGATGTGAATGTAAATGGCATCAGGAGTTAACAGTAGGCAGCACAGTTGCAGACCTGGCAGTGGGTAAACACGTATTTCATCTTGTAAGACAAGCAAGCATCAAATTATTATCAACAATTTAAGCAGTGCGACTGTGGAAGTGAGCATTAACATGTAATTGCATGTGTCAATGTAGGAGGGCTGACATTTTGTCAAAGGTGGAACCTAACAGAAAGGTTTGATAACTCTCAGCCACACAGGGGACTTCCTAGCACACCCTGGGAAGAGGAAAGTGGGGGGAGGAGAGAATCAGCAGTGAACTACTCACCCACCAGGCTTTATCAGCCTGTCGTATTATTTCACCACAAAGCGCCACACAGGGCTTATCGCACGCCCATCTCCTTGATAAGGTCTGCCGCCACAAACAAAAATAAAAGACAAAAAGAAGGGTGCAGGAGAACAAAATGACAAAGCAGAGCAAGGCTCCCTCAATATGTCGGACCTTTTATTACCTTTCCAAGCAAGATGACTGATAAAAACCCAAAGACAATGAAGGAGAGAAAGACAGACGATAAGTTGTAGGAAAGAGAAAGGATAAAAGTAAAAAAGATAAAGAGTAAGGACTGTGTAAGGACCCAAACATTTCATTAAAGGAAAAGCCTGGTGTTGGCACAGTGGGATGAGGAGGATAAGATGAAATGAGGGAGGTGTTAGGATTAAGTCTAGAAAGGACACGAGCAGACACGCACACGCACATGAGCTCCCATCTCCCCTACTTATATATGCTGTTTCTGTGTTTTCTGTGTATTTGGAAAACTACTGACAGGTTGTCAGATACAACCTGGTCTTCAGAACCTCTGTGACCATTTGTTATGTTACAGATATGCCCCAGTATTTATGCATAAGTGTGTGTGCCCCCCTCACTATTGGAAGTTATTCAGTAACAGCCAAGCATGTAAGATCTCAACCCAGCATGGGGGGATAAGGCATGTTCCTGGTCTGATCACATGACTGTTTTCTTTATTAAAATGACCTGTGTTACAGTCAATGGCAAGAGTGACAAGAAGATCAAAAAAAAAAAAAAGAAATGTTCAGGAACGGCATGTTATACCTGCTTCCTATTGCCTCCCGCAGCTCTATGCTCCACTAGGCGGAGTTGCAGGGCCAGCATGGACACAGAGGTCCAGACAGTTCTAATGCACAACATTTATCATTGTGGCAGTAGTGCTTGCCACCCTGGCCCGATCACTCCCCCTGTTATAAACCACAACTCTGTAAAAACGCTGAGTCAGGAACAGCCCGAGATCAGATCGGGACTGTAGCATACGCCGAGAGTTGAGTTGGCCCAATTTTTATGACACATTGTTGGCCCATTTTGATTCACAATATAGTATAGTAGACAGTAAAAATATGGAAGGGCTTTACTACACTTTACTGCCTAGTGTTGTTTATTATACCATGTTTTCCATTCCAATAATGGGTACTTTAGTTTTAAGTTAAAGAGATAGACAATGCCTACAATTACAGGACAGACCTTCATTGAAGTCTGGAAGGTCTATCAGGTCTTTTGTAGGAAGCCATTTCAGTCCCCATGAAATCTTGATTTATTTGTGGTGGTTCTGTTGAGGATGGCGGTCAGCCGCTCTTATGCTGCCTGCCAGCGCTGAGCACCATGAATTTTCAGCAGACACCTAGAAATCAGAGTTATAGTTGGCTGTGAAGGACAGATCCCATGGCAGGGTGTGCGCATGCATGTGTGAACCATGCGTGTTTGTGTGTGTGTGTGTGTCCTTGTGTGTTAGTGAGTGTGAATTGTTCAATAAACTCATCACAGGCCTCATAAAGAAAGCTGACATTTACAGCAAAGCACAAAGGTCAAGGAGCTGGGCTTGATGTGATCATGATGGAGGAAAGGCTGTTTTACCCCAGCCACCCCAAGAAATTAATATAAGAGTCGGAAAAAGAAAAAGAAATGGAAAGGAAAAAAAGAAAACAACAGAAAATAAGCAGAGACAGAAATGACATTTCAGTTTTACTAATGGGAGGGGATGAATTGCTTCACATAGAGAACAGCTAGAATACAGATCTTTAGTGGTCACTTACACTGATTTATGATGCATCCAAACAGTAGCTGATAGGGCCAGTGTGGACAGACAGTCTGATAATGTAGATCTAATTAAAACTCCCAGAGTGGGACCAGAGCGTATGTCTCTGCCGACCCACACACACCGGGCACAGCCGTGTCCTCATTAGCACCAACAATGTCACCGGGGCTGGCTAACATGCAGGCCTTAAAATGTAGTAGAGAGCAAAAAGTGCCCTGTGTGTATCCTGCTGCTTTGAAACTATCCTGATCTTTAAAACCAAGGCCTGTCTGCTAATGTGAGCTGTGTCTAGAGACAAAGTTAATGAAGACAGTAACATAGAGGGGAGGGAGCCATCAGGCTTCAGTCTTTGAAAGAGCCCTAGTTCTGTGTATGGGGACTGAATGTGTTGCCAGACTGGCAGCTGAACCTTATGGGCTCCTCATACCTTTGATGAAACACAAACTGGTGAGGAAGAGCTGACAGGCACGCTCCCTTTGGCCAAATTCTGTCTTTTTTTCCTGTGTCTCTGTTGTCTGACTTTGTCAGATCTGTGAATTTTTTTGTGTTGTGAAGTGTGTTTAAGAACGGCAGAGAAAAAGAGTAAAAGAGAGTGAGAGAAATAGAGAGACACTGTGTGTGTGTGTGTGTGTGTGTGTGTGTGTGTGTGTGTGTGTGTGTGTGTGTGTGTCTCTCTATGTGCCTGCTCCTGTGTGTGTTCTGGGTGAGCAGTCATCTGATGAACTGCTTTTCCACGGACGAGGGTTGTGCACGCCCCAGCCAGCGAGATCCTGTTGATGTTGTGTTGGTTAACAATGCTCTCCCCCAGCACCACAACTCACAGAGCAGCAGTAAGAGGTTGGCAGACCCTAATGGAAACGTCATCTTCCAGATAAAAGATGGCCCGGCTTTGATGAGAGGGGGAGTTATGGGAGGTGTATAATAAAAGAACCATTTCCAATCGGTTCCGAAGCCAATTTAAGAGAGCTGAATGAAGACAGACGCTGTCATAGACAAACTGAAACGCAGACAGTCACTCATCGCAGCTCTCCTGTTTGTCAGGTAGGGACCTTTCAATACAGTGCTCCATACTCCTGCCTTGAATAGGACAGGCCATAACTCAAACCCAAAGTTTGATTTGAGAATCAAAAGTCTTGTGTGCATTTTCATTGTTGTTCCTTTCAGACAAATTCAGCTGTGATGCGGCACTCATGCTGTAAATGCTTTCTGACTGATGCTGTGCTCATGGAAAGTTATGTTTATGTTTTTCTAACCCAGGTTGTACCACGTGTAGTGAAAATAGTGACATTTGGTTGAAAAGGTGAGGATTGCTCAAAATAAAAATAAATATAAAAAAATAGCTGTAAATGGAGAAATGATTGTGTGGTCACTATGGCCAATGAGCAATCCTTGACTGGGTGCTAACTCTGGTTCCTGCACCAAATATCCCCCCAAATTGGCAAAAAAAGACCAAAGGATGAGTGAGAAAAGAGAACAAGAAAACAAAAAAATGAAGTGGTGCTTTACTTGTGACTACAGGAAACGAATGAAGCACATTTTGACTGCTGCTAAAATCAGCACCAGGAAAGGTCACACTAAAGACATCACGTGAGACACTTGCAACCAACACTGACTTCCAAGCAAAACATGTAGCCTGCAATGGGTGTTATTATGTTGTGTGTTTATTCCTCGGGAACTCCCACATCTTGTTATGTAACTGCCCAGCTCTCAAACTTGGGCTTTAAAAAACACAGATAGTTTTTATATTTAAAAAAAAAAAGAGTCAGATATCAGGCCCGCACCACCTGATAGCTGCTCTCATCTTTTAATCTCAACCTATCCCATTCCTCCCTTTGTCACTATCTCAGACCACAGGGAGCCAGAGGAGGCGCCGTGATATCAAGTCAAAGTATTCTCTGTTACATCTCCCCATAATAATAATGGGTGACATTCAACACAAGCTAGTGAAATGATTATGGTAATGCAAGCTGTGTAAACAAAAATAATTCCTATTTTCCATGTGCGCAATATAATCATATTTATTAATATAAGCTCTGCCAAACAGGGGATGATCTTTATAATATGCAAGCATGTTTACGAAGTGGTTATTCATTCATAATATGGTGTTTATATGTCTTGTCTTTGCACACATTCACACTATGATATTGTGAATATGCATATGCAGTATACACTTGCATATTTATTGCCTATAGTCTCTGCATAAATTCCCTCAAATGTGCAAGATGGACAGGAAGCGCTTGCAAACATGCCTTCCTTGATGGTTGTGAATTGAGTTTGAAAGTTTTCTGTTAAAATAGATTCATTGTGCTGTCAAATCATACTTTTTTCTTTCTTTTTTTTGTAAAAGGATTAAAATATGTTCAGTAAGTGGCTTGATTGATGCTGTCTTTTTGTAGAAAGTAAAAAATGCATGTCATGCATTGCTTGCTTCACTCATGGCAAAGGATTTAACAGGATTGTGACAGAACAAACTGCACTCAGGTGGTGGCTCAATCTTCCAGTGAATTATAAAATTATAAAAAAAAGTCTTTTCTCCATCACAGATGTGTCTCTTTTCCAAGAAAGAATTGGAAGTAACTTCCCTTTTATCTTGTATTCTGATCTTTATTTCACATATTTATGAAATCCATTTGATAGTTATTATCATCCTGTCAAGCATACTGAGGACTTTGTCAAAGAGAGACGAGCAAGGCAGGAGGGCAGACGTTGATGCTGCAGTGAGGCAGCCATCTTACAGAGTAGCTTTATCATTTCAAAGGCTAAAATGTGTAAGAGTCACAACAAAGACAGAGCGTAGTCATTTTCATCATCCTTTCCCCGTTTGCGTGTCTTCTTTTCACGCTCTCCACTGGAACATAACAGTATAATACAGTAACCGAGTTGCAACTTTCTCTATCTCGCTCCTACTCTGTCTACAGTATCTGTCTTTATCTCTCTCTGGAACTATTAGAAGATTAATCAGGCTGTCTTGGCTCTTCTCAGACGCACTGCTGATGGTGCTCTTCCACAGGAGAGGCTGGTGGGTGGGTGGCAGCCATTAGAACATGGTAGCACTTTGATCTGCTGGGCGGATTTACAAAATTGCACTTCTAGCTCCTTGTCGAAGGGTGAAGGAGTAGATTTGTGTGAGAGAGAGTTGTTAGGTGATGTTTTTCACAGCCAGTTTCAATGTAAAACGTGGCAGCAGAACTTCTTGTGTTTGGGGATTTTTGTTGAAGAAATCTTTTTGGGGAACCAAATAATTGTGGGGCTGGTAGAAGTCAGTCGATTCAGAGTCAGTTTTCCTATACTTTTCAGCATTTGTCAAAGTCTGTCCCTCATCTTTTCATGAATCTTTAAGCAGCTTCCTGTGTGAGGCACAAATAAGATAACTGACTCCTACATGCCCTCCACATTGTCAGAGTAATGACTACAAAGTAATATATCTGCTGTAACTGCCACCCCAACTACACACCTTGCTCTGTCAACTCAGCTTAATTAGCAGCACACAACAACCTGTAGTGAATTATTGTTTTTAATTACACAATTTTACCGCCTCTACAAATAAGATCTCTGTTTATGGACTGGATGAGGGGCAGGCGGCAAGGAATCAGTTACCGTCAATTTTCCCCTTCAAGCTGAAGTGGGGATGAATCAAAGTGCAGCCGCTGAAAAGAGAAAATTAAATCCAATTTCCATTACCGTGATAAAGTGATTACATCACATCAGAGGATGCCCCATAGCTAAGTATGGAAATCTGAGCACATGCGTGTGGAGGCCTGCCTTCAGCACCAACTGACAGCGTCACATTTGTCTGTGCAAATCAAGTGTGCCACACACATACTTACCTCCTTTGACCCTTTCGCATATGCACACTCACAAATACATGCCCAGATACACAGAGACATAAAGAGTCTATTGAGCCATCACATGGATTAATGCTTGGTAGAGTGGGCTTGGATTTGCTCTCGCCATAACGAGGCTCCAGCGCTTCCTCTCTATTTGGATATCCAGCCTTCATGGCTACGTTACACCTGGATGGTTCTGCTAATGGAAGCATTTCATTAGACTTGCATGCAGGAGGCCTGGCACGACCATCCCATTTTATTATTCATATAGCCCTGTTTCCAGATTCCCTGCTCATTTTAGCCCCGTGACCCCTCAATCAGAGCAGTGCACCAACTCCCCTGTGCACATACCGATACAAACTCTTCTGCATGCTTGAGTATGTGCTCGGTAGGATATTTATGTGTGCACAAACTGGCTGGCATTGGGGATGCAGATGCATTCAGTTTTGTTCCTTGCTACCCATGCACAAAAAACAATATAACCCTATTGATATTCATAGGTTTAAATGTCAAATCAATGTAATAACCATGAGGAAATGTAAGTTATGATAGGAAGCCGACTGGTATTATATTTGTATCAACTGCTCAGAGGAAAAAGAATAAAACGTACATGTGCAGACGAGGTATGCTCTGTTCTGAACACTGAAAGCACCGCCACTGAAATACTTTGAATTTGCTCAACAATTTCCAGTGCACCAAATGAATGAAATGTAATTGTGTCTCATCCTCACTGAATAGAGGAGCCCTTTTGTCAGTACAATGCAGTGAATTGGAAAACTCTCATATGTACTTTGTGATTTGAATCGGCATCCTTGAAGCCCATGCTTTCACGGTGAAAACAGATCATTCACTAATAGCTTCTGGCAAAACAGGCCATTGCTTTGACTAGCGTTGAGAAACAATTCCTGGCTGTACGGTAAATATTGTGGGGGCCATTCAACCAAAATACAATATCACAGAGGAGAGCAACAATGGAAGTATTTATTTGAAGAACTGATGCAGTTAGATAGTGGAGCGCAACCATTTTGGCTGTGTGTCTTTTCATGTATGCACGTGCACTGGCAACAGAACATAGGTGGGTGGGAGTGGTTATATCAGGACTACCACAGATCATTACACATTAACATGTAGCAGTTGTAAGTCAGCCTACTTAGCGTATCAAAGCTACTGTGGTGACTATACGCCAACCCCATACCCCCTCCTCCATGTGTTTGTGTGTGTGAGTCTGTGTCTGGAACAGCTGGATGAAACGTCTGATGCTCCATTGCCAAATGTCACAAGTGGTCCATCCTTCTGGGGAAATAAATTGGCTCTCTCTTAAGCAGCAAGTATGCCGACAGGAGCTGCAGCATATGGTGGGAATCGGACAACTGAAGACGACAGTTTCTTCTCTGTTTTGGCTTTTCTCATTATGATCTGGACAGCACCTTGACGATGAATGTGTCTTTGTGTAGAATTCTTTTTAAGGATAAGATAGCTGTTGGCAACTCATGAATCTTTAATGAGAAGCAGAGCATAATCCTTGGCATGTTTTGTTTCTCTTCAGGTGCTGTTTAATGTAATTTACCTGAGACCTGATAACTGGGATATTTCATTTGGGACAAAAACTTAAAGGTTGTTATGGTGACTCAGTAGGTCAGAATAGCTGTGACTGTTACCTAACTTTAAATGCTAACACAACTTTGTGTACTTTGTGATAAGCTCTAGCATTGAGAGCATACAATAGCAAAGTACAGTTGAAGCTAATGGGAATGTTATTTGTTTGTTTTTTTAAGAATATAGTCAGTAAAATTTTTAAGTGATGATGACACTAGATGAAAAGTTGAGTGATTACAATTAATCCTAAAGGAGACACGAATGTCTGGACCAAATTGCATGGCAATCCAGCCGATAGCTTTCGAGACATTTCTCTCAAAATCGCAAATCTTAACCTCCTGGTGACACTAGAGGAAAAGTCAGAGATTGAAAACAGGCTGTGCTGCAAAACATTTACTGTTTTATACTAATTTGCTTGAAAACATTTGAAAATGCATAACACACCATGCTCTTTCTTTCACTCAGTGAAGTGACCTGTTTCCATGGAATGCGAAACATTTTCAAGTGCAATTTAAAATGTGACATTTAAGATCAGGGAACAACTGAATAACAAAAATCAGAGCTACTATCCCATTTCAGGGTACAGCATGCGATGATCAGTATTTCATAAATCCAGTTCTCCAAATGAGAACTATTTTCTTATTATTTTTAATGTTATTATTTGTTATTGTCACTTCATGGCTAACTGACTTTAGGCGCCTTTATACGTACACACATCTTCGCACAGCCTTTAACCGCATGAATAATCCATTAGCAACATCTTAAGTGTTTTGCATACAATCACATGGAGGTCAGTGCAAGATTGTATGCATTGGCTCTTAGCCAAGCTAACTATGCATAGCTTAAAGCACCACCGTGCTGACTGACAATAAACATTCTCTCACCCTGCCTCTGTCTTTAAATGAAGACTTCCACTTGTCATATGACGCCAGATTATTGTACATCAACAGTAGCACTGACACACTGGCACTCACTTGGCTCAGACCATAAAATACTTATTCTATTTCAAAAGCAGTAGTGCCGAAAATATACTAGTATAAAAAGTAGATGTTTTAATATTTTGTTCGTTTTTTCTTTTGTCACCATGCACAGCTAAAGAGTTTATAGACCTTATTTGCCACTGACATCTATACTGTACCATCCATAGTACTACACAAATCCCAAATCTGAAACATGCTCAAACGCACACACATCGTTCCTCCCTTTTCCTCCATATCACATTTTGTATCGCATACAGCGGGTTTCCAGTTGTCCTGCTATAGGGTTGCAATACTGAATAATTCATCATCATGGCTAAAAACAGTAAAGTACAAACATAGCAAGCAGACTTGCCTTTGCAGCTTGCTTTGCAGCTCTTCATCTCATACAGTGCACAGTAAACATTATATTTTAGACATGAACACGTTTTTTTTGGGGGGGGGGGGGGTTCACTCTAAATTCTTCAGAGGAACACAATTACTGTTTTTTTTCTCCATTCGTGTCCTTGATGTACTGTTTTCATGATAGGATATTGGTGAAGTTCCTCGATCAAAGCCTTTCACACCGAGATGGCCCTTGTGCCATCACCTTCCTCATGAGACTGTGGTTAGATCCATCACATCCACTTTTCCACTTCTGCTTTTTCTCAGCGCAGGGTGCAGCCACGGTTAGTAAGCTCCACTGGAGTCCTCACAGTAGTTTTAGTGGTCTTGCCATGCTACCTCCCTGTTGGGTTCAAGGGCATATGCCTGTTTCTTATAGCAGAGCAGACTGTGACCAGAGGAAATCAACATTTCTTTAAGTGTTTGGTGTAGCACTTACACTGCCTAGGGAAAGGGCAAAAACTCCAGCACCAAAAAGAGACTGGACTTTAAACCTTGCAACTGTGAAGTCGGCTGCCTTATGCTATGTAATGCTATGAAATAGCATATTAGCACTCTAGTGTATGCCTAAGATTGGAAACTTCACATCCACGATGAAGATTTGGCTCCCTTTCATAACATTGCATGCGATTTAATGGATGCCTTTGTGCGCCATGAGTTTATGCATTTTTCTTAACATGCGTGGTTTGTAACCTGCCTTCGATGATACAGTATACTGTATAAATGATACAAGACATTCCCTGCATTCACTCACCATGTTTAGAATGAACATTAAACGATCAGATGATTATTGTTTATAGCTGTGCATGGAGTGATGCCTGTGAGCTTCAGGCAGATTCCATAATTATGCACATAATCGTCTACAAAACACACCCTATTTCATGCTGTAAATCCCCCCCTCTGCTCTGCTGCCCTGCATTAGTATTGCTACCTACAGCCCCAAGACCACCGCAGTGTCCACCTGCAGGCTCAAGGGGGGTTTAACGTATTTGCTCATCACTCCCCAGTATCTCTAAGTAAACATATCTGGAGGGAGTGTTGAGGATGCCAAACTGTAACTACATTCTGCAGCTGTAATAAACATTTCAAACGTGAGTTGTCTGACTGAGATATAATTATAGAATTCAGTAATTTATAGTTGTTCTCAAAATTCGCAGTATTCTTCTGTTCTTTTTCCAGTTTGCAAAACATAAAGTTTAGAAGTGCCCCTCTTTCTGTTTTCAATGTTCAGCATATTTAATGCAGGAGGCCAGCTGGGCCTGAGACACTATCAAGGCAAGCCACAGCTGGGGAACACTTACCCAACAGAAGATAAAGACCTGCCTGTATTGAAAGAAATGTGTCCATTTATTCAGCGTTCCCAGCGTTAAACTGTATACATGTGAGCGAATAACACTATATGCTTGTGTACGCGTGCTTATGAGCATCATGAGGTACTGGGTGGAGAGGGGTGCTGTGTGGATAGAAGTAGAGAGAAGAAGACTGATGGCACAGGCAAAGATGTATGCTTGGCTGGAGAAGTTAATAAAATTGAAGCTGTGTTATGATGAATAAGGAAAGGCCCATAAAAGAGAATGTATGTAGTGAATCTCCCTGGCGAGCAGTGCTGAACAGCCTGGTGAGCACACCCAGGGGAAGGCTTTTTAATCTGCAGCCCTCCCCAACACTTTGCGCTGCACAGGGAAATGGTCCCACATTCTGTTTGAGCTTCAATAAGACGGAGATATGGAAGCCATGAGCTGGACATAGACAGAGAGAAAAGTTAAAGCCGCGGCAAAATAGCAGAGAATTAGAAAGGTGAAATTAATGTGATTTTGCCAAGGAGGGGCAGCAGAGTCTGCTGCCATGTAAAATAAACATTTTTCATTGAAGGTGTTAAATGACCATATGGGAATGCTAATTACTGTCTTACAAGGGAGGTCATTGGATGCACTAGACACACACATGCACACCCTGTTCTCCTGTGGTAATAGAATAGGTTTCTTGTTACCAACACCTGATTGATTAGAAGGACACACATATCGCTAATGCCTTTGTACTAAAGAACAATCTTGTCAGCAGAGAGCAATCTTGTGCAGGAAGCTCAGTTTGTAATGTACAGAACTATACATGCAGCTCTTGTTATAATGAAACACCCATCTACACATGCAGAAGAGGAAAGAAATGAGAAAAAAAAAGTCCTACGCCCTCAAGTACAAGCACAAATGCATAATAAAACTAGAGTGTGTGACATAATATATGAACAGTTTTTCAAGTCTTTTACCATTGATAAGTTTAACCACCTCCAAAGTTTAATAGGCATAATTCTTCTTATAATACATAGTGATTGGCATTGGATGGACACTCCACATTCCATTCAAAACATATGTTGCAGTATGTTTTCACCAAACACTTCATTACTGCTACATCTGCATCATTTCAATACAAATACAATTTGTATATATGAGGTTTTCTAGTGGACTGCATGCTTGCATTCAAAAGCTGGAGTGAAAGGAGACTGCAGTCTGTTTCCGGCAAGCCAATTCCGCCAGCCACCTAATTGATGGACGTGGTGTAAATTGAATAGGTGTGAAGAACAGTGTTCCAATCTATGGTTTAGGTGTTGAAATGTGCTGTTATCCTTGTTGGTGTCATTATCATGATAGTGTGCATATCTGGGTGAGTTAACCTGTTGGCATAGGCAGCAGAGATGAGGTTACTCACCTTGTTTGGCAGCTTTTTCAGTTTATTTATCCACAAAATATTTCCTGTCAGTAACATGCTGTCAGAAAGACAGATTGTTGGAGAAAGTTGGAGATTGTGAAAGGTCCAAACACAGAAAACATGCATGCCAGATTCCTGCACTTTCATTTGAAATGTTTTGGTTTTTGTTTCCTTCCTGCATACAGTATGCCATTTAGAAGCCCTCCATTTCAATATGTCATTTCCAGCGAGACAAATATGGCTCTCTATGAGTAGTTATGTATTTGAATGACAATATGTCTGACTTGTTTCCTGTTCCTGGAAACTGAGGACGGTGAAAGGCAGAAAGAATGGTAGGATCTTTGTGAGCGCAGCCATGGCAGCTGTTCATTTTTCGCCTGAGTTGCTCTCAGAGAAGCCAGTTACCTTGCTGATGATAAATGCCTCTGTACACTGAGCTGTCTCAGAACTCCACCAGCCTTTAAACCCTGACAGCCGGCACAGCCTCAGCCCCACAACCTCAGGTCTCCAACCTCAGCCTGTCCTTCAGCGCAACAAATCAATGGCAGCCTTTCTTTGCACAGGCCACTGCTGCTTCAGCCACAGCTGCCTACGCAAAAAACCTACTTAGTAATAGGAGGTAATGCTCATGTGCAGTGACAGGTGAGACCTCCATGAAAGCATGATGGCCCAGGGATCATCACCAAGGAAACGTGTAGCTGGCAAGCAGGCGTCTGTGGTTGAGAGTAATGGGTTGAGATAGAGGAGGTATTGGGATGACTGTGATTGCTATCTGCGTGTGGACAAACCAGACGTCTGGACATGATGTAATCTCTGATGGAGTGATGAGGCCGACCTTTCCTTCAGTCCAGCCGGTTCCCTGTAGACCTTCTCCTGATCTTTGCCTTAATACCTTGAATACCCTTTCTCTTTAGCTCCCATCTAAGTCCAGTTACTCTATATTTTCCACCTTCTCTTTTCTCAGTAATCAAGTTTTTCATCTTTCTAGTCTCGCTTTGAACTGCCTTCCTCTTTTTTCTCTCTAATTCACTTCTCTCATTCACTCTCAGTCTCTTCTTTCTGCTCTATCTTCTAGTTCTCCTCCTCTCCATCACCAGTGAGTCAGGCACTGGAGCAGGAGATTAATGATGGTCGAGAAGCTTTGGCAGTGTCTGATTTTCTATTATCAAAACTGAACTGCCTCAGTCGAGCTGTATTTTCTGGTCGGCTGTGGTAGCGTTGGCAGCTGGGATTGCTCTGTTATCATTGAATCGAATGTGTATATCATACAAATGCAAAAACACACTCACGTTCAGCACCCAAAATCAGTTCAAGACTACAAAAACACAAGCTCCAGGCTCCATTTTTTAAAAATGCATCGCAGAAATGCTGCTGGATGTAAAAGCACCAGGATCAGCTCACACAACTAATACACTGTTTGTTAGGTGGCTTTTCATTTGTATTTATTCTTGACAGCTAAGCACAGTGTAGGTCTAAGCCCCTCTCAGCACTAATAATTACAAATGTCATCATAATGTTCTTTTCTTTTAGTTGATCTACAGAGGACAGCCAATGAGCGAATGTATTGTCTCTCTTGACTTTTTGACTTAAAGGGGCAGTAGTAGCTGTAACAGTTGTGGCTCCAGTGGAAACTTTCAGACGTTTTAATCCTAATGGTGTCATTATATCATGATTTTTTTCTCGGCTTTGACTATTTTTAACAGAAAGCCTATGTTAAAAATGTAGAAGTTTAAAAGAAGTGGGCTTTACCAGGAAGAAAGGAAGAATGAAACGTGCCAATTAGTGATATTATGGGAAATGTAGGAATCATTGGTTTTGGATCTCATGGTATATCTATGTCTGCACCTAAGCAATACTTAATTGCTAGAATAGGGTTCTCTCATACCCCTTCTATACTCCTATACCTCTTCAAAGGTGCACTGTGTTCTGACGTTGTGATTGGTAGCGCTAGATTAGATAAGATGCAACAAAGTTTAGAAATTGTGGGCTGACCCAAATAGTTAGTGTAAACAGTGTTTTTTTTTGTCTGCTTTTTTACCTCCGTGCGAACAAAAAACTACTTCAGCTGTCACAGTAATGCGTCACACAGTGTTTGAAAAAGAAAAGTGTCCATGAAAGGAGAAAGGGGAAATTGGACAAAAATGCTGGACCCAGCTTATTTATGACCTTGTTTGTTTGCATTTTTACACAACCTTTCCCACATTCTTGTTCCAGAGTTGCACAGGTCATCTATTTGAGCAGATGAATTATGGAAGAGGATGCTAAACAGGTGATATCAAGACAATGCCATGGAAACCATTTGTTATAAACTTGCAGCTCTCTCACTGTGTATGTGTGTGTGTACATGCATGTGAGCATGATAGTCCTATTAGTGTTGCAACTCTGGCATCATTACAGAGACTTACTCTGCCCCGTAAGAGACAACCAAGGCTTGCAAAGTTTGTGTAGGTGGCTGCTTCAACATAAGAAGTGTGCGTCACATGTCTCTCCCTCTCTGTTTTTGAAGTCCCCGATACCTTCAAGGTAAAGGAGACTGACAAGGAAAGGATAAGAAACATGGAAAATGAGATTGAAAAAGGGAGAGAGGGAATTGAGTAGGAGGCAAAATCAGGAGAAAGCAAAGCGAGGAGTGGAAGAAATAGGACACAGTGAAAATCGAAGCAAAGTGAGGAAGCAGGGGGAAAAGAGTAAGAGCCTCAGGCTGAGAGGCACCAGCCCAAGTATCATAGTCAATTAACATCCCAGCCCAGCACTAATTCTCAGTCTATTTCAGACCATTAATTATGTGCACCATCAGTTCCAGCTCACTTGGCCTGACACAAGTCTTCATCACATTGCCTTGGCCCCTACGGATCATGTTTTACCAGGGAAATAGCTGCAGTTTACATATTCATGATGAAATGGAGATGGAAATTGTATGGATCAAGGCCCCTTGTAGGACTCTCAAAATGAAACCACTATATTTTAGAAGATGTTTATACCTAGGATGCTACTACAGCTCTGTCTCAGTTAGCTCCAGGTGTGTTTTTTCTAAAGGTGTGTGAGGTCTGAATAGTTTGCTTACATCAATAAGTCTAGTAGTTATTACCTACATGTCGGGGTGGTGCTTTGAAGTTAGAGGTGTCAGCAGGCCCAGAGGGGAGTCAAACCAAGCCTGCTCTTTCAGCAGGGTGAACTGTGTCCCCTATCTCTGGACAGGTAGGAGAAATTGCCCTACATGCAGAAATTAGGTTAACTGTGGGAGGAAAAACAGATTATCAGCAAATTGCCTTTCTTCCACTTCCTGGCCCCAACTTCTAGAGAGGCCAAATCAAAAGTGCTGGGCTTTCTGTCTGACAGGTTATAAGGCATAGTAACACCTGACTACCCTGCTCTAATTTCACCACCAACAGGAGCAGCTCCTTTATGTGCCATGACCAGCTGCCCAGAAAACAGTCTACCACAGCCCTGAAACAGGCTAGCAAATTGCAGTAAGACTTGAGGGTATGTAGAGTTGTAAATGGAAAAACAACAGGAGTCTGCAAAATGGCTCTGGCTAGTGTTATACTGTTTCATTATACCTTCTCGCTGAAGCTAGACAGTCTAGTTTGGAGTAGTAAATGGGGGTCAAAATCCAAGAAAATCAATTAGAATGATTAAAAAAAAACAAAACGAAGCAATATGGAAACAAAGCCACTGGCGAGGTGACATTGTCTCATTAGAGGGTACTAAATAATCTCAAAAATAAACGACCGAACCCAAAGGATCACACACTTTTCTTCCATCAATTTCTTGTTGAAGCAACCCAAGAGCATGCCTTAATCAATTTCCTCTCATTAGAGCAATTGTAATTGGCTTCCTCATAGTACAACAATTAAAATGTGTCAATACCTCAGCCAGTTAACCATTCAATCGCTACACAGTACAGAGTTACAAAGTTCAGTCCCTCTAATGATAATCAATTGATGAATATCAAATGCCCAGCACAGACTCTGTGAAGATGAATGAGGCAGTGCCATGAACAGCTACATCTCAGGGGAGTGAGTTAGCCATTCAGCACCATTGTGTTGCCACTAGTAGCTACCATTGTATACAGCATCAATCGATCATAACTACAGATAATTTAAGAGAGCAACAAACACACAGAACCTAGTAAAAAAAAAAAGGTGTAAATCATTTTGCTGCACTGTTCAGTTTTTCCCAGCTAAACCGGTATGTACGACTTGCTGTGTATCTGAATACAGGGAGAGGAGGGAAACAATGACAAGGCTGCATCAAAACAAAATGAACTAAGATGAAAGTGCCTGCTCAGCTCCACGGAGATGACAAACATCCAGATATCTGTCACTTGGTGTCTACTTGTCATCACCTTCAAGAGGGGCTGTCAGCACGACTGTCAGTGTGTCCATCGGTAGATTTTCGCCCTACACCATTTATCCCTGAGCAGGTGTTCCTAACTGCGCTCACAATAAATGACAAGTGAGAGTAATTGGACAAAATCCTGAAATTGAGTGGGTTGGATGACGCATTTTTTGCCTCCTCGAATTGAGAAAAAAAATATACAGTCTCATGGTTGATTTAGATGATTGAGATCAATTTAAATCAATGCTGATGATTGCGATGGGAGTGTGTTAATTTGAAGAATGGAAAGAAAAGCACTGCTGCCATTTTACGAAAATGTATTTGGGTTAAGACTGACTCAGTTGGCTTATAATGACGGCTTCTGGCTAGACTTGTCACCTTGCTCCGTGGCCCTAACAGGCATTTTCTTCGACACCATAATGTCAGCCTGCCATAGGACAGAGCAGAGAGAAGAATTTTAAATCATTGCTGTGTGTGCAGAGGCAGCTGGCAGGTGTCGATGGCAGTTCACTCAGCTTGTGAAAACCAACAAAAGTATTCCAGATTAAACTTCTTTTGGTTTAAATAATTTAATATTTTAAAAAAATATCTAGATTTTCATCTGATTTTCATCTTGCATTTGTTGAAAATGAAGCAGATAAATCACCAAGAATAACAGCTTGTTAAAACATATTAAAGTGACGTCCAGTGGCAGCCTGTGATTGGCCAACTGCAGCAGGTCATTAATTTATGGTAGAGCAGCTTTTGTGTGCTCTTACTGTGAAACCATTTCTGTCTTTAGTGATCACTCGGCTGTATACTCTGCAGTCTCAACAGAAATTAGATGTCAGTGCAGAAAGACAGCAGAAAAGCACATCAAAACAGACTCAGACCCAATATATTTCCTAATGCTCCTCTTTCTGCTAAGGTTATTGTTACCTTACCATCTTCTGCAGTATATCGAAGCAGTCATCAGCACCCACATGCTGGGTCAGTTTCGCTTAAAAATAGCTGCTGGACCCAGGGATAAAGACAATGATCCCATATCTCTTTAGGGTGCTCTGTGTAAGTATCAGGCTCTCTTGTGTTTTGAAAAGATATGGCTAGTAGCAGACAGGCATTTGCAGACTGTCTGAGAAAAACAAGACAAAAAAAACGATTCAGTAAATGTCCCATTTGCCGCACAAATCACCCTTTTTCACAGTTATCCCTTGTGATAATTTGAATGTGTTATGTTTTTTGGTTTATAGCAAATCCCAGTATTTTGTGTGAAGTGAGACAGCACTGTCCTGTGTGTCTGAGTACTGCTGTTAAATGATTTTTATTATGGCCAAATAGTATACATCAGACTGTTGTAGTCAAAATTATTGGTTTGTTTTTGTTCTGTAACTTGGAATCAATATTAAGGTACTTTTCAATTTAAACACTGTCCTCCTTCACTTTTCCTTTTCTTGCTATTTTTCTGTCAAAGATGCACTCCCAGCGCTCTAACAATTCATAGCACATCCATTCATGTGCTCCGCTTTGATTGATTGGGGTAAAATGATTAGATCTCACCTCGCCCGTTTGCTGTAAGGGATACGCAGCTTGCAGGCACACAGAGAGGCTTGAATTCTGTATCACAAATACAGCAATTGTATCTTCTCCCTTTTTTCTTTTATCTTTGCTGCCTCAAACCCACTAAACCCCTCCATCTGCCGGGCATTGTTCAAAATGAAAATGGGGCCCGAGAGCCGCTACAACAGAGTGTGGAATTACATTTTTAAAAATATGGTGAAAGCAACCATAGTCCTCCATTATCTGAAAAATCTAGGACGAGGTTCGTTCCTCTGAGGTTTAAGTAAAGCGTAGTCCTTGTCATAACTTAACACCTCTTGTTCCAGATCTTTTAATGTATTCCTCTTCAGTGTGGAGATTGGAAAATCATTATGAGCTACATTAAAACCCAGAGAAGTTAGTGGACATGAATAAGTGAGATAGCACTGACAGACTGTCTGTGGCGTTAGAATCAAAGAGAAACGGGTGGATAGATAGAAAAAAAAAATGTCACAATAATACATTGGACTGATGGGGAATAATGTTGGAGAAGTTGAAAAAAGTCATCCATGAAATTGCTTGTTGCATCCTTTAAAACCTCTTGATTGATGGTGGCAATTTTAAAGCTTGGCAGTTTCCCAGTTCTGTGGAAGTATTAGAAACAAGTACTTTGGGGTTCTCTTAAAGGAAAAATGCACCCTAAAACACTTTAACCCAGTTAAATAACAGCTAGTGGCAATATACAGTAGTTTGATAGTGAATTTCAACCTAGACATTACTTTTGGCCTCCACAGCTGTGAGCAACTAGGACAATATTAGTTTTGCGAGCTGTGATCCATGGCCTATTTAAGAATTGTTTTGTTTGACAACATATACTGTTGCTCTCAATTTAAAGCCTGAATTAAGTTTGATATTGGAAATGTACGTATTAGAGAATCAGTAGATATTCATTCTCCATCAATGACAGACTTCAGTAGGATATTATTATTAATAATATTATTATACCCATGATTCTCTTGTTATTGACTGCTATGCTTATTACAGTTACTAATCCCCTAATCACTATGGCAACAAGCTTAATAACCCCTATCCTATAGCCTGTTCTATCTGTTTATTGTAACTTTAGATTATGATTAACAGTTTCCTCAATGAATAGCAAGTAATTTATGAATATTTTTACAGCACAAAGAATAAGGATTCTTATGTTGGAAAAATTAAAGCTTACAAATTGCTTCTCATAAATGTCTCTACAATATAAACAGGTTCAACTTACAGGGCTCAAAAGAGCTATGCTAACATTTATGTTAACATTTATGATGTGTACATGCGTACGTTTCAGTGTAAAAGTTTAATAATTTCACATTCACATGTCATATTCACAACATTCATCTAATTAAATACAAATAATACTGATATATTAAAAACCTTTATGTTCCTAATCAAAGTTTCTATTATTATTCATAATTAAGCTATCATGTCTTCAAGCTTCAATCTAAGCTTGTATCACTTTTACAGGCTATTTCTGATGTACTTAACTAAAAACAGGAGTCTCTAAGATTAAATTGTACAGTTTCTAGCAGTCAGTGCCAAATGTAATAGTGTTTTTATGTACTAGTTAATGATGGTGTCGAAGACTGTTGGAGGATATCCATTGCTCTAAATCCAACAACATGATAGTCTTATTTTGAAGTGCCTATAGTGGAACATAGATCTACATTATGGGGGCTGTGGTGTTGTTTCATGGGTCACAGTCTTTTCAACACTTCAAGTTATTTTTGTATTACAGACACTTGATTAAAAAAAAACTTATTCCTCCTCTAAAAAAAGAGAAGCGGATATATTAGTTGTAGACGTTCTTGTGGAAATAAAAGTATACAAGGAACCCAATGTGTGACTTAGTAAAAGTAGTAAAAAAAAAATATATATATATATATATATATACATACATATACATACATATATATATATACATACTATATATATATATATATATATATATATATATATATATATATATATATATATATATATATATATATATATATATACACACACACACACACACACACACCTGCCAATCCAGGTGGTAGTTGTTTGAGTTGCTACTTTTCTTCTGGGAAGCCATGCTATGTTGTGGTAAACCCTCCTCAAACCCATTTGACTGACATCACTGCTGATTCCCATGTTCCTTCTTCACTGGACGACATTGGAGACATAGAGAGCAGACTGAAACAAACTGAATGACAATTATCTGAATGATAAAATACAACACCTATGAGATATGACAAAAAGTATACCTACAGTAAGCAGGACTAAGGTTGCGGTTTATCAGAAACTTTCTGAATTAATGCGTTATGGTTTGACGACATTTTTTATCATAGACTAACATCACAGTAAAAATATTTTCCATATTCAAAGGAGATATGATGCCGACCTAAAATGTATTTATTTTTTCTGGTTCGCAGTGGCTTGTTATCACATAATAAGCTCAATTCAAGATTCTTACACAGGGCATAATCTCAAACCAATAAGCTTTTGATAACTGTGTTCTTCAATTAGCATATGAAAGACAGAGTGTGAGAATAAATAATTTGACATTTTTACATTTAGATTTGCAAAAAAGCCACTGTAACAAATGACCAAATATTATGGCAAGCTTTCATTTATACTTGCTTAAGAAATGTTTTGAGCATCTACAATTAAATGCAGAGGAGGCGATAGGCAAAGCAAAGACATTATTACCATTCAGTTTTATTAGCGCTGTCTGCATGTTATGTGTGCTGGGTGGCCATGTAATGTATCTGTGATCTACAGCGCTTAATTTTATCCATTTATCACTTTTACTTCCTTGACTGTGGTAAAACACTACTAGGACTGCACAATGTAGCATATTTTTTATTATTTTATGTCTTTATGAAGATCCACTGTAAACACATTGCAAACATCTGCAATATCCAGCCAAATGTCATATAGCTGGTAGCTCCTTCTCAATATTTGCCATGCATTGTTGAAGCTTAAATTAAGTCTATTTCTCTCATGGATCCACCAAGAGAAACCATGAACAAATATAGATCAGCTTATATTGAGCAATATGGTTCCATGTTACCAGAAATACTTCTTCATGTGCAATGGGCCTGAAATGTCTTAATAGTAAAAGCCCTGCAGCTGCCACATGTCTGATGAAAGCAAGGTGTAAAGAAAGAAGGCTTTTTCTGTGAAGCATCTGCAGGAGGTACATTGAGGTGTTTGAGTTAAGCCTGAGTGCTAACATGTTGATCCATAAAGGTTTAAACCCATATTTGTACATTTCCCTGCATTTGATGTGCAGTTCTACTGTGAATTACTTCTATATAAATTGCTCTAAATTATCCACACATGCAAGAGGGAAAAGCTGTATGTAAAACTTCATCCACAATCTCCTCAAAATGTTGTCAGCTGTAAACACCAACAGCATAACTAATAGCAGAAAAGCAGATCCCAAATAATTCCACCTTTCTACATCAGCTCAAATGTTTTCTGTGAGCTACAGTACAGAAACAAAACAGTTTTTTCCAATAATAGCCCCCACTTTAATTTTCAAAGAAACTTTTTTTAATATATAAAATCACTTCACAGTATGAGTTCACATAGGTGAAACTGATTTCAGATTTACAGGTTCTTATTTGCAAGTAAAAAGAAAAATGTAGAGAGGCTATCTCATAAACATAGTTGTCTCTCTGACGCTTTATTTTTCACTGTGTGGATTGACATGTTTTGCATTGTTCAGTTAAATTAGTTGTCATTGCCTACAACATAAGCAATGACCACAGACTGTATGAGTTTTTTTGGTTTTTTTTTTACTTCCTTTTTTTTACTTACTTTTTTTTCATCCTGACAGTCCAGGTATTTTAGTCCACCAGTATGACTGATGCTTTTTAAGGAAAGACTCAAGCTCTGAAACCGAGACAAAAGTGGAGCTATGAGAAAACTGAGAACCATTTTGAGAGTTTAAGATTTTATGGTGCTTTATAGTCAGAATGAATGCCATTGGCTGTACCCTGTTACACTGTTGTTATTATATATATATATATATATATATATATATATATATATATGCATATATATTTTTTTTTTTTTTTTTTTTTTTTTTTTTTTTTTTTTTTTTTTTTTTGCCAGTCCCAATGACACATATTCTGTGTTAGAAATTCCTTGTTATGTCAGTCACCCAAATAATTACACAATCATGAATAGAATACACAATGCTGCAATTGTGGACATGTGACATAATTTAGCTGAACTGTGTTGGAATTACGATTCTGCGTTACTGAGGTGAAATGCGTGTGACACCTTTTGCAAGACGGGTAAACCTGTCACACAGTTACAAGACAAGCTCATACAGTGAGAAAACAGATCTCACTAGAACAAGAGGGGATTGCATTTGTATGAGGAATCATCTAATTATGACAAGAAACCTTCAACACCTTTTCATTGTTGCTAATTGTGAGGCTGCAGAACATCTGCATGACACTGCCCACAACATTATGCTTAAATAAAATAAAACATAAATTCAGTTTAATTTTGACATGCAGGACTTACTCATCTGTTTTTGTTCTTTGAACTTGAGTAGACACAACAAAAGGTTTGTCATGATGTGTATTCTTGTCTGGAAGTCTCGTTCTGAAGATTAAGGGTCAGTCATAGCATATGTTCCCTGCCTTCAGGCATATGTCCCCAGCTCTAAGCTTACTATATTTTTTTTTCTTCCCCCCTCTAAGGTGATTGTATCTCCAATCTCCCCGAACACACACTCGATTATATTTGATCTTATTTAGCCAGAGAGCCAGGCGGCATGAATCGCACAGATGAAGTGAGCTGGACTCTGAGTATGCTCATGGGGATGCAGAAAGTCCTTACAGAGAGAGGACAGGGATGAAGGTCACCTCACCCCTGACTGCGCGCCAGCTGTCACAAGTGGACAGACAGGAGAATCACCTGAAACCTGAATTGATTTCTTTGAGCGAGAGAGAACGAAATTTCAGATATCTGTTGACCTCCCTTGATGGAATGTGTCACAGGCGGGCCAAAGATGGTGCAAGAGAAAGAGTATAGACAGACAGCAAATGTCATTTCAGGAAAAGACAGGCAGTGCCTTTTGAAAAGCGCTACCAGCCAGCTCCCATTACGGACACTCCCGTTCCTTCCAGCTTACAATCAGATTGTAAACTTCTGAAGTCCAGTGTTCTTGTTCCCCCTGTGTAAAAAGCCCTAAGTGGATATGTATGTTTTCTTACTATATGTCACAAAGAAAGTGCTGCTGCATTATATATAAGCATAAATTAATGTTTTCATATCACATTCTTTGTACTGGTACAATAGCCGTGTGTCTGCTGCTATTCTCTTTGCGTCCTTCTTCAAACAGCTGCTGTGGCTGACTTTATGATTTATTAACTCGAGGTATTTGATGAAGCTCTCCTACAGAAAGCCACTTGATAGAGTCTCCTAGCAATGGAAACAATTTCAAGCCAACTTCACAGATAATTAGGCACTTTAGCCGGCGGACTTGATTTTGAAATAAGCCGAGCTCCCAGCAAACACACTTATACCTCATCACACTGGAAATGCTCCAAGGCGATGGTGAAATGAAGGAGGAGGGGAGGGGGGACCTTGTCAAACAACTTTGTTTCATGTTTTAGAACACATTTTGAAAGCTGCCTAATATGTAGCTGAGATTCTGTGAACATGTCTTCGTTGTCTGAGTTGTCTCAAAGCTTTTAGCAATTGTTCTCACAGTGAATAAAGACAGGAAGTTAGAAATACAGTATTCCCCCACCTTACCATAGTTATAGGTGTACCATGCAGGTTAAATGGGGCTTTAAATCTTTACATTAGTTGTGTTAGTGTAAGGCAGGGTGGTATATTATCTTTATTTTGTGCCAGTTGTATATTTGTATGGTAAGTCTGGGCAGTTAATAATATTTCTTAGTAACGTTAAAGTAACTGTGGTCAGATACCATGGTTACTCTTTTTACAGATGATTTAATGGATGATAAAGATATGTAATGAAAATGTTTAAAAATAAATAGTGTGCACAGCGCGCTGGCAAATAAATGTCAAGGTCTCTGTTTAAGGGTTCTTTGCTCACCTGTGTGTACAAGTGGTTTACAGTCATGCCATATGGGGGTGTTAATGTGTATGCAAAGACATTTGACAGCAGTAATCAAAGCAATAGCACCTACATCTCAGACAGTAATACGGAATCTGTGCTATGGTCACTGTATGTGCTGATTGAAATGTATACAAAATAATACATTTATGCATTATTTAAAACTGCCCACTTTGGGATTACTTTGTGACACAGCATGCGTAAGTACTCTAAGGTATATATGTATTTTATTATAGGTTAAGTTATAAGTTATAAGTTTGAGCTTTTATCTTTCACTACTATTCTACTATAGAGTGTGAAATAAAATTGAATACACAGGCCCCACTGGTTTCAAACCTGTAGAGACAATATACTGTAGGTTTGTCACAGTCCATAACATCATTAGATTGTTGGGATATTAGAGAGTTAATGTATCATATGGCACTTCGATGAGGCTGAAATTTCATTTTCTGCAACACCATAGTAGTGATTTTCTTCTGCCTCCAGGTTTGTTATGAATTTACTGCACTGTAAAAAAGAAATTACGTCTGCGTGATCGCATATATGTTTGCTTGCCTGTGATTGCAGACCAATCATGGCATAATGTACAGCTTGTGGACCACATGTTGTAAGGGGATTTTTCTTCCTCCCAAGTATTCCATTATGTCTGTAATTTTATTAACTAAGCTTTGCTAAGAAAAAAAGGAAGGGGGGACAGAAGACTGTCAGAGGTAATTAAAAGATTAGGTGAACAGTACACACTGCTTGCCCTAGCTACATTAAGTCATTTAGGTTCTACAATGAAAGCGTAATATTCCCTCAACATGCGCACACACACACACAACACACACTGAAGGGATGACAGAGGTGCTCTCCCACCTGCCAACAGACCCCCTAACAGACATGTGCACTGGAGGGAGATGTGTTGCAGTCCCGTGGCGTTGGACTGGTGAGATATGAAATGTGACGTGTGCACAATGGTTGTCAACATGAATGACTCATAAACAAGCAAAAGATTACGACAGCCTACACCGTGGTGTTCATTTTTTTTATTTATTTATTTATTTATTTTTGCAGAGATTGTTGAGGAGGCACAACAGCATCTCAAACACCACTTCTCACTTCCTTTTTTTTGTACGTTGTCTTTGCGTGGGCTAGGAGAAATAAACTTTCTGCAGTAAACCGTAACAAGCATACAGCTCATAGCAACTTGGTGTTCTCATGTTTTGCACTTGGTTTGTTTGACCCTCAAGCAAATTATGAACAACATACCATATCATCTTAATAAAAAACATAAGACAAAATATGACTTATTTATTAATTGATTTATTATTCATGAGGACACTGTTACCAACTAAGTGTATAACTAAGATTTATCTAAATGTTCTGTCATTAAGGGAATTGTCTTGAATGACATTTAACACATATTTGTTCAGACGTGGTTTTGTTGACATGATTGGATGAAAATGAAATGATGCTACTCATTGCTACTAATAATCACAGACAAAAACGCTCAGTCTGCAGAGGCTATTTTGCAGCTTTATACAGTAGCAAGTAAAACATGTATCTCTGGTTGTATAATGAGTGCAGATGGAGAGTTTTAACGAGAAACCAACACCCTGAGTATTGCTGCAGCTACTCCACCCTCCAGCTGCAAGGATGAGAAGCATAAAAAAAGAGCAGATTAGAGGAGAATGGTGGATCAACTTCATCAGTTAATTAAACTCTATTGCAGCTTGATGAGCAATTAATCAAGGCAGCGTGCAGAGTGTCAGGCAGGGCTGAGTTCTTCGGGTGCAGTATATGTGCACCGTACAGTATGTTCCCAGGAGGGCAGCCCTGTGGGGAGCAGCACTTACCAAGTGAGCAGCCCTAAAATTGTACAGGGTGTAATGGGCTTGGTTTATGTAAGCAGCTATCAATCACTCTCTGACATAAGCCTGCACCCTATTAGAGTTCTAGGATTAGGCTCGTCTCAGTGCTGGACTAACTGAGAAACTATTTGTCTAAGTAGATCGAATTTCAGGAAATGCTTCAAGTGTATTGGATTATTATTCAGAAAAATAATAATCTCAGAAGGCAGAAGCAATGACAGTCAAAGTTAATCACATTAATATGGGAGAGACATAGGCTCTAAGCATGTCATAAATTTAACTTTGTGTTTTCAGCATGCAGATTTAGCTCTTATCTTTGATCTGATATCTGACTCCCTAAATCTGATGGTTTGGCTTTTGTCCTTTGTCTGTTTCCTCCTTTCATCTACCTCCTCATCTCCTCTAAGGCTGTGAAGTGGGCTTTATTTTTTATGCTATGGAAATGTGAGTTGGCAGTTTGTGACTAAATGCAGTAAATTTATTAACGAGACCATGGGGAACATTAAAAGTCAATTGAAGGAGGCTATTAAAAGGAGGATTTTAATTGGGTTGGTCCCTCCACTAACCATTTTTTTTTCTCTCTTTTTTTCCAAGAGCATCGGTACTAAAAAAGTTCTGAATTAATGTGTTCAGCGTGTGTTAGTCCTTGAAAGATAGAAAGTCCCCTTTCAGAATCACAGATGCTATATTCAAATACTTCAAATATAGAAAGCTGTGTGAAAACCCGCCTTGGTGTGAAGGCTGATGATTGCAGATGCTTGTGGTATCTGCAGTGTCTTGCTGCATTTAGTCCTGCTGGGCAGCTGCTGTCTCTGTGGTTCTTGCTGATGGGTTTCAGGAGGGGCAAATCTCTTAAAATGACGGATTACAACCAACACAACGTTTTTTTACGCCCGTTCAGTTCTGAAAACGTGACACGAGCTGCAGTCACTGCACTGTAGCCATCTGCTTTTCAGTTTTTGCTGGTGATTGGTGATTGATGTTTATGCCTGCAAGGAGTCACTAAATTGTGTTAGTACTGTAGCTTTAATGCATCAGATTATATGATCTGTTGGAATTACATTACAAAGCATACAATTGTCTTAGTTTTGGTAACCTGGTGTGACACATTACAAATGGTTTTAATTGAACTTTAGCTTCTGGCTGAGACATCCTCTACTCATTCTGCACTATAAGGGCTCTGTGTGTGTGTCCATGTGTGTGTGTGGTGGGGGCTTAAAAGGGGTCTGTTCGTGCATATGGTAGAGTTAGAGAGAGAGAGCGAAAGAGAGAGATGTAGTATTGGCTGTGCTGACTGGATAATGACATGCAGAGTGCTGCGCTGCTACAGTATGTTGAGCCTCCATCCAGATGCTCCTTTCACTGCAGCTCATAAGATGAGAGAGAGAGGCTGCACCAACATACACATTCATTTCAGTTGAATTAAGCGGTAAGATTCAGGGACTTCGATAATGCACTCTAAAAAGAGCTTATTAAGATACCCATCACATGTAGATCAGATGAGATGCAGGCTAAGTTGGGTTCAAACTTCCTTTGAGACGTTCCCTTTATGTTTCCATGCTTGTCTTTATGCGCTCTGGGTAACAACCACAGGTTTTCACCTGCAATTTAATGAATCAGTCTCACAGATTTGATGACATCCACTCAGCAAGCTTTGAACCAATTTCTTGTAGTGATGACAAGGGCGTGTCTAGCGTACATTAAATGGGAGGTATAGAGGATCGCGTGTATGTGTTTGTGTGGTGGTATGAGTGGCTAAAGCAAATAAACGTGTGTTTATTGCACTGTAAAGAACCAGATGGCAGCATCATAGAGAAGGCCAGAACAGGAACATAGAGCACTGGAGCTCAAGGAGATGCTCTTAACTGTTAACTACACAGTTTATTTAACTGATGTCATATAAACAATAAAGGACAAAATTCACAGTGTGCCTATTTGTGCTCTTAAAGTGTTCATCAAGATTTTAGGAGAGCACAGAACTTCCAGGAGCAACACCTTGTTCTAAAGAGTAAATAGAAATAAAAAATCAGTGTTTTTTTCACATTAAACTTGTTTTGTTATAGAATAATATTAAAATAATTACCTTTTATATTATGTTCAAATTATGATGGATGTCAGTGTCAACCTTTGTCCTCCTCTGGACCATCCACTTTTGATGGGCGGGATTATATATTTAAAATAGATTCCATGCCACAAAGCAATGCAAATATTGAGTCCTTTCATTAAGGTTGTGGTCCACTATAAAAATGTGGTCCAGCTAATATAGAGTAAATGCTGTATGCTGGAGTTTCTAAAGACAGTTTGTGTATTTAATTATTTGTTATTCTAATAAGTCAGTGATGCGGTTGTATTGTAATATGTCGCAATTGCCCTTTATCCTCTTACTTGTATAACTTCCCAGAATTACTGAAAATTGTCATAAATATGTAATCTTCAATACAAGCAAACCAGTGTGTCTCAACACAGTTCTTGATTTCTGTAATAAAGCAAGATTAAAAATAATAAATCAAGATATTCTTAAGTCAGTGTATCGAGAGACTGTGTGAAAATGATTGGTGTTAGGTCTACAAAATAGCATGTCCCTTCCTAGTGTATTTAATAACATTATCCCCCTCATGAAGATAAAAATGCCCTCTCCACAATATCTGAAGGTAATATAACACTATCTGTACAATTGATATTGTGATTAACAGCCAACATGTCTGAAAGACTAAGATTTAAATGTTTGTTTTTAATAATGAATGAATAATAAATAATATTTTCCACATATCAACCAAATGGCACAATAGAACAAAATGATGTGTCCTGTTTACTAAATAGACCCTTATTTCTGAATCAAGAGCTCACTTTCACTTGATATGACATATTAACATCTTGCTAACACATTTTACTTTGTTATAGAGAAGTAACAAATTATGCACCAGAGGTAACGTTTAATAACTTAGAACCTCTTCCACTGCTCCTCCCTTCAGCAAAGAAAAAAAAAAATCTGTACCCCTGCCCCCCTTATAATTTTCATACATACCCTTAGTTAAACAGGTTACTTTCTAAACAGAAATGAATTTTGTCACTAAAACTGTTCTTCTTTTCTGTGTCCTTCTCTTTTCAGGAAAAAGGAAACATTGCTGTTGTATTTAATGTCGGAACAGATGACATTAATATTGAGGAGACGTCAAAGTTTGTAAATGACGGAAAGTACCATATAGTGAAGTTTACGAGGAGTGGGGGTAATGCCACTCTGCAGGTGGATGACCTGCCAGTCATTGAGCGCTACCCCACAGGTGAGTGACCCACTCTGCCTTTAATTACATCTGCTGCCGCTTCAAGGCGATAAAATGACCAAGAGATTATCAAGCCAACTATTAGCCTGTTATCAGTTAGGACGTATTTATGTTGACTTGGCATGTGCTTTGATTGCTTTTTTATGTTTCTGTTTCCAGCAGCTGTTAAGAAAAATACCAGTGTTGCAGAGTGTTTTTTCGTCTCTTATCGCTTCACATTAATCAATGCTGTTAAACATCCTAGGTCTATGGAAATAGCTTACACTTTAGCGCTTTGATAGTCTAAAACTGTACAAAATGGCAACCGCTCACCCTGTCTACATGTCTGCATTAAATTTCCTGTATACATAAACAGTCCACCTACAGTGTTCCCAGTACGTCAAATCAATAGACTATTTACAAACAAATTACCACTTTTATTGTGGCAAGTAATTGTGTGCCAGTTCAATATTTATGTCTCTGCCAATACAACGGTGTGATTGATTTAAAGTGACAGGGTGGACGAACCTGTAACAACGCAGTCAAACTGAAATGAATACCTCAATGAATCTGCTGCTTATTCAGGATTAAATACCAGATGATCAGTTGCATTCCAGTATCTGGTTTAACCATGACACTGCATTTTTATATTAATCAATATGCAGCATACACCATAATTACTCATGTGAAAAATTATGCTGTATTCATGTTCTTAGTCATTAGTGTTACTACTAATAATAATCATAGTCATTTGTAGCACTTTGCATAAAGACAGTTTACAAGACAGCGGAAGATAAATTCACTAATTACTGCCCCGTGTAATGCATTTAGTGATTTAAAAATTATATAATAAGTTCCACTTTATATGACTGGAATACTTGCACTGAACTTTTAACTGATAACTCCTATAGATGGAAATTTGTCTGTGGAAACAGCTCAGCAACACTGGTATGTTTCAGTAGAATGTCAAGATGTTGGTAGTTTGATGGCTCTCAAAAAGAATTTAAATGTCACTGCTTGTGTTGTTGAAATTGTTAACTTCTTAACTGCTTAAAGGCTTTGACAAAAGCTATAGAGAATTAAAGGAGTGTGACTTATATCTGGCTGTTCTGCAATATTTCTGTATGTTACCTAAACACCAAAATCACTGGAGGAACAAGTGTAACATTTACTCCTGACGTGAAAACTGCAGCACCACTTCAAAAACATATTTAATTGTGAGCACGACTAAAGCGACTGGGCAACAGACAGACAGAAGACAACCTGTCTCTCCCCTTTTGCATAATGTTTGGTGACCTTTTTTAGCTATGACCAGTGCATTCATCCAAATGAAAGAGGGTTTTATGACTGGGACTCAATCCTCACATCTTGCCTCAGGTGAAAAAGGAAAGCTAATGGGTTTTGACATGTTGTGGACATGGCAGAATGCACAGCAGGGTTAAATGCCTGGATGCTACTATCTCAATCTTTAAGTACCCAAGATGGCTCTGGTCTTGGGGACGTAGGACTAAGGTTTTTGTTTTGTTTTTTGTTTTTTTTTTATACACAGAGGCGCAACACAAGTGTCACTAATTTAAAGTTGTAATACTGCAGAGTTAAATATAATGGTGTTAGCTTCAGCTTGATAGGAAATTAACCACCTGGTAAAACACTATCACTCAAGATCCCTGACATACAGTAGCTTTTTAAAGTTAATAATTTATTGGACTATTTAATGCCCAGCAATGGAAAACAAACCCCAGAGGATTTAACATTGGTTATTAACATAGTGTAAGGGAACAAAATCTCTACATAAATTGAATTCTTGGTCAATGTACTGTAAAATTTAGAAAAGCTGCATAATGATATTCCTCATCTTATGATAAGTGCTGAGTTATAAATACTGCAGGGAAAAGTGACCAATCTCATCCCCACCAATCATTCGTCAGTGACAATGCCAAGTCCAGCTACCTTATTAGTCTCGTTGCTGACTAATTACATCCAATCACAATTACTGCATAGTTCCTCCCCTCACCCCCAGCACACAAAGCCATTATTCTCTCAGCTCGCCTGTAGTTTGATTAGTATCCATGTATGCCTCTAACACACTCATAATAGCAGCCCTCAGCCACTCTTAGGCCACTCACAGATCAACAGTGATTATAATAAGAGTAGACAGCAAAGATAAAAATGATGGCGAGAGAGTGAGAAGGACAGAGAGGAGGAGATTATATGGGAGGGAGCGATCATTCTCAAAGCAAGGAAATAATTGCTTCACCAGGGCCTATATTGCTGCCCTCGTAATCTCATTAAAAAGTCTCGTACTGCATACTTATGGGCCATTAAAAGTCTTTAGCACAATTATTAGAATCTAAAATGCAAAATGCACACACAGACACATAACTAGCCATCCATTTGTTGTAGCTTCTCTTTATTCTCGCCCCTCTTTCATTCTGCGCCACACACAAAAGGCTGGGCAGCAACAAAAAATCATCCCCTTCTCCTGAGTCTTGGCCGTGGAAGTAATACCATCACAATGGTGCTGCCAGGCCCGCAGGGTACAGTGCAGTATCCTATCAGAGCACCCAATGAACACTCACTGCACACAAAGATAATGGAGAAGTCCCTGGCCTTATTCTTTTACTGTTATCAGAGCGTGGTGCACTTACAGAGCTCTCTGTCCCTCATTCCACTCCCCTCGACTCTGAGTTCCCTCTTTTTCTGTCCTTTTTACCCTCTATCTGTCCACCCCTGCCCCCTCTGTCGATCTCACCCTCTGTCCTGTTTTCCCACCTTGCAGTGTGGAGTCTGATATGTGGGATACAAGGGGAGGAGGGTTTTGGCTTTATCCATCAAAGCTTCATCCTATCTGCTGTGGTTTCTCCTCTGTTCTAGCCATGAGCCTATTCAGCCTATTGTGCAAGCAGTCATCACTGAGCATGCTTAAAAATGGTGCAATGGCCACCACAGCCAGAGCAGAAAAAAAAAATGGAAGCAGAATAATGAAAATAATAGTGCGATTTGTGTAGGTTCCTCCTTTTTTTTTTTAAATTCTCCCAGCTCCATGAAAAGAAGAAGCATTTGCATATTTGTTCATTTAATGTGGCAAGTGTCCTAGGGCTTGTAATGAGATAAAGCTTCCACCTTATCTGACCACTTTATTAACAAAAAAGAAAACAAGTGAGTGAGGGCAAAGCGGGTCAGTTGGGACGGCTCAGCTGAATCGCTGCTGTCTGGCGAAAGAGATAAGCCGGGCTGTCCCATACCAAACCAAATCACCACTCAGCAGCAGTCGCAGACTCTGCTCGCAGGCAGGATGAATGGGCTCTACTGCTGCATCGAAGCCCAGGGGATAGCATTGTTTAACACTCCGGTGTCCCACAGTGGGGATCAATACACGATCAGACCTTGATTATATCCACACTTAATTAACCTCTGTATAAGGATAGACTGAGCGTGCCATTGGGGTGCAAAGCCAAACAGATAAAGCGCTACTGTCTTTGAAAATGGAGCATGTTTTTGCACAGAAGTAGAGGATTTTGGCACAGTGGAACATTGTGTGTGTGTTTATTGTATGTGTGCACCCACCCGCCTGACACTCTTCTCTGTCTTTCTTTGAGTTTCCTTGCCCTCCTCCTCAACAAATTGTCATTTTTGTTACAAAATCTTGATAGCAGCATGTGGAGAAATGCAAAAGCTGTCATTTTAAATGAAGACTACAAGACATTCAAAAGATGTTTAGACATTTTGCCTGTCAAGAAACTAAGCAAGCATGTATATAATGAAATTTCCATTAATTAATAATGAATTAATCAGAGAAAATGCCATTGTAATGGGTGTAGCTCTTTTTCAATCTAAACTCATGTGTCCTCACTGTCCTCCCAACAGCTGTAGGCTAATTGTTCTCCAGAGCCCAGTTTGATGCTGACCTCGCTTCAGATAAGGTGTCACAGTAGCAGGAAACAGAGGTGACATAACTAACACCCCATGACTGACAAACGGGGGTGACAGGAATTAACAAAGCCTGTGATGAGCAATAATGGATTATTCATTAATTTAATACAAAAATATAAGGAAGTACAGCAGTGTGTGTGTGTGTGTTTCCTCATTTGTTTGCGTCTATTACTTTCATCATTTTAGTGCTTAGAAGATTTAGGCGGTGCAGAGCTCCAGAAGCCTTGAATGAGGGAAATGCATTGTGCGTTCAACTCAACACCAGGCAATGTGGTAGACGTTGCATAAGCCGAAAGCAAACTGGAGGCTGGTGTGCTCTGCATCCACCTACCTGGAAGAAGCTTTGTGATTTTCTGGTTGCAGCATGAATTATTGTTTAGTAAATCTTAGTTATGGCATAACACAACACTGCACAAAGACATACTTTTTTGTTTTCAAGGAATAATGTTGGTTTTATGCTACGTCTATATTTTTTTCTAACAAATACCATGAAATGACCAAAAACAAAAAGTATTGTTTGTGTATCTACAGCCTTTTATAACTGAACACCTCTGTGCCACAGGGCTCCATTATTGTGTAAAAACTATTGAAAACACATCAGCGAGCCACACCATTGCACTGGGTGACATTTCTCTCCATTAACATGAAGGTGGGCATTATAGTTTATTTTGTTTTTGTTGTCAATCCTCCAAACAATCCCCCATTTTGCTGCCTTGCATACCCCCTGAATCACCTCACGTGTATTAATTCACAGCTGAAAATAGTCCACAATAAAAGCACTATTTGTTCATGCTTGAGTCACATTTGCTAAAAAGTACAGTGCCTACCTTCTTTTTTTTTTTTTTTTTTTTATTATTAAATGCCGTTAGAGGCCATTGTAAAAAATATATCCAGATACTTGGCACTGAGTCTGAGTAGTCTGTCTTTTCATGAGATTTGTCGAGAATTTCAAAAAATAAAGACCGTCACCAGCCTTGTCCTTTATCATCAGTCTACATAAGTAAAGTACACTTGATTGTATACGTGAGTTTTAGAGGTAATTTGAAAACTTTTATATTGAAGATGACGTCTGAGGCTGAGTTTAGGTCGCACTCTGTTTAGCATGAAGGTGCTCCATTTAAAGTGACCTGATTAATTGTTGGAATGGTGACTGGCTATTGTTTCAGAAAGGTGGCTCACTAAAGAATATTTGTAGATATATGTCAAATAATACATGCAGTGTCCCTTTGTGTCTTTGTGATATCTTTCTGTGTCGATGTTGAGGGAGAAGTGTTCCACTAAATCTCCTTCACAAGCCTTTGTGCTCCAGCCTGGTACAATCGACTGCAGCCAAATTCCGTGAGCTGTATAGACAAGCGTAAAACCCTTTTCTGTGTAGCTGATCCCTACAGTAATTCAAGCTGATGCGATTAAAAAATGTCTTTTTATGCGTCTTCTTACCTCTAAGACCTTTCATCAGACCAACTGTGCATCTGTTACAAGGGTACCTCCTTTCCTTCATGTCTCATGCGATCCTTTACCCTCCAAAGCTATTCTCTACCGAATCATTCTTAGCTACCGGATCTTTTATCTGCCAGAACTGAATTAATATAGTTGATGGGACAAACATTGTCAATCTGTCGGAAGAATGGAGCTGACTGAATTCAATCTCTGCAGACAATACCGGGGGAAAAGCACTCAGAGACAGTGCCACTTTGCTGAAAGTCTTCTGTTCTGGAGAGGTTATTGGCCTTGACAAAAGGGTGATGCAGAGTTTGCCCTCATTAATGCCAAAGTGCCCCTCCAATACAGGAGTGGAGTTTTTCTGTAGCTACTCTTTCTCCATCCTGACACTTATTTGGCTTATTCTCTAAATACAGTTGGAAAACTACTTTTCCATTGACTCCGATGTCATCGATGTGCAATATGAGGCTAACTCATGCCTTTTTCTTCTTTATGACTCGTAGCTTTTGTCAAAGCCGTTTTATTCAAGTTTCTACAGTGTATGTTTGACTTTGACATTGTCTTCTGACTTTTCTCTGACTAGATGCTCTGAATGTATACTGTGTTAATTGTTGTATTGCAATTAGCCTATTATTTCTTTCAATTAGGCTGTTTATAAACGGGGTGGGCATTTGTAATATGTTAAAGTTAAATTTAAACCATAAAAGGTTGATTCAACAATAAATTTAAATGGTGTTCTTTTTGAAAATTGATATAACTAGTTTAAAAGCCAGTTAAAAAGATATAGAGGGCAGAGACAAATGGGATGGAAATATTTGGGTAACGATTTTGTAATGGAAATGTATAAATTTGTGATTTGGGTTGGTTTATAACATAGCTCTATTAACCTAGACGAAACAGGTTAACAGTTCACTTATTTTCAATTAATATAGGCCTAATTTGTTGGCTAAAATAAAATAAAATGAGTGAAGTTTGTTCAAATAATGTTTCAGTAAATATTGTTTTTTTTAAATATACAAAACGTTTTAAATATAAAAACCTTGTGCAGTTGTATAGCTCCAGCATTAAGTATGAACATTTAACCTTTGACCTTACAGATTGTAACCAATGAAATGTCTCTTTAAACTTTAAAGGCAACAATGATAACGAACGCCTGGCGATTGCTAGACAGCGAATCCCATACCGTCTTGGTCGAGTAGTTGACGAATGGCTACTCGACAAAGGTAAAATCACTGATTAAAACTTCAAATAAAATAATTTGATCATAACCAAGTTGTAGAAACATTTTGTAAATAATAAACTTAAAAAATAAATGTTCAGTAAAACTTTAAAAACTAAATGATTGGAACAGTTAAATTTAGTTTGTAGTGTTTCATACTTTTCATAATAATGTATTTATTTTATAGATGTCAGCTGTTTTAATACGTGTTTATTGTCAACTTAAGGTTAAAGGGACTGTAAATATGAATTTAAATCCACTTACTGAAGTAATATCAGCATTGTTAAAATGTCTATAAATTACTGAAGCATTTTGCTGTAAACATCTAAATGATAAATTTAAAAGTTCTAGTTTAGTCATTCATGTGGTTAGTGATATTTGAGACACTTTACAGTACATATACAGTACTTAGTGTCATTTGATCTATTCTGATTAAACTGCTAGCAATGATAAATAGAGTGCAATATGAATTGGCATCAGAATTTTGAGTCCCTTTAACAGACATTGTAAATATGTATAGGGCATTAGATCAAGGAACTGTAATATAAAACAAACTGAGTGCATGCTTTGTTTTTTATAGTTCAATAACTAATTCATATTTTTCACTTAAAATGTGAAATGAGCCCTATCATTTATGTGTTACTCTTTATTTTGGTTTTGTTTGTTTTCTGTTCTGCATTATGACACTTCTGTCATAAAATGCTTTTCTGTTTTTCCATGTGCCCAACCATATCCCCTCTAACTTTGATTCTCCTTGGTTGCTTTTGCTAAAAGGATGAATAGTTTCAGATTTTCTGAAGTGTGTCCTTCTTCTTGGGAGATGTACACGAGAAAAGTCCAATTCTCACTGCTTGTAGCCATTTCATTTTTTTTTCCCCATGCTTGCTGTATTCCAAGTTTGTAAATCTTAAAGTTTGAAAGGAAAATATAAGATAACATAAGCAAGGCATAATGTAATATATGCTTTTAGCACATGTTTTATACATTTCTCTTATTTTCCAGGCAATTTCCTGCAAACAAAATGTCCATGTACTTTACAGTTTCTTTAGGTTATGTTATCTTCTTTAATTAGTTGAATCTATTGCATGCCCGTAGCATTACTACTTCGGATAAATCTTCTTTCTTATTATTTTAGATAACTACCCTTTTAGCAAAGCTGCATTGATTTTCTAAATCCTATGTTTTTATGTTGTTATATGTTTTTTTTTTTGTTTTGTTTTGTTTTTTTTCATAGACATCTCATCATTATAACTGCAATAAATTACCAGGGTTTGCCTCTACAACCTGTAATTTATTGGTCTCATTAGCCACTGGGCAAATAATCTGTCTTTCTGTCTTTTTTTTTTTTCCTGTTCAGTAAAAGTGGCTGAGTCCACAGTTCAACATTCCTGTATATATGTAACATTGTTTTCCCACAGGGCGGCAGCTTACAATCTTCAACAGCCAAACCACTATACAGATTGGGGGCTGGGAGCGAGACCGGAGTCGATCCTTTCAGGGCCAGCTTTCGGGCCTCTACTATAATGGCTTGAAGGTGTTCAACATGGCTGCAGAGGGGGATCCCAACATTAAGATCCAGGGCAGCGTGCGGCTTGTGGGGGATTCACCATCCTCTATCACACCGCAGTCGAGTACCACAGCCAATCGCTCCGAGACATCCACATCCATCATGGAGATCACCACGACCACGGCGTCCAGCAGGCGAGTCAAGCAGACTACACCACGAGAGCCTCAGCAGGTAAGATCATCTTTAAATGACTACGCTGTAAGTGACTTCCACTCATGTCATTATTGTATCAACTTGATGCATGTTAAAATACTCACAATGCACAGCATGACGTTAAGCACATCTTGGATTAATATAATACATTACATCATTGTTCTCTAGCATAGTGGAATGAACTCCTTACTTTATTGTGTCATGTCTTTCTTCTCCTTGAGTCCTCTGACCTAAAAACTGAAAGAAAATAAGTGCATTGTTCCACCATTGGGAGCAGCACCACAGGCACACTGTCGAGTGCTTCTCCCCCCACAATCAGATGTGGCACAGTGTGGTGTGTATGTGCGTGTGTGTGTGTGTGTGTGTGTGTGTGTATTAGAGTGATAACCATCCTAGAGGTCCTCCATCATCTTTATCAGTGCTGCATGGGCTTTGCAGCATCTGCAGGAGCACATTACTTCTCAAATGTCACAATGTGTGACTAAACAATGCAACACAAATCCTATCAAATGAAATGGCGATCAGACCATCCGTGCACAGTCCTTGCCAAGAACAGAAGACATTTCCTCTTAAATGTGGTACAAAACAACAGCAGCAGTAGCAGCCATGAAATTTTAGAAATAGTAAAAAAAAAGTATCATGCCATTTTGAAATGTCTTTGTGTTGAATAGTTGCTATATTTATATTACACACAGGCCATATAGGAATAATAATTCCTAATCATAGTGTAACTGCTAAATCCTAAAGCTTTGCAAAATGTAAATGTGAAAATAAGTTTTTTTCTCTTTACATTGTTTGAATGTCAAAACCACTATTTACTGGCATTGTTGCATTGGGAATTTGCTCGCAACAAACATGCTGACAGAACTTTATTATGATCTAGGAATACCTGTGCTCTGAACAGAAGATTGTATTGACTCATTTAGGTCACTAAGAAAAAGTTTTAGTGGATTTTTTTTTTTTTTTTATCACAACAAAGAGAATAGTCAGAATGAAGGAAATGTCTTCATGTCTTGTTGGTGCAAAAACAAAAATAGGAGCTTTACGGCCCTCAGGATATTTGCAGCGTGAACAAACAATCAAAGAGCGACCTCATTGATAACTAACAAATGTGCCTTAATTGTTATGGAGCCAAAGCTACTCTGTGTTAGCCATGAAAGCAGATTAACAGTTTTGTTGTTGTGTTTTTTTTTTTTTTTTTTTTGGTTTTTTTTTGTTTAATAATGGGCATTTCACATTATATGAAACTCTAAGCCATGGTAGGAAGCAATTAAGTTATTAATGTGGTGTGAGGACACAGAAACCGTGAAGGTACTTAGAGTTTTGCATGCATGGAGAAGAGAGAGTGAAAATATTATCAGAATTTCAAACATTCAGTTGCAGGGAAAGCATACATAGTAGCTTAAATAAAGCATAGTCAGAGACTGAAACGACCCTTTAATCAGAGTTTAATCAGCTTTTACAAATATAGTTTAAAATCATTTTGGATTTAACTCATTTTGGATTAATCGGATCGGGTAAAGGAAGATTATAACATCTCCAGGAGGGGGTGGGTTTAACATCATAATGAAAAATATACACACAATCAAATTTATTTGATTTTAATTCTTTTTTGACAGAAAACTTGTCTTGGCTGTGTAGTGTGTACAATTTCAGTGAGACAACAATCAGACACATCTCTTAGTCAGTTTCAAGTATTTTAGAATAAATCCCTCCAGTGCAATGTAATGTTGTCTAGAGGTAACTCAAACGATCTTTTGAAACCCATTTGAATGTTTGTTTTTATATGAACATCAACATTGCCTTTATATTGAAGCAAGGTGTAAAAAACCTTGAACTTTCACTGTCAGTTTATCTACAATATAAACCCAGACTTGGTGCTTTTTTTTAAGAAAAAAGAAACCGCTATATTCAAAGCAAAACTAAATGTCAAGTTTTTCTTTCAGGTTAGCAGGCTGTTTAAGCTCCAGCTCATATTGTAAAATGACTCAGATAATTCACACCGTCTCAACTTAGCAGCAGTAAAGACCCCACATTACTGGCCGTCCCCCAACTTGCTCCTTCTCTTTCTTTCTGACCTTAGAGCATCATAACGGTTTGTGTAAGGGTCTGCAGATGCTGACAAATAATTCAATCATAAATATTGATCCAGGGGAATGGTTTTCTCTCAGACTCAGCACGGTTTCTGAACCGTTGCGGTAGCATGTAATGCAGGAGAAATATCAGACAATAGACTATAATTATATCCCGGCTCCATGCAGTGTTATAAATTGCCACCAAGGAACCAAGAGATTGGCAGAAAGGAATAGGCTTGATAAGATGGATGCCAGTCTTTTTCAGGCCTTTTCATCTGGAGAGAAATAAAGTGATATAAATGACCATAACAATTTGATAATGCAGTGTATCACATAGATATTTATTATTTTACATAATTCTTTAGCTTTAGATGTGCTCTGATGTTTGGATATCTGACATTATAGCATAATGCTAACCAGATTCTGCTTGGATACTTTAATCAATAACCGTTTACCTTGTAGCAGTCATGCGTACAGCTATTGGGTTTGATGTAAGAAGTGTAATGTACACTTAAATCCTAAAGGTTTTTGGGGAATTTACTATTAACCTATTGCTGTGAAAGTGTATGATGTATCAGTTAAGTTTCAATCAGGTTAGTGGTGATACTGTGATGTTTTTTCCTGGAATAAATTAATAGACAGGTTATGCGGTCATGTTATGTTACAAATCATAATATAAGTTTAATAAAGTGGCATATAAAGGCTTAGAAAAGGGAGAATAGTCAAGGCTAACTGTGATGGTTTAGGTGTTATCTGATGCATTCATACAGAAAAAAAGGTCAGTGGATTAAAGAGTTGTTCTGTGATGTAGGTGGAGAAATGAATGAGGCATGCAAAACGTGTGTATTGGGAGATGTCAGTGTGTTCAGTTTGATTCAACGTGACGACCTTCCCATGGAGAGTTCCTGCGGTAGGACATTATTGTCTCAGGACACTACACTTAGAAAGACATCATGTCTGGCCTCTGTAAAAAGAGATGGTGCATTCACTGTCCTTTCCCCTGAATAGTCAGCATTTTAATGATTGTCCAGCTGTTCCATTTCCCTTCTGATGGCATACGCAATTCAGTGAATGCCTTTATATCCTGAAAGCCTTACATTACAGGAACACATACATTTTTAGTATGGCTTTCGCCCGTTTGAAATGGGATTGCTAACGCTGGCGGCTGTAGTTTCAGGGGCTAACCATTGAAGCTTGGTGAAAATAGTTCTACAGAAAAAGTAGATCAGTCTGTCAAACTGTGCAATTGGAGAGCTTTTATAGGCTGAGAGGTAAAGGTCAAGACTCTCTGGTGTTAACTCAGTACATAAATCTTAAAATCACTTGTTGTAAATGCATATTGCCTTCAATATCAGTATGTAAAATGCCTATAATCACTTTTTTCACGTATAGTGATAAACCCACAAATAATTATCCAAACTCTGCATTTTCAGATCTGCAGCACTTTAGCATCATTCAGCTCATTTTCTTTTTTTGGGGGGGGATTTATGGTCTACAGCTTTGTTTCACTCTCACTGTTCTTATAGTGCAAATAACAGTTGAAGTAGCTGGTTAAAGACAAAACAGAGCTAAAAGGAGGTAGCTAGAAACAGAATATGTGGATTGAGCACAGTTACAAGAAGAATTTGATCAAATCCTTCAGATATGATTGGATCACTCGATGCACAAGATAATGAACAAGTGCAGTCTTATACAAGGGGTGGGCTTAGCTAATTGCCCAACATTTTGATTGGATAAATTTACTTAAACACTCCAGTGTGAGTGCAAGATGAAGAAAGGAGAGGAATTCTGATAAAAAGACATACGTTTAAATCGAGAAACTGATCAATGGGAACAAACTTAGAAAATGTATTATGTCCTTCAATTTGTCTTTAACAGCTTGCCAGTACGCTGATACAACAGTGATAGAATATTAAATGAAACAGAGCTTGATACAACAACCTAATCAGATTGTTTATGAGTACACATCTGCAGTCTCTGATAGCTAATTACTCTTAATTCATGCCTTCAAATAAAATAAGTATGCAACCAACACTACTGTCTTGCTGTGCACAAACGGTCAAAATGCCAGCACATTAAATCTTTCAGAAACACTGGGTCTGTAGATTTAGCGTATGTCTTCTTGCACTGGCCCACTTGTCTCCTAGAGGGTAAACCCTGTGCTAATCATCATTACTATAATGATTTTGAAGTGTCTGAGGGGACTCTGCCTTCTCAGGTGCCCTATAAAAAAGTTCTCTAAATGCTCAACTGGGGTTATATTGTTATTGAATACTGTGGGCCTTGGCTTATGGGTAACATTACATTAATGTCATTCTTCTCAAACCACTGGGTGTCCACTCATGCTTTATTAACAGGGATATTATCATCTTAGAGCACACTGACCTAATCAAGAAAGAAATGCACCATGGGAAAAAAAACTGATGAGTCAGAATGATTATTTTAATAGCGATTAGAATTTTCCTTTTGCTTCAGGGATAATTGGATTGATTCAATTCCAGGACCTATAACCCACTAAAATAGTGAGGGAGTAAATAATAGTGAGACTCAGCCTTGTTGTTACCTCTATTTTGGTCATATCTCGAGATTTCCTGATCAAGAGATTACTTACTTGGCTCTTACGTGTCAAATATTATCTGGCTGTTTCTGCTGTGTGCTTTTTACCCTATGTGCAGGAGGTAGCTTACTGTAGGCCCTGACTGTCATGCTTTAATGAAGTGTCTGCTCTCTGTAGCGGCGCCTGGTCACATCCAATTAAACCATAATGCATGTGCATAAGTATTCACAAACAATGGACCAGCTATTGTACACATCTCTTCTTTATATTGATATTATTTGGACTATTCCTACCTCAGCCATATTTGTTTATGGTTAGAGAAAAGAGTTCCAAAACATAAAAGAGTAAACTTTCTTTGTGCTAATTGGAGACACATTTCTTTATATTTTAGGTAAAGGCTAACAACAACTACTGCAAATATGCAAGTGTAGGATATCACTGTAATTAACAATTTGGCATATTAGCACTAGATACTGAATACCTTGACAAAGCAAAAATATGTTGTGTAACGTAGCTTTTTGAAGAGCTGGTGGACAAAATGATGGAAATTTCCGAAAGCTGCAAAAGGGTAGCCTTTAATACCAGATGATGCTTAATCAAGGCCATTCAAGGATAAGAGATAGCACCCTATGTAGCTGTTACCCTCCCAGCAAAAAAAAAAAAAAAAAAAAAAAAAGACTAAAGGCTGCTATCTAGAAGCACCATTGAGAGCTCCTGACAGTGATGGATACTCACCTGCATTGCTCAGTATTATCAACCCTGGCCAGCACACATAAAGTATATAAATCTCAGGAGCGGTCATAGTGTGAGGCTGCCATCCACCACCAGTGCTGTCTGCAGGAACATCCTCTGAAGTTAGTATTGGCTCCAGCGTCAATGGAGAGACACAAGGACAGAATACTCCAGCAGAGAAATGTATGATAAGGTCTTATGTAGTGTATTCAGTCATTTTCCAGAACTGTTATTGTTTGAGGGGTTTATTAATATGTACAGCACACAATATGGTGTGTGTTTAATTTAGCATCAAGCAATTAAGAATTAAGTTCTACAGTCAGTGTTAATAACTGTGATCTACCTTTTGGTATTAACACTCAATGTTAGTTGCTGGCTCTGATTCATGATATATAATTAGTAACTACTCACTGACTTGACACTTGACTAAATGTAGCAGACACACTAGAACAGTGGCTTTACAGTCACTTTTTTAAGCAACAGTATTAATTATTATGATTTTTAGCATTGTTTTTAATATATGTTGCTGTTTATTGCTTATTTCCCATGCCCTTTATATGTTTGTAAATGAAATTTAAATTTATGTCACCTCTTTTTTATTGAGTTTAATGGTTTTAAAAATTTAGTACAACTATAAGTCTATACAGTCACTATACAAGTATAACTCTTAATTCATGGGAATGGCATAAGTAGGAAACAGTCGATCCAATAGTTGTTAAGACTTAATTTCACTTAAAAAAAAGACCTCCTCATGGTGGTACTGGAGGAAAAGCCACGGGATCAGGGTCATTCATTAACATACATTGTCTGGCAGCCATGAATGTCGGTACAAACCTTTGTGCCAGTCCACACAGTAGATGTTGAGCTGCTGTATTTTACTGAAGAAGTGAAAACTTTAACCTGGCACAGTAAAGTCAGAGGATCACTCCAGTCTTGCTCTAGGGGCCTTGAATAACGAATATAAGACAGCCCTCACTTTTTCAAATGTGTTAGAAGCATTTTCTTGTTTTAAGGCCAAAAAGGTATTTCTTAAACACAACAGGAATAGTTGACCTCATATGGCGTTTCATGCTAGCCATGTTTTTCTCATAACCTTGTTGTGGAGTACAATTTCTCTTTTATAGCTTGTTGCTGGTGGAAATTCAAGAAATGCAGATTATGGCCTGTTCCTGGGGAGAATGAATGATCACAATGTCACATCATTGCCACCAAATAGCCAATTGGCCCCACTATTTCTGAATTAACCCTAGGTGAGGTGGGTGTAATGGCCATTCAGGGGAAGTGAGGAACATTCAAAACACATTGTGTGGGCCATTTCATTTGCACTCGCAGCACATGGTTCAGTTCCAGCTGAACTGGTTTGTAGTGGCTCCGTTTTCCTTGGGTCTTTGAGACGAGGGGCAGAAATCAGGCCTTTCTATAATTCACTGGGATAATCGAAGATTTGACATGCTGCACTGCTACACCTTCAGTGCAACGTTTGGGTACCTGCCTCCCTCGCCATCTCTTACAAACACACTATAATAAACTTAGTGTCACAGTAATCTTGTGGTGAAAAAGCTTCTGCAACTTAGCACCCAATAACTGTGCAGTCTGCAGCTTCTCTCCCTTTATAATCATCCATGCACTATGTCTCTTTATTGTATCTGGTACTACCTTTAGGCATTGTTGTGATTGTCTTGATACTGGTAGGGATTATTGTTTTACAAGCTAAGGCTGCAATAAGTCTGCACAGCCTAGATTTAATACTAATCCTGTATGCATCAATATTCAGACCTGAGACTTATCTTGGGTACTAAGCTCTCCTTAGGCAACTGCACACATGCAGTGCAGGTTCTTGTAATACATGATACGATACTCTAATTTGAGTTTCAGGATGATTCAGTCTTGATTTAATTTGGGATGCATGATACCTACTTTGACATTTTGACATTGCCCCTCTGATCTAGGATATATTTTAATGTGAGTCTTCATCAAAACCAAATTTGTAGAACCATCATCAAAAGATCAATCCCGCAGCTTCGTATTCTAGTTTGACTTGTTGCTAGTGAATTTAAACTCAATTTTTCTCTCTGATTTGGTCAGTGTGAAGTCAGTAATGATCAGGCTGATTGGCACCAATCACTGAAATATTTTTTTCTGTTTAAGTCACTTTTCACTTCATTAGCTTTTTTCCATTTTTCACAAACCATCAGGTTTCCAATGTACATCATTGAAAAGGCAACACCGTACAGCTTTATGAGCTGGTTGGTTGACGATTGAAGTCCAGTTGGGACAGGCAGCAACAGAAAAAGTGGCACTAAGACATGTTTTCTTTTACATTTACATGTGATGACTTTTAAATGTCAGTATTGTTAAGTTAATTGAAGCGCCGTACCTGCAGTAGGAGGTCGAAAGATTAGAGCAAAAGGACAGAGAGACCAGCAACAGAGCAGCTCTCACCCCGCCGACCGGCTTTCAAGAGTCAGTCAGGTCAAGATGCCCTGGCAGCTGCCAATGCCTGTCTTTAGTGATTCCATGTCATTGAACCAGGCAGCTGCCCCATTCTCTCCTGGACCAGAAGACAAAGTGGTGGCTCAGTCATCAGAATATCGCCTGTATATTGAAACCAAATTTCCTTCAGAATCAGAAAAAGGATTATTGCCAGGTACGTTCCCACATACAAGGAATTTGTTTTGGTGAAATTGGTGCATAGCAAACATTCTTTAAGAATATAAGGAAGATAACATACTGCGTTATTAATAGTGGTGTCTGCTGTCTTGAAAACCAGCTGCTCTCAACTTCTTCCGCCAACTTCGTTCCCTCGAGAGTACCTGTAACATTTACAAATTTAGTTTCACCCCCTGAGCAGTGCCTACATTTAGGTTCAAGAACTCGGCCCTGAAGCGAACAAGGTACAGGGGAAAGAAAAGATCAGCCATTTTGTGTTTACCTTGTCTCTTTTCTCTAATCTTCAGTTTTCTTGTATTGCAGTTTTAATTTTACAAAGTTTTGAAGCAACATACTGTTTACAAGGCTTTGATTGACAAGGTATACACTTAATTATTCAGAAGGCACTTTTCTTGTCAACTAAAGAAAAAAAATTGAAGCATCAAACAAAAAAGCAAAACAAAAACTGTAGTCTGAGTAGCTGGCAGTTAAAATTAATGTCCTTGCTCATTTTATTGCAGAAAAAAAAGCATAGGTTGACTTTGTTTGTTCATCTCATGAGATTAGAAGTTGTACCCATCTGTGTTTGTGCTGGTGTCAGCCATGTGACCGCAACTCATATAAACACCACCCTCACTGCTGCACACACCACTCTCCATCTTTTTTTAAGGTGGCTTTTATTGCTTTTGGTTTGTACTGGAAAGTCATAGATGTAGCGCAAAGATATCAGGTTGTTGCAGGTAAATTGTATGCAATTAGGCCACCGGTGAACTCACATGACAGTAAAATGAAACGCTCGTTCTCCCTAGCCCATCTCCAACAGATACCAAAGTGGACCCACGCCCTGTTAGAATTAAACTGTCATGAACAAAGTGAAGTAATGGTTTTGAAAAGGCCAAAATATTAGAGACTTCTGAATATCTAACTGTTCCCCTTGAATCTTTCTTTTTTGCTTACATTTCCTCCTTCTTTGATTGGTAGACATGAAAGTTAAAGCATATGTTTTTATCAAAACTCCCTCTAAAGGTCGTCTGAAATATCCTACTTAAAAAAGAAACAAAATACAAACTCACAACACAAACTGAAATATGGGCGTCTTTATGTACAGTTGGAAGTTTATTTTGTTCTGTGTCTAAGTTGAATATATCAGAGCCAGTTTTGTAACATTCATATTCCTGCACTGAATAGAGCTCATTGCATTGGAATTACTGATTTGCAGAGATGATTGGACGTGTTTTTTTTTTTTTTTTTTTTTTTCTGTCTCTGGTTTCCTTTCCATATTTGTATTAATGGGAATTGCTCGTCACATTGCTAACCAAGTGGAACTGTTTTCCTCAACTCATCTAGAGGCAGGTCTCATTGAAAGATGAAAACCAGACATCCTTTTTTTTTTTTTCTCATTTTTACCTCTGTGAGCTTACCAATTAAAAAACAGTCACATACACAGCAAACTGTGAGGTTGCTAAGGAAACACATGTTCTACATTAACAGAGAGAAGGATTATTCTGCAAGGGTTTGGCCATGTCGAAGGATTTTCGACCTAAATGCCTCATGAACTTGGAGACATACTGCAGTGTTTAGACTGAGTGTCATTGCCCTGTGAGGTTGTAGTGCCTTCAATTATTCACAGAAAGAAAACATCCTCAGGATAAAATTTCCTCTGCAATGCAGATGTATGGGATTGACCATCATGCTACTGGGATACTGTAAGCTTGAGAGGGGGGAAAAAAAGAGCGATAGCTATCAAATGGCTCTCTTCACTGACAGGTGGGCTATTGATTTTTCTGGTTTTATTATATTTATTGTCCCTTATGAAAACGCCTGGTGTCACCAGCTATTCAAGCCAAAGAAACAGAAAATCCAGAGTGGGTAATCCAATGGCTGCATGCGTAACAATAGCAATCATTTAATGAGAGCAGAAACAGGCTTAATTGCAGGATATCTAGACGGACAGCTCTCCTGTGCAGCATATTGTGTGCCTGCTGACCTCCCCCACCTTGCCCCTAAAGTGTGGTGTGTGTTGTTGTAGGTGGTCCTGGAGTGTGTTGCCCCAGGCCCGGTCATGGGTTTGTGCCCACCCAGTGCTGACAGATGGCAAAGGAGGTAACGCTGTAGACCTGCGGTGGCCCCAGGCCCACGGCGTTCACTCCCAGCGACAGACCATATCCATCATCTCAGCCTCACCAGGGGCCATTATGGAAGCTGCCCTTCAACATTGTGCTGTACACATAGAGTCCATGTGACTCACTGGTCCAGTCCACCTTGGCAAGGGTGAACACGTACATGCCAGTGTGTGCTGATGTGTGTTCACGTGGTTTGATGAATGTTTGGATTTTTTGATCGTTGACTTGTCTGCGGCTGGAACGTGATCTGCACATTGGCTGAGGCACCAGTCTTCCTTTGGCGTTTGCTTGTTTTAAAAAATGTCCTACAGTTGTCTCAGCCAAGTTTATTATACTTACTGCCATTATTAAAATAGTCAACAAAATAGCATCTTTATTTTTTGCAGGTTTAACCCTCCTGGCAGCCTTACAGACAACTACAGATTGTCCCACTGTCTGTTTGGATGACAAGAATGAAACCTACACAGTGTGAATGTTGTCTCTGTTTTGTAAAGTGTTGGATTGTGCATGGAGATACTGACATCGCCAGCTTTACAGCATGTTTTATAGACCATATTGTTGTCTCTCAGGACATTTGCTGTTATGATTTGTAGAAATAGAAAATAGTCTTTGACAACTGTTGAACATAAGATACAATTTGTCCTCCACTACATTGTATTCACCTGCAAGATTCTGCCATCAGTTGTTATATACATGACATTCATGAACACAATATCTGAAGACTGCTCAGAGTGTTGTGCTCCATTTTTAAAAATTATTTCCTCAAAAGTGGGTGAGAAGTCTCAGGAACAAACTGGCTTACGCATCTAAGAGCTCCTTTATTTATGATACAAACACCACCAGTCAAATCTAACATATTAGTCCTCACCAAAACAGAATACTCAAACTTGTTTCAGATAAAACATAATTCATCTCATCATTTATTGGAAACAAATGCACTGTATTTGGTTGCAAAAGAAACATTAGTAAACAATAATACTAGAAGACCCTGACTTGAGGATATCATACTGTATACATACATTAAGATGGCTGGTTCTTTTCAGGGAGCACACATCTTAATAAGATGTTGAACAACAGATCAAATATTATAAAGGCGACTATAGGGAAGAAAGAAAGCATGATATAAATAAACATCATCAAACCTTGTTATAAAGGTCATTACAGATTAACAAGGTAAAACAAATTACAGGAGGTACAGAAATTAAATAAAGGCCTCCGTATGCTGAAGCTTGTTTAAGACAAATGGATAAGAGGATGGAGAAAGTGGCCTTGAGAAAGGAGTGTAACTCAGTTAAGCCAAATGTTTATAATATGATTCTAAATTTTATTTAAATGAATAACAGCATTTTTGGAAATATTCGCTGTCCTGCCAAAAGTTAGATGTTGAGCTTTCATGCCTATTGATGATGATGTTATAGCAAGCAGCCAGTTAGCTTATTTTAGCATGAAGACTGGCAACAAGGGGAAAACAGTTAGCTTGGCTTTCAAACAAAATGTCCCTGTATCTTTGAAACTAATTAATGAGTTTACACATTTATTTAATTAATGCAAAAAAAGGAAATTAAAAAAACAGTGTCAAATGACATATTGTGGCTTTATGGTGAATTGTGAGGTTGCCAGGCAACCAGCGTAGACAAAATGCTTTTGCTGTAGGCAGATTTTGTTATCTTCGGACAGAGCCAGGCTAGTTGTCCCCCCTGATTTCTGCTCTTTGTGCTAAATTATGCTTACGTGGCTTCATATCAAGTGTGTAGATAGGAAAGTGATGTTTTCCTCTAACTCTTGGCAGGAAAGTGTGTTATCCCAAAATGGTGATTTACTCATGCAAAGCTAAATGACACAAAATAAAAGCATATTTTTGAATGACACGTCACAAGGCAAAGTAGGAATAAAAACAGAATGTATAAATAATTAAAAGCAGGTCCACAGTTACAATACTTACAATACTGCCACAGGGATGGATGAGTGATGAAAAATCGATTTTACTTGCGAGACTCCATAAACGGTGCACAGTTTAGGCATTATTATTTTCACCCTCAATTTTATTATATTGTCTTTTGTTTCCTCTCTACTGAGCGAGTGTATCGCTCATTAGTTTAAGACAGCTGCACTTGGCCCTTTGTGAATGACACATCTAGACCTGGAGGACAGGAATTTGATTAGGATGACAATCTGTGGGAGTTACAGGCGACCTGGTCTGCTGTTGTAGGGCAAAGCTGCTCTTCCTCTCTCCTCTTGTCGTGTTTTTGCAAACGTTACACATGGGAATTAGGCCCGAGTACATTCATCTCAGCAGTGATGGCATCTATATTAGGATGACAAATTTGTTCCTGTCACCTGATGAGGGACTGGGACTGCATGTCAAGACGCAGGTAAAGTCAGGAAGACAGCGATTTGTGGCCGGGCTGCATATCTCTTCCTCTCCCGCTCTCTCTTTCTCAATACACACACAGCCTCGTGCTTAGATTTGTCATCTATTTTTAGATTTTGAGGGAAGGGAACATGAAAATGAAGAATTACATAGTCACTTTGGATTGAGCAGAACTATTTCCACAAAATGACAAGTGTTTGTGTGTTAGCATTTAGATAGAAAGCGCCATGATTACAAGCCATTCTCTGGTAATTGTCATTCCTCCCTCACTCTACAGCTTATCCTTAGTGTATGATATTCCTCCTGGGCAGTTCCCTGCTCTCAGGCCAGATTACTACCGAGGCAAGCTGCAGACGCACACAGAGCTCCAGATTCGATTTCAGATAACGAAAATATCAGGGCATCCAGAGGGGAAAATGCCTCAATGCCAACAGATTTCATTTATCTGAGACGTGTGAAAGCAAGGCTAAGGGGGAGGGACAAAGTCGACCATGTAATATACTTCAATAGAGCAGTGTTTATGCATAGGCTAGAGAGAGAAGAAACCAGAGAACAAGAGGGGGGAGCGTAGGAGGTAGATGGAGGCAGATAGTGTTATGAATTTCATATTAAGATTTTATCATTTAGAGCATGTAACTAACAGAAGGCATCCAGCTCTCTCCGGTGTAATCTGCTAGAAGCTGTATACTACATGGCAGCCGCTCAATGTGCACTCTTTGTGCACTGTGAGGTGACTGCAGGCACTCGTCCATATTGTGTGCACGTTATTTATATGTCCCTGGCTTGATTAGAAATCAAAATATCAACTGTTTATCATTTGCAGGGCAGATTGTCTTGAGTCTTGAGTTGTATGAGAGGGTGAAGCAGTCACACATGGTTCTCTCTGAGTCAGTGATTGACATGGTGATGGTGTAACACAGGCGCTGACTGGGAAATGGACTTTGTGTCGCCTCCCACGCAGCCAGACAGGCATCTTTTCCGGTTACCTTTGTGCCTGAGCCATATCATACGCCGCACTAAGTGTCAAATCTGCATTAAGGCTGTGCATATTACTGCTCCTGGAAAATAAGTTGAATCGAGGTCCTGAGGGGGACTTCAGGAACATCTACAAAGCAACACAGCAGTGCCTTGAAGCAGTCACATTAAAAGGAGTCCTCACACAGCAGTGTCATCAGGTCCCTGAGAGGGAGCGTGTTTAACGAGGGCATAGTCATGTGTACATTTAGAAGCAGCTCTGTATTTACCTCATATACACATCTTCTTGTACAGTACATCTTGACACTCCTACATTAGCCCCTGCTTATTCCTTTGTCTCTCTCTCCTATGTGGCCTTTCATTTCACCAAGCTAGCAGTTGACCTGAGTTTTAAGTCTTACTGTTTTTTTTATTCTCAAACACTACAATATCTACTGTTTTTATTGTGTTCATTCCCTTGACTTTTACTTGCACAATGAAAAATTAATCAACACACTGTTACATTCCCAACCTTTACACACCTCAGTAATAATGAAACCCAATGCTCTTTTGCAGACATACTGTACACACAAACAGCTGGACAGATTGAATCCAGCAGACTGTTGATGTGTAACAGAAATAATCAAAGACAAAGTTGTATGTTTTTTTTTTGTTTTTGTTTTTTTTCTGTAATCCTTTCAAAGTATATTTTATTTCTAATTTTGAATTAAATTTATGGTTCAGGGTGTAACGAAAATGTCACTACCAGACGGCTTGGGAATGTGTGTGTTCCTGTGTGACACCATGCTTGTAGGTTGTATGGTACACCCACTGTGCGCTGTGGTGAAGGTGTGTGAAGCTGCCTCCCAGCACCTTGTTAGACTGTCTGGGGTGCAGTGACTTAAGCCTCGAGGAAGATGTATGGCAAGACAGGAACATGTGGGTACCAGGGGAGGAGATGGAGAGCCTCCGACCATTCTTTTTTTAATGACACTCTGATACTCTGCCTGAGGTCCAGTTGCAGCAACAGCTGCTTCGTTTTAAATAAAGCAGAGCCTTTCTCCCAAAAGGGACGGTGTCTCATAACTTAGCAAGTGAAAACAGCTGTCCACCACGGCCAGTTTTACATTACGGTAAACACAAGCAGTCAAAATAAAAAGAAGCACCAATTATTCTGTGTTAATTGCTTTTAAGAATTGCCAGCTTCTTCTTTTTTATGCATGACTTCTCTGGCACTGTGAAGAATCACATTATCTACCTGTAGCCTACTTATGTTCAAAATAATATAATGTGTTGTATTACTAATTTCTGACAGCTTAAATTAATTTTGAAGTCAAAGGTAAGTCAAAAGTCAGGATTGTTGTTGAGAGAACGATTGTGTTTTTCATGAAATGATGAGGATGCAGTACAGGTTTAATGATTACTAATTAATATTTAATTAACAACAAGCAATTTTGAAATAGTTTTTTAATAGCTGTTAAACTCAACTGTGTCTCTAATTAACATAATTAACAGGTCAAACTGTATGATGTCCAGATGTCTTGTGAGGCTTTTATTCACAGTTACAAGATGCATGACTTTTCTATTATGACAGATGTATATTTCGTATGGGATATGTGTGCATCTAAACATATATTTTCCTGGAAAAAATAACAAATAACGCTCTTGTTTATTGCTCATTTGCATATATTTTTGGTTGGTGTAGGGATCGGGCCTGTTTTGAAGCTTTGTTGAGAATTGCAGAATCTGATGTAAATTCTCTTCAGTGATGATACAGTAGAGAATATTTTACTCTGCCTGTTATTCCCTATTGTGTATCACACTACTCTCAGACAGATACGACTGTGTCGCAGTGGCAATCTGCCGTGTCACCATGAAGCCTCTCCAGAGCTTTTCTTTAATTTTTAAAAAAGCCCAGCAAATCAAGATGTTTTGAACATGATAGGCATGTTATATATTTTATAAACCCACCAGTGTTTGTTGCACAGCTGCGCTGTGATAGTGATAGTGTCATTCCATTGTCTTCCAGCCTTGCTGAAGTCTGTATGTGTGTAAGTCCACGATGTTGACAGCTTGGCAGACCAGCAGTAGAAAGAGTGTGGGCGAAGGCCAGGCAATACACCGAGCTGAACTCACAGTCTTAGAGGCCCACACGCCTTCATTATTCAGTTGGAATCTATTGAGCATCTGGGACTAAATTATTCATCAACATCGACCTAGTTCCAGGGTGCTAAGTTAGATGCTTGGATGTCATCAGGCGTTCTGATAAGAGCTGCTGCTGCAGCATGATAGCTGCCATGGGTAAATTCATCCCGTGTCCAACCATGAGCTGCTTCTATCCGCTGACCCACCGCCTGCCTCTCTGCCTCTATTTCTCACAGGCACATTAATGATGTGTTGCTGCAAGAGTGAAGCTTAGGACAACAAACTCTTCCCAATTAGTCGGTGCAGACCGCAACTGTGGTCAGATCTGGACACTCACAGGCCGCCATCAGTGTAAATCAGTGCCAGTATGAGAAATAATGGCACACAGTCTGAGCATGAACACATACAGAATACTGATTCCTCTACTTTTAGGGGCATTTGGAGCTTTGACTTAAATTCTATGCCAAAATATAGAATTTTTAGCTTACATATTGGCATGAAAATGGAGACTTGAGTGTACCTGTGATATGATTTATCCAGAATTATCATGAGATAATGGAAATGAAAGAAACATGAGGACAATTCCAAATACAGTCGGAACAAACTTCAGGAAGTCAGGAATTTTTCTGACCTTCGCTCATATTATTCCTCACACTTTGTCCAAATTAGAAAGGCTAATTATACTTATAAAAGTATATTCTCTGCTGGACCAAAAAAGTAGAAAAGGATGCAATTTCTTTTATTTTGTATCTCAAAAAAAATTCAAGCTATCTAATACCTATTAGCATTATAAATAGTGGAGCAATACCCTTGGTACTATCAAATATAATACTAAGGGACTAATCATTTTCTTTTAAGATACTCAAACCTGCTATGCTGGAATAAAAGGTGGGATAAGAATAATATCACCACCAAAGACAGTATGAACATTTCCATGTAAAGACTAAAAGAAGTCGTGCAGTATTCCAGTCGCATAGCTTCGGTACTTTGAATTTCATAACATGCACCACATATGGAGCGACTTCCACACAGTCCTCCTCTGGTATCAGTGATTTCTTCCTTGTATGGTCTTGTCTGAAAATAGTGACAGCCTGTGGGGAACAGTTATTCAGTAGGACGCTTACGTCTAATGGATCGTGTGCAGTATTCGTAAATGGGTCGCGGACATGAGGGATCAGACGTAGTCAGACAAAGATCTGGATCTTTGTGTGCAGTTGGGCTTTTTATGTGTAATAATAATGTGTGGTTAAGCCAATTTCTCTTTCATTTTTCAATCATCCCAGAATTAACTGGATGATAATAACACAGGCTTTTTTTTTTCTTTTTTTTTTTTTTGGCATTCTGAAAAAGTATTGGGATTTACACCAGATCCTAATAAGCAACAGATTATGGACACTAAGTAAAACAATATTAATTTACTATTGTCACCAATCAGCAAAAACAACAAGAGAAACATATTTGCAAAACAAGAGCTTATATTGGACAAAAACAGGGCTTACTCTGGAAACAGAAAAGCAGAACAGCAAAAGAAAACAGCAAGCATCCTCAGTGGAATACATTACCAGGACAGCAGAGGCCTGCTTCGGATAAACCCTTCAGATGCCTTCAGTGTCCTCCTGACTTTCAGCTCGTCTCCAAAGAGACATGTTGTGTGCCAGAGAGCATTCATCAAATTAGACCAGAGAGAAAACAATGTGAAAACCCCTGGCTCTCCATAGAGACATGCCGACAGGTTATCACAGAGAAGGTGTCTCTTGCTCTTGAGCACCGGGGCAGCAGCACACAGCATGCTCCCTGAAGAGCAGCCCTCCCTTCCCTACCCCTCCCTCAGCCCAGGATTAAGAGGGGAAAACATCCATTCAGGGGAGAAATGTACAGATCTAGTGCATTATAGAAAAGCCATCTACTCCAAACAGCAGTTATTAGAGAGTGGCATTATATGAACTGTGTAGTTGAGCATTAGCGGGGGGAACAGATCTGTGTTTTTAGAGTTGTAGATAACCTGGTGTCCAGCAGAATGAGAATGCTGACTAAGCTTTAGCAAGCACATGCAAACCACGACTTGGCATGGACATCTCATTAAGGAGCACCATTATCAATCCTCAGAGATCGAAAACCAGCATGACAGTGCTAAAGAAAGCACCAGGGTGCCTTTGGCTGAGTCAGGTTGGAATTTCCTGGTCCACATCCTTTTGATGGTTCAATCAGTGCACGAGCCGAGGTCAGTCGATAGCTTTACTTCACTATAAGGTCTACTAAGATTTCTTTGTCTTTGTTTCTTTGTACTGTGTTTAAAACTAACCTGACACTGAAAGTATTTGAAATGACACTGTACTCAGAAGCTATGATCATTTTCATAGATTTTGTATGAAAGCTAAAAGCAGGTTTTCTCTCTACAGTGTCTCTTTTTCTTTTTGTGTGCTTCATAGTCCTGTCTGTCTCCCCAGGTTTTCTTAGTGCATCTCATAGGAGTGTGCTCTCTGCTGCTCTGAGCAGAGGCAGATAAATGAGCTGTGCTGTAGGTTCACCATGGTTTCAGCACTTTACCGCTAGATTAATGATGCTTTGCAAGCCCCGAGCTTTTGCTTTTAGCATTTTAGAAGTACCTTCATAAAATGAACTACAGGTACATCTTGTTTATACGCTTATCTATTGCAGCATCTTTCCTGTGGGTATGATGCTCTCTGCATCAGTAAACTTGACTCTGCTGAGCTAACGAACCTGCCCAGAAACATACAGCATATCTGGAAAACTTTAGAAAAAGGTGCCATTTAAATCAGGAAACCTCATTTTTATTTTTAACTGAAAATCATCACATGAATATCCTGTGTTATTTGGGACAGCTCCTTTTGAAAAGATCGCCTAAGATTTCAGTGTCCTTTTCAGACATCCCGGCCAAGCTACCTGTCAGTTTTCATCACGGTGCCTAAATTGCATGGTAAGCCTCTCACATAGCCCACATTGAATTGTCACGGGTGAAAAAGAAGCCAAGCGTTGGAGGGGGACACCATGAATTGGTAATGTTATTGGATTTCAACCAGGTCATGACCACATCAAAATGTTGACCTACACACTAATCCTGGCTGGCAGACTGAAGCTCGGTAACATGTGAATCCATTTTAGTGTTGTGAATCAGAGGCTTACATCCACTTCACACACAATATTTATTTTAAAAGTATAGCATAAGTTGATATTTTGATCAAAGATCAAAGAAAGTTTGGATGTAGAGGTGGCTTACAGGCACCACTGAGCTAAAGTTCCGCATATATACACACAGCCTTTGTCCTTGGAGGGTGAAATATGACATTTTATCGTGTCATTATGAAAGTATATATCATGGTTCCTTCCACTTGTTTGAAAGTCTCAATCAAGGTGTAATGATAGATTTAGTTAGTTGCTTACAGTTATTATAAATTGAACATTAATCTCATAAATAACTAGATGAGATGTCGCACCTTTAATCATAAAATCAAAGATTCTCTCTTTTGGTCAGAGCCAGGCTATCTGTTTCCCGCTGTTTCCAGTCTTTATGCTAAGCTTCAGCACAACCATGAGAGTTTTATCAGTCCTCCCGTATAATTCTCTCTTCCTAGAATGTTTCTTTAATATGATAAATTGTGTGTTTTGTTTGTTGGTGAGTTGTTTTTTTGTTTGTTTGTTTGGTTGGTTGGTTAGTTTTAGATTTACATGTATTACATTTATTCTGTTCCTTGCAGTTATTGCAGTCTGGTCCAAATAATGCAGATCTTTAAAGGTCAGGCATAATGATATAATTTCAAGTCAAACTACATATTAATATTTTCTCCTGTCTTTACAAGCAAAGCAAAAATAGAAAAATCATAGCTTGAAATTGTACATTCATCTCGTAAACAACCAGATGATGTCTGAACTTTTAATTATAAAATCAAAGGTTCTCTTGTAAAGAGATAAACAAATATCCATATTCATTATCGGATTTCACTGTGGTGATGGAGTGTGAGGCCCCAGGCTGTAGCCTTCTGACTGGAATGTGGAGACAGAAGCGTATAAATATGAACGGGCATACACCTCCACTCAGGTTAGTCTGTTGGGAGTTAACCTACATCTAGTACACCCACATCACACTGCTTCCTCTTCTCTGCTTGCAAATAAATCTGAAGGACAGAGTTGAAAGGAAAGGGAGAGGAGAAGAGGGACGTGAGAGGTAGAGAGAGAGAAAGAGAGTGGTAAGGTGGGAAGAAGAGAGAGAGGGAGTATTGATTCCTTGATTCCCGTACCTCTGCCAGTGAGTGCAGAGTGTCAAGATCTCCCGCCAGGAAAAACAAATCACAAGGCTGAAGTGATGGATGTGGCACTCCAGGATCCGGCGGTTTTGCCATCTGGATGGCCGACACTGTATATCAGCCTCATGCACAGCAAATTAAATTTACATTTGGATGGCTTCCCCGGGCCTCACCCAGCACAGATGCACCAAAAACAGCCCTCCACCACAACTCCCTTAATGGGTTTGATCTATCATTTCCAGGTCTATTATGTAAAGATGATGTTGGTCCGTGTTCAGAATGTCAAAATGATGTTACAGTCACAATAAAATCACATTATATGCAGCCAAATGGATGTTAAGCAAAATGACATCACCTTTAATTTCCTTAAGATGAGTCAATACTAATCCAACTTACAGATATATTTTGATGTGCAGTCAAACATCAGTGAAATAATAGCGCAAATTGAATAAAATCCCATGTCCATCTTCATTTTTAAGACCTAATGCATGTCTTACCCCTTTTTCTTTTTTTCATTTTGTGGCATTCACACACATAAATATCGCAAGTTGAAAAAAATTGTGTATAATAAATATTGTCAAGCATGCATCTGAGGATTTAAAAATATTAGTCGAAAAATGATAAGTAGAGGTGCAGGGCTAAATATACAGCAGCAGGTTATTCTGCTTAGCAGCGCTCCGTAACCGAAAATCTAACCCGGCCCTGAAGAGGCTGCCATGCTTAAATGAAATGACCTTTAACGCGGAGCTGATCAAATGGCCTGAAGCAAGACTATAAAAGAACATTGCAGTATAATGTTTTACAGTGTACTTTTTCTGGTCTTTTGTTTGCCCTTTCCGATTTTCCAAGAGGGTAAAATGTATCGTGTTTGGCAGGTGAGGAAGTTCATCGAAAACAGTCTAAAATGGATTTGGTATTAGAATAGATGTGGCAGCAGAATAATGAAGCATCTCTATATATATTTTGGTTTATTTTTTATGCTTACTTTGTAAAAAGAGATGCTGAATCACATTAATAAAATATAAATACAAATATTGATTTAAACCTCTGCTGCTCTGCCCTTCTTTTCCAATCTCTTTTTTTAAGCTTTCATGGCTGGTTGTCCTCTAAATGTCAGAGGTGTTTTGTGATGGCTCTTAACAATCCCTTAAAGGGCTATGCAAAGGCACACACTACAGCACAAACTGAGCATGCAAGTTGACAATAGTGCTATGAACTTTAGCCTCCGCTGTTCCTCAATAATCAGATCTTATTTCGTAAGGATAGTGTTGCCTGGAAAGCGGTGTAGCAGCTGCTCCTGCGCCAGGCAGCGTGTGACCGTGTTGACAGATGAATCCAGCAGCCAAACAGTGTAGCCGTCTAGCTTCACATCTCATCTGTCCTGCTCTCCTTAACCTAACCTCTGGAAACACCAGTTGGTAGTTCTGAGTGGGAGCATCTTACCTCTACCTGATGCGCCTAAGTATTTTATGCCCTCACCACTCCACTGTGTGCCTCTCTCTTTGCAGACAACAGACGACCTGCTGGTGGCATCCGCTGAGTGTCCGAGCGATGATGAGGACATTGATCCCTGTGAGCCGAGCTCAGGTGGGTTAGGTTAGTCATCTTTTTTTTATTCTACTTCTCTCTGGGTGTGTCGGTGTGTCTCTGTGTGTCATAGCCCACCTCCATCAAGACACTCTAGGCTAACACACAGTGTTTAAATGAGCAGATTGGACTTTTAGTTAGAGCTTGAACACTTCCCCGAGGGAGAGTTACTCTTCTTGTGGCTACCATCGACTGCATGATACAGCAAGCTGGAGGCTATCCATTAGATCTGTCTGGGAAGCTTCCATTCTGCCACAGAGAATGGTTTTACTGGTTCTTCTATTTCAATGTACAGGGACATAAAATACGAATGCAGTTAAACATATAAAAGGAAATAACTTTTTATTTATATTCATTTATGATCATAGTATTCATGGTCTTTTAATGTAAGCAACTTACTGAACACTGGATAGCCTCAGGCTACAATGCACAGTCTGAGAGAGTTACACAATTTTCATGTCTGTCTTCTACATATGAAGCTACAGCCAGCAGCCAATTAGCTTAGCACAACTCCAGGCCAAGAAAAAGTACAGCATGTAAAACTACCATGTATCATTTTTATACACGTTAATTAGGGAGTGGTGCTGGTAAGTAGAGTCAGTTTCCCCGGTTCCACTCTTTATGTGAAGCTAAGCTAACTGGCTGTTTGTTCTATTCTTTTAGTGTCCAGGCCTGAAAGTGATATAAATCCTCGTGTTGCTCTGCAAACTGCTAAACTATTTTCTTAATATTCTTTTTTTCATTTAGTCGAAAGTTAGTGTGGGATTTCATGCTGTTATCTTCCTCTTCTGGTTTTTAATGGATAACAAGCTTAAGAATTGTTTGGCTTTCACCGATCAAGACTTAACCCAACACCCAGTAATTTTTTTCATAACAAATCTGTCTCTGGGAGTTGCAATCATAACATATCATATCATTGCAAACTCCACTGCTTAAGGTCTTTTGTATTTGTCAAAGCAGCTGTTATTACGGTCCTAACTGTGCACCTATTTCGTCTTCATCAGTTCATGGCACTTATTAATGCACAAACAGGGTTTTCAGAAAGACAAAACAGCACACAGTTGTAATTATCAGACCCGCATGACAACACGATATCAAGTAGGGTAAACCCAGAGAGGGGTGTGCGTAGAAAGTCCCCACTGTTGTTAATTAAATTATACAGTGAGCAGTGGGAGTTCATCCTGTTGATTCTCATGTACTATTGCTCATGGTAGCTGCAAATATCAGGTGTTTCTCTTAATAAAACAAACAAACATGCCGGTCTCTATGGTTGTAACGGTGTGTTCAAGAGCCCTGATAAATGTGAAACAAAAAGAGGCAGTTCTTTTTTTCTCCAAAGTGTTTGAAAATACCTTCTTTTTTTATCAACAGCACTTTGACAAATTGGGATTGTAAATCTGTTTGTTCCCTGCAATGCCGCCAAACTTTTAATCTCTTGCCTTGCCACACATGGAAGGCAATTAAGTCTAACCCTTCGCTCCTGACTATGAATAGAATGGTTTTCAAATGCAGTCTGAAGTGATGGGAAACACAGAGAACAATTAAGTCCAGACCCAAGGCCCCCCACTCCATCTAGATGTGCTATCGATCAGTATGTAGTCATAAAACCTCCACTAAATTAATGTCTGCCCCACAGCAAAGACTATCAACTTTCTAGTCTGTCTCTCTTCCTGTTTCTCTGGCCTTCCACTGGCAAGATTAGCTTTTGCCACAGTCGCTCTCATCTTATAACTCTCATACTGCACATTAAAGTGATATTCCCATTGGGCAGCATCACAATAGGTGCTTCTAATGTACATCTGCTACCTCTGTCAAATGCCATACACAGGAGATTGGCCTGCGAACTGATTCACACTAGCAGCTTGCATTATGATATTTTTTGACAAGGGCATCTGCCAAAACATCAGTCGCAAACTGTGTGATGCTCTGGGACGCACACTCCCAGAGCAGAGTATCCCTCTCCTTCTGTGATCACTGAAGGGGATTTGACACCAGAGCTGCGGGCTCCCAGGGTGGCAGCTGTCTAACACCGTATCCTGATTAATATCTACATTCAGAACGATTCACACGCTCTGCCAAGCACTCACCACATCTCAGACGGCGTTGCTGTGGATAAAGAACTAGATCCACTGTCGCTGATAAAGGACTACTTTCTCATATTACTGTTCAGCCAACTCCTTTTAATGACACCAATAATATATCATTTTTCAAGCAACACCTTGACTGTCTGTTCTGTCTGGCAACTCAAAAGCAGAGGGCAGACAAACATTTTTTTTTTTCTATCTCCCTGTCTTGCAACCTGGTCCTCAGGCTTCACAGCACATGTATACAGTAAGATAATGTTGGTAATGTTGGTGCATAAGTGATCCCAAGGGGCGAGCTTTGAAACAGACTATTATGTGAGCTATCTATGGCCCAAGGTCAGCACCAGATCACCCTGTATATCACCGGAGTCTCGTCCCACAGCAGTCCCTATCAGCCGTTGAGTGACATCAATCGGGTAAACTTACTTATTGCCATGCTTTATTTCTCTTACCCCCGGAAACATGGAAAGCCAGCGGTACCAGCAAAGCTTATCACCCGGCAGGACTCAGATTAGATCATACTGCAGCAAATTGAATCCCCCCTCCCCCCAGTTCAGGAACAACCACTGAGGAATACACAGACCCATGATGCTGCAACACATCTGATCTGTAATAGGAGGCTAGTTCGGGCAGTGTGCATATACTCAGCAGTAGAGCTCTGACAGCTGAATATCAATATGACTACGATTACAGGCACACATTAATGCATCTATCTCTGTGATGCTGTTTGGAAAATTGCTAAGCGAAATATAATGTGCCAAGTGCTTTCGCTTCCATGTGAGCTCATCTCACAGAATTGTTGTATAAATCCCGACATTTTGCTTAACACACTCACAGACTCGCTGCATTTTCTGGGGGGGGGGAAATAATGTTCACTTAAAGGCCAGGATGAAGTGTTGGCCAATCATGATCAAAATATAGATGTGGGCTCTGGTTATGTGGAAATAGTCTGATGAACAGTCTATCGAGATGGCGGCTGGTGCTGATTTTCAAGTACCAACCAGTTTTTATGGTGAAAGTTAATGGAACAGGTTGTTGCTGAGCTGCATGGGGTCAGATGGAACGGATGTCTCTTACCTACCTGCTTCATTTCATTGGCGTCATGCAGGCCATTGATGGAGGGCAGCTGCTGCACGGTGACCCATATCCAAGGTTACATCCTGCAACTGCCTTTGTTCATCATCATTTGGTTTTTCCTCCCCTGAGCGGACATGCTATAGCTGCTAGTCCTCTATATTTGTTCAAATTAGCCTAGACAGATTGTAGTCACCAGATCTGAAATTATACAGTTGGTTGGGATAAAAAAGAAAAACAAACAAAAAAAAAACATGTAATGTCAATTTAAATTTTACCTAGAATTACACTCATATATACACACATATTAAGCATATAATGCATTTTGTCAAAGGAATAGTTTGACATCAGAGGAAATTACTTCCTGGCAGAGCGTTAGATGACAAGATTCATTCTGTTCTCATGTCTGTACAGTAAATATGAAGCTATCACAAACAATAGCGTAAAGACTGGAAACAGGGAAACAGATAGCCTGGCTCTGTCCAACACTTCTAAAGCTCATTAATTAACATGCTACAGCTCGTTTGTTTAATCAGCACAAAAGAAGAGTGTGAAAACAACAATGCTCTGTTTTAGCTTTCTAGCTAGCTGTTTCCCCCTGTGTCCTGTCTTTGTGCTTATCTGGGCTAACAGGCTGCCAGTTGTAGCTTTATGTGTACCATACAAATATAAGAGTAGGATCTTTTTATCTGACTCTCTTCCAGAAAGTAAGCATATTTCCCAAAATACCTGAAGGGTATTTATGGTTAAGCATGTTGAGTAAAAGCTAAAAATATAAAATGAGGTAATGTTTTATTTCTGTGTTGACATATCGTTGAATTAAGAGGAGTGGGAATCGGATTTGATTCATTTTTCTGCCTTTAAAAGGAATAGTCAGTGTATCATGTTAAAATTATACCCCCTTAATTTTTACTGGAGAACAAACCCACTATACATCATGCTGAAAAAGTATTGAAGGAAAGCATAAGGAAGTTCTTGCTCTTGATTTCAGAATACACAATGTCTCTCCTCTGAACTCAGAGTTCTCTGATCCCAGCCTCTCATGTTTTTTTCTTAGTGCATTGAAGTAGAGTGATATATCCTAACACTGGCTGTATCAGTCGGATGTTATTTAGATATGTTTACACGTTTACATCCACCGTAATTAATATAACGTGTAGTCATGTAAAACATAATTTATATGAAAGAAATGGGTTCCTTGTCATATGCAAGTACACCAGCAGCCTCAGTGAGTTTTGGTGTATGCACCTTTCTACATTTCACAAATAATCTTGGAGTGTTTTTATTCTCAGCTCCAGCAGCCCTTCACTGTGGATTGCCCATAGGCAGGTTAAGGTTAATCATATCTAGTTTCCTCTTCTCTCCGTGCTCTCTCATCTTTTTCTATCCTCGAGCATTCTGCAGTGACATTAGCAGCTACTAATGTGTTTGACATTTGTTTTAATAGATTTAATTTATGGGTGGGGAAACAATACATAGAGTAAACCAATAAATCAAACGGCAAATGAATACTCTCTTTAACCCAATGGCAATGACTAGAATGTACCCAGCCAGGGGGGAAAAAAATTAGAGTAAATTATTGTTTTAAAAGTAGCTGTGAGATTAATGAAACATTAAGAGCACTGTGCTGGCTTAAGAGGTCACTGCCCACATTTAATAGGTTATTCAATCATACCCAGCTGGAGCTCCGTGTGTGTTCATTCCATCCTTTGCTGAACACAGTGGCATGCGCCGTGCATTGCCAACAGACAGCCGCTAGCAGAGACGGTTTAACAAATGAAAAGCCTTCTGAAGACAGGATGCCCAATAAATGTGATCAGAGCTCATGCCTATCAAACAACACTGATGACCTTCAAGCATCAAGCATGCTCTTTTGCAAAACATATTGCTGTTATTACTGCCTACGTGGCCAGTTTATGCAGACAATCTTAGAAAATTTTGACATTTTTGTTTTTCTGCACTCTTTCAGTGAGGATTATGCCACCAAAGTCTTCTTTCTACAGTCTATTTTAAATGAAGTGCGTTCTGAGAGAAAACAGGATTTCACACTCACTGTCAGTCTTTCTCTTTACTGATCCCGCCATATTTATATTTTTCAATTATTTTTATTTTTCTTCCACACATCTTTTGGGTGTGCTGACATTGATGCTAACACAATGTGTCTGTTTATAAGCCTAAGTAGGGCATGAAAGACTTTGCTTTCCCAAGAAAAAAGAAGAATATGAGCCAAAGGTCAGTTATGGTAATGGTATAAGTCAGTTGGGGGCTAGAAATATTATGCAATAATTCATAATTGGCCAATCTGTAAAATGATTTCTAAAGACACACTAAGATGCATTTTTATTCATTGACTTTTCCATCTAACAACCTTATAAAAACCCTCTGTGCACTCTCAGCCAGAAAAACAGAATATTTATCATAAAATGTTGGTTATTATGTTGTTTTGAGGACATGAATATGTCTCCACTTCTGTGTGGTGCTAAACCTCTTAACTTTTCTCTTTCTGGAGAAATTTAAAAAAAATATTCTTTCATATAAAGAGATATTGAAGAATAAGATAGCCTTCACATGCCATAGACACAGTTCACAGGACAGTTTGTGTCCAGATGTTTCAATAACACAGTGTCTGTCTGGAGTTTAGATGTGATTCTTGCAGCAGAAGACTTTTTTTGTGCAATCTTGTCAACACAAGCTGCTGTGTAGTTAGAGGCCAACCGTATGTATCACAACTGTAGAATCTAAGAATGTAACCTGACTCTTTGGGAGTTTAATCAAGAGATGAACCCAGGCTCGTCCCTTTCAAGCTGAATAAGCATAACATTCTTCTTTCATCTCACCTCTTTTAGTGAACAACCCGAGGGCAGAGGCTTAAACTGCCCCATACCTTTTACTGTGCTAATTCAAACACCTTTTAATAATTCTTACTTGGACCTCATTTCATGCTCACTCAGCTCTCTGTTCATCATCCACCATCAGCATGAGAAGAGCCACTTCAGACTCACGCATGCATGCTGTCATCAGGCATACTGCCAGCATGTCACAAGTACAGGATGGCTTGCATCATTTCTCGAGGACACACAGATAATTAAAGAGGGAAGAGGGATTTAATAAGTGTTTTGGCTCTGCTGCAGTTGATACAGTGACCTGTCTGCAGACTGATCCCCAACTATATGACGGCTTTGACAGCTTGTGATTATGGCTGGATATGTGAAGTAAGAAGATGGTATAACACTAATCTGACTGAATAACAGCAATGTGTCACTGAGCATGCCAGCAAAGCCTGGGTCGCTCTGAAGGCACCCCACCGCCACACCTCCTCAAGCTCTCAATGATGCATGATGCACTGCTCATGTTTATCAACTGTTGCAGGTTGCAGAGAGCTTCACATAAAATCCTTTCATTACCTTCTTACTAAAAATAACTCAGTCTTTAGATTATTTTGACTGTTACATGAACTCAGCCTTGCTATTGTGCATCTTTTTATGATAGAGCATTGTACTCTACAAAACTCTTCCCGACCCATTACGTTAATGAGAGGTCAAGCCCAGTCTGTCCATTCAATATATCCTAAGTAGTCCTGGTTGCTCCATTACTTCTCAACAAGCCTCAAACGCACCTGAAGTAACCCCTCGTCGCCACTCTTCGTATTTTCCTTCATCCGTGGCCCCCGTCAACCTGCTCACCCTGTTACAAATTACAAAACAAATGAACCCTCTCGCTGGAGACAAATGAGGAAAAATAGTCTTTGAAGAGGACCATTTATTCAAATCCTGCCTGACAGTGTGGAATCTCTGATCCCATTCCTCTCCTTGAGAGCACATGGCAAAAAGAAGTCAGGCAAAAAGAAGGGAAATCACATCAGGCTTTTCACAGGCTTTTAAATGACAAGTTCCATTGCACCAATGCTAATATCTCAGAGAGGCAAGCTCATGTATCCATACTGAAGAATCCAGGTTGAATTAAGAGAAAAGAGGCTGTCAAATAAAACCTGCAATAACCAGAACATTGACGCCAAACCAATCTCTGTGCTCATGTCATTGCACTCTTCAGTGCCTCTCTGTATGGCAAATGCAATTCCTGGCCAGGCTGTTTCATTTTCTTCACTAACGTTTATGGATCAGGGTCATATATAAACTCATCTATGTTCCTCTGTTTACTGTTTTCTTTGTGCATGTCTTCCAGAGGATTTTCAGAAAAGGCTTGGTGAAAGCAAATGATTTGTGACTAAATGACTGAAACATTAACTGTTGTCCTTGTGAATAAAGCAGCAAGGACTTTATGATAGTCTGGATGCGATACTGTAATTTAAGTCTCGCTATGGGATGAGACGGAGAGGAGAAAGTTATTCTGGCAGCTTTTACACAACTGCAATCCTTCAAAAGTTAACCCCCCTGAGTTTAGCTCTATCGCTTCACAAGTGCACCCCCGCCATGCCGCCATGAAGCCAGGCGCCACTTTAAGGTCATTTTCCCCATGTCTAATTTTACCCTTGGGTACGCTCGAGTAGAGCGTATAAGAGCAGCCATCATTTTAAACACTTGTTTCAGGCGCTATTTCTTTCACAGTTTATGTGCCTTCATTCTGAGGTGATGGAGTGCTAATGAACAGACAGGCAGATGCATTTTGACTGAGATCTTATGAGGCTCTCGCGAAGGCCTCACGTCTGCCACATTACTTTGCCCCAACCCAACTTGAGGGAAAGGAGGGCACAGCCAGACTCATGGGTAACAAATGAGCCACATCATCAGGTGTATCCGTTAATCTTAGAGACTAGGAAAGATCCCCGCGTGCTATCAGGTGGCCATTTGATAGACACTGCTGAGACTAAATGCAAGCTAATGAGTTGTAATGAATGCAAATCTTTTCGGACAAAACATGGCTGTGTCAGCACTGTGCTGAATGCAGTGTTAATCCTTTAAGTAGTGGTCACTCCTCAGCTTTCCTTGTTAAGATATTAAATTGGATTTTGCAGGAAAAGATTAGAGTTTTAGCCCAAAATCTTTCTGTGTGAATGGAAAATTGAATTCCTGGATCACAGAGCTACCAACTATTTTTATTTTTCAGTAATGAAAGGGAAGTTGTGGTCAGATGATTGAAGGTTTCCCAATGACAAAGTCCGCCTGTGGGGAGCCAATCAACAGATTCAGGCAAGAGGAAATATCAAAGCCCAGAACTGGAGGTGTTAGATCACAGAAGGAAGAACAACACATCGTGGTTCTGTTACCACATGACTCACTACTGATATAGCAGACTAAGGCCACCCGTCTCCTGAACTCTTCTAACTCACCTTGCTGTAGGAGCCAGCTGAGGTCCCATATACAACCCTCAAGTGCCACATCGAGAGCTCTCTCTTCCATCAACCCGTTATGTTATCTACACTTTCAACTTTTTGACCCCGAACAAAGGATAGATAGCAAATATGAAAGTAACTCACCGTTAATGCCCGCACAATGGCTTTCTGGGGAAGAGCCGTGTCAACCAGTGGCTTTTGCCCACAAGGCGAGAGCATTCTTCACACCTGTCTGCAAGGATAAGTGAGCTTGTCACAAGCAGAGCTAATCTGTTGCAACGCTCAGTCACACTCAATCCCCCAGTGGTACTCTCTGCTTGTCCTTGAATGTCTGCTGGCATTGGAAGCATACTTGGACCGCTGATCAGTCTAACCATGGTGGAAAACATGTCGATGAGCAGTAGCAGCATCTCCCCTTCTGGCAGACAGCCTAGAGGACTTTTGCCCTTTACAGTTTACACTTTTTCATGCCCTTTAGCCTGAGATGAAAAAGATCTACCTAAAGTAGACACACGTGCAATCTGTGTGGTTCATTGGCTAATATTATATCATTCAAAGCAATGTTTGTCTGAACATTAGGCTGTCACTCAAGAAGAGAAATTAACGCAATAATGCTTTATCTCTACAGCCATCAACACTGAGTGAGGCACGGGAGAGAAACAGTGAAGAGGGCTATGAGAGACATAAGGAGCACTGTATTGTAACTTGGACAGCATTCAGATATGAAGTGGGCACGATGATGTGCATTCACTTGGGAATGATCCCATAAAGTGTAGCATTCTCTCAGTATTATCAAACATTATTGTACAAACACTGGGTGATAACAGTAATTATTGTGAAATAGATGTGTAGATTAGTCCAAAGAGGGATGATGTGTAATGTTTGCCAATTGTAATTGGAAATGCCTACTGCACAGTTTTAGATTTTCAGCTCTATTTTTGGTATTCTACAGACATCCTGCAATTCCAGACAGGTATTGGTTTCCTTTCATTTCCGTGTAATGAAAATCAAATGGCAGACTCTTGAAACTGGAGTTATCCTATCCGTCACAGTGAACATCAAGTCTTCATTAATCTTTGTTAAAGATGCTCTTTTTCCAGAGCATAAAGCAGTGCAGACATACCATACTGCATTTCCAAGCAGTGATATGTTCTGTTCACTGTGATAGATTCACTCAGTTTAAGAGAGTTTCAAATGTCAGCTAATATTATCGCATTGCAAAGAAATCAATGGAAGCCAATGGATGCCTGGCAAAATTCATCCAAAAATCTAAAACAAATGAGCATGAGTGTGGAATGAGTTGTGTGGAATGGTTACCTTTGATTTAAAGTATACGCCATTTATAGAAAATAGGATAAAACATTGCCACAGTTCTTTCAATTGGAATTGCAATAGCTGGATATGTTTACTGAAATCTGAAGGACACCTTGACCAAAAAATCCCAAAGAACTATATTTTCATTTATTTTGTGCTTGTTTGACATTGAGGAATTGCCACAAAAGTAGTATGTAGGATGGGATGTGCTTTATCATCGTATTAATTCTGCCTGTCCTTCACGGATCAGGGAGAAACAACCTTTCTATACAACAAGAACAAGAACTGCCCTCTTTCGTCATAAAATAAGGATTTGATAAGATGAGACAAGGTCATGACGAAGAATGTCAATAAGACCAAAAGTTTGTTTTCCATGTCTTTTCCTTTTCATGAGAGTTGAACTCTACTATACTGAGTTCTAGCTTAGGAAGAGAGTTAGTTGTGTGGAAATATTACTCTGAATGACCCAGATCAAAGGCTTGAAATAATGAGGGACAATGTCACTGTTTTTGTTTTTTAGAGTGAAATTCCTTTTTTAAAGCTTGATCGAAATCAAAGCTGAAATGTTCCCAAAAGAAAAGAGTACTGAGAAAAGTGGGACAGGCAAAATGTAACATGAGGGATGGCACATGTTAAATGGCCAATAGGGTCTGTTGGTGAGCTCCTCTCTTTTAGCCCTAAGTTTCAATATATAATGAGTGTTCATTAAATTGGTACGCTTTATGCTGGAGTAAAGCATCCCCAGCTGAATGATGGAAGTTTTCACCAAAGCTTAAATGTTATAGAAAATGCATGGTACTAGAGCTCCTACACTGTGATTTGTTCTCAGTCCTGACAAATAATAGCACTGTAGCCTTGTACTCTTCCAGTAATAACCGACTACACATAATGGGTTCTTATACATCTCAAGCTAAAAATAAATCCCTGATAAAGTGCAACAGGTAGACATACTTACATACGCTACAAACAACATTAAGCTTAACCAAAGTAGTCAAAGCACACACTAAAGACAGCTTTAACACACTGAATTTCACCCTAAAATGCACACTTTAATAGCAGAGCAGATACTAGCAGAGCAGACTGCTTATTAAGAATTACAGAATTGTGTGCTTGAGCAAATATAGCAGTCTTGCTAGCTTATGCATACCTACTTAGTAAAACTATGAAAATACATTGTTAAACACATTTGTAATTAAAATGCTAACAAGCCTTATGCCCTTATCATCAACGTGCTAAACAAAGTTTTCCTTGATTTTGAAAGACACTTTTATCACGTGCATCTATACCTTGCACCAGATGATAAGATTGTCTTTATAATAAGTTGAAAGGGATGAATAACAACATAGCCTTTGTTAAAAAGAGAGGAAAACACATGAAAAAGAAATTCTCAAAGTATAAAAGACCATAAATTTCAAAGACTATACAAGGCCATTTACAGTAAGTAGGAAAGTGGTCCATATACTGCCTCAGAGTACCAGTTTCCCATTGTTAAAGTATATTCAGAGCAGAGTGTTTCAGCAGTCTGTGGCCAAGGACAAGGAGCAGTAGCAAAGTGGAATACTGCAAAGCTTGCTAGATACGTTTAACATTAACTGTCCAGTCAACGCAGAGGAAATGAGTCAGACCTTCACGTCAACAAAGCTATTTATGTTGCTGTTGTCATTATTCGTTTGCTCAGTGTAAATGCAAATCGAAGCGCGACATCTTCCCGTCAACACAACTATGATCTGAACCCAGCTGTAAATCCCTCAAATATATATATTTTCCCCCCAATCCAGTGGAACCAGAGTGCTTTCATTTCCAAATGTTAGTGTTGAGTGTTTGGATTTCACAAATGCAACAAAGAGGGCTTAAGCAGAAATGATGACTGCTACAAAAACACACACAGAGAGATGTGCCAGGAGGACTGAATAATATCAGGGGGCTGACGTGTTTTCAGAATATGCTCCGTTGAATGGCACCATCTCAGAACAGAAGTAGGGACAGCCTTTGGCGAAATCTGCTGAGTCAATTGAAGAATTGTTTCTCTGTGAAAGATTTATTTTCACAGACTGTGTTGTGTTACAGTCATGCTGCTTGAATATATAGTAAATGTTGGAGATGGTGGTCTGTTCATTCATGACTGTGCTGTAAGACATGTTACGAGCTGTGAGCTTTTGAACTTTGCTTCTTAATGAAACATACATTAGTCTTCTTGTCAGCTTTGCCTCTTATTGAGAATGTCTCTTTACCCTAAAGTGTCTTACCTAATCCGCTCTCCCATATTACAGTTCAGTGAATGTCATCAGAATAATGTTCTGCAGAAATTAAAATACTGATAGGGAGTAGATTAGACAGGTAAAATGGCATGTACTTAAGGCAAAGTCTGCTATAATGTCCGGCTCCTACATTTATTGAAAGCTCTAATAGATACTTTAATATCTTGAGGGTGCTGTGGAAAAGACTGTGTGGCATTTCAGTTTAATTTCTTGAGTATTTTTTGGATTCTGTGGCTGTCAAAGTATGTAAAATATAGTCTTTAAGAGTTTTATAAGAAAATCCACAGAGGTATTTGTGTCTCATTTAACTCGGACGGTATTTTTTGACAGTTTCAGCTGCATACCAATTGGATTGTTAAAGGACTTAAGAATCCGATTCTACATTTCTATAAACCTATTTAAGTTAGGTAGAACAAATTTGTCTGGGCCCCCTTCATCCTCACCTTGTCATGTTATTTAACATCATTAATGGTGTGACATTGTTGTCTCTACACTATGTAACTGCTTGCTCTTCTGTTAGGGCAGGAAAGCCAATCCTATCAGCCAACATCTGCTTTAAGTTTCAGCAACCTTGAGGCACGATGTCTGTACTATCATTCAATATTAAGCTGTATTATTGATCCACACATGCAGAGAAGAAATGCATTCATTCACTATCATAAATCAGGTTATAGTAATAATGATAAAATGGAAAAGATGGGGAGCTTAGTCAATTTGTGGTAATCATATCTCCATCTCCCTTGCAGCCAATCCCACTGGCGCTGGACCAAAGGGTTACCCAGGCACGTCGGAGGTCTTCCGGGAGTCCAGCAGCACGACGGGAATGGTGGTTGGCATCGTTGCAGCAGCGGCGCTGTGTATTCTCATCCTGCTCTACGCTATGTACAAATACCGGAACAGAGATGAAGGTTCGTACCACGTGGACGAGAGTCGCAACTACATCAGCAACTCGGCGCAGTCCAACGGCACTGTTGTCAAGGAGAAACCAGTGAACACCGCAAAAACCTCAAGCAAGAACAAGAAGAACAAGGACAAGGAGTACTATGTGTGATTGTCAAAGCTTTGGTCTTTGCCAGACCAACTTAAACATTTATTGAAAAGACAAATCAGGACATCAACTTGTGTACAGTATAATAACAAAGATGAACATTATTTAGTCATTTTTTCCTATAAGACAATGCTCTGAAAAGTAAATATGAAAAATGAAAAAATAACTTTCTTTAGACTCAAGCACTCGAGGCAGTTGACAAGATTTACTGTCCAGAAAGAGACTGATGGAAAAATGGCTCTGGCAACCATATGAAAATTAACTGAATACATATCTAACATGTCAACCAAACAACATTAACCCATCTGTGACTTGCTTCCTTGGCCAGGATAATGTGATCTAACTCCCTTGTTTCTGGTAAACAGAGGAGCGCAGATGCACTTTGCAAAGGGAGATTCAGCATTACAAAACTTAATGTTTTCATTTACATTGCCTGTGTTTGTGTTGTTGAGACTTTTTCTACAGAAAATGGCACAAAGCATAAATAAGTACATACATAAATACGCCAAACATTTACTGCGGATGAAGAGGAAAAAAAAAATATCAGGTGATGGTGAATTCATAGACAAAAAAATACCCCTGATGGATGTCCGAGGAATCAGCCAAAGTACACACTGAAGAGGCAGTGATGGCCAGCAAAGACTAATACCTGGCTGACTGAGCTGCCACAGTGCAAAGATGAAAATGGATGGCAGTTTCTCATGAAAGACTATCTTTTAAAAGAAGAATATGTCCATTGTGCCAGTAAGAAGTCTGGAGGCCTTCGTTTTCACATCGTGTGAACTCAAAGGAGAGAGTTTCCTCAGAATCATGGGGATGCCTCAAGAGGCGATCAATCGGGAGCCATGCACGCAAAATTATCTTATTACAGTACATATGTTTATATACAGTACAACCACATCTATATGTGCTTTCTGGACTGTGACAAAGTGGTGTTTTATAGCCTGTTGTATAGATGATGCAAACTATAACTGCTCCTCAACCATTTTTGAATAAAACTTAAAAAAGGACAAAAAGAAGACATAAGTGTTATTAAGTGTTGCTAGACATAGAAGACTTTATGAAAACATCTGCATTATTTTCAGTTGGATAATGATTTGATTCTCCCCTGTTTTTACATGTGTTCCTATATAGTTTTTATACAAATGCCAACCTGAGATAGATGATCCCGGACCAGTAGTAGCCTAACCGTACCCAAAAAACTGCACAAGGCGTTGATTGCGTGGCATGACAACTTGTGTGGCTCTCTTTTAAGGATACTGGTAGAAACACTGCCTTCCTCCTCAATCCTGACTTACATGAGTGAGAATGAAGACCAAGTATATGAGCGATGATGATGATGGATGACGACAATGATTAAGATAAATTAACTTGCTGTGTGTGTTTCCAAGTGGTATTAAAAGATTGTCCAATGTGTGCTTGGGCTGATGCAAAACCAGAGGAGAATAGCTCAAATAAGTCTCCGTTTCAACTGTTCTGTGTTTGTTCTGTCATTCTGTCAGTCAATTCTGCTTTCCAGAGACCTGTACTTGGAATGAGTATGAGGAAAATGACCATGAACTATACAGTAAATGATGATTATAAATTCTCTTTGTTCGCTTCTCTTTTATTTCTTCTTGGGTGTTTTAAGTTGAAATTGTAACTCTTCATGTACTCCACAAAAAAAAAACAATAATTATAAAAATAAAAACTAGTTTTGAAAAATCGAACGAATAATATATTATCTAAGTGAACTTAAACCAATTTATTGAGAAAATGTATCAGAGAGACATGCTGTTATTTTCGTTTTGTCATCAAGCAAACACCCTTTACATCCTTTAAAGCACAGCATGTGCTGAAACACTAACAAAATGCCTGTACCTAGCTAAAAACATTACATTGTAACATATCAACGGATAATTTTAGCACACACTGTCTACCAGAGAGGAAAGGTATATTGACAAAGGTTTCAACGTTTATGACTTCTCCCTACCTTTGAGAAATGAAAGGGCCATTGAATGGGTTTTTTGATATTTACAAGTAATCAAATCATCCTACCTACCGAACAAAGATCAAACCAGGCTTTGCATACCTTAGTTAGCTTCATCCTGTATTGGACCCACAGTTCTCCCATTCTTCCTGCTCATGCTGCGTCATCTCGTATTACCTGTGTCCACTTTTGTCGTCTCAGTTTTTCAATTCCGCAACTTATGAACCCAAAAACTTGGAAGCTTTTTGGGTTCTTTACCCTGTTGGTAGTGCATCCCACCCAGCAGCTTTTAGCTGTTGTTTACCAGCAAACGGAAGTGATAAGGAGGCACCTTCATGCAATATAAAGTCAATGGTGTGATGGATTGTTTTCCCCTCCGGTGTAGGTGGGACTTAATTGCACTCTGTCTCTATTGTACTCCAGTAACATTGTCTGACACAGTTGTCTGACAGTTTAAAAAAAAAAAAAAGGTATTTTTCATTTCACATATTCTTTCTTGTCAAATACCTGGGGCCTACATTACCCACAATGCAATCCAACTGGCAGCAGTTTGGTTCAGGTGTGACATGCTTGTAGCCTGAAGCAGGTAGCCTCAAGCATGAGGAGCGAGCTACAGAGTTCTGGGAAGCTCTCCTCTTTCTTTCATTTCAACTTCTAGGGTAATCCACCATGACGTCACTCGTTGGTTTGTGGACAACCATTCTGAAACCTGGCATTATGGATGTTTCCATCTTGGTCAGAAATTAACATATTTGGAAAGTGTGCAGCTGATGGGTGACAGACTTTGAGTTGTGCTGTGCTTTGTTCTGACTCCATTTTGCCTAGTTATAAACACTTGTATTAGCTACAACAGTTCACTAAAATATGTCTCTGAAAACTTTAATATTTGATCAGCACTGCCTAGTTTTACAATTTGATCTGAGTTTTGTGAGCCTGCTGGACGAACCTCTCAGAATGACTTGTCAGTCACAAGCTTTATCATCTAATTTACTCAAAATGGGACCATAATTTACAAAAATATCATGTTGTATGGAAGATGATTTGAAACTAGCGATAAAGGCCATAAGCTCATTAAAAAAACGGTTTACTAAGGTCATAAATCAAGTGAGATATAGGGCGATTTTTACATAAACGTTGGGTTCATTTCCCAAACCCAGACGCTCTGTCCACTAATTATAGTAAAAATGTTTCAACTGGCCCTAACTCAAGTGACATGACTTCATTATTAGATTTTGGGCAGTTTCCTCTGGGGCCACAGCTTTATACAACCTTTGTTTTTACATAAGCAGTACTACTCCCTCAGATTTTGTGTAAAATCAGTGGAGTTCCACTTCAGGCATTAATATGGACTTAGCTGGTTCATCACTGTTTTTGTATAATTTTGGCTCATGGCGTTACATTGAACCATGACAACCATTCATGCATTATATTATATATAATCAACCTAGATGCGTCACATTCATACTAGAACATTTAGACTGGATTGTACACGTGAAGATCTAACAGAACAGGATATTGATGGGTTTTCTGGTTTACAGCTATCCAAAAGCTTTACATATTGCATTTATGGAACCCTGACTTTAGTCAAATGAAATAAAAAATAAATTAAAAATGTAGGTTCATAGGTATGTTTAGGGGATTTTTAAGAACTTGAACACCTAAGAACACCTAGCCACCACCATGTTCATATTTATCTCAGTGCACCTCATCAGATAAGTACGGAGCCCCTTTGGTGACATGGTCAAAAAAAAATTAAATTGTGGCCACAATATAGCTATAACGTGCGCACAAAATACTAATTCGTGGCCACGGAGTAAGTATAACATGTGCATGAAATACTAATTTGTGGCCACAAAATAGGTATAATGTGCACACGAAATACTAATTAATAATATTAATATCATTCCTGGACAGCTGGGTAATCAAATGGAGCGCACCTTCTCTTGAACCTGCAATAACCTACGTACAGAGCCCCGTACCTACGTGATGTCCTTAAAGTCTGTGTAAAGTAAAAATAAATGTGTTTTGAGTTTGTCAGACTAAAGAAGAAAGTGTTATTACCCACCCAGCCAAATTTGAATGATAAAAAATAACGACAAGTTTATGAAATTAGGTGTCAAAATCAGGTAAAAATGGGCAGTACTCTCAGCTCCAGGACTGTGGGGGCGTGTCCAAACGTACATAAGTCATGTATCTCAGTGAAACGCTGTCTGTCGTCACTTTGCGGTTATTGTTCCGTTGCGGTGTTTTGATGGGGGGGGGGTGACCTGCAGCAAGGCGCACCCGGCAGGTGGTCACACCCAGGCAGGTGTCTCTGGTACGTGTGCGCCGTTACCGACACACGTAAACTCAGATCTGACCACATATATTCCCTGTCATAGCTACAAGCTGCTAATGATGGTTCCTTGCAATGCCAGGCTTTTCAGAATGTCTTTGTAGCTCATTCCCAGCCTAAACTAAAACTCTATCATGCTGTCCCTGTCCATCGTGTAGCTTTAGCCCCTCTAATGCCTCTACCTTAGACCTTAGAGAAGGTGCGCTCGATTTGCTTAGCCAGCTGTCCAGAAATTATATTAATATTATTAATTAGTATTTCGTGCGCACATTATACCTATTTCGTGCGCACTTTATAGCTATATTGTGGCCACAATTTAATTTTTTTTTGACCATGTCACCAGAGGGGCTCCGTAGATAAGTCATCGCCATGCTTGTCTTGCAAAGTGAACCTTTAACACTGAGCTATTACTTGACTTTAAATTGAAGTTGCAAACTATCAACCTCATAGTAGGAAGTCCTAAAAGTATAGTTATAGCCCAACAGAGGATCAGATACAGTCCTTGACACTGAAGCATCACTCGACATATACAGTAAATCTCTATGAGAGTGCAATAGATAAAAAGGTAGTGCAAAGTGGTACTTGTTCAACTGAAGTATTACTTCTGACTTTACTTTTCTTGGTCTGTATAGTAGGCTATAGACGAACATGAACAAACGCCAAAGGTGTGATCACTGCATTTAAACACTTCCAGTGAACAGATGGTTCCTCGATTGTCTCAGCGCTTCATCGGCTTTCAAATGTGATGATGTGTGATATGTTACTGATCTCCATATAGAAATGGCTAATTTCTCTGAGTCTTGCTCAAGGACTACAGCAGGATAGGTGCTTGTCAACACAATAGTTAGATTTGTGTCCAACGTGTTGCTGAATTGTTCTTATGTAGTGCACATATGAGGAGAGCTCTGACATCGATTAGCAATGACCAGAATATCACATCCTGCTGAGGGAAAAAGGAAGATTAACTGTTGTGCTTAACAGAGCGGATTATACTGACTCCTGAATGATACACATGAAACAGCAAAGAAAACCCACCAACAGTAGCATCTATTGGGCCGCAGTTTTAGAGACAGACGCCACTGACTGCAAGACCCAGGGTATTTGTCTGGCAGAGACAGAATATTTAGTTATAGTTTAGTCCACAAATTCCATATTGTGAGATGACAAAAAAAATCTATTAAAATAAGAACACGATTGTCTTGCAGCTTTTCCTACCCATGTGTAGGCTACTGTATGTGAGAATGTTTAGACTGTATACAATACTTGATTTTTTTAAATTTAGGGTCGTATGATTTTAAAATGAGTGTCTTTACACAAATGTTCTTTGTAGGCTATATTTATTCAGTAAATGTGACTTCCAAGGACTAAAATCTGCCCAGTGTTTCGGATTCTCTCTTCAAATATAACAGTTATAAAGCTAGTGAAAGACAATGTGGTCTACAGGAGCTGCAAAGATGTCCTAATGATTGGTTTAACATGATGTAATTCTGGGACTTCTTGTATATTCTTTGAAGGCTGCTGGAAACCATCTGACTTGACTGCAGTTTTTTGTCACCTCCTCTTTCTGCTGCCGCCTGATCTCGTCCACTTTCTGGGCTATGCACATTTCACACATTATAAAAATAGCACCGTTGAAAAAAAAAAAATGCAAGGATCTACATTGGTGTGACAAAGTTGAAATACAATGCAAGAAGACCAGACTGAAAACATGGTTTCAAACCCATACGAAAAGATTGTCAACATTAGATATTCAAAACTAATTAAACAATGGCATTTTAAAACAACATCCTTAGATATTATTTATTGAAGGCTTAAAGTCATAAAATCATTATTATTTAATAATTTTCTGCTTCATAAGAACTGGATGTGGTTTGGTCAGATTTGATTGACAGATTGATTCAAACGTTACCAATGTTTTGCTGTAAAATACCTTTAAATAACTAAAACTTTGACGCTTTTACAAGGTGATATGTATATGACAAATGACAAAGTAAACATAATTGGGAATATGGAATAAAGTACTCAAGGATGAAGGACAAAGGAAACCTCCTCAGTCAAAGTGCGAACAGTAAGTGAACTCAGGACACTCAGTGCATCTGTTTCAGCTGCCCAATTAGCACACCTGTGCCTGCTGCAGACGGCCTGCTCCTGTGCTCCCCGATCCAGCAGTCACATGACCTCCACTTTCAACACATGCCAAAACATTGCACCACACTTTACAAGACAGGATTTTGCCACTTTGTATAGTTATCATGACGACAGCCTTTTCTCCCTCCGTGTTGATGACTGCAGGGTAAATAGCACAATTATAAAAATATCTACCAGGAATGTGTGCTTTTACAAAAATAATTGCCCAGTGCAGTGTGATGCCAGATGCCTTTGCATTGCATTGCATTGCAGCAAAAGTGGAGCCAGGTTAAACTCGTTTGTGTCATTTTTAGGGTCCTTGCTGTGCAATGATCTCATTAACATTAATAAGGAATAGTATTGCCGGCCTAAACATAGCCTTACACATTACAGCAACCCATTAAATGTATAGAAACAATGGCACAACGTTGCCCTGCTTACAGGCTAGCATGAATTTCTGATAGTTCTTGTGTGTTTTGCAATGGAAATGCTACCATAACATATTTTTGTGTGATGAAGCAACCATTTTTTTGACTGAAAGCTTTTGTTTTGCTACAACTCACTCATACTAATTACGTATACATTTAAACTCTTTTTTTTTTTTTTTTCAGATGTCCTCATGGGAAATTTTATTTCAATGATCACAATTAGTGTTGTATAAACACTGAGGACTGGATAGGCTTAAACATGAAACATCACATTTCGGAGCTAATATATCAACCCCAATGAGCTGTCATCCTTAGGGGGTTGCTTGAAAATGCAGATTGAGGGTCACAAAAGCGATATTAAGATTAAAATTCATACATTAAATAATACTAATAATGAAGTATGGCGGTCAAAGCTTTATGATTCAGTTACTACATAATTGGAGTGCTTGTTAGGCACAATGAGGACAAGAGGGAGAACCGTTTGAAGTATCTATCCACATGAATGAATGTTTTCATGAGCATAAATAGACAAAATAAGACATCAAAATATTTCAGACTAATAATCCTCAAACATCATTATAAACCCAATTATATATTCCCTCAAACACAGTGAAGTGGTGAGGAAAATATACCTAAAACATATCTGAAAATACATCACATTTAAATGATACATGGTCATAAGAAGCCCAGGATGTAAGTCCAGGATATATATATATATATATATATATATATATATATATATATATATATACACACACACACACACACATATATATATATATATATATATATATATATATATATATATATATATATATATATATATACTGTAGCCAAAATTACAAAAATGCAGTAAATACACATTTCATCAAGAGGCTTCATCACCTCTACTGAGATCACAGGAGTCCCCTTAACCTCATTCACACCTTGTTGTCATCATAGTTGTAAAGGTCATGTGGCATGTCATGACAGAGTCATCAGATATCAAATGGTTTACAGCATGAGATGTTGTGATACCACTTGGGAAATGTGTCAGAATCCAGTAGTTTTCTTCTTCTGCTGCACGTGATGTGTCCATATTATTGTTATTTTTTTTTTTTTTTAGTTTGAGGACACCATGTGCTTATTCATGTCGCTGTCCACAGAGTTCATCTTTTCCATGAAGATTTGCACTTTATGGATTTTTATCTTGACCTCCACATACAGCATCTTAACCAGAGGCTGCTCTTCCCTTGAGGTGGTTCAAAGCTCGCATTTCTCCTTCCTGGAGTGTACGCTCGGAAACTACAGAAAACCTGCAGTGAAGCTGTGTTGCGTCTACTAAAAACCAGCCTTGTACTTTAAGTAGGTGGCATTGAGGCAAGGTCGAGTAGGGCAAATAAAAGGGCTGATACTTGGTGTGTTATGTTATGTTATGTTATGTTATGTTATGTTATGTTATGTTATGTTATGTTATGTTATTTGATGTGATGTGATGTTATGTTATATTATGTTATGTTATAGCATTTTTTTTTCATGGTCTACTTCTTCAGCAGTTTACATGTGATGCATTATGTGTCATCATACCCAGTATGTGTTATATAACAAGATAGGACACCATATTTTCATCTGAGTCCAGTCTTAACTTGCAAACCTTGGTGACGAGATGTAAGGTCCTATAAATATCCTGCTCCAGTTGTTGATCTTTTTCCAATAGATGCTACTGTTGGTGGGTTTTCTTTGCTGTTTCATGTGTATCATTCAGGAGTCAGTATAATCTGCTCTGTTAAGCACAATAGTGAATCTTCCTCTTTCCTTCAGCAGGATGTGATATTCTGGTCATTGCTAATCGATGTCAGAGCCTTCTCTGTTGAATGGTTTTGCACCGGAAAAGGCTCCAGAGACCTGAGTTGTTCCTCCTCCTGTCTCTGCTGTGTTATTGTCACAGAGAACTGATTCTGTAGCTGCGTTAATATTTACTTCTTGGCTACCAATTCTCTCTCTGTCTGGGTAAGTTACTCCTCTGAGCGGTTCGTTACCCACTTTGCTTGACGTCTTGGCAGCGATGCACTGTTGTCCTTCCACCTTTAGGTTTACTTTCTGTCCTGTCAGTGTTACTGGCCCGTGACCACAAAGTGTTGAACTTCGTTGTTTGCCTCTCCTTAGTCGTGCTCTGTTGGGCTACAAGTAAGTGTGAATGTTTGTTGAATTCAGAAAGTCTCTCTGCTCTAATTTGCAACCTTAATAGAGTATCAGGTCAGTCAGGGCATCAGTGGTGATGTGGACTGTCATTTAGCAGTGTTACATTCTGCATACTTTTATAGTGAAGCCAAGCATACACTGTTTAGGTCATTGATGTCAGCAACTTTAAGCATTAACGTACCAAGATGCCTGATCCCTCTCAGGATGAACTGCTGTCACTTTCTTAACTCCCTTTCTTAACTTCCTTAAATGTTCATTTAGTGGTCAGAATTCAAATTCTAATGGTTGGTTGATTTTGTGACCAATTACTTGCAAAAAATAAAGGCATTCCCATCATCCTCTGCTGAACTTGATCTGAAATAAACATGCAGATGTTCCATTGACTGTAAACTCTTACTTTAGTTACTTTTTTTTGTAATCCCCCATTTTTCAGGGTCTTTATGCATTTCTGCACAATTCTCAGTGAGTGCAGCAATGAGCATCGTCAGTCATTATGAAGAATTCAGAGATAAATCAGTATATCATGAAAGTTTTTTTTTTTAAGCCTTGTGTAACACAACTAAAATGCTGCAGTAACTCTCCTAAAGTGAATACAATATCTGACAGCAGGAAAATAATATTATGTGCTCCCTGTGTGCCACACTGTGTTTTAACCACCTGTAAATGCTGTCAGCAGATTCAATTTATTCACTTGTTTCACAAAAAACAAATCTATCCACAGATAAATACTGTCATGTCTTCCTTGTATAACTTACAGTATATCCTCTAGACAACACAACTAGTACCTGTAAGTCAGTGTGTTTCAAGGCTGAGCAGATCATGCTTAATGTACAGTATGTTCTACTTCTGGGATGTTGGGAGGGAACATCTCATGCTGTCAGCAAGGAGAAAAAACACTTTGAGACTGGAGGAATTTCCCCTGTGTGTTAAGGAAAAGTTGAATATTAAACGTACCCTGTGTTTCTATTGTTTTGTTTACATTCAAAATGTTACACCAAAATGTGTTGTGGGTATCCTGAAGGCTTAACAAACAGGTTGCATGATTTTTTTAACATTCACAAAGCTATTATTTAATAATTTGTAACATGTATTGACTTAAGATATTTCTCTCCTCTCTTTAAGGGAACATTACTGCTGCAGACTGTAGATACGATGCCCCCAGAAAGAGCACAGGGCTCTGAAACCACTTTGACACAATGGCCGAACTGTGTTATGACAGCAATCGTAATGTGATGCACGTGGACCCCAAAATACGTCTTCCCCATAAGCTTACATTGTGAAAGAAGTGGCTGTAATATGATGGTGCATTTTTTGTGTGTCACAAGCCCCACGAAATGACTCAGTGAAAAGCCGCATGATTCAATCATTTTTTCCCATTCAGGAGAGAGCAAAACCGTAAGTTAGTGACTCGGTCATCAGAAGTCCTTCCTTTAAAGACCTCACAGTGAAGAGCCAGGTAATTATTTGGCTTTATGCGTCTCTGAGCAGCTTTCATAGGAATGAACAGAGCGGTACCTCCAACACTGTATCCAGTTCTCTTTATGTGACAAGTTAAAAATGTAAAACATGCATAGTTTGTTACAAGTTTTTTTTTTTCTTTTTAAAGTATATTAAATTAATGGTCTGTAATGATGTTTAAAAATATTGTACACACAAATAACATTCACCAGACCGTACAAAACAGTTAAAATCTGTCTTTGAAAGGATAGTTAAGATGCTAAGAGTGTTTATTTTACATGGTTACATTATTCCCTTGTCACCCTTGTGATTATTTGTCCTATATTCAGGTAAGAGTTTGTATATCTGTAGTAACTTGCTGTCATATCGAGAGTACTTAGATAATGTCTATGTGACATTTTGAGTAAGACAAGTTGAGTTTTGTGAGTGTGTGTGTGTAGACACATGGGTCCCCACTTCGTAGCAGGACAAGTATGGCCGCCATTTTGTGTTAGCTATGTGTTCACATACATGTGTTACATGTGCACATTAAGTTATGTATTTTGTACTGTTGTTTGTATGATATGTTTCATGCATTTTGAGTTTTACTGTCCTATAGATTTTCCTATGTAAAATAGGTGTAAAATATTGTATTTTTGTTACATTTCATTTCGAAAAAAGTTGTCGTACAGAGAAGTACACAGTGTCACTCTTATTATTATTATTTCTCCCATATTCAGAGGGACAATATGCATCCATGGTTAATATATAGTAGCGCTCTCTGCAATCAAAAATGCATAAATGTTTGTTCATACGAGTAACACAAGGACCTGCTTATTGCAGCATTGCTCGACTGTACAGCACTGCTAGTGGTCAAATATGCATCAGGCTTACACGTTTAGAATTTCAGATAATGGACTCAGACAGTTTTGACGTTTTGATTGCATTAGAGAATCTAAATGATATAATTTTAATGTTGTTTTCTTTAATTGGCTCTCAGTGGGTCGATTGTGCACTTTTCTTCTTTTCCAGTAGCAAGCAACTCACTCAAGCTTTTTCCGCCTCCAGGGGTACACTGTATTTGCTGTACACAAAGCACAAGGAATAATGAAATAACAATAACAAGCTCACAGCTTTATTTCAGCACACATCATCTATGCCAATAGACGAAAAACTCATAGGGTGGCGAGGTATTTTTAGCATCATGTTTATCCTTTTCTCTCATCCTTCCTCCCCTGCATCTCTCACTCTCACACACAATGTCTTTGTCCCCATCTTTTGCATTCATCTTCTACCATTTCCTCTCTCTAACTCAGGCTCTTTGCTTCTATCTCAGCTGGATATAGCAGACGTCTCTTTAATTCGACACACTAATGTAATTCGCCTTCTCTATAATCATCCATTTTCCTGTTTTCATGCCCTCTCCCCGAACTTGAGACACGTCTTGTGGATTCTATTTCACAGCAGTACACCAGACTACATCAGTTTCCATTTCATTTATTCAGTATTTGTTTAGAAGCCCCATGCTGGTCTGCTATGAATCAACATTGCTTAATAGAAGCTACTCTCGCTGACCAGGTTAAAGTAGATATAATTACGCATGGATCTGAGAGTACAATTTAATATTAATGTTCTGAATCAAATGAAAATGAATCGGAGTTCATGCAGCAAAAGTGTTTAGTCTTACAAGATTACCAAGGAGCATTCATCTTACAGGCACACAATCTAAAAACAGTGCACTCACCCAGAACGCTCAGTGCATCTGTAAGCACCCATTTAGTGAGGCTGCGTTACCACAAAACAACTCCTTGCTATCTTAAATGCTTGGTTATAAACTTTTCTTTTTTACAATGCAAAAAGGTCATTGTGTTGGGACACATTTTGTTTTTAAATGATGAAATTTCAGCTGTTCTTAATTACTAAATAATCATGCTGATTGGGGTTTGTTGTTCACTCCCTGCATTGCCTAATTACTGTCCAGTTTTGTTTACTCTAAGCAATATCTTATATTGTTGTTTTTTCCCCACAGAAATCTTCTTCTTTAAATAATTAGCTTGAATATTTTAGCCTATGGAAGCAATTTGAGGTTGTGATAAAAGTCATGTCCCAAAGTGACCTCTCTGAGACATATGGCAGATATTTCTGGAGCGAAAAGAGTAGAGATCAGAGAAGCAAAGCATTGCTATAAGACAAAAACATTTGCTTCCAAGGGACAGGAATATAAAACTGAACACAATTTCTTTAAAGGTATAAAAAGTTTACAGCCAGATATTTCTGCTCTGATGCAATTTTGCTAAATGAATGAGACTGAGTGATGTCTCCAGACTTCTCCCAAAATAACTTGAATTATGACGCATGGATGCTTGTAGGCTCTAAGCCCTTTTAACAACATGGTGCAAAGATGGAAAAAGCACAAAATGAGCCTTTAATTCAGTTTCTTCATAGGTGAAAATAAATTGTTTTTTCTGTGATATCATTTTAGTTTAAAATTATTTATTTGCTAACATTTTTTTGTTCAGTCTGTTTTATACCAATTTGTCATTGCAGTGGTGCAGATAAAAAGCTTTTTTATTGGTCCATCATGTTGCATTACTTTATGAGATGTCTGTTATAATTGGATATTACACATCAGATCATTCATTAGACAGGATCTGTACTTTCATTTAAAACCGATATAAGGAAATATATGAAAATTAACATCCCAACGGCTGTGATAATTGCATTATATTATCCATTATGAGTAAGTACAAAATTACATCCATCTTCTGTATGTAGGCTTGTACTTTGAAATGCATTTAAGATGAAAATGAAAGACACTAACAAGCACTGGTAAAAATATATCACATAAAAGAGTATTAATTACAAAGCAAGCCTTTCCTTTTATGCTACATGACTCCTCTGAGAAAAGATTATTTTCCTTGAGCGTGACACTTTTAACACGTTTTAACCGCAGTGCGAATGAGAATAAGCGAAGCATTTTGAGTCAGAATTCCTGGCAATCTCCGCGCCGCCTCCATCCTGTCAGCGTTGAGCCCCGAGTGGAGGGGTTAAGGTTGCAGCTCCAGGCCAAACCCAGCAGTCGAGAGCCCGCCCTCTGGAGAGAGAGTCAACATGGCAAGGGCACCAAACACATTCAGGATGCATAAGTGCCATTTATCATGGTTGACAACTGCACCTCTCAGTGCCATTTGGGTTTATTACCGGTACATTTCTCCCCACATAATGATGTTTTCCTTAGCACTTGTCCTCTGAGACCAGCTTCAATGAAAAACTGCAGTAGAAACATCAAGGTGACAAATTTTTTCCCCTCTCTTTTTCTCTTTTATAAGTTTGCTTCATATGACTTCTAAGGACATGGAAATAAAACAAAGAAGAGGTGGAGTTTCTTAGTTTGGCGACAAGTTTAAAGACATACAGAACCTGAGGATTTAGGTTGCATGTCAGCATCTATGCAGGAGGGACTTAATACCTGCACACACTGGTATTCGCTCACTTGTATTTGGTGAGTCAAATCTTTTCAGGTAGCGGCACAACAAGGTTTGGGTTTCCCCAAATAGATATGTTCTTAAAAATAAAAAAAACATAAAACTCTTAAATCCTAATACACATATCAACAAACATCATCAGCAACAGAGTGTTGTAAATTGACCCTAGAGCTATAACCACATTGCCTGTATCTGCTACCTGTACTTTGACGTCATGTAGTTCTGCCGTTCCCAGAAATCCCTTTTTCCATTTCACTGCTGCCTGTATGTGACCAGAGTATAGTTATGTTAATATTTGCTCTTGAATGCTGGGTATTCTGCTTGATAGAATATACTGAAAAAATGTGTAAGTGGGTCTAGTTCTAATAATATTCACCTGAGTTCTGTACTTGCTATATGAGTTTTTAAAATGGAAAAAAAAATCACCAACCAGACATCTAATATCCCATATAAAGTAAACTTTATGTGAGTTTGTGCAGGTAGGTGGAGGAAGCAGCAGTGGTTGAAACAGTGAGAGCCACGGCAATAAGCCTGGATGTCTTGTCACTACATTGCATTGCCTACAAAGGACTGAGGTTACTGTCAGTGGAAAACAGGTCATGCCTGCTTGCCTATAATAGGATCAGTGTCAACTTTTGAATATTTGTGCACAATATTGAGTGTATCTAAGAAGTTCTTGCAATTTTATTATGGGCAATTGATATTTTCCATGTTGAAAGATGTCTTTTTTTAATGCACTGGAAATATCTCAATATGATGTCATTTATGTTCTCCAACAGAAATAAAATACATGTCTCATGAATATCTGTTTTTAAAACAGCATTAAGGAATGCTGCATTCAAGAGACAACATGAGTATTATGGTGCCACTAGACTAAAAGTACTACAGGCTTTCAGGTAGAAACTGTAATCTGAACATTGATTGACACGCGATAGACTGACTGCAGATTCTTGCTAACATTTGATATATTATTTTGCTTTATTGTTTTATTATTTGTTTTGAAATTTGTGCACAGGACTCCCTGGAACACAGAACTGATACCGAGTGGATTATCATGATGAATTAGAGTAAATCAAATTGAACTTTTTTCCAAAGGATTTAGTAACAAAAAGATCTTTGTTCAGTAAAAGGCTTTTAATAAGTCAGCAAGTGACGCATTCATTCTAACTTGAGATTTCCTATGAACCCCCCACAAATTATTGATTATACACCACAAACTATCAATGACACAAAAACATTTACACTATCCACATTTTAAAGTAAGCATAGAAAAGCATCACCATTAATCATTAATAACAGCCTCGAGCTATTCTAACAGTTGGCTGCCAAAAGCTGAGCAAAGCTGATGCTGAGGGAATGTGTAGTACAGACACTGTAGAGCCAGACTGCACTTCTATCAATGAGAATGTTGTCAGGCTGCATTTATTAACTTGCAAAGTGATTGTGGTATAATAATGATTTTGTGAAGGCATTTTGCTCCAAAACACTAAAAACTAAATTGCCCACATTAATTTAATATTATCATGGTGGAACAGTTTTTGTATAGGGGGATGCTTTATTTAAATCAGGTCTATTTTTCCAACTTTCCATGTGTCAGAATAAAATAGTCTGAGCATCCGTAGGCTGCACTTGTCCAAGTTAAACAGGAGTTTTCTTGAAGGGGTTATGTGATGCACAAAGCTCCTTTCCCAAAAAGTTTCTAGAGACACCAGTGAAATCTTCCTTCACTTGGAACTGACGGGAGACTTTTAAAATATTTCTGATGTTCCATGAAAATTTAGAGCTGCAGCAGAAAGAAAAGCAGCACAGGTCTTAATGCAAATAGACCCATCCTGCATATCTATTGTCTTATCTAAAGTGCATATGCATTTTATCTTTGTCAGCCAACCCTCCTAATCATAGCCTTAGAGGAAGGATCTCATTAGCACAAGTCAGATTCTCTTTGCCTGTGAGATGGAGCTGATCATTATCTTTGTTGTGGTGGTGATGGTGGTGGTGTTGATGAAGATGATGAAGATGATGAACAACTGATTGATTTGTGCCAGCGGGTACGATCTTCGTTCACAGAATTAAATATGCTCTTTCAAATGAAATTTATTTTCTGCTTCTGGGATCCATCATAATGCTGGAATCAATATTTAATATCCTTGGATCAATTTTACGTGAGGTTTTTATTTTGCATTGGTTCTGTCAGTATTCCAGAGTAATAATGTGAAAGAGTGAAAGATTAAGAAAAAGGCCAATATTGGGACTGTATTGCATCTGTGTCAATAGAGAGTATTTTTACTCTTTAATTGTCTCAGAATCACGTGTGATATCTTTTCTCTTCCAGGAATGCCTTTGATTACAGTCTATTACTGACTAAAAAAATATATGTACAAATTTGATTTATTTTATTTATTTATTTATATTTTATTTTACTGCTTCATTCGGCCATGCACTAAAGTCATATCTTAGCAACTGTAACTAAGCACAGCAGACCTTCCAGGCCCAGAACAACACTTTAAAAAGTGCAGTCAC